>OX392521.1:7514700-8809700 GCA_947623375.1 Apotomis capreana | reverse complement strand
TATTTATAACTCCCACACTACGCTTGCCAATCCGCGGTCTCCACTCATGATCACGTTTACCTCACCGGTTCTTCGGCTAATATGGCCAGTCCACTGCCACTTCAAATTGCTAATACGGTGAGCTATGTCAGTAACTTTGGTGCTCTGACGGATTACTTCGTTCCGAATTCGATCCTTCAGAGAAACTCCAAGCATCGCCCCCATAGCTCTCTGAGCTACTTTTTATTTGTGGACCAGCCCAACCGGAAGTCTCCACGTCTCGGCACCGTATGTCATTACGGGTAGGACGAACTGATTGAAAACTTTCGTCTTCAGACATAGTGGAATTGGCGATGTGAACACCTTATTATTCTCTTTCATACAATACATAATTACTTACTTATTTATAAGGTGTATCCGGAATTTACTCCGATCTGCCCTCTCAAATAGCTATTTGTGCGATAGCTTGTTCCTGTCGAATATGTATTCTGACGTGACATCGCAAGTGACTTTTCCGTGAGAATTGCTTATTACAATTATAACAACTATAAGGTTTCTCACCTGTATGTGTTCTGACGTGTTTTACCAAGGCACTTTGGTCTGTAAATAACTTGTTACAAAAAGTACATTTATACGGTTTCTGACCAGTATGGGTTCTGAAGTGTCTGTTTAAGCAACTTTTTTGAATGAATCGTTTGTCACATATATCACAGCTATGAGGTTTCTGTCCGGTATGTATCCCGGCGTGCCTTTTCAAATGTCCACTTTCTCTGAATTGTTTGTTACATATACTACAGGTATAAGGTTTTTGGCCAGTATGTACCATGACGTGATTTTGTAAGTTACATTTTTTTGTGAATTGTTTGTTACATATATCACAGCTAAAAGGCTTCTGTCCAGTATGTATTCTGACGTGCATTAGTAATGTACGTTTGTATGCGAATCGTTTGCTACATACGTTACAGCTATGAGGGCTCTTTACGGCACGTATTCCGACGTGATTTTCCACGTCCCTTTTATCCACTAATCGCTTGTTACTTTTCATACTGTGAGAAAACCTTTTTGGAGATACCTCACAGGAATACGCAGTCCCTGTGTGTTCCCGTATATGTCTGATTAAACTATGCTTCCTCGTGAACTGTTGGCCGCAAGTATCGCACGTGCACGCTTCCTCAGCGCTAGCCTCAAAGCTGCTGTAGATCTCCATCAAATGCGTCGCCAGACTTTCATCTCTGCGCAGGCGCTCCAGCCTCACGGAACAAGTCATCTCGAGCTGGTCCAGGGCGCGGGCGGACACAGACCGTGCCGAGACCGCACTCGTACTGGCCCACGCCACTGAAGCAATAAATTGGAATTGACAATATTTCATATTTCCAATAGGTGGAAATTAATATAGAGATTGAGAGAGTTTCGCTTCGTGTAACCCTAAAAATATTTGATTTTATTTTTTTATTGTAAAGAAATACCAGTTGTTTCCTGTAATAGGAGCAATAAATTAAAATATAGATTCTACTCTTCAAATTGAACAACATTTGTTCAGCAACTTTAAAAAAAAAAGTCAGTTTTCAGAATTTTATTATTTCAAACAAATTAAATATTATTTTCAATGTACGTCGTCCAACATTGACATTCCCTGAGCATTGACATAGCTGTCACTCTACTAATATCGGACATTTCGCAATACATTGCTTCTTTTTCTAAACGTTATTCTACAAAATATCATTTAATACACGTTATTTTCAGAAGTTGCTTAACAAATGTTGTCCAGTTTCAAGCGAAGAATCTATGTTTTAATTTATCGCTCCTATTACAGGAAACACCCGGTATAAGATAATACATAAAATAACCGAAATCTATGACAACTATGCCAGCATAGAGTTGTGGTATTCGATCTATCCGTAAAAAAAATAAGCTGTCAATAATGTCAAGCTCTATGTCATTCGTTTTTTTTTATTAGACATCAGACAAAAGTAACCTATATTGTTTTATAGTTTTAGAGTAACAACTTTTTAGAATTACCAAATTTTATAAATGAATAATAAAATAATCCACAGGAAAAACAGTGATTAAGTCCTCTTTTTAAGCGGAATACAGAAAAGTAATAGCGGAGTACAGATGTGTCCCATTCGCCTTTTGCATCACCTACCCAATAAACGTATTTTAGCATAAACTCCACAGGTTGTCTGGAAGAGATCGCTCTTTAGCGATAAGAATAAGACCGCCTGTTGTCTACCGTTTTTAATTAGTTTCTTGTGTAAATGTTTTTTGGTGTGCAATAAAGCGTACTTGTATTGTAATAAAATTGCAGTAGCAACAATATGAAGTGTTGTCAATCAGGGTGCGACCTAGGGCGATGGCCGTCAAAGGTAAACCGGATTTTTAATGGTAATAATTTATATTACTGGCAATGACAAAGTTTTGTTAACTGACGTTGGAACTCAGTGAACGTCACTGATGTAAAGAAAGAGGAAACACGACTAAATATTCCGTAAATTTCAAGTAATGTTATACCACTGGTTACTTACGTGACACCGAGTCCTCGTCGCTCGCGGCGGCCGGCGTCTCCAGCTCGGCAGGCGACTGATCATCTGAAAAAAAAATCGGACAACCTCAAACAAAACAATCTAGTCCCACAGTAAGCCCTAGTAGGCTTGCCTTATGGACACTAGACGACGATAAACATATAGATAAATACATACTTAAATACAAATAACTAGACCCCGGACATTTGTCACGGTGACGTCACAATAGGGTAGTTTGGGGAGTAAACGGACCGGTGTTAATTAATACAATAAATGACATAAATAATTAATATTCTTTATAGTCTGTACTTTTAGATATTTAAAAAAATGTAAACAAACCGGAGCCGTCAAATTTGACAGATCCAGTGGTAGTGCACCTTTTAAGGCCAGAATAAATTATAGTGATCCAATTCGAATGGTTAAAAACACGATCCCGTAACAAAACGACAAAAACAAACTATTTCAAAAAAATTGTAAAGTAAAAACCAATAAAACTAACGGAAATTAACAATAAACGGAAGCTTAGAAACACAAATATCGCACGCGTATCATCAATATGACAGCAAGCAATGGCGAATGTCAAACCAACAAAGTTAAAAATCACATAAGGTATGTGTTGCTACTTTAAACCTGTGACTTTTTATTTTAGTCGTGTTACTTCCAGTATAACGCAGCCTTGCGTTTTAAACTCTGCAAAATTGAGTAATTTTTAGTGACGATTTACTGAGTTTTTTTTTTTTTTTATTTAATGTGGTAAATAGTACATTACATCAGAGGCCGGGAAAATGAGGATTTCCGGCCAAGTAGGTATATACGTAGGTATAAAGGGGAGGCCTATGTTCAGCAAAAGGGGAGGCCTATGTTCAGCAGTGGACGTCCTATGGCTGAGATGATGATGATGATGAGGTATATACGGCCGAGCGAGCGTACGAGCGAGGCCGGATAGTGATACGAGGCCGGGAATCCGTTTTCACGACGCCACCTATGGTCCCGCCGGGAGATCAGCGCTGGCTCTCGAGCGAGCATCATGCAGCCATAATATTATACTTAGTTGCCTATTGTTTTATACTCTATTATTTTTGTCACTCTTTATGTTATTGTTTTATGGTCATGTCACGAATAAATGTATTTATTTTTAAAATGTTGTGAGATTGAACCCTTGTGAGTATTATACACGTATTCCTTGGATTCACCTCCACTCTTGTACAAAAAGTATTCGAGCTCTCAAGTCCCGAGGTATGTGTGACTCACGTGATATCGGGTCCTCGTCGCTCACCGCGTCGCGCGCCGTCTCCGGCTCGCCTGAAGCAAGAACACTATGTACTTTTGAACAGATGATAAACATTAAGTGCCTGCTAGAAAACAATGTGTGTAGAAGTTGGACTCACCTAACGAGTTGTCACTCGGTCCATCGTCGTCCGCTAACTCTGATTTGACGTGAGGTTCTTCACCTATAGCAAAGTTAAACATTAATAACTTAACATGAAGGAAGACATTGTTTCATTACTTTGAGTATACCAGCCCACCCAGCACAACTACGTTTCACGACTCTTGTCATGAGACATGGCATAGCCCATTCTCTCTGACAGTGCAGCAAAGAAAGAGATAGGTAATATTTCTCGCACAAGAATGTGTCGCACACAGTTGTGATACGAATACAAAAAGAAACTCGGTACTCACATAACGCTGCACCCTCGCCCTCACCGCCAGCGCCGGACATCTCGTCTGGGACCACTTCACCTGCAATAAAAGCACAACTCTTAAATACAAGCTACAACTGTTTTCCTCATACACATTACTTATGATTCAATATCATAAGTCCTTGTTTAAATTACCTGTGTGTTTGTTGACACTGACCTGACAAGTTATCATTTGTCCCGTCCTCATCAGCTATCTCCGACTTCACCACTGTAGGAGGTACTTCTTCTATAACAACAGACAACAAAACCAACATTAAATATCTTAATAATAGTAACAGAACTCTTGAAAATACTTTAGGATGTCTATATGAACTTTCATGTCATAATATAGAGTAAAATTTACCTATGATTTTAAGAGCTCTCGCCAGCCGCTCCTGCAGCTCCCGCTGTCTGCGCTGCACTTGCCGCTTGAAGTTGCTCGCGTCTCGCAGGCGCACCACACACTCCTCACAGATGCCACAGTCATCACTGGGTACATCTAACTGCTTGGTAAACACAATATTCAGTTATTTAAATAGTTTGTTTAGTGCAATACAAATAGGTTTACAGTGGGATTGTGACCAGAGTTGCCACCCATTATAAAATCAAGCTGGAGTGCAATTGTATGCAAAGGTCACCAAATTTTTTCTTAAGCTTAACAACCTATAAATTACTAATAAAGCAACTGGACTTAAAACTCTTAAAAGTATTTTGAAGATGTTAAGGACATAATGAAGAGAGATATAAGGGTATGTGAATAAGACAAAATAAATAGTATAGCTACAAATTGTAAAGGCCAGTTGTATACTAAAATTTGAACGTAAATTTTAAGGAATTTGTAGGAATTACAACTTGATTAACATCGTATTGCCAAATCAAAGAAATCTTAATTTACCTGTATATTGAAGCATTCTTTCAGCATATCTGAATATATCTCGGTGTTGTTTAGATGGGTGTACGGCGTCTTCAGACAGCGCTGCTGCGGGCCCAGGAGGCAGCAGGGACAAGCCGCCATCGCGTCCAGAGCATCGTTAACCGCGGCGTCAATCATTGTAGCAATTAGATAAAATTAAAAACAAGACGCCAGAATGAGAATCATACACGCGCGTCTCTCGGCGACGTCATATACGTATAAAATATACAGTTTAGTGATTATATCAAAGAGTAAAGGTAAAGGATTATATTCTCTTTCGTTTCGAAGCGATTATATTCTTTTTGGCGGCGTTTGACAGTGACAATGACAAACTACTAACATGCTACAAGCTGAAGCATGCTAAAGCCTGTCAAGCCTGACCAGAAATATATGAGTATGCGCCATATTGCGGAATTTCACTGGAACTAATTTCTTACACTGGCAATGATTTTATGATGGTTTGTCAACAATGTCAATGTCATTCGTGGTGGGTCCCTTAAAAGGCAAATATTTAAAATTATCCAAAGAAAATGCCGAAAACCATTCACAGTTTTGAACGTAAGGTTCTAAATAAAGTGTACACGTGTTTACTACACGAAAAACGGCCAGGAAAAGAGTGCACTCCATTAAATGATGTTACGAGGTTAACATAGTGGAACTGACAGGTATTTAAGTTAATGTCATTATTGTGGGTTCTGATTGGTTGCAATATTGTTGCTATATAAATCTTATAAATAGCGCCCTCTTGACAATCCTCATATATTTCTGGTCAGGCTTTACTAACAGAACTGAACCACAGTCACAAATAACTAATGCCAGCTGTACACTCTTGCCAAGACAGGGCGAAACGAGTAGATCGTCCTTTATTAAGTGAATTAGACAAGGATGGCATTCTTATCTCGTCTCGACAATAATGTTCAGCCGGCATAAAATTAAGCTTAGTATCTTTCTTTGATGCCGGCAGAACACTCTCGTCAACATGCCACAGCTAGCTTGCCTAAGGCTCCGTCCACACTTGTAACATTTCGCCGATCCGATCCCCGTCGCGTATCTTCACCGCGTATCATGAACGGTAGTGTGGACGTCGCGCCGTCGCGATCATGCAACGCTCGCGCGAAATCCATGTTGATACGCGTATCTTCAGTACCCCGCACACTCGCGATCAGGAAAGTGTTGCATGATCGCGACGGGGTGACGTCCACACTTCCGTTCACGATACGCGGTGAGGATACGGGGTGAGGATCGGCCGTGATCCATCTCGAGTGGGTTTTTGCCCGATCATCAAAGGCGCTATTTGAGTCATCGATCCACGCTGCGGTCATTGGTTTTTAATCCTTAATCTTTACGATAATAAAAAAAATACCATACCACTGATGGACTGTCTACTTCGTTAGGCCTTCCCATGCGGCGTCTTCCAGCATGCTGTTTCCACTCGAGAACCTTTCTGCCAATTCTGCCGCATGCCATAAAACAAACACAGTCATACGAAGGCCATGTCTCCGTGAGCGGGTGCCTTAATCGAAGGCCTCCCACGCGGCGTCTTCCAGCACGCGGTTTCCACTCGAGAACCTTTCTGCCGCATTATGTATTATAAAACGAGCACAGTCATGTGCTAAATCTCCATGAGCAGATGATAAAAATGAAGGCCTTCCTCGCTGCGACTTCCGGTACACGGCCCCCACTCAAGAATATTTCTGTCCCAAGGTTCAGTGAGCAATCTCAGCGCAGAACCGCACCGAACAACGATCACAAACGAAATGAAATGTTCGGCGAAAACGAAATGCCAAAATGATCGGGGCGGTGATACGGTGCTACGATACGAATAGCGTCCAAACTACTGCACGCCGAAATGATCGGTGCGGTGATACGCGACGAGGATACGATACGGCAAGTGTGGACGCGTTTCTTCGCGCGACGGCGCAAATGATACGGAGTGCCCGCAGTGAGCGTCCAAACAGGACGATACGCGGTTAGGATACGCGACGGGGATCGGATCGGCGAAATGATACAAGTGTGGACGCACCCTAAATAGCACCACAACACAGCGTCTTAAACCCGTTTCACACCTTCCGATCATCGAAAATCCTAATAGCCGTTCTGCACTTTCCGATCCGATCCTAATTATCGGACGAAATCGATAAGGCTGCGTCCACACTTGTATCATTTCGCCGATCCGATCCCTGTTGCGTATCTCCAACGCGTATCGTGCTGTTTGGACGCTCACTGCGGGCACTCCGTATCATTTGTGCTGTCGCGCAAAGAAACGCGTCCACACTAAGCCGTATCGTATCCTCGTCGCGTATCACCGCACCGATCATTTCGGCGTGCAGTAGTTTGGACGCTATCCGTATCGTAGCACCGTATCGTATCACAGCCCCGCTAATTTTTGGCAGTTATGTCACCGACTCACCGAAATTGACCATTCATATGACTGTCCTTATTTTTATTATAGATAATGTGAAAGATAGGTTCTCGAACGGGAACCACGTACCGGAAGACACCGCGTGGTTAGGTCTTCAGTTATGTCACCCACTCACGGAAATATAACCTACATATGACTGTGCTTGTTTTATGACATAGCGGCAGAAAGGTTCTTGACTTGAGTGAAGACCGCATACTGGATGACGCCGCGTGGGGAGGCATTCAATTATGGCACCCGCTCACGGAGATATAGCCTTCGTATGACTGTGTTTATTTTATGGCATGCGATGCGGCAGAAAGGTTCTCGAGTGGAAACCGCGTGCCGGAAGACACCGCATGGGAAGGCCTAACAAAGGAGACAGTCCATCAGTGGTATGGTCTTTTTTAATAATCGTAAAGATAGGTGTTAAAAGCCAATGACCGCAGCGTGGATCGATGACTCAAATAGCGCCTTTGATGATCGGGCAAAAACCGACTCGAGATGGATCACGTATCCTCACCCCGTATTCTCGTCGCGTATCATGAACGGTAGTGTGGACGTCACGCCGTCGCGATCATACAATGCTTTCGTGATCACGAGTGTGCGGGGTACTGAATATACGCGTATCAACATGGATTTCGAGCGAGCGGATACGTGCCGTTGCATGATCGCGACGGCGTGACGTCCACACTGCCGTTCATGATACGCGGTGAGGATACGGGGTGCGGATACGCCGTGATCCATCTCGAGTCGGTTTTTGCCCGATCATCAAAGACGCTATTTGAGTCATCGATCCACGCTGCGGTCATTGGTTTTTAATACCTATCTTTACGATTATTAAAAAATACCACACCACTGATGGACTGTCTACTTTGTTAGGCCTTTCCATGTGGCGTCTTCCAGCACGCGGTTTCCACTCGAGAACGTTTCTGCCGCATTATATATTATAAAACGAGCACAGTCATATGCTAAATCTCCATGAGCAGATAACAAAAATGAAGGCCTCCCTCGCTGCGTCTTCCGGTACACGGCCCCCTCTCAAGAATATTTCGGGCCCAAGGTTCGGTGAGCGATCTCAGCGGGCGACATTTTTAAATGGGACGCATCTCCCGCACAGAACAACGATCACAAACGAAATGAAATGTTCGGCGAAAACGAAATGCCAAAATGATCGGGGCGGTAATACGGTGCTACGATGCGGATAGCGTCCAAACTTATGCACGCCGAAATGATCGGTGCGGTGATACGCGACGAGGATACGATAAGGCAAGTGTGGACGCGTTTCTTCGCGCGACGGCGCAAATGATACGGAGTGCCCGCAGTGAGCGTCTAAATATGAATGTTTTGCATTACAACAAAACATGTATTATGTCTTGAATGAATTGCACAGCTTTTACATGAAGAATTTGCTATAGAATCTGTGGCACATACCTGGCATTTAGTTACTTTACCCGAATTTTGAACCTTCTGATCACCCATCAAGGCGCCATCTTTCCTGGGCGCTTACGTCGTTTCGTTTTTCACATTGTCTTCACCAGCAAGAGCCTTGCTGAAGCTGTGCAATTCATTCAAGACATAATAAATGTTTTGTTGTAATGCAAAACATTCATATTATGTCACTTCATGAATTGCACAGCTTTTACATGAAGACGCGTCTGGTATCTGCTGGTGATCAGAGTCTGTAAACGCTGTGTGAATCAAGACTGTAAATTACAAACTCTTATAACAGAACAATATAATTGCTCTATCATTAGAATTTTACTAACGATGTATAAAATAAAGTAGCATATTATATTCTTTAATATGATATTATATCTATTGAATGAATCAAACCAATATTGAGATGAATGTTGGATAGTCTATGTCTCACCTTATTTGACTTACCTGTGTATGGGCACCTCTATAGTTTATTTTTGACTATGACAACACATTGTCTGTCACTCTATTTCCTCTTCCCTTTCGAGTCAGATCTCCACAGACTAAACGTAATCAGACGCACAACTGCCATAGAGCCAATTTGGCCAATAGGGATTCACTACTTTCGACTTTGACAGTTCTTTTTCTTTTTAATTTTAGGCAAAGGAGCTGAATGTAAACATGCTCTAGGGGTTTTTCATATTTTTAATGGTTATGCTTTACCAGGAGAAACCAAAATAAAACAACGATATTCAGATTACTTCATTTTATATTTTAATTTTTTCTTGTACTTATCTAAAGCTTTTTGTTGCATCGGCGGCAAATTCTGTTGTATATGGGATATTTCTGTGCCTTTTAAAATTTTATTTATTTTACTGCACCAATTAAACACTGCAAATTTAATTGTAATTAGGAGAAAGTACTCTTGGACAATATTTGTATGAATTTGGCAGTTTACAAAAACCAACGAATACTTGGAGAGAAGATTGCTTTTGGTAACTATGGCTACCTGTCACCGCTCTTATTTTATTACATAAATAGAGTCCAACTCAAAATTTGAAGCAATTGAGTGGTTAGTGATGTTATTCCTATGGGGCTTCGTCTCCAAGTATTTGTTGGTCTCTTTCACAATATTGCCGAAATGCCGCACAGCATACTCTGAGGGGTAGGTAAGCTTTTTGTTTTTGACTGACTCGTATTCTTTTTCGCATATCCATTGGTGAATTGACCCTTCTTCAGTTGTCAGGTCGGTCATACAATCTCGACACTTTATTTTTTGTATGACCTTCCTGACCACCCACCCCGCAGTATACGCCCGCGAGTGAACACTCTGACGGTCTTCGTTTAGTTCAATCGACGGATTGTGAGGAGAATTCGACGTTTCCGGTGGGATATATTGTTTTCCTTCAAAAAGTTTTTTAATATTTAACAGCTGATTGCCAGAAGTCTCCTCACAATTGAAACCCACCGAGTGAAAACGGAGAAATCTAGTTATAAGCAGTGACTTAAAGGTGCTTACGAAGTTGTGGCAATTTGGATCGTTATTTCTGAAATTATATGCCCGTACCTGACCAAAAAAATTTTCGATGGGATCAGAGTTTAAATATCTCGGACGCATAATTTTTATATTTTTACTATTAAAGAATTGCCACAACCTCATATAACTTTTTAATGTTATTATCCAATTTTTTATCGAAGGCACAGATACTTCCCCACGCTTTTCGTCGATGTATTTAATTTTTTCTAGTTTTTCTATGGCGCTTCTCCAAAATTCGTGATGCGGAGAAGTTTCCGTAACGGCTCTCCTTAATAATTTTCCTCGCGTGTACTTGTTGCTTGGAGAGGCCCCATTCGCTGAATCAAACAGCTCGTCGAAGAATAATACGGCTTCGGCTGTGTTTCCTGCAGTTCTACTCACTTCTCTCAAATCCGGATAACTTGCTGCAAATTAAAATATTTAAATGATTATGATTATGATTTCACAAATGTATTTTATGATTAAATATTTAGGTATTTTCTTATCATTAAAAATATTCCCATGCGTATTCTATAACACGGATTTTACCAAACCTATTTAAAGAAAATAGCTAATATAGTCTAACTGTGTTTAAATACGATTGAACTTAATTAAATTATAATAAACTTTAATTGGTTCGGCTGCGTTCAAGAAAGAAAAAGCTCAACGTTTATTTAGCTTAATCGACTATTTTTGCTAGAAAGTAAAAAATCGTTTCAGCCGTTCGAGAACATCATTTGTTGTCTACGCATGACTTAATCTATTTTATCACCTGCTTTAAGTTATACCAATTGCCAACACAATTAATTAGGTATGCCGACTGAATAGATTGTGGCAAGGTACGGATAAGAAAATAACGGGACAAACTTACTCTATACTATCTGTACTGAACGTATCTATACTGTTCTTGTTAGTATTTTTTTTTTATTCTAAATAGCCATGCATTTAACCTTGATTGCACCTGATGTTAAGTGACAATAAGGCCTAAGATGGAGCATGCTTGGCTAGAAGATGCCTATTCACTCTCGACTTGAAGAGAGTTGACTTATAGTTTATTAGTTGAGTTAAATTATAGTTTTATACATCTAGTTTAAGTGAGGGCCTGCGTGGAACTTACGGAATTTTGCTGTGTATGCCAAGGCTCTCCCCATACTATGGCTCAACACTTGTGTACAATTCTTGACCTGGAAATAAACGATACAAAAATAAATGTAATGGAAAATATCGACATTCATTTTTATCGCAACATATACTTAATAACATCTTTTATTTATTTTTCAACAATTAGACGGTTGTTAATATAAATAATATTATTATATATTATTTAGATTGTCAATTTTGGCGGATTAAAGTTACATCAATATTTAAGTATATCATTTATTTTCGTCTTCCGAGGAGCCAGTACGGGCTCTGCTTATCAATATTTTACACCTAAAACGTACTCCTCCAAAAATAGATAGTTAAGACACAGGGCCGTCTTAAACCAGGCTGGGGCCCTTTTGGAAAGTAAAAAAAGCGAATTATAATAACAACATTTTTTTACTAAGTATTACCATTTATTGTGTGAGAGAAATTGTCGGTCCTTCGGGGGCCCCTGAGAATGGGGGCCCTGGGCACGGGCCCCGTGTGCCCTTATGGTGAAGACAGTATTGTTAAGACAGCAGTAGCAACAGTAGGTACCAAGAGCACTAGTTAACTTAAAAACTTAAATGTTCAATTTACACTGAACATGTATAATATCATTTCTAGGACTTGTTTTTAATAAATGGTTTTACTATTAGTGTTAATTTCTTTATTGATTGGCAATAGCAAACATAACTTACAAATATCATATAAAATTGTATTCTCTTGGGTTTTGTAAGCACGACGACGGCATGGTATTTTTTACCCCCGTACAAGTTCAAGTTGCAGGGACCGGCTTAAAATGGCGTATTACCGCTCTATAGTAATCTGACCGTATTAGATTTCTATTTTAAACAAAGATAAATAAAAGGAAAGATGTGTTATGTATTTTGTTATCTATCCTATCTATATGATTTACAAAATAGCTCTGGCGACTGTTTCATCGGTTTTCAGGAAAACTGTACTTAGGTAGGTGCGAATAAATACATCACTAGTTATTTACATGTAGGATTTGAAAATGTGCCATAAAAGGACAAGTTGTTATGAGAATAAATAATTTACCTTCATTTTATTAATTTTTCCAGGAATCACGTGTGTGTCATTTAATTTCGGCACCAATCGGGTCACCGCAGTTCTGCAGTCCGCTTGGTATATGTCGATAATGTCACTCCATTTACATATTTTTCCTTCGAACTTTAGATTCTTTGTCAAAAAATTATTTCTGATCCCTTTTATGAGATGAGAGGGGTCAAATATTACATTTATGTGATGTCCTCTCAATGTTATAATATTATCATCTGTAAAAAATACATTAATTAAAAAAAAAACTTTTATTTCTATATTAATTCTGTGAATTAAGATTAAAACTTACCAGTGCGATTTTGAGCCTCATTACGTTCCCTTTGCGTATCATTACTGAGGCGTTTCAAGGCAGATTGAAATGATTGGCCTTGGTCACAAATGAATGCAACAGGCAGTAGGCCCGTGTCAATAACGGCATTCGTTATTTCCTTCAGGATGACTATTAGTTCATCCGTTTTAGTCGAGCCTTCGCAAAAGTAATACGCAATAGGCTGTTGCCACTTGTGGACTGCGCCTCGAACCATGAACGCCAAAGCGTGGTCGGCAAATTGGGGTTTCTTCTCCTTTAAATGTACAAAGCCATCGATATTATCTTTGACTTTGTCATAGTCTACTCCGGGGTCAAGTGATACTTCATCAAATATTATTGAACAATATTTCTTTGCCTCGCTCCAATTGTCAACCTGAAACAAAAAATGGCTATATGAAACTTAATTGTGAATATTTACTGTTGTTATTGCTTAAGTTTCGTGATGTAGGTACTTAAAATTCCATTGGACATTCAGCTTTTTGGTTAGTGCCACAGATCATTTTAAAAATCCGATATTATATTTAATTTACAGAAGAAGTGTACGTATTCATATAGTAATAAATAATAATTATAGTAAAAAATCGGTAGAATACTATAGTAGGTAATTAAATATTTCATAGGCCTATGTGTATAAATGATAGTTTACCTGATCCTTAATAGCGTCAAAAATTTGACTGTTGATGCCAGGTTGCACATTTAAGGACGATGTCACCTGAATTAGTGTGTTTCTTGAGGGAAGAATAAATATTTTCCTCAGGAATCTATAAGCTTTTGGGCTTTGTTTATATAAAGATAAGGCAATCATTTTTTCTTCGTCAGAAAATCGTCTGCCTTTTATTTTCTTGTTGCTTTGGCTGATTTGTAGCCAAATTAGCTTTTTTGCGACGGGATTTACTTTCGATGTCAATTTCTCAAATAAGTCACTTTCCCTGAATTCCCTGGCACGTTCAGCCCTTTTCATAAAGTCCAGCTGCTTCACTGACTTTTTGTATTCCTCGTAAATACTGCGACACTCCTCCGGTAAATCCGCCACTCTCTGGACCACACGTCGTCGACGTTTTGCTCCAGCCTTACGCTTACGAGGTTTAGTGGCGCGCTGTTTGGATTTTCGCCCTGTACCTAAAATGTTACAAAATTATTTCATTTCATCATTTATAATCTTATATCAAAAATACAAAAAATTAAACTGTCTTTTTTTCTTCAATTACCTTCAAATACCATATTTCAATCCTTTTTTCATGCATATTTTCAATGTAAAAATTAACTATTAACTTCAGTGAAAAAATTTAAGCACAAATATAAAAACAAGCTATCCCGAAAAATAAGATGGCAAAACTTTGTTCACTAGATCTGGTTATAGTAACTCCGTAACACCTAATGTCCTAGAAGCTTTTATTGATGACAGCAGTAGAACTATTGGATATACTTTAATAAATAATATTTGCCTTAAATGCTTACATTGGTTATGATTACTTTACTTAACTTTCAATAATTATACTTCAAGTCGCAGTCAACCTCGTCATTTTACAAGATTGGAGGTAAAGGTACCTTTAAAGTTGGTTATCTGAGGCTTATCCTTTAGTTTATTTTTTTATTTGTTAATTAAGAATGGCAAATTAGTGATGACAATTACAGCAATTTTGGGATAAACACTAAATCTTTAAATAATTGCTCTTTTTAGGGTTCCGAACCCAAAGGGTAAAAACGGGACCCTATTACAGAGACTTCGCTGTCCGTCCGTCTGTCACCAGGCTGTATCTCAAGAACGGTGATAGCTAGACAGTTGCAATTTTCACAGATGATGTATTTCTATTGCTGCTATAACAACTAAAAATAAAATAAAATAAATATTTAAAGGTCTCCCATACAACAAACTTGTTATAGATTATGGTACGGAACCCTTCATGCGCGAGTCGGACTCGCACTTGTCCAATTTTTTTAATTCACTAACGAGAACAGTTATTTAGATTACCTGGCATAGCTGACATTTGTGGCTGGTTCTGGACTTCCTGAAGCACTGGTAATGGCTCTACTTGTAGGCCTGAAATATAGGAAAGGTCAAAATTATAATATTGACTGTTTAAGTAGATCACACACAAAATAACAAAACTAGTTTTGGAATGAAATATTATACAATTATAGAAATGCAAGTTTTTTTTTCTTATTACATACTTACTGATATTTGAGAAAGCAAACAATAAAAAAATACCTGATGTTGTCGGCAGTTGTGGTGGAACTATCTCCAGATTAACTGGATTCTGCTCGGCAGGTGGATCTGAAATGAAGTAAATTTTATGTTAGATTAAATTGAATACCTCCTGTAGTACAGTTCAGCATAAACGAGTAGAAATTAAAAACGGAAATACTGTAGTGTCGTCCCTTTATAAACAATCTAAGAAAACGGGACAACACTACAGCATTGCCACTTTTTAATTTCCATATGCCATAAGTTTCCATATTCTATATACACCATAATTTGGCTTCGAACTGTGCTGATTATGATCATAGAGATGGCGCTAGTGCTTTAAGATTTTTTTACAAAATTTTAACTAGCCATGTTTAAACATATTATTTATTTAGGCATTAGAGAGTAGCAAATAGTACTACTTATATGTACGTTATAATAATAAGTTACCTGCAGCATCCAATAACGCAATGCTTGAACTGGGCTTCGAGTAGGTGTGATCTTCATGAGTTTCATGACGCAGTCTTTTATCATAATAGCAGTGATCGAAAGCCACATTAACTGAAAAAAAAAAGTTACAGTTTTTGTGTAAAAAAGTGAAATTAACAAAGCAAAATTGAATTTAATTTAATCACACTAAGTCATTTACGTAGTTTTACATGTATAATATAACTAAATCCAGGTTGTGATATTATGAAGGTTAATAAATAAATATGTTACAGAAAGTAAAGATGGCAATTTGTAAATACTTCTCAATAATAGTAAATCTCATAAATAAACTACTATAATTACTCCAAATCATGATCCATTCTAATATTATATATTTTAAATGCAAGAGTAGCTCAGTCTGTCTTCACACTTAAATCGCTGACCCGATTTAGAAGAGTGGAAATAGTTTAAGTCCCGGGCCAAGACATGAAATAAATGTATTCTGCAAAAGGGTGGTGGAGGTTCTGCATATAAAGTTGCATACTTATATATTATAACAAAGGCACACACTAAAACTAGCATAGATTTAATAGGTACATTAATGGATAATTAAAGACTAACCAATGCAACCACTTTAACACGCATGCCTCACAAAGTTTTAAACAAAAACTTATCAACAGTCTGCTTTCAAAGATTTGTTTAACAAACAAGAGTATGTAACTAAAGTTATCTCTCTATCTAGTACTATTTAAAAAGCTAGGAGGTGGCAGATTATTAGATATATTGAATTTTTGAAGTGATGGATTAGTAAAACTGTGCTGCATATATTTATATGAAAATAAGAAAAAAATATGCCCCTAAACTATAAACAAATACCACATCCAAAAATATCCTATTTAGTGACCGACCGAAGTTTCGGTTTCGGTTTCGGTTTCGGCCAGTTTCGGCCTAAAAATCATGTTTCGGCCAAAGGTTCGGTTTCGGCCAAAAAACAGCCGAACCTTTCGGCCACGCCGAAACTTACAGCATCGTACTGTCGGGTCGCGTTCGGCTAATGTCGGGTGCGCTCGGCAGTCGGCACAGCTGGCAATATGGCGTCGCTCGCCTGACTCCGCCGGCCGCTAAAATCACTTTGCTCAGTGAGGTTGTGTTTGTTCCCCGAATAATGTTAAGTGACTGACCGAGTGAGCAAAGCATTTTCGTTTCAGCGTGGCCCAAAATTCTTTCGTATGCCCGGATGTTTCGATGTCTATGCGCTTACCGACTGTTGCCTTGCCTTAATGTCGCATTTCTCAACCGGTTGTCATGAAATATTGTGAGTATGTTCGATAAGTATTATAGTTTTTTTTCGTCGAATCAGTTTTTCTAATTTTTCAAAATAAAATAAATAAATTTTAATTAATTTTTCAAAATAGCCGAGATTTGCGGTTAAAAATTTACATTTACTTTAAATTTACTTAATTTAGTTTTTGTTATGAATTGATCAACGCATTCTAACTCAGTGTAATTTTTAACGCAAATTTTCCTAATTAACAAACAAATTGACGGCGATATTGGTTATTTAGGATAAAAGTGAGGAGGTTTACTTATCTCATAAAATGAGTTTAGGATTCGTCATTGTAGCGTGTATGTAATAAAATTAGTGGTTTACCCTCATCTGGCAGAAACTTGTTTTACCGAAAGTAACGTTTCGCATAACTGTTATTCTACTGATAGAATACATTTTGCTGAAAAGCTATAAAATAAACCTAACCTAACCTATCCTAATATACCAGGATACACAAAAACATTTCAAAATATATTTCCCGTTTAAGCGGCAGAAAATTTCTGCGAAATGAGTATTATGCGAAACATTCCTTTCGGTAAAACAAGTTTCTGCCAGATGAGGGTAACCCAAAATTAGTACCTACGTCTGAATTAGCGTTAGTAGGCTGCCTGATTGCAATTATAAAAATTAAAACTCAACCAATTATTTTGTTGCTAGGTTTTTAAACTTGTTTCATTTTATACCATCTACAATTAACAGATCGCTTCCTCAGTACAGTTTACAGCTTTTCACTTTTTGGGTAATTTACCCAATTGGTAATTGACCCAGTGTCAATGTTAAAATTTTAATTTAACAAAAGTGAAACGTGAGTTTGTTGTGTAATTGCTGAAATTTGTATTTTTTTTACTTTGTCTACCCCTGATGAAATAACACGAGACTTTTAAGTTTAATAAAGGAATATATTATATAAAACATTAACAAAAATTAACACGTCACTGTACTAGCGCTTATATAGAGGGAAGAGGCCTTGACGCTGTCAATGCCAAGATACGTCAGCGTGTAGAATGTTGCGTGTAGTATAAGCGCAGGCGCATGTATTTGCGTTCTATATTTCAACACCCTCTTCTGGACGCAAACCCAATGCGACTGTAAAGACCTGGTGCTTCGGACGCTGCAATCCCTTCGTGAACACGTCAGCCAACATGTCTTGTGTGCTCTTGTAGCGCACAGCGATTTGTTTGTTAGAAATACGCTCCCTCACAAAATGATAGCGTATGTCGATGTGCTTGCTTCGCGCATGGTAGATGTCATCACCTGAAATGCTAATGGCACTCTGATTATCGCAAAACATGACAATTGGTATACCTGACATGGTTGGCCAGAAGTCTTCCTCTAATTGTTTAAGCCAGATGGCTTCTTGTGTTGCCATAGAGAGTGACATATACTCTGCTTCGGTCGTCGACAAAGCTATTGTTGGTTGCCTTTTGGAGCACCAACTTATGGCAGCACCCTGAAATGTGAAAACATATCCCGAACATGATCTTCTGTCTTCAGTGTCGGTTGCCCAATCTGCGTCGCAGTATCCTTCAATATTTGTGTTATTTTTCTTGAAGGTAAGTGTTAAGTGCTGCGATCCTTTTAAATATCTTAACACTCTTTTCGCTGCTATCCAGTGCTGTGCTGTAGGTTTATTATTGAATCTGCTTAATTGGTTTACAATAAAGGCTATATCTGGCCTGGTGCCTTGTGACAAATATAAAAGACACCCTATTAGCTCCTGGTATGGAATATTTTTCATAACTTCGTCTTCATTTTCAGCCTTCTTCAAATGTAGGTTAGCTTCGCATGGTGTATGCACTGGTTTGCTATCACTCATATTGAAACGAGTAAGTACCTTTTCTATGTATAGATTCTGATCCAGAGAAATTTCATTTTGTATGATGTTATAGGTAATTCTAAATCCTATACAACATTTTGCTTCATCCAAGTCCTTCATATGGAATTTCGTGCTTAATTTATTTTTTATCATGACAGCGGTGTTTTCATTATTGAAGAAGCATAATATATCATCAACGTAGACTGTGAGAATTATTATGTCTTTTTCATTGACAATGCGATGATATATACATGGATCTACCTTAGAACGTGACATTCCAATTTCTAATAAAACTGCATTCAGTTTTTTGTTCCATTGCCTGCTTGCCTGTTTTAGGCCGTAAATGGATTTTTTCAATAGGCATACTTTGTCACCTTCTTCAAAATATGGTGGCTGTTCCATGTAAATGTCTTCTTGTATGTCACCTTGCAAAAATGCCGTCACTGCATCCATCTGGTGTATTTTTAAATTATATTTTACAGCCAATCCAATTACATATCGTACGGACGTATACCGTACGACTGGTGCGTATATTTCATGATAATCTGTACCTTTTTTTTGTTGATATCCTTTCACAACAAGTCGTGCCTTCAATCTTGATATATTGCCCTGTTCGTCTGTTTTTGTTTTATAAATCCACTTGCATGGAATTACCTTTTTATTTTTCGGTAAGTCGACCAATGTCCAAGTGTTGTTATTTAGTAAAGATTTATACTCTTCTTCCATTGCATGTATCCATTGATCTGCTTTACTACTTTCGAGTGCTTCGGAAAGGGTTTGTGGGTCCTTATTTAAGATACTCATAGCAGATTCGCCATTCATACACATGAAAGATGCATTATCTTGGGGAGGGTCGGCTTCATACATTTCATCACGACGTCGGGGGCGAAGATTCTTATCAAATTGCGGAATAACTAAGCTTTCATCAGGTATATAAGATTCATCTTCATCTTCAATTATACTTATATGAGACTCATCTCTATCTTCAGGGTCGGAGTAAAATGAAGCTGGTGACGAAGGTGACTCAACATTTAAGGATGTATTCACTTCGTCTGCCTTTACGTCATCATTATCGTCTTCATCATCATCCTTTTCTTCGTCTAAAGATGGTAAGTAAACTGTTGATGATTTCTGTGAATTTAAATTACTCGATGATCGTTTCTTATTACTTTTACTTTCTTTTGTGTAACTTGTCCTTTCATTATTAATTACTTTTTCTTTTTCAGGTACATATGCATGATTTATTGTTGTCCTTTCATTATTAATTTCTTTTTCTTTTTCAGGTACAGATGTATTATTAATTATATTTCTTTTCACAGTGGCTTCGAGAAATATGACATCTCTGCTGGTTACAGTTTGTTTACCTTTAGGGTCTATGAAACGGTAGCCCTTTACACAGTCACTGTAACCGACGAAAATCAACTCACGGGACTTTGGATCCAGCTTTTGGCGTCTTTCTTTAGGTATGTGTACCATTGCTTTACACCCAAATACTTTTATGTGGCTTAAGTCAGGTTTCTTGCCTGTCCATACCTCTTCCGGAGTGACGTAAGAAAGGGCTCTCGTCGGCGAGCGATTTATGATGTGCGCTGCCGTAACGACTGCTTCTCCCCAGAAGTTGTTCTGTAACTGAGCATTCAATATCATACATTTAGATTTTTCTATGAGAGTCCTGTTCATACGTTCACTTACACCGTTTTGCTCCGGCGTATAAGGGTTGGTGGTTTGGTGCAATATACCAAATCTTTTGAGATAGGCATCAAAATTTTTATTTACATATTCTTTGCCATTGTCTGTCCTTAATTTCCTGATCTTCTTATTCAGTTCATTTTCTACTCTGTTTTTATATTCTACAAATTTGTCAAATACTTCCGATTTGTTTTTAATTGGGTATACAAATACTTTACGTGAGAAATCGTCTATGAAAGAAACAAAATATCTGGCACCTCCAAGTGATGCGGTTTGCATCGGTCCACATACATCGGAGTGGATGACTTCTAGCAACTCAGTTGCTCGGGAGCCTTCACTTGGAAATGACTGTCTAGTCTGCTTTCCTTGAATGCAACTTATACATGTTATATTTTCATTTGACGGAGACAATTTTACACCGGTAGTACAATCAGGGACTTTATTCATATCGGTAAAGTTTAAATGACCCATTCGTTGGTGCCACAAGTATGCATCATTTTCAGTAACAGCGGGCATGGCTTGAGCATTTTCATGTATTGTATTTAATTTATACATATCATTTATTAAATGGGCATCGGCTACCTTTAGGCCATTTCTATTTAATATTTTGCAACCATCATCATTGAATTGGATACTACAGCCATTCCTTATCATTTTGCTCACTGATATAAGGTTTGTGGATAATTCAGGTACAAAAATAACATTTCTCACCTGTATTTTGCTGATGTTCCCTTTATTATCTGGTACATTAATTATTACGTTACCACAGCTCTCAACTTTGAGTACTTTGTCATTAGCTATTCTGATGCTTGTTACAGGTGGTGTGGTTATATCCTGGAGCCACTCTCTGTGCGACGTCATGTGCATCGATGCTCCACTGTCCACAAACCAGTTCAGCGAATCATTCGACGTGGTCGCTGAAAAAGCTGCAATAAAACCATTCTTTTTATTATCAGTTTTATCATTGTTTTTTTTAAACCAGCAAGATTTGCTCATGTGCCCGTATTTATTACAATGGAAACACCTTGGTCCCTTTGATTTATGTTGCCCTTTTTCAATATTTTTATTTTGTATCTTCCTGGAGTTTGAGTAAAATGCGGTTGTGTCCATTGTTTTTACTTCCTGCAATAATTTTGTTTTAATGGAATCGGCACAAATTTTTACTCCCGAACTCTCTATTGCCATAATCATAGGCTTGTATGTATCCGGTAAGCCGGCTAGCATTAACGTTCCCAACCATTCATCATCTACCTTGAAGCCTATATTTCGCAGGCGATGTGCGGATGACATTATTTTACTGACATAGTCTTCTATGTTTGAACTTGTATCTAGTGTTGTGTTTATTAAGTCTTTAAGTAGGCCAACTTTGCGGGTTAAGCCCGAGTCCTCAAAAGCTCGCATTAAATTCTCCCAAACCTCTTTGGCCGTAGTAGCTTCTCTTATATGCACATATATTACTGGATCAATAAGCAAAATAAGTTTTGACTTAGCTTTAACATCCTTTTTTGCCTCGACAGTCTTGCCGATTTCTGTTTCAATGCAATCCCAAAGGTCATCCAATTGCAAGTAAGCCTTCACTGCAAAACTCCAAGTGGCATAGTTTTCTCGTCCAGTTAATTTTTCAATGCTCATTAGACCACTGTTTGTCGCCATTATTATGGATTTTACTTGAAATTATGCTGAAATAAAATCCTACTTGATGCCGAAAAATTTTGAGGTTATGATGACTTTGATTTTCAATTTTAACTTTCAAAACACTTTAACTTTTAGCTACTAATATACGTAGGTATGGGGCGGCCCATAACCTGATGAAATAACACGAGACTTTTAAGTTTAATAAAGGAATATATTATATAAAACATTAACAAAAATTAACACGTCACTGTACTAGCGCTTATATAGAGGGAAGAGGCCTTGACGCTGTCAATGCCAAGATACGTCAGCGTGTAGAATGTTGCGTGTAGTATAAGCGCAGGCGCATGTATTTGCGTTCTATATTTCAACAACCCCCACCTAACTATTGCTCTAATCGAGAAAAATAATCTAAGTACAAAATTTCATGAGCATCGGTTAAGAAATACGACTTCCAGGCGAGAACAGAAAAGTATCCAATCATCCGTACATATGAAAGAATTTTGGACCAAACTGAAATTGGAACACTTAGCTATGGAGCTAAGTGTTCCAATTTCAGTTTGGTCCAAAATTCTTCTGACGGATGGCCGTCAGCGAAATTTTTCATTTTATTCATTATTAGCTCTAGAAAGAACGGCCCGCTGACGTTTTATACAACGTTTTAATCACGTTTATAAAAGGTTCGGTTTCGGTTTCGGCCGAAACTGTAATCAGAACCGAACCTTCGGTTTCGGTTTCGGCAGAAAAACGTGTTTCGGATTAAGGAAATATAACTAATTTATCTCACTGAATAAAAAAAACTTGTTGTGATTTTTACAATTTCGGAAATACAACCATATTTTTATATGGTACTATCATTGACGTATTAATTACATGGACACACAATCCGACGGAAAAAATGGCACCCTCCCAACTAATGCAAAATCACAAATCGCATTAGTTGGGCGATCAGTCTCGTTTAGACCATGACACGTGACGGGTCTCAAAAATGACTTAATTTTCAGTGAAAAATTGCAGAAATAACAGCTATAAAATAAAGAAAAAGGTCGAAATATTTTTTTTAACGCAGATTCTATTGATTAATTAACGAATCCTATGTAAAATCATAGCATATTTTAGATTAGAATTATTAACTTTGTCCCTACAAAATGCACCTCATCACAGAACAAAAATCTAAGGAGTCGCTATAGTCTTATATTTTATAAATTAATAAAGGAGTGCAATAAATAATTATCCTATTTTTTTATTAAAGATTCCCACGCGATCCTAAACAACGTGAGAAATTGAGGTCACGTTTAGTAAGAGACAGATGTCAAGAATAATTTCAGCCAAATAATTCGTCTCTCGTGTGTTCGTTCGGCATGATCATATTTGTTTTTTTATGTTTAATCAAAAGAAGCGTAAAAGTCTTTCACTCAACACAACTTTAATATCTCAATAAAACGTAAAAAAATGACAATGTATACAAAAGAAGCGTAAAATGGTGATGTAGTGTTTGTGGTAGTAGGTATCTATACATAAATAGATATACACTGTCTCACGCGCACGTCATATAGGATGCTGCGTTTAGTTACACGCGAGCCGAGGGCGAGAGTGGACGCATGACATTGCTATGTGTGCGGCGGCGAGTGAGCCAGTGTTATGAACATATGCCTTTTACAGGCAGATCCTACAGGTTACATTAATAAATTAATAAAAAAATTGCTCTGTTGTCATTGTTTTATTTTGTCTCAGAGTCTAGACACTGTCAGTTTAAACCTTTGAACGCCAAGAACACCTAAAGAATGTGTGCTGCCGTGCATACTACGCCATCTACTTTCACGCCACGCCATCAAACTTTAAAGGGTTAAAAATGTTAATATTTTGCACTTGCCATACTCTCATTTCACATACTAGAACAAGATGAGTTGAGAAATCATAATGTCATTATTACTGTTCCCTACTATGCAGTGTCGGGACCCTTTTATGCAGTTGTTAAATAAAAACGTAACTTAATTTGTTATTAACAATTTACGAGTTTATTTAGTTCAAAGAACAAAAATATTTTAATACCTAAATAAAGTAATAATGAAAATATTTTTAGTATGTAAAACTATTAAAATCTGCTCCATTCGTGCCATGTTCCAAGTTTGACAAGAGACATGAGTCAGAATACGCTAAAAAAGTTAATTGACTCGAAAAATATTTGTGGTAATAAGTACGTAAGCCAATTTGACACTTAAACGTTTGAGTAAAGAGTTATTTTGTACGAAGTAATTATGTTGTTGTAAATTATAAATAAGCGTTATTGGCATCTACTTGAATATGACAGCAGTGCCACTTTTTTCGACAATTTTGTTGGGGTCTGTGGCTCTATTATAAATAATACCTCAATGGGTACTATGAATAAATAACATGAAAAATGAATTCCTGATATTTGTTTTACACGAAAACGACACCACACAAGTCCTTGTAGCGTTATCTGATCAGTAATATAAAAAGAAAAAGAGGACCCCTTTGTCCTATTCACCCCGCTTTTCCGCCGCACAGGGGACCAATCTGACTTCCCTCTACATCTGAAAATAATCACCGCAGAATACTCTATCTGTGGTAGAAATTTCGTGGTTGTATCCCGATGTACACAATTTCGCGACTTAGCAAAATGTACTAGAACACGCAGGCTAAGCTTAACATCAACATTTTTTTCAAGGTACTTTTTGTATCAGATGTGCCCAATATGTATACATTTTTATAAACAAGATTAAATTTGCTGTTTAATAATATTTTTTTAAATTGTAAATATTCAGGATAGATAACTAATTTATCGTTCTGAATAAAAAAAACTTGTTGTGATTTTTACCTTTTCGGCAATAAACCCAAATTTTTATATGACTACTATTCTTAAATAACATGAAAAATTAATAGCTGATATCTATTTTACACGAAAACGATGTCGCAGAAGCCCTAATAGCCTTAACTGATCAGTAATAAAAAAAAAGAAAAAGCTCCTCTTCACCCCGCTCTCCCACCACACAGGGGACGAATCTGACTTCCCTCCACATCTGAAAATGATCACCGTGGAACGTTCTATGTGTGGTAGAAATTTCATGCTTGTAACCCGATGCGCACAATTTCGCGGCTTAGCAACTCTACTAAAGCTAAATAACAAACAGCAAAGTACAACCAAAATGGAAGAAGACATCTCATTATTTCATTTGTTGAAGTAGTACTTCATGTCATAAAAAGTTTTCTTTTCATAAAGAGCTTACTGTGGCACTAGATAACTTGTGCAGTTGCCCAAATATTTATATATAATTATTATATTCAAGTTTGTTGTCAGTTAATAATAATGATTAATGACAACAATCAATTGTGATTCAAATAAAAATTTGTATTTAATTTCTTTAAAACACATATTTTATAGTACACTAAACATTATTTCATTTAACATAATGTTAATGCAGTAATGTAAATAAAGATATTTCAATGTTGTTATTAATGTTTATTGAATTTTCTCCAAAAAGTAAAGAGGCAAATCAGTCGCCAAATGAGTCAGTTAATATAGCTTTTGGATGTTTTAATAAACACGAGTATAGAAAACGTGTAAATAATGTAGGTACCTTCATAGCAGTACTAACCACATGTATCCATTTAAAGTGGTACAGTTGAAAATTGCAAGATTGTGCGCTAATTTAGCCACTGCTGAACAACAGTTTGCTGTGAGCAACAAACATAATAAGTAGAATAAACTTACTTGTAACTTTCAAGGCATAAAAGAGATGAGACTGGAGCAGTCCAGGGTTGACTGTTGCCACTGGAAAACAAACGCTCTCCGAGAGGCTTTTTCAGTCGTCTTACTTTTCCTCCGCGGAAGAAGTCGATGGACGATGATGAATCCTCGACGTTGGATATGGACTCGCGAGTCAAGCATGTTATTCAATCATACAAACACTATTTAGCACCACAAGTGGTGCAACTATTGCGGTGTCGTGATTGAAAACTGAATTCAAAGGAAGTACACGACTCACTGCCGAAATATACTTTTGGCTGTTGAAATACACGCACAATTCACATTTAATCACACTTTGGAACACGAATCATTAACTATTAACAAGAAAAACTCGGGTTTGCAAACTTTTTCTCAAAACACAATGTGCCTGCTTGCAAAAAGTAAACGCTGTGAAAAACGAAACGACGTAAGCGCCCAGGAAAGATGGCGCCTTGATGGGTGATCAGAAGGTTCAAAATTCGGGTAAAGTAACTAAATGACAGGTATGTGCCACAGATTCTATAGCAAAATGTAACGCATTCTTCATGTAAAAGCTGTGCAATTCATGAAGTGACATAACAGGACGATATGCAACGGGGATCGGATCGGCGAAATGATACAAGTGTGGACGCACCCTAATAGATCCTAACAATTACACTACGCAATATCCGATTTCATCCGATACTTAGGATCGGATCGGAAGGTGTGGAACGGGCTTTACGATTAACAGCCCAAGCCCTGGGCACCTACAAAAAAAGTAGAGTTGATTAGAGAGAGCAGATTAGTCGGGATAGCCGACTATTCGGCAACGTTTTTACTCAGCCGATTAGTCGGCAAAAAATGTCGAATAGTCGGAACCACTAAGGCACTTTATTAGTCAAACCACGCTAACTCTTCCCAGCAAATGAGATGTCAAACCATACAAGCTCGTCCGCGTAAATTTTTCTTTACCGTTGACGGATAGAAAGTATCTTAATAATCTTTGGATCTCCAGCTATTCCTGTACCGAAATTGGTTAACATTTGTCCAGCCGTTTCGGCGTGATGAGAGGATAAAGGAAATTATTAAAACAGATGACGCCAGACTGCCATGGCGCCGCGGGCACAAAACAAATGACAATCCTGCAGCATGATTTTTTCTGAAATCAATACAATAAACGTGATCGGTTGCGTTAACTTTGCACCTCATTTGCGGCGCCATACATGCTAGGTGCAAACTTAACTACGTGTCCAGTTAAAGTTTGTACAGAACCCTTGGCGCGCGACTTTGACTCGCACTTGGCGGGTTTTGTATTTAAATATGATTTTCTGATTGTTTGGCAACAATCAATGTTAATCGTGGTTGTATAAGTTTCTTTAAAAGACAAATATGTATTTAATAATATCCAAACAAAATGCCGAAAATCAATCAATCAGACGTGAGAGTAATATTAATTATAAAATTTATAAATAAAGTGTACACGTGTTTACTCTTACGTGTTTATGTACTTACGTAATTTGTATGTCGGATACTAATGGAGACTTCTGTATGGTGAGGTATCTGTGGGTTACAAAATATAAAACGGCGATTCGTAAGCATCATGTTCCATTCATATATTTAAATAATTAAACATTTACAACACCAAAGACAGTCAGAGAAAGAGAGCATTCCATTAAAATGATATTAGCATATTTATGGACCTCTGTTCTAAAGAACCGTTTTGTCTTTGCACTAAGAAGAATAAGTCTAGTCGTTTCTAGAAGCAAATCTATGTTTTTACAATAGATATTATACACTCAAAACTACAGTACGGAATAACGATGTGGGGCAGATCTCCCTATATTAACAGGGTTATGATGATTTACAATGCAGAAAATAACTTAATTTTAAAAATAAAGGATTGTCTCTATTGAGCAAAATATTCTATCTTAAATATTTAATGTACTTTCCATCCATGTGGCATAGCTGTGGGACACCCTGTATACTATACGGGATATTCTACAGAAGTCTAGCTGCACTTGTTTTACAAAAATAGGTGTATACGCACTATTTATCACATAAACAATCAAGAATCAGTAAGAACTATATTTAAAGTAAAAGGTTTCATAACTCTCACTAATATTTACATTTTAGAACCAACTATTTTTCTTAAAAGCGATGTGGAATACCTACTTTACAAAAATATCTACAGTAAAAAGTAATGTAAGAGAGCTATATAAATATAATATTATCCTACCTCAAGTAAAATGCAGTATATACAAAAGTAGTACTTTCATAAGTGCCATAAAAGTATTTAATAAGTTGCCGACCGAACTAAAGAGTGTTCTATAGCCTTGGTGAATATTTCGCATTTTAGCTGTAAGTTTGTTTTCAAATATAAATAACTATTGTTTGCCCGAAAACCACAACAACAATGAACAAATTCGCTTTTTCATCTTAATTACAGTATAGTTAATTATTGTATTTGTCCTACTTCCTTTTGTAAACTTTTATAGGTGTGCTCTTAAGTATTGTTGTATTGTATTGTACAGTTATTCAATAAAACTATTCTTCTTATAAATTTATGAAACATGTAATGTCTCATTTTTTTTAATGTGGGTACACCACAATTTGTATTTAAACCATGAATACAAAGATCAAAGCTTAAAGAAAAATTTAAAAAGGAGCTACCTGGTGGAAGGGACCGGGAATCGAACCCGGTACCTCTGGATTACCGGTCCAGCGCGTTAGCCACTTCGCTACCCTCGCTCCACGTAGACCTAACTAACTTTTCCTTATGCTTTGTGTAATGATCTTTGCATTGTTTATTTGAAAGGTTACTATTCTAGCCGAGCGCGCTCTGCCAGATCAGCCGCTTTCGCTTTGTTTATTTATTTATTTAAACTTTATTGCACAAAACAAGTCAGTACAAATGGCGGACTTAATGCCAAATGGCATTCTCTACCAGTCAACCATAGGGCCAAACAGAGATACTAGAAGTGGGTGCAAATTAGAAATCTGATGGTACAGAGAGGATCTAGAGTACAAGTAAATACAAAATATTATATTGCTGTTTATACAAAAATACATATACCTACACACTTTAATATAATATATATATATACATAATATAATATATATATATATATATACAGATATATATACATAATATAATATATATATATAAATATATACAAATATATACGAAAGTCTACAACATGGGATGATGGATGAACTATATGAGCTCTTGTTCCAGCAGATGCTTACGCAGCATACACTTGAAAGCTACCTTGCTTGAGGCTTGTCTGATAGAGAGTGGGAGTGAATTCCAGAGACGGCATGCCTGAACGGCGAAAGAATTAGACATAAAACCGGTATGGTGCGAAGGAATGGAAAGTTTGAGAGTTCGAGAGGAGTTGGTTTAGTGCCATGCGAAGTAAACAACGCAAATACGCAGTATAAAGAACATACGCGAACAACGAGTGCTTGAGTATAATGTTAGTGGAAAACTAGGAAATAGCTCATTTTTGCTTTAATAAAGGGAGAAATTCTAATATTTCTTTATTTAATTATGTTTCATGCCGGCTTCTCCGCGCCACACCGACTACACTATGTTATGAATACTTTTTTGGTTTTATTTATTTATTTATTGTGGTTTTAGTAGTAGGTGCTTCCCTTTCACCCTTGTCGGGTAGTGGGGTAACTGCGGGGGCCACAATTGTATGTTTATTTGCCAGCATGATGTTTTCTTTCGTGGACTCGTAAATTGCTTTTATTGGCACTAGCGTAACTGCAGAAACGGCATTTGTTAGGTTTCTCGCCGGTGTGTTTCCTTAGATGGTCCGCTAAATGACCTTTATTGGCACTAGTGTAACTGCAGTGACAGCATCTGTAAAGTTTTTCGGCGGTGTGTTTCTTTTCGTGATAAATTAAATTACTTCTATGGGCAGTAGCGTAACTGCAGTGAGTGCATTTGTAAGGTTTCTCGCCAGTGTGTTTTCTTAGATGGTCCACCAAATTACCTTGTAAGCCAGTAGCGTAACTGCAGTGAGTGCATTTGTAAGGTTTCTCGCCAGTGTGTTTTCTTAGATGGTCCACTAACACACTTTTATAGGCAGTAGCGTAACTGCAGTGAGTGCATTTGTAAGGTTTCTCGCCGGTGTGTTTACTAACGTGGCTAATTAAATTACTTTTTTGTGCATTAGCGTAACTGCAGTAAGAGCATTTGTAAGGTTTATCACTGGTGTGTTTTCTTACGTGTTTCGTCAAATTACTTTTTAGCGTACTAGCGTAACTGCAGTGAGTACATTTGTAAGGTTTCTCGCCAGTGTGTTTTCTTAGATGGTCCACTAAATTACCTTGTAAGGCAGTAGCGTAACTGCAGTGAGTACATTTGTAAGGTTTCTCGCCGGTGTGTTTTCTTACGTGTTTAGTTAAATTACTTTTATGGGCGGTAGCGTAATTGCAATGAGTGCATTTGTAAGGTTTCTCGCCGGTGTGTATTTTTAGATGGACCACTAAATGACCTTTATTGGCAGTAGCGTAACTGCAATGAGTGCATTTGTAAGGTTTCTCGCCGGTGTGTTTTCTTTTGTGGTAAATTACAGTATTATTACCACATTTGAAACGGGTAATCTCTTTTGTAATGTTTGCTGTTCTCGAGTGTTTATCAACAGGTATTGCACCAACATCTGCATCTTTGTCCGAATATACTTGACGCGATAGTGAAGCTTTCTGCTCTGCAGCTGTTTCCACCTCTTCGTTATTCAAGTTGCCTCCAACAAATAATCGGCTAGTTTTTCTCCTCGGTCGTATTCTTTGGTAGTACAGTCGAGTCCGCTCTACAAGGATAATATACACATTAAATTATATAGGTTATTAATAAGTTATCGAATGTGTAATGAATAAGATTTCTTATTCAAACTTTCGTGAGACATATTTAATTATTGTATTTAAGGGGCTCCCCGCTCTCAATGACCTTCGATCTGTTGCGATAGATTTTCCCATATTATAAACTAGCATTAACCCGCGGCTTCGCTCGCGTGCCTATGTAATATACACCATCCTACGGGAACAATGCTCTTTTTTTCAGGATTAAAAGTAGGCTATTTGTTATGTTAGGGTATAATCTGCAATCTGCATTTCCCTCATACATATCCGTCCAGCCGTTTTAGCGTGAAGAAGTAACAAACATACACAGACTTTCGCTTTTCTAATATTACTGGGAAATACTTTTTATGTTATCACAACTCCACTTTAACAAATAAAACCGAAAACTCAAGCACTCAAATCAAGCGATCTCAGCTTTTACTGTATCCAAATAAAGTTCACTTCAAAATTCATAACTCGAAGTGAAGCTAAGACACCGGGATATGTGTGCATTTTATTTGTATAAAGCTTTTATAATGTCCCGAGCCTCTGCTTATCGACTTGGGATATTCGAGATTGGTTTAATGATTCTAAGCCATGTTCTAAGTTACGTCATGTTCTATTGTAAGATATTGAGGTTCTCTTTGTTGATAAATGAAAGATGTATTATTCTGAGCCAGATAAACGTAATTCAGAATTCTGAAATGACTTAACATAATTATTGAAAAGCTTGAATGTATTTATTACGAATGCAGTAAGTTTGCCGATCATTACTCCTCCCGTCCCAACGCGCCGCCCGCCTAGGTACATTGACGACGATCGAGATGCCACCAAATACTATTTTTTTAATCTATTAGGATAACGCGGGTCTCTATCCATACCTCAAAAGCCATAATAGAACCCCCTTATAGGATCACGTGTAGCTGCCTGTCAGTCCGTCTGTTACAACCGATTTGCTGCAAAACTACTGGACCGATTAAATTGCAATTTCGCGCAAATGCTTTCAAGAATTTTCATGATTTTCGTAATTAACGTCCCAAGAAACCATAAAAATTACACCCATACTCATATTTAGTCAACCCCATCGCACCCCAACAGGCGAGACGGTATTTCACGTCCACCACATTTGTTTTTAAAATCGTTGTTGTTTTGGTAATCAGCGACCCGATAAACATAGAAACATTACCCTTGTTGATTTTCAGACTTTGTCACCATATTTCTCCCTTTTAGGGGTTGAATTTTCAAAAAACCTGAAACACATGTTTACTCATTTATCGTTAGAAATACTCCTGTAAAGTTTCGAATAAAATAGTCTAACTAATCTTGTTTCCCTATACAAACTTTGGAACCCCATTTCACCACTTTAGGGGGTGAGTTTTGAAAAATCCTTTCTTAGTGCACCCCTACACCTTATAAGGAACCTACGTGCCAAATTTGAACTCTCTAGAACCAGCGGTTTAGTATTTAGACATTTCAACCCCATTTCACCCCAACAGGGGAGATGGTTACTCACGTCCACCACGTTGGATTTTAAAATCGTTGAGGTTTTCGTAATCAGCGAACTGATAAACCATAAAAACAATACCCATGTTGGTTTTCAGACTATGTCACCACATTTCTCCCTTTTAGGGGTTGAATTTTCGAAAAACCTGAAACACGTGTTTACTCATTTATTGTTAGAAATACTCCTGTGAAGTTTCGAATATAATAGTCTAACTAATCTTGTTTCCCCATACAAACTTTGGAACCCCATTTCACCCCTTTAGGGGGTGAGTTTTGAAAAATCCTTTCTTAGTGCACCCCTACACCTTATAAGAAACCTAAGTACCAAATTTGAACTCTCTAGAACCAGCGGTTTAGTATTTAGACATTTCAACCCCATTTCACCCCAACAGGGGAGATGGTAACTAACGTCCGCCACGTTGGATTTTAAAATCGTTGCGGTTTTTGTAATCAGCGACCCGATAAACCATAATAATAATACCCATGCTGATTTACATACTTTGTCACCACATTTCTCCCTTTTAGGGGTTGAATTTTCAAAAAACCTGAAACACGTGTTTACTCATTTATTGTTAGAAATACTCCTGTAAAGTTTCGAATGAAATAGTCTAACTAATCTTGTTTCCCCATACAAACTTTGGAACCCCATTTCACCCCTTTAGGGGGTGAGTTTTGAAAAATCCTTTCTTAGTGCACCCCTACACCATATAAGGAACCTACATGCCAAATTTGAACTCTCTAGAACCAGCGGTTTGGGCTGTGCGTTGATATGTCAGTCAGTCAGTCAGTCAGTCAGTCAGTCAGTTTCTTCTTTTATATATTTAGATAGCTAATCATAATAACATAGTTTTTCCACAACAAAATACCGTATCAAGTACCTTTCACATGTCACTGACTTTGAGATACAGGCCGTCAAAGTTTACGATTTTTTCGGGGAAAAAGTTGTGGAAACGGTTTTTTGCGTTTTTCTCGAAAAGTATTGAGAAAAATAGAAAAAGCTTAACAACAAATTTTGTGGAATATGGTTTAGAACAATAAAATGTAAGATATTTTCTACATATACACCGGGGATAAAAGTAGAAACGAGATTAGTGTATTTTTGGTCCTTCACCGAATATTTTTTTATAAAATACACAGTCGTTAAATCAAAATTCAGGTAACTACAAAGTGTTAAGCATAGACCATACTACAATATATATTAAATAGGACATTATAAATCTATAATCCACAAACTAGATACGATGTAAAAATCATCAAATTGGCTGATTTCTCTAGGGAGCCCCTTAACGCCGTTCCTGACAGTTTCACGTGAGTGTAAACCGCTTAATACAATAATTGAATAAGATTTCCGTTAAACCGCCTTCATTTGGCTGACATTGTGTGTCGTGACGCATCAGAAACGGCATCGGACTATCTTTCACAAGTCAACCTAGTAATATTGACAAAAATATGGAGATAGCTACTAAATCTAAACTTGTTTATGTAAAAAGAGGGGTGCCCCAGGGCTCGATTTCAGGGCCTATACTGTTTATTGTATTCATAAATGACTTGTGTAATTTTATGAGTAACATCGTACCCGAATGCATTTAAAGTTGTTTGCAGACGACACTAGTGCAATAAAATAATATCTGCAAACAGTATATCTGAGCTTGAAGATAGGTCAACATATGCGCTGAAGGCGTTTCAATACTGGTTCAACATTAATAATCTGAAACTAATTACTATAAAAAAGCAAATCATGTTGTTTAAAACCAAATCCAAAAACACTGATACGCTCAACGCTATTATGAGTGGGACTAGATTAGACGCGGTTGATTGTGTAAATTTCCTTGGAGTATGTATTGATTCAGCACTAAACTGGAAGCAAGAGCTGAATTCCATTCATTCAGCCTGTTACGCACTGAGAAGCCTCAGGGATGAATTGACAATAGAACAACTCAAGACAGTTATTACACTTATTACGCATTAGGTGAATCCAAGTTGCGGTACAGCATTATATTTTGGGGAAATAGCTACATGTATAGAATTTTAATATAAAACAAAAATATGAACCCCATGTATAGTATAAGCAAAGCTTTGGTTGCTCAAAAAAGAGCGTATGGTCCATTTTGCGTCTTCCTCAGTGGGCCTCCTGTATAGAAAACTTTGAAAATGGGAGTATTCTAACAGTTTCCAGTTCATATGTACTCGTTTTACTAACTGCGTTGATGAAAAATACCTCCAAATTCGAGACTAGCGAAGAACAAAAGTTACGCTTTCTTACACGCACCAAAAATTTGAAGCCTGGTTTCTGTCCTAAGCACAAAGTAGCGCAGCACAGCACAAGAAACCAGGCAATAATCATTTTTAACAAGCTTCCTGTTAATTTAAAAGTGATTTCAGACTGTGTCGCGTTGTGTGCGTGTGGATTGAGTGAGCACCCTTCAAAAATGAGGAAAAATGTGCTGATCATTTAGTAAAAGTTCTAAAACAATTGTATAACTAATTGATTAATTTGTAAAACGATAATTAAAAATAATACATTCATTAATGTGTGCTCACTTAGTTCTCACAAACTACCAACGAAATCTGTGAATGTGTTTATTTAACATATAATATTTATATACTAATTTTTAGTAAAACCTATTGCTTAAGGTAGGTAATAATTTGTAGATCACCTGGTTACCTATTTAAAGTTTTACAAATAATTTCGTATGCTCACTCAATCCGCACACTTTCGAAAACCCAATTTCTGATAGAAAAACTGCAGATTGAAACTTTTATATATGTGTATAGTTTAGTAAAACTCATAAGGGAATTTGTAAAATACAAAACAAACCGCTAACGTGGCAGATTTTTGGATAATAAATGTTTGAAAGTGATCACTCAGTCCACACATTATTCGTAAGTTAAAAATGTAAATATCTTAATATTTGTAGTATCTAGGAAACTATAAAGTAATTCAACTTTTAGTAATAAAAAATACTAAATGTCCACCATCTAAAATGTCATATTCGTTGTCTGCTTTTAAAGATATTCAAATTTAATTTTAAAATACAATCTAAGATACAGTCCACATTTTAGATTGTATTTTAAGAAGTGGAGTGTGATCTAATTATTTAGTAAAAAAATTACTAAAAGTTAAACTACTTTATAGTTTCCTAGATACTACAAATATTAAGATATTTACATTTTTAACTTACGAATAATGTGTGGGCTGAGTGAGCACTTACAAACATTTATTGTCCAAAAATCAGCCTCGTTAGCGGTTTGCTTTGTATTTTACAAATTCCCTCGTGAGTTTTACTAAACTATACACATATATAGAAGTTTCAATCTGCAGTTTTTCTATCAGAAATTGGGTTTTCGAAAGTGTGCGGATTAAGTGAGCATACGAAATTATTTGTAAAACTTTAAATACGTAACCAGGTGATCTACAAATTATTACCTACCTTAAGCATAGGTTTTACAAAAAATTAGTATATAAATATTATATGTTAAATAAACACATTCACAGATTTCGTTGGTAGTTTGTGAGAACTGAGTGAGCACACATTAATTAATGTATTATTTTTATTTATCGTTTTACAAATTAATCAATTAGTTTTACAATTGTTTTAGAACTTTTACTAAATGATCAGCACATTTTTTCTCATTTTTGAAAGGTGCTCACTCAATCCACACGCACACTGTCGCGTTCAATAAACAATTGAAGGCATATTTGTTGAGGGGGTGCTTCTATAGTATTGATGAAATATTAGCAAATTAGTTTTAGTCATTATTATGTGTTTTTACATATTAAAATTATATTTTAGTTATTATTATTTTAAGTGTGTGTATTAATTTCAAACACAATCATTACATTGTTTATGAAATAAATAAATGGAATGAAATAGTCCTAAAATAAGCTATTCTTGTAGGATGGGAACTAGACGACGCTATACATCATATAAATACATTCATAGTTATTTTTCATGTGTACTAACTATGGACCTACGTTGTCTGGAAATAAAGATATTTTATTTATTTATTTAAGTAAACATCCACGACCCAGGAACAAATATTTGAGTTCATTCCACAAGTCCCTTGACGGGATTCGAACCCAGGACGCCAGGTCAGTAGGCAGCTGCACTACAAACTGCGCCAACCGCGTCGTCAAATATGGTTGCGTTTACATTACTGTGATGTGACGGTTTGTGTTAAAAGTTCATTCATTTACCGTTTCCGTACTGATGTGTCAAGGCTCAACACCAGACAAATGTGTTGGCGGCTTTAAAAGTGTATTGTTTAAAGTATATTTGTGTGTACTCATATAAAATCAATAAAATACAGCTAAGTAAAACCTAATTATTGTATTAACCTGTTAAGTTAACTAGCCGGGTTCGGTTCAGATTTTTTCTCTTCCGCTTTACTATTCAGTTGAGTAGAATTTGTATGCAGTAGCATTAAAATACATAAAACGGGTTCACTCAATACAATACAATACAACAATACTTTATTGCACACCAATAAAAGTTTACAAAAGGAAACAAGACAAATGCAATTAATAAATAACGGTAGACAACAGGCGTTCTTATCGCTAAAAAGCGATCTCTTCCAGACACTCACATCGTAGAGTCGAATAACGCTCGACATGTTTCGAATCGGTACGCGATTCATCATCAGGAGAGACGATCAGTCGCGGCGGCTGCCGACTGCGTACCGATTCGAAACATGTCGAGCGTTATTCCACTTCTACGACGTGAGTAAACCCGTGTCACGTATTTTAATGTGGCATGTATTTAAATCGACATCTGTATATTCCCTTTTTTCGATCAAAATATTTGAAAGTTTCACCAAAAATACTGACTTCCACACTAAATAATGCGAATCTATATAATAAAATTGAAAATGCCAGAACGGGATAACGCACTAGGGAGGAAGCGAGATGGCGCCTTACAAAACTCGACGTTCTTTTAGATCACGTTTCTCCAATACGATGCACGTTACCGCAGAAAAAACTATTCAAATCTATTGTCTAAATATGAGAATGGAATAAGAGCATAAAAAATACCGTTTTCACTACGTATTACCTTCACAATCGGCTAAAGAAATCTTCATAAAATTCTTCATTTCGCGACCGTCGACCATTTCCGGCGATACTCGGTTCTTCTCGCTCTTATGGCTCAGGTTCAAGTAGCCTAAAGTTTCTTTTCGCTATATGACTTAAGTTTAAGTAGCCAAAAATTTTGGCGTCATGTTGGTACGCCGTTATATCGAAGTTTTTTACTCGAAATGTAATGACTACGCACTTTGCTTGACGTATGTTGTTTTCTCTGTCAAACTAAATGTCATCGGCATTGTCATTGTCAGCGAATTTTCTGTGCAATAAGCAAAAAGTGTTATGAAAATGCCGATAATTGAAAGTATTAAGTGATTATGTTATTAATTTGTATTTTGATTGATCGACCATCACGGTTTTATTCAGATTGACCACCACGGTTTCGGGAGATGGAGGAATGGCGATGGCATGTTTAATTTTTGTTAAATTTGAATTTAACAGATTATGTATTATTATTATAAACACAAGAAAAATATCCTTGCAAGGCAATGTACTCATTGTTCTGCATCTCGGTGCGTAGAATGCGATGCGATAATGTTGGGTTAGTAAGACCTCAGGGGTTGCGGTATAGGAAAGGTGGGCCAGTTTTGGGACTTAGAAAAATTTCGGTGTCGTGAAATTTATGTCAATATAACACCTCATTTTTATTAAAGTATCCTTTAAAACATCCTATAATAAGCATGTTTTGTTATGTAAACTTTTTCTCTCAGATCAATATTTACCGAGATATTGGGGTTTTTAAGGTAAAAATGCTGTCTGAAAATATGGTACATGGGTTGAAAACCGAAAACTGTAGGTTAGGTTAGGTTTGTTTTGTGACCATGTATAGCGGAGCGAGCGTAGCGAGCGGAGCGTCAAAATGCTTGCTTACATGACCCTCATAAATAGTCTACTATTATTACGTACCTACATCAAAATATGTTTATGCATTTGAACCCCAATATCTCGGTAAATATCGATCTGAGAGAAAAAGTTGAAAGAATAAAATATGCTTATTTTAGCGTAATCTACTAGATTCAATCTAATTTAAGCCCAAACCAACAAAAAAAAATTAGTCCTAAAATCGGTCCAGCTTTGCTATACTCTGACCCTTACTGCTTATTTCTCGAGAAGATCTAGATTGTTCCCTATTTTCAGAGGATTCTTTTCCCACGGATTTGTATGTTACTGAAGCGGCACTGCCTATTTAATGGTTATTATTTTTACTTTTGTTTATTAAGCTTTGCTAGGCTTAGATTTGAGGCTTTGAGTAACATTTGTACATGTATGTATTACTCTCCAGTCCATGTAAGTATACAAATATAAAATGTGTTGAATCCCTTTTGCTTATAATTAATTTTATTTCGGAAATACAAATATGAGGACTAAACGCAGTTTCCTTTTAAAAAGCTTTTATTTAACTTGCAATGACAGTTTCCTTTTTTCATTAAGTATATATAATAAAAAAAAAAACAAATTACATGTTCAAGTGTTACAAATAGGAAGTACATATTTCATTTACGCGAGCGAAGCCGCGGGCACGTCTAGTTAAATATACTATTTAAAGGTATTTGCAAAACTGTTTTACTAGATATAAAAAAATAAAACTAACCTACAGTTTGAATTTTTTATTGATAATTTTTGTTTCAAAAACTATTCAAAACTGACAAAATTCACGCGAAAAATTAGTTTTTACAACTTATTTTTGACTGCACGCAATAAAAGCATGAAATAGCTACGTTACTACCTAGAACTCGGCGAAAAGTATTAATCACTTCAAAAAGTTGGTTGAAATTATCAATATATTCGTCATAATATGAAAAAAATAAATTTCAAAAGGAATAACGCCTCTTAAAAGGCTTTCGTCTTAGTCTGGCACGCCTCACTAATATTAGCACATTTTTTCGGTACCTACCTTAATATAGTAGAGTTAGCACTTAAGAGTCAGGACCAAAAAATTTAGGGTATTTTGAGACTAGCGTGTTTGGAGATTATTTTATTTGGAGAATAGTGTATTTTAGGACGAGTGTATTGAGAGATTAATTTGTTTTGAGCTTCAACCTTTATGACATTAGGTGATCACGGGAGTCGCACATAATCAAGATAAAGTCGTTTTGGTTTTAGTGTTTTTTGGGACTCTGGTATTTAGAAATTAGGCTATTTTGAATTTATGTTTATACGACAATATGTGTTTTTGACACTGGGTAGTACTGTGTAAAAGGGTAATTTGAGCTTAGGTGCTAATGCACCGGAAGGGATAATTAGTGTGCAAGTCAGTATTTTTGGTGAAACTTTCAAATATATCCGATGTACGAACCATATTTTTGGTGTGAATTCGGTTAAAAAGGTCATGTCGTTTTATGATGTTTCAGTTTTTTTTGTAGGACATGTTCAGTTAATCAATTGTTTTTTTTTGCACAGCATTAGTTTTTCTGGTATGCATTCAGTTAATTAGTGGAGTTACCTAGTGTGCTGAAAAATTATACAGATGTGCATTTAATAATATCCCTTTTAATATGTCTGAGATTCACGGTAGTTTTCTATGTAAAATAGTGAATTATTATATGTTGAATTATTAAATTAAAAAGTGTTGTAAAGAAGTCACCGTTGATCTATTACTTAACATAAACGAGCCCCTAGTACATAAAGAACTAGGAAACGGCCTATAATGGACTTTGAAGTACTACGGAGAGGATAATGATATAATGTTATTCATATCAACTTACATCAATAGGGGATGCTTTTGATGTCGAATCATACAAGATAGTGTAGTTATATGAATAAAATTAACTCAATCGGTCATGATAAAAAGAAAAAAAAACGAATAAATATTTTTATAATATGTGACTTCAAAGGTGAGTTGCTTATGACTCCTAAATCAGCCTGCATACGAGTATCAACTTGCTTATATCAAATAAATACATAAATATCAGACGACCTCGCACAAATATCCCAAATTAAGCTCAAGAAGCTACCAAGAGCTATGTTATGTGTAATAGACGATGTTATACATACCTACGTATATAGATAAATATATACTTATATACATAGAACAACTATGTCCCAAGCACAAACATTCGAGTTCATAACACAACTATTTGCTCTGGCCGGGATTCGAACCCGGGACTGCAGGCTCAGTAGGCAGGTGCTTACAAACTGCGCCAACCGCATTGTCATAACATAGCATAGAACATATATTATATTATAACACGAATATATTATTATAACATAGAACTTACTTCTTATCTCGCTCTTCCTTGACTTGTTTTCTTTTTCTTCCTGTATGGGTAGTCTTTGTGAATATGGGCTCAACTTGTATGTTTGTGAACCAACCCTGCATGTGTTGTGGTCCGCGTCTACAAACACTTGCTCTAGACGGACCGAGCAAGCCCTGTCCAGCGCGGTTGCCTGTGCGCAAGTGTTCATCTCGGATTGGGTAAGGGACGCTGAAACAATGTAACCATAAGACATTTACAGGCTCTGTGGGTATACAGTCAGGTTGATACATCGGCCGAGCAAAAGAAGTCGCCTTCTGGCCTTTAATGCTTTTGGAATGGCCTTTGGGGGTCCATATTGGCTTACATAAAATTCTTATTCATAACTGTCATCTGTCATGCGGCGAAGACATGTAAGATGGACGTTAATATCTGTGGGCATTGCGGAGAGGTAGGGCACGCAATAAAGGACTGCACCAAGAAGGCCGAACCACCAAAGTGCGCGACATGCTCGCACTATAAGAAACCGGCACTGCCGAATGCCCAGCCAGAAAACTAGCCGAAAAAAGGTTCCAAAACTCTATAGATTACGAAAGCGCCTAAGAGCGCCTTTTTAGATTATAAGAAGTCCATTTTCAGTTTTAGTATTACTCAAAGCATACTCGACTCATTATATCCTTTATTTCATAACCGCTTAATTTATTACGATTCATGCAATTCCGACTGTCCTAGTTTCAATTTGTGATAACGGTGACAATGCAATGTCCTACATAGTTGAACATATATTATTATTGGTTGACTGGTAGAGAATGCCTTATGGTATTAAGTCCGCCATTTGTACACTTTTTGTTAAAGACATTAAAGACATTAAAGACATTTATTTATTGTCAAGACTGTGTACACAAGGTCATATTACAAAAATATAGTTTCAACAGCTTATCCATTTCGGACGTACAATATTAATTTCACTGAATAATTACCTAAAACTTAACTATCTGCGCTAAAATATTCATTTAAATTGTAGAAACATCTAGTAACCAGCCACTCTTTAAGTTTCCTCTTAAACTGACTTACAACTTCAAGCGACTTTAAACATTCAGGTAAATGATTGTTTTGTGCAATAAAGTTTAAATAAATAAATATTAATTAAGCAATATCAAATAAAATAAATTATATAGTTTTATAGTATTATTATATTATGAATTCAATAAGTAGTATTGTATTAATTGTAAATTATTATTATTTTTGTACTTAGAGTATAATTTGAACTCTGAGCCTGAGATACAGGATTCTCCTAGTTCAGGCACCAGTATTATGAGTCTCTGTATAGATGTAAGACTTTTTATGCCAATTGTTATTACTATGATTTCATGAATAAAGATTTTATTATTATTATATATTATTATTGACAGTCATAATTTTCGTAGTCAGAATTTATACTTTTCTCTGAATCAAATAACTTTTCAGGATTTTTATAATACAAACCTAACCTTTAACTCAAGCTAATGGATTTTACTCTCAAAACTAGTAAAGTTAATAATTTAGAGTTATGTCTAAGGATTTTATGACGAACACGTTATGACAATCAATCGTTATGTGAAAAAATGCGCACTGGGCCTCTGGAAATATTAGGCACACCAGAATGAACCCACATCGACGAAATTTGGTGCATCTTATCAGAGCTGGCAGCACGATCTCGTGTAGCGCCGATATAAAGCATATGCAGTACAGTGTGGGAACAGTATGAATGTGTGTTCAGGTGAACGCATCCTAAATGCGATGAGATCAGCGCTGGCTCTCGAGCGAGCATCATGCTGAGGTGGGACCGCATCGTGGCACATCAGCCATCCATTATATTATACTTAGTTGCCTATTGTTTTATATTTTATTATTTTTGTCACTCTTTATGTTGATTTATGGTCACATCAGAAATAATTGAATTTCATTATTTTTAAAACTGTGAGATTGAACCCTCATGAGTATTTAACGTTCCTTGCATTGAACTGTCTATTCAACTCTACTCTTGTACAAAAAGTATTCCTGCTCTCAAGTCCCGAGGTATGTGTGTGACTCACGTGATATCGGGTCCTCGTCGCTCGCCGCGTCGCGCGCCGTCTCCGGCTCGTCTGAAGCAAGAACACTACTGTTGAACAGCTGATAAACATTAAGCACCTGCTAGACAACACTATGTGTAGAAGTAGGAACTCACCTAATGAGTTGTCACTCGGTCCATCGTCCTCTGCTAACTCCGATTTGATGTCAGGTTCTTCATCTACAGCAAAGTTAAACGTTAATAACTTAACATGAAGACATTATTTCATTACTTTGAGTATACAGACCCACAATACAATACAATACAACAAATACAACAATACTTTATTGCACACCAATAAAAGGATACAAAAGGAAACAAGACAAATACAATTAATAAATAACAGTAGACAACAGGCGGTCTTATTGCTAAAAAGCGATCTCTTCCAGATAATCTTTGGGTAGTGAAATCCACCGAAGCACAACTACGTTTCACAACTCTTGTCGCGCGACATGGCATCACCCATCACTCTCTCACAGTGCAGCCAAGAAAGAGATAGGTAATTTTTCTCATGCGAAAAACATACATCTTCAGCCCTTTTACAGTATACAAGAAAAAACTCGGTACTCACGTAACGCAGCACGCCCGCCCTCACCGCCAGCACCGGACATCTCGCCTGGGAGCTCTTCACCTGAAATAAATAAATAACTTTTAAACACTGGAATGATGCTATAACTGCAAGCTACAACTATTAACCTCTACCACAATAGTTATAAAAGTGAGTAATTGTGTTTATGTTGACACTGACCTGACAAGTTATCACTAGTCCCGTCCTCATCAGCTATCTCCAACTTCACCACTGCAGGAGGTGCTTCTTCTAAAATAACAAACAAAAAACCAACATTAAATATCTTCATAATAGTAACAGAACACTTGAAAATACTTTGGGTAGAGTAAATGTAATTTCATGTCATAAATAAGAGTAAAAATTACCAATGATTTTAATTGCTCTGGCCAGTCGCTCCTGCAGCTCCCGCTGGCTGCGCTGCACTTGCCGCTTGAAGAGGCTGGCGTCTCGCAGGCGTACCACACACTCCTCACAGATGCCACACTCATCACTGGGTACATCTAACTGTAAGTTAAACACTTCAGTTTTCAGTTATTTAAAAAGTTTGTTTACTGCAATACAAATAGGTTTATAATGGTATTATGACCAGAGTTGCCACTCATTATAAAATCAAGCTGGACTGCAATTGTATCCAATGGTCAACCAAATTTTTTCTTAAGCTTAACAACCTATAAATTACTTATAAAGCAACTAGACTTAAAAGTATTTTGAAGATGTTAAGGACATAATGATGAGAGATATAAGGGTATGTGAATAAGACAAAAAAAATTGTATAACTACAAATTGAAAAGATCAGTTGTATACTAAAATTTGAACGTCAATTTTAAGGAATTTGTAGGAATAACAAACTCTTGATTAACGTCGTATTGCCAAGTCAAAGAAATCTTAATTTACCTGTATATTGAAGCATTCTTTCAGCATATCTGAATATATCTCGGTGTTGTTTAGATGGGTGTACGGCGTCATCAGACAGCGCTGCTGCGGTCCCAGGAGGCAGCAGGGACAAGCCTCCAGCGCGTCCAGTGCATCGTTAGCCGCGGCGTCAATCATTGTAGCAATAAGTAAAAATTAAAAACGACGCCAGAATGAGAAACATACACGCGCGTCTCTCGGCGACGTTATAACATAATATATTATCTTTCGAGGTGATTGATTATATTCTTTTTGGCGGCGTTTGACAGTGACAAGTAGCAGTAGCAAATGAAGTAAATGAACTGAAGTGAAGTTGCCCTGAAGTGAACCACAAACTACTAATGCCAGCTGTACACTCTTGCCCAGACAGGGCGAAACGAGTAGATCGTCCTTTATTTAATAAGTGAATTAGACAAGGATGGCATTCTTATCTCGACAATAATGTGTGTACTTTGATGCCGGCTGTACACTCTCGTCAACATGCTACAGCTAGCTTGCCTATGCCTAAAAAGCACCACAACACAGCGACTTAAACCCGTTTCACACCTACCGGTCCTCTCTGATTTATCGGGAATCCCAGTAGCCGTTCTACACCTTCCGATCCGATACTAACTATCGGATGAAATCGGATAATGTAGTGTAATAGATCCTAACCATCCTAACAACTACACTACGCATTATCCGATTTCATCCGATAAATAGGATAGGATCGGAAGGTGTAGAACGGCTATATACATTATCCGATTTCATCCGATAATTAGGATCGGGTCGGAAGGTGTGGAACGGGCTTTACGATTAACAGCCCAAGCCTTGGGCAGATTCGATTAGCCCTTGGGCCCCAAGGGCTAATCGAATCACCTACAAATGAGGCAGAGTTGGGCTGATTAGTCAGCAAAAATGTCGAATAGACGGAAGCACTAAGGCACTTTATCAGTCAAACCACGCCAACTCTTCCAAGCAAATGAGATGTCAAACCATACAAGCTGACTCACTTTGTGGTGTGACAGTTCCCGCAACTTCATCCGCGTACATTTTTCTTTACCGTTGACGGATAAAAAGTATCTTATAACTATCTTTGGATGTCCAGCTATTCGTGTACCAAAGTTGGTTAACATTTGTCCAGTCGTTTCGGCGTGATGAGAGGATAAAGGAAATTATGAAAACAGATGGCGCCGGACTGCCATGGCACCGCGGGCCTATGGCCTATACAAAACAAATGACGATCCTGCACCAAGATTTTTCCTGAAATCAATGACAGTGGGGGCACATTGGAACAAGGGGTACAGTGGAACAAGGCCGATATCTATTCGAATTTCGAAAAATTTCGCGCGCTTACCGGCCAATAAGACCGCTTCATACGTCACATGTTACCGCAGTGAAGTATGGCCGGCCGGCAACAGCAGAGATATGCGGTGAAAAAAATTGTTTTGAGCAGTAAAAAGCTAGAATTTCGTACAGAAGAACTTTCTTTTTTACAACTAAAGGAGTGCTAGCATGCATGTGTTATTTTTTTTTTCATATATCTTAATCAGTTTAGCTATGCGATTATGTGTGAAGATAAAAACGTTACTTGGATTTTTAAGCACTTGTTAGAAATTTGCAACACCCCATGGGGCACAATGGAATGGGGTTCTATGGAACAGTGTTTTTTCTTGGTGACAGAAACAAATAAAATATTTTGTTGGTGAACTATTAACAGATATTGACGAGAACAACGAATATGAGATTAATTAAATGCGTCGGAGCGCGAAAATTTATAACAGCTTCTATTTTCCACTGGAACCAGATATGGAAATGGTGTCAATTCAGAATATGGAACTGGTGCTGCCAAGTCCAAGCTTGGCAGGTACAACAAAGCGCCAAAGTAATATGTATTATTTTCCTGAAAAGTTATTAAGCAAGTATAAGCTTGGGTAATTACATAATTTTCGTTACATTTCTCGAATTACTATTCTTGTTTCAATGTACCCCAGATGCCGTTTTATTGTACCCCAGACCTGGGGTACAATGGAACAAAAGAGGTGCAGTGCAAAAAATAATAATTTGTAGGTTTAAGGCAAATTTTTGATCTCGATTTTGTTGTTAATCGATAGTTTAAGAACTGTTGTTGGTTGTTCGAAACGAAAATAATCCAAAAATAGACCATTGATTTTTTTTTAAATGAAAATATTTTTTTCGTTCCATTGTACCCCAACTGTCCCTACAATAAACGTGATCGGTTGCGTTAACTTTGCACCTCAATTGCATGCGGCGCCATACATGCCAGGTGCAAACTTAACTTAACGTGTCCAGTTAAAGTTTGTACAGAACCCTTAACGCGCGACTTCGACTCGCACTTGGCGGGTTTTGTATTTAAATATGATTTTCTGATTGTTTGGCAACAATCAATGTCAATCGTGGTTGTACAAGTTTCTCACTTTCGCTACCAGGAACCCGCCTGGTAGGCACTCGTAATCATTGCTCAGATGCCGGTCACGTATTTTTGCTTAAAGAGCTACCCACCTAGCGGGCTCTCGGTTTCTGGGGTAGGGTTAAATTTTATATCTGGTTGCGAAAGTGTAAGACGAATAGGTATTTAAAAGTATCCAAACAAAATGCCGAAAATCATTCAGACATGAGCGTCATATTAACCCATTCATTGCCGACGCTTCATATTTTTACTCATCACGCAGTGCCGCCTTCCAAGCGACGACGCGAATTCGCGTCCGCGGCATTAGGTTAACCCATTTCAAAGACGCGAATTCGCGTTCGGGGCATTACGTTGTCAAGGACGCGAATTCGCGTCCGCGGCATTACGTTGTTAAGGACGCGATTTCGTGTTTTCGGCATTACGATTACACATACATGGGACGCGAATTCGCGTCTTCGGCATCCGAGATAAGAATTATGAAAATTACAAATGCACGGAATCCAAAAACCAGCAACAGTATAATATTATCCTTCATAAATAAAGTAACATTTTGGTATCAGCATTTAAGTACAGTTGTTTTCTAGCAAAAAAAAAAACAAATAACTCGAGGACGCGAAATCGCGTCCTCGGCAATGAATGGGTTCCCATTCATTGCGGACGCCTCATATTTTTACTCATCACGCAGTGCCGCCTTCCAAGCGACGACGCGAATTCGCGTCCGCGGCATTAGGTTAACGCGTTTCTGTACTTATGTAATTTGTATGTCGGATACTAATGTAGACATCGCTATGGTGAGGTATCTGTGGGCAAAATAAAAGACCGCGATTCGTAAGCATCATGTTTCATTCATATATTTCAATAATTAAACATTTACAACACCAAAGACAGTCAGAGAAAGAGAGCATTTCATTAAATGATATTAGCATATTTATGGAATTCTGTTCTAGAGTCAACCGTTTTGTCTTTGCACTAAGAAGAATAATTTATTTATTTATTTTTTCAATAGGCATGGTGCTTCTGTTTGATTAAATAAATACATACATTAGTGTTACGACCTCGAACATAAAGGCGCCAAGCTGAAAATCAGCGCTGGTCATCCTACGGTCAGCATATGCTGAGCTTGGCAGGTACCCATGGCCAACATTATTGTTTTTTTTTTAAAGATAATATTGTATACACATAGACCTATAGCACTTTTCTTCTTTTTTTTCTTCTCTTATGATGTATACTTATATTGTTAATATTCTGTTTTAATGTTGTGTCAATAAAGCTAATTTGAATTTAATTAGAAATGTAGTCGTTTCTAGAAGCAACTCTATTTTTTGCAATAGATATTATACACTCAAAACTACAGTACGGATTAACGATGTGGGGCAGATCTCCCGATATTAACAGGGTGATGATGATTTACAATGCAAAAAGTACTTAATTTTAAAAATAAAAGATTGTATCCATTGAGCGAAATATTCTGTCTTAAATATTTAATGTAAGGCCTGACCAGAAATATATGAGGATTGTCAAGAGGACGCTATTTATAAGATTTATATGGCAACAATTTTGCAACCAATCGCAACCGCACTGTAATGACATTAGTTTAAATACCAGTCAGTTCCTATGGTAACCTCGTAATCTCATTTAATGGAATGCACTCTTTTCCTGACTGTTTTTCGTGTTGTAAACACGTGTACACTTTATTTATAATATGACGTACACGACTGTGAATGGTATTCGGCATTTTCTTTGGATATTTTTAAATAAAAGAAATCACCACGAATGACATTGACATTGTTGACAAACCATCATAAAATCATTGCCAGTGTAAGAAATTAGTTCCAGTGAAATTCCGCAATATGGCGCATCCTCATATATTTCTGGTCAGGCTTTACTTCCCATCCATGTGGCATAGCTGTGGGACTCCCTGTATACTAGGGATATTCTACAGAAGTCCAACTGCTCTTGTTTTACAAAAATAGGTACGCACTATTTATAATATAAACAATCAAGAATCAGTAAGAACTATATTTAAAGTAAAAGGTTTCATAACTCGCTAATATTTACATTCTAGAACCATCTATTTTTCTCAAAAGCGATGTGGAATACTTTACAAAAAATCTACAGAAAAAAGTAATGTAAGAGACCAATATAAATATAATATTATCCTATTTCAAGTAAATACAAAATAATTCTAAGCAGTACAAAAAGAGTACTTTCATTAGTGCCATAAAAGTATTTAAATAAGTTACAGACCGAACTAAACAGTGTTCCGTAGCTTTGGTGAATATTTCGCATTTTAGCTGTAAGTTTGTTTTCAAATATAATATTGTATGCCCGAAAACCACAACAACAACAATGAACAAATTCGCTTTTTCATCTTAACTAGAGACCCGTTGCGGCGTCGAACCGCCGCTAGAATATGGAAATCCGGTAGTGTTACAGAAAATAACTACTTTATCGATAAGAAGTTTTTGGGGATCGAAGAATAAATACTGTAAAAAAACACGTTAAAATGATATTTCAAAAACGTTAAGACATGCCAGGCTAGAGCCAGGCCTGATAGCCAACTGCCAGGTTCATCGTGACAACTTTTTCAACTCTTTTATAAAAATAACTTGTGCATTAATGCCATGTGATCTGCTGATCTGTTTCACAAATAAAATGCATATTATTCGATTTATGGATAAAATATAATTCATGACAATAGTCCCAAATCGTACAAAAATAATTGACATATTTTCATAGGACCGAACATAAGATTGGTAGAATTTTAATTTGTTATCCTTTCTTCGGACATACGTTTATCGATTTGATCGATTTCTATCAATTTCCAGAAATATCACATGAATCGAAACGACAGATTTGGTCACTCACTACGCAGGTTTTAAAAAGGAAATCATGGAGTGCGTTACTGTTTATGTATTCATTTATAATCGTAAATACTTCAAAATATTGATAGTAAAAAATGTTACATAAACTCAATTGTATGTAATAGAGAGTAAAAAACGTTTATAGAATACACGAAAAACCACTATTATCAATGCTTGTTTTTTTTTTATGAAATTCAATAGATCGTGCAAATTTTCTTAATATGGGTGCTGCCATGTCATCATCATCAATCATTTTTTCAATAACAATTTCACATTGTGTTTGAAATTCTTACGCCAGTATAACTCTTAATCAAACCCTACTTCTAATTCTAATTTTAAAATATGGCTTCCATCATAGTTAATGATGATTTCGCCAATTCCGAGTTTGCTCGTAGAGCATGCCGTTGTTCGGTGAGGTTTTGCTTTTTGTAAAGTGATAGCGAACACCCTAAATACTAATCTAAATAAATTACTGACTGACAATACTCCACCATAAAAAAAGAATGTGTCAAATATGTGTAATAAAATAAATCCAATATATAAAACAGCTAAACATGTTTGAGAAAAGAATATAAGATATATTTTATTCAATAAATTTAGAGCTGAAGGCCTTACGTATACCCAAATTCCAAATTCAAACTTTCGTGTCTTTCCTCTCATTGAAATAGTGTCTGACAGAAGAGTGAGGGAGATGCTATCTATACTCTCAAGTCTATGATATAAACCTAATTTTAGGGTTCCTTACCATAGTCGGTAAAAACGGAAGCCTTAAAAAATCTATTTGTTGTGTTGACAGCATAATTTGACAAATTTTATTTTGAATAAGAATAAGAATGATCAGCCACACGTCATTAATTCAAATATGATTTATTCTTGAGCGAGTCGTTTTTTTTTAAATTTGCATCATATGTAGGTTATTTCTACCATCAAGTTTCGCATGTTAGGGTAACATGTTAATTATTCCACAAATACAACTCGTCCACAATGTCGGCTCGTCTATATTCCCATCTGGGTCACAATGCCAACTTGTCCACACACCCAACACGTCCACATTGCCAACTCGTTCATATACCCAACTTATCTGCATTGCTACCTCGTCTATATTACCAATTCGTCTCCATTGGCACCTTGTCCATATTCCCAATTCGTCCACAATGCCAACTCGAACATATTGCTAACTCGTCCATATTCCCAACTCGTCCACAATTCCAACGCGTCCATGTTGCTTACTCGTCCACAATGCCAACTCGTCACCACATAAAATTCGTCCACATTTCCAACTCGTTCATATTCCCAACTCGTACATATTCCCAACTCGTACACAATGCCAAATCGTCCACATTGCCCACTCGTCTATACACCCAACTCATCTACATTGCCAACTCGTTCATATTACAAACTCGTCTTTATTCCCAACTCATCCATATTCCCAACTCATCCACAATGCCAACTCATCTATATTGCTAACTCGTCCACATTTCCAACTCGTCCATACACCCAACTCGTCTACAATACCAACTCGTCCTTATTATTAACTCGTCTTTATTGCCAATCTCGTCCATATTATCAACTCGTCCATATTACCAACTCATCTTCATTGCCAACTCGTTTATATTCCCAACTCATCCACAATGCCAACGCATCCATATTACTTGCTCGTCCACAATGCCAACTCGTCCACAAATACAACTCGTCCACATTTCCAACTCGTCCATATTCCCACCTCGTCCACAATGCCAAGTCGTCCACATTACCAACTCGTCGATACACCAAACTCATCTACATTGCCAACTCGTTCATATTACAAACTCGTCTTTATTCCCAACTCATCCATATTCCCAACTCATCCACAATGCCAACTCATCTATATTGCTAACTCGTCCACATTTCCAACTCGTCCATACACCCAACTCGTCTACAATACCAACTCGTCCTTATTATTAACTCGTCTTTATTGCCAATCTCGTCCATATTATCAACTCGTCCATATTACCAACTCATCTTCATTGCCAACTCGTTTATATTCCCAACTCATCCACAATGCCAACGCATCCATATTACTTGCTCGTCCACAATGCCAACTCGTCCACAAATACAACTCGTCCACATTTCCAACTCGTCCATATTCCCACCTCGTCCACAATGCCAAGTCGTCCACATTACCAACTCGTCGATACACCAAACTCATCTACATTCCCAACTCGTCTTCATTTCCAACTCATCAACAATGCCAACTCGTCCATATTGCTAACTCGTTCACAAATACAACTCGTCCACATTTCCAACTTGTCCATATGCCCAACTCGTCCACAATTCCAAGTCGTCCACATTGCCAACTCATCCACATTTTTAACTCGTCCATATTCTCAACTCGACGATACACCCAACTCGTCTACAATACAAACTCGTCCTTATTATCAGCTCGTCTTTATTGCAAACTCGTCCATATTCCCAACTTGTTCATTTTGCCAACTCATCCACATTTCCAACTTGTCCATATTCTCAACTCGTCCACGTTGATAACTCGTCCGTATTACCAAGTCGTCTTCATTGCCAACTCGTCCATAATACGAACTCGTCCACATTTCCCCCTTGTCCATGTTCCCAACTTGTCAATTTTACCAACTCATTCACATTGCCAACTCATCCACATTTCCAACTCGTCCATATTCCCAACTCGACGATACACCCAACTCGTCTACAATAACAGCTTGTCCTTATTATCAGCTCGTCTTCATTGCCAAATCTTCCATATCACCAACTCGTCCGTATTACCAAGGCGTCTTCATTGCCAACTTGTCTGTATTACCAACTCGTCTTCACTGCGAACTCGTCCATAATGCGAACTCGTCCATATTGCCCACTTGTCCATGTTCCCAACTTGTCAATTTTACCAACTCATCCACATTGCCAACTCATCCACATTTCCAACTCTCCCATATTCCCAACTCGACGATACACCCAACTCGTCTACAATACCAACTTGTCCTTGTTATCAGCTCGCCTTTATTGCCAAATCTTCCATATCACCAACTCGTCCGTATTACCAAGTCGTCTTCATTGCCAACTCGTCCATATTCTCAACTCGTCCACATTGCCCACTCGTCCGTGTTCCCAACTTGTTCATTTTGCCAACTCATCCACATTCCCAACTCGTCCATATTCTCAACTCGTCCACATTGCCCACTCGTCCGTGTTCCCAACTTATTCATTTTGCCAACTCATCCACATTCCCAACTCGTCCATATTCCCAACACGTCTACATTGACAACTCGTCCAATTAACAACTCGTCCAATTAACAACTCGCCCATATTAACAACTCGTCCATTTTCCCAACTCGTCTATATTACCAACTTGTCAATTTTACCAACTCATCCGCATTCCCAACTCTTCCATATTCCCAACTCGTCCACATTTCCAACTCATCCATTTTACCAACTCATCCATATTACCAATATAGATACATTCCCAACTTAGGCACATTGTCATGTCGTCCATATTCTCAACTCGACCACATTTCCGATCCCGTCGACATGCAAGCGCAAGGACTAAGTTTTTTCTTGTAAAATACCATTTAATTTACCATAACTCATGCCATTTTCCTTGGAATTATTTTTTTGATGGACTTTAATCATATTTATAATAATCTATCATAAATTTACCTATTTGAATGACGTGTAAATTAGTTTTACTAATTTTTTTCTGCTTTGATTTATTGTAAAACTCGCCTATAAAAATAATCTATTCTTGAATGACGGTCAGTTTTCTAGTCTTTCGAGCACCAGTCCAACTCGCACTTAACCGGCTTTTTCTCCACCTTTTTAACAGGTATGCGAAAAAAGTTTCCATACATTTTAACATTTTAAAAAGAAAAACAACCTGGCAATTTAGAGCATTGACATAATAGCCCCCAATAAAAAAGACATTAAAAGTTGTCAGAATATGGTTACTGTCATTCATTGTCAAGAAACTGTAAAATTATTTTTGCATATTCGTACATGTTTTAAGTGTTGCGGATATTATGTTGCCGACTCAAAAATAATATTTCATCATGCTGAACAACTTACTACAGGTTTGTGAGCAAATCATGCTTATTATTATTTGGTCATCTTATGTCAAAATAGGGATCACAGGTCACGTGGTCAAAGTCACGTGGTTAGCGCACAGTAGTTTTTTCAAATCCATTTTTCAGTACCTTTTCAGGAAAAAATGAAAATTCCAAGAGTTTTATGCACCTCTCCAGCATGAGACGAATCTAATGACATATCATTTATCAAAATCGGACCATAACTGTAGATCTGATGGGATGTACAAAAATCGGCCTCGCGTAATATATATATAGATTACAGTATAGTTAATTATTGTATTTGTCTTGTTTTCTTTTGTAAACTTTTATTGGTGTGCTATAAAGTATTGTTGTATTGTATTGTAGAGTTATTCAATAAAACTATTCTTCTTGTTCACACAGCCTGCGTCCTCAGGGCCAGGGCCTCGCTAGCCGAGCGCGCTCTACCAGATCAGCCGATTTCGCTTTGTTTAGTGCCATGCGAAGTAAACATTAAACAACGCAAATACGCAGTAAAAAGAATATACGCGAACAACGAGTGCGTGAGTATAATGTTAGTGGAAACCTAGGAAATAGTTCATGTTTGCTTTAATAAAGGGAGAAATTCTAATATTTCTTTATTTAATTATGCTTCATGCCGGCGTCGCCGCGCCACAGCGACTAAACTATGTTATGAATACTTTTTTGGTTTACCGTATTGCTTTACGGCATTGTGGTTTTAGTAGTAGGTGCTTCCCTTTCAACCTTGTCGGGTAGTGGGGTAACTGCGGGGGCCAAAATTGTAAGTTTATTTGCCAGCATGATGTTTTCTTTCGTGGACTCGTAAATTAATTTTTTGTGCATTAGCGTAACTGCAGTAAGAGCACTTGTAAAGTTTATTATCGCCGGTGTGGTTTTTTAGGTGGGCCACTAACACACTTCTATAGGCAGTAGCGTAACTGCAGTGAGTGCATTTGTACGGTTTCTCGCCGGTGTGTATTCTTTCGTGGCAAATTAAAATACTTTTTTGTGCACTAGCGTAACTGCAGTGAGTACATTTGTAAGGTTTCTCGCCGGTGTGTTTTCTTACGTGTTTAATTAAATTACCTTTTTGTGAATTAGCGTATCTGCAGTAAGAGCACTTGTAAGGTTTATCGCCGGTGTGTTTTCTTACGTGGGTAATTAAACTACTTTTACGGGCAGTAGCGTAATTGCAATGAGCGCATTTGTAAGGTGTCTCGCCGGTGTGTTTTCTTACGTGTTTAGTTAAATTACCTTTAAGGGCAGCAGCGTAATTGCAATGAGTGCATTTGTAAGGTTTCTCGCCGGTGTGTATTTTTAGATGTTCCACTAAATAACATTTATTGGCAGTAGCGTAACTGCAGTGGGCGCATTTGTAAGGTTTCTCGCCGGTGTGTTTTCTTTCGTGGCAAATTAAACTACTTTTTTGTGCACTAGCGTAACTGCAGTGAGTGCATTTGTAAGGTTTCTCGCCGGTGTGTTTTCTTACGTGGTTAATTAAATGACTTTTTTGTGCATTAGCGTAACTGCAGTAAGAGCACTTGTAAAGTTTATTATCGCCGGTGTGGTTTTTTAGGTGGGCCACTAACATACTTCTATGGGCAGTAGCGTAACTGCAGTGAGTGCATTTGTACGGTTTCTCACCGGTGTGTTTTCTTTCGTGGCAAATTAAAATACTTTTTTGTGCACTAGCGTAACTGCAGTGAGTACATTTGTAAGGTTTCTCGCCGGTGTGTTTTCTTACGTGTTTAATTAAATTACCTTTTTGTGAATTAGCGTATCTGCAGTAAGAGCACTTGTAAGGTTTATCGCCGGTGTGTTTTCTTACGTGGGTAATTAAACTACTTTTATGGGCAGTAGCGTAATTGCAATGAGCGCATTTGTAAGGTGTCTCGCCGGTGTGTTTTCTAACGTGTTTAGTTAAATTACCTTTAAGGGCAGCAGCGTAATTGCAATGAGTGCATTTGTAAGGTTTCTCGCCGGTGTGTATTTTTAGATGTTCCACTAAATGACATTTATTGGCAGTAGCGTAACTGCAATGAGTGCATTTGTAAGGTTTCTCGCCGGTGTGTTTTCTTTCGTGGTAAATTACAGTATGATTACCACATTTGAAACGGGTGATCTCTTTTGTAATGTTTGCTGTTCTCGAGTGTTTATCAACAGGTATTTCACCAACATCTGCATCTTTGTCCGAATATACTTGACGCGATAGTGAAGCTTTCTGCTCTCCAGCTGTTTCTACCTCTTCGTTATTCAAGTTGCCTCCAACAAATAATCTGCTAGTTTTTCTTCTCGGTCGTGTTCTTTGGTAGTCCTGTTGAGTCCGCTCTACAAGGATAATATACACATTACATTATATAGGCTATTAATAAGTTCTCGAATATGTAATGAATAAGATTTCCGCTAAGCCGCCTTCATTTGGCTGACATTGTTTGTCGTGACGCATCAGAAACGGCATCGAACCATCTTACACAAATCAACCTAGTAATAGTGACAAAATATGGAGATTTCTGTAAAAAGGGCCCGCCCAAAGGCTCGATTTTAGGACCTATTCTGTTTATTGTATTTATAAATGACTTGTGTAATTTCATGTGTAACATCGTACCCGAATGCCATTTAACGTTGTTTGCACTGCAAACTTTGCAGCCGATACTAGCGCAATTATATCTGCGAACAGTATATCTGAGCTTGAAGATAGTTTAACATATGCGCTACAGGCGTTTCAATACTGGTTCGACATTAATAATCTGAAACTAATTACTTCAAAAACGCAAATCATCTTAAGACCAACTCCAAAAACACTGATGCGCTCAACGTTATTGTTCACAGACCATAAGAATACTATAGACTGGGTATTGGGCGGGGCACGCGTAACCGAGCTTTAGCCCAAATCGCCAAATACATGTCAACGTGATGTCAACAGTCACTTAGTTGCCGTACGAACGTGCTTGAGTAATTATGTGCCAAAAAAATAGAAATATGCCGAATTGGGCCTTTATAATCGTCACAGGCGAGATCTGCATACTCAAAAAGATACCTGATACAGTTTAATTTCACTGGGAAGTAATAAAATTCGGTATTTTGTAATATTTCGTAAAATATTGCAGTGTATTATGACAATTATACATTACTAGCTTGACATGGCAACTATTCACGCAACATCTTTAGGAGCACGCAATGTATACGTCCGTCTGACAATTTAGTGCGGGGGAACAAGTCTAAATCATAAATTGTCGATATTCTGTATAGAGGTTTTAATGTGAGCCGCTCGTGTTTCATACTAACTTGTCCATTTTAATAATATAATTTACACTTTATCACCTTGTTTTTTAGGGTTCCATACCTCAATCGGAAAAAACGAAAATCTTATAGGATCACTTTGTTGTCCGTCCGTCCGTCTGTCTGTCTGTCTGTCAAGACCCTTTATCTCGAGAACGCGTGGAGGTATCGAGTTGAAATTAACACTATATGTATATATACTCAGGTCTAGGGTCCCTTAAAGCTGTGCACAAGCTTCTACGTTAACGTGAAAAAAAGATACGGCCATTTATGTCGCCAAAAACGTACATTTCGACACTCTCAAGGGAATCAAAGTGATAGGGTACTTCCCGATAACCTAGAACTATGACATTTGGCAAGTACTACAAATACTTATAAAAATCTGAAATCGCCACATACTTACTACAAATGCTAATAAAAATCTCAAAAAAAATAGTTCTTTTCAAACATCAAGTCCACCTTTTGTACGATACGTTTTCTTTTGTGCAATAAAGATTAATTAAATAAATAAATAGGTAAATCATATTTATTTGGAGAACTTGGTTGCGTTAAGTTTGATTCAAATTCAAATTCGTTTATTGCAAGAACATAGTAATAAATTAGGTGATAAAGGTATACGGTGCTTATGTTCTACCAAAAAGGCATGCAAACAAAATAAAACAATATTCAAATACTTGATTGTTACATATTTCAATTTTTTACTTAGGTATGTCAAAAATAATAACTAAAACTCAGAATTTGCAGATTAAATTACATTAATTATTACATTATTTTTATAAGTATTTGCACCTCGTTTGTATGCGGCGCCATACATTTCAGATGCAAACTTAACTCAACCAGGCCAATTAAGATGGGATAAGTGAAAGTTTGTACGGAACCCTCGGTGCGCGAGTCAGAATCGCACCTGGCCGGTTTTTTTTAATTCAGACAAGTAATTTTATTGGAGCGGAGCGAGCGAAGCGAGCGAAGCTCCCATGGATCGACTCGAATGGACTTTGTAACAATGCGCAGATCTCAGCGAGTTCTCAACCGATTTTAGAAATTTTTGTTTTAAAATGCACAAATTAAATTTCGCTAGGTAGTGACGAAGAGAAAATTTCAAAAAAAAATACTCCGCTCCAATCTATGGTGCAAGCTTAGCCGGTGGCTGACTCTGCATCGACCTAGTTAGGTAATACAGCGAAATCAATAGCAGTGGGTGACAAAATTATTAGATTAAAACAGTATTATTGTTTTGCTAATCCACAATAATATCATAACGTGCTAGTCAGTTGATGACGAGGTTGGCGCAGTTTTTATGCACCTGCCTATGAGCCGGCGGTCCTTCGTTCGAATCTCGGCAAGGGCAAATATTTCTGTGATGAACTCGAATATTTTGTTCCTGGGTTATGGATGTTAATTTTATGTATGTATTTATATACATATATTGTTTATATCATCGTCTAGTAGGTAAGTACCGATATTAAAAGCATTGCTTAGTATAAGGTCAGGGCGAGTTGTGTACGATTGTCCCTTAATATGTATTTTGTTTACATTTTATATGATAAAATAAATAAATCTACTCCGTTTATAATTTACCTACTACCTGTCCCAAACGTTGTAAGGTGATGTTTTTAATATTCATATATCACTATATGTAAACATTTTGAACGATAGAAAGATTGAGATGACCCTTCCATTTGATTTCGTCGCCAAAAATTAAAAGGTCTGATAATTTAATTTACGACCATACAATATAAATATTTTCAACATGCATTATATTATAAACCTATACATATTATTATTTTATCGATATCGACTATTTTGATTTGATCACGCCCTTAACCTTCAGAATCAGTAGATGCATACCGCTGGCTGAGCTTACATGACATTTTCTGGGTCGTTAAAATTAAGCCCCGTGTTACAAGGATAAGGTTCAATTTAAAATGTTTTAAAATTGTAACATAAAACCTTGTGATATTTTGCCAGCGTTAATATCAAAAGTGACACTACCGAATTGACGGAAGTAGAAATCAATTTCTTGTCATTTCGAGACTTTGTCGTACCGAACATAAAGTTACATTTGCCTTTTATTTTATTTCTATTTAAGTTATAATAAAAATAAATGCATTGTCTGATATGCATATAAGGGCTAAAATTCTCGATACTTTGATCGTAGTAGTGTATGACCACGAAAATCGCACACATTAGCTCAGCCAATGTCAACTCACTTCTGTTTGTTGTAAAACCTTATTTTTATACGAATATAATTGTGTGCGTGTAAACGTCGGCTACAGCGGTGCTAGAACAAACTGCGCTGAATGCCATCTCCATATACTCCGTGTTATTGTTATTATGAATGGGACTAGATTAGACGCGGTTGATTGTGTAAATTTCCTTGGAGTATGTATTGATTCAGCACTAAACTGGAAGCAAGCGCTGAATTCCATTCATTCAGCCTATTACGGACTGAAAAGCCTCAGGGCTGAATTGACAATAGAACAACTCAAGACAGTTTATTACGCATTAGAGAAATCCAAGTTGCGGTACAGCATTATATTTTGGGGAAATAGCTACATGTATAAGCCGTGTGACGTTTGACGGTCGTCAAATACGGATGCGTTTATATTACTGTGATGTAAACGGTTTGTGTTAAAAGTTTATTCATTTACCGATTCCGTACTGAAGAGTCACGACACAACACGCCAGACAAATGTGTAAGCGGCTTTAAAGTATACTTATTGTGTAAAATATATTTGTGTGTGCTCATATAAAATCAATAAAATACAGCTAAGTAAAACCTCATATTGTATTAACTTGTTACGTTACCTAGACGGGTTCGGTTCAGAAGGCCTAAGTTGTATTTTTCCCTAGTGTCCGGAACGTCGTAGTTATACATTGACCAAATAAGCAAAAAAACTATTTGTAAAATGTTATGGTGAGAAAATGGTCTTAACAAAACATCTAGGTAGTAAAATGTGGAAGACTCATTAGGGTTCCGTAGTCAGCTAGGAACCCTTATAGTTTCGCCATGTCCGTCTGTCTGTCTGTCCGTCCGTACAAGAAAGCTGAAATTTGGTACGAGTATGTGTATTTATCAAGCCGACAAAACGCTAAAAAAAACTAAATAAAAACCTATTGTGGGGGTGATATTTTTTTTCGTTCCAACATTAGTGTGTGAGGTGGCGTTGAATAGGTCTTTTAAAAATAATAAGGGTCTCCGAACATAATTTTTTGATAAAGTCAGCAGTTTTATAAATATTCGCTCCGAAATTAAAAAAAATAGTGTCCCCCCCTCTAACTTTTCAACCACGAGTCAAAAAATTATGGAAAAATTCATGAAAATGAGGCCTTATAAGTACTTTCAATGAAAACTATATTAAATAAAATCGGTCGAGCCGTTTTTGAGTTATCGCAAAATTTCATAATTTTCTTAAAAATGACCTAAGTGCCCGGCGGTGTCCCTACACTTCGAACGTTACACATATTGGTTAAGTGCCATACTATATTAAAAAATTTCGCTTAATCTGGCGCGTATTAATCGATAACTTCCAGTAGGTAATAAGTAATTAATGTTACTTTGGCGTTTACGACCTTTTCATAGAGCTTGAAATCGGGTGTGTAATGATCGATTTAACAACTTTTGATATATTTTCACTGGATATAACAACATTTTATATAATTTCATTGGATATAATATCTCAAGGGTCATAATAAATTTTTGGTATAACAACAATCAGTATAATTGCATGGCGTATAATGTTCAAATAGTATAATAGTTAGTTTTCTATTGGGAAGCAGTATGACATTTTGGAGTACAGCAATGCCATTTGGTACGGGTATTACACATGTTCACCTAAGCTGAAAACGCTCGATAGCCAATTTGTACTCCGCGACTGGTGGGGGGTAGGGGGGGGTCAAAGTACGGCGCTCCCGTCGCTCAGGAAAAAAAATCTGGCGTATTAGTTTGGAACTTTGAATCAAGTTTGGTGTCGTTATCGAGTAACTAGGCGATGCCTAATTCATTCCCCACGCTAGTTTTGTAGGGTTCCGTAGCAAAATATGACGCAATACTTAAAATAATACAATTTTAGTACTTACGAAATGCAAACAAACCCTCATAATTACAAATTTTTGTATTAAACTTGGTTTATAGAAAATACTGCCCGAAAGCCCATTTAATGCAGATTCTAAAATCATTAACAGTAATTATAAATTTGAATATTTTCAATGTAAAATAAAATATTGAACGTACTGCGACGTTCGTCAGCGCAGCGTAAAGAACGACAAAAAGATGCGAAAAACAAGTATTACTAACAAAATATATAAACAAAGTTCGAGTCTGACTCGCGCATTAAGCGTTCCGTCCAGTTTTTTACTTATCCCATCCCATCTTAACTGGTAGGGTCCGGTTAAGTTAAGTTTGCACCTAGTATGTATGGCGCTGTATATCAATGAGGTGCAAAGTTAACCCAACCGGGTTGTTCTCATAATTTTTGATAACACATTTTTTTTCTAATTTAATTATAAATGTATTGTTTACAGATTATATCCTACACTTGTAGTATAAGACGATATTACTTGCCTAATTTCATAGTTCTAGGTTAACACAAAGTACCCTATAAACTGTGATTATCTTGAGAGTGGCGAAATATACATAAACAACTGTATCTTTTTTTGCGTTAACTTACAAGTTTGATTTTTTCACAGCTTCAAGGGACTGTAGACTTAAATATATGGTTTAAATTTCAATTCAATGCCTCCACGCGTAGCCGAGGTAAAGGACAGACAGACAGACCGATGGACAAGAGAGTGATATCATATAAGGATTTTGCCGATTGAGGTACGGAACCCTAAAAATAAAATGTGGATATCTTCTATACTATCTATAAGTTAAAGTGTTTACAATTATATCATAATTGTAATATATATACTAATATTTATTTTCTAGTAAAACAAATAAAGGTATTTTTCTCTCTTTACCTATGTATTTCTTCTTTTTATTATGAAACTTGCTGAACCCCGCGGTGATACTCGTCGTTAAGAAGTAGCGTATGTGTTAGTCCAAGGCAACACCTACCTCCATACCAAATTTTATCAAAATTGGTCCAGCCACTTGAGCGTGAAGAAGTAACAAACACATATATTCGCCTTTGTATTCCGTTGATCCATCTGTCTGTCAAGACCCTTTATCTTAAGAACGCGTGAAGGTATCAAGTTGAAATTAAAACCATATATTTAAGTCTACAGTCCTTTGAAGCCGTGAAAAAATCAAACTTGTAAGTTAACGCAAAAAAAAGATACGGCTGTTTATGTATATTTCGCCACTCTCAAGATAATCACAGTTTGTAGGGTACTTTCTGTTAACCTAGAACTATGAAATTAGGCAAGTAATATCGTCTCATACTACAAATATAGGATATAATCTGAAAACAATACATTTCTAATTAAATTAGAAAAAAATGTGTTATCAAAAATTATATGAGAACAACCCGGTTAGGTTAACTTTGTACCTCATTTGTATGCAGCGCCATACATACTAGGTGCAAACTGAACTTAACCGGACGCTACCAGTTAAGATGGGATGGGATAAGTAAAAAACTGGACGGAACGCTTAATGCGCGAGTCAGACTCGAACTTTGTTTATATATTTTGTTAGTAATACTTGTTTTTCGCATCTTTTTGTCGTTCTTTACGCTGCGCTGACAAACGTCGCAGTGCGTTCAATATTTTATTTTACATTGAAAATATTCAAATTTATAATTACTGTTAATGATTTTAGAATTTGCATTAAATGGGTTTTCGGGCAGTATTTTTTATAAACCAAGTTTAATAGAAAAATATGTAATTATGAGGGTTTGTTTGCATTTCGTAAGTACAAAAATTTTATTATTTTAAGTATTGCGTCATATTTTGCTACGGAACCCTACAAAACTGGCATAGGAAATGAATAAGGCATTATCTAGTTACTCGATAACGACACCAAACTTGATTCAAAGTTCCAAACTAATACGCCAGATTTTTTTTCCTGAGCGACGGGAGCCCTGTACTTTGACCCCCCCTACCCCCCACCTGTCACGGAGGGTCCGCCTAAAGCAAAGGGGGTCCCATAGTAAACTTGGTAAGGGGGGGGGGGGGGGGGGGGGGTTATGATGGATTTTTCCGTACCCAAAGGGTGAAAACGGGACCCTATTACTAAGACTTCGCTCTCCGTCTGTCCGTCTGTCACGAGGCTGTATCTCATGAACCGTGACAGCTAGACAGTTGAATATATATAAAAAAAAACATTAAAGTTTACGTACTTGTTTGCTCGCTCAGTATAGCATTTCATTCCTTGTAAACCTAATCTAACCTGTCAATTGTGTGTATAAAGCAAGCAAGTGTTTTGACGCTCCGCTCGCTTCGCTCGCTCCGCTATCCATGGTCATAAACAAACCTAACCTAACCTACAGTTTTCGGTTTTTGATCTATGTTCCATTTTGTCGCAGTTCTTCCAAACATTTTGCAATAAAGTAAGCAAGCATTCTGACGCTCCGCTCGCTTCGCTCGCTCCGCTTTCCATGGTCATAAACAAACCTAACCTAACCTACAGTTTTTGGTTTTTGACCCATGTTCCATTTTGTCGCAGTTCTTCCAAACATTTTGCAATAAAGTAAGTTAGCATTCTGTCGCTCCGGTCGCTTCGCTCGCTCCGCTATCCATGGTCATAAACAAACCTAACCTACAGTTTTCGGTTTTTGACCCATGTCCATTTTGTCGCAGTTCTTCCAAACATTTTGCAATAAAGTAAGCAAGCATTCTGACGCTAACCTACAGTTTTCGGTTTTTGACCTAAACAAATAGTAGTTTATGTGACTGTACATAATGAAGGGTATGAAACACGAGTGTGGGTTTATGAAACGCGCCGAAGGCAAGTTTCATAATAACATCACACGAGTGTTTTAATGCCTAATTATGTACAGTTACATACACTACTTTATCTAGCCACATATCATAGGCCTCCATGATGCATTCAGGAGTCGCACATTACGACAAATATTACCCGTTAATGGCAGTAATAAAGTTTCCTGACAGCTGTCATAGTTTTTTTTTAATTCAGAGACAAACTAGATTTGGTCCCAACTATCATATCGTTCGATATCTTACTTACGTGCGACATTTGTCAAATTTGATGCAAATTGACAATTCATTTCGAACTAAACGTCATCTCGACTGATATTAGAATAGAGGTCAAATCAAATTTCTTTGTTTTTCAAAGATGTTCGAAATTTGAATAAATAATACCATCGAAATCGATGTTATTATTTAGCAATAATAATATTTTCACAGATAAGAAATTTGTTCTAATAAAACAATCTATTTTTATGGTGGTCATAATGTGCGGTTCTTGAACGCATCATGGAGGGTTTATGATATTTGGATAGATAAAAGCTATAGAATATCACTTTTAGGCAGTGGGTCTTTACTTAAAACCATTCAAAATGTTTTCAATACGTACCCATTTCATCATTGAAAATTTTACATTTTATAATCCGTCATTTATCTTGGTAATTATCCAGTTTAGAGAAAAGTTCCCCACACAAAACATGCTTATTTTAGCGTCCTTTATACGATAGCATCATAAAAAATAGGTGTTATAATAACACCAACAACCATCGAAATTTTGCTAAGTCCCAGCTCCCTTGAAAAACTTAAATCTTTGAGGGCGAATATCTCGGTCATTTTTGATTTTAGAGAAAAGTTGCCCATACAAAACATGCTTATTTCAGCGTCCTCTATACGATAACATCATAAAAATGAGGTGTCAATATGACATCACACTGATGAATTTTTTTTTTAAAAAGTGTCGGGACCCCCTTTGCTTTAATCCAACCTTTTTTTTTGCTATCTGTTGTTCCACCTAGCACCGTAAGCAGTTTCTTTTTTGGGGTCATAAAAAAAATAACCCTAACCTACCTATGTCTGCGAGCCATTTCTTTTTTGGGGTCATAAAAAAATATAACCCTAACCTACCTATGTCTGCGAGCCATTTATTTTCTGGGATCATAAAAAAAAATAACCCTAACCTACCTATGTCTGCGAGCTGTTTAGTAAGTATTCCAGATTATGCCAATAGTACATTATACCAACTGAGCTTTATATCGAACAAAGTTATATCCCATGTATGTTATACGTTATGACTGTTAGATTAATAGTTGTTATATTACAAGTTCATTATATCTGTTGATAATTATATTACATGAGAATATATCAAATGTTGTTATATCAAAAGTGCATTATATCCTTTAATCGTTATATCAAGCGAAAATATATCAAAAGTTTTTATATCGATCGTTACGCACCCCTTGAAATCTTTCTCGTAATTTTCGTCTATTGTGAAGGATGGGCAACTAGGGAACCCTACACTGAGCGTGGTCCGACATGCTCTTGGCCGGTTTTTTTTTTTAAATAGTCTTAACTGTATTAGGATAAGGTTAGCAAAAGGTCTTGATAGTATAATGTTTTAGTTACAAAATGTATATTTAAATAAAACGTCATAATTGCAAAACGACTGGTTGTACGAAGAATTGATGTTAAGTATTCAAAATATCATAAATGAGTGAAAAAAGTTGAACTGCTAACTTCCTGTCTGTCTGATGAGGTATCGTTGCAAAATGAGGTTGGAAGCCTAAAATTGATCGAGCGAGCGATGCGAGCAAAGCGTCTACAACATATCAAAATATCAGGACATTTAACTGACACCACATTTTCCATACTTTAGGCCCGGGGCCCTTTACTGTAAAGACAGTCGTTTTACAAACAAGCGTTTTCGTCAACTATGGTATTTTGCATTCAAGGCATTTTTCACACAAGACATTTCGCTACATAGACAGTAGACAATACACAATTAAGACGTTTTGAGTACTATGTCAAAATGCAACTTAGACCTCCTGAACCGAACTCAACTAGACTACAGGCTTTTATGTAAAAGGAATTCACTCATATATACTCGTATAGGTAGGTTTTTTCGTGAATATGATAAATGCAGCAACCTAAGTTTTCTTTAGCACTCGCATCGTAGTCTTTTATTATGTAAGCAACAGCTTCTATGAAACTGAGACACCGTTTAATTTTTTATCTACGCACATATCATTAGTGCTCTAAAATGCGTTCAGAAATCGTAGGAAATGACCAGCATTATTTCAACCAATTTTACTGAGATTTTTTTTGTCTGTGATAGGAGGTAAATCTGTACTGTAATGTTATTGTTATTACAGTACCGATTCTTGTAAGGTTACGAGTTTAAATTAGGAACGGCTGTCAAAACACAAGTTGGTCTCTATTCTAGTATCCATAGATGTTAATTATTGTTATCGATACGAAACGTCAATTCAGTATGTTTTTTTATAAAAACCGCACGTCATTTGATCTCGAGTGACATGAGAATATGGATACATTCGTTTGTATATGATTTAGAAAAAAAAAACATTCGTCTTGACGGAGGTTCGAATTGCCGCCATTATTGTTGTCATTTGTTTGTTGGTTCTTTGCTGTTACGAAAGTAGAATTGTGAAAAGTTTATTGTAATTTACAAATGTAAATTTGTAAATGTAAATTACAACTATTACAATAAATAATCTGTTTATGTATTTGTTCAGATTTATTTCTTACTGCATTAGTAGGTATATGTCGTTTTTAGATATTTTACAGGTAGCACTAGTGATGCCGGTCATTTCCTTATGGCTTCTGAAGCCATCTTAGAGTACTTATGATATGTGTGTAGATAAAGTAGTGTATACAACTGTACATAATTAGGCCTTAAAACACTCGTGTGATCCTATTATGAAACTCGCTGACGCTCGTTTCATAAAACCACACTGGTGTTTTAAGGCCTCTCATTATGTATCAGTTGCATAAACTACTATTACCGTTTAATTTTTTCCCAGGCATTAGGTATCAATAAAGGATGCCATTTCTGAGAAAAAAAACATAGGTAAAATTTTCATAATAAAATGTGCTATCCGAATAAATAATTAGTAACGTGTGGATAATCGTTAACTGAGTGGCGCTCGGGGTTAGCGGTGCGGGGGGAGGGGCGTGCTCGCCTATCTTATCTGGACCAATAGTACCAATACAATACAAAAAGTGATAGCCTCCTAAGACCCAATCTATTTTTAGGACATTTGTAATAGCGACCCAGTGACCTAATTTTAGGTACATATGCTTGCGGCCAGAGATGGGCATTAATCGATTAATTTTTTAGTCAACTAATCAATCGATTGAAAATATCAATCGTCATTTTTCAATCGCGACTAATTTAGTTGCGATTGAATTAGTTGTGAGAATCTCCGACTAATTTAGTTGCGATTGAATTAGTTGTGAGAATCTTCGACTAACAATTGAATTAGTTTTAGTTTCAATCGACTAAATTTCACGATTAAATCAATATTAAAACTATGTAGTCGCCCGTTTTTGCATTTTTATTTAACTTGCTATATAGACAACTTGCAATATGTAACTACGAGTAGGTATGTACATTGTAGGTAGGTACTCGTATGTTGTATCACTTGTATCTATGTTGGTTTGGGAAGAATCTTGTAACTTATTTTGAAGCAGATATCTTCAACCAATTGAGCTAAAATTATGTATATATATATACACGTTTAATTTGAAACGCTAGAATGACAATGCAATATTATGGGCCATATTAACAATATTATAACGATAAATAACGAAAAACTGCAATGTTTACAAATCGCAAACAATATAGTTAGGTTGGTGCTCTATTAATATTTTGATACTTTACTAGTTCTAACGAGTATCGTAAAGTCCTATACGATACTGAATTACTGAGTAAATTTTAGAAATAGATATTATCAATATTTTGCTGTCTGTGTCATTAGTAAAACTCTTTTTATTGTCACGCGGCGACAAAACAATGGGATGATCCTACTTACCTGGAAGTTGTTTGTTGCATTTTGGTGCAAGTATAACTGTAACTATTTCAAAGTGTGGCTGGAATAGCAAAATTCATAATCAATGTTGTAAGAGCGAGATAGCGGGCCAGCTAAGGAAGGTCTATTTATTTCAATATTTGTTGAACAATAACAGTTCAATGCTTTTTTGCTAATATTTGACAAGTTGCGGCCCAGAACTTAGAATTGTAATAACATGTTCAAAACATGAAATAAAAAATAAAAACTTCTATATGTGTACTCAGAACATGTAGCACTAACGATTTAGATATGAAATTTAGAAAAAAAACATGTCCCGTTATTAGGTCGTTGGGCTTTAATTCAAAGAAACTATAATAATTAGTACTTGTAAGTTTTATAGAATTCTTAAGTGTGTTTTTAGATTTGAAGGTTCATATAAAGTCGAAAACGGTTTCATATGTTTTTTTATTATTAAAAATCGTTATAGGAACATTTTTTGTTCATTGATTACTAAATAACTTCTTAAAATTGGCTTATCCTTCAAGTAAAATAAATATTGTTAATCACAGGCTTTAAAATGGCTTAAAAAAAATATATTATCCAAACAACGATATAAGAGATAACATCCTTAAGTTAAAATCTTAAGTTTCGTATATATCCCAAGTAACACAAGTTGCTGTATAACTATTCACATTTGGACTATTTTAGAGCTCTTGGTGTAAAAATACTCTAATAAGAGTTCGCTGGTAGACTTTCAGCTGAATAATAGCATTCAGTACTTTTTATTCAGATCAAGTCTGATTAACAGCTGTATTACGTCCAAAAAATGTGTCATTATATCGCTTCTATTCAGCTTTTACCACTTTCAGCTGCATAGTAGCATTCAGTATTTTTTATTCAGCTTAAGTCTGATTAACAGCTGCATTATGTCCACAAAAGCATCATTATATCGCTTCTATTCAGCTTTAACCGGGATTTAGACCTTTTACCTGAATAAGGGCTGTTTATTGGATAAAATTTTGCTGACAGCGGTATAACGAGGTATGTGTGAACTACTATTCCGCTGACTTTTAAGGTACCACGAGTGAACTATTATACAGTCAATAGGCGTATAATGGATGAAATGTGGTTTATTATACTGCGTAATGCTGACCGTATTTACCGCTAACCAACCTTTATGCTGCCGTTGATATAGTCTGCATAGGGGCTGTTTAAACATTCACTAGATGCCTAAATGCTCTTTAAAGGTACACTAATGTACCGGTATACCGGTTGTTACTTAATAGTAGTTCACAAAAGTAACTTTCATCAGACTTTGTCTGAATAAATGAGTAGGTGTGGACCTTTGTGCAGTAAATGAAGTAAATGTGGTACTTAAATCAGTTTATTTATCTGTTGATGGCTGAGAAACGGATTTTGCTCCACTAAAGTAAAATAACAAAGAATAATTTGTATTGCACTAAAAGTATCCAAGAGGCTTAAATGTGGATTCCTAAATTGCTATATAAGACCTGTTTAAATGTTCACGGCAAGGCTAAATACCGAGCATGTGAACTATTAAACATAAACAAAACAGGTTATAGCTGATTACAGTTCACGTGTTGAATTTTACACAGTTTTTTGCTAATTAGCAGAACACAAGTGACCTACAAAATAGCCCTTAGCAAGAATTTGAATGTATAATGGTTCACATCGCTGCTTAGCATCAAGCCACCATTTTATATTGTGAATTTAGAAATTATCGTATAATTTTTTTCGTTTTAAGAGGTTTAGGCGTGAATACTAAACCGAAAGAACTAATGTTTACTTCCTAAAATCATTGTAATAACTTTTAACCTAATATTTACGTTTAAAGCAATAAAAAAATATTTGTAATGTTTACACCAAGGCTTATTTATATCAAATATCAGAGAAAAAAATGAATATTTTCGTGGCGCGTCAAAAATATCTTATATATTATATAGGTATAATGACAGTAAACTCCCATTCCCAATCATTTTCTTCACGTTATTGTGAAAAACAGCTACATTCCCGATGGTAAAAAAATGTGTCCTCCATTAAAAAATACTTTGTAACTTGTAACACTTGACACAATAAAGTCACCATCACCTGTGCATTGACTCGAACCAATTATGTTACTGTTTGGCAATGTTTAATAAAAATAGTTTCTCATAATACAGCTCAGCGGCAGCCTATGTATGCTTAATAGATTTATAAAAGTGCACATGTGAATAAAATTCTGAATAAAGGGTAACTAGTGCTCCCTTAGTCAGTTGGTATTCAGCCCTTATAACTCTTGTAACCCTTTATACCACCGTTAAATTGCTCTTAAGCAGCTTTTAAGCAGCAATGTGAACTTAGGGCTGAATAATTTGTGCCCAATTTAGATGAATAAAGGCTGAAAAAGCGCTTTTTCAGCTCTTATTCAGCTGAGTAATTCAGCTGTAGCCGTAAACATATTCTGATAAACAGCTCTTAAACAGGTTCTTGTGCTACTTGGGATAACTATTTAACCAGTCTTGTTACAAGTTATCTTATATGTAAGTATAACCAGTCTAGTCAGCAAGGTCAATCTCATCCTTCGGAGGAAGATGTTGAGAAATCTGTGGAAGCACGCTGGCGACTTCGAAGTTAATAATCTAAATCCCTTTCGTCATAATCAGCGTCACTGGTTTTGAATTCTGATACGTCCAGGTTCACGTATTTTTCTAAATCTTGTTCTTTCAATGTTATAAAAAATACACTCAGTTAATACCCAACACCCTAAAATTAAGACAAGCAATGCGGCCCACTTTTACAACAACAACCCAATGACCTAATAAAACTTTATACCCAAATTCTGCTTCAATCCAAACACGACAGAAAAAAATATAAGCATAGCCATATAAAGTACTCTTTAAATAATTAGTTTTATATTCATTTATTGCAAAATAACAACAGTTTTCAAAGAAAAAAACAGATTACTACGACGCTTCCTCGTGGCCGCCATTTTCGCCGACATTTACGTGACAACTGACAGATTCTTTTGATTGAAATGTCAAAGTTGACAGCTCATTTTTTGGCTGCGTTCATCATCGACATATTTGAGACAGTAAAGTTCTGTTTCACGCATATTTCGAACCACCGGACATGTCTTTAGTCTGTGTCATAATTTTAGGACCTTGGGTAGATATTTGATAAATTCATACATTTAATTGGGCCGCAATGAGTACGATCTCTGGTCTTAGGAGGTTAATGCCGCCTTCCGCACAGCGCGCTAACGAGGTATCCGCGAACGCATGGTTTTATAGGATATCTTTCAGCTGTTTTATCTCAATATTTTAGTACTAAAAGAAAAAAATATTTTTATTTTTTGCCAAGGAATCTACTGTAAAAATTTGAAGGGTCAATATTATTTCACCCTGTATACAGGGTGATTTAGGAGTCATAAGCGGGAGTGATAGGGCCAATGAGATGAGTCACAACCCAAACGTTCACTAAAAATAGTACTGTTTCATACATTTTGGATAGTTAGCGATCAATCAACTGTCAATTAATTTTTGATTAGATGTTTTTTAGGGTTCCGTAGTAACCTAGGGAGAACCATTATAGTTTCGCCATGTCCGTCTGTCCGTCCGCGGCTTAGCTCCGTGATCATTAGTACCTACTAGAAAGCTGAAATTTGGTATGAGTATGTGTATGTATCACGCCTACTAAACGGTTGTAGACTGCAGACTCTGACATCGCCACTCGGTTCCCTGAAAAGAGCTTAAAACTTATATTTTCTACCTAATTAATATCTAATTACCTACTTGTTTACCTACCAAGTTCGCCATAATGTGAATACCTACCTTGTACCTATACATTAAATAAATACTTACGCTTTGCTTAGTGAGCGCGAGCGACATACGCAGCTATCTATACATGAGCACATAGATGCACATTTTGACTTAACCCGCATCGGCGGGCAGTTGCTAATTAACCAGTGACACGGATGGTCACTGTCGCCGTCGCGACCGCTATAGCGAATTTCGAATCATAGTTGTGTGTTTGTCTTGCTGTTCCCCCTTACTTGCCCCATTTATCATCTATAGTCTACAACGATAAAAAAAAACCTTTTTTCGGATACATACACACAAAGTTCGCACTACACATTATACACTTAAAGTGGGGGTGATTTTTTTTCGTTCCAACACTAGTGTTTGGGGTGTCGTTAGATAGGTCTTTTAAAATATTAGGGGTCTCCAAATATTATTTTTGATAAAGTCAGCAGTTTTGTAAATATTCGCTTCGGAAGTCCAAAAAATAGCATCCCTTCCCCTCTAACTTTACAGCCACGGGTCAAATAATTATGCAAAAATTCATGAAAAGTCGAGCCGTTTTTGAGTTATCACACAACTATTTGCCCTAGCCGGGATTCGAACCCGGGACCGCCGGCTCAGTAGGCGGGTGCTTACAAACTGCGCCAACCGCGTCGTCATAACATAGCATAGAACATACATCTATTATAACACGAATATAGTATTATTATAAACTAGAACTTACTTATAATCTCGCTCTTCCTTGAAATGTTTTCTTTTTCTTCCTGTATGGGTAGTCTTTGTGAATATGGGCTCAACTTGTACGTTTGTAAACCAACCCTGCATGTGTTGTGGTCAGCGTCTACAAACACTTGCTCTAGACGGACCGAGCAAGCCCTGTCCAGCGCGGTTGCCTGTGCGCAAGCGTTCATCTCGGATTGGGTAAAGGATGCTGAAACAATGTAAACATAAGAACATACAAAGTAATAAAACATTTATTTACAGACTCTGGGTATACAGTCAGGTTGATATAATCGGCCGAGCAAAAGAAGTCGCCTTCTGGCTTTTATTGCTTTTGGAACGGCCTCTGGGGTCCATATTGGCTTACATAAAATTCTTATTCATAAGTGTAATTCTGAATGGCTGCTAAAAAATCTCTACCGATCAGCGACGATGACATTGCAAATTCAAGGCTCCACCGCAAATATACCACTTAAAAGAGGAGTACGCCAAGGGGATGTCATTTCCCCGAAGCTATTTACAAACGCACTCGAAGACGTCTTTAAGACACTCAACTGGGACGGCACAGGTGTAAATATCGATGGAGAATATCTCAATCACCTGCGCTTCGCAGACGACATCGTTCTACTTGCAGAAACACCTGAAGATATTGGAAGAATGCTCAACGGTCTAAGTCAGGCATCGATGCGGGTTGGCCTGAAAATGAATATGGAGAAGACGAAAAGGATGAGCACCTCCGTCAGCGCAAACATATCATTGAACTGCAAAACGATTGAAGAAGTGAACGACTACATATACCTGGGTCAGGAAATAACATTAAAGAAAGATACTCTGAAATTAGCACACGCATCCAGCTTGGATGGGGTGCATTCGGTAAACTCAAAGACGTCTTCAGCTCAAAAATCCCACAAATACTGAAAACGAGTCTACAACCGGTGTGTACTGGAAGAATCCACCGTCTAAAAGTGGCACAGCGAGCTATGGAGCGCTCAATGCTCGGAATCTCTCTGCGAGACAGAATACGAAACGAAGACATTCGCCAACGCACGAAAGTTACCGACATCGGCAAAAGAGTTGCGCAATTGAAGTGGCAATGGGGGCCGCGAACGGGTGGCAGAAGCGTTGGAAGACCGCAAGCCAGATGGTCGGGCGACATTAAAAAGACGGCAGGGCCGACCTGGAGTAGGATCGCCGCATCAAGATCAGCTTGGAAACCCAAGCAAGAGGCATATGTCCAGCAGTGGATGCATATATGCTGAGAAGAAGTGTCATTAGTCATAAATTCATAATTTTCGTAGTCGACATTTATACTTTTCTCTGAATCAAATAACTTTTCAGGATTGTTATATTACAAACCTAACCTCTAACTTAAGCTACTGGATTTTACTCTCAAAACTAGTGAAGGTAATAATTTAGAGTAATGTCTAACGGTTTTATGACGAACACGTTATGACAATCAATCGTTATGTGAAAAAATGCGCACCGGCCTCTGGAAATATTAGGGACACCAGAATGAACCCACATCGGCCAAATTTGGTGCATCTTATCAGAGCTGGCAGCACGATCTCGTGTAGCGCCGATATAAAGCACATATCCTTCTCCAACTCGCCAACTATTCTGAAATGGACGCATGTTTCGTCTCGGCAAAGTAAAGCGACATCCTAGCCCCGATAAAATCGGGACAAATGAGATGGTATAACGGTGAATATAAACTTTTCAGAGACAGCAGTGTTGTGTGGGAACAGTATGAATAGCCGCGTCCACACTGGGCGAGCCGCCTCGCGCGGCAATTGCCGCGCGCGGCGGCGCGGTCTGTGTGTACTCGCCTCGGCCGCGGCGCCCGCACGCTTTGCCTCGGCCGAGCGCTGCCGCGGCCGAGCCGCGCGCTGTCGGTTTTTGTCCGTGCTCAAAGGTGCCTCGGTCGTTTGCCGCGCGCAGTGTGGACGAACACGTTTTTGCTTCGGTCAAATTATGACAGATAAAACAAAATGGCGTGCGACACTTACGTATTACGCGAAACGGAATAGCCGTAACTACATATTATGTGCTATTTGTTTGATTTAAACATACAAAAAATATGGAATTAGCTTTTTTTGGAAAATTCTTTGTATGAACGTAGCAACAAGTCAAAAATCAAAAGCTGATTGCATGCGGCGGCGCCATATTGTTTTATCTGTCAAATGGGCGAACAAGACGGCTCGGGCTTGCCGCGCGCGGCATTCGGTGAGCGTAATTTCATCCAATGCCCGAGGCATGCGCCGAATGCCGCGCGCGGCAATTGCCTCGCGAGGCCGCTCGCCCTGTGTGGACCCGGCTAATGTGTGTTCAGGTGCGTGCAGTCTCCGTGGCGCCACCTATGGTCCCGCCGGGAGATCAGCGCTGGCTCTCGAGCGAGTAATATTATACTTAGTTGCCTATTGTTTTATATTCTATTATTTTTGTCACTCTTTATGTTATTGTTTTATGGTCATGTCACGAATAAATGTATTTATTTTTTAAATGTTGTGAGATTGAACCCTTATGAGTATTATACACGTATTCCTTGGATTGAACTGTCTATTCACCTCTACTCTTGTACAAAAAGTATTCCTGCTTTTAACCCCTCGTATGCTTAGACACGTATCCGTGCCAGTTCATGAACTGCCTAAGCACGGATACGTTCTAAAATTTAAAGCGGGCAGCATACAGTGACGTAACGCGGCCGCACCAGAGTGTCAAATTCTGAATTGGTTGCCGCATACGAGGGTTAAGTCCCGAGGTATGTGTGTGACTCACGTGATATCGGGTCTTCGTCGCTCGCCGCGTCGCGCGCCGTCTCCGGCTCGCCTGAAGCAATAACACTACTGTTGAACAGCTGATAACATTAAGTGATCATGAAGGAAGACATTAATTCATTACTTTGAGTATACCAGCCCACCCAGCACAACTACGTTTCACGACTCTTGTCATGCGACATGGCATAGCCCGTTCTCTCTGACAGTGCAGCAAAGAAAGAGATAGGTAATATTTCTCGCACAAGAATGTGTCGCACAGTTGTGATACGAATACAAAAAGAAACTCGGTACTCACATAACGCAGCACCCTCGCCCTCACTGCCAGCGCTGGACATCTCGTCTGGGACAACTTCACCTGAAATAAAAACACAACCCTTAAATACAAGCTACAACTGTTTTCCTGATACACATTACTTGTGATTCAATATCTTAAGTCCTTGTTTAAGTTACCAGTGTGTTTATGTTGACACTGACCTGACAAGTTATCATTTGTCACATCCTCATCAGCTATCTCCGACTTCACCACTGTAGGAGGTACTTCTTCTATAACAACAGACAACAAAACCAACATTAAATATCTTAATAATAGTAACAGAACTCTTGAAAATACTTTAGGATGTCTATATGAACTTTCATGTCATAATATAAAGTAAAATTTACCTATGATTTTAAGAGCTCTCGCCAGCCGCTCCTGCAGCTCCCGCTGGCTGCGCTGCACTTTCCGCTTGAAGTTGCTCGCGTCTCGCAGGCGTACCACACACTCCTCACAGATGCCACAGTCATCACTGGGTACATCTAACTGCTTGGTAAACACAATATTCAGTTATTTAAAAAGTTTGTTTAGTGCAATACAAATAGGTTTACAATGGGATTGTGACCAGAGTTGCCACCCATTATAAAATCAAGCTGGAGTGCAATTGTATGCAAAGGTCACCAAATTTTTTCTTAAGCTTAACAACCTATAAATTACTAATAAAGCAACTGGACCTAAAAGTATTTGGAAGATGTTAAGGACATAATGAAGAGAGATTTAAGGGTATGTGAATAAGACAAAATAAGTAGTGTAACTACAAATTGTAAAGGCCAGTTGTATAATAAAATTTGAACGTAAATTTTAAGGAATTTGTAGGAATTACAACTCTTGATTAAAATCTTAATTTACCTGTATATTGAAGCATTCGCTCAGCATATCTGAATATATCTCGGTGTTGTTTAGATAGGTGTACGGCGTCTTCAGACAGCGCTGCTGCGGGCCCAGGAGGCAGCAGGGACAAGCCGCCAGCGCGTCCAGTGCATCGTTAGCCGCGGCGTCAATCATTGTAGCAATTAGTTAAAATTAAAAACAAGACGCCAGAATGAGAATCATACACGCGCGTCTCTCGGCGACGCCATATACGTACAAAATATACCGTTTAGTGATTATATCAAAGAGTAAAGGTAAAGGATTATATTCTCTTTCGAACTTCGAAGCGATTATAATTCTTTTTGGCGGCGTTTGACAGTGACAATGACAAACTACTAACTACAGTAACTACTAACCAGACCAGGGGCATTTCAAATTCACTCTTTTCTTTATGGTTACTGTGCATCTAGCACTAGCACCTAAGGCTCCGTCCACACTTGTATCATTTTGCCGATCCGATCCCCGTCGCGTATCTTCACCGCGTATCATGAACGGAAGTGTGGACGTCGCGCCGTCGCGATCATGCAACGCTCGCGCGAAATCCATGTTGATCACAGATTAATATGAATGTTTTGCATTACAACAAAACATGTATTATGTCTTGAACGAATTGCACAGCTTTTACATGAAGAATGCGTTACATTTTGCTATAGAATCTGTGGCACATACCTGTCATTTAGTTACTTTACCCGAATTTGAACCTTCTGATCACCCATCAAGGCGCCATCTTTCCTGGGCGCTTACGACGTTTCGTTTTTCACATTGTCTTCACCAGCAAGAGCCTTGCTGAAGCTGTGCAATTCGTTCAAGACATAATACATGTTTTGTTGTAATGCAAAACATTCATATTATGTCCCTTCACGAATTGCACAGCTTTTACATGAAGACGCGTCTGGTATCTGCTGGTGATCAGAGTCTGTAAACGCTGTGTGAATCAAGACTGTAAATTACAAACACTTATAACAGAACATCATAATTGCTCTATCATTAGAATTTTACTAACGATTTATAAAATAAAGTAGCATATATTAATTAATATGATATTATATCTATTGAATGAATCAAATAAATATTGAAAAGAATCCATTGAAGTCAATCAGTCAATATGTTACAGATATATTACCAATTCACTTAGGAAAGATTAAGTACCTATAGATCTTTCAGATCTAAATAAATAATATACACTTTACAACAGATATTTGTGCGAGTGGTGATGTTCTAATGTTTAGACATCTTAACTTAAATCTCAGATTTGACCGCTTTAGTAAAGATGTAAATCATGGTCAGAATTTATTAAATATAATTTTCTTAGGAAAAACCCATGCTTAGCGTGGAAAACATATGGTTCCAATAAAATAACAATGTTTCATATTAAAATTTCCCATTAATTTGTTTCTTCATAAATCCAGTGTACTTAATAAATATTCCCTGGAATAGATAATGCATGTAATAATTTATTTTATTTTATTTTTTATAAATAAATATGTATAATATCTGGGATTACTGTTTTTGGTCAGAACCAAACTTGTCTTTTAATTGTAGTGCTCATGTCATGACTATTCATGAGTAGGTTAAAATTATGTAATAATTTGATGACTCAATCCCGGATGTATAGGTATATTATTATAATCATAGTAATAGACAGATCATTATTGTGTCAATTCAATCAATGGAATTAGTTATCTTCCTAATTAGAAGATTAAGTTAGCACCCAGTTAATATTTTATACAATATTATCTTCATATTATTTCATAGAATATTTTCTGCATCATGCCACATCAATCACATCATTATAAGGACTAAAGTAAGCTGCATTGTGAATGTACCTAAATAGTAAAAATCTGATTTTACTTTATACATATAGGTATTTTGGCAACTAACTAGTACAGTAATACTAGTAACTTTTTTAGCTTACTTATATAGATGTACATATACATACTCTAAATTTTATATTAGTATCCTCATTCTCCCATGAATTCCATCCCTTTCCATGTGACCCACATTCCACCCCCCTTTTATACTATGTCTGCAGTACCAATTAATCAATTGGAGGTGGATGGAGTCCCGCAAGGTCTGTCAATATGACCATTCCAATGGGGATGCTACTCATGAGAAGTGAATACAGCTATCAACTTAATTTGAATCTGTGCTGTGGATAAATATGTTATCGTCATCTTTCTTAGCCTTCCGCAGGTTGTCAAAATTGGTGCCTGTATTTAATTGAAATGAGTTTATTGACTGTGAAGGAATGTTGCCGGTTTTCCCGAAAAAATATTTATACTACCTCCTTATCGGTCAGGCAATTTTATTAAAAGTAGCAAACGATCTATAGTATAGATAGTCTATTCATTAATAATATGGCCTCCGTGGCCTTGAGAAGTAGGTGGCACCTCCAATTTATGAAAAAAGTAAATGGTCATAAGCCGACCTTTTCACTAAATTATGGCCTCGGCGGCTTTAACAAGAAACTGGTACCTTTAACTTATGAAAATAGCAAATGGTCTATTGACGACCTATTCACTAAATTATGGCCTCCGCGGCTTTGACAAGTAACTGGCACCTTTAACTTATGAAAATAGCAAATGGTCTATTGATGACCTACTCACTAAATTATGGCCTCCGCGGCTTTGACAACTGGCACCTTTAAGCTATAAAAATGGCAAATGGTCTATTGTCGACCTATTCACTAAATTATGGTCTCGGCGGCTTTGACAGGTAACTGGCACCTTTAACTTATGAAAATAGCAAATGGTCTATTGACGACCTATTCACTAAATTATGGCCTCCGCGGCTTTGACAAGTAACTGGCACCTTTAACTTATAAAAATAGCAAATGGTCTATTGGTGACCTATTCACTAAATTATGGCCTCCGCGGCTTTAAAAATTGGCACCTTTAAGCTATAAAAATGGCAAATGGTCTACTAGATTATGACCTCCTCGCCTTTGATAAGTAGCTGGCACCTTTAACTTATGAAAATAGCGAATGGTCTATTGACGACCTATTCACTAAGTCATGGCCTCTGCGGCTTGGATCAGTAGCTCGCACCTTTATCTGCGGCTTTGACAATTACAATAAATACCTCTAACCTATAAGGATAGTAAAATGGTCTCTTGTAGACCTATCTGTTACTATGGCCTCCGTGGCTTTGACAGGGAGGGTGGACCTCCAAATTTTCAAATAAGCAAATTTGAATATATGCCACCAAGAGATAAAAACTGACACTGACATCTTCTGCTCATTGGTAAAGCACTTGCTGGTTGTTAGTTACAACAGAAGACCTGAACGGTCTGATATATCATAGTCTTCTCAGACAATCTAGTTTGTTCACTTGAATAAAGCTGAAGTAGGTATGTTGTATTTGCATACCTGGTGAGCCTGATAACCTTTCACTGGTTGCCTTTTATATGTAAAAAATAATAATTTAAAATTGAAGGAAAGTGATTATCTGATTTATTCAATCCATACTGCATTGCACAATGTAATAAGTGAAGACCACACTTCTGCCAGAAAACAGTAGGTTTTAATAAAAATAAAAATTGTGCACAATATTCAACCACCGAAAACAATTAAAAACATATTAGCATGTTACTTGTTTTCCTTAACCAATGGTCACCATAGGAAACTCTCCGCAAGTTCTTGGTGGAATAATTTTCTTTGGTTGTGCTTATCATAAATATCAGTCATTTCCAGTCATTCAACACTCCTCTTTTATTTAAGCTTCAGCAATTTTAGCTTCAAGATTATCTTGAATAACTGATAAGCATTAATTTTCACAAGACAACTTCTGTTTTATGCAATATAATCAAAGATGGAATAAAGAGTGTTCACAGAAAGCAAGGATGCTTCACCACATGAAGTCTATAAATAATATTTATTTACACTCATATGAGTGTTCCATGCCCTGCTAGACTTAAGTAGAAAAAATATCAATATTAACTTTAACAGATTTTTTGATTGTTACCATTACAATCTCAAAAATTTCAAATAAATGCAAAGGTTTCACTGCTTGAGCTCCTCAGTTTCAAATTACATATTGATGATATGAATTTAATTCTGGTATTGTAAGTGCTCTAGGTGTACCAAGAGCCCAGAGTTTTGGAACCTCCGAGGTTCACTAAATTGGTGGTCAATGTGCATAAATATGCATTATGCTTAATTAATAAATATTGATGTTCATTAACTTGCCTAAAACTGACACAGAGTCAAAGGCACTTATATATAGGGAGCAGTTCTCCAAAAGTTCTTAGGCCCTGATAGTAACTTTAGTTATTCTATTTTAAATCAGTTTATCCGAAACGTTTGCTTTCTCTGATGACTATATTTTCTGAAAATGCCAAAGCTAATAAAAAATTTCATTTGTTGAAGTAGTACTTCATACCATAAAAAATTTTGCCTTTTTATAGAGAGCTTATTACTGTGGGACTAGATAATTTGTGCAAAGATGCCCAATTATTTATATTAATATAAGTGTTAATTATAATTATTATATTCAAGTTAGGTAGTTGTCAGTTAATAATAATGATTAATGACAACAATCAATTGTGATTCAAATTAAAATGTGTATTTAATTTGTTTAAAACACATACTTCATAGTACACTGAACATTATTTCATTTAACATACTGTCATATGCAGTAATGTAAATAAAGATATTTCAACATTGTTATTAATGTTTATTGAATTTTCTCCAAAAAAATAAATAATAATAATAATAAAGAGGCAAATCAGTCGCCAAATGAGTCAGTTAATATAGCTTTTAGATGTTTTAATAAACACGAGTATAGAAAACGTGTAAATAATGTAGGTACTTGCAGTACCAACCACATTTATGGATTTAAAGTGGTACAGATGAAAATCGCAAGATTGTGCAATTTAGCCACTGCTGAACAACAGTTTGTTGTGAACAACAAACATAATAAGTAGAATAACTTACTTGTAAGTTTCAAGTCATAAAAGAAATGAGACTGGGGCAGTCCAGGGTTGTCCGTTTCCACTGGAAAACAAACCCTCTCCGAGAGGCTTTTTCAGTCGTCTCTACTTCTCCTCCGCGAAAGAAGTCGATGGACAATGACGAATCCTCGACGTTGGATATGGACTCGCGAGTCAAGCATGTTATTCAATCATGCCAAACACGATTTAACGTCACAAGTAGTGCAACTATTGTGGCTTTGTGATTGAAAACTGAATTCAAAGGAAGTACTCGACTTATCGCCGAAATATACTTTTGGCTATTGAAATACACGCACAATTCACATTTAATAACACTTTGAAACACGAATCATTAACTATTAACAAGAAAAACTCGGGTTTGCAAAGTTTTTCTTCAAAACAAACACGTGCCTGTTGCAAAAAAGTAAACGCTGTGAAAAACGAAACGTCGTAAGCGCCCAGGAAAGATGGCGCCTTGATGGGTGATCAGAAGGTTCAAATTCGGGTAAAGTAACTAAATGACAGGTATGTGCCACAGATTCTATAGCAAAATGTAACGCATTCTTCATGTAAAAGCTGTGCAATTCGTAAAGGGACATAATAACTAGTTACTTCGTATGTTGATACACGTATCTTCAGTACCCCGCACACTCGCGATCAGGAAAGTGTTGCATGATCGCGACGGCGTGACGTCCACACTTCCGTTCATGATACGCGGTGAGGATACGGGGTGAGGATCGGCCGTGATCCATCTCGAGTGGGTTTTTGCCCGATCATCAAAGGCGCTATTTGAGTCATCAATCCACGCTGCGGTCATTGGTTTTTAATCCTTAATCTTTACGATAATTAAAAAATACCATAGCACTGATGGACTGTCTACTTTGTGAGGCGTTTCCATGTGGCGTCTTCCGGCACGCGGTTTCCACTCGAGAACCTTTCTGCCGCATGCCATAAAACAAACACAGTCATACGAAGGCCATGTCTCCGTGAGCGGGTGCCTTAATCGAAGGCCTCCCCACGTGGCGTCTTCCAGCACGCGGTTTCCACTCGAGAACCTTTCTGCCGCATTATGTATTATAAAACGAGCACAGTCATGTGCTAAATCTCCATGAGCAGATGACAAAAATGAAGGCCTTTTTCGCTGCGACTTCCGGTACACGGCCCCCACTCAAGAATATTTCTGTCCCAAGGTTCAGTGAGTGATCTCAGCGGGCGACATTTTTAAATGGGACGCAACTTCGCACAGAACAACGATCACAAACAAAATGAAATGTTCGGCGAAAACGAAATGCCAAAATGATCGGGGCGGTGATACGGTGCTACGATACGGATAGCGTCCAAACTACTGCACGCCGAAATGATCGGTGCGGCGATACGCGACGAGGATACGATACGGCAAGTGTGGACGCGTTTCTTCGCGCGACGGCGCAAATGATACGGAGTGCCCGCAGTGAGCGTCCAAACAGCACGATACGCGGTGGAGATACGCAACGGGGATCGGATCGGCGAAATGATACAAGTGTGGATGCACCTTTAGAGTCTATTATATCTATGGTTGTGGTGCTATTTAGGCAAGCTAGCTGTGGCATGTTGACGAGAGTGTACTGCCGGCATCAATGAAAGAGATACTAAGCTTACTTAGTTCATCATAAGCCGGCTGAACATTATTGACGAGATAAGAATGCCATCCTTGTCTAATTTACTTATTAAATAAGGGACGATCTACTCGTTTCACCTTGCATGGGAAAGAGTGTACAGCTGCACCTCTAGCATAACCGTCATACGCGACTATTTCTGGCGCGAGATAATTATACGTCTCTTTCTGTGCAGTAATGTGAGAGAGTGACGGGTAGCGCTATGTCACCCGACAAGAGTCGCGAAAGCTCCTTGGCTTGGTCGCGAAGCGAAGCATAGTTGTGCTAGACGGGCTGGTATTAGTTGTTTGTGGTTCATATTTCATATAAGTATTTTCAGTTTAGTTTAGCTGCTTAGTATTAGTTGGCTACTTGTCACTTTGCCACTGTTAAACGCAGAGAAAAAAGAATTCACTTCGAAAGAGAATATTTAATCACAAAACAAAACGGTCTATTCTATTTTATATGTTTATGACGTTGCCGAGAGACGCGCGTGTATGTTTCTCATTCTGGCGTCTTGTTTTTAATTTTAACTAATTGCTACAATGATTGACGCCGCGGCTAACGATGCACTGGACGCGCTGGCGGCTTGTCCCTGCTGCCTCCTGGGCCCGCAGCAGCGCTGTCTGAAGACGCCGTACACCTATCTAAACAACACCGAGATATATTCAGATATGCTGAAAGAATGCTTCAATATACAGGTAAATTAAGATGTTAATCAAGAGTTGTAATTCCTACAAATTCCTTAAAATTTAAGTTCAAATTTTAGTATACAACTGGCCTTTACAATTTGTAGTTACACTACTTATTTTGTCTTATTCACATACCCTTATATCTCTCTTCATTATGTCCTTAACATCTTCCAAATACTTTTAGGTCCAGTTTCTTTATTAGTAGTTTATAGGTTGTTAAGCTTAAGAAAAAATTTGATGACCTTTGCATACAATTGCACTCCAGCTTGATTTTATAATGGGTGGCAACTCAGGTCACAATCCCATTGTAAACCTATTTGTATTGCACTAAACAAACTTTTTAAATAACTGAATATTGTGTTTACCAAGCAGTTAGATGTACCCAGTGATGACTGTGGCATCTGTGAGGAGTGTGTGGTGCGCCTGCGAGACGCGAGCAACTTCAAGCGGAAAGTGCAGCGCAGCCAGCGGGAGCTGCAGGAGCGGCTGGCGAGAGCTCTTAAAATCATAGGTAAATTTTACTTTATATTATGACATGAAAGTTCATATAGACATCCTAAAGTATTTTCAGGAGTTCTGTTACTATTATTAAGATATTTAATGTTGGTTTTGTTGTCTGTTGTTATAGAAGAAGTACCTCCTACAGTGGTAAAGTCGGAGATAGCTGATGAGGATGTGACGAGTGATAACTTGTCAGGTCAGTGTCAACATAAACACTTGTTTACTTAAACAAGGACTTATGATATTGAATCACAAGTAATGTGTATGAGGAAAACAGTTGTAGCTTGTATTTAAGAATTGTGTTTTTATTTCAGGTGAAGTGGTCCCAGACGAGATGACAGGCGCTGGCGGCGAGGGCGAGGGTGCTGCATTATGTGAGTACCGAGTTTCTTTTTGTATTCGTAACACAACTGTGCAACACTTTTTTGTGCGAGAAATATTACCTATCTCTTTCTTTGCTGCATTGTCAGAGAGAATGGGCTATGCCATGTCCCATGACAAGAATTGTGAAACGTAGTTGTGCTGGGTGGGCTGGTATACTCAAAGTAGTGAATTAATGTCTTCCTTCATGTTAATGGGACTTCCGGTTCGCCATTGTACTTGTGTTAATGTCGGTCAAAGTGCTCAGTAATTATTAATTGCATACGACGAAAATAACATCTGTTCCTTATCGAGATCGTGCACAAATTATTGAGAAGGTTTCACGAAGTGAAATTATGAATATAGAACACCAAGACAGCTCCTAATAAGTGCGAAAATTGACAACAAAGTGCAATATAACCTAAAAGTGTGTAAACATAGAGGTCAAGTACCAACATCTCAGACATCAGCGCCTGAAGGCTGATTTAGACGATGCCAATTTTGAGACGCCTAAATTACGGCGCCAGTGATTACCGCACAGCACACCTCCGACCGTTTAGACAATGACTATGTTCAGCCGCCTAAATCTCGCCGCCAGTCGTGTTTACACGGTGCTTTTTTTCAGTACCAGTCATTAGTGGCAGCGAGAGACGCGGAGGGGGGGTCACTGGCGCCGAAAAATAGGCGCGTGTTCTATTCCGCGCCAGCGCTGGCATGCGGCGAAAAAATGGCGCGGAAAGTGTTTACACGGTGCCTTTTCGAGGCGCCGTAATTTAGGCGTCTCAAAATTGGCATCGTCTAAATCAGCCTTAACAGTTCATAGTGTTGCCACTTTCCGATCAAGGATTCTCCACTAAGCGGGGTGCGTTCGAAAACCCTTATTAGACGTCACATTCGGGAAACAAAGATGGATATGAATGTACTCTTAAAGAAACTTGACGAACGATTTGATCGTCAAACGCTCACAATAACCAACAATGTCACAAAAAGTGTTATGGAGGCTTTAAATGAGAAAATGACTCAACTCTTCGAAGAAAATTCCTTGTTGAAATCACAAGTAGAAAGTTTAGAGGAGAAATTAAATTCTATCGAGCGTGCGAAACGCAGGAAAAATATTGTCATTTTCGGCGTAGAAGAAAATGAGAGAGATGAATGTGATTTAGTGCAAAACATAAAAGATACAATAATTGAGGCGGGAGTAAACATTGAATGTCAAGAAATAGTTACAGCCTTTAGAATAGGAAAAGCGGAGAGTAATAACACAGAAAAGATACGTCCAGTGTGTGTGCAAATCAGTTCGAATTGGAAAAAGCAGTTAATTTTTAAGAACAAGAAAAACTTACCAGCTGATGTGTTTGTGAGCGAAGATTACCCCAAAGAAGTACAGGAGAGAAGGAAGCAGCTTATTCCAAAAATGAAAGAGGAGAGGAAAAAAGGAAACAAAGCGTTCATAAAATACGATAAACTGATTGTTGAGGAAAATAAAAATAAAGAAAAGAGGAAAAGAGATCCAGAGTCAAGCTCACCAATAAATCCACCCCGAAAACAACAAACAGTCAGCAAATCTAAGGAACATAGGCGTAATGCGTACAACATATCAACAACAAGAACCAACTCCTGCCCGACCCAAAGCGAAGCTCAAATAGATGAATAGCAATCAAAGATCCGGAAACCCTTCCCCAATACGTCCTGTCAACGCGGGGAAGTAGACAGACACCCTCCAGCCAACAACAAAAACATAAAATCTGATAGAAATAGTAAAAAACAGGAAATTAAAAGCATACAAGAATCAACAAGTAAAACAAACAAAACACCTGACATGAAACTAAAACTTAGAAACATGGCACAGTCGCACGCGACAGGCACAAATGGAAGAGGCTGGAGGAGGCCTTTGCCGAAAGGCAACCAGATTTGCAGCAAAAGAGCAAAAGACAAATATTACAAGCAAACTAAATAATAACAAAATCTGAATGTATAAGGCTAAAAATAAAAAATAAATAAAATTCATGTTAACACATTCAACACCGGGAACCCGCTCCGTGGGCGCTGTGCTCGTAGTAAATTTTCGCTATATACGCATTTCCCCATGTTATCGGCTACGCGCGTAGTGCTACGAAATCGTTGGCAGTGAATGTGTTAAGTTATTAACGTTTAACTTTGCCATAGGTGAAGAACCTGACGTCAAATCAGAGTTAGCAGACGACGATGGACCGAGTGACAACTCGTTAGGTGAGTTCCGACTTCTACACACATTGTTTTCTAGCAGTACTTAATGTTTATCAGCTGTTCAACAGTAGTGTTATTGCTTCAGGCGAGCCGGAGACGGCGCGCGACGCGGCGAGTGACGAGGACCCGATATCACGTGAGTCACACACATACCTCGGGACTTAAGAGCAGGAATACTTTTTGTACAAGAGTAGAGGTGAATAGACAGTTCAATCCAAGGAATACGGGTATAATACTCACAAGGGTTCAATCTCACAACATTTAAAAAAGAAATACATTTATTCGTGACATGACCATAAAACAATAACATAAAGAGTGACAAAAATAATAGAATAAAAAACAATAGGCAACTAAGTATAATATTATGGCTGCATGATGCTCGCTCGAGAGCCAGCGCTGATCTCCCGGCGGGACCATAGGTGGCGCCACGGAGACTGCACGCACGTCGAGTGCTGATCGCATTTAGGATGCGTTCACCTGAACACACATTCATACTGTTCCCACACAACACTGCTCTCTCTGAAAAGTTTCACAATAAGACCATCCAATTTATCCCGTGCAGCACTCTAACAGGGCTACGATGTCGCTTTACATTGCCGGCACGAAGCATGCGTCTATTTCAGAAAAAATTGCGAGTTGGAGAAGGATATGTGCTTTATATCGGCGCTACACGAGGTCGTGCTGCCAGCTCTGATAAAATGCACCAAAATTCGTCGATGTGGTTTCATTCTGGAGTCCCTAATATTTCCAGGTCCGGTGCGCATTTTTTCACATAACGATTGTTTGTCATAACGTGTTCGTCATAAAATCGTTAGACATAACTGAAAATTATTAATTTTAATAGTTACGAGAGTAAAATCCACGAGCTTAAGTTAGATTAGATTAGGTAAGGTTTGTACTGTTATTACAATCCTAAAAATTAATTGATTCAGAGAAAAGCATAAAATTTTGACTACGAAAGTACACAATGACAATTATGAATAAGAAAAGCAATTAAAGCCAGAAGGCGACTTCTTTTGCTCGGCGGATTGTATCAACCTGACTGTATACCCACAGAGTCTGTAAATGTCTTATGTTTACATTGTTTCAGCGTCCCTTACCCAATCCGAGATGAACACTTGCGCACAGGCAACCGCGCTGGACAGGGCTTGCTCGGTCCGTCTAGAGCAAGTGTTTGTAGACGCGGACCACAACACATGCAGGGTTGGTTCACAAACATACAAGTTGAGCCCATATTCACAAACACTACCCATACAGGAAGAAAAAGAAAACATTTCAAGGAAGAGCGAGATTAGCAGTAAGTACTATCTTATGGTTGTTATTGTGGGCGTAAAGAAAACTAACTGTAACTATATTACTTTAGATTTAATTTGTTAAACACACAAGACACAGTATTCAGTATGTTTAGACAGGTATCGTCAGAACGAGAGAGAACGATAAAAAAAAGATACAGCAACATTATAGGTGCGTTTAGGTAGCTAGCTTATTATAGTATTAGTTTACAAAGATGCCTATCTATATATATATTACGCGAGGCCGATTTTTGTACATCCCATCAGATCTACAGTTATGGTCCGATTTTGATAAATGATATGTCATTAGATTCGTCTCATGCTGGAGAGGTGCATAAAACTCTTGGAATTTTAATTTTTTCCTGAAAAGGTACTGAAAAATGGATTTGAAAAAACTACTGTGCGCTAACCACGTGACTTTGACCACGTGACCTGTGATCCCTATTTTGACATAAGATGACCAAATAATAATAAGCATGATTTGCTCACAAACCTGTAGTAAGTTGTTCAGCATGATGAAATATTATTTTTGAGTCGGCAACATAATATCCGCAACACTTAAAACATGTACAAATATGCAAAAATAATTTTACAGTTTGTTGACAATGAATGACAGTAGCCATATTCTGACAACTTTTAATGTCTTTTTTATTGGGGGCTATTATGTCAATGCTCTAAATTGCCAGGTTGTTTTTTTTTTTAAATGTTGATATGGAAACTTATTTCGCATACCTGTTAAAAATGTGGAGAAAAAAGCCGGTCAAGTGTGAGTTGGACTGGTGCTCGAAAGACTAGAAAAACTGACCGTCATTCAAGAATAGATTATTTCTATAGGCGAGTTTTACTAAATCTAAATCAAAGCAGAAAAAAAATAGTAAAACTAATTTAAACGTCATTCAAATATGTAAATTTATGGTAGATTATTATAAATATGAATATATAAGTCCATCAAAAAAATAATTCCAAGGAAAATGGCATGAGTTATGGTAAATTAAATGGTATTTTACAAGAAGAAACTTAGTCCTTCCGCTTGCATGTCGACGGGATGGGAAATGTGGCCGAGTTGAGAATATGGACGACTTGACAATGTAGATAAGTTGGGAATGTATCTTCATTGGTAATATGGATGAGTTGGTAAAATGGACGAGTTGGAAATGTGGACGAGTTGGGAATATGGACGAGTTGGGAATATGGACGAGTTGGGAATGTGGATGAGTGGGCAAAGTAAACAAGTTGGGAATACGGACGAGTGGGCAATGTGGACGAGTTGGAAATGTGGATGAGTTGGCAAAATAAACAAGTTGGGAACACGGACGAGTGGGCAATGTGGACGAGTTGAGAATATGGACGAGTTGGCAATGAAGACGACTTGGTAATACGGACGAGTTGTAGATATGGAAGATTTCGCAATAAAGACGAGCTGATAAAAAGGACAAGTTGGTATTGTAGACGAGTTGGGTGTATCGTCGAGTTGGGAATATGGACGAGTTGGAAATGGGGATGAATTGGCAATGTGGATGAGTTGGTAAAATTGACAAGTTGGGAAAATGGACAAGTGGGCACTATGGACGAGTTCGCATTATGGACGAGTTGGCAGTGAAGACGAGTTGGTAATACGGATAAGTTGGCAATGAAGACGACTTGGTAATACGGACGAGTTGGTGATATGGAAGATTTGGCAATAAAGACGAGCTGATAATAAGGACAAGTTGGTATTGTAGACAAGTTGGGTGTATCGTCGAGTTGGGAATATGGACGAGTTGGAAATGTGGATGAGTTGGCAATATGAATGAGTTGGTAAAATTGACAAGTTGAGAACATGGACAAGGGGGCAATGTGGACGAGTTCGTATTATGGACGAGTTGGCAATGAAGACGAGTTGGTAATACGGACAAGTTGGTATTATGGACGAGTTGTGAATATGGACGAGTTGGGAATGTGGATGAGTTGGCATGAACAAGTTGGGAACACGGACGAGTGGGCAATGAAGACGACTTGGTAATACGGACGAGTTGTCAACGTGGACAAGTTAAGAATATGGACGAGTTGGAAATGTGGATGAGTTGGCAAAATGAACAAGTTGGGAATATGGACGAGTTGGCAATAAAGACGAGCTGATAATAAGGACGAGTTTGTATTGTAGACGAGTTGGGTGTATCATCGAGTTGGGAATATGGACGAGTTAGAAATGTGGATGAGTTGGCAATGTGGACGACTTGGAATTGTGGACGAGGTGGGAATATGGACGAGTTGGAAATGTGGACGAGTTGTATTTGTGGACGAGTTGGCATTGTGGACGAGCAAGTAATATGGACGCGTTGGCATTGTGGATGAGTTGGGAATATAAACGAGTTGGCAATGAAGACGAGTTGCTAATACGGACGAGTTAATAATATGGACGAGATTGGCAATAAAGATGAGTTAATAATAAGGACGAGTTGGTATTGTAGACTAGTTGGGTGTATGGACGAGTTGGAAATGTGGACGAGTTAGCAATATGGATGAGTTGGCATTGTGGACGAGTTGGGAATATAGATGAGTTGGCAATAAAGACGAGTTGGTAATATGAACGAGTTGGCAATGTAGATGAGTTGGGTGTATGGGCGAGTGGGCAATATGAACGATTTGGCATTGTGTACGAGTTGAGAATGTGGACGAGTTGTATTTGTGGACGAGTTGGCATTGTGGACGAGTAAGCAATATGGACGCGTTGGAATTGTGGACGAGTTGGTAATATGGACGAGGTGGCATTATGGACGAATTGGGAATATGGACGAGTTGCCAATGGAGACGAATTGGTAATATAGACGAGTTTGCAATGCAGATGAGTTGGGTGTATGAACGAGTTGGCAATGTAGACGTGTTGGGTGTATGGACAAGTTGGCATTGTGACCCAGATGGGAATATAGACGAGCTGACATTGTGGACGAGTTGGCAATGTGGAATAATTAACATGTTACGCTAACATGCGAAACTTGATGGAGAAATAACCTACATATGATGCAAATTTCAAAAAATCGACGCGCTCAAGAATAAATCATATTTGAATTAATGACGTCTGGCTGATCATTCTTATTCTCATTCAAAATAAAAATTGACAAATTCTGCGGTCAACAAAACAAATTGATTTTATAAGGTTTCCGTTTTTACCGAATATGGTAAGGAACCCTAAAATTAGGTTTATATTATAGGCTTGAGAGTCTTTAGCATCTCCCTCACTCTTCTGTCAGACACAATTTCAATGAGAGGAAAGACACGAAAGTTTGAATTATTCTTTTTTCAAACATGTTTAGCTGTTTTATATATTGTTTTTTCTTATTACACATATTTGACACATTCTTTTTTTTATGGTGGAGTATTGTTGGTCAGTAATTTATTTAGATTAGTAAGTAGGGTTTGATTAAGTATAACTAGCGTAAGAATTTCAAACACAATGTGTAATTGTTATTGAATAAATGATTGATGATTATGACATGGCAGCACCCATATTAAGAAAACTTGCACGATCTAATGAATTTCATTAAAAAAAACAAGCATTGATAATAGTGGTTTTTCGTGTATCTATAAACGTTTTTTACTCTCTATTTCATACAATTGAGTTTTTGTAACATTTTTTATTATTAATATTGTGAAATATTTACGATTATAAATGAATACATAAACAGTTACGCACTCCATGATTTCCTGTTTCCTCAAATCTGTCGTTTCGATTCATGTGCTATTTCTGGAAATTGATAGAAATCGATCAAATCGATAAATTTATGTCCTGAAGAAAGAACAACAAATTAAAATTCTACCAATCTTATGTTCGGTCCTATGAAAATATGTCAATTATATTTTTAAGATATGGGACTATTGTCATGAATATATTTTTCCATAAATCGAATAATATGCATTTTATTTGTGAAACAGATCAGCAGATCACATGTCATGCACAAGTTATTTTTACAAAAGAGTTGAATAAATTGTCACGATGAAGCTGGCAGTTGGCTATCAGGCCTGCCTCTAGCCTGGCATGTTTTAACGTTTTTAAAACATAATTTTAATGTGTTTTTTTACAGTATTAATTTATTCTTCATTCCCCAAAAACTTCTTATCGATAAAGTAGTTATTTTCTGTAACACTACCGGATTTCCATATTCTAGCGGCGGTTCGACGCCGCAACGGGTCTCTAGTATAATCTAACACTGGCCCTTAAACTAATACGGTATAAACAGAAACAATAAAAAATTGGACAAGTGCGAGTTCGACTCGCGCATGAAGGGTTCCGTACATATACATATATATAATATAATCTATAACAAGTTTGTTGTATGGGAGCCCCCCTTAAATATTTATTTTATTTTATTTTTAGTATTTGTTGTTATAGCGGCAATAGAAATACATCATCTTTGAAAATTTCAACTGTCTAGCTATCACCGTTCTTGAGATACAGCCTGGTGACAGACGGACGGACAGCGAAGTCTCAGTAATAAGGTCCCGTTTTTACCCTTTGGGTACGGAACCCTAAAAATGAATCCCATCACCATTATACAATACAACAGCGCAATAGACTTTTTGCAAGTGAACAGCAACTGTATACTTCCACTTATTTTGTATAGTTTAGTTTACATTTTAATAAATGACTTTATTCAGTCAATAAATTGCATGAATTTACACAAAACCTATAAGTTTAACTACATATGCCTTTAACATTAGGAATTCACAAAATCTTAGTTACATAGAAATGAAATAGCATTTTACCTACTTAATTTACCTATTTACTTAATCAGTTGCTTTACAAACTTGTTGTTTGATTCTACTTAAAGATTTTGTTAATATGTCAGCTAACACATCATCAGTACACAGATATTTAATGACAATAGTATTATTATTAACATGTTGTCTAATTTATTTATTTAATAATTATATTTAAATTGTAATAAAGTGATGTCTTACATCTATATGTTTTGTCCTAGCATGATGCAAAGTTTTTACACAATTTTTGGGCTGACTGATTATCATTGTAAATTGTTAAAACAATATCCCTTTTAATAATATCTTTTAAGAAACTACGTATAAACAAACCCTCGTTACATGAATCGGACAAGGCGATATATTCGGCTTCAGTGCTCGACAGCGCTACAGATTTTTGTTTGCGATTTTCCAATGACTCACCAATTTTAAACACATAGCCCGTATAGGACTTGCGATCCGGTTCACTAATGTTTGACCAAAAAACGTTTGACAAATGATCATTTGACCAAACAACGTTTCAACAAATATTCATTAGACAAACGAGACATTTGACAAAAGTATCATATTACAAAAAGTCACTTAGCAAATGATTATTTTACAAACACTACACTTGACAAATGTGTTAAATAACAAAATGTTATTTTATAAAAAGTACTTCTTTTTCAAACATTATGATTTAGTCTGTAATCTGTAGTTGGGTAATTTATTCCGCTACTATCTTAGAATCTATCCACTATGCTCTACAATCTGTATCTACTAATAGAGCAAATTGTATATTTTCCTCAAGTTAGCTCTACGAGTTTTACGGATAGAGCATTTTTTTTTTGTTCTGGCGCTTCGCCGACTGCTGCCGCGGTACGCTCGCTCGGCTCGCGCGCTGTTCTGGTCGCAGTTCTAACATAACCTAAGCCATTCATGAATCTATCCACTATGCTCTACGATCTAAAATAGTAAAAATAGTAGAGCAAATTGGAGAAAAAAGTTAGATTTGCTCTAAAAAAAAACAAACGAAACACTTGTCAAATAATACATTGTACCAGACGTTTTTAGACCAAGAGTAGTTTTTCTAATAACTCAGTTGCTAAATGATCATTTTGTCAAATGATTATTTGTAAAATGTAAATTTAACATCTGATCATTTGGTGAAGTGAGTCATTTCTAAAATTACTTGTTGTAAAATGATCAATTGGCGAAACGTTTTTTTGTAGTGTAATTTTGTAAAATGACTTTTGGTCAAAAGATAGGACACCCTTGCGATCCACATGGTCTCCTCCCTCCCATCTGAATCCGTGTAGGCAGTGACGGCCAGGTTGCTCTTTTTAAAAGTAAAGCAAACATCCAACGTACCTTTCAAGTAGCGTAGGACTCTCTTAGCTGCTAAGTAACTAGTTGCATAGGCAATATCTGGCCTAGTACAAACGGCTATATACATACATAAGAGAACCAATAAGACCTCTATAGTCATAGCGGTCGTCTTTTTCTTGACCCTTTGGTAGCCATAGTGGCCAACGGGGACAAGTTGTTCACAGCGGGACGAGGTAGCGTTCAAGTGAAACTACGAAATGGTGTTACCAAGACAATTAGTGATGTTTACTATGTACCTAATTTAACCGCTAACTTATTATCTGTTAGTTCAATGGTAAAAAAGGGTTTTGAGGTGGTGTTCGATTCCAGTGCTTGTCAGATACTAGACAACGGGGTAGTTGCGGCTAGTGCTATTTTAAGAAATGGCGCTATACCTAAAAATATACGGACGCCCGATAGCGAACAATATAAAATCGACCAATATCTTCATGTGTTGTATAATTCCATTAAACGTTTATTATAATGTTATTAAGTAGGTGTGGATATACTGTAATCGAACCTCAAACTAATACCATATATAGACGCTGGACGGCGTAATACTGTTATTGATAGAATATACGGGCGGCTGATATACAAGTACGAGAGTTGTACACTATACCTATATGTGATTTCTGATTTGTTTTTTTAAGGCACTAAAAGGAAGGCTCAGACTGGAAAACCAAAGACAGAACGCAAGAAACAAAAATCATATCAGAATACAAACAATTTACTTCCGGATCCAGCAAACGAAAAATCTGACAGTCCCACTAACATCTCCAATAGATCAGACTCGTTCGAGTCTTTGCTAGATGCATTTAAATTAGCTGGAGTGTGGCCTGGAGCAACTCGCGTTGTAAATACAATTAATACTGAAAAACCTACACTAGAAACAATTGAGCCGTCTTCTATCTCAGACCACATTACTCTTCTTGATCCTGGAAATACTAAGAAAGACCCCACTTCCGAGCTTCCGCCAGAAACACTTGAACCGTCTGCCTCCCACCCTGAAAATACAATGAAAGACCTCACTTCTGGCTTAAGTGCTGCTGATCGGAGTCCAGACCAACTGTCACCGTGTTTTGACTACGATTCTGACTTTTCTGGACTTGAAAAGACCTATGTACCATCATCTGATGAGTCTACGTCAGAATCAGACCATGATCTGGAAATAGACAACGAATGTTTAGATGGACCACATGAGGTCAGTAGAAAATTCATATGCAATATCAACGACTGTATAGTTGAGATTTATTAAGCTGTCCGTTTAGCACTTAAAAGCTTATCTTGTGAACAATGGCTGTGGTTCTTCTAAGTCACAAGGTTGAAATTGATATAGCTTAACTCATTAAGAAACTCATTTTGTTATTGAAATCGGTACGTACTCTTTTTGCAATCTTTATGACTTTACCTGACTACGGCTTTCAATGTCCAAGTGTCATTATAGAAAGTGTTATGCCGTTGCAATTTCAACCTTGTGAATTAGAGAAGATGGTAGCTATTTGTATGAGTTTTATTATTACTTTCTTAATTTTTTGCTGGTCGGAGGATTTGCGGTGGGCTTATACAAAAGAACCACAGCCATTGTTCAAAAGATAAGCTATTAAGTGCTAAACGGACAGCTTAAAAAACCTCGATTATATCAAATTTTATCGAGATTGGCATTGGCACCAGCTATTAACGATAACTACGCCTAAAATGTATTGTTTGATAAATCCTGTGTGATCTGAAATGTCCGTTTATTATTTGATTTTAGGTTTTTTTTAGCCGCTGCGGAGATACAAACGCAACAGAAATAGACAATGCTTCACATAGAAAATCCAGTTCGGAGGACGATACAGAAGAGGAAACCAAGATTGATAAAGAAAACATAGCAGCAGAAGATATTTTGGAGGATAAACAAGGAAAAGTTAAACATATTAGAGAGAGGGATTTTTGTTTTTACTGCGAAACCTTTATTTTAAATTTTGCGCGACACATGGTCCGCAACCATCCCGCTGAACCTGAAGTACAATTAGCATTGTCTTATCCCAAAAATAGCCAACAACGCAAGAAACATTTTTGTGATTTAAGGAAAAAAGGTAATTATGTAAGTAATTCACAAACTTCTTTCAAACCTGTGAAGAAGTGTATGTTTTCTGATAAGACAGATTATTTACCTTGCTCAAAATGTCTAGGTTTTTACTCAAAAAAACAATTATGGCGACACGTAAAAAAATGCGATAATAATACTATTCCTACAAACAATGCACAATCTCAAGCACAAAATTTTCTTGTACGAAATGTTAAAGTAGACAAAAATTTAAAGGAAACCGTATTTCCTCGTATGAGACCAGACAAAGTATCATTAGTAGCAAAAAAGGATAAATTAATTTGCATGTTTGGAGCGCAGTATCTAAAAACACACCGTGACAAGCATTTTGCAACTGTGGTCACACGTAAGATGAGAGAGTTGGCGAAATTGCTCATGGAAGCGACGAAACTAAAACCGAATATAAGTAACTTTGAACAACTTTTAAAACCACAATATTATGACACTTTAGTACACGCGACGAAAGTCGTAGCCCGGTTCAATGAAGTGACGCAACAATTTGGTGCACCAACATACGCGATGAATATTGCAACATCCATCAAGCAATGTTGCAGTATTGCTTTAATGCCAAGTTGCAAATTGGAAGCCACCATTGACACGGCTACAGTGCAAGCCGATTTAAAAACGCTCTCGAAATTGATAGAAGAAAATTGGAAATTTGATATTTCCAGCCAAGCTGCGGATGACCTCAATGTTAATAAGAAATGGAATAAAACCACTATTGTTCCACTTGCAACTGACTTGAAACTGTTCAAAGATTATCTTAGTGACATTTCAAGGCAGTCATCTGATACCTTAACTAGAGAAATAAGTAACACTAATGCTTTTAATAATTTGGTAGAGTCTATATACTGTCGCGTGCTCCTTCTCAATAGACGCAGGCCTGGGGAATTACAACGTGTAAAATTAAGCGATTACAATGATCACGGGAACGAAAGCAATAAATACGAAGAATTTGATAAAGTTCTTTCTTCAACAGAAAAGATATTGGTAGATAAATTAAAAAGAATTGCAATCTGGGGTAAAAGATCTAGACCAGTACCAGTTCTGTTCACGACTGAAATTCAAGATGACATTAAAAAAATAATATCAGTGAGAGATATTCATGTCCGAAGTGAAAATAATTTACTGTTCGTGAAGGCAGGAGGCACAACTGTTTGCGGCTACAAAGTATTAGAAAAGTACGCAAAAGCATGCGGAGCCAAAAATTATGAGGCTTTAACATCTACGCGTCTTCGCAAACATCTGGCAACAATGACTCAATTATTTGCTATGACTGATACGGAGCTCGAACAATTAGCTACGTTCATGGGTCACACGTTAAGCGAACATAAAAACAATTATAGGCCACCTAGTGACGTTTACCAGACGGCAAAAATCTCTAAACTGTTACTGTTAATGGAAGATGGAAAAGCAGATATGTATCAGGGTAAAGCTTTGGACGAAATAGACTTAGACATGGATGAAGAGATTAAAGGAATCGAGATAGAAAATCAAGAAGCTATTGATTTCGAGTTAGAAGAAGAAGGTTCATTGCAAAATGAGGAAGAAGGTTCATCGCAAAATTGTGGAGAAGGTTCATCGCAAAATAAGAGAGAAGGTTCAACGCAAATTAATAAACAACCTCCTTTGAACGAATTAACGAACAAGTCTTCGACAAAAAAAAAGAGAACACTTGTTCCATGGACAGCTGAACAGAAAAATGTCGTGATCAAACATTTCAAAGAACATATTAAACATAAAAGACCCCCAAAACGCGCAGAATGTGACGAATTAAAAAATAAATACCCTGCACTTCTTAATAATAAAGACTGGCTTAAAATTAAGGTATACATACAAAATATTTATTCAAAACGATGATTGATATTTTAAACTAAAAAACCATATTCTTAAAGAACTGAAAATACCTATGACTTAAACTGTTTAAAACACAAAACAGATAACAATCTCAATAAATTTCCCTTTCTGTTCAAAATGTTACTTTATCTTTAATAAAAACTGCATTTTTCTTTATAGATCTCATAAATAACCAGGTGTCGAGCCCGGTCAAAATCTCTCTTAAACAATGTTACATTACGACATGAGATTACTAACAGATTTTATCAGGTTCGGTTCCCGGTTATGTCTGAGATTTATAAAAAGAAATACGTTTGTATTAAATCTAAAATCGACACCATATGGTTCCTAAGAACAGATTTCCCTATCGCTTATAGTTTCTGACTTATCCCTACTGACCTATTTCGATTGATCACCCTGTATACTTACATTGAAACACTTTTTTAGTACCCTGGTACACGAATGTGTGACACTTGGATTTTTGATTACATGTGTGTATTTATACTCAAAATTTTTTTAGATGTCCGAACCTGCTCAAATAGCTACCTTCTGTTCTAAGCTATAATGTTCAAGTTGTGATGGCTTGACATTAAAACAGTAGCGATCTGTGCCACCTGCTTCGTCGCCCGTCTACCTGAGTGACCTCCGACCGCGACTTGTGCTTGTTATTGTAATTTCAACCTTGTAGCAATAAAAAAATGATATTAATTTGTTATTTGCTTAATTTTCTTCTAAAGTGAGCTCCTCTACACAAAGATACAGAAGACATGTTAACAAGATAAGCTCTCCGGTGGAATTCGGACATCTAAGAAAAAAAAACTATAACACATAAAGAAAATAAGTGGTAACATATTAGTTGTGCCAAGTAAAAAACAACAATTTAATACACGACTCTTTCTTTTTAAGTAGTTTTATTTACTTAATAAATTTCTTTGGCTTTTTCTATTGTTACATAACGATAGGAAAAGCAAAATTTATTTATTGGTTTTAAATCAAGACCTCCGTAAATTGATATCAGTGGCCCATTTCACGAAGCTACCAGGTACATTTAACACGCAGGAGTTTCTTTATGACTATCTATGCGTTAGAAAGAAATTTCCGTTGTGTAATTTGTAGCTTCGTGATAATCGTGATTATGTGCAACTGGCATCCATAGGTATATTGTTAGCTATTTGGATGTCCGGATAAATTGTGCTGTCCGCAGGTCCGCACACCTAACTTTAATAAGGGCTTTAGTTTAAGTTTTTTTTACTGTTTATTTTTGTTTCTTGCTTATATCTGTATATTTTTAACTTGGTTAAATACTTGTCAGTGACATAGATTTTTGTGATGTTGACTACTTAATATTTTATATAATTACTAACTACAGGCTGTATTATTATGTTTTGTTTTTTAGTATGTTGCTAACAATTTGAGTAGCTTTTATTATTGGGGTGCGGCCTCTGAACGTTTTAACCGACGCATATTCGTGCAATGAGATGAATGATGTGTACAAGTAAAATATAATTTCTAAGAGTTTGAGAGTTAGTTTTATAATAAACTAGCTGACCCGGCGAACTTCGTACCGCCTGAAAGTCGATAAATGTGGGTAGAGATAGCTACATTCAGACTACCACCATTGATAATGTACAACATTTCATATTTTTATGACTATAATTTTATTATTTTTCTTGATTCTGCATCGAAAGATGTAATGTCTGTTTTTATAGCTAAGATAAGCGATTTCAGTGCATGAAATTAAGTTTATAAGTTTATATATTTTTTCTGAGATAACTATATATACTCATTTTATTATTAATTTATAAAAACTTACTCATTTTAAAATGTGGCAACACCAAAACCACAGTATACTTTATAGTACTACATACAGAATGGACCCGCACACCCCCGCCCCTTATTCGAGCTACCTCACCCCGCAAGGGCACCGAGTAGGAATCGAGTTTGCTGCGTAGATAATTTTGAAAGGGTTGTGTATCTAACTGTGTATATGGGTTATAGGTGGGCATTGACTCGTGAAATAGTGATGGTGTTGGTGATGGTAATAATGATGATGGTGGAGACTGGTGGTGATGATGATGAAGGTGGCGACTGGTGGTGGTGATGATGATGAATATGGTGGTGACTGGTGATGATGATGAATATGGTGGTGACTGGTGATGATGATGAATATGGTGTGGTGACTGGTGATGATGATGATGATGATTAGGTATGATGATGGCGGTGTTGATTCTGATGATGATGGTCATGGTGGTGATGATGATGACGATGATGATTGTAATGACGGTGCCGATGGTGATGGCTAATGATATAAATGACCCCAAAATCACCATCATCACCACAATCATCATCAACATCATCATTCTCGCCACTATTACCACCGACACCATCCCCACCACCATCACCATCATCACTTCCACCACATTTACCATCACCACCACCACTATCACCACCATCATCATCACCACTATCACCACCACCACCACCACATTCACCATCAGCACCAGCATGACCACCACGGACTACCACCATCACCACCGTCACCACCATCATCATCACCACTATCACCATCAAGACCACTACCCTTGTCGTGTGGTGGTGATATTTTTTTAGCTTACGTCATATTTATGTGCAATTAAAGTTGTTGCAATGCGTCTGAGGCAGCCCTGTGCGTCTTACACGCACACATTGACACTGACATTCAAGTTCAGTTTTTAGTAGGCAGTGTCCGCCCTGCGCCAAAACTCTGACTCAATGGAACGGTTACTTTAGTCCGATTTAGTAATAAAATAAACGGAATGTCGTTGAGGTTGACATGACATTATCAAAATTCAAAATTGTCGGTTTTGGTTTGATTCATATTACTGATCCATTACTGATTCTGGAAACAGTAACTATTGAACTTACATCAAGACGGTCTTCGCAGATTAATATCTTTGGCAGAACCAATTTCCCCACTGCTAGACACCAATCTCCTTTATTCTTATGTGGCACATGAAAGAAACGTTTATCGGGGGTTTTCGTCGATTCGTTCTTCCAATCGGGCACAAAAACATTACTTGGTGTATTTTGGAGGAGTATATTCCTCATCAACCCACACACGTGCGAATCTATCCATTTTTGTAAATTAATCCCAGCAAATACGTAATTAATTAAGTAACACGGTTAGATTTTCATTTGATCTCGTTAATAAAATTCGGTATGCATCTGTCATCTGCCAACGTCAAATTAAAAAGATAATTTTTTTTTCGCTGTTTGGTCTAAAACGACAACCCTTAAATCTCTCAGCACTAAATTATTAGATTGCGGTAATTTTATAGCCTAGCAAGCGTCAAGTCCCGCCCAGGGATAGTGACGCTACAAACAGCTTTCCTATGGCAATAATGTGCATACGTCATATTTTCATTATTAAACGTCAATCAAGGATTTGTCATTATCAAATTTCAAAACATTGTTTACCGGAATGCTACTCAATCATTCGTTCTTCGTGCGAAATCAATACTGAATCCTATTGAAAAAACTTGACTTTCATCACTGTGGATTGTTTTCGGTTTATTATGCAAAAAATACTTGAAATACGCGGAATATTTAGTCCTGTTTCCTTTTTGTTTACATCAGTGACGTTCACCAACTTTCAACGTCAGTTACCAAAAAATTATCATTGCCAGTAAAATAATTTAGTAGGTACCACTGAAAATCCGCAATATGGCGTGGGTAGTAAAACCCCTTGCAGGGCTATATATATATATTCTTTAAATACAGCAGAATAAATTCTAAGATTTCTATATTAATTTCCACCTGTTAGAAATATGATGTTGTCCATTATGATAGACACAATCACAACAAACACAAAATAAAAAAGTCCAATCAACGTTTGGATTTATTTGAAAATGGCAACTTACAAACTCGGCTACCGGCGTTTATTTATTGATCTTGAACAGACTCGTCGTGCCAATGTTACGAATGCGTCAATTCAATTTCATAATGTTGGCCGCATTGGACCATGGCGGACCATTTAACTCGTAATTTAAAAATTGCAATTGTGGGGTCTTTTTTGTGTATCTTTTTTTTGGCATATTATTAAACTTTTGGCCGAGACGATCACAACAAACCCGAAATCGTGCAAATCAGTTCAGCCGTTTTCGAGTTATAAGTGCCGGAACTAACAACTTTATTTTATTGATATAGATCTCGGCACAATAAGCTAATAGAAACTCGAAACAAACACATCAACCGGTCAACTTCAATTAACTATAGACTACATTACGTTTAGCTGTAATTAGCGTTTTGTTTTGTTATACCATTTTTAACACAATATAACAAACACATCAACCGGTCAACTACAAAATTCTACTATAATTCTAATTCTAATTTTAAAATATGGCTTCCATCAAAGTTAATGATGATTTCGCCAATTTCGAGTTTGCTCGTAGAGCATGCCGTTGTTCGGTGAGGTTTTGCTTTTTGTAAAGTGATAGCGATTTACAAAAAACCACGCGGACTATCTAGGAAGGGCTATGAACGCTTCAAGTTGAATTCTTCATTAGCTATTCACTCATACGTTAGATCACTGCACAATACGCTATCAATACTACACATTGAATAACAAAAATGAATAAATAACGAACAACAAAACTTAAACGCATGCGGCAATCTTAAGTCATGAACCGGAAGTCCCTACTATAATTAACCATAGACTACATTACGTTTAGCTGTCAGTTGCGTTTTGTTTTGTTATACCCTTTTTTAACAAATGAACGGGTAGACTGTTTTTTTTACTGATAAATTGCTTTCAGTTGCGTTTTGTAATTCCATATCAGTTGCGTTTTGTCACGTTTATGACGTTTTATGTCACGTCCCACGGGAACGTGATAAAAAGTATCCTATGTCCTTCTCCTGGTTCTAAGCTACCTACCCACCAATTTTCAGCCAAATCAGATCAGCGGTTCTTGAGTTATAAGTAGTGTAACTAACACGACTTTCTTTTATATATATAGATATCACTTATTTTCATGTTATCGCTCAATTATTTATTGCATTAAAGCGCGGTGGTTGAAAACTTAGGGGTCTCCCACACGTAACGAGTACAGTGGCGAGACAGCCCTCGGCCGAGTGATGTAATGTACCGAGCACTTGACCGAGGGAACTGTCTCACCACCGTACTCGTTAAGTGTATGAGACCCATTAGCATCGGCACCTTAATAATAAACTACCGAAATTAATTTAGTGCCTTTAGTGAGAAAGGGCTAAACTCAAGTTTTCTCTTATTTTTTTATAACCTTATCATTAGAATCATCGTGTCAGCCTAATAGTCATTTTGAATTAGGTATGCCCTTTCTCACCATAGAGGCACGGAATTTACCTTACCCATTAAAATTGTGGTTAAAATTCTTTTTCGAAAAAATGTTTTCAATTAAAAACAGTGACCAAGTCCGTCCGTCCCAAGGTTTCGTGTAACGAAGCTACTTAGTAAAATACGTGATTTAAAAGTATCTTGTTTTTTAAGTTGACATTACTCAATATTTTAGGTAATATATATATATATATATATGTTACATAATAAGTTTGTTTTTATGTAATAATGAAAGCTATATTAACGTGCTTAGTGTTTTGTTACCAAAGATTGATAATTTTTTTATTTTGAGTCACTTAAGTATCTTAGTAAACTTATTGCAAAACAACCCACATTAAAAGTACCAGAGAAAATCTTTCTACACGCATTCTAACAACCAGAGCCAGAGATTTCAGATTCCGATTGTAAATTGTATAGTTTGTCGTTTCATTTTGTGTTCTATACTTAAGCAACAAACAAAAATTATTTTGTCTATTGTATTTGGTTTATAGCTCATTATCGTCAGTCTTAAAAAAAATGCTGCGTACAGATTTCATGCGTCGGATTATCAACTCTAGGGCCCTAGCCAAAAGTTTAAATGGCTTTAATTGAAATGTAACTAAACTATGGATTTATAAATTGGGAATCGAACAAAATGCGAAAGCAAACTAATTTCAATTAAAGCAATTTCTCTCTTGGCAAGAGCCTCAGAGTTGATAATCCCATGCATGAAATCTTTATTTCCACAACTTTTTTTATGACGGTCGGTAAGGAGAGCCATAAACCCGAATACAATAGACAAAAGAAGCGAGCGGTTAAGTGGATCGGACACTAAATGAAACAACAAACTGTCAATGTCACTACTACTTTTTTTAATTTTCCTTGCTACTTCCATGTAGACAGAAGTAATGTTGCCTACATCTGTCGAGGTTTTAAAAAACGATATCAAAAAACGATACGACACTATTTTGATAGATATGAAGTCCAAGCAACGTATGCTATCGGAAAAAAATATAATGAATGCCTTTGGAAAACTTAATGATCCTAATTCATGGATGTCGAATATGAAGCGACATGAATAGTAGGTATACAGGCTAGCGTACGTCCGTATAGAATTTAAAAGCTGCGCGACACATACATATACGGACGTTCGTTTGACGCATATACTGTTCATACCGCACGACATTGACCTCCGTATGGTTACGAACCCAGAGCATTACTTTAGAATTCACAGACGTCGAATATGAAGCGGCATTAATAGTAAGTATTAAGCTAGCTGACGTCCGTATATAATTTAAGAGCTGCGCGACTCATACATATACCAATCTGAGTATATTAAACTCATGCAATTTAGAAATAGTATAACTAACCCTAAATCTAAATCAAGCAGAAGAAAACACAGAAACTGTAAATATCATAAAGTTTTAGGTGTTCATATAGATCCTAATTTAAATGGGAAATCACACATATCTCAAATCAATAAGAATTTATCGAGTCAGTGCTACGCGTTATCTATACTTTCTGAAACATGGTCAGAACACATTACAAGAAATGCATACATGGGTATAGTCTATCCGGAACCGTAAGAGTAAAAACCCATAAAATTTATATGTATAGTTGGATTTATCTAAGCTGAGCTAATCCACTTAAGAACTGAATACCATTGAACAAACCACAACTGGTAAACCGCAAATTAAGATAACGAGCTCGTAGTAAAAGCTGATTGTAACCACCTTGGAAGGTTAATATAGATTATCGACTCTATTTCCTTGGACATTAGACTACAAAATGCACTAACAGAATAATGGTGATCATAACTTTTTGGAATTTTACAACCGTCCGAAACTGCTCAAGAACGTATTCTCTTGAAAAAGAACTATGATCTCTCGTCAACAAACAGGCTGAAAATTCAATATCCACGCAATGTAGTTCTAACCTTTTTTTGTAAGTAACTGGTTGGCGCCAGGTTCGCGTTTATGAGAACGAAAGCAGATAGGATTGTATTAGACACAATGCTATTGTGAATGCAGGTAAGTGGATTAGCTCACCTTCTTTTACTTTAACTATACAGTCAGAATAGCGTAAGTGATTTCTTACATATACAAAAAGCTAACGTAATAGAATGTACTTAAGTTTAATATCAAATGACATTACTAAAATTGAAAATGGAATGTAAGAAATTGGAGGCTAGGGTTGCAATAATCGGGTAAGTATTGCCAACTAGTATTCCGTTAGAATGTGTAAACGTTTTCAGAAAATAATTATTTTAAAGAATCTCTTTTGAAGTGTGACGTTATAAAAGTTTAGTTTTATTGAGTTCAAAACGTTTCATTTCCGCGGAATTACTTGCGACACCACTTTTTATGGGCTCACAAAATCGAAAATCACATGTATGCAGTAAACCGAATATAAGTAATAAGCAGGTATTTTATTCGATTATCTTCATAAGAACATCACTAATTTATAATTTTTATAGAAATGGAATGACTTTTATGTATATTAATTCGCGAAATAACTAAACCTAATTTGAAGACCTATATTTTTTTATTTCAATTAATTTGAAGACCTATATTTTTTTATTTGCATAATATACGATTATGTTTTTCGGTGTAATTTATCATTAAATTATTTATGTTGTTATATTGAAATATTTAACTCACAGTTTTGACAACCCTTTGCATGTCTATTGTTTGAGACACATAAAAAGGATTTAAGCTTAAATAGAACTGTATTAAGGTCTAAATTCACTTCTTAGTATTACGACTTATCACCTTTTGATATAAATAATAAGTTTTATTGCTTTTTACTCTTACGGTTCCGGATAGACTATAACATTTATCAAGTGCTGACTTTAGTATGGAATTATATACTAGGGGTATTCTACAGAAGTACAGCTGCTTTTGTTTTACAAAAAAGGTGCGTATACGCACTATTTATCACATTAACAATCAAGAATCAGTAAAAACTATATTTAAAGTAAAAAGTTTCATAACTCTCATAAGTATTACATTTTAGAACCATCTACTTTTCTCAAAAGCAATGTTGAATAATTAACAAAAAAAAAAACTACAGAAAAAAATAATGAAAGAGACCAATATAAATATAAAATTATCCTAACTCAAGAAAAATGCAGAATATACGAAAGGAGTACTTTCATAAGTGCCACAAAAGTTGATAAGTTACTGACCGAAAAGAGTGTTATATAGCCTTGGTGAATATTTCGCATTTTAGCTGTAAGTTTGTTTTTCAAATATAACTATTGGATGCCCGAAAACCGTTGAATTAATTCGCTTTTTCACCTTAATTACAGTCATTCCATAAAACTATTCTTCTTCTTCTTCTCACAGCCTGCGTCCTCAGGGCCAGGGCCTCGCTAGCCGAGCGCGCTCTGCCAGATCAGCCGCTTTCGCTTTGTTTAGTGCAGGGTTTCTTAAACTTTTTGCAGTCACGGACCACTTTCACAATTTAAACAACTCCACGGACCCCTCTCAAAAAATATTTTAGGGAAAGAATAAAAAACCTTATTAAAATTAAAAAAAATCTTTCCCACAATTTCCTAATAAATAGGATTACATTTTACTGACCTACTCTGCCGTCATAACGAAAAAGGGCACATCTAACATTTTTTGTGAAATTGAGTTAGATACATATTCGGAAAGAGGAAAAAAAGGCGCATCTGTCTATATTTTTTATTAATTTTTCCTATGGATTACTTAGAAGTTACTATAAGTAAATTGGGCACAACTACCCGAACTATTCATATTTACTAAAAATAAAAGGCATGTTGTTTTACGATTAAAATAAAAGGGCATAAATTTTCAATTATGACTTACGGCTTATTTATTTTTTCAAGTTGCACTTAGTTAAAAAGGCACTTTTGAGTGAATTAAAAGAAAAAGGCATATGAGGCGAAATGTGCCGTTTTAGTTTAGTATTCAGCGACTTAAGCCGCTTGTCGTGTTTAGAATAAAAGGCACGACTACCCAGATGTGTCTTTTTTATTTAATGCACTTCACAAAGTTAAGGTAAGCAGATTACGGAAACAAACAAATCGTGTCAGTTGTGCCCTAAGAGTCAACGCGTAACCCACGCTCGCTCGTCCGTATTCTGGTAATACCCTACTAACAGTTAAGTAGGTACCTAACCCTACCTTAACTGTTTTGTGTTATTAAGCTGTATGTATATGATTTTAATATAATCAATTGTTTTGTAACGTAAAACTATATTTTGGCTGAGGATAGTTTCCAAAACACTTCACGTTTTGTTAAGGACGCACACGTTTATAATATTTTTTTTAGTGATTGAGGGTTGTTTCAAATGACTTACACCAGTAGGCTATTATACATTTTATAATAAAATACCACAACGGATTGCGTAAAAAGCTAATAAATGTGTGTATGTGTTTTCTATTAATAATCAATCAAATAAGTAGGTACTTCGTTTGTGAGCGCTTGTGTGCGCGGTAGGTTATTCGAAGTGTGCATAATTGAAAAAATATACTTATTATACAACATTTTATTTAATTTTTTCAGGTATGTTTTTCAATCGGATAAGGAAAAACTTGTTTTCAAATCATTTTGTTGTTGGGATGAAGGATTGAAAGCAGCGCTTTCTTTTCTTAATAAGTTAAATTAAACATAACAAATTATTATTTCTCTAGCCTTTATGTAACTTCGCGTGTTAAGTAATGTATGTCCGTACGTATGTAAAATGTGTGGGTCAAATCATGCATCTGAATTTTAAAGCACTTATCATCAACCGGTTGAGCTTAAATTTTGCGTATTTATATGTGTCCGGTGAGAATACAATATTAGGTATGGTACTATCGAGCTGATCTGATGCTGGAGCCGGAAAGTGGCCATAGCAACTCCAAAACTACACCAGAAAACCCATCGTGATTAGTTGATTGCGTAAATAAATACAGTCAGCAATAAAACCTTAATCCAAAAATCAATTATTTGTCAAAAACTTATTTCGATTTTTTTATTCATTCAGGTAATAAACGTAAATATGCAGTCTCGAAGTGCAAGATTAGTTAGTGCTGCTTTGCGTAAAACAAGCCCTATTGTGCATGAACCAATGCTACCAAATCCTGATGCCACTCAAAATTCAACGTAATGCCATGATCCGATCTCAGGATCAGATCAATCTGATTTGTTTGACTCAGACGATTCAGTCGCAGACAAAGATTATGTAAAAGTGATTATATAATGTCAAATTCATACCAAAAAGACGTGTTGGTTGATGACACAGATTCTGAACCAGATTTTATACCCTGCTCTCAAATTGCTGAAATGATAATTTCAGAATCTTCGGAAGATTCTGAAGAAAATGGTAATCAAACCGTCGAACTAACAAAACGAGGGACTATAAGAAAGCGAAAAACTCATGAAATTAGCAGCTTAAAGGACCGAAAAAGAATAAAAAAGGAGAAAAAATGAATACCAAATATTTTGAGTGGCATCAGGATTTGGTAGCATTGGTTCATGCAATGCACAATAGGGCTTGTTTTACGCAAAACGGCACTAACTAATCTTGCACTTTCGAGACTGCATATTTACGGTTATTACCGGAAAGAATGTAAAAATCGAAATAAGTTTTTGACAAATAATTGATTTTTGGTTTAAGGTTTTATTGCTGACTGTATTTATTTACGCAATCACCTAATCACGATGGGTTTTCTGATGTAGTTTAGGAGTTGCTGTGGCCACTTTCCGGCTCCAGCATCAGATCAGCTCGATAGTACCATACCAAGAAGTTGTTTCTAAAAAAAAATGTTCCGCGCATATTTCGGAAGCGTATCGCAAAGTAATAAGTCGTAAATTTTGGAAAATGTCGTGTTTGGAACAAAAACATTTCTTTTTATGCAATACCAATCAACACAAACCAGTCAGAACAAAAAACAAAACTATGAATGACCAAAAAGGTAGACATTATTAGCCAAAACTTTAAATAAAAAAATATATCTATAAACTAGTATTTTTATTACCTGCCTCGCATCATACTTTAACACAAATATTTATTTCATAAGCTATTTTTTTTAGATGCCTATTCAATCTGAAGTTTTAACAAATAATTTACTTAAATTTCAAAACAAAAAGGCATAAGTAATGAAATGTGCCTTATTTTCCTAATTTCATATCCCATGGGTTGAATATGTCAGAATGAAAAGGCTCATTTGGTTAGTTATGCCTTTTATATGTTGCAATTGTATTTTCTCTCAATTTAATTAACTAAATTAAAAAAAAAACTTTAATTTATCTAGAAAACTATAAATCAAAACAGAAAAGTACGTACACCGTAGCACAGGTTTATTGTTAACGAAAATTTCCTCATTCAAAAAAATATTATAATTGAACGTTCATATATCTAAACTTAGCAAGAAACAAAAAATCATTCAATCTCAATTTTCTCGAGTTTATCCAAATGTTAATTGTGCCCTTTTTCGTTATGGCGGCAGTACTGCGGACCCCTGATAGACATGCCACGGACCCCTAAGGGGTCCGTGGACCACACTTTAAGAAAGCCTGGTTTAGTGCCATGCGAATTAAACATTAAACATCAAACAACGGAAATACGCAGTATACAGAATCTATGCGAACAACGTGTGAATACTAGAAAAAAGTTATTTTTTCCTTTACGAGCACTTAAACTTCACGCCGGCGCCGCCGCTACCAAATCTTAGGTCGGCGCGCACGTCTAAATATCAATGCATATATTATAAATACTTTTTCGGTTAACTCGTATTGCTTCTGCATTGTGGTTTTAGCAGTAGGTGCTTCCCTTTCAACCTTGTCGGATAGTAGCGTAACTAGAGGGGCCACGATTGTAAGTTTATTTGCCAGCATGTTTTCTTTCGTGGACTCGTAAATTGCTTTTATAGGCACTAGCGTAACTGCACTGAGAGAATTTGTGAGGTTTATCGCCGGTATGTTTTCTTAAATGAACGGCTAAATTACCTTTCTTGGCACTAGCGTAACTGCAGTGACAGCATTTGTAAGGTTTATCGCCGGTGTGGTTATATAAGTGGACCACTAAAAGACTTTTATTGGCAGTAGCGTAACTGCAGTGAGTACATTTGTAAGGTTTCTCGCCGGTATGGTTTCTTACGTGTTTAATTAAATTACTTTTTTGTACACTAGCGAAACTGCAGTGATGGCATTTGTAAGGTTTATCGCCAGTGTGTTTTTTTAAGTGGACCACTAACACACTTTTATAGGCAGTAGCGTAACTGCAGTGAGTGCATTTGTAATGTTTGTCGCCGGTGTGTTTTCTTTCGTGTTAAATTAAATTACCTTTCATGGTACTAGCGTAACTGCAGTGAGAGCATTTGTAAGGTTTATCGCCGGTATGTTTTCTTAAATGAATCGCTAAATTACCTTTCTTGGCACTAGCGTAACTGCAGAGACAGCATTTGTAAGCTTTATCGCCGGTGTGGTTATATAGGTGGACCACTAAAAGACTTTTATTGGCAGTACCGTAACTGCAGTGAGAGCATTTGTAAGGTTTCTCGCCGGTGTGTTTTCTTACGTGGTTGATTAAATTACTTTTTTGTGCATTAGCGTAACTACAGTGAAAGCATTTGTAAGGTTTCTCGCCAGTGTGTTTTCTTAGATGGTCCACTAAATTATCTTGTATGGCACTAGCGTAACTGCAGTGAGTGCATTTGTAAAGTTTTTCACCGGTGTGTCTTCTTTCGTGGTAAATTAAACTACTTTATCGTGCGCTGGCGAAACTGCAGTCAGTACATTTGTAAGGTTTCTCGCCGGTGTGTTTTCTTTCGTGGTCTAGTAAATGACTTTTTTTGGCACTAGCGTAACTGCAGTGAGTGCACTTGTAAGGTTTCTCGCCGGTGTGTCTTCTTTCGTGGTAAATTAAACTACTTTTTTGTGCACTAGCGTAATTGCAGTGAGTACATTTGTAAGGTTTCTCGCCGGTGTGATTTCTTTCGTGGCAAATTAAATTCCTTTTTTTTGCACTAGTGTAACTGCAGTGACTACATTTGAAACGGATGCTCTCCTTTGTAATGTTTGCTGTTCTCGAGTGTTTATCAACAGGTATTTCACCAACATCTGCATCTTTGTCCGAATATACTTGACGCGATAGTGAAGCTTTCTGCTCTCCAGCTGTTTCCACCTCTTCGTTATTCAAGTTGCCTCCAACAAATAATCGGCTAGTTTTTCTTCTCGGTCGTATTCTTTGGTAGTCCTGTCGAATGCGCTCTACAAGGATAATATACACATTAAATTATATAGGTTATTAATAAGTTATCGAATGTGTAATGAATAAGATTTCCGCTAAGCCGCCTTCATTTGGCTGACATTGCGTGTCGTGACGCAACAGAAACGTCATCGGACTATGTTACACAAATCAACCTAATAATATTGACAAAAATATGGAGATAGCTACTAAATCTAAACTTGTTTATGTAAAAAGAGGGGTCCCCAGGTCTCGATTTTAGGGCCTATTCTGTTTATTGTATTTATAAATGACACGTGTAAAATCGTACCCGAATGCCGTTTAACTTTGTTTGCAGACGACACTAGCGCAATAACATCTGCAAACATTATATGTGAGCTTGAAGATAGGTCAACATATGCGCTACAAGCGTTTCAATACTGGTTCAACATTAATAATCTGATACTAATTACTTAAAAAAAACCGGCCAAGAGCATGTCGGGCCACGCTCAGTGTAGGGTTCCGTAGTTGCCCGTCCTTCACAATAGACAAAAAATACGAGAAAGATTTCAAGCTCTATAAAAAGGTCGTAAACGCCAAGAAACAATAATTATTTATTACCTTTTGGAAGTTATCAATTATACGCACCAGATTGAGCGCAATGTTTTAATATAGAATGGCACTTAACCAATATGTGTAACGTTCGAAGTGTAGGGACACCGCGCGGCACTTACGTCATTTTAAAGAAAATAATGAAATTTTGTGATAAGTCGGCTGTCGCAGCATCCGTTCGTATTCTTTCCGTTCCGATCCGTTGCGGCCCGTTTGGTGGAAATAGTACTTAAATTAAGCTCAAGAAGCTACTAAGAGCTATGTTATGGGTAATAGACGATGTTATACATACCAACGTATATAGATAAATATATTCTTATATACATAGAACAACTATGACCCAAGCCAAACATTCGAGTTCATCACACAACTATTTTCCCTGGCCGGGATTCGAACCCGGGACTGCAGGCTCAGTAGGCAGGTGCTTACAAACTGCGCCAACCGTGTCGTCATAACATAGAACATCTTCTAAACGGGCCATGTTTTGCTGCAATTTGTGGCCGGGATACTATTGCCGTCTCTCTCTAACGCCCTATGCTAGAGCAAGATGCAAATAATGGCCGGGCCACAAATTGCAGCAAAACATGGCCCGTTTAGGAGGTCCTTTATATTATAACACGTATTATTATAACACAGAACTTACTTCTAATCTCGCTCTTCCTTGACTTGTTTTCTTTTTCTTCCTGTATGGGTAGTCTTTGTGAATATGGGCTCAACTTGTATGTTTGTAAACCAACCCTGCATGTGTTGTGGTCCGCGTCTACAAACACTTGCTCTAGACGGACCGAGCAAGCCCTGTCCAGCGCGGTTGCCTGTGCGCAAGCGTTCATCTCGGATTGGGTAAGGGACGCTGAAACAATGTAAAAATAAGACTTATCTACAGACTGTGGGTATACAATCAGGTTGATACACTCGGCCGAGCCGAAGAAGTCGCCTTCTGGCTTTTATTGCTCTTGGAATGGCCTCTGGGGTCCATATTGGCTTACATAAAATTCTTATTCATAACTGTCATTAGATAAATTCATAATTTTCGTACTCATCATTTATACTTTTCTCTGAATCAAATAACTTTTCAAATTTGTTATAATACAAACCTAACCTAACCTCTAACTTAAGCTAATGGATTTACTCTCAAAACTAGTAAAGTTAATAATTTAGAGTTATGTCTAACGATTTTGTAACGAACACGTTATGACAATCAATCGTTATGTGAAAAAATGCGCACCGGGCCTCTGGAAATATTAGGGACACCAGAATGAACCCACATCGACCAAATTTGGTGCATCTTATCAGAGCTGGCAGCACGATCTCGTGTAGCGCCGATATAAAGCACATATCCTTCTCCAACTCGCTAACTATTCTGAAATGGACGCATGTTTCGTCCCGGCAAAGTAAAGCGACATCCTAGCCCTGATAAAGTCGGGACAAATTAGATGATCTTATTGTGAACATTAACTATTCAGAGAGAGCAGTGTTGTGTGGGAACAGTATGAATGTGTGTTCAGGTGAACGCATCCTAAATGCGATCAGCACTCGTGCGTGCAGTCTCCGTGGCGCCACCTATGGTCCCGCCGGGAGATCAGCGCTGGCTCTCGAGCGAGCATCTGCTGAGGTGGGACCGCATGTGTCTGTCAGGATGGCGTGAGAGATGTCTGAATAGTCACAAAATTTGCACCAAATAACTGTACCTAAACTGTTCCTATATGAAAAAAAAAGTACCTCAAGCAATTAAATATTAAATAGATATAGTGACAAAGACACGCCGTTCTGACGTCAGCTTCACGCGCATAGTCGTGAATCGCCCCAACGTGTGGGAACTATGTTCTAGAACATATCAATAAACTGTACCTCATCATAAAACTGCCAATATTAACTTATTAACTATCACATATTATAATGTCATATGCAATCCAAATGGAACATTGGTCGAAAACGGAAATCTGTAGGTTAGGTTAGGTTTGTTTTATGACCCCGTATAGCGGAGCGTCAATAGTAGATTGTTAACCAAGGGTAGAAAGTTACCCATTGCACCCGAGATATTTCTGGCGCTCGAACGAAGTCAGAGCACCAATAGTTCGAGGGTGAAATGGGTAATTTCACCCGAGTTGAACACTCTACTTTTCATTTTGACTGCGAGGAAAATAAAATACTTACTACACGCACATGTCATGAGTGAGTTAAATTAATGTCCATGTGATTTTTAACCAATAATCACTATTCAATAAAAGACATGGTATTTATATTTAATCTCGTGTTCCCGCTTTAAATTATTTTTAATAGAAAAAAAAGTTAAAATATACGTACCGCCAACATTAAAAAAAAAAACAAATCCAATGGTTTCAATTTTGTTATAAATGTACGATTCTATCAATAAATGAGGGACAGAATTATATGTGTTATAAATATAATAATACATATATATTTATATTTAATAATTGGATATAAATAAATTAAGCTTGCCTATATCTAACCATTGGAGATTTTTTTTAATGGCTACTTACCACGGCCGACTAGATTGTACCTAATTGAGTTGGTCACGACGTGCATCTAGATGGCAATTGTCTTTGACTCCGCGGCAATTTAAAAAAAAATACTTTCCACCCTAGGGATGGAAAAGCTATTTTCCACCCGGCTATATACTCATGAAAATGACACTTTCCGAACAGGAGAGATGAAAAATACATACCCAATCTAACCTAGTTTTAGAAGAACTGCGACCAAATAGAACAAGGATCCAAAACCGAAAACTAAAATAGGTTAGGTTAGGTTTGTGTTCTGGCCCCGTATCAGCGGAGCGTCAAAATAGAAACATAATCTTACCTACAGTTTTAGATGAACTGCGACCAAATAAAACAAGGATCCAAAACCGAAAACTATAGGTTTGGTTAGGTTTGTGTTGTGACCCTAATAGCGTCAGAATGCTTGCTTCAAAATACAAATCCTAACCTAATTTACAGTTTTAGAAGAAACGATATAAGGGAACATTGGACCAAAGCCGAAAACTTTAGGTTAGGTTTGTATTAACAAACACAAATGATGAGAGATGAGATGAAACAATGTTTAGTATGGCGCTTAAGTATTCTATCAAACAATAGGTATTATGGCACTTAATACTATGGAAAATAATACTTATCGCATTCGTATCACTATGACATATAATATTCGGGAATACAAGCGTATGTCAAATGACTTTTCGAGTAAACGAAACATTCGGGCAAACGCAATTCGGGTAAGTGAAATTCGAGCAAATCAATATTATTTAATAAATTTATATTGCATATAAATTTCGATCAAACAATAGACAACCATCCTATAGAAATATGTATTTATCTAAGTATAAATCTTTTTAAATTGTTTTAAACCTTTACCGCATACGAAGCCATATATGGCAGATATGAACTTGGACCTTATTGGCATAGGTCAAGGTTCAAATTCAAACAACAATTTTTTTACTATATGCGGTAAAGGGTTAAGTTAGTTGCACCGCCCACAATTTATCTGCTTAGCCCAATGGTTGACTGGTAGAGAATGCCCTATGGCATTAAGTGCGCCTTTTGTACGATAAGTTCTTTTTATTGTGCAATAAAGATTAAATAAATAAAAAGTATTCGTGCTCTCAAGTCCCGAGGTATGTGTGTGACTCACGTGATATCGGGGCCTCGTCGCTCGCCGCGTCGCGCGCCGTCTCCGGCTCGCCTGAAGCAATAACACTACTGTTGAACAGCTGATAAACATTAAGTACCTGCTAGACAACATTGTGTGTAAAAATATAACCAATCTCCTTACGTGTGATATATTGTCTACACGTCGTCATTGGCGAAATACCTCTTGTTAACATCAGCAAGAAGTGAAAGCCAAGAAGGAAAAAAAAAAACATTGTGTGTAGAAGTCGGAACTCACCTAACGAGGTGTCACTCGGTCCATCATCGTCCGCTAACTCTGATTTCACGTCAGGTTCTTCACCTATAGCAAAGTTAAACGTTAATAACTTACCATGAAGGAAGACATTATTTCATTACTCTGAGCATACCAGCCCACCCAGCACAAATACGTTTCACGACTCGATCGCCCGTCACCCTCTCACAGTGCTGCGAAGAAAGAGATAGGTAATATTTCTTCGCGCAAGAAAGTGACGCACAGTTGTGTTAAGAATACAAAAATAAACTCGGTACTCACATAACGCAACACCCTCGCCCTCACCGCCAGCGCCGGACATCTCGTCTGGGAGCACTTCACCTGAAATAAAAACACAACTCTTAAATACTCTAATGATGCTATAACTACAGCTACAACTATTTACCTCATACACATTACTTATGATATTGAATAGTCCTAGTATGTATGTAAACACTTTATTGTACACAACAGCTGGTTATAAATACATTGATAACAAATGAAATATGTACAAAGGCGAACTTATCCCTATTAGGGATCTCTTCCAGTTAACCTTTGAGCAATTGAAGGAATGGGTATTTGAAGAAAATAGGCAAACTACACTGCGTACAAACAAGATATCAGTCTATATTATACTTAATAAAACTATGAGTACATAAACTAAGTAAGTAATAATACACATATATATTTTACACATATAAATGCGTAAATAAATATAGTATTCAATGAATTCACACGTCATCGGACAGCCACAATTTCTTCAAGTTAATTTTAAGTGATGCAACAGATGGAGACTTCCTAAGGGACAAAGGCAACCCATTCCGCAACTTCACTGCGCTTACCGTGAAAGACTTGCTATAGGTACGCGTCTTATTAGACGGTACAGCCAGAGTGAGATTGGCGCTAGACCGCAAGCGGTGACCACTGCCATCAGCCATATACGAAAATCTTTCAGTAAGGTAAGGAGGAGAAGAAGGATTAAACAGGACATTAAAGAGCAATGAAAGGACATGCACGTCTCTACGCCGACGAATCGGTAGCCAACCCAGCTGCGCTCGAAAGGAAGAGACGTGGTCATATTTTCGCAATCCAAATATATACCTGATACACACATTTTGTAGGCGCTCAAGCTTGTCAAGTAGTTCCTCCTTAAGATCCGTAGAGCAATATCACCATAGTCTGGTAGAGGGAGCAAGAGAGATCTGGCAAGAGTGATCTTGGTGGAAATTGGCAGAAAGTTCTGCAGGCGCCTTAAAGAGTGGAGAGATGCAAAGAGCTTCTGGCTAACTTGCGCTATGTGCGGTACCCACGAAAGCGTCTGGTCCATGGTGATACCCAAATTTCTAACTGTAGAGGAAAGGGGGATAGGAATCCCACCAAGAAGAATATTAGGTACCACCATTTCAGATAGTTTATTTACAAAGTGAGGACTACCAATAACAATTGCTTGCGACTTTTTTGCGTTTATGTTTAACCCGAAGTTATTTGCCCAGCTGTAAATAGACTTCAAATCCGCATTGATCATATTAATAAGCGACGGCATATCCTCGATACTAGCCGCTGCATACCTAGATCTGCAGGTCATCTGCATAAAGATGGAACGAGGATCTTAAGCACTCGGTGATCCCACCAATAAATATTGAGAAGAGAAGTGGAGAGAGGACGCCCCCCTGAGGGACACCAGCGGAAATTTCATGCCATTCCGACAGTTTGTCGTCGACCCTAACCCGCTGGCGTCGACCAAAGAGGTAGTCGTGAAACCAAGATATGGATGAGTGAGACACATTAAGTGTACGAAGGATACCGAGGAGGATGTCAAAATCTATTGTATTGAAAGCACTACTAAAATCGAGAAGGACTAGTACGGTGAGTTTTTTGTGTTCTATATTAAGACGGATGTCATCGGTGACCTTAACCAGAGCAGTAACTGTGCTATGCCCAGGGTGGAATCCGGATTGAAATGGGTTAAACAATGAATACCTATTAAGATGTGAAAGGAGTCGGCGATTTACAAAATGTTCAATAATTTTAGACAGAACTGGGAGTATAGAAATGGGGCGCTATTGTGAAAAATCAGTAGGATTAGGTTTTTTGGGAAGGGGAATTACATGGGCAAGTTTCCAACATGAAGGAAATGTGCCCGAGGAAAATGAGAAATTTATTATACTAGAAAGGATAGGAGCAATGGATTCCGCGACGAGCATAAGCATGTCTATACTAAGGCTATCTTCACCAATGGCCTTCGTCTTAATAGATTTCAGATAGGCAAGTGTCTCTTGCGGAGAAATGTTACCAAGCTCAAAGGGAGGTGAATCGGGGTGTGACGTATTAGCAAGAAGAGATAATGTAGATTGTTTAATAGAAGGATGGAGAGTAACCGGAGAAGTACTGACATGAATATTGATGGCGTCAAGATCAAGAACGCAAGAGGAACTTTGTTGAGCTTTGCCCACACCCAATGACCTGAGAAATTTCCACAGCTTAGTCGGGGGACAATCCTCGATGCAGTTGTGGATATGGCGGCGTCTGGCATCTCTACAGATCTTATTACAGCGGTTTCGTAAAGAGATATATGCCTGTTGGTAGTCACTGTTTTGCCGAGCTTTGACGCGTGCTCGGTCCCTTTTAGCCATAAGCGATTTAATATCCGGTGTAAGCCACGGAGCAGGGTAATGCTTCACACGCGTCGGTTTCAGAGGAGCATGTTTGTCATAAATCGCAAGAAATATGCCATTAAAAGCCTGCACCTTGAGGTCGATATCATCCAGGAGCTCAATGCTATGCCAATCTGCACTTGCAACATCCTTATAAAGCGCCTGCATATCTACATCATGTAGATTTCTGCGCATAATTACTTTATGCTTCCTTTTCGGGGGACGAATATTAAATGAAGCATAAATAAGGTCATGATTGGAGAAACCTGCAGCTTTAAATTGACCATGAAACGAGACCAAGTCTGGAGAAGAAGTTAAAATAAGGGGTTACTAATGTGTTGCACAAAATTTATTGGCATATTTTCGTTTCGCATAGCAACCATTGGCACAATCATCATTTCGCACAATTGCTTTTTGCCTAAATTTCTTGGCATACTATCACTTCGCACACGTTTCTTTGGCAGAATAGTACATTGGCATAATGTTGATTAGAACAATACTCCTATGGTCGAATAATTGTGTCGCCGAAATTTATATGGCATAATATTCCGTTCGCATGATTATTTCAATACACCGAAAAATGAAAAGTCCGACTCAATATTAATACGAAACAACAAAATACCTACCTAATCTAAGCAAAGTCGGACCTGCGCAGCTCGCTCGCTTCGCTCGCTCGTTAGGGTCGTAGTTCAAACTAACACTCCTCCTCGCTTCACTCGTCGTCGTAACTAACCTAAGCCAAGTCGGACCTGCCTTAAGGTGAAATAGGTAATGTTAGGAATCGTAAGCCTGAGTCGGACCTGCGCGGCTCGCTCGCTTCGCTCGCTCGTTAGGGTCATAGTTCAACCTAACACTCCTCCTCGCTTCGCTCGTCGTCGTACCTAACCTAAGCCAAGTTGGATCTGCCTTAAGGTGAAATAGGTAATGTTAGGAATTGTAAGCCAAGTCGGACCTGCGCGGCTCGCTCGCTTCGCTCGCTCGTTAGGGTCGCAGTTCAACCTAACACTCCTCCTCGCTTCGCTCGTCGTCGTACCTAACCTAAGCCAAATCGGATCTGCCTTAAGGTGAAATTGGTAATGTTAGGAATCGTAAGCCAAGTCTGACCTGCGCGGCTCGCTCGCTTCGCTCGCTCGTTAGGGTCACAGTTCAACCTAACACTCCTCCTCGCTTCGCTCGTCGTCGTACCTAACCTAAGCCAAGTCGGACCTGCCTTACTTACCTGCCTTGCCTTCGTTTCTGTGAGGGACACAGTTTCAACCTAACCTAACTTTGTTTTCTGGCAGCGATTCGGTTCTGTGGGTATGCTATGGTACAATTATGCCGCAATAAATTCGGCGGGACTTATATTGTGCTACATAAAATTCTGCGAAATAAAAGTTGGCGATATTAGTATTCTGCTATACAAATTTGTGCCAAATGAATATTATGCGACATAACAATTGTGGTGAGTATATAATTATGCGATAGTATCATTCGGCTAAAAATTATTGTGCGAAAACGATTATGCGAAGTGTATTTCGGACAATAGAGATTGTGCAAGATAAGGGGTACCCTAAAATAAGATCTAAAAGCGAGGGGGGGCCGTTATGCGGAAAATGGGTGGGACTAAGAGATAAAACACTAAGGTTAAGAGAAGTTGCTAGTGACTGAAGTTTCGAGGTACGAAGACCATTTTTGAGAAGACAAGTGTTGAAGTCGCGCATGATAATACTATGGTCAAACTGTGGGCTTAAATCAGAAATTGTGCTGTACAGGGTATCAAAGTAATTAATATTCGAGGATGGGCTGTAAAAGACGCCAAGAAGGACTTTGGAATGATGCCAAGTAACATCTAAGAAAAGATACTCGGGAGAGTTATTTGAGTAAACTGTCGGTGACTGAGCAACTACTTGACAAGCAATATTACTCTTGATGTAAATGGCAACACCGCCGCCACGAACGGTTTCTGTCCCGCCATCTTTTGTGCCTGTCCTGTCATTGCGAATTAGACCGTAGCCGGGTAAAGGGTACAGAGTCAATGGCAGCGTTGGTTTAAGCCAAGACTGAAATAAGAATAGCGTGTATATTTTTATTGGAGCTAAAAGATGCCAGTAGTTCAGAGTAATGTGCCGGCATACTCTGTGCATTAATGTGGACGACATTGAAACGTTTAATGGACGAGCCAAACGTTAGTTGCAATCGGTCCTAGTTTATGTTAGCTTGTGTGTTTATGTTGACACTGACCTGACAAGTTATCTATTGTCCCATCTTCATCAGCTATCTCCGACTTCACCACTGTAGGAGGTACTGCTTCTATAACAACAGACAACAATTTATTTTTAATTTATTTTTTTATAGCCTTTTCTCAGATACATATTATTAGGTATAGTTCATTTATACAAATATTTTAATTCATTGTGTATCTGTGTGCCCTTTGGCAAAGGCCTCCTCCAACACTTTCAAAAAAAAAACAACAGACAACAAAACCAACATTAAATATCTTCTATATCTATGTTAGTAACAGAACTCTTGAAAATACTTTGGGTTGAGTAAATGTAATTTCATGTCATAAATAAGAGTAAAAATAACCTATGATTTTAATAGCTCTGGCCAGCCGCTCCTGCAGCTCCCGCTGGCTGCGGTGCACTTGCCGCTTGAAGAGGCTGGCGTCTCGCAGGCGCACCACACACTCCTCACAGATGCCACACTCATCACTGGGTACATCTAGCTGCAACACAATATTCAGTTATTTAAAAAGTTTGTTTAGTGCAATACAAATAGGTTTATAGGCAATGGGATTATGACCAGTTGCCACCCATTATAAAATCAAGCTGGACTGCAAATGTATGCAATTGTCAACCAAATTTTTTTTAAGCTTAACAATCTATAAATTACTAATAAAGCAACTAGACTTAAAAGAATTTTGAAGATGTTAAGGACATCATGAAGAGAGATATAAGGGTATGTGAATAAGACAAAATAAATAGTATAGCTACAAATTATAAAGGTCAGTTGTATACTAAAATTGGAACGTAAATTTTGAGGAACATGTAGGCATAACAACTCTTGATTAACGTCGTATTGCCAAGTCAAAGAAATCTTAATTTACCTGTATATTGAAGCATTCTTTCAACATATCTGAATATATCTCTGTGTGGTTTAGATGGGTGTACGGCGTCTTAAGATAGCGCTGCTGCGGGCCCAGGAGGCAGCAGGGACGTGAGAGTCAGAATGGCGGGTGTACCATCACGGATTCGCAAAACAATTATACCAAAAAAATGTACTCAAAATGTACTATTTTGTACCTATCTTAAAAAAAATTGTACCTCTCCGTACAAAAAGTTATTACAATGTTTAGGTACACCCGCCGCCATTCTGACTGTCAGGATGGCGGGTGTATCGCAGTTTACCATGAAGCCCTTGATTATTGAGAAATGTTATTACTCAAAAAAAATGTACCAAAATTGTACTCTAACATACAGTTAAAATATTAGCAATCGGATGTGTAACTTGCGAGTTATACACAAATTAAATTTTGTTCGTAGTAAGTGAAGGGCCAAGGGGAAGAACTGGGTAAGTCACTTTTAACAAAATAGTACTGAATATTGAGGTTGGCTAATCCTTTGATGGCTGTATGGCTTCAGTAATAATAAAGCAAAAAAACCGGCCAAGTGCGAGTCTGACTCACGAACCGAGGGTTACGTACCAACACTTATCTTAACTGGCCGGTTAAGTTTGCGCCGGATACAAATGAGGTGCAAAGTTAAGGCAACTTAGTTCTCCAAATATGATTTTCGAAAAGGACAATATTTTTTATGATTTACCTACAAATGTATAGTTTTCTGAACTTTCCCTATACTTGTAGTATAAGACGATATCACTTGTAAATTTCAGTTCTAGATCAACGAAAGATACCCTATAAAGTTTGAATAGGTACCTTGAGAGTGTGTGTCGAAATAAACGGTTATGCCAGAACAGGAAGTACCAACCACCAGTCTATATCCACTAATGCTGATGCTCTTTCAAATAAAGCCTGACCAGAAATATATGAGGATTGTCAAGAGGGCGCTATTTATAAGATTTATATGGTAATAATTTTGCAACCAATCGCAACCGCACTATAATGACATTACCTGTCAGTTCTTATGGTAACCTCGTAATATCATTTAATTGAATGCACTCTTTTGCTGACTGTTTTTCGTGTAGTAAACACGTCTACACTTTATTTATAATATTACGTGCACGAATGTGAATGGTTTTCGGCATTTTCTTTGGATATTTTAAAATATTTGTCTTGTAAAGAAACCACCACGAATAACATTGACATTGTTGACAACCATCATAAAATCATTGCCAGTGTAAGAAATTAGTTCCAGTGAAATTCCGCAATATGGCGCACCCTCATATATTTCTGGTCAGGCTTACATAAGAATTTTGAAAATCGGTCCACAAAGGAAAAACGGAACCATTATAAAATCACTTCGTTGTCCGTCCGTCCGTCCGTCAAAACCCTTTATCTCGGGAACGCGTGGAAGTATCGAATTGAAATTAAAACTTAAATCGTAATCTTAAATCAGGGGCCCTATGATGGTTGCGTTTATCACGCGATAAATAAGTGATAAAGCATCCGTCACGCTTTGACATAATGCGAGTGTGAGTGACAGATGCTTTGTCACTTATTTATCACGTGATAAACGCAACCATCATAGGGCCCCAGGTCTTTTAACAGGTCTACAGTCCCTTAAAGGCCTTGAAGCTGTGAAAAACACCAACTTCTAAGTTAACTTAAAAAAAAAGATGCGGCCGTTTTAGCCGCAAAAAACGTTATTTCGAAGGTTGCACCTCATTTGTATCCGGCGCAAACTTAACCGGCCAATTAAGATAAGTGTTTGTACGGAACCCTCGGTTCGCGAGTCAGACTCGCACTTGGTCTGTTTTTTTGCTATATTATTACTGAAGCCATACAGTCAGCCAATCTTCAGTAATGTAAAATTTTGCTAAATGTGACTTACCCAGTTCTTCCCCTTGGCCCTTCACTTACTACGAACAAAATTTAATTTGTGTATAACTCGCAAGTTACACATCCGATTGCTAATATTTTAACTGTATGTTAGAGTACAATTTTGGCACATTTTTTTTTGAGTAATAACATTTCTCAATAATCAAGGGCTTCATGGTAAACTGCGATACACCCGCCATCCTGACAGTCAGAATGGCGGGTGTACCTAAAAATTGTAATAACTTTTTGTACGGAGAGGTACATTTTTTTTTAAAGTAGGTACAAAATAGTACATTTAGAGTACATTTTTTTGGTATAATTGTTTTGCGAATCCGTGATGGTACACCCGCCATTCTGACTCTCACGCAGGAACAAGCCTCCAGCGCGTCCAGTGCATCGTTAGCCGCGGCGTCAATCATTGTACCAATAAGTTTAAATTAAAAACAGGACGCCAGAATGAGAAACATACACGCGCGTCCCTCGGCGATGTTATAAACGTATAAAATAGACCGTTTAGGGATTATATTCTCTTTATTATTATTTTTAAGCCGAGAATGGCAGTATATTCTATTTCGAAGTAAGTGATTATATATTCTATTTTTTTTTTTTTTTTTAATGGCAACCGGTCACAGTTAAGCGACCATTACTGCCAATGTCTCGTTGCCAATCGCACTAGGCGACTAGATAGAGGATTGATACCACGTTGTACGGTGAGTTGAGAAAATCGTGCTTTTTGTAAAGTGATAGCGATTTACAAAAAACCACGCGGACTATCGGGCCTTGACCCAGGAAGGGCTATGAACGCTTCAAGTTGAATTCTTCATTAGCTATTCACCAGTGGCGTGCACCTTATAAAGACAAAAAGACACTGTCTACCCTAGTTGATTACAGAAACGAAATATATTATTTATTGTTACAAACATTACCTTTTTATAAAATTATATAAAACAAATGTACAAAAATAATCAATTTGCGATCCGCGCCATCTATCGAGTCAGTGCGCCAAAATTACGTACGTATTGGTCGATTCCGTGGAGGTTGACTTGAACCATTCCGCGGCACTAGCGCCGCTACGCGCCGTAGCGGTAAAGACAGGCGATTTTCTGTCTAAATTTATATTTGTGTGCCTCGTGGTAACACGGACCGCGTGTGTGTGCGTTCTTATAAACATACTGCACACAATAACAAAACTCACGCACACAAATACAGAAGTAAGACATTGTCTCTTGTCTTTTACTTCCTTACGGAAGTAGGATCATTCCGACCCGCGACTCGACTCGTGCGAGCGAGGCGCGAATACCGCGACGCCCGATGTTAAGCGAACAATTCCGAACGGGTAGCCTGTCTCGCTCTCTCCTTAGCTATTATTAATGTAGATTCGAACTTCCGATGTTGACTATGTAACGAATTTAAAAAGGCGCTTTTTTGTAACTTTAATTTGCGCAAAAACAGTACTATTTAAGTTTGTCGTATTTTTGTTACCGCCATTTATTGTTTGTTTTGATTATTACGTGTGATAGTGGTGACTAGTAAATAAGCGAATAAATTTTAGTGTATTCATAAAAGTTGTCTGAAAATGGATAATTTTAATTGTGATAATTGTGGTGGTGTTTATTGTTTGCGGTCGTCAGTTAATAGAGCAAATTATTTAGAGATGGTCAATTTGCTTGATGTTTGAGAAGACAAAGAAAAAAAACTGTCCCGCAGTATTTCTGTAAGTTATTAGGTTCTCAAAATTTTGTGTCTACCCTGTCGTAAAACTCTGTGCACGCCACTGCTATTCACTCCTACGTTAGATCACTGCACAATACGCTATCAATACTACACATTGAACAACGAAAATGAATAAATAATGGACAACGAAACCTAAACGCATGCGGCCATCTTAAGTCACGAACCGGAAGTCCCTGATTATATATTCCTTTTGACCATCTTTTGACGGCGATTGACAGTGACAATGACAACTTGACAAGTGACTGAACTGAACTGAACCACAAACAACTAACACTAAGTGAATTAAACAAGGATGGCATCTTATCTCGACAATGATGTTCAGCCGGCATAAAAGTTAGCTTAATTTTATTCCGGCTGAACATTATTGTCGAGATAAGAATGCCATCCTTGTCTAATTCACTTATTAAATTAAAGACGATCTACTCGTTTCGCCCTGTCTTGGCAAGAGTGTGCAGCTGGCATTAGTTGTTTTGTTTGTGACTTTGTGGTTCAGTTCAGTTTCAGTTAGTTTCATAGATTAGAGTGTATTACTGGGAATAGATAGCCAACTTCACGTACATTATGGTCCAGACAAAAGCGCCACGGAGCGGACACTTTTGTAACTAAGTTGGTGTATACATATTTATAGCTAGGAAACGCAGCGACTGCATATATAGGTAGGTATACTCGATTGCGTTAATATTATTTTCATATTTCGTCATTATCTATATATTTTCAGAAACGATTAAAACATATTATTGAAATAAAATTGCTAGTTATAAGATTTAGTAATAAGAATGACGTATATGGGGTATATTAAATTCAGAAGAGACGGGCTCTTTGCGGATCCATGACGCAGACATATTTTTGGTATTTATTTTTTACCAGACTTCCGAAAAAGGAAGAGGTTCTCAGTTCGTCGATTACTCGAAGACGGCTGGATCGATTTATAAAATTCTACAGATGATGAAATGAAACTTTACTTGAAATTCACAATTTCATTATTTTCAGTCATGAATATACAAAAAAAATTGAGAAAGCTAGATAATTAAGTACCTGCCCCAATTCGTCAACCGAACGTGATTCAATAATAAAAACAACTTAATTTGTAATTATTTTCTACATATTTATTATATTATGAATCACAAATGCATTAATTTTATTATAGGTACGGGTGATTCCACTATCACGGGTACAATTATACAATATTTAGACTGGTAGTAAAGTAAAAACATTCTAAAAACACGATTGCTTGCTGTCCAACCGACTTCAATTTAGTTGTTTTAATAAATATGTAGGTATTAATGTTTGTTAATAAACGACGATTTCGGAAAAAAACAATTTCTTCTCATTGAAATAGGTAATTTTTGTAAAAAGTGATTATCTAAAGATATGTGTTTCAGAACCTAAAAGAAAAAAAAACATTGCCGTACAAGAGGTTATAAGAGGTTCAAAGTTATATAGCGGGTTCAACCAAATCGACCTCCTCTGCAGATCGTAATAAAAAAACACATAAATCTATGATTTGTGAACCACTTACAGTGTGTTTCCTTTTCACAATAAAATACTAAGTATACATATATAATCAACTACACATTACACAACCATAATCATAGCATTAGAAACAAAATTGAATAACAAATTATTCATTATTAAAGCAACATTTAATTTACATCTTATGATTTACAGTTGTCCAAAATCAAGTTGGACAATTATTTTATACTTACACGTTTTTATATAAACCTCAGGTAAGAAATTTAAATTAAGGCCTTATCCTTTTCATTTGAAAGGTTTATAATTTAGGTTTTAAGTAATTTTAAAGTTGTAAAGTTGTTATATTAAAAGTCATGGTCAAACAATTTATGATAAAATCATCAGAAATCACCTTTAAACGCATAAAATTTGTCGACAGGCGGTCGAAAGACTAATTGTGTGTTACATTATGCCAAGACGCCAGCAACATGGCTGCAATTTGGAAAAAAATAAAGGGGTCGGAGGTTTTCATTGAATGAAATTGTTTGGCCTTGTCAGTGTATAAGCCGATGTCCAAATCTGTAACAGACTACTAAACAAAATTTACATTTTGCAAAAACACAAACACTTAAGACAAAATCCTAAAAAATAAATTGGCTTCCAGGCATTAATGACATAGTTTCCGAAATATTTAAAAAGAGAATGCAATGTCATGACTACCAACCCAATCATCAAAGGATTGCTCAATTATCTTTGAGTTTCCTCAATAACACTCCACCTTGCATTAGACATGAATAGTAACATCACCACGGGTTTTGTCTATAACGGCGAGGGTAGGAAAAATAAATTTGTAATCGTCCTCGTATGTATGATGAGAGAAATTATTTGAAAACAAAAAAAAATTGTAAAGCAAGTACTAATAGTATGGACTTGAACAAGAAATCAAAGTTGTAAAAACCAAATCTAATGAAGAGGGGTGTACAAGTTGTAGCCTAATAATTGGCAATGCGCCAGTAATATGACTGCAATAAAGCTTATGTGATTTGCAAGTGAAAATTATGTAAGTAAAAAATGTTGTACGAACTACCTCACATCATAGTAATCAGATAGAATTCTCTAACAAAATTTAGAATATAAAATAACTGCAAAGCTAAAAATGCACATGTGTTTCCAAGTTTGATAACAAATCATCATATCGTCTACTGCTGGACAAAGGTCTCCCCAAAGTTCTCCACACCGATCAGTATTGCGCCGCCCTCGTCCAATTTCTGCCCGCTATCCTAACCCGGTCGTCGGTGTCCATTATAGGGGGCCTTCCCACGCTGCGTATTCCGGTCCGCGGTCGCCACTCAAGAACCTCTCTGCCCCAACGGCCAGCGGTTCTACAAGCAATGTGTGAACCCACTGCCACTTAATTAAAATCGGCAAAGATTTATGCCACAATTTGTGGTGTGGAGAACGTGGGGTGACGGCGCACCGATAAATTTTACCATTAACAGGTTTGCTAAAACTACCAGTCGAACAACTCGTCAAAAAATAGCAGTATATCGGCTGTGTCTGCACTCTCCTTGGGCAGGTTCCCGATATCTGGAATAAAAAAAAGGTAGGTATATAAACAAGAATAGATTATATAATAATCCAATGTAATGTTACGGCCCGGCCCATGAATTTGCGCGAACAACGATCGCGAGAGTGGTGAGTACCGAGCGGCAAAAACAAAATCATTCCGTGTGAAGCGCGCCACGAACCGCCGCGCACGGTGCCGCTCGCCGCTAAGACCGAAGTCGTGGCATGTCCGTTAGCAGTGAACGCGTGGCGGTTCATAAATCGGTATGATATTGTTTTTGCCGCTCGCCGCTTACCGCTGCCACCGGTCGCGATCGCGCAGTCGTGGCTGTCCATGCTAGCCCAAATAAGTATATAATTCAAGACTTCTTCAATAACAAATAAAGCTGCCAGAAAATAAAAACGTAATGTTTGGTAATATTTGGTAGTAATTAAATATTTAGGAAAAATCACAAACCTGCCATATACCCCATGGTGGCACCAACGTTTTAGCTAAACATCTGTGTGCAATATTTGACTCTCATCTTTGGTATCAGATATTGAAACACGTGCAGTGCAGTCCATTTGTTTATAAGTTTCACACCCTTATACCCTGGTCCCCTTCGGTATAGGGCTTCAAGGTGTGCCTATGTGGCTCACCTCAGTTTTCCTCCCATTATTTATATTCTAAATCTTTTGTTATCAAATTATTTCTAATTCCTTTCATAATAAGAGGTGGATCATACAAAACATATATTTTCTTATTATCTACTTCGAAGAAACCACCTTTATATACTTTTTTTTCTTTCACATAACGTACACGTGTCTGTCTCTTTAGCTCGTTTAATGCTGCCATGTTACTGGCACCTTGGTCGCTTACTTGCAGTCCAGTTTTCATTACATGGGTTGTGACAACTTCGAGTTGTTTTTTTAAATCCATACTTTTGGTACTTCCCTTGCAAAATGAAAAAGCAACCGGTTGCTTGAATTTTTTAATCACCCCTCTCACCATAAAGACGAGTACATGATCGCAAAACTTCTTTTGCCTGTCCTCGCCATTATCAACAAACCCCGTCGCCATTATCAACAAACCCCGTGATTATGTCACTATTCTTGTCAAATGCGACATGGGGTGCTATTGACATTTCATCAAAGATAATTGAGCAGATCCTTTGATGTTTGGTTGGGCAGACGTTGCATATCTCATTAATGCCTGGATACAAATTGACTTTTTTAGGACTTTATCTAATGTGCTGCGTTTTGGTAAAATGCAAATCTTGCTAAGCATTCTATACGCTTTTGGGCACGGCTTATATAAAGATAAGGCCAATTCTTTTTTTATCTAATGTAAACCTCCGTCCCCTTGCTTTTTTCCCAAATTGGCTGACTTGTATTGTAAAAAAGCTTTTTGCTGCCGGTGACTGACATTTTTTTACTAAGAATTTCTATCGCTGTAGTTTTCATAATTTTTTCGGCATTTCTTTAGAGCCACTTTGGTCTCGGCTAGAGTGTCCCTTAACTCCCTCTCGACTTTGGACATGGGCTTTACATGCCTTGTCTTGCTGCTGAAATGATATAAATTACTAAATCATTATTCATTATACATATTCTACTTTTGAGTTTTTTAATTTATCAACATTTTAAACCATTAATACAAAGATCAAAGCTAAAAGCGCGGTCCAGCGTGTTAACCACTTCGCTACCCTAGCTACCGGTAATCCAGAGGTACTGGGTTCGATTCCTGGTCTTTTCCACCAGGTAGCTCCTTTTTAAATTTTTCTTTACGCTTTGATCTTTATATTAATGGTTTAAATAAAAATTGTGGTGTACCCACATAAAAAAATGAAACATTACATGTTTCATAAATTTATCAACATTTTTCTAAGAAATTTTTTCACCATTTTTCCCTGGGTTAAGGGACATAATAACATAACAGGTAGACAAGACGTTACTTTTGCATTGATGTAACGTTACTTTTGCATTGATTTTGTATGGATAGAATGGATTTGAAATGCATAGTATTAAGATGCACACTAATGTAACCCCAATTGGGACAAAACATTGTTAGTATAAGAATTTTTAAACGTGTATATGAATTTACATACCTTTTATCGTTGTTTCTCCAGGTTCCAGGTTTCTCTATCATCAGGAGTTTTCGACGTTGAGGCTACGGTGCTTGATGTAGTTTGGTTGAGCAGATCCCCTTCTTTTTGTGATTTCAGTGGTGGTTGGCAGTATGTCGTTTCCGAACCTAACCATAAAATACTTAATATAAGAGCATTATAAATTAAAAAAAACGTCGATATTAACTATGCTGCTCTCAGTAAGGCAAATGACGGAATCTCAAAAAAAAATGCCGATAAGAAATAGGCGCCTGCATTCCTATGTTGTCAATTATTCGAAATGTCTAAAAGGTATCCTATAATCATCTGGTGATGGCCAGCCATCCCTGTAAAAACCCTTTTAGTTTTTATTTTACCGTTTTGTCGGCGTGATACATACACATACCAAATTTTATCTTTCTAGTACCCTAGTACTAATGATCACGGAGCTAAGCCGCGGACGGACAGACGGACATGGCGAAACTATAAGGGTTCCTAGTTGACTACGGAACCCTAAAAATGGTTAAAATTTGTTCAGCCGTTTTGGCGTGATGAGAGGACAAAGTATTATGCGCAACAGATGGCGCTAGACTAGCAAGGCGGCGCCTTCATCATCATCATCATCCTCCTAGCCTTTGTCCCATATCTTTGTAGAGAGTGAATTCTCAATCGGGGTCGGCTACCTAAATCCCAAGATGTGGCGTAGGCACTAGTTTTTACGCAAGCGACTGCCATCAGACCTTCCAACCCAGAGGGGAAACTAGGCCTTATTGGGCTCACCGAAAAGCGAGTAGTTTTAGGGTATAAAAGCCATTTTGGTGAGCATTTAAATAGTAGCGAATATTTATTTAAGTACTATATCATATATTAATTGAATGCGTAAAGCGATAAACAAGTTACTTGTGTTTGGGGTGAGTAGTAATATGTTTGGTATAACAAAAAATTTCACGGTCAACAGTTGGTTTTTTGCCTCAGCAAAAATGACTAAAATGGAACTAATAATATAAAATATTGGTGACATCCATTTAACAATAATATAGATCATTTGGTCTGAAATTAACTTTAACGGTGTTCACTTATTTTTATAGCATGTAAGAAAACTAAAAAACCAAAAATAACCCGTTCAAGTACAGATTACATTTGACTCACCCTTCGAAGTCGATCCCAAACCACTCAGTTCTTATATTTATATTACTTATAGTTTATGCGAGGTTTGGCACCGACTTCGAAGGGTGAGTCAAATGTAATCTGTACTTGAACGGGTTATTTTTGGTTTTTTAGTTTTACTGAAGTCGGTTCTTTTTTTTGTTAAAAATTTTTTTTTTTTTTTGCTTTTTAGTGATTCATATAAAAGTTCTAGTGGCCAAATCCTATTTACTGAATGTAAATTCTTGACTTTATCAATAAATTACCGAAAGCGCCGTACATGTCCCTATAACATTTGAAGAGTTCCCTCGATTTCTCCAAGATTCCATCATCAGATCCCGACTTAGTGCCAACGGGACCAACTCGGAGTTATACCCTTTCGATTAAAAAAAAAAAATTGATAATCGGTTCACGATTCTCGGAGATATCGAGTAACATACATAGAAAAAAAAAAAAAAAAAAAAAAAAAAAAATTAGTTCGAATTGAGAACCTCCTCTTTTTTTGAAGTCGGTTAAAAAAGAAATATTAGCTTTATTTATACAATAGTTTGTGATACACTATTTGGTGAGCATTCATCCGTTTTGGCAAGTATTAAGAATTTATTGGAAGTAATTTATCAACATATTTGGTAGGCGTTTAAACACAAGCCAATATCAAATGACATCTGCTCTATATTGGAAACTGATTATTTAGGTATTTGAATAGTGATATTATTTTGTGCAACAGTAAACAGTTTTCTTACCAGATTTTCGTTATGAGATCGGATGAGATCGGTCGGAACGAAACAAATATAACCATGGGGCTGATTGCGCCGTCGATAAAAATTCTAGCTTTTCTTTTAACTTATCCCCTGAAGATTAAAAACTCCGTTCACACACTCTAAAGAGATGGGCAAAAGTTAATCGATTAACGATTAACGATTAAGATTAACTTTTTTAATCTCGATTAACGATTAAAATTGACGATTAGTTAATCTAATCGTACGAGTTCCGATTAATTTAATCTGGATTAAGTTAATCGTCGATTAATTTTTAGCGATTAAATTTTTAATCGATTAGTTAATTTGATTAATTTTTCTCGATTAGATTAAGTAATACCTATAAGATAAAATAAGATATTTTTTGTAAGTAAGTCCCTGCCTAGAACTTCTTAGAGTACTGCACTATAAAAAGCATCTTGTATTACTGTAACAAGAGGGAAGAGAGAAGAGGGAAGAGGGAAGAGGGAAGAGGGAAGAGGGAAGAGGGAAGAGGGAAGAGGGAAGAGGGAAGAGGGAAGAGGGAAGAGGGAAGAGGGAAGAGGGACGAGGGACGAGGGAAGAGGGAAGAGGGAAGAGGGAAGACGGAAGACGGAAGAGGGAAGAAGTAACGGTCGGATACAAAGGTATCCGAACCAAAAAAGTTTCTAAAGGTACATTTTCTGTCCCTGGACAAGACATATTGTATTTTCGTAAAAGCACAAAATGCGCGTGTTCCAACTTTTAATCGCAAAATTAATCGTGAAATTTAATCGATTAAAATGACGATTAGTTAATCGTTAATCGAAGACTGTCACGATTAAGTTAATCTAGATTAAATTAATCGCGATTAACTTTTACGATTAACTTTTTTAATCGATTAATTAATCGATTAAAAAATTAATCGATTAATGCCCATCTCTAAAGAGTGTTTTACTGTTTGTCGAAGCATGGGGATACTTTATTCAACAGTATATAAAAGTGAAAATTCAATTATTTAGTGGGTTTAGTTGTGTCGTCGATTATGATATTTTCCCCATAATTACCATTCTACAATGATGTAAGCAACTAAAACGGCTTTTGCATCGGCACATTGGCTTAACGTTTCGTGACAAACATCAAACGGATCGCTCCATTGTTTACTTGCATTCATTCGCAACAGAACAACTTACCCCCGGCACGTTTAGCCCCGCTCTCCAACACTTCAAATGCTTCAGTGTATTGACTTGGGTGTGGCCCAGCATGTGCACCTGAAAATGTATTAATGTTATCTTATTCAGTAGTTGCTTAGTAAAGCGTAATTGTTACGAGGACACAAAAGTATTTGTACCTTCTAAACTTTACATTATGCATTGCAAGTTAAATACAAGCTTGTAAAAACATTAGAATTAGAGTAGAAATGAGACCTGTGGGTGAGAACAGCCAGAAATCTGGACAACTGGACATTGTGAAATTAGTGACCATTTTTATAGGGTGTATAATGTTAGACAACAACTTTAGATACCTATATAATTCGTCACTTGTAATATGAATTAAGGTAACCGCCAAATGACGATTTTTCAGGAGAGGCCAAAAACGAAATTGCAAATTAAAAAAAGTGCAGTAACATTTTATTTCCTAATCCGATTAAAATGATGTAAAGTAGTTATAGCTTAATTTTGTAAGATCTTTCAGTTGATAATGGTCTCAAAAAGGCTGCTATTATAGTTTAGAAAATATCGTGGCGCTTACGTTAATTTTTTTCCAAAAATAAGGAGTTACGTTAACACAACACAATATTGATTTCAAAAAATGAGTCCTAATTTAAAGTAAGTCACAAAAATGTAAAAAAATCTAACGTAAGCAGCGAACGAATAAAACATAGAACACGAGCTTCATACTAAGTTACAATCAAAAACCGGCCCAATAGTCGAAATGCGCATGCGCACCGGTCCACCAATCACAGCCAGTCAAATGTTTTCAGTTACGCTTAACAAATAAATGTGATTCGTCAATTTCCGAATGGCCAGCTGTGATTCGACTAAACGCATGACATTTGTCTATGGTAACATGGCGGTGACAGTGAAAACTCATAATTGGTGAATCGTTAATGCAATAAAGAGTCATTTTTGTGTACTTCATTATAAATCTTGAATGTTAAGGTTATTGATTACATACGATTTTCTAAAAAAAAAAACATTTTTAAGGAATCTTTGTTTGTTCCTTGTTGTTACTAATACTTTGAATGATTATTATTAATGCGTGCTGTATATATTATTATTTCTCCTTTTTTGTAATAATTTATATTTTACCTGTAGGTAAAGTCGATACAATTAACCTTTCTAGTGGAAAAATATCAAACATAATTAGGTACTTATACATTGTCCTGCCGGACTAACGGAAAACGCATAGCCTTTTAGGAACGGTCTTTGCAAACATTCTTAATCGTGAACGACAAACGTACACACTTTAAAGAAAATGGCGCGCCATGACGTGTTTTATAATTTCAAATTTTGTCGACGCCGCGTCGTTCAAAATTTGTCCGCGCTCCGACCGCGCACGCCACCGCCGCGCGCCGGCCGCTCGCTCGTCGCCGATCGATGTCACCGCTAGTCATCTCCCTCGCACGCGTTGGCTTGCAATCGGGCTTCATACCGCCTACTCTAACACATGAAAATATCCTATGTATCAGGGCTAGAAGTTAGATACGGATCGGCCACTTGCAAATTTCGTGCGCGCGCGCGTAAACAGGGGTGATTTAACTTCACGTTGTTTAGAAATGTTTAGTTAGTTTAGTGTTTGTTTGAGCGAAAAGTAGGTAATAATATTAGAAACAGCAGCGAACGAATAAAACACCGGTTTTTGATTGTAACTTTGTATGAAGCTCGTGTTCTATGTTTTATTCGTTCGCTGAGAAACAGTGCTTGTGTTTTGATTTTGTTTGTTGTTGTGATTACTGTGGCTTTAAACAATGGAAGGAGTTGTTCTGTGCGATTGTATTGAGTTAAAGTGTGCAGGTCTTATAATAGGCGAAGGAAAGGTAGGCACTAACTTTCGCTCAGAAAAAGCTCATATTTTCCCCAAAACCCATGCCCGACCTGTGTATTATTGAAATTTTACATTGAACAGTAATGCGGCAATAAAATGGATTTGCACACTAAAAAATTACCAAAACATATCCCTGGGCTTGCCCTCTCCTGTAAGCCTAGGCACTGATTGCATTACTTTTTTCAAACGTCGTATATAAATTAGTCATATGGCATAACACCATCCCTATACAAAATCTGTTCCGTAAAATAAATTAAATTAATATGTGTAAGGCTTTACTTACGTATGAAAACTGATAACATCTTTTTTTTTGTGTTTTCCTGAGTGATTAATACACCATTTCACTCAACAGTACAGCATATTTTCTTACTTTAAGACTTAATTTATTTCACGTAATGCAACTGTTCGGCGGCGTCGCCATTTGCAAACTAGACAGCCGTTTGACACAAAATTTACGCCCCGCCTTAACTGACACAAAATCCGTGGGGCCATTTTCCGACGCTAGTTAGGCTTCTATGTTTTATTCGTTCGCTGAACGTAAGGGACACACATTTTCAAAACGTGGACTTACATTAGCGGAATTCAGCTATGGAATTTTTAAACTTATCCAATCGTAATAAGGTTTAACATAGAGTTATTTCCTGTTTTTCAGTTAATTAGTGGCAGGATAGTAAGTCGTGATAAAAACCGGTTTATAAGCGAGAAACAGTTTCTTTTTTGTTTATAAAAACCAAAATTGGTAAAGGCACCTTTAGATTTAAAGAGTATTAAAAAAAACACTTCATTTTCTTTCCAATCTGATACTTTTCCTTACTGTTTTTCCTCACTTTTCTTTTCTTTCTCCCTTTCCTACAATATTTATGTACCTTTTATACCTACGACTTTTACTGCACATTCTGCTTTCCCTTATTCTCTTTCTTTTTTATTTCTTTCTATATTGTTTTCTTCGTATTTATTACTTTCTTTCTGTTCCATTCATCAACTCCCTCCTTTTGATTTTAATGACTTAAGTTTAAACTTCAGCTTAACGTTGTATAATTTCGTTTAAATAATCAATTTCGTCTTTACAAACCCTAAGTCCTATTTTCAGTGTAAAGCTTGTCCCTGTCTGAAAGTTCTGAAACTAGCCGAATGATCTTTATTTGATTCTTCATTAGTAATTTGACCATTTCCTGGCAAACTGGTGACTAAATGTTTCGTCACATAATTAGTAACTCACTCTCACATCACTATTATGAACTTGAACGTCAAGGGGTAAATTTACGACTGAAATGCTTCGAATACCTTCGCTATTGGGCTTGGACATCTTTTTTATAGAGTTGAAACGGATTTAGAGATTTTCTTATATCGATACCTGCAGACTCAAAAGGCGTAACCACCAAAATGCAACTTTTCAGGAGAAGCAAAAAACTGAAAAAATTTAGAAAAAATATTCATAACATTTTTGTTTTAAAACTTACATTGTTCATTTTTGGCCCGAAATCTTAAATATTGATAATAAACACTATGGTTCTCTAATATCTAAGATATATTAATAAATAAAGAAAATTAAGATGGAGATACAACCCAAAAATAAAAAAAAAGACGCTTACTACCGCAAATTTCGCCATGTCTGTAAAATTGCTAGGGCTTAAAAGTCACTAAAATTGTTTTGTTGTTAATAATAGGGTGTATGTTAGAGTCTCTAGAGGCTATTTACTCAAAATGTACAATGCATTTCACTTCTCAATTGTTATTTTTGTATCAACCCCATGCCCTCGTCATTCTTGATGAATTTGCCGAAATAAAAATACTGAAACCTTCCTGAATTCCGTTTAAAAAACTAGCAATCATACTACTTAACTAGTGTCAAACTACCACCTAAAAAAAGAAACGCTGCCATTGAAAGAGTAAAACCTAGAAACGAATTCAATTAATTAACACAAAACAATTAATCATCTCAAAATCTTTATTATCATTTTGACATTACCATAATTATTCAAATCAAAACAATTTTAATTACTAAATTAAGGAAACATAGGTATCTTCACTTACCGTACTGAAGACAAAATGCTTAGTTACTATAAACGAAATATTTTTTTTGGATCAAACTTAAATATCGCGTGCCTATAATTTTTATTGGCATGCTGGAATCACAACAAGGAACAGTAAATAACTAATTGAGATCAATGAAATTCACTTAAAAAAGTATACAAGCACACTTAGGACTTGAAATTACATTAATTGAAGATAAATCCCTAATCTGCATTTGATTCGTCATCTTCTCCGTAATCACTATGAGGAAAATAGTCACAAACGGTGTCTTCGCAAGGAATCTGACTGTACTCCCTGTGGTAAAGTCTTCGGAATAGTTCCATTGTCACAAAGCCTCATCAGGTCTTTATATTTGGCCTTCGATATGGGCAACTTGGCAATATAGGCAGGTTTTATTAAAGGGCCTGGAATGTCTTGTCTAGAGTCGTCAATAGTAACTTGAGCGTTGACTGTTTTTGTCTTTGCATTACCCTTTCCCTTACCCTTGCCCTTCTCCTTACCATTGGATTTCACAGATCCTTTCCCTTTTCCTTTAGCATTATTTGCTTTCGGACGCCCTTGTTGTAACGTAACTCGAGTTTCCTCTGAGTCCTCAATCATTAAATATTTTAGTCTAATTTGATCAGGATCCTTTTTCTTAAAAGTTGGTGTTCTTATCTGTTGGATTCGCACCTTTTTTAGGAACTGAAGGTGTGAATGTTCATTCAGCAAGCTCCTCAAAATCGAGAAAGTCCGTATGATCGAGAACTTCTACTTGATACGGTCGTGGATACTTTCGGGCGGACTGGAAATATGCTGGTCATTGAGACGGACTCCATACTATTAGTCTTTTTACCTTTCTTTCAATGACAGTATGAACAGAATCCACTGGCATGTAAGTATGTCCCGGAAACAAGAAATTTATTTGTATTACTTCCAAATTATTAAATTATTATTATTAAATTAAATTATTTTAAGTTTTCAAAAACCAGTTTAGAACAGCTAAAACCGTTTTATTCTTATTTTGGCCGGTACACGAATCGCAGTAATAGGAGGTTTCTTACTCATCTGCTGTCTATATTTTTTAGGTATTTCAATAAGCAAGTAGCAATTTCATTACTGCCTCGCTTAGCATCACTTTCGCCCCATGTAAAACAAAATACATCCTGTGTTCCGCTCTCGTAAGATGTAAAATTATAGACGGCGTATTTCCGCGAGTAATACTAAAGGAGCATCCTTTCGCCATAAGGGGTGTTTAACACTTTCTGTAAATCGAAAGATGTCGTGATGGTATAATTCGATAAGTTTGAATTTTGTTGAGATTTAAACCTCCGATATGTTGCATTTTTTTCGTTCAAGTGTGCTTCAAATTTTTCATCCTTGTGTAGTTCTTTGTTGTTTGTTGTGACCATGTCTTTGCTGTTTTTAAACCTGGTACAAATCTGACATTTAGCATTTTTTGGCACATGAATGGAAATATTGTATTCATTGAATATCTGTCTAAAAATTGTTTCACTCACAGGTTGATATCCGTTTATTTTGCAATCTTCTAAATAGCGGGCGCCACACTTTCACATATTATGCCGCACATATTAACTATATTGCAATCATAAGAATTAAAATAAATAAAAACATGAGCATTATCAGTGTTAGGTCGTATGAGTCAAATTTATTTTTATACCTGAATAAAGAGGGTGTAAAGTTGGGTCGTACGTGTTATCTTGAATTTCAAAGCTGAAAAGTAGGGACGTATGTACCATTTTTGGTTTAGGAGCGACGATACGACCTGAATTTAGCATTATCAGTGTTAGGTCGTATGAGTCAAATTTATTTTTATACCTGAATAAAGAGGGTGTAACAGTCAAGGTTGGATTATGCCTTCAGATACGACTTTTAAGGTTTTTAATCATTGCGTATATCACCCAATAAAGAATGAAATAAAGATTTATATTGATTACGCCCTATATCTTTGCCAAATCTCCCAAAAAAACGTGGGTCGTATTTGCCACAAATTTGCGAATTTCGCAGCTTTGATTACACAGATCGATAGAGAAAAAAAAACTGAACAAAACTGCATCAAAAAGTCATTTTGGCCAAAATGGTGGTTACACCCTTTGAGTCTGCAGGTATCGATATCTTGTAAGCTGTTGTTTTCTCGCGAACTACTTATTTGAAGCATCATTGGTGTCCCGTTATTAGTAGAAAGCATTTCTCTGGCTGAAAAAAGTAATGGTCAAGGGGCAAGCAAATAGTTAACGTATTTTATTGAATCATCGCATCAATACGATGACATTACGTTGGATACGTAGGCTACTGAAAAAAATGATTGGGAGTATCTCAATGTCACTAACCTCCACCATATCACTATTACTACCATCATTCATTCCTGTCTCTTGTTTTCTAAAAATAATATACAAGTATATACATTTTATTATGCCTACATGTTGCTACATGGTAGTGGCAGTTACTGATTTTCACAGAAAAAGTTTTCACAGTCCGTTAAAAAGTGACATTTAAGAGATTCCCTAAAAACGAAATGCATTAAGCCAGATTGTCTCAATTAAAAGTCTCTAATTCAAGAATTAGACATGATATAAATAGGCATAATGGCTAATTAATAAATAACTTAACTTTAAAAAGTTTAAAACATCAATTTCTATTTGATACTAGAAATCCCGACAAACTTCATTCCGCCTTAGAACTCCCTTTTGAGGTGATAACAATTTCTATAATACTTACTTAGTACTTATCCTTTTCAAATTTCCCTTAATTTTTGAAAGTTTTTTTTTTGTGTAATATTATTATTTATTTAATTTTTATGTCGTTGAGGGCAAACGAGCAAACGGATCGGCTGATGTAAAGCGATTAATGTACTGAACTCGTAATTTTTAACTGTACTTTTTTTAACGCAATCGCACAATACTGTCCTTATCACGATTGTTGGAACCAGGGATCGTTATGGTATTAAAAAAAAATACAAAAAATTATTACAGATTATATCTAAAATTCCATTACATTATAATTAAAGTATTGGTACTCGTATAGAACTTTGAAATTAGCTCAGTAAAATAAAGAAATGTGTATTAATAAGCAAAATACCGAAATTTAATACCAGTATTTGTATGGAGTCGAAAACCGGCATCCGGTCGCTGGTCGGTACAAACTAAAGTGGCTATCATATCCATCACAACACCAAATCGTAAACAGATGCACGCGGTAGTGTTAGTAATTGCTTCCTTCAGGCAAATGTATGGTCGTCTCACCGGTATCTACTCATTAACACTGCAAAGGAAAGAGATGGTCGCAAAGTTCCTGGTAACCAAAATAACGTAAGCACCAGGTCCGTCTAAATTAAGTACATAATTTTAATGTAACCGTCATCACTCGAGCCTTGGGAAGACAAATAATAATGTAAGAGGCATTAATTGCTTTAAAAACTACGAAAACTTTAATGTTACTGACTAAATTATATATTCACCCAGCTTGCAGTAAGCACAATTTGTGACAAGATTAGACTATAATTGACTTTAAATGGTTGCTGTCTTATAATCACGTTTAATTTTTTTTTACCTATCTAATCTGAGCATATAAATCATTTATGTACCTTATTATTTACATGATTTGATTGAAAAACTAAAAGTATAACCCATTTAATGTAAGAACCATTTTATATTTTTTATCTAGCTTTGAAGCTAACGTAACAGTCAATCGGTAATAAAGTGCTATAAATTGAGTAATGTAAGAGTCATTTATTTACCGATGAGTCTTACATTAATGACTTTCGTTCAACTTTGGCCAATACTTGTGGTTACGTTAATCTGATATTAAGTAATTTACAAACAATGTTCCATACACCAAAATAAATACAGAAAACTAAAAAAAACGGTCAATTTTTGTTTAATGTAACCAACATTTTTTTCAAGTTATCGTAATTTTAATAACAGCAATGGATAGATCGTCAAATTTACAGACGAACTGTATACTTAACTCAATTTCGTCATTTTGGCGGTTACATTAATTCATATTACAGGTGACGAATATGCTGTTTTTGTTCATATAACATTTCTCTAATAATATATAAGTTGTAGTATGACATAATATAAGTACTAGCAATATAAAAAATGAAATGGTATAACAACATTAGGACAGATTTTCTTCTCTGAACTTTCAGAAAAGAAAATCTGTCTTCAACACACCACACTTACTTAACCCTTAAATGCATGGTGTAAGATGCAGCTTACATATACAAAAATGAATTTCTGGTTGAAAACAAGAAACATTTATTTGAAATAAAATAATATTTTATAATATTGTGTTTTTTTAATTCATGCATTTAAGGGTTGAGTGTGACTTAAGTGTCGCTTGGGTGTGATATACCCAATTTTGTAATATACCTGGTATATGAAGTGTTGGTATCGCCAACCGTGTCAACCTGTTATTCGGAAATGTATATTGTGCTTTAAAATGATGGTGGCATACACGTCTATTTTTGTAAATGTACAAATTGTCTTCGCCAACAATGTCTCCTCCAATTTTCATAATCTTTCAATTTCATCAAATCTACCTGGGCCAGGATTTGGGAAATTATGCATAGTTATACCTGAAAGATATAAATTATTAAGATAAACAATAATTAACAATTACAGTTATACAACAACAAATACCTACAGATTATTCACTGGTGCAAATAAGATAGCTGAGTCACTTTTGTATGAAATTGATACCTTTGTTCACACCCATACTATTTAATTACGAGTAAGTACATTTTTTTTGTCAGTGAATTTTTATACCTGACTTTGTAGTTATTTAAAAACAACTTCTTAGATCAGATAATAATTACAAAAACGAAGTTATAAAATATGGAATATGGATTAACATACCAAATATTTTACTTCCTAACTTTGTTATAAGTATGAAAATATTAGGGTCACTTGCATAATGGTGGAAGAATACGCCAATAGACAATGGGTTTGTCTGCAGAATGCTTGGGGTAGTATGATCTTAGTTGTCAGTTAGCACCATGGTTACTAGAATTTTAAACTGACACCAGTAGTGAAGTGATTATGCTAAGCATGTGCTCATATTCAGTGATACAGCTGCAAAGTATGCACTTAATAATCATAATACTTGTTTCTTGTATACTTAACTAACGGCATAAGTATTATCCATTTGAGGCAAGTATAGGCCATAACCTTGTAAAGACAAGACTTAATGGATTAATATGACAAATAAGTTTCTGTCAAAAATTTCATTTTAGTGACAAGCTTTTAAAGCCGACTGTACTTTTCTTTGGATATCCATCAAATGCTCACTGAGACGATTCTAAAGAGCCCAAACTAGGTAGGGTTGCTTTTTCTATTATAGAGTTCCTATGGCCACCTTCCGGCTCCATCATCAGATCAGCCCCATGGTACCATATTCTTGTATGGTCATCAAAGTTAAGTAAGTATGCAAAATCTCGGCTCGTTGTTGAAATTGAGTTGCAAGATTCCACCCGAACAAACATACTAACATACATACATACAATGCAAGTTAAATAAAAGCTTGTAAAATAAGTTTGATTTCTAGTTTGATTTGTATTTCTTTTACTATTACTAATTGACTAACATACTGATTCATAGCTCTCTAACAGCTTATAATAATAAGCAGTTAGAGAGATATGAGAGTTATAATAATAAGCCGTAAGAGAGCTATGGAGCTGATATTTACTAGCTATAATATACTTATAATATATATTTTTTATTCAATTATTCAGCCTCAATCATTGATGAAATTTACTTTTGTTAAAGCAAGATAGTTTTAGCCCAAATAGGAACACAATACATAGGTCATATGTTGATCTTATTACTTTATTAGGTATATAGTACTTTATCTAAATGATGTGTCTGACTGAATACAACACTGCTCTGTTCAGTATAGAACATCTATCCCACATTTATTTACAGTCCATAGTTACAGAATTATGTATTAGCCTATGAATTTTATCAATAATTTTTGCTATAAATAAAATGTGTAGTTCGATAACAAGGAAATCCCATGTATGAAATTTCCGGGTAACGAATAAGTTATTACCTAGAACTCAGGGAAAAGTATTATTCACTCCAAAAAGTTGGTTGAAATTATCATTTTTTTTGTCATAATATGAAAAAAAAAAGAAATAAGGCCTCTTCAGTGAGGAATACCAGATTTCATCTAAATCTGTTCAGTGGTTTAAGCGTTACGAGGTAATAACCTAGCAACGGACAGATATAGACACTTTCGCATTTATAATATTAGTAAAGTAAGGTGGATTGCGCCTTGCGCCACTTATCAACCGACGTCGAAAATCGGAGCCGGTCCTCCGTTAGACGGTAGGTTTGATTTTAAAATTTTAACCGATTTGGAAAAACCTTCTTTTATTGTTTTAAAGAACTTACGAATAGTTGGTCCACTTATAATATAACATTCATAACTTCGTTTAGTGGACGAAGGTATTTTTTTGTTAAAAAGGAGGTTTTCCGATATTTGTTTAGTGTTTTAATTACTTACCATCTTTTAAAGTAGTTGTACACTGTGGTACGCAGCATCTTTGTTGTGCCGGCATTATTATTTTCGTGCGATGAGGTAATTAAACACACAAAATACACACTCAAATTAATTTTTGAAAAATTTACTTGTTACTTGGATGACAAACAGACAGCAAAAGTTGCCAGCATTGTAAGTAGAGTAAGTAGAGGAATAATAAAATCTTCATAGTTGCCAACTCAAAAGGCTAACAATGAAATCACCGCAAATAATAAATTGTTCGTATAAAAAGGACTGTTTTTTTTTCTAAGATATACCAATAATATCTTGGGTAATAATGCTGTTCTTCGGAACTTGTTGTTTTTCTTGTACTTTGTCTATAGACCCATCTGGACGACATTATGGCAGAAGCAGTGTTGTGTCGAATGTTTTACATAAGTATCCAACTGATGGCGCTAAAATCAAGACACTTTTAAGACACTTTTACTTGTTCAGAGATATCATAGCATGGTTAGTTTCTCATAATTCTCATTGTCATTGTCACTGTCAAACGCTGCCAAAAAGAATATAATCGCTTCGAAAGAGAATAATATATAATCCTTTACTCTTTGATATAATCACTAAACGGTATATTTTATACGTAAGTATATGACGTCACCGAGAGACGCGCGTGTATGTTTCTCATTCTGGCGTCTTGTTTTTAATTTTAACTAATTTCTACAATGATTGACGCCGCGGTTAACGATGCACTGGACGCGCTGGCGGCTTGTCCCTGCTGCCTCCTGGGCCCGCAGCAGCGCTGTCTGAAGACGCCGTACACCCATCTAAACAACACCGAGATATATTCAGATATGCTGAAAGAATGCTTCAATATACAGGTAAATTAAGATTTCCTGACTTGGCAATACGATGTTAATCAAGAGTTGTAATTCAAATTTTAGTATACAACTGGCCTTTACAATTTGTAGTTGTACTACTTATAATGTCTTATTCACATACCCTTATATCTCCCTTCATTATGTCCTTAACATCTTCCAAATACTTTTAAGTCCAGTTGCTTTATTAGTAATTTATAGGTTGTTAAGCTTAAGAAAAAAATTGGTGACCTTTGCATACAATTGCACTCCAGCTTGATTTTATAATGGGTGGCAACTCTGGTCACAATCCCATTGTTCTCATTCGTTGGTGACCAAGAGTCATATTGGCTCAGGCCACTGGAATTAGCTGAGCCATCTACCTTTTCATTGTTTTGTATACTATACAACTGCTATTATGTATACATGTTTCATAACCAAAAATGTACAAAAACAATGAATAAATGTCTTATTATTATTATTATTATTGTAAACCTATTTGTATTGCACTAAACAAACTTTTTAAATAACTGAATATTGTGTTTACCAAGCAGTTAGATATACCCAGTGATGACTGTGGCATCTGTGAGGAGTGTGTGGTACGCCTGAGAGACGCGAGCAACTTCAAGCGGCAAGTGCAGCGCAGCCAGCGGGAGCTGCAGGAGCGGCTGGCGAGAGCTCTTCAAATCATAGGTAAATTTTACTTTATATTAAGTTCATATAGACATCCTAAACGTATTTTCAAAAGTTCTGTTACTATTATTAAGATATTTAATGTTGGTTTTGTTGTCTGTTGTTATAGAAGAAGTACCTCCTACAGTGGTGAAGTCGGAGATAGCTGATGAGGATGTGACAAATGATAACTTGTCAGGTCAGTGTCAACATAAACACACTGGTAACTTAAACAAGGACTTATGATATTGAATCACAAGTAATGTGTATGAGGAAAACAGTTGTAGCTTGTATTTAAGAGTTGTGTTTTTATTTCAGGTGAAGTTGTCCCAGACAAGATGTCCAGCGCTGGCGGTGAGGGCGAGGGTGCTGCGTTATGTGAGTACCGAGTTTCTTTTTGTATTCGTATCACAACTGTGCGACACATTCTTGTGCGAGAAATATTACCTATCTCCTTCTTTGCTGCACTGTCAGAGAGAACGGGCTATGCCATGTCGCATGACAAGAGTCGTGAAACGTAGTTGTGCTGGGTGGGCTGGTATACTCAAAGTAATGAATTAATGTCTTCCTTCATGATCACTTAATGTTATCAGCTGTTTAACAGTAGTGTTATTGCTTCAGGCGAGCCGGAGACGGCGAGCGACGAAGACCCGATATCACGTGAGTCACACACTTACCTCGGGACTTAACCCCTCGTATGCGGCAACCAATTCAGAATTTGACACTCTGGTGCGGCCGCGTTACGTCACTGTATGCTGCCCGCTTTAAATTTTAGAACGTATCCGTGCTTAGGCAGTTCATGAACTGGCACGGATACGTGTCTAAGCATACGAGGGGTTAAAAGCAGGAATACGCGTTTGGCTCGGTTGGTAGACACCTGCCTACTGAGTCGGCGGTCCCGGGTTCGAATCCCGGCCGGGGCAGATATTTGTGCAAAATATTTGTTCTTGGGTCATGGATGTTATCTATATATGTATTTATATATTATGTATATCGTCGTCTAGTACCCATAGTACAAGCTTTGCTTAGTTTGGGACTAGGTCGATTTGTGTCTGATTGTCCCTTAATATTTATTTATTATTTATTTATTTATTTACTTTTTGTACAAGAGTAGAGGTGAATAGACAGTTCAATCCAAGGAATACGTGTATAATACTCACAAGGGTTCAATCTCACAACATTTAAAAAATAAATACATTTATTTGTGACATGACCATAAAACAATAACATAAAGAGTGACAAAAATAATAGAATATAAAACAATAGGCAACTAAGTATAATATTACTCGCTCGAGAGCCAGCGCTGATCTCCCGGCGGGACCATAATAGGTGGCGCCACGGAGACTGCACGCACCTGAACACACGTTCATACTGTTCCCACACAACACTGCTGTGTCTGAAAAGTTTATATTCACCGTTATACCATCTAATTTGTCCCGATTTTATCGGGGCTAGGATGTCGCTTTACTTTGCCGGGACGAAACATGCGTCCATTTCAGAATAGGGGATATATTTCTAGTAGTAGTAGAGAATAGGGGGAATAGGGGGGGGAATCATCCATAAATTACGTCACACGAAATTCATGATTTTTTGCCCCTCCCCCCGTCCTTGTCACAGCTAGTCACATTTGTGAGACTCTCCCCCCCCCCCTCCCTAGTGTGACGTCACATATGTTGCAAATTTACATTTACAAATTATTGAATGAAAACAGCGGTTCCGAAATCAGTTTTATTTCCATTTAAATATTTTTTTTTATAAAATTAACATCAAATCAAACAATTAACAAAACAAAAAACGATGATAGTAGAGCGAGTGGTCGACAAAACTATTGGTATCTTATATTTACACATTATATAGTTGTATATGTTTTTGAGGTTTTCGTAAAGTAATAGTTTAAAGTTCGTGTTTTAACACTTATAATAGATTTTGAAATGTAACGTCACGACATTTAGGACCCCTCCCACCCCCTTGTCACACAATGTCACACTTCGTCGACCCCCACCCTCCCCCTTAACGTGTGACGTAATTTATGGATGGCCCCATAGTTAGCGAGTTGGAGAAGGATATGTGCTTTATATCGGCGCTACACGAGATCGTGCTGCCAGCTCTGATAAGATGCACCAAATTTGGTCGGTGTGGGTTCATTCTGGTGTCCCTAATATTTCCAGAGGCCCGGTGCGCATTTTTTCACATAACGATTGATTGTCATAACGTGTTCGTCATAAAACCGTTAGACATTACTCTAAATTATTACCTTCACTAGTTTTGAGAGTAAAATCCAGTAGCTTAAGTTAGAGGTTAGGTTTGTAATATAACAATCCTGAAAAGTTATTTGATTCAGAGAAAAGTATAAATGTCGACTACGAAAATTATGAATTTATGACTAATGACACTTCTTCTCAGCATATATGCATTCACTGCTGGACATATGCCTCTTGCTTGGGTTTCCAAGCTGATCTTGATGCGGCGATCCTACTCCAGGTCGGCCCTGCCGTCTTTTTAATGTCGCCCGACCATCTGGCTTGCGGTCTTCCAACGCTTCTGCCACCCGTTCGCGGCCCCCATTGCCACTTCAATTGCGCAACTCTTTTGCCGATGTCGGTAACTTTCGTGCGTTGGCGAATGTCTTCGTTTCGTATTCTGTCTCGCAGAGAGATTCCGAGCATTGAGCGCTCCATAGCTCGCTGTGCCACTTTTAGACGGTGGATTCTTCCAGCGGTTAGCGTCCACGTTTCGCATGCGTATGTCATTACTGGGAGTACACACCGGTTGTAGACTCTCGTTTTCAGTGCTTGTGGGATTTGTGAGCTGAAGACGTCTTTGAGCTTACCGAATGCACCCCATCCAAGCTGGATGCGTCTGCTAATTTCAGAGTCTAATGGATCTTTCTTTAATGTTATTTTCTGACCCAGGTGTATGTAGTCGTTCACTTCCTCAATCGTTTTGCCGTTCAATTTTATGTTTGCGCTGACGGAGGTGCTCATCCATTTCGTCTTCTCCATATTCATTTTCAGGCCAACCCGCATCGATGCCTGACTTAGACCGTTGAGCATTCTTCCAATATCTTCAGGTGTTTCTGCAAGTAGAACGATGTCGTCTGCGAAGCGTAGGTGATTGAGTTGTTCTCCATCGATATTTATACCTGTGCCGTCCCAGTTGGGTGTCTTAAAGACGTCTTCGAGTGCGTTTGTAAATAGCTTCGGGGAAATGACATCCCCTTGGCGTACTCCGCTTTTAAGTGGTATATTTGCGGTGGAGCCTTGAATTTGCACTGTCATCGTCGCTGATCGGTAGAGATTTTTTAGCAGCCATTCAGAATTACAGTTATGAATAAGAATTTTATGTAAGCCAATATGGACCCTAGAGGCCATTCCAAAAGCAATAAAAGCCAGAAGGCGACTTTTTTTGCTCTGCCGATTATATCAACCTGACTGTATATACCCACAGAGTCTGTAAATAAATGTTTTATTACTTTGTATGTTCTTATGTTTACATTGTTTCAGCATCCTTTACCCAATCCGAGATGAACGCTTGCGCACAGGCAACCGCGCTGGACAGGGCTTGCTCGGTCCGTCTAGAGCAAATGTTTGTAGACGCGGACCACAACACATGCAGGGTTGGTTTACAAACATACAAGTTGAGCCCATATTCACAAAGACTGCCCATACAGGAAGACAAAGAAAACAAGTCAAGGAAGAGCGAGATTATAAGTAAGTTCTATGTTATAATAATATATTCGTGTTATAATAGGTATATGTTGTATGCTATGTTATGACAATGCGGTTGGCGCAGTTTGTAAGCACCCGCCTACTGAGCCGGCGGTCCCGGGTTCGAATCCCGGCCAGGGCAAATAGATGTGTGATAACTCAAAAACGGCTCGACTTTTCATGAATTTTTTCATAAATTTTTGACCCGTGGCTGAAAAGTTAGAGGGGGAGGGACGCTATTTTTTGGACTTCCGAAGCGAATATTTACAAAACTGATGACTTTATCGAAAAATAATATTTGGAGACCCCTGTAATGGTTATGGTTATGGTTATGGGCTCCGCTTTCCGCACTTAGCCCGTGTATGTTCGGGCCATTGTGCGTACAGATTAGCCGGCTAATAGTCTAGCCAGCCTAACTCCGTCCAGAAGCGCAGGATTCTCCTGGTGTCTCCACAGGCTTCACGAAGTGACCTCGGTGCTTTGAGGATTTCAGCCCGTTGCTTAGCTACGGCAGCGCATTCCAGGATCACGTGGGTAGCTGTTTCTTCGGCCGACAGGCATCCCCTACACAGGGGGCTATCGGTCATTCCTAGAACATATAAATGCTTGTTAAGTGTGCAGTGTCCAGTGATAGTGCCTACTACTACTCGCAGGGCGGGCCTGCTTAGCGATAACAGGCGCTTTGTCAGGCGTGTGTCTGGGTATGGGACTGTTTCCCGGGACTGCCTGCATGTACTGGTTTCTGCCCATTGATCGGCGTGTTGTGATAGTGTTCTGTGACGAAGCCATGTACGCAGCTGATTAAACGCCAAGGGGAGCATGGGATCTGGGCCAATTGCCAAGTCATCCGATCCTCTCCTAGCCAGCTGGTCGGCTGCATCGTTACCTAGAGAGCCACTGTGCCCTTTAATCCATTGCAACGTGATCCGAGTATTCATGCCGACCGTTTGCAATGCTGAGTGACACTCTAGTATGAGCCCGGATTTGATTGTTTTATTCTCCAGAGCTCGTAAAACTGCAGCGCTGTCGGAAACAAATATAATACGTATCTTTTGGTCGTTGATACCTCGCGTAGCAACTGCCTTGGCAGCCTGTGTGATGGCAAGACATTCACATTGGAAGATGGAGCTATATTTTCCTAAGGCTATTGATATGTTTACGTTTATTTCAGGTGAGTATATTTCAGCTCCTGTACCTGTTTGTGTCTTTGACCCATCCGTATATATGCGTATTTCATTTATATCGCATCGATCGTAAGGTTCTTCAATTAGCTCGATTTCGTAGCTCTTATTGAAGTAATGCTGTTTGGGTATCTTGTCGTTGGGAGCAGCTATCATTGGCTCGTGTCTGATAGCCTCCTCAAGTATTTCGGCATGACCCCCGTGTGTTACACCCCAGAGGTTAAGTGATTTCAGTCTGATAGCTGCTGACGCCGCCTCTTGCTGAATGAACAGTTCAAGGGGCGGCAGTCCTAGCAGTATCTCCATTGCCGCTGTGGGTGTTGTTCTCATGCAGCCCGTCGTTGCTACACAAGCAAGTCTTTGAAATTGCTGCAGTTTATGTTTGGCTGTTGTCAGTTTGGTTCTGGGCCACCAAACCACAGCGCCGTAGGTGATAATAGGTCTTATCACCGCAGTGTAAAGCCACATTGTGATGTGTAAGCCCCAGGTTCTACCAATTAGTCTTTTACACTGCCAGAATACGACGCAGGCTTTGTTCAATTTGTTTTCTAAGTGTTTGTTCCATAGTAATTTGTCATCCAGGATGACGCCCAGATACTTTACCTCTTTGCTGAGAGTCAGAGTTGTGTTTTGGAGTTTTGGCAAGTGACTGATTTTTACGTTTCGCTTCTTAGTGAACAAGAATAGTTCTGTTTTGGCTGGGTTGACTGACAAACCTTGGTCAGAACACCATAGTTCGACGATTTTGAGTGCCTCTTGCATAAGGTCACAGAGGGTTGCCTCAAATTTTCCTCTTACGAGGATTGCTACATCGTCTGCATAGCCTACAGTATAGAAGCCCGCCTCGTTGAGCTTCCGGATTAATCCGTCCACTACGAGGTTCCACAGGAGTGGTGATATAACTCCACCCTGTGGGCAGCCTCTTGACACGATAGCTCGAGTTGTGCCGTTCACTGTTACCTGTACAGCCCTTTGTCTCAGCATGTTATCAATCCAACCTGCTACGGTCTGATCGGCTCCATGTCTGAGCAGGGCTTGGCTAATGCTGTTGAATTGCGTCTTGTCAAAGGCTCCTTCGATGTCGATGAAGGCCACAAGCGCTGAGGATTGTGTTGATAATGCGTGTTCTATGGGTGAAACAACGCTGTGTAGTGCTGATTCGGTTGGTTTGCCTGAACTGTAGGCGTGTTGTTGGGGGTGAAGAGGATATAGCGCTAAGGTCCCATCTCTGAGGTCGCGATCACAGAGGCGTTCCAGGGTTTTAATTGGAACGATGTGAGGCTTCGGCCTGTATGACTTTGGCTGCGTATAATCACTCTTACCTGGTTTGGGTATAAATACCACCTTAACTTCTCTCCATTTCTTGGGAATATATCGGTGTCTTAGGCAGGCCTGGTATATTTGGACTAGGTGTGGCGCGATGGTGTTCTTGCACCACTGCATAAGTCCCGGAAATATACCATCTAATCCTGCCGCTTTGAACGCAGAGAAGCTGTTTATTGCCCATTACACCCTTTCTAGTGTTACAATTCTTTGGGCAGTGTGTGCGGCTTCAACAGGTGGTTGATCAAATTCCTGTTGACCTGCCTGGTCCCATGCACAGTTCTCCGTAATGGAGCAGCCTGGGAAGTGTGTATCAAGATCAAGTAACAACTCGGACATTTCACTATCAGTGTTAGTATAAGTGTTGTCTGGTTTTCTCAGAGAGCCTAGGTTACGGTTTGGTTCGCTGGATAAGATGGTTTTAACCCTGGCTGCCTGAGCGTTTGATTCTATGTTAGTGCAGAAGGTTCTCCAGCACTCGCGTTTCCTTTCACGAATTCGCTTTTTGTACAGAGATTGGGTTTGCTTGTAGGCATTCCAATCCGAGACCTTCCTTGTGTTGCTTGCTCTGTTAAACAGCTTGCGTAGTTTGCGCCGCATTTTCTCGAGATCCAGCCCCCACCAGCTATTGCGGTTAGAGACCTTTGTCGGGGGCGTTATTTCTGGACAGGTTCTTGTAAAGTTCATTAACGTGTCTCTCTATGTCAATAGGTCCATCATAGTCTTTGAATGTCACTTGTGGAGCTAGATTAGCGGACATCAATTGACTGAATCTGGCGCGGTCTGTCCGTCGGGGGTTGCGCCATAATTCCTGTTTTTTAGAGTCCACGTTTAGTTTGTATCTTACCCATCTATGGTCGGAGCACGACAAGTCCTTCGACACGCGCCAGTCGGAGATTATCTCCGATATCCGTTCCGTAGTGAGTGTGATGTCTATAATAGTTTGAAATCTGGAGGTAACAAAAGTAGGCTCTGACCCCCTGTTTATAAGCTTTAGATTGGTTGAGATTGAGAATAGAAAGGTTACAAAATCCTCACCTCGTTTGTTAGTCGATTCGCTGCCCCACAGTGCGTGGTGCGCGTTGGCATCCGCCGAGATGATCAGCTCGAGCCTTTTTTCCTCGCAGTGTCTGATGAGTTTTGCCAGCTCAACCGTCGGTACGTCTGCGTCGCCCGGCAGGTAGGCCGACGCAATAATGACCTCCGGGATGCTAGGGCAGTTGTTTTGGAGTCTGACCGTGGTCAGGTCTCTGGAACAGAACTCATTCATCAAAATTGCATTGATAGATGTTGGTACATAAATGCAGGTGCGTGGGTTAGTTACGGTGGTGTCAAGTAATATCTTACCTCCGATGTTGTTAAGACCGCAGATCCTGTCCTTCCTTATCCACGGCTCCTGGATAAGGGCGACGGTCTTGTTGTTGACCTCCAGCACTCCTCGCAAGGTAGCCGCCGCGGCTTGTTTGTGCTGGAGGTTGGTTTGGATGACGTTAATAAGGTGAGGAGGAGCGAAGAGGACTGCTCACTTCCTCATCCGTTTCTAACGGGATGTCCTGGTCCATCAGCTGCGCGACATCCTCCGCTAGGTCATCGGAACCGACATCCACCGCGGAGTTAGTCAGCGGGCAAGCTGAGGTGCCATCCTGCCTCTGCGTTTCGGCAGAGTAGTGTTGGCTGACCATTAGCCCGCCGGCGTGACTCTGTCTTTCGACAGAGACAGCGTGGCTAGCTGTGGACATAGCTGCGTCTGCTCCCTGGTCGTGTCCAGCGCTAACACTCTGCTTTGCAGCAGAGGAGTCACTGGTGACTGTGGGTGCTATCGCAGTCTCAGCAGGGTCTGGCGGCACATCTTGCAGCTTCCCCGTGCTGCCGAAGAAACGGATATAGGCGTTCCCTAGCTTGTAGCATAGGCGTCGCCCCCTCGCTAAGATCCCTGGGATCTGGTCGGCCGGAATACCCAGCACCAAAAAGGTACCCGGAGGATTTCCTTCATGGCGCTCGATATGGTAAAGCGACCATTGGCTGACCTGATACAGCTTGTTCTGTCCTGTCAAGATGCGATGGATCATCTTGACGTCATCAGAACAGTTCGGTAACAGGAAAGCGGACTTTACCCGTTTGGGAATGTCCGTCTGGCGCTTCACCACCAACACAGTGTCGGGAATTGGTGACACAAGAGTGGCTACGGTGTCTGTGAGCCATTCCACGTCCTTAACGTCTTCACACTGGAGCTTGAGTACTCCCTCGCTGAAAAAAGGTTTTCCGCGGAAGGAGGGCCAGTATGGGACAGCGTTGTGACAACCCGGATCATCCGCAATGCCTTCAATGCAGGTTTCCAGGGTTTTCTTGATGCTCTCCACTTGGTCAGCAGTCAAGTTAGTAAAAGGCTCCGCCATCACCGCGACAAAGAGGTCGTTTAACACGACTTTGTCAGCGTAAGTGACGGCAGTGCTCACTAGACTTGTGGAGGCCTTGGCTTTCTTGTTGGCGCCGATAATGGGCGATTGTGTGTCGTCAGGCCGAGGGCGTTTGGAAGTTGGGGCGTTACCCTGGCCTACTGGTTCTTTAGGCGCAGGATTCGCCTTCCTGCCTCTGCCTCCGCGTTTCTTTTTATGGGGCGCGTCGGATTTCTCCTTTGCACCCGCCTAGCTGGGCTGGGTTGCCGTTTCAGCGCGCTGCTTAGGGCCACCTTTGCTTTCGCTGGGGCGGCTCTTGGGCTTCGCGCTTACTCTGGTATCGGGGACTGTTGCCAGTCCTTCGGCTGCCTCCTGCCTTGCGGCCGGTGGCTGCCTCCTACCCAATCTAGGGCGCGTTGAGCTGCACGCTTGGCTGTGCGTTTTTTGTTACGCAGGCCTGAGGACGTGCGCTTGCGTTGGACCACCTCCCACTGCTGCTCGCCCGGTACTCACGGACCGGGGGCGCTGACGGTTGGTGTTGCGTTAGGTGACTGGGCGCTCCCTTGGGAGCTGCGGTGCGGCCTGTCGTTGTACAATTTGTGGTTAGGTTTTACCGTTACTCTGGTTGTCCATTGTTGTGCACGATTTGTTCTTCATTCTCCATGGCGTCCCACCCTCCTGGGAGCCCGCAGATGGGGATGCTCATTCAAGCACCAGGACCTACCACGGAGAGTATAGGGCCCAGGATCCGCGATGCAGCGAGCCTAAACGATGCGAAGAATACTACAGTTGCCGGGCCGAGATTTTGACCCGTACTCGCCGTAGCATCCGCGCTCCGCCGGCTGCGCACCTCATGATCCTGTAACCCTCGCCAGCTACCTTTAAGAGGTGCCTTTGCCGGTTACCTCAGGGTGGCTAGTCCCTGAGGCTGTCGTTTCGGCTGGAAATCCGGACCGAAGAGGGCGTGTTGCCCCCACAGGTAACAACAACCCGACCTGTGGTAAGCTCAACCCCCCAGGACTCCATCATCCCCCCTACGACGCTCGACTACGCACGGCACAAAGCGTAGGTGGGCTCTGCACTCCCCACTTGGGGGAGGCCGGTCTGACACGCCCACAGGTCATGACCTACCAGTCCTTTATGCTGCGATTGCTGCAAGGTCGCTGGTGAAGCCTTTTCGGATAAAACTCCGGTGGTTGGGTGGTTTTGGGCAGGGGAAGGGGGGCATAAAAGGGGGGACTGCCAGGGCGACTCTGGTTCGGGGTTAAACATAGCCTTTGCCACATCGGCGTATGGTCTACGGACGGCAGGGTGAAGGGTAGCGGCCTCTTGGTATGAGATATTTCGTTCAGACATTGTTTTTTTTATTGCCTTCTGTCGACAAAATTCGGGGCAACGCTGATCCGTCGCAAAATGCCTACCCGTGCAGAAAAGACAGGAGACATGCTCTGGAGCAACGTTGCAGCCTTCGCCAGGGTGTTTCTGGGCGCACTTGAAGCAACGGGCGTCTGATCGGCATTGTGTCTGGATGTGGCCAAATCTGAGGCACTTTCTGCATTGAATGGTGGGGAGAACGTATACCTCAACCATTAAAGATGTGTAATAAGCGTAAACTCGCTCTGGTAACGTCTGGCCTTCAAATGTGACCACAACTGCCTGAGTTGGAACCCAAGAGGGGGGGCCACTCTCTTTATGTACCTTACGTTGAAGGCGACGGGCTTTTAATATTCTTCCTGTACCTTCTTTCAACTCTGTAGCAGACACAAACTCGTCCATGGTCCACTCTGTAGGTACACCGCGTACCAAACCCATACGGGAAACCTGATATGAGGGGATTAGAGCAGTGAGTTTATTCCGTTTAAGACAGGGGTTCACAAGGACGTTGTTTGCTGCTGCTGCAGAGCTGAATTCAACCGACACGCGGTTTCTGCCTATCGACCTAATTCCGTCTTTTTTAATACCGTTGACATGCTCTTTGTTAAAAACCAACCCAACCTTTATCGGTTGAAGGGAAACACCAGAGTTTGCGTTGTCAAGCTCGCGGGAGATGTGAACGATAAAGGGACCATTGTCAGTACAACCATATCTGCGGGCCTCGTCTAAGTCCGGGTGTTTGTACAATAAGGGTTTGTGCGAATCAGGTAATTCATTATGTGTGTCGGCAGCTTGCATCACACGTTTTTCCTTGGGTTCTAGGAACTTGTCGGACGGCGATATCTCCACGGAATTAATATTTCGCTTTCTCTTTTCTGAGCTAGTAGGTGCGTCGACCAAGGGGATATCGCCTCCCGGATCGGGAGGTTTTTCTTTTTCATTCATAATTCATAATTATTTATTTCCAAGAATATGGTACATTTGGTTATTATAAAGTGTGTTAGTGCTACATATTCGGCCAGTATTGGCGTAGAAATGTTATTATTATAGTATTGCTAGTAAACATGTCAATTAAATTATTATTAAATTATATTAAAGTTAATATTGCACGTGTCAATTAATAGATTCCGAAAATTATGTCAATTTCTATCAATTAAATATAAATATGTCAATTAATATTAAAAAATAATTAAAATTAAGTCCTTACAAAAATAACATGCACCCTTATAAAACATGTATACATTTGAAATTTATTTACAATAGTTAGAGTTGTCATAGTTTAAAAAATCTGTTACAGTATAAAAACATTCATTTAAAAGCAATTTAAACATTTTTTTTTCGAATTCACGTGTGTGTAATGCTTTGAACTGCTCTGGTACTTTATTATATAACTTTAAAGCCATACAATATGCGTTTGAGCCAAACATTTTCAATTTTTGTCTTGGCTGATATAGTTCGAGCGGATTCCTACTAGGCCTATTTGTTTTTTTTATGATGATGTCATGTAATGGAAAGAGATGAGGGTGTTTTTGAACAAATTTGGTGATTTCTAAAATGTACAGACACGGTAGCGGTAGTATATTTAGTTCTTGAAATAATGGTTTACAATGAGCAAGATAATCCGCACCATATACGGCTCTAATACATTTTTTTTGAATTAGAAACGCTCTCTGGGCTTCAGTACAATTACCCCAAACAACAAGTCCGTATCGCATTGCCCTCCATCGAGGGCCCTTGCCTAATCTACCTAAATAGACTTAAAAACTACTTACCTATGTGAAAAGCGGATTATATATATATACAATAAAGTATGTTAGTTCACTGACACCACACAAATAAACTAATAGGGAGTTGTTGTAAACAGGATAACCTAAAAATCAACCTCTCTCACTAAGCGTGCTTCAGTCAATCCATTTTACTATTTATTATGACTTAAAAGTTCATATAGAGAACCCAAAGTCTTTTCAAGAGTTCTGTTACTACTATCAAGAGAGTTTACCCGAATCCGTGATTAGTGCACCCTCAGTGAACTCTTTCAAAAATAGACTAGACAAACATTTACAAACACAGAACACAAGTGAATAGTGATATGCACGCATCAGCTGTAAGCTGCCTGTGTATTAAATAAATAAATAAATATATAAGATATTTAATGTTGGTTTTGTTATTTGTTATTTGGAGAAGACAGGCTCTGAATCGCACTCAGTGGCGAGCTATAGGGGAGGCCTATGCTGGACAGCAAGACAATATTTGAAATGAAATGAAATAAAATTAAAGATTGTTAAATGAAAGATTGTTAAATAAAGGCTATTATTATTATTATTCACTTATTTAATCATGTTTCTTAGGATAGGTATTTTTACAATAAATTTATATAAAAAGTAAAATATAAAAAATACATTACAAATATAAACACATTATAAAAAAACCTAACCTAGGGTGCCGCCGCCAATGGGGCAGGGCCCAGGCTACCGGTGGTTAGGGCTGCAGAGAAAGGAACCTCCTGACAATGCGCGCCGTGTCCAGGAGTACCGCTTTCTGTATCTGACCCTTGATCCAGCCATCTAGCGAGAGTCCCTTAAGATGTTTGTCGAGACTCTTTGCTATGAGACCGTTCGCCGAAACGACTATCGGGACAATGATCGTCGAGTCAACATCCCACATGGCGGTCACCTCGTGAGCCAAGTCAAGGTACTTGCTGAGTTTGTCCTTCTCGGCCTTCACGAGGTTCTCGTCATGGGGGATGGTGATGTCGACGAGCACTGCCTGGCGCTTAGATCGATCTACCAACACGATATCAGGCTTATTATTATTATTATTTGTTGTTATAGAAGAAGCACCTCCTACAGTGGTGAAGTTGGAGATAGCTGATGAGGATGAGGCGAGTGATAACTTGTCAGGTCAGTGTCAACATAATGAAATAATGAAATGACTGTCCAATGTTATACCTAAGAATAATGCTTTATTCACCATTTCTAAACGTTCACCATTTAGTAATATAGTAGAATCTACCGCCGTAACATTTGGTAAAGCAAATCTAACACATTTAGTTTTCTTGGCATTTAATAGAAGATTATTATTAGTAAACCAGTTAAGTACTTTATCTAGGGGTACGTATTACAATGCCGAAGTTCAAAATACCGAATTTCATAAGAACTATGGATGGAAGGCCGAAAATTAAAATGTCGAATGTTTATTTGACCGAAAGTTTAAAATCCCGAAAGAACGTTTGACCGAAAGGATGAAATCCCGAAGACTGTAATCCCGACGGCTAGAATTCCTACAGTTCAAATGCTGAACGATTAAAATAGTACAACAAAAGGAGCGTTTTTTAGGGATATAAAAAAAGAAATAACCTAACCCGGCCGAGTCGGATCTGCTCTGAAAGGTGATTGATTCACCTCAACCTATTCACAAACTTTAAATGATTCACCTTTCAGAGCAGATCCGACTCGGCCGGGTTAGGTTAGGTTAGTTTTTTTTTATATCCCTAAAAAACGCTCCTTTTGTTGTAGTTATGGTCATATTCTTAAAAGAAAAAGAAATATTTTTTCATTGGCATTTTACTGACAATGGTTGACTTTCGGGATTATAAAATATCGAGATTCAAAACTTTCAGGATTATAAAATTTCGAGATTTTAAACTTTCGGTATTATAAAATTTCGAGATTTTGAACTTTCGATCTTTTCAAAATAGGTCTTTTGAGCATCGGTATATCGAATATCGGCTTTTTGTACTTTCGGTATTTTGATTTTCGGTATTTTGACCATCGGTATTTCAACTGTAGGTATTATGAACTTTCGGGATTGTAATGTACCCTTTATCTAGTGTGCAATTAATTTCCGCATAGTCGGTTGATTTCCGGTTAACCTTGAAAATTAATGATGTATATCGTCAGCAAATAGTACTATATTACAAAGATTATCTACTATAGATGGTAAGTCATTTATAAAAACCAAAAATAGAAATGGACCTAAAATAGAGCCCTGAGGCACTCCTAGTTTAACTATAGCTCCATTGGACTGGGTTCCATTTACATCCACTGTTTGCATTCTATCACTGAGACAAAGAGCATATAATCACTACGTTTTAAGAGTCGGCACTTTCATACAAGCCGCTAATCGGAATTATGAAAGCCCTTTGTACCAACCTAACAACTTAAAACAGTAGTACCAACATAGTAAAATCCAATTCTACTACGAGTATGTTGGTACCAATGTTGTTAGGGCTTGACAAAAACGAATCATACTTTTTTATCGATATCGATAAATATTCGATATTCGTAGTAGCGTAGGTTCGAAAGCAGTTTTTTTTGTCATGCAAAAAACGACCAACATTATTAATTGATTAAAATACAAGTCACTTTGACAAATAAATATGCTGGTCGCTTCCTGCATAACTTTGGTCAATTTGAGTGCTGGTTTTACGAAAATAAATATACGCCATAAAAATTGTTTATTTATTTGACATAACCTAGGTATATGAACAGTTTATCATTGGTTTTTGTTTTCAAGCAACATATTAGTAAACATAAAGTCGGTTGACCTAGGACCCGTAAAAGAAACGCTTTATGAGATTTTCACATTTTCATTTAATTTTCTACTCGGTAAATACGCCCAGTCCTCATTGCCTGTTAACTTCACGCATAAACGGCACCTAAAAATAAAACAACAAATGTTATCGATAATTTGTTCACATCACTGTTATTGTTTGCTTAAAGTATGATTAGATTTTTGAGAAAATACATTATTTTACGTATTTACCTGATATCTACTAGAATCTGAATAAAACAGCTAACAAATACTTAATTTTGGGCAGTCAGCGGCAACTTTCTAAGCTCCCAGCCATCTCTGTTGCTCCGATCCTCTTCGATGGTGAGCACATTCCCCTCTCCAAGCAGGTCAAGAATCTCGGTTTAGTTTTAGACTCTAACCTGGCATGGAATGGTCAACTTTCGGAGGTAAGTCGGAAGGTCACTGGTACGTTGCGCAACCTTTATAAAATGTAAAAACTTTCTTCCAGTAAGTACCAAAAAGTTACTTGTGCAGGCGTTGGTGTTACCTCTCATTGATTATGCTGATGTGTGCCTCACGAACATCACACAAGAGTCCCTCAACAAACTTGATCGTCTCCTTAATAATGGTATACGGTTCATTTTCGGACTTCGAAAATACGATCATGTTTCATTATTTCGCCGTCAGCTTAACTGGCTTCCTATTCGTAGTCGCAGATCCCTCAGGATCCTTTGCTGTCTGTTTTCTATCCTGTTCGAACCTTCTACACCAGGATATCTCAAAAGTAAATTCATTTTTCAAACTCCCCGTCCAGGCTGTGAACTTCGTTCCTCTCGAACTCTCAAACTTTCCATTCCTTCGCACCATACTGGTTTCATGTCTAATTCTTTCACCGTTCAGGCATGCCGTCTCTGGAATTCACTCACTCTCTCTATCAGACAAGCCCCAAGCAAGGTAGCCTTCAAGTGTATGCTGCGTAAGCATCTGCTGGAACAAGAGCTCGAATAGTTCATCCATCATCCCATGTTGTAGACTTTCGTGTATATTTATATATATATTATATTATGTATATATCTGTATATATATTATATTATAGTGTGTAAATGTAGGTACTTATATGTATTTTTGTATAAACAGTAATATAATATTTTGTATTTACTTGTACTCTAGATCCTCTCTGTACCATCAGATTTCTGATTTGCACCCACTTCTTGTATCTCTGTTTGGCCCTATGGTTGACTGGTAGAGAATGCCATTTGGCATTAAGTCCGCCATTTGTACTGACTTTTGTTTTGTGCAATAAAGTTTAAATAAATAAATAAAATAAATACGATATATATAAATATATATAAAGTTCATTTATATATATATACGATATATATAAATATATATAAAGTTCATTTATCCAAGTTTTACCTTTTATTTATTTTTATTTATTTCATAAGTAAGTACAAACAAAATTACATTTTATTATAACGGCATCGTTAAACCAATTTGGTTTGTCTCGATGCTACATTCCGCAATAATACATTATAAACTAATTCCTTAAACACATCTTAAAAGTAAGCAGAATTGCACTGAGCGTTATCAGTCAGCGCGCTGCAATAACCGGTCCGCGCGCCCACTGTACAGGACGCTCCATAAGCGATGCAATAATATTATAAAGATTGACTAACAAATTGTTCTAACATTTGTTTTTTGAGAACGTTGGCTATATTTGTTGGTGTTATTTTTTCCTTGCATTCAGTTGGGAGTTTGTTTATTAAATCTGGTATTATGTACTCTGATGTTCTACGTCCGTAATAGTTATGAAATTTAGGTTTCTGTAGTACGTGGTTAATTACTCGCCGTGTAATTTTTGGGTGTGATGTTAAATGCTGAATTTCTGTTCTGAAGTATTGTTCTTTCAAAATTTGTCATCTAAATTTAACATGTATGGGCAAGACTTTGCATATATAAAATAGTTCGTGATCATATTTTCAATCCTTTTTAATATTATAAGGTACAATTATCTTTAATATCCTGACTTGCAAGTTATATATTTTGTCCAGATAGGACTTGAAGGTACGACCGTAACTACTTAAACCATAAGAAATTATACTTTCTACGAGTGCATTATACATATCTAACCTAATTTTATACGGAATTCTGTTTCGTATGATATATAATTTGGCCATAACGGCACGAAGCCTGGTGCAGACAGCATCTATGTGATCGCCCCAGTTCAGGCGATTGTCAATTACAAGGCCCAAATATTTTTGCTTATTGACCTGTTCTAGAGGCGTGCATTTGCAGCTATAACAGCTAGCTGGTCTGGAGTGTAAGCACTGGTGGTTGTGTCCAATGATGCTGACTGCCCCAACTGTTCTTGATTGGCTAGAATGTACATGTAGTAGCTTCGTCTTATCTGCGTTTAGAACAAGTCCTGCATCGTGAGACCATTTGCAAATTATATCAAAGTCATTTTGTAGCTTTTGCTCTGCTAGGCCTATGTCCTTATCTGAGGCAACGAGACAGGTGTCATCGGCAAATTGGTACACACTACAATTTTGAACACAATTATTCATATTATTTACATAGGCCAGATAGTGGAGTGGACCGAGCACGGAACCCTGTGCTGTGCCTTCAGTCACAAGCATTTTATCGCTAAAGGTGTTATTTATTTTGACATGGTATGACCTGTTCCGAAGGTAGCTCGCGCACCACTCCAGTAGCTGTCCCCGGACACCTGTATCCTCTAGCCTATGTAACAGCGTGTCGTGACGTAATGTGTCGAAAGCTTTGCTATAATCAATAAAGACTATTAGCACATGCTTTTTATTGTCAAGATGTTGGTTAATTTCATCTGTAAACCTAGACAGCAGCATAGATGTACTTTTTTTAGACTGGAACCCAAACTGATTGTCAGAGAGAATATTATTATCAGTATAAAAACTATGTATCTGACTACTGACATACTTTTCCATTATTTTATCTAAAATCGGCAACATTGTGATAGGTCTATAATTGGAACAGTTCTTTGCATCACCACCTTTGTGTATTGGCCGAACTAAGCCAATTTTAAGTTCGTCTGGAAATAAACCATGAGTTATGCTACTATTGATGAGGTGAGCTATTGCTGATGATATTTTGTCTGCTATGGGCTTAATATCTAGAACTCGAACGCTATCTATTCCCGGAGCTTTACTACTATGCGTTTTCATAATTATTTTATATATTTCATTAGGTGACGTCTTTTTGAATAACATCGACCTATCGCAAGGATTCCTATAAGTATCTGAATTTAATAATGGCACACTACATTTGGGAATTATATTCTGCACCGTCTGCTTAAAATTATTTGCAAACGGGTCATTGTCAGTTCAAAAAACAAAATTTGTCCCTTCGGTGGTCAAAAGTTAAGAGTTTGTATGAATCTAGGTTATGTTGCTGTTACATCGGATTATAGAAGAGGGAACGTTCTTTACTTTCACAGGCATTTAATCAGAAAATTAGGCCCTGGAATCCTTAATTTCGCAAATGTCCACCGGAAAGACGCGCACCTAAATCTGACAATGACCCAAACATGTCCTGATCGGGTCAAGCGGAAATCTTGCTAAAATATGCCAGAATCTTTTTTTCTGACACTCCCAATGCCACAAACTTGACACTTTCTTGTATTATTTCCCTGGCATTATTCTTATAAAACACTGACACACTACTATAACATATGAATAATTTTGTAACAACAAACAAACAACAAGAAAATTTTATTCCACCATAGATTTTTACAACTTGCGCCAAATTGAGGGTTGTATGACATTTGTTATTGCGTCTTAATCAAATAGACGTTATGAGACTTGTTACGCGAAGGAATCGGTTGTCGTTTTAATTTAGTAAAATTATTTTTATATTTCAATGTTGGCACTAAAGGCTTTCATAATTCAGTTTTGTATGCAGTGTCGCTGGACTGCACTGAGAAATGAAGACATAAGGTTTAAAAAGCATTTGAAAACAGACCATAATGTTCTAATTTCAAAATGAGTGTTCCAGGATGAACGCAGTCGAATGCCTTAGAAAGGTCGCAGAAGATCCCATAAATCCCATAAACATATAAGCTTACATAAACTAGGACTATTCAATGTCATAAGTAATGTGTATGAGGTAAATAGTTGTAGCTTGTAGTTATAGCATCATTAGAGTATTTGAGAGTTGTGTTTTTATTTCAGGTGAAGTGGTTCCAGATGAGAAGTCCGGCGCTGGCGGCGAGGGCGAGGGTGCTGCGTTATGTGAGTACCGAGTTTATTTTTGTAATTGTAACACAACTGTGCGACACTTTCTCGCGCGAGAAATATTACCTATCTCATTCTTGGCTCCACTGTGAGAGAGTGACGGCGATGCCATGTCGCGCGGCAAGAGTCGTGAAACGTAGTTGTGCTAGTTGGAGTGGTATACTCAAAGTAACGAAATAATGTATTTGTGTTTAATAGGTGAAGAACCTGACGTCAAATCTGAGGTAGCGGACGACGATGGACCGAGTGACAACTTGTTAAGTGAGTTCCTTCTTCTATATCTGTACCACAGTACATATATAGGCTAAAGCAGTATGGAAACTACGAACCAACGGTCGAAACAGCGCACGCACACAGACGCAACCGTTTACGAGGCGGCTAAGCGTACTTCGCGGTGCTGTTATGAGCGCGTGGCGCGTCGTGACGGGCGGACTGTTTGTTTTTATTGCGTGTTGCGTGCGCTGTCCGCGAATTTTTAAAGATGCCACGAGTGTATTGCGTTGTATACGGTTGCTTGAACTCGGCTTCTTCAAACCTTTTAGCTGTTGTTTTCAAAGAGTAAAGTGTGTAAAGTAGCTGCATCAATTTATCAATAAGTAGATGAAATCAGTTATGGTGCCGTGCCCACGCTTTCTGGTAATGTATTAATTAGAATGAGGATTTTTTACACGATAAAATTGAATACTTAATAAAGCTTTTCGAACGTGTCGTAGCAGGCGAAAGTATTTCTCAGTCAGCAATTTATAATAAGTACAAACTTGGCTTAATTGAATAAAGACGCTTTAAAATATTGAAGTCTTTTAATTACATAATTTTGTTTTTAAACTAGACAATTCATTCGATTAGGCTAGGTTTTTTACAATAAATGTATATAAAAAGTAAAATACAATAAAGCAATTACGAAATATAAATACATTATAAAAAACCTAGGGTAACGCCGGCAGCGGATGGCAACCCTAGCGTGTAGGTATTTATCTTCAAAAAAGGCCTTAGTTTCCATACTGCTTTAGCCTATATATATACTGTGTCTGTACTTTTAGGTATTTAAAAGAATGTAAACAACCATTAAAAGGTTTGTTTATAAGATAACGTTTGGTTCCTGTGAATTTTTTATATTATAAAATAATTAACCTCACTGCAGTCTGTTTCATTAAAATAACATGTGTTATCGCTTAATTTTACTGAATATATCGATACCTTAGTTCACACTCGTACTAACTTTTCGGCAAAAGATGTTGCAATTAGGACGTTAGTGCACAATCAGTTTGGTTTAGATTTCACTGGTAAAAAAAATGAAATTAGTACGTGTGTGAACTAAGGTATCGATATACAAATTGACGAATATATGTATAAGTACATATTTTTATCACATTAAATAATTATTTTTTCTCAGTAAATCGTCACTAAAAAGTACCCAAATTTGCAGAGGTTAAAACGCGAGGCTGCGTTATACTGGAATTAACCCGACTAAAATAGAAAGTCACAGGTTTAAAGTAGCAACACCTACCTTACGTGATTTTTAACTTTGTCGACGACATTCGCCATTGTTTTCCGTCAATTTGACAGCCCCGGTTTGTTTCCATTTTTTTTAATACCTAAAAGTACAGACTATATACATAGTGTTGTCTAGCAGGTACTTAACGTTTATCAGCTGTTCAACAGTAGTGTTATTGCTTCAGGCGAGCCGGAGACGGCGCGCGACGCGGCGAGCGACGAGGACCCGATATCACGTGAGTCACACACATACCTCGGAACGAGAGCACGAATACTTTTTGTACAAAAGTAGAGTTGAATAGACAGTTCATTGCAAGGACCGTAAATACTCATGAGGGTTCAATCTCACAATATTAAAAAAGAAATAAACATATTTACTCATGACGTGACCTTAAAACAATTAAGTACATTAAGAGTGACAAAAATAATAAATATAAAACAATAGCCAACTATAATAATAGGTCTGTGCCACGATGCGGTCCCACCTCAGGGACCATAGGTGGCGCCACGGAGACTGCACGCACGAGTGCTGATCGCATTTAGGATGCGTTCACCTGAACACACATTCATACTGTTCCCACACAACACTGCTCTCTCTGGAAAGTTAATATTCACCATAAGACCATCTAATTTATCCCGTGCAGTACTTTATCAGGGCTAGGATGTTGCTTTACATTGCCGGGACGAAACATGCGTCCATGTCAGAATAGTTAGCGAGTTGGAGAAGGATAAATGCTTTATATGATGCACGAGATCGTGCTGCCAGCTCTGATAAGATGCACCAAATTTCGTCGATGTGGGTTCATTCTGGTGTCCCTAATATTTCCAGTGGCCCGGTGCGCATTTTTTCACATAACGATTGTTTGTCATAACGTGTTCGTCATAAAATCGTTAGACATAACTGAAAATTATTAACTTTACTAGTTATGAGAGTAAAATCCATTAGCTTAAGTTAGATTAGGTTAGTTTTGTATTATTATTACAATCCTAAAATTATTTGATTCAGAGAAAAGTATAAATTTTGACTACGAAAATTATGACTAATGACAATAGGCTAGTTGACCCAGTTTTGAAATATATTTGAAATGGTTAATAATGATCTTACTAGCTCTAAAAAAAAACTTATATTTTTGAGTGCTAGAAAGCTAAATTTTATCAATTGAAAATTCGAAATTTCATGAACAGTCAAAAACGCCGTCCGCCATTTTTGCCTTTTGCTAATCTGTGGTGTGACGTAGATATACCTGTAAATATTCGAAATTCGACCGTCGTATAGTGCCATTCCACTCACTCCAATATACTTTGACAGGAGATCGAGAGGGACGGCACTATTAGAAGTCGTCAAAGTAGACTTTCAGTTTTCTTTACAGGACCGATGACGTCACAATCATAAGCGAAAATGGCGGACAGCGTTTTAAGCATTTCAAAATACAGATTAAAAATCATATTTTTAAAATCAATTTTTTCAGCCATCTCACTTTTCTGAATTGAAAAATATTTATGATTCCTTTGCTAAATACTATTCGGAATAAACATTAGTTTATGACAATTTGACATGAGTCAACTAGCCTATTATGAATAAGAATTTTATATAAGCATGGACCCCAGAGGCCATTCCAAAAGCAATAAAAGTCAGAAGGCGACTTCTTTTGCTCGGCCGATTGTATCAACCTGCCTTTAGTCAGTAAAAGTCTTATGGTTACATTGTTTCAGCGTCCCTTACCCAATCCAAGATTCCAATTTCCAAGCCCGCACAGGCAACCGCGCTGGACAGGGCTTGCTCGGTCCGTCTAGAGCAAGTGTTTGTAGACGGGGACCACAACACATGCAGGGTTGGTTCACAAACATACAAGTTGAGCCCATATTCACAAAGACTACCCATACAGGAAGAAAAAGAAAACAATTCAAGGAAGAGCGAGATTAGAAGTAAGTACTATGTTATAAGCAAGTTGATATAGGTACAGGCTTATTTTGGAGTCATGAGCAAAGTAACAGGGCTGATGAGGAGAACCACAATGAGCGACTTTCAGTATGGTACCAGCAAGGAAATCGCGAAAGAAAATCATCTTATTGAATAGTACATAGTTGTAGAGGCTGCAAAATAAGTCATAGATGAACGAGTAAATTTCGAAGGACTTTCTTCGGATCGGGATCTTCGGGAAAGCTTTAGATAATACCAGTTCATTTATTGCACTTTCAACCGGGACTCAAAATAGTGGTTTTCACAACTAATGCGAGGAAATAAGTATATTGTATTTGTTACACCGGTCTTCAACGTCATTTTCAATGCCTTAGAAGCGTTTTCAGCAGGCTGAAAAGCCATTTCAGGCCATTTCAGGAGTTGCTCTATCACATATCTAGATCATATCTAAAGATCAATAAGTTTCTGTCAAAAATGACATTTTAGTGGCAAGCTTTTATAGCCGACTGTACTTTTCTTTGGATATCCATCAAATGCTCACTGAGACGATTCTAAAGAGCCCAAGCTCGGTAGGATTGCTTTTTCTATTATAGAGTTCCTATGGCCACCTTCCGGCTCCATCATCAGATCAGCCCCATGGTACCATATTATTGTATTGTCATCAAAGTTAAGTAAGTATGCAAAATTTCAGCTCAAACGGTTGACGATATTTGCTTCAAAATTGAGTTGCAAGATTTCACCCGAACAAACATACTTTAAACATACCATGCAAGCTAAATAAAAGCTTGTAAAATTTAACCCAAGTTGCCGTCGTTTACAGGCGCCTGAAACACGTTTTTAGTCCGTTTCAGGGCAACCTCTATTAGATGACGCCATAACCTGAAAACCCGGTTTCAGGCGTTTTCAGGACCCCTTATGGGCCTCTGAAGCACAAATCATTATATGGCGAAATTTCCTGTAGGAGTGACAGAGATAGCACTAGTAGAAAGAAATAGCTATGCTCAGAACATTCGAGAAGTTTGTAACAATTTTTATTTGCATCTCTTTTTTATCTAATGCCTTTATTACTATTTTTTTTCTTTTCGTGTTATTTTTAATTGAAAATTTGTGTTAATGCCTATTTAGCTTATCTATCGCATTGGGGCTGCCTGTACCTAATGATAGATTTAAGTTATTGATTATAGAAAAAAAAAACTGAGAAATATTTTCTAAAGCCAGACTAGAAATATATGAGGATTGTCAAGAGGGCGCTATTTATAAGATTTGTATGGTAACAATTTTGCAACCAATCGTAACCGCACAAAAATATAGTTAGTTAAAACTTGACCAGAAATGAGGATTGTCAAGAGGACGCTATTTATAAGATTTATATAGCAACATTTTTGGAACCTATCGCAATCTACTATAATGACATTAGTTTAAATACCTGTCAGTTCCACTATGTTAACCCCGTAATATCATTAAGTGGAATGCACTCTTTTCCTGACAATTTTTCGTGTAGTAAACAAGTGTAAACATTTTTTTTTACGACTGTGAATCGTTTTCGGCATTTTCTTTGGATAATTTTAAATTTCTATCTTTTAAAGAAATCACCACGAATGTCATTCCCATTGTTGACAAACCATCATAAAATCACTGCCTGTGTAAGAAATTGGTTACAGTGAAATTCCGCAACATGGCGCATCCTCACATATTTCTGGTCGAGCTTTAAAAAGTCTTATCTTACTATTAAGTGTATATATAGATCCGAACTGTTACCGTAATGTGCTACATGCTCTTGGCCGGTTTTTTGAGCAGTATCGTGAAAAAATAATTGATAGTTAATTTATCACTAACTATCCAAAATATATGAAGCACAGATTCCAGGTCCCATAGTAAAAGTTGCTCAGTGTGGACTCATCACATTGCCCTTTCACTCCCGCTCATGACTCCTTAAGGGTGATTCATACATAGAGGGCGAGGAAAGTATGATTTGTGTTTAGTCTAGCTTATTTGCATGTTTAGGGGAAAAAGAAGCCCCTGTTACTTTTCCCCCCTTGGCGACGCCCTGGGATAGATAGTCTGAGTTTAATAGAAGCTTAAAAGACTACGATGCAAGTGCTAAAGAAAATTTAAGTTGCTGCATTTATCATTTCCACAAAATACTACCTATTTGAGTATTTATAGGCGCATTCCTTTTATATAAAAACCTGTAGTTTGTAGGTAACGTTACATTTAACCGGTTATTATACCTGTGCTAACTCGGGGCACGCTCTAGGGTTTAGACATCAATAAAAAAAATCGGTCAAGTGCGAGTCGGACTCGCGCACCGAGGGCTCCGTACTTAGTGTGTCAATGTCAACTTCATGTCGAGTGTCAACAAAATTTTATAAATTAAATAAAATTTAATAAAATCTTCGCTTGACGGAGAGTACTTACTTAGTTATAATACATTATGGAGTGCCAAAAATGCAAAAAAGTGCTGGCAAAGAAGGGCTCACACTTTATGTGTCTAGGGCCATGCCAAGGCACGTTTCATAGATCGTGTGTCAAAGGGTTAGCTGCGGATCTGAAGAATGGCAGAAACCGTACACATTGCAATAACTGCGAGGATGACGAGTATTCAGAAGAAGAGCCGGAAGGAAAAATGCAAGATTTTGCCCAAATTCTAAAAGACATACAAAAGAAGGTAGGTGCTATTCCCGGGTTGAAAAAGGACCTCGAGTCAATTACCCAGAGCCTTAGTTTACTTTCGGATAAATACGACACGTTGATTGCAGAGCATAACCAATCTAAACAGAAAATACAGAAACTCGAGAATACAGTAATGAGCCTGAGTAACAAGTGTGTATACCTTAATAAATGTAATGCCGCAATTGAACAAAAAATCAGTGAATTGGAACAGGCGTCGCGGAAGAACAATATCGAGATTGTAGGTGTTGAACAGCTGCCGGATGAGAATATTAAAGAGATAGTTACCAAAATAGGAAGAATAATTAACGTGAACATTGACGACGTCGAGTGGGTGCGGCGCACTCGCCCGCTAAAAGTTGGGAGCAAGCCGGCGCCTATCATAGTAGGGTTTAAATCCTCTGGAACTCATTCTCGTGATGGATGGCTGGTACATCGACGAAAGGTATCGGAAACGACGAGTAATATGCTCACTGGTGGATCGGACACGAGTAAAATATATATAAATGAGGACCTCACAAAAACAGCAAGAGCCCTACTGTGGACCACCAAGAACAGTTTACGTGGAATCTACAAGTACATATGGGTTAGCAACGGCAGGATTCTGATAAAGAAGTCTGACGGCGATAAGTCTATTTGTGTGCGATCTGAGAGCGAAGTTACCGAGTTCCTTAATAAAAAGTGATAGTCAGTTCTATATGTGTGCTTATAAAGATATATTTTTTTTTTTTACATTTGCGGATATATGTCAACTAGATTCAATCTCCGATGTATCCGTTAATTATGTCTGTGCTGAAAGCTTGAAAGACTGGATTGATCAGACTTTATATAGTAAAGACTTGTGTGTATTACATGTGAACATACGATCACTGAAGAAAAACTTTAGTGAGCTTCTTGTATCTCTTAATAGTCACTTAAATCTAATAGATGTATTAATTATAACTGAACCGAATATTCCATGTTCGCTTCTGACCTTGTATAATATTAATGGTTATAATATGAACGCTTATACTCGTAAGGGACGCAGTGGCGGGGGCGTCCTCGTCTACTCGCGCAGGGAGCTGTCGGCGCGGGCGAGCGCGGTGGCCGCGGCCGCGAGCATCATGCGCTCGGCGGAGTGTATTGTCATTGAGCTAGACCGTAGTAGAGAGCAAATCTTCATAATTGCTATGAACAGACCGCCGAGATTTAATAACGAAGATAGAATTAAAGACTTTCTAGAAGAATTTCACAATATCTTACAATCCATCCCGGTCAATTCTAAAGTAATATTTTGCGGTGACATCAATTTAAATTTAATGAATAATAAGGACCAGTATGTAATTAAGTATGAACATTTATTGGCTGAATATGGCTTTACTAAATGCATATTTGATATAACGCGTAGAGAAGTAGTTATCGAAAAGATAGTAGAGTCATGTTTAGATCATATTTTTGTTCGAGCGCCTTCGGCCCTAATAGATTCAGCAATCATAACACATAAAGTGTCAGATCATTACTATGTTGCGGCGTCGATACAGTGGAATGACACTCCGCTGGGTGGCACGCGGCCGCCGCCGCCGCGGTCTTCGGCGCCCGCCACTCGCCGTGTGCTGGATAATCGCTTAGTCAGAGATAAACTATTGGAGACTAATTTTGATGAATTGTTAAATATCCAATGTCCTATTGAACTATACACATCTTTTAGTAATATTTTCACGAAACTTTATAACGAATGCTATACATACATAAGTAATTCCGGGAACAAGACTAGAAATAACAAAAGCTGGATAAATAACAATTTGAAAAAAATGATTTTAGAAAAGGATAGACCGTATACGATTTGGTGTAATAATCCTAAAAATATGATGAAAAGACTCGAATACACAAGATACAGAAATAAATGTAATAAGGCTATCACAAAGTGTAATAATGAATACGACAGGCAATGCATTTTAGACTGTAATAAGAATATTAAAAGAATTTGGGACAAAATAAACAGTTTATTAGGGGAAAATAATCAGTCAATCGATAGTAACATACTTAATAGTATGAGCAATCAGGGCAGTACGAAAGAAATATGTGATACGTTTGCACAGACTTTTACAAACGATATTAGGCTGATTAAACATGTATGTACGGATGAGTGGTTAGATAGGGACACTTATGTGAGTGGGTCGGACATGAGCATGAGGTGGCAGCCAGTGGACAGCAAATTAGTAAAAAAAGTAATTATGAGCATGAACGCAAAAAAAGCGCCCGGCAGCGATCTCGTGCGCATGTCTGATCTAAAACTACTGGTTGATAAAGTAAGTCCAATCATCGCTAATTTAATTAATTTGTCAGTTAAAAATAATAAGTTCCCAAATAAATTAAAAGAAGCTATAATTCGTCCAATCCATAAAAAAGGGGATCGCAAAATGTTTTCAAACTATAGGCCTATAGCAATTTTGTCAAGTGTAGAAAAAATAATGGAAAAATGCATTGTTAATCAAATAGGTAATTACCTTCAAAGCAACTCTATACTTAATAAGTGTCAACACGGATTTCAAAAAGGCAAAGGAACACATACTCTATTAGCTAAATTTACAGATGAAATAAATACGCATTTAGAAAATAAACAAATTGTTATTGTCATATTTTATGATTATAAAAAAGCATTTGACACTCTTGAAACGGAAACTCTCTTAAATGGAATGGACGAATGTGGCATAAGGCAGCCTCTGAACGGCTGGTTCCGTGACTACCTGATGTCACGAACTTATCGTGTAAAGGTAGGCGAGGTGCTCAGCGATGAGGCGGCAGTCGATTGTGGGGTTCCGCAGGGGTCAGGGTGTGGTCCAGTGTGCTATCTGATGCACGTTAACAGTATAGGTCGAGTCATATGTCACAGCACACCTTACATGTTCGCTGACGACTTGTGCACTGTGAGTGCCGGGACCAACCTCGTTGAAATGACTCGCTCTATACAACTTGATATAGATGCCATTGTGCAATGGTCCCATGACAACGGTATTATGTTAAACGCGGAGAAAACCAACCTACTTGTATTACACTCGCCATATATGAAAATACCAGATATGACTTTCCACCTAGTTGCCCATTGTTATCACTGCCTATATAACAAATATCATTGTTATCACTGCCTATAATACAATAGATAAAGTAGACTGTGTAACATATTTAGGAGTAAAAATAGATACTAGTTTTTCCTGGTCTCAACATATAGATTACATCTGTGATAAGTTAAGAGTGTTGTTAGGTAAATTTTACCATCTCAGTTATAGAGTTCCTATTGGCACATTAAAATGTTTATACTTTACGTTGGTAGATTCGGTACTAGGGTATGCTCTTGACTGTTATGGTCTCACATTTAAAACTTACTTAGATAAATTAGAATCCCTGCAATTACGATTTTTAAAATTTCTCGTCCCACAAAAGATTAAAAACAACTGTAAAAATGATTACCGAAAATTGTACAAAATTTGTAAAATACTTCCCGTCACCTTAAAGCACAAATACCTCCTGGCTACTAACAACTATGACAGTCGTGAGCATAACCTATGCAGAACTACCCACGAACATGGCACGAGGTCGGTGTCCGCGGGTAAGTTTGATGTGCCTAGAGTTAAAAACTATTACGGAGACAGGACACTAAAAAAACGCCTGCCATACATTTTTAACAGCTTACCCGAGGACATCCGTCTCGAACAAAATAAACGGATATTTAAAAGAAAATTGAAAAAGCATTTACTAGATACACTGCCGTAATCTTTAAAAAAATGATACTGATTTTTATAAATTGTACTTTTAGTTAGTTAGGTATTGAAAAGTCTTCCTGTAGACAAACTGTCATAACAGTTTCGCAGGGCTTTAGATTATATGTAATCTTTGTTGTAAAATTAATAAAGAAATAAATAAATAATAAATAAACACTTTCCATCCTTAAGTGGTTAAGTTAAGTTTGCACCTGGTATGTATAGCGCTCCATACAAATGAGGTGCAAAGTTAACGCAACCTATCCCGTTTGTTGCATGGGAGCCCCCCTTAAATATTTATTTTATTTTATTTTTAGTATTTGTTGTTATAGCGGCAATAGAAATACATCATCTGTGAAAATTTCAACTGTCTAGCTATCACCGTTCTTGAGATACAGCGTGGTGACAGACGGACGGACGGACGGACAGCGAAGTCTCAGTAATAGGGTCCCGTTTTTACCCTTTGGGTACGGAACCCTATAAAGATGTCGATATATATTAACACATGTCGCATTGAAAGTTCTCGATTACTATGAAACGGTGCGATATCATAAAATCGGTCTGATGAAGTGGATATTTTCATCTCGACGACAATCTTTAATACCGACGAATATGGAAAAATATTGATTGTATACTTATTATTAAAATTATTTAAAATAAACAAATAAATACACATTTTAACTTGTTTATTGTTTTCATTCTGATATGAAGAGAAAAATAATATATTTATGTTGAAAAACTTGGATGTTGACACTTGACAGTAACATCGATATGTTTATTTGTCGATGAAATATTATGCTACATTACTTTAGTATCAGTGCCCCGAGTTAGCTCAGGTATGATTATTACAGATTGAGGTTTTACTTAGCTGTATTTTATTGATTTTATACGAGTACACACAAATATACTTTGCACAATAAGTATACTGGTAAAGCCGCCTACACATTTGTCTGGTGTTGTGACGTGACACATCAGTACGGAATCGGTAAATGTATGAACATTTAACACAAACTAAAAACAATGTAAAAAAATGTAAACGCAACCGTATTTTACGACGTGATTGGCGCAGTTTGTAGTGCAGCTGCCTACTGAGTTGGCGGTCCTGGGTTCGAATCCCGGCAAGGACTTGCGGAATAAACTCAAATGTTTGCTCTTGGATCATGGATCTTTATCTTTAAAATTTATATATGAATGATGTTTAACGTCGTCGTCTAGTTACCCATAGTACAAGAATTGCTTAGTTTGGGACTAGGTTGGTTTGTGTAAGATTGTCCTTCAATATTTTTTGATTAAATATACGAAACCGATACCATTTCTAAACGAGTCACGACACAAAATGTCAACCAAATGAAGGCGGCTTAAGAGGCCTTATTCCTTTTGAAATGCTGATTGTTTTAGACATTTTTCTCTTTGATCAAACATGTTTTTACCATATTATCGATGTTACTACTTAGAACGGGGCTATTGGGATTCATTGGTATATATTTCAAACCTACAGTTTGATAATTTTTGTTCCAAAAACTACTCGAAATTGTCAAAATTCATGCGGAAAATTCGTTTTTTTTTCAACTTATATTCGACTGCACACTATGAAAGCATGATTTCATACATTATTATATTCTACATTAAATAACTAAAAATTGAAGTTGTCCCTATCTCGCAAGTACTAAAAATATTTTTTTTTTAATAAATAAAATATTATTTAGCCTTTGTAAAAAACTCAGCCTCATTTTTTTTTTGGAAATTAACTACTATTAGTTAAATCTTATATCCAAAATTCAAACAAATCGAACGATTAGTTTAGCTACAATAAAATAAAAATGATATTTCATTTTTTATTTTTTCAAACCAGGCGGATTCCAGGCTTGAAATTTAGTAAAATGTCATCTTGTAATAAGACAAATAAACGCCCATAGGAAAGCTATACATTTCAGCCGGGGGCAGTTTCACTATGGGATTCCGACCAGACTGTTAAAAGGAATATGGGCCTCTTAACGGAAAATCTTATTCGATAACCTATTTGATGTAATATGTATACTGTCTTTGTAGAGCGGACTCGACAGGACTACCAAAGAAAACGACCGAGAAGAAACAAAAGCCGATTATTTGTTGGAGGCAACTTGAATAACGAAGAGGTGGAAACAGCTGGAGAGCAAAAAGCTTCACTATCGCGTCAAGTATATTCGGACAAAGATGCAGATGTTGGTGAAATACCTGTTGATACCGAGAAACCTTACAAATGCACTCATTGCAGCTACGATACTGCCCATAAAGGTCATTTAGTGGTCCATCTAAAAATACACACCGGCGCGAAACCTTACAAATGTAGTCACTGCAGTTACGCTAGTGCCCGTAAAAATATTTTAGTGCACCATCTATCAAAACACACCGGCGAGAAACCGTACAAATGCACTCATTGCAGTTACGCTACTGCCTATAAAGGTCAATTAGTGCCCCATCTAAAAATACACACCGGCGAGAAACTGTACAAATGCACTCATTGCAGTTACGCTAGTGCCCATAAACATCATTTAGTGCTCCATCTAACAAAACACACCGGTGAGAAACCGTACAAATGCACTCATTGCAATTACGCTACTGCCCATAAAGGTAATTTAGTGGTCCATCTAAAAATACACACCGGTGAGAAACCTTACAAATGTAGTGACTGCAGTTACGCTAGTGCCTACAAACATCATTTAGTGCTCCATCTATCAAAACACACCGGTGAGAAACCGTACAAATGCACTCATTGCAGTTACGCTAGTACCCACAAACATCATTTAGTGCTCCATCTATCAAAACACACCGGTGAGAAACCGTACAAATGCACTCATTGCAATTACGCTACTGACCATAAAGGTCATTTAGTGCGCCATCTAAAAATACACACCGGCGAGAAACCTTACAAATGTTGTCACTGCAGTTACGCTACTGCCTATAAAAGTAATTTAGTGCTCCATCTATCAAAACACTCCGGCGAGAATCTGTACAAATGCACTCATTGCAGTTACGCTAGTACCCACAAACATCATTTAGTGCTCCATCTATCAAAACACACCGGTGAGAAACCGTACCAATGCACTCATTGCAATTACGCTACTGCCCATAAAGGTCATTTAGTGGTCCATCTAAAAATACATACCGGCGACAAACCTTACAAATGTAGTCACTGCAGTTACGCTAGTGCCCATAAATATATTTTAGTGCGCCATCTATCAAAGCACACCGGCGAGAAACCGTACAAATGCACTCATTGAAGTTACGCTACTGCCTATAAAGGTCATTTAGTGCTCCATCTATCAAAACACACCGGCGAGAAACCGTACAATTGCATTAATTGCAGTTACGCTACTGCCAATAAAGGTAATTTAGTGGTGCATCTATCAAAACACACCGGCGAGAACCCTTACAAATGCACTCATTGCAGTTACGATACTGCCCATAAAGGTCATTTAGTGGTCCATCTAAAAATACACACCGGCGAGTAACCTTACAAATGCACTCATTGCAGTTACGATACTGCCCATAAAGGTCATTTAGTGGTCCATCTAAAAATACACACCGGCGAGTAACCTTACAAATGCACTCATTGCAGTTACGATACTGCCCATAAAGGTCATTTAGTGGCCCATCTAAAAATACACACCGGCGAGAAACCTTACAAATGCGCCGTCTCTGCAGTTGCGCCAGTGTCGTTAAAAGTAATTTAATTCGCCACGAAAAAAAAACATACCGGCGAGAAACCTTATAAATGTGTTCACTGCAGTTACGCTAGTGTCCACAAAAGTCATTTACTAGAACATGAAAGAATATACACCGGGGGGAAACCTTACAAATTTAGTCACTGCAGTTACGCTAGTAATAATAATAATAATAATGCCACGCTCTATTGGGATCGATCTATCATCACGGACAGGACTATTGTAGCCAATAAGCCTGACATCGTTTTGGTAGATCGATCCAAGCGCCAGGCAGTGCTCGTCGACATCACGAGAACCTCGTGAAGGCCGAGAAGGACAAACTCAGCAAGTACCTTGACTTGGCTCACGAGGTGACCGCCATGTGGGATGTTGACTCGACGATCATTGTCCCGATAGTCGTTTCGGCGAACGGTCTTATAGCGAAGAGTCTCGACAAACATCTTAAGAGACTCTCGCTAGATGGCTGGATCAAGGGCCAGATACAAAAGGCGGTACTCCTGGACACGGCGCGCATCGTCAGGAGGTTCCTCTCTCTGCAGCCCTAACCACCGGTAGCCTGGGCCATGCCCCGCTGCCGGCGGCACCCTAGGTTAGGTTTTTTTTTAAGAATGTGTTTATACGACGACGCGTTTGGCTCGGTTTGTAGACACCTGCCTACTGAGTCGGCGGTCCCGGGTTCGAATCCCGGCCGGGGCAAATATTTGTGCAAAATATTTGTTCTTGGGTCATGGATGTTATCTATATATGTATTTTATATTATGTATATCGTCGTCTAGTACCCATAGTACAGTCACGGACTTTAATTGATGAGCCACCTGCCACTGTTTGTATTTTAGTCGTGTAATGCAAATCGGACTTAATCGGGTATACTCGGATATCCAGACAAGGGAAGTCACTCATATTCGTATTATAGAAGAATACAATTATGTTTATATCTCTGTCATTGTGTGTTTGACAGGCGTGAAATGTCAATTATGTTAGAATCGCTTGATAATAAATTACTAATTTTACATTTTTATGCAATATGAACGGTTGGCTAACTTGAGAGCCAGAACTACCAACCTGTAAGCAGAGTGACAACCAATTAGAGGTCTAGTAACCGTGACCTAGCGACAATTGTTATAGCGTAGTGATAGTAACCTTAGTATGATTGGTCATCCCGACATCGGAATAACGAAAAACCCACGACTTAATCCGAACGCGTAGCGTCCACCATGATAAAAATGTGACATTTGACATTATGATAACAGTTACACATAAATATAAATCACGTAACCGCCACCATCTTGGCAAAAATCGCCATTAAGTTAAAAATTTAATCAAATTGGCAAAAAATCATTGTGAATTATTATTATGTATGAATATGATTTACCATGTATGTTTTACTTAGATACGTAAAAAAGTATTGGTAAATTTAGTAATTATATATGGGAATCGTGATAGGTAATCTAAAAAAATACGACTTGAAAAAAATCTTTTATTCTGTTTCTTTTTATCAATTAATATTGACGGGACAGCCTAATATCCCGTATAAGCTCCGTGGCTGTCTATTACAGCTTGCAGTCGTGATTGCATGGAGTCGACTAAACTTGTGCCAATATCGGTTCCTCGCATGTTTTCCCACACTTCTTGGCAATGTTGAGCCACAACTTCTTTCCTTCGTTCATGACGGTGCTCCCATCGCTGCACCATTAAACCCCATAGATTTTCAATGGGATTTAGGTCAGGTGATTTGGCTGGCCACGGAATCACCGTAATATCTGGATGTGCATCAAACCAGGTCCTGACAATCGCTGCTCGATGTATGGAACAATTATCATGCACGAAATTAATATTTTCCATATCGTGCTGTGGATACACAACTCTTACAGAGGGGAGCATATTTTCATTCAAAACGCTGGTGTAGTCTACGGAATTTGCACGAGGCGGTAGTTGAACAAGCTCGCCAACACCTTCAGAGCTCATCCAACCCCACATATTAACACTGATCCTTCCCGATTCCCTGTTTGGTATGACATGGTCTAGATCATACCGTGTACTGTTGTATCGCCATAAATGTAAGCGACCATGTTCGCTTGATTGGAATGTCTTCTCATCACTGAAAATAGTTGATGTCCAATCGAAGTTTAAAAATCGGCGCGCAAAATGCATGCGTGCGGTTCTGTGATTGTCTGTCATATCCACTTTGTAGGCAGGAGTTCTATGATGCAAATCCATTGAATGAAGATGCCTTCGGATCGTTCTAGGATCCACATCAAAACGTTCCGCGTAACGCTGCGTCGGTATGAATCCATCAGCTTCATATTCCCGGAGCATTTCCCTCCGCTGGGCTTCGCTTAATGCAGCGGGGCGATGGTTGTTGTTACGACGATCCCTTATATTTCCTTCTTCGGCATATCTATTTACCCACAAGGAAACAGTATTCCGCGTCAAGAGAAGATCTCTTGAAATTGCACGAATACTCAAACCTTGCTGATGCATTGTCACGATTCTGTGGCGAATTTCGTCGGAGATTGCGGGCGGCATTATCGCGTAAGTCTTTGACATTGACATTAGCATTTCAACTTACTTCGGATAAGTTTTCAAAAATAACGAATATTTACTGAGTTCAAATGAGGTTGAATCAAATAGATTGGATAAACTTGTGCAAGATTGTATAGATTCTTCATTGACAACCCATTATTCAACCTTTAAACTCTTTGGATAATTTCCGATTATTAGTAATTTGACATCTTGTTTATGAGCATGCGATCTAAGATCGTATTCAATCGTTTAATCTCGCGAATGTATAATACTGAAAAATTGTGAAGTTTCAAAGTGGCTCATCAATTAAAGTCCGTGACTGTACAAGCTTTGCTTAGTTTGGGACTAGGTCGATTTGTGTATGATTGTCCCTTAATATTTATTTATAAAACTAGCCTAAGTATAAAAATGAATAAAGGGAATAATAATAATAATAATAATAATAGTAGACATGTGCGCCGCGCCGGCGCGGGTTTTTGACACGCCGCCGCCGCCGTTCGTCGATCGGCGTGAAATCGGCGTGGCCTTCTTTTATTTGTATTTATGCGCATGCAAATAATGTAAACTGTTTTTTATATATCACCTATCTATATAATAAAATTGAAAATGCCAGAACGGGATAACGCACTAGGGAGGAAGCGAGATGGCGCCTTACAAAACTCGACGTTCTTTTAGATCACGTTTCTCCAATACGATGCACGTTACCGCAGAAAAAACTATTCAAATCTATTGTCTAAATATGAGAATGGAATAAGAGCGTAAAAAATACCGTTTTCACTACGTATTACCTTCACAATCGGCTAAAGAAATCTTCATAAAATTCTTCATTTCGCGACCGTCGACCATTTCCGGCGATACTCGGTTCTTCTCGCTCTTATGGCTCAGGTTCAAGTAGCCTAAAGTTTCTTTTCGCTATATGACTTAAGTTTAAGTAGCCAAAAATTTTGGCGTCATGTTGGTACGCCGTTATATCGAAGTTTTTTACTCGAAATGTAATGACTACGCACTTTGCTTGACGTATGTTGTTTTCTCTGTCAAACTAAATGTCATCGGCATTGTCATTGTCAGCGAATTTTCTGTGCAATAAGCAAAAAGTGTTATGAAAATGCCGAGAATTGAAAGTATTAAGTGATTATGTTATTAATTTGTATTTTGATTGATCGACCATCACGGTTTTATTCAGATTGACCACCACGGTTTCGGGAGATGGAGGAATGGCGATGGCATGTTTAATTTTTGTTAAATTTGAATTTAACAGATTATGTATTATTATAAACACAAGAAAAATATCCTTGCAAGGCAATGTACTCATTGTTCTGCATCTCGGTGCGTAGAATGCGATGCGATAATGTTGGGTTAGTAAGACCTCAGGGGTTGCGGTATAGGAAAGGTGGGCCAGTTTTGGGACTAAAAAAAAATTTCGGTGTCGTGAAATTTATGTCAATATAACACCTCATTTTTATTAAAGTATCCTTTAAAACATCCTATAATAAGCATGTTTTGTTATGTAAACTTTTTCTCTCAGATCAATATTTACCGAGATATTGGGGTTTTTAAGGTAAAAATGCTGTCTGAAAATATGGTACATGGGTTGAAAACCGAAAACTGTAGGTTAGGTTAGGTTTGTTTTGTGACCATGTATAGCGGAGCGAGCGTAGCGAGCGGAGCGTCAAAATGCTTGCTTACATGACCCTCATAAATAGTCTACTATTATTACGTACCTACATCAAAATATGTTTATGCATTTGAACCCCAATATCTCGGTAAATATCGATCTGAGAGAAAAAGTTGAAAGAATAAAATATGCTTATTTTAGCGTAATCTACTAGATTCAATCTAATTTAAGCCCAAACCAACAAAAAAAAATTAGTCCTAAAATCGGTCCAGCTTTGCTATACTCTGACCCTTACTGCTTATTTCTCGAGAAGATCTAGATTGTTCCCTATTTTCAGAGGATTCTTTTCCCACGGATTTGTCTGTTACTGAAGCGGCACTGCCTATTAATGGTTATTATTTTTACTTTTGTTTATTAAGCTTTGCTAGGCTTAGATTTGCTTTGAGTAACATTTGTACATGTAGATATGTATTACTCTCCAGTCCATGTAAGTATACAAATATAAAATGTGTTGAATCCCTTTTGCTTATAATTAATTTTATTTCGGAAATACAAATATGCGGACTAAACGCAGTTTCCTTTTAAAAAGCTTTTATTTAACTTGCAATGACAGTTTCCTTTTTTCATTAAGTATATATAATAAAAAAAAAAACAAATTACATGTTCAAGTGTTACAAATAGGAAGTACATATTTCATTTACGCGAGCGAAGCCGCGGGCACGTCTAGTTTTCTATATGAGTAATAATAAAAAAATCGTTGGCTTGCCCTACGAAATCATGATGGCGTAAGAAAATAAAATAAGCGCTATTTTATTGTAGCGTGCTACATGCCCACGCCTTTCTTCCTACCACTCACTCGAGTGTCATTCCTTAAACACTAGAAAAATGTTGATTAAGCGGCTTTAGTCAGTTCGTGTGCGCTGCAGATTACGGTTCTAGTTTCTAGTGTATGTGGTGTTTATTTCAAACTCATGGGCGAGTAACAAGGTGAAGACGGACCATCAGTTGTTCAAAAATTGAAAGAGAATTGTTTAAAAATAAAACTGTTGAATTGTAAAGCCAAACCAAGTTATTGCTGGAAGCATTTTGGAAATCTTATGTTGAAACAAGATGGGAAGAGATGGCTTTTGTCTATTAAGCAGGTGATTTGCATACGCTGCTTAGGAAATTCATGGACGGTAAGTACAAACCCGCTCCCGAGATCCCCCTCGCTTAAACTCATCATCTCCTTAATTAACTTCATAGAATAAGAAGTTAAGCTGTCTTGTGTCGGTTCGTCGTTATTCTTTCTTTAATTGGGTGGGAGGCTATGCCCCCCGAGCCTCCCGTCTCTTATACTCATCGCCTCCTCAGTTGACTTTATAGAATAAGAAGGAAGCTATCTGGTTTCCGTTCTTGCAATTTGTTTCTCGTTTTGTGCAGAGGAATCAAAAGACAAGCTGTCTGGTTGCGCTTGGGGATCTGTCCCCGGATTCACCGTCCGCCCACAATGCGTAAGAGAAGCCGATCTTCTGGGCAAACTGCGTCCAACACGACTTTGGATGACAAAGGATAAGAGCCGCCGAACATACCGCGGTGCGAGATCCATATATCGGATGTGCGGTTCCATGAAAGCTCAGTGCGCAAAGCACTTCTTTCCCTAGACATTCATAAGTCAAGGGGGCCCAATAGAATTTCGCCTATTGTGAATAGTCGAATGGGCCCGATGGAATCTCGCCTATTGACAATAGGCCCACTCAACTTATAAATGCTGGGCAAACTGCGTCCAACACGACTTTGGATGACAAAGGATAAGAGCCGCCGAACATACCGCGGGGCGAGATCCATATATCGGATGTGCGGTTCCATGAAAGCTCAGTGCGCAAAGCACTTCTTTCCCTAGACATTCATAAGTCAAGGGGGCCCAATGGAATTTCGCCTATTGTGAATAGTCGAATGGGCTCGATGGAATCTCGCCTATTGACAATAGGGGAAAGAAGTGTGCTGAAGATGTGTGCTTCAGAGTTGGCACTGGTTTTAACGAGTCTCTTTCATCTCTCATGCTCCACTGGTGTTGTCCCGACTTCGTGGAAGTCAACTTTGGTGCACCCAATCCCTAAAATAGGGACACCGCTCTAATCCTTTTGAATACAAGCCGATAGCCATAACCTCCCTGTTTTCGAAGATAATGGAGTCCATTATCAACTGCCAGCTCCTTCGGTTTTATTGAAGAACTACAGGCCCATCTCACTGCTGATCCATGTTTATAAGCTGTTCCCCAGAGTCATTACAAATCGCCTCGGTTTGACGATTTTCAACCCCCCGAACAAGCCGGATTCCGAAAACGTTTTAGCACCATAGACCACATTCATACGCTGCGGCAGGTTATACAGAAGACAGAGGAGTATAATCGGCCCCTATGCTTAGCGTTTGTGGACTTTGAAAAAGTCTTTGATTCGATAGAGACTTGGGCTGTCCTTCAATCTCTCCAGCGGTGCCCTATCGACTATCGATACATTGAAGTGCTGAACTGTTTGTACAGAAACGCCACCATATCAATCCGAATTCAAGACCAGAGCTCAGAGCCTATCTAACTGCAGCGAGAGACAGGGAGACGTAATTTCTCCAAAACTGTTTACTGCTGCACTGGAAGATGCCTTCAAGCTACTGGATTGAAACGGACTTGTCATCAACATCAACGGCGAGTACCTCCCTCATCTTCGATTTGCAAATGATATCGTGGTCATGGCGGAGTCGTTGGAGAGATTAAGCGCTATGCTCGAAGACCTCGGCAGAGTTTCCCAACAGGTAGGTCTGAAAATGAGCATGGACAAAACTAAAATCATGTCGAATGACCATGTTGCGCCTTACCCGACAGTGATTGGGTGGGAACTCTGCCCTCGAAGTTGTCGACGAGTATGTGTACCTGGGACAAATTGTCCAGCTAGGTAAGTCCAACTTCGAGAAGGAGTTTCATCGACGAATTCAACTCGGCTGGGCAGCGTTCGGCAAGCTACGTTATATCTTTTAGTCGAAAATTCCCCAGTGCCTGAAGACGAAAGTCTTCGAACAGTGCGTGGTGCCAGTGATGACTTACGGAACTGAGACATGTTCGTTCACAATGGGACTCATGAGGCGGCTAAGAGTCACGCAACGTGCAATGAAAAGGGCAATGCTCGGAGTTTCTTTACGCGATAGAATCAGAAATGAGGATATCCGCAGAAGAACCAAGGTAACCGACATAGTGCACAGGTGCCCGGTTGACGTGCTAATGGGCCGGAATGGGGGACGGTCGTTGGGCAGCAAAGTCCTAGAGTGGCGACCACGTATAGGAAAGCGCAGCGTGGGTGAGCCCCCGACTTGATGGATGGATGACCTCGAGAGGGTAGCGGGGAATCATTGGATGCGATCTGCACAGGATTGCACTTTGTGGCGAGTCATGGGGAGGCCTATGTTCAGCAGTGGACGTCTGTGGCTGATAGATAGGTAGCTCCTTCGGTACCTTGAGGACCACCAGCTACTTAGTGACCGTCAATATGGTGCGATCACCGCAAAAAAAACTGCATTTATCACATCACCTCGTTGTGAGAGCACTCCCCTACCTGACTCAGGCACTATTGGAATCCTTAGTGTCAACATCTCGAGTGAAGTCCAATTCCGCGGTCATTTAGAGGGTAAGGCTAAATTAGCCTCCAAAAAGTTCACTCCCATCGCCTAGCTTTAGAAGGTTCGCTCATGTGTGGAATACTGTTCTCATCTGTGAGCTGAGGCGCCTAAGTACCAGCATCTTCCTCTAAACCACATTCAACGGAGAGCGACTCGTATCGTCGGCTGCCAGCGAATTTCAGATCGGCTTGACTCCTGGAGCTGAGGTGACGCTTGAAACTAACAAATTGAGCACTTTTAAGCGTAATATTTCACAAACGCATCTCTCAATTGAAAAAAAAGGGTTCCTTGTTGTCTACGGAACCCTAAATACGGCTATGTGGTATTTTGTTGTGATGTGTAATTTTATATTTAATTGTGTTAATTGTGTTATCGTATCATTATTTACTGCCCATGACTGTTGCTTTTCTTCAAATTGATATCTAAAATGTTTTGACGCGTCAATTCAACCACGATATTTAACTGATCTCAAATTAAAAACAAAAAATACCAATCAATGTGTTTTTCTATTCACCTAACCCTGACGCCGATTTCACGCCGATTTCGCGCCGCCGCTTTTTGACAGACGCCGCCGCCGACCATTCTTCGACCGGCGCACATCTCTACTCTGAACGACGAAAATACTTGAGTATTTGTTTTTTTGTCAACCATACTTTGCCACTAATTCAGCACGTTGATAACGATCACTGATAATAAAACATAAGCTATCTTTTGGTGAAAGATATGTCTCTAGAAACGAATGCAACAACTGAGAAAACGTTGGTTACAGTTTGGGATGGCAAAAAACACACTTGTACTTTGAAGTTATAGAGTGGTTAGTATCAAATTATTTGCTATATTTTAAGGATTTCAAATTAGTCAAAATCATATACGCAACCATAGTAGTTTGAATATAAATGTATTCGTTTGTTACAGGACTTTAGGTTCAGTACGTAGTTGTGTGTGAGGGACTGAGGGTCGGGATAATTTTAGTAAATAATACTTATTATAATTACTTACATCTCACTCAATATTAGTAAAATAAAATAAATACCGTCAAAGTGGGACACTAAGTTTGAGTCGGAAATAAATTCAGTTCAAATTCTCTAAAAAAGATCAAACAAACGACATAAGTAGGTATGTAGTTTATATCTCCGTGGGTGGGTGACATAACTGAAGACACGCGGTGTGGGGGTGGAAGTTCCAGTACGTGGTTCCCGTTCGAGAACCTATCTGCCACATCCATACTAATATTATAAATGCGAAAGTGTGTCTGTCTGTCTGTTACCTCTTCACGCTTAAACCGCTGAACCGACTTAGATGAAATTTGGTATGGAGATAATTTGAGACCCGGGAAAGGACATAGGATACTTTTCATCCCGAATAAATTTAGTGTTCCCGTGGGATGAGCGCGTAACACCGCGGGGCACAGCTAGTTATCTATAACTATAATAAAACAAGGACAGTCATTGGTGAATCTCGGTGAGCCGGTGACATAACTGCCAAAAATGAGCGGGACTGTGATACGATACGGATAGTTCTGGTGGAAGAGACCGAGACCAGGAGTCGAACCTCTAGGTTACGCATATCAATTTTTCTTTGACCTTTGATATTTGTATTTATATCAGTGGTTTAATATAAAAATTGTGGTGTGTATATACGCGAATATAAAAATGTTTGTATTGAATCTCTTTTTTTATTGTATAGATTACAGTACCTTTTTCTTTTTTAATTTACCTTTGTGTCAATATTTACATTTTCATAGAGTTGACTAGAGGACGGCGGTTGGAAGGGGTGTCGCGCTTAAGTATTTTTTTTCTTCTTCTCATTATTTGTTTTTGTCATTATTTATGTAATTATGTTTTAAATACTTTTATGGAATCTTTTTATCGATTCTATTTTTTATGTGGAAATGCGACTTCACTTTTAAATAATGACAAAGTACTAAAATAACTGTTTACTTTTATTTTTATTCTAGACCAAGGATACTGTAATGAAAATAATGAAACAAGTGTCCCATTTACATGCAATGTATTTTCGTAAGATAAATATGTGAAACGTGCAGTCGAAATTAATTTAGTGCAGTATAAACATTAACATTATTTAGAATATTTTATCTAACATTGTATAAGTCTCATCATCTTGATATTCTAGTTGAAAATTAAACAAAAAAAAATCTGAAACTGTAAAACCCTCGATTACTTTAGGTATTCATATGTTTACAATTATAATCAGCAGCTTACATTACAAACAACTCAAGATTTTATTTATAAGTCGGAATATGTAATAATGTTATTAAGAATGATTTCATAAGGAAATTTATTATATTTTAATATTTCTTCTTACAACACAGGGTCTCATCCGCCGCTGTAGGGAGTGCGCGCGTCAGGGACATACTTATAGTCTGTTTTTTTTTAAACACACATTTAACACATGACAGGACCCAAATGACGTAAATCTGCACGACCTACTGAATTCCATAAAAAAGACAAGCAATGACATAGTGGTTTTTCAACTATCTCTAAACGTTTTTATATTTCTATTTGAAACAATTGAGTAAAGAAAGAACAATAAAATAAATTACTATTATCAGAAAACTGCAGTGAGTCCGATGGCTCGTAGCCCAAATAATAGTGATTTACACTAAAGATAAAAAATATATGCATGAAAAAAGTTCGTCGATAAATTGATTCGATTAACCATTCATAATCGTTAGATTTGGCATACAATATGTCTTTGCTAATACATCACTACAAACATCAACAGAAAAGTGTCAAATGTGTGCTTAAAAAAAACCAGACTGTAATTCATTCTCTCCGTTCATTGAACACCTAAGGTCGGCCACAGTTATCAATGCCAATACATCAAAATATCAGCACTGCTTTAAATATCATTTCAAAAATGCCCTTTCCTCTTATGATTCAGTATATGTGCAACTAAGCGATATTTTTGTACAAATCCCTCCTGACACAAATCACAACTGTATGGCTTGTTCCCCGAGTGATTTTGTTCGTGTTTCTTTAAATTACTTAACACTGCAAACTTCTTATCACATATCCTACAAAAATAAGGTTTTTCTCCCGTGTGAGTGCGTTCATGAATCTTTAAATGGCTCGACAGTGTAAACCCCTTATTACATATTCCACAAGAAAACCGTTTTATTCCCGTGTGAATTCGTTTGTGTATGTTTAAGTACCCCGACAGTGCAAACTTCTTGTTACAAATTGTGCAGTTATACGGTTTTTCTCCCGAGTGAGTTCGTTCATGATCTTTTAAATGAGTCAACCGCCTAAACTTCTTATTACATATATCGCAAGAATGTGGCTTTTCTTCCGTGTGAATCACAGCATGTTTTTTTAATGCACTCTTGTCTTTGAAATTCCGTTTGCATATCATGCAAGAAAAAGGTCTTTCTTCCGTGTGAGTTCGTGCGTGTGTGTTTAAGTTACCTAATGACCCAAAGTTCCTGTTACATATGCTGCAGGAATAGGGTTTCTCTCCCGTGTGAATTCGTTTGTGAATCCTTACGTTACTTGACGTCGTAAACTTCTTGTTACATACTTCGCAGGAATACGGCCTTTCTCCCGTATGAACTCGATCATGTTTCTTTAGTGAACTCTTTTCTTTAAACTTCTTTTTACAAATCCCGCAAGAATAGGGTTGTTCGTCACTGTGAGATGTTGCATGTATCTGTACGTTACCCGCAGAACTGAATTTCTTGTTACATATTACACATGAAAATGGTTTTTCTCCCGTGTGAATCATACCATGCTTATACAAATGTTCCAACCGCTTAAACGTTTGCCTGCATACTCCACAAGTATAAGGTCTTTCACCCGTGTGAATCAGTCCATGCATCTTTAATGAACCCTTTTCTGTAAATCTCTTTTTACATATAGCGCAAGAATAAAGTTTTTCTTCTGAGTGAGTCCGTTTATGTGTCTTCAAACTACTCCATTGCGTAAACTTCTTTTCGCATATTCCACAACTATAAGGTCTCTCGCCTGTGTGAATTCGTTCATGTGTCCTTAAATTACCCGATTGTTTGAACTTCTTGTTACAAAATCCACAAGAATAAGTTCTGTCTCCCGAGTCGGTTCGTTCACGTTTCATCGAACGCCCGCCCTGCAGCCCGGAGGGTCTCGCGGCTGCATCTGTCACTGGAAAATAGAATCCACGTCAACTATTGCTATAAAGTGATCACTTTATCGATCGACGATGACAAATAAATAATAATAGTTTTAATTATTTCTTCAAAGGTTAGAAGGTAGGCTAAGACAGTGGCGCGGCGGTACTATCATATCATGACCCAAGAACAAATATTCGAGTACTATTTTCCCCGGCGGGAATTCGTACCCGGGACCGCCGACTCAGTAGGCAGGTGTCTAAAAGTGAGCCAACCGCGTCGTCCGAATTTAGGTACATTTAATTGGCATGACGATAAAAATTCTACAGACAGTCGATTTTATTTTTTTTTGGGATCAAATGTCTATAAAGGACTAACTACACTAGAACTGCTCTAAAATTAAAAGCCTATATAAATTATTAAGTCAGAATGACCGTCAAACTTCAACTTTCCTACGGAGCGCTAAACACGCTCTATACAAATGGCCACCTGATCGTGACGTCATTATGTTACCAATATTTGTATAGAGACAATAAGTAATTTGCTACTTTCACCGTGAAAAAGTGCGTTTAAGTTCATGCTTAAAATTATGGGGATTCTGAAAAGAAAAATTTGGTATTAACTGCCTGACCTGAAATATATGAGGATGCGCCATATTGCGGAATTTCACTGGAACTAATTTATTACACTGGCAATGATTTTATGATGGTTTGTCAACAATGGGAATGTCACTCGTGGTGGTTTCTTTAAAAGATAAATATTTAAAATATCCAAAGAAAATACCGAAAACCGTTCACGGTCGTGAAATAAAGTGTACACGTGTGTAAACACGAAAAACAGTCAGGAAAAGAGTGCATTCCATTAAATGACATTACGAGGTTAACATTCGAACTGACAGGTATTTACACTAATGTCATTATAGTGCGGTTGCGATAAGTTGCAAAATTATTGCCATATAAATCTTATAAATAGCGCACGTTTCTCCAATACGATGCACGTTACCGCAGAAAAAACTATTCAAATCTATTGTCTAAATATGAGAATGGAATAAGAGCGTAAAAAATACCGTTTTCACTACGTATTACCTTCACAATCGGCTAAAGAAATCTTCATAAAATTCTTCATTTCGCGACCGTCGACCATTTCCGGCGATACTCGGTTCTTCTCGCTCTTATGGCTCAGGTTCAAGTAGCCTAAAGTTTCTTTTCGCTATATGACTTAAGTTTAAGTAGCCAAAAATTTTGGCGTCATGTTGGTACGCCGTTATATCATAGAGTAAGGAATTAGAAGAGTCAGACACCACATACTTCGGCCGAATAGTTCTGCTACTCCACACAAGATATCGTTAGTAGTATCGTTCGTTGCAGATGATCTTTTTGTTTTACTTTAGATTACGCCAAAACCTTTCAATTTAACTTAATTTCTGAAACTATAATATATTGAAAATTAACGAGCACACACAATATAAACACCAAAGTAAAAATAAAAACATATCTCAATATTTGTTTTTGACGCCACCTATACATTTTTGCATACAACGTCTACTTTACTAGCTCGATTGGTAGGCGTAGGCACTTTTTATACGATACCAATAGATGTCGCTTAATTATACCTGTTGCGGAATTATAATATTTACTCTATGCAATAAAAAATATGAAAATCCGAATATAAGATAGTAGTAGAAATAAGCAAACGAGATATTTTATTCCACAATGAATTGTTTTAAAGATTTCTCTCACTTTATCAACTACTGTTATAGAGTATGTAACGCAAACCGACGTGTCCCTTAAAGGCGGTAAATTCAAAATTAAATACTATGGTATAAGTAAAAACAATGACTTTGAGAAATAATAAAATAGAATATAAAAGTCTGAACTATGTAGGTGCAATATTTTGAAAACCACAGTTTATTCTATTTAATGGAAATCTAAAAATGAATAAAATCAGTTCAGATTGACTAATATGTTTTATTTTGAGAAGATATTTCAGTAGCGTAAAAAGTAAGTATCAATCATAGACAAGTCGTAGTTATGTTGGTACTACGGTATTAATCTAGATAAAAGAAAAGAAGCTTGCAAACATTATACAATAATCTAATGTGAATCTCTATGGTGAATCAGACTCATGTCGCGCGAGATAGCATCATCCGTCACTATCTCATAGTACTGTACAGATAGAGACAGGTAGTATATCCCGCGCGAGAAAGAGTCGCGTGTCAAAGTTATGCTAGCCGTGTTGCTTGCACTCGTCTGGCAGCGCTGTGAATGTCATTATGTCACTGTCATTCCGTCATATTTGTATGTATTTGTATACAAATAGGCAAAAATGTAAACGTAAACGTGATCTTTGTTTGTGTACATTTCTTAATATTTAACTCCTCCCATGTATTTTAAAGGAGACTTTGGTAAAATTAAAAAGCTCGAATCTCTCTGATGATGGAAAAATTCCATTGGGATTTCTATTACGACGAGTTACGTTACGATATATCATAATGCAATCGATGTAAGCATATGTAAGTATCATCCGAGTTACAATTTTTAGATACCTACAAGCTATAGGTAATCGAAAAAAAAATTGATACCTAAATAGCATAAAACATGTTCACAAGTGAATTTGTTATTTTCAGATTTAAAAGGAAATTCACACAGTTCAAGAAGGAATACCATATTTGTGCATATTTGTGTTCGTTAATAAACATAAAGTTTGTCTTGTCCAGAGCTCAACGTGTGATCTGTGACTCATTGTGGATGAACAAGAAGTGTTGACAAGTGTTTTCAATGCCATGCTCGTCTTCTATCTGAAGGGTGCTGTTAACATTCATTAGCAGTTTTGAATCTAAAGTTAAATCATCTATTAAATTAAAGTGAAAAGATAAGGAAAAGACATGCATAGATCATCCAAAAGGAGGAAGCAATTTTTAAAGGTTTCAAGTGCTATTGAATGGCCATGGAAGAACAACAATCCAGAAGACATGAAAGGGATAGTTATTGAATTTAAGAATCCATTGCCATTCCAATTCAATTCATTTGGTGATATGTTACCAACGGGGAAGAATTTCAAGAGAGTTGAACACTGGCTGAAGTAATGTGCCTGAAGCTGGAGAGTGTGTGTTTTTATTTAATATTAAATAATTTTCCTTTCCATTTTATATAGGTACTAGCGGCCGCCCGCGACTTCGTCCGCGTAGATTTTTGATGATGACAAAGATATTAAAATAGGTAAGTGAATTTTATTCTTAGTTAAAATGGTCTAGACATATTACATTTCAAACAGTGGCAGACACTGATATGCAATTGTTAAAGAATTTTAGAAGATTTTCCAATTAGATTACGGGAATTGTTTGCAGGATGCTTAATATTTATTCCGTCAGTTACCTGATGCTTTTAATCTTTGGCAAAAATGACTCTGCAAGATATCGAGCGACGCATGGATTTGGAGTTAGAAAATGGGGATCTTAGTTATTATGAGTGAGATTTAAAAAAAAAATTAAATATCGTAAGGCTGTTAAAACGATCTTAAACTCAGCACTGGAAATCGAGAGATGGAGGCAGTTTAATGAAGAGTATCTCTTTCAACAATAATAAATAATAAACTTTATTTCAAAACAATAATAAATAATGACCTCTTTTCATAAGAAGGCAGCACTGGTATTTGTACACGCCGGCCTGGCTATTAAACGAAAAGAGTTGTGTGGCGGAGTTCCCGAGGCTGGCCAAAATGTTTCTAAATGGTCTAGCAGGTACCCCAGTTATTAAAAAGGCTAGTGTTCAAAGAAAGTGCTGAAATGTGACCAAATGCACATACACAACTAAATGCACATAAGTGAATTTAATGATGCGATTACTATTTTGGTCTACAGGCTAGTAGATTGTTTGAAGAGTGATTCAATATATTCTGGTGCTACAGTTCTCTATATTTCTCAAGAAGCTAAATAAAGTAAGAATAGGTATATAAAGTATAGATAATCTATACTATAATAGATTATTCATGTGCTGATAGACGACTCACTAAATATAGGAACACATAAAGTTTGGAACACAATTAATAAGAGACAGCACTAAGAAAATATTGTTGACAGTCAACCTTAGAAAAGGGGGTGCAAGTTCGTTTAAAAAAAAGGACGTAGTCACTGGGTAGAAGACAGGAAATAAAAAAAATATAAACTGCTAACCTTAGCGTAACACTTCTTTATAAACAACATTAGCGGTGTTCCCCATACAAACTTTGTACCCCTTTTTAACCCCCTTAGCGGTGAAATTTTCCAAAACGCTGAAATTACTTTTTTTGTATTTGATTAAGTAAGCTTTCTACAAAGTTTCAAGTCTCTAGTTCAAAAAATAAAGTTTCTCCCATAGAAACATTGCACCCCTTTTTAACCCCCTTAGGGGTGAAATTTTCCAAAACGCTGAAAGTACTTTTTGTGTTTTTGAATAAGTAATCTTTCTACAAAGTTTCAAGTCTCTAGCTCCAAAAGAAAAGTTTCCCCCGTACAAACTTTGCACCCCTATTTAACCCTCTTAGGGGTGGTATTTCCAAAAATCCCTTCTTATCTCTAGCCCACGTTATAAAAGTAACCTACTGTGCAAAAATCAACTCTCTAACATTAGTAGTTTCGGCTGTGCGTTGATGAGTCAGTCAGGACTTCTTCTTTTATATATATAGATTACTGTTACAGCTTAAAATTTTCTAAATCAAATAATTATTTTAAATGTTTTTTTAATATCTGGGTGATTCTATAGGCGTTTCAACCGCCGTCAATTCGCTGTCATAAATATCAAAGCAATGGGGCATTTAGATGCTTTAAATTAGATCAATTATGGTAAGCAGTATGGTAACAGACTCGCTCTTAGAATCGGCACCAAACTGTGATGTGTTTGCAGGTGGATGGTTGGATGTGTGCGATGAATGTTTGAGGTTCTGTGAGATGATGGATGAACGGCCTTCGTCAGTATATTTCTAATTGCTAATTGTTGTAATGTTTGTATTAAATCTGTGTGTTTAGTCTTAATTTCACAGTGATTTGGTTCTACTGTTATGCTGTGAAATATATGGAATTAAATAAATAAAAATAAAAAAACAGTATATCATTGTATGAAAATCTCCAACTTGGTGTAGCTCATACTTTCAATATTTTTGACAGCGGACTGACAGCGGTTGAAACACGTGTAGAATCACCCATCTAGTACTAGTACCCAGTTTGAGCAATTAACTAACAATGACCAAATAGCACCAGCGAGAAATAAACTCGCTGTTTTTTTTAATTTTATATATGATAGTCAAGGTCCGGAATTTTTCATAGCAAATGTCAGTCTTTGAGAGGGTTCGACCAAAGTGTTTTATCGACTATCGATAAATAATTTTCACTTAACGAAACATCGTTAAAGTAATGAAATCATGCTTTTGGATATATACAGTGGCGTTCAGCTAATTAGCGACATCATTATTTTATTCCATACAACTGTATATTACATATGACTTTAGAAATTCTATGAACGACGTAAGATGCAGTTGACCAATTTTATTATTAAATAGGACGTGCCGGCAACTTTGTCCGTGTATTTTTTTTATTAACTGACGACGGATAAAAAGTATCCTATAACCATCTTTGGATGTCTAGCTATCCCTGTACCAAAATTGGTTAAAATCTGTCCAGCCGTTTCGGCGTGATCAGAGGACATAGGAAATTATGATCAACAGATGGCGCCAGACAGGCATGGCGCCGCGAGTCTATACAAAACAAATGACGATCGTGCATCACGCTATTAAGATTTTTCCTGAAATGGTGACCCCTCTCCATAGAAAATATATTTTCAATAGAAATCTAGAATTTTATAATAGTATAGACACAGACCAATAAACCTAGGTTATATATAGGTTTATTGGTCTGTGAGTATAGATAACATAGATAGTGGACGCGTGTTTAAACAAGTTTCAGCAGAGTGCAAATGAAATTTCTGTAAAACCTATATTTTTAAATAGGCATATGTATATTCCGTTTCTAATTAAAATTAAAATATGGAGTTGTAAAAAATGTTAATTTGAACATGTCTTGTTTCTAAAGTACAACTTTTACAAAAACTTTATTTTTCCTTTTTTAAACACCTATACTCCCGTTTAAACACCCATACTTCATGTTATTAATAATAAAAATTCTCAACCGCATCTTACATTTTTCAACAAATTTCCAAAGTTATATTTTATATGCAGTTGTATGGAATAAAATAATGATGTCCCTAATTAGCTGAACGCCACTGTATATATCCAAAAGTTCATTTCATTGCTTTAACGATGTTTCGTTAAGTGAAAGCTATTTATCGATAGTCGATAAAACACTTTGGTCGAACCCTCTCACAGTTTGATTTTTGCTATGAAAAATTCCGGACCTTGATGATAGTGATAGTCATGCGTTTGGTTTTGATTGCACCTGATATTAAGTGATAATAGGGCCTGAGATGGAGCATGCTTGCCTAGAAAATGCCTATTCATTCACAACTTGAAGCGATCCAAGTTATACATATTTTTCAGGGAAAATGTGCACAGGAAGAGTTACACTCTTCTTTCTTCACTGGTATAAACACAAGACAGTTTTTTATTTGTGCTGGTTTACAACAAAATACTTACTCTGCTTATTCTTAAGAGTTTCAAAACTATTATGTGCATAGCTAAGGATTTTTATAGTTCCTGCTATGAAAATAAGGAATGATCAAAGTAATTATTATAAACAACTTCATACAACTATTTCATAAACAAATATTTGTATATAGGAATGAAAACAGTACTTTTAATGTAAAGTAATAATATTTAAATGATTTAAAATGTAACAGCAAGAAAAATACTTTTTACTACTTATCAAAAATAGGTAATAAATGAGCACCAAAATTGATCCTCACGCAACGTGCAATGGAAAGGGCTATGCTCGGAGTTTCTTTGCGCGATAGAATCAGAAATGAGGATATCCGCAGAAGAACCAAGGTAACTGACATAGCTCACAGGATTGCACGGTTGAAGTGGCAATGGGCAGGCCATGTAGCCCGGAGAATGGACGGCCGTTGGGGCAGCAAAGTCCTGGAGTGGCGACCACGTATAGGAAAGCGCAGCGTGGGTCGGCCCCCGACTAGATGGACGGATGACCTCGTGAAGATAGCGGGGAATCAATGGATGCGGTCTGCACGGGATCGCACTTTGTGGCGAGTCATGGGGGAGGCCTATGTTCAGCAGTGGACCTCTGTGGCTGATAGATAGATAGATAGAAAATTGATCCCAAAATTAATTTTAAATGATAACCAGAAGTTGTAAAATATCACTGATCACCAGATAAAGCAAAATTTCTTGACATAAAAATCACTTTTTGCTACCAAAAATGGTGAATGAGCACCAAATTAAAACACCAATTTTATGTAAAATTATAAGTAAGTAAACACTTTATTGTACACACAAACAGTTAAAAATACATCTATTACAAAGAACATAGGTATAAAAGCGAACTAATCCCTATAAGGGATCTTTTCCAGTGAACCATTTATCGAGACATTATAAAGTCCATAAAACGGCATCTTTTCCACTGACTGACTCACTGACTAGGAATCAAAAACCTAACCTACTTCCAGGTGTCCTAGAAAGGGGAAATTTGTGTGTAAACAGAATAAAAACAGAAAACAGTGTATTTTTCGTTTTTTTTTTTTTTTATTATTAGTTATGCTTGTTACCTCAGAACTCCGTTATTTATTAACCGATTTGGAAAATTCTTTCTTTATTTAAAAGATGTCCTAATTAACAAATAATAATAAAGTAATTTACACATCATTATAATTTCTGTGCCAAAAGTATTGATATTCCATAAATTTTAAATAAGAGCCAAGTTCAATCTTGATATTGAACTACACCCCAAGTAAAATAAATGCGTTGAGTAAATAATTGTTTATTATAATTTATGAATTTATATTAAGTGTGTATTTGTATTTCTTTCTTCTTGAGGTGTGCAATAAAGAGTATTCTATTCTATTCTAAGTAGCAAACATTGTAGTAAGTACCTCTCTTCTCAAAAAAAAAATACGACAAAGAACTTGGCGCATCTCAATTCATTTATCGGTGAAGTCAACAACGTTTTACGCGATATTGAACTTGGCACTTATTTAACATTTATGCTTTTGATAGGATTTAAATTAGGTACATTACATTGTTCTTAACTTCTTACACATCAGCGGGCACGATGGTACTGCAGTTATTATATTTATATACCTAGATAAGACCGCCTATTGTTTGTTATCTGTGTTTTATATTGTTTTATATATTTTTCTTGTTGACGTGTGCAATAAAAAATATTCTATTCTAGTCTCTTTAATTTCCAAGATATCACATCTTTCATTAACCTTCAATTTTTTTATAGATAGTAAGGACATTGTTATTATTGACTGGAATGTTCTAAAAATAGTTATTTCCTATTCCTTTCTTTTCATACATAGAAATATACTAGCTCATCTGATTCAAAAAATAAAATATATAAGTACTAGAGTGAAAAGATACGACACCGACACTAGTGTGCAGTAATAAAACTCGCGGCTATGTGTGCGTGTCGAGGGGCGAGCGCGGCTTCTCATTCGGCATTACAAGGTCACCGAGTTACACTACACCGATAGGCCATATATTTTTTCTCCGCCAAAATTTTTTTGGCTAATTTTTGATGGAAAAAATCATGATAAGTACTTTCAATGAAAACTATATTGATCAAAATCGGTTTATCCGTATTTGAGTTATCGCAAAATTTCATAATTTTCTTTAACCTATTGACCGCCAAGCGGTCTAGCAATTTACCGTGCCACTGACGCCAGAGTAAAAAAAAAAAAGATGTGCCCAAAAATCAACAGGGATTGAAAAATACTTGTAGCGGTTAGAATTACAAAGTTTTTGATCATTGAAATTTGGACGGCTGTGGCCGACGTGGCGTCAGGGGCACGATTTTTTGTTGACGGCCACAGCCGACTGTGGCGGTGAAAAGGTTAAAAGGACGTAAGTTAACTTCAAGAAGGTAATAAGTAATTACAGTTACTTTGGCGTTTATGACCTTTTTATAGAACTTGAAATCTGTGTCGTAACTTAAACCTTGGGGTTAAAACCGCTGTTATAAGCCCGTGTCTTGTGAAGGATGAGCAACTACGGAACTATTCCTACACTGAGCGTGGCCCGACACGCTCTTGGCCGGTTTTTTCTTAGTTCGTTCACTGTAGAAAAATACACGTGAGGTCTCCTTATACCCCTCCCTCCTCCGACGTGATATATCGTGATTTTTTCTTGACCAATCGGTGTAAGTCCAGATATCTTTTTTTTTGTCTTTAAATGGATATTTGGACTAGAAGTTAACAAAGAATCAAGCTACACTAAATTGATACAGATAGTGAGATTTACATTTACAAATCATACTTATGCCGGTTGTGCACACTCGCTGAGACAGGGCAATACCTGGCATGCCGTCACTTTGTAACTCTATGAGTAAATGAAGGACGGCATGCTTGTCTCGCCTTGTCCTGTGCCGGCGAGTGTGTACAACCATTATAAAAAATCTCGTCTCTTATTGCAAGTTTCGTTTTTCGACTTATGAATTTATTCTTGCATACCGAAATCCCTTGCTTATTATAATGTTACTAATGTAAAAATAAACGCGCTACCGATCGACGATCGAGGTATTTGTTTCTATCTTGTTACAAAAGGCTCCTTATCCGTTCAAAAATGCTGATGTAAGTTTTCTCTATGAAATTTGATTTTTTCTTTAAGTATGTTATTTCGTAACATATTTTTAATTTGACTACTTAGAATTGTTTTTTTATTACTATTGCGATTAATTGTTATATACGTATAATTTGAAACCTACAGTTAGAATTTTTCATTAATGATTTTTCTTTCAAAATACTATTCGTAATTAACAAAAACCAAGCAATAAACTATTTTTTCAATTTAATTTCGACTGCATTAAAGCATGTAAGCTATATTACTACAGTCTGACCAAAAATAGTAGAAATTAAAAAGTGGCAATACTGTAGTGTCGTCCCATTCTAATCAATCTAAGAAAATGGGACGACACTACAGTATTGCCACTTTTTTATTTATATTCTTTTTGGTCCCACTGTATCTAGATCTCAGGGAAAAGTATTATTTACTTCAAAAAGTTGCTTAATATTATCAATAAGGTATATTTATAATAAAATAAAATAAAAATGTTAAAGAAATAATAGTGATGGAGTTACACTTTGTACGTAATGCCGTGCCGTGTTACACTCTCGTTTTTTAACAAAAGGTGTAATTAAATTAAAACCAGTTTACGTAGGTGCTCATCATATTAATAAACTTATAAATGATTTAGCATTTAGGTACGGTCACGTTTAGTGTTAGTGTTTATGATTTTGATTAATCATTTCGATTATTGAATAATGCTTCGTAAAACGACATCTATGCTGCGTTGACGTAATACTCGAAAGTATACGATGCTTTCTAATTATTTACAACAAGAAGATGTAGATGCCGCTAGTATTGCACTGCACTTAAACTGATTTTTACGCCATCTAGCCGTCACCATGAATTGCTATCATTGCGCACTAACGCCGTCTGGACGTCAGCATGAATTAGCTTGGCGTATTTTAATGTATGGAGTGTTTACATCTGTATACTGTTTGATCTATGGTTATATCGAAGTTTTTTACTCGAAATGTAATGACTACGCACTTTGCTTGACGTATGTTGTTTTCTCTGTCAAACTAAATGTCATCGGCATTGTCATTGTCAGCGAATTTTCTGTGCAATAAGCAAAAAGTGTTATGAAAATGCCGAGAATTGAAAGTATTAAGTGATTATGTTATTAATTTGTATTTTGATTGATCGACCATCACGGTTTTATTCAGATTGACCACCACGGTTTCGGGAGATGGAGGAATGGCGATGGCATGTTTAATTTTTGTTAAATTTGAATTTAACAGATTATGTATTATTATAAACACAAGAAAAATATCCTTGCAAGGCAATGTACTCATTGTTCTGCATCTCGGTGCGTAGAATGCGATGCGATAATGTTGGGTTAGTAAGACCTCAGGGGTTGAGGTATAGGAAAGGTGGGCCAGTTTTGGGACTAAAAAAAAATTTCGGTGTGAAATTTATGTCAATATAACACCTCATTTTTATTAAAGTATCCTTTAAAACATCCTATAATAAGCATGTTTTGTTATGTAAACTTTTTCTCTCAGATCAATATTTACCGAGATATTGGGGTTTTTAAGGTAAAAATGCTGTCTGAAAATATGGTACATGGGTTGAATACCGAAAACTGTAGGTTAGGTTAGGTTTGTTTTGTGACCATGTATAGCGGAGCGAGCGTAGCGAGCGGAGCGTCAAAATGCTTGCTTACATGACCCTCATAAATAGTCTACTATTATTACGTACCTACATCAAAATATGTTTATGCATTTGAACCCCAATATCTCGGTAAATATCGATCTGAGAGAAAAAGTTGAAAGAATAAAATATGCTTATTTTAGCGTAATCTACTAGATTCAATCTAATTTAAGCCCAAACCAACAAAAAAAAATTAGTCCTAAAATCGGTCCAGCTTTGCTATACTCTGACCCTTACTGCTTATTTCTCGAGAAGATCTAGATTGTTCCCTATTTTCAAAGGATTCTTTTCCCACGGATTTGTCTGTTACTGAAGCGGCACTGCCTATTAATGGTTATTATTTTTACTTTTGTTTATTAAGCTTTGCTAGGCTTAGATTTGCTTTGAGTAACATTTGTACATGTATGTATTACTCTCCAGTCCATGTAAGTATACAAATATAAAATGTGTTGAATCCCTTTTGCTTATAATTAATTTTATTTCGGAAATACAAATATGAGGACTAAACGCAGTTTCCTTTTAAAAAGCTTTTATTTAACTTGCAATGACAGTTTCCTTTTTTCATTAAGTATATATAATAAAAAAAAAAAACAAATTACATGTTCAAGTGTTACAAATAGGAAGTACATATTTCATTTACGCGAGCGAAGCCGCGGGCACGTCTAGTCCTCATATATTTCTGGTCGGGCTTTAAAAACACGACTCACCGTTATCGGGGACCCGGCGCCTGTCCTTATCGCGGCTTTGGCTCATCGCAACATGGTCCATTTCGTTTTTTGCTTCAGTCCCTTTCACAGTGTCAATGTCAGTGATACGTATGTCATTTTCCACATCAGATTTGTTTCCAGCACGTCTCGTAAGTGTCTTGCTCTTGCGTGTGTCAGTGGCAAGCTCGTGCCAGACGATGCGCTCCAACCTCACCACACACTCCCTCAACACGAGTCGCGGCGCGCACTCAGACAAATTTAATTTCACTGAAACAAACCACGTAGTTAAAGAAAATTAGATTGAAATGTATGGAAAATTAGGCAAAATAAAAAGGACAACTTTTATCTATATATATAAAAGAAGAAGTCCTGACTGACTCATCAACGCACAGCCGAAACTACTAATGTTAGAGAGTTGATTTTTGCACAGTAGGTTACTTTTATAACGTGGGCTAGGGATAAGAAGGGATTTTTGGAAATACCTGCCCTAAGAGGGTTAAAAGGGGTGCAAAGTTTGTATGGGGGAAACTTTTTTTTGGAGCTAGAGACTTGAAACTTTGTAGAAAGATTACTTATTCAAAAACACAAAAAGTGCTTTCAGCGTTTTAGAAAATTTCACCTCTAAGGGGGTTAAAAAGGGGTGCAAGGTTTGTATGGGGAACACCGTTAATGTTGTTTATAAAGAAGTGTTACGCTAATCTATCTTCTTCTATTTACTTGAAACTTTGTAAAAAGGTATTAAAATTAAATGGAAGAAAATTAATTTCAGCGTTTTTGAAAATTCACCCCCTAAGGTGGTAAAAAAGGGGTTAAAAGTTTGTATGGAGATTAAGTACTTTTTTGAGCGCGGGACTTGAATTTTTGTGTAAAGGTACACTATTAGAATACAAGAAAAGTAATTTCAGCTATATTCGGTATTTTTTCTCTTTTTTAGGGTTCCGTACCCAAAGGGTAAAAACGGGACCCTATTACTGAGACTTCGCTGTCCGTCCGTCCGTCCGTCTGTCACCAGGCTGTATCTCAAGAACGGTGATAGCTAGACAGTTGAAATTTTCAAAAATGATGACAACAAATACTAAAAATAAAATAAAATAAATATTTAAGGGGGGCTCCCATACAACAAACTTGTTATACCTATATATACATATATATATATATAGGTACGGAACCCTTCATGCGCGAGTCGGACTCGCACTTGCCCAATTTTTTAGATTCACTATTTTAGGAAATAAGGGGTGTGTGAGGAAATCGTCAAATTTTGCTCATTTTCGTAAATAACTTCAAAACCGTTTAATTTAGAATTATGAAATACATATCGTATTTGAGATGTTCATAATGTACCCTTTCATTTGATATGTCACACGATATACTTGGCCATTTTTTTTTCTAATTTTCCCCCTAAAACTGGCCCCCATGTTTCAAATTACTTTATTTACTTTACGTTACGAACCCTATTGTCAGGAGCATAAAGTCGTGTTCAGATAGATATTTTGTTCTCGTAAGTGTAGAGATGTAAATGAACTCGAATGTACTTAAATACCCACTCAATTGCTTATTTTTTATTAAAGCAGTAACGTCTGCTAACGTAAACTAAATGTTTACAAATGAAGCGAAATATGAAAAATTTAATGATTCGGACAGGATTCGAACCTGCGTTTCCAACGGCTTTCCGGGCCAACACGGGCGTCCTCCCAATTGGACCACCGAATCAGATGTCAGAGCCACTGAATTTTTCAACCAGTTGCTTCGAATCCTGTCCGAATCATTAAATTTTTCAATTTTCACTTCATTTGTAAACACCCACTCAATTGCTTCGAATTTTGAGTTGGACTCTATTTATATAATAAAATAAGAGCGGTGACAGGTAGCCGTAGTTACCAAAAGTAATCTAGTGGATACAGAGAACAACCATGACCCAAGCTCAAATATTCGAGTTCACCACACAAATATTTGCCCTGGCCGGGATTCGAACCCGGGACCGCCGGCCCAGTAGGCAGGTCTGTACAAACCGAGCCAACCGCGTTGTGAATGGAGCAAAACAACTCACCATCCACATCACCGTCACGTCTGCCATCGTCCTGCGACGTCCCCCGGCGCGCTTCGGCCCTGAGCAGCGCCTCGAGGCTCTGGACGCGGTCCAGGCGCACTACACAGTCCCGCAGCAGGGGCCGATCTATCACATCTAACGCCTGGGCTGCTATACGTAAAATCATTAACAGTGTGATGAAAAAAAAAGAAAACCGGCCAAGTGCGAGTTGGACTGCCGCACCGTACAATGTGATGTAACAAAAAATTTAAGGGTTTCGCTATTTTTCCTTTATCTGTGCTATGAGACGTTGCTTTGTACCAAATTTCAAAATTCTGAGTTCACAGGTGTTGGTTTTGATTCCCTTGCGAGTGCCGAAAATTTGCAGCATAAACGGCTGTATCTTTTGATTGCGTTGCAAAATAATGCCAAATTTTTCGCCACGGGCAACTTGATACAGAATTGGTTAGAACTTATCATTAGAAACCTCGGAATATACTACAACAGGTAGCTATTGTGTTTATTTTCCAACTTATTCATGTTGGTAAAGTGACGTAATTTTCGGGCAAAAGAAAATCAAAGTAATTCATCTCTTCAACTTTAAGAAATATTTTGAATTATAATGTTTAAAACGTAATATTGATCGTAGCTTTATGTTTAGAAATGATTTACAACCTTCTACAGGCATTAGAAGTCAAGATATTAACTATTTTAGTTTTTTTGTTTTTATTTTTTTTCTCCCAAACGGGCAAGTAGTGGCTGATAATTTTGATATGGAAAGTACTTCTGAGTGTCCTGAACATGTGATATTAAAATGGGCGCGGTAGCTCGTGGGGTCTCGAAGAAATATCAACTTCGGTTTTGATAAAAATATCATCGTCTAGGGTTGATACTTTTCGGTCAATAATATTTGACTGAATAGTAATAATGTTATTAAGTATTTGAATCTTACAAATTATTACCTTTGTGTATAAATCAGTATTTTTAAACTGGACATTAAATAAATATGTAAATATTAAGGGACAATCATACAGAAATCGACCTAGTCCCAAACTAAGTAAAGGTACTAGACGACGATATGCATAATGTGTAAATACTTATATAGATCTATTATAAATCTTATATTAATATGTGTCTGCAAATTCCTTTTCGTAAAATGATGGCCTGTATACATTTTGACATTATTTCGTATGATGGGTTCTTTTAATTTTGACAGTGTTTCTTATCTGACAGATTGCTGCAAAAATACGATTGAAATATAAAAAAAAGTATACAGTTATACATGTGCCAGAAGGGCATTAATTTTTTTATTTTAAAATATCTACCAGCGGTTCGCTATAAGGCTTACTAAGAAGAAAGAACTGCCGGGATATACTTTTAAACAAATTCTCTACATATACTTCCTTAAACACTAATTTAATTTACACCGTTCGAGGCCCAGGGTTTTTGATAAGATGTAAAACCGGCTCCCAAGCCGGTAGTAAGTGGCAAACCGTCTTCTCTTTTGAAATTAGACATTCTATTAGAATTCAATTTTCGGCTAAGTCGGCCGAGTTTATTCATAGGGAAGGTTTTTCAAAAACAGGTGGTAATCTTAATGAATATGATGCGTAGTTTTAAAGGCTTTGTTTTATAATATGTAGTGATTGTAGGGACACATCCTTACCTACATATGTTAGAAATCTGAAAATGTCTTAAATACTTACATTTGTAACATATGTAGACTCACAAATTTTGCCGTTCTGACCTTCTTTTACTTTTTCATCTCCAATATTCACACCTCAATGATCGCATGTTTATTAGAATTTAAGTACCTAGTCATCCTGCTGATGGCGTTGTTTATTGTAAATTTGTATCTTACTTTTTGTCCATATGTTTATTGATACATGTATTGCCCTTTTAATTTGTTCGCCGCAATGTTCAACTAATGATGTTAGTTAATAATAACTATAATCTTGCGGTCTAGTCGGTGAAGGATAAGGTTTAGGCAGCCGACTTGTTGGTACAGCCGTGGCATGAAAAATGTTCGTCTCTTTTGAACCTTAACACCAACATTGACTCTAAAGTGACTCCAAAAGTGACGAATCTTTTTAATCTTCAACATAGACATATTTGTATACATAATATGTATACTTATAGTATTATTTGTTTTGGTTTTTTTCTATTATATTCTATTGATGGAAGAGTGGGATTTCCGGACACCAGCATATGTAAAATTAAAGAAGTTGTTTTCGTACCTACATTTTATGAAACCGGAAAAATATTTTTTGTTTTTATTATATATTTTTTAAATTAAAATGTTGTGATTATTTGTAAAGTAAGTAGAAAAGAAAGTTCCTATGAATGTTTACATAAAAATTAATTAACCGAAAATTTGATCGAATTATTTTGGCAGCCCTGAAAAAAAGTTTTATTGGCATGTATCTTGAAGACCCCACGAGCTACCGCGCCCATTTTAATATCACATGTTCAGGACACTCAGAGGTACTTCCCATATCAAAATTATCAGCCACTACTTGCCCGTTTGGGAGAAAAAAAATAAAAACAAAAAAACTAAAATAGTTAATATCTTGACTTCTAATGCCTGTAGAAGGTTGTAAATCATTTCTAAACATAAAGCTACAATCAATATTACGTTTTAAACATTATAATTCAAAATATTTCTTAAAGTTGAAGAGATGGATTACTTTGATTTTCTTTTGCCCGAAAATTACGTCACTTTACCAATATGAATAAGTTGGAAAATAAACACAATAGCTACCTGTTGTAGTATATTCCGAGGTTTCTAATGATAAGTTCTAACCAATTCTGTATCAGGTTGTCCATGGCGAAAAATGTGGCATTATTTGGCACTGTGCGTTGGCTTAGTAGTTTGATTTTTTCACAGCTCCAAGGGACAGTAGACCTGACTATTTGATATGAATTTCAACTTCATACATCTACGCGTTCCTGAGAAAAAGGGTCTTGACAGACAGACATATGGACAAAAATTTGATCCTATAAGGGTTCTGTTTTTATCCTTTTCAGGTACGGAACCCTAAAAAGGAAACCTACAATAATTACTAAGACTACACCCAGTAGTATTTAAAGTCTGCAGTTAATGATTTCAAGTTCTGGAATGATCCAGGATCTTTTTCTTATTTAAAAGTTCTGACTACTTTCAATACTCGTACTTATATCACAAAAACCAGCCAAGTGGGAGTCTGGATCGCGCACCGAGGCTTCCGTACAAATACTTACTGGCCAGTTAAATTCGCAGCTGGTATGTATGGCGCCGCATACAAATGAGGTGCAAAGTTAACGCAACTGATCACGTTTGTTGTATGGGAGCCCCCCTTGAATATTTTATTGTTTTTAGTATTTGTTAACATAGGGGCAACAGAAATACATCATGTGTGAAAATTTCAACTGTCTATCTCATTTACCTTGAACTAGCGGGTTAGTAATAGGATTCCGTTTTTTACCCTTTGGGTATGTGTAAAAACTACTCCATACCTGATAAAGAAACTTACCACGAAGCGCGAATACTATGTCGGGCGGCTGCAGGCTCTCAGGCCCCAGCACGAGCTCATCCTTCACCTCGTGATGTTCATAAAGACCAGCTTGCGCAGCTGCCTCACTTATACCATGGAGGCACGCATTACACTCCCACTCCGTTTCGTATTTTACAAAGTCTTCCTCCTCCTTAACACGCACTGTAAAACCGCAGTATGTTATTTAAACTGGATAAATATTTGTCAAAAGCTGTAGCAGCAACTTTTGTAATTCAACATGAGAACATGCAATTTAATGAGATTTTCATACAATTCATATGTCCCATCCATACTGACCACAGTGATTGCCGATTAGGATAATAAGATTAAAAAAAAAGGGTATCACAGCGAGACAGAGATGCTCCATATAAAAATTCAGTTGTGAAAAATAAGGTGGTGTGATTTTTTTTTTACGTTATATGATGCCAGCTCAGATCAGCTACTCTTTATTTAATTGGAAACACTCATAATTTTACTGGCACAAGTGAGCAAATTTTTTATTATTATTATATTATAAATACCACCACTCAGTAAAGATGGTAGGCCACATAAGTGATACCTGCTCCATAGCCCGACTCCCTGACCACAGACCATGTACACAGTGCGCCCGCGTCACCCCCTCGCAAATCAGTCCCGTGGCGCAGAAGTAATCCCATTAGCCGAGCAGGTTATACTCCCACACAAAGTCCTACTCACTGTTAGTGAGGGCCAAACAGCACTGATACAGTTCAAGTCGTGTATAAAAAAAAAAGTGATACCTGCATTACCCACCTTGTTCATTAAATGGACATTTTGTTATTTCTTTCACTTCCATAGTATCCGCGTTCAAGAAAAAGGCTGCTGTGCCGACTCCTGCTCTTGTATACCAATTGTATACCTACTCGAACCTCGGTGTAGTGATCGACGAAGGAAAGAACTATCCGGAAGTTCCAGGAACTGATCAATCTTGTGTGTAATTTAAACATGTAGTTGACAAAATATAATTCACAAATCACCGACACAATTTAATTCAGAAAGGAACTTGGAATGCAAGGTTCTAAGCATAACTTTATTACATTAACATAACCTCACACCTTAGCCTCGCCTCATACAAATTTAATAAATTTATTCCATTCCAACTGTCTTGTAAAAAAAAAAACTCAACTCAAAAGTATGACTCAAAGAGTAAAGTAATATATATGGTATGGACTAATCTGTGGCATGTTGGCGAGAGTGTACAGCCGGCATAAAAGAAAGCTTCCAGTCCATATTCCATTTCACTTCAGTTATCAACAACTTGTCATTGTGACATTGTCAACCGCCACCAAAATGAATATAATCACTTCGATTCGAAAGAGAATATAGGTAATCACTAAACGGCCTATTCTATACGTTTTTAATGCCGCCGAGGGACGCTCGTGTATGTTTCTTATTCTGGCGTCTTGTTTTTAATTTTAACTAATTGCTACAGCCTACAATGATTGACGCCGCGGCTAACGATGCACTGGACGCGCTGGCGGCTTGTCGCTGCTGCCTCCTGGGCCCGCAGCAACGCTGTCTGAAGACGCCGTACACCCATCTAAACAACACCGAGATATATTCAGATATGCTGAAAGAATGCTTCAATATACAGGTAAATTAATATTTCTCTTACTTAGCAATTTGATGTTAATCAAGAGTTGTTATTTATTCCTACAAATTCTTTAAAATTTACGTTCAAATTTTAGTATAGAACTGACCTTTACAAGTTGTAGTTATACTATTTATTTTGTCTTATTCACATAGGTACCCTTATATCTCTCTTCAATATGTCCTTAACATCTTCCAAATACTTTAAAGTCTATTTGCTTTATTAGTAATTTATGGGTTGTTAAGCTTAAGAAAAAATAAAATGGGTCACTTTGGTTGACCATTGGATACAATTGCAGTCCAGCTTGATTTTATAATGAGTGGCAAGTCTGGTCATAATCCCATCATAAACTTATTTGTATTGCTCTAAAGAAACCTTTTATGTAACTAAATATTGTGTTTAACTTGCAGCTAGATGTACCCAGTGATGAGTGTGGCATCTGTGAGGAGTGTGTGGTGCACCTGCGAGACGCGAGCCTCTTCAAGCGGCAAGTGCAGCGCAGCCAGCGGGAGCTGCAGGAGCGGCTGGCGAGAGCTCTTAAAATCATAGGTAGATTTTACTATCTATTATGACGTAAAAGTTCATATAGAGAACCCAGTCTTTTCAAGAGTTCTGTTACTACTATTAAGAGAGTTTTCCCGAATCCGTGATTAGTGCTGACGAGAGTGCACTAATCACGGATTCGGGTAAACTCTCTCAAAAATAGACTAGACAAACATTTACAAACACAGAACACAAGTGAATAGTGATATGCACGCATCAGCTGTAAGCTGCCTGTGCATTAAATAAATAAATAAATATATAAGATAGTTAATCTTGGTTTTGTTATTTGTTTTTATAGAAGAAGCACCTCCTACAGTGGTGAAGATGGAGATAGCTGATGAGGATGAGGCGAGTAATAACTTGTCAGGTCAGTGTCAACATAATGAAATAATGAACTTTATTCTGCAAGTAGGCCACAAGGGCACTATTACATGTCTGAGTCATTTCACAAGAGGAGACCACTGTTGAGAAGAACCGCCAAATGAAACTCAACAGTCACTAATTTTTTCAGGAAGGGTAAGTACTATTACAGTAAGATGAACTTAACTATATGTAGTTCTCGAACAAAACATATTAGAAGTGTATTCTAAGATATAAATGAGGAAAAATGTAAGAATAAAATAGAAACTACAAGAAAGTATGACTGTTTATCACAATTTATGTATGTTTGATATGCTTTCTTATTAGAACTGTGTCCCTTAAACTAGTCAGGTACAATGTAAGAAGGAGTCAGTTAGTTAGTTTCTGGTTCAGGCCATGCATTTTTGTCTGTCAGATAGTCGTCTACTGTATGTATAATATGCTTTTGACAAGAGATTTTTTTAAACAATTTTTGAGAGATGGAAAGGCTAATTTTAAGACATGGTCAGGTAACTGGTTAGAAAAATGAATACATTGGCCTAAAAATTATTTACATACATTACGAACACCAAACTTTCTAATAGCAATTTTATTTTTATTTCTAGTGTTAAAATTGTGGACATCGAATTTTTTTTATGGAACTGTATCTAGGTCTGTCTTGTCTTATTATTATTATGTTCTTAAAAAAATACATAATACTCTCATAAATATATTGGGACGCTACAGTTAAGATGTTTATATCTTTAAAAATGTGTATAAGGAGTCACAATAATTCAGGTTATACAGAATGAATGGCTCTTTTTTGTGGCACAAATATAGTCTGAATGTCAGCTGATTTGCCTCAAACCAGAATACCATATGACATGACACTATGAAAATAACTATGATAAACTAAGTGACCTGTATCAACATTACTCAATTGTCAAATTTTCCTAACAGCGTACGCCGCTGAACTTTATTTACCTGCACTGCTATATGTGGACTCCATTGCAAATTACTGTCCAATGTTATACCTATGAATTAATGCCTTATTCATTATTTCTAAACATTCACCATTTAGTAATATAGTAGAATCTACCACCGTAACATTCGGTAAAGCAAATCTAACACATTTAGTTTTCTTGGCATTTAATAGAAGATTATTAGTAGTAAATCAGTTAAGTACTTTATCTAGTGTGCCATTAATTTCCGCATAGTCGGTTGATTTCCGGTTAACCTTAAAAGTTAATGATATATCTTCAGCAAATAGTACAATATTACAAAGATTATCTACTTAAAGATGGTAAGTCATTTATATAAACCAAAAATAGAAATGGACCTAAAATAGAGCCCTGTGGCATTCCTAGTTTAACTATAGCTCCATTGGACTGGGTTCCATTTACATCTACTGTTTGCATTCTATCACTGAGATATGAAGACATAAGGCTTAAAAAGCATTTGAAAACAGACCATAATGTTCTAATTTCAAAATGAGTGTTTCAGGATGCATGCAGTCGAATGCCTTAGAAAGGTCGCAGAAGATCCCATAGCTCCCATAAACACATAAGCTAACATAAACTAGGACTTTATTACAATGTCATAAGTAATGTAGCTTGTAGTATACCGTATTTATTTCAATAAAAAAGGAAAAACAAAGAAACAGTAAATAAAAAGCTTAAATACTACTAACAACTATGTCCAAAAAACCTAAAATTAAAATAAACTAAAACAGATTCAAAAAATTACTCCCCTGCGGCATGGTACCGAAAATGCTGGCAGCTATGCTGATACGTTGAGCGAGGAAGCTGCCAGCTCTTCGGTCCCCAGTGGTCTCTGCAAGCCTTTTGGATAAATCTTTGTAAAGCTTGCGGGCACTGGGACCCCATGGACCTAGGGTCTCGACCCCAATCGGTACAAAATTGTATTCGGGGCCGAGACCCCTATATTTGGTGCTTTCAGTTTCTCGGCCGCTTCAGCAGCTGCACCCGCTCTGCCAGATGTTCCGTGAAGGTGGGACAGCGCCAGTGTGTCTACACAAGTGGCATCCCACACAAGAACACGTCCCAGCCTCCACGGAACTAGGGACATCCCATCCGGTCTCTTGCCATCGTCCCTGGCGATACCCGATGGCTCCATAAACGCCGGTACGTTGACGGTGGCAAGAGAGCGGCGGATAATGTCGTTCAGAGTGGCATGTCTCGAGAAGCGGCCTGCACTTTTCTGGCAAGAGAGGCAATGGTGTCCCAGTGTATCGACCGCGCTGCCGCAGGAACATCTATGAGGCGCACAGATTGGCACTCCGAGTCGCAGGCAGGTGGATATGCGGAGGGTTTCGGGCTCTAGGTACGTACCAGTATTGGCAGAGGGGAATGCGTGCAGCCAGTGGCCCGCTTCTTTCGTGCCCGCTGCCAAAATTCTGGCACGTTCAGAGCCCGTACTGCGACTTAGGAGGGAGTCATACGTTACGTTTGATAGGATGTCGTCCCAGGACCTTTGTGATTTTAAATTTTCTGGGAAGTCCTCTCCCGGGCAGGCAATGGACCAAGCTCTTTTGGCCTCCGTTAAGCCCGCAGTCTCATAGTTTAAGGCAGAGTAGGCCCTCAGAATTTTGCCTATGAGAACTGCCGAGCTGTGGGCAGAGGACAGAAAAGCTGGTGCGGAAATGGAGGAAATTTTGCGGATCCCTATCCCACCAAAGCGAACGGGAAGGGATGCTTGGGTCCAGGATTCTTCGCTGAGCTGAATATTTAAAATAGATCCCAGGTTAGCTTTGATTAAGTCATCTAATTGGGTTAGTAAAATTTGGAAATTTGTGAATGGGCAGCAGCGAAGTGCATACGTGAATTTTGGGACATTAGGCAGAATTTAAGGAGAGTAATTGCAAAATGAGGACTAATTTCGAGAAGACAATTTTCGTAGTTTTTGAATTTGGAAATACATTCTGAAATAAAGCCCGGAAAAGATTCTTCGAAAATAGGGGCCCCTAGGAGGCTGAGGGAATAACTGTCTACTATTTTTATGTTCGGTGTTAGAACATCAAATTTGGATTTCACTTGTAGAATATTTAAGTTTGAGTTTTGTATAAGAAGTTCACACTTGCTAAAGTTAAGCTCTAAACCGATTGATTGAAATTCGGTTTTGATGGTCGAAAGGTCAGAAAATAAGGTATCTAGGTCGCCTCCTAGGGTCCCGTCGTCTAGGTACCAAACGTTACACATTTACATTTGTTTAGCACTCATTTGCTCAAAGGTTAACTGGAAGAGATCCCTTAAAGGGATAAGTTCGCCTTTGTACTGTTGGTTATGGGATATTAACAGAAACAATAGAATCAATTAAAATAATATTTATTTTAATATACTGTTAGGAGAGACGTGTATTTCTAACTAAACAGCGTGATCAATAATAAACTAAACCAATGCATACCTCTTAGGATAGAGGTACTTATAAAAACAACGAACACTTGACAGTGTAGACTAGTCTCCATGTGAGTAACAGAGAAAGTCATATAGCACACAAGTTAGAGTAGGACGGATTTGTTTTTGTGAATTCCAACACGCCCCTTCAAAAATAAATCTACTTTCTCTAAAATTATTTATACTTATAATCTATTTAGAATAATAGATCACACGCTCTCCTTTATCTGGGGTACAATTTTATCATGGTCCAACATTTGTTGCATAGGATTAGGGAACACCCAGAAAAACCTAACCAAACCATTTCCTATAAATATTTATATATTTAACTATATATATTTACATTATCCAACTTTAATATAAGCATTTACTATTTATCTATTTATATTATTCCAAGTTTCTCTCTCATGAGAGAAAAACGCACTGTGGGCAATGGTTTTGTAAGGATGTCAGCCAGCTGATTACCTGTGGAAATATAATTCACTTTAATAACATTGTTCTCCACCTGTTCTCTAGAAAAATGATATTTTATATCAATGTGTTTCGATCTTTTGTGACTCGTTGGATTGTTTGCAATGCTTATACAACCATTATTATCCTCATAGATCGGTATGGGACTAGTTGTTTTAATGTTTATACTTGTCATAAAAGACTTTAGCCAAAGAGCTTCCCTAACAGCTTCGAATAAAGCCATGTATTCAACTTCAGTAGATGAAGCAGCCACTGTTTGTTGTCTTTTTGTTTGCCAGCATAATGTGCATTGTTCAAATAATTGAAATAAATAACCAGTTGTACTTTTTCTGTCCAATTCATTACCACCCCAGTCAGTCAACAAACCCACACAAAAAGTTTTGACTATTATTTCGGACATATGTTAACTTCAGGTCCATAGATCCTTTCAAGTACCTTAATAACCTTTTTAAGTATGACCATAGTTTATGGTTGTTTTTGTTCGTAAATCTGCTCAATAAGTTGACAGAAAAGTTAAGTCAGGTCGAGTGCAGACCATAAGATACATTAAACAACCGATAAGGTTTTTACATGGGGCTTCAGTTATTTCACACGAATTTAACTCGTTGTAATCAATTTTACTTTCTAAGGGTGTGCTAACAGGTTTACAGTCACTCATGTTAAACTTTTCTAAAATAGTTTTTTATGTACAATTCCTGATCTAAAGTAATTTTATTATCGGTTCTTTCGATTCGAATTCCCAAGAAACACTTAATTTCGTTTAAGTCTACCATTTTAAACTGATTCAATAAATAACTTTTGAAACTATTCATGGTATTTAAATCTGCAGTTAAGATAACGAGATCATCAACATATAGTACTACGTAAATGTTTTTCATTATATCACCCGCATCTAAAATGTAAATGCATCTATCAGCTGATGAGTACCGAAAACCCTTATTTATCAAAGCTTGTTCGAACATTTGAAACCAACAACGTGCGGATTGCTTTAATCCATATAACGACTTATTTAATTTGCAGACCTGATTATCTGCACATGGGATTCCTTCAGGAACTTTCATGTATATTTCTTCCTGTAACTTCCCATTTAAAAATGCCGTTTTAACATCCATATGATGAAGAAGCAAATTAAATTGATTCGCAAAGGCTAACATAAATCTGAAACTTGTAATTCTTGCGACTGGTGCGAATGTTTCACTATAGTCAACTAAATATTCTTGACTAAAACCGCGAGCCACTAAACGTGCTTTATATTTCAAAGGTTTTCCAAACTCATCATTTTTAATCGTAAATATCCATTTACAATCGACAATATTTCTATTTACGGGTTTTTCTACCAGTGTCCAGGTCTCATTTTCAGTGAGAGAATTTATTTCCTCTTTAATTGCATTTTCCCATGAATACCTATCATCTCTAGATTCAATTTCTTTATAACACGTTGGTATTTTACAAAGTAAAGACTTTGCACACAATAAATAATTAAAGGTACTGTCTTCATTTTCATTATACGACACAGTAGGTAGGTTTTTAATCCTTTCACTCCTTCTTAAACTATTTTCATTTACCGATTCATTTTGAGATTTTGTCAAGTTATTATCAAATGTGCTACGGCTTGGATATACATCTGTTTCACTTACTACAGATTTATTACTATTAGTAGGTCGATTATCAAATGAACTACAGGTTGGGTACGCATCTGTTTCACTTACAGATTTATTAGGTTGTTGACCTAATGGTGCAGAAGAACTGCCAGTTTGTTTAATTCCATCTGATTTTGTCTTATCAGATTTTACGCACAACCTCTTATACGAGTGCTTGTCAGATTTACCATAATTATCTGAAATAATTTGGTCAGGCAACAACGGCCTACTAGTTAAGAAATTAATCTCATCAACTATAACATCTCTGACTTTTACAAACTTTTGATCTACCATATCCCACACCTTATAGCCATTCGGTTCATAACCAACTAATATACCTTTTTGCGACTTTTCATCAAACTTGGTTTTCCTTGTTTTATTCAGAAAATAAACAATTGAACCGAATACCTTCAAATATTTCAGTACAGGTATTTTACTATGCCACATTTCAAAAGGTGTTTTATCGGTTTTCAGTGCTTTTGTTGGGCTTATATTAATTAAATAAGTGGCTGTTAATACTGATTCGCCCCAGAACCTTTTATCAAGCTTAGCACCTGAGATCATAGCTCGACTTCGTTCTGTTATTGTACGGATCATACGTTCAGCAATACCGTTTAATGCTGGCGTATGCGGCACTGTTAAATGGTAGCTAATACCTTTTTGCACACAATACTGTTTCATTTCATTTGATAAATACTCACCGCCATTATCAGAATACAAATTGACTATTCTCAAATTAAAATGCACTTCAGACTTAGCGACGAAATCTTGAAACGCAGCAAAAACGTCTGATTTATGGGCTATTAAGTACGTCACAGTGTAGTGCGTAAATTCGTCTACAAAAACAACAAAATAGTTTTTTCCGTCTACGGTTGAAGGAGTGATGGGACCACATACGTCCGTATGCACATTGAATAGAGGTCGTTTTATGACTTTAGATTTTGATTTATTAAATGGCAAACATGCTTGTTTCCCATTTATACAAGCTTCACATAATTTATCACTTACTGTAATATTATTCAATTGCTCGATATCAGAAAACATACACACAAAACAAACAAAACAAACACGCTTGCTTTTTATCTGTGCAAACTTGGATTTACCGATATGTCCAAGTCTTTGATGCCATAATTCGTAATTATTATTAACGACTCGATTTGATGTGTTAGCGCATTTGTCAAGCACAAAATTAATACCAATTAAATTGTTCAAACACTCACCCTTTGTTACCACCTTACCCTTATTCAAGACTTGTACCGTACAATTGTTGTCAAAAATAACGGTCATTCCGGCTTGTTGCATTTTCTTGACCGAAAGCAAGTTATACGGAATCTCGGGACAGTAGAGTACATCTTGTAGATCACCTTTTATGCCCAAATTGCTGACTACGGCCAGATTGCCTTTCTTTGTCGCTTGAATATATGATCCGTTTTTGCAACTGAAATGTTTATTGGTGTTTCCAATGACTCAAAACCTTGCGCTAAATCTTGCCTATTAATTAAATGATCAGAGGCTCCGGAATCCAAAATAAACGAGATGCAGTTTTGGTTTTCTTGGTTATTACTGTATTCTCCAGTCATAAAAGCAAATCCCGAAGTCTTAACACCTTCCTGATCTGTGATATTAACAGTCTGAACAGTTCTATTGTTTCTATTCCCTTTTTGTTGATGGTTTTTGCCCTTCTGTTTGTTGTAAAAACAGTTCTTTTGTAAATGGCCCTTTCTACCACAACAATGACACTTAATGTGTTTATATTGATGGTCTTTCTTTATGTAGGAGTTTTTATACGGTCTATTAGCGTTGGCATTCCGATTCATGTACGTATGTCTAGGTTTAATGTATTCTTGACGAATAGTATCAGCTTGAAGTACTTTCATACTCGTGTCTCGCCGTCCATTAATCACTTTTATTTCGTGATCCAACAGCCTAGTTTTCACAAACGCGAGTGTTAAATTGTCCTCGGTCAATGTTTCAATTGCTGTTACGACACCGTCATAATCGTTGGGTAGTGTCATAAAAAGATGGGTCACTTTGTCTGCCTCTTCAAGTTTAGCTCCAGCAGCCATTAATTCGACGATTAATTCATCAAATGACTGAAAATGCCTCAGTAAGGTTGTATCACCTTCCAGTTTTAAGTTTAGTAATCGCTTACGCAAAGCAAGCTGGGTTGCAATACTTTTCCTTTCATAAATATTGTTTAACTTTTCGAATATTTGTTTTGCACTATCGTTTTCACCCACAAGTCCTAATAAAGAGTCTGACAAATATTCTATCAGAGTATTCTTTGCAATACGGTCATTTTGAACCCATTCATTGTCCTGTATCACCGGAGTTTCACTGTCAATCACATCCAAAACATCAAGTTCATTTAATAAATTTCTTATTCTTAGTTTCCACACACTATATTTGTCCCCATTAAATGGCTTAATGTTCCTTTTTGACTTTGCAGTGTCCATTTTGAATTATTATTCAAAATCACTCAGAAGAAAATTAGGCACTAAAAAGTTCTTTTATTTTATTTTAAATTCACTCCACTATTAATTTACTTTAACTGCACTGGGCCCATAACCTGTTGGTTATGGGATATTAACAGAAACAATAGAATCAATTAAAATAATATTTATTTTAATATACTGTTAGGAGAGACGTGTATTTCTAACTAAACAGCGTGATCAATAATAAACTAAACCAATGCATACCTCTTAGGATAGAGGTACTTATAAAAACAACGAACACTTGACAGTGTAGACTAGTCTCCATGTGAGTAACAGAGAAAGTCATATAGCACACAAGTTAGAGTAGGACGGATTTGTTTTTGTGAATTCCAACATGTACACGCTTATTCCTTTGTAATGTGTTTTTCTTGTTTTTATGTACAATAAAGTGTTTACATACATACATACGTTAAATTTTGATTTTAAATTTTTAATAATTGGGTTAATGGCCACTTTTAAGCTCTATATCATTTCGCGAATTTAATTTAATTTATTATCGGTTTTTACCCTTGATAGTGTCCCTATAATAAGTACGGGATATAGACAACCTGAGCACCGCCTTTTTTGCGAACGAAGACGACACTGCGGGCCTGCGTACTCCGCCGCTGCGCCCCGTGCGACATGACAGATGTCAAAAAGGACACCGGATGTATTTACAAACAGAATATATGTGATGTGATGTTTTTCCAAAGATAGCGTTGTCCTTGCTCGAGTACATTTGCGATTGCAATAGTGCAGTGTCTTATCGGGCCTTGTTTTGTGTTGTTTTTCCTCCAGTGAACCAGTTTTAATAAGTTCTCCATCAGACGCTGGTTCAGTACCTTTTTTATACCTTTTGCACTCTGTTTGCGTATTTATAAGTTTTTTTATTCTATATTCTTGTATATTGCGTGAATGCAATCTGTGTCTCAGCCCTCTGACAGCACGTCGACTGGCCTACACACATGTCATTTATGCAACAAATCATTCAAATCCACCAAAGGCCTGAACATTCACATAAGTAAAACCCATCGTCGCTGTCTCAGCCAAAATGCTGTACCATCAAGCAACAATCTATGCACTTCTCCTCCGGCCGCCCTTCCTTCCGCCATCCAGCCAACCACACCATTTCATTTTCACCTCAGTCATAAAAAGGACCCAAATTTGCTGCGTTATACTGGAATTAAAACGACTTAAATAGAAAGTCACAAGTAGCAACACCTACCTTACGTGATTTTTAACTTTGTCGACTTGACATTCGCCATTGCTTTCTGTCAATTTGACAGCCCCGGTTTGTTTCCATTTTTAGGGTTCCGTACCCAAAGGGTAAAAACGGGACCCTATTACTGAGACTTGTCCGTTCGTCCGTCCGTCCGTCTGTCACCAGGCTGTATCTCAAGAACGGTGATAGCTAGACAGTTAAAAATTTCACAGATGATGTATTTCTATTGCCGCTATAACAACAAATACTAAAAATAAAATAAAATAAATATTTAAGGGGGGGCTCCCATACAACAAACTTGTTATAGATTATGGTACGGAACCCTTCATGCGCGAGTTGGACTCGCACTTTCCCAATATTTTTAAATACCTAAAAGTACAGACTATATACATAGTGTTGTATAGCAGGTACTTAATGTTTATCAGCTGTTCAACAGTAGTGTTATTGCTTCAGGCGAGCCGGAGACGGCGCGCGACGCGGCGAGCGACGAGGACCCGATATCACGTGAGTCACACACATACCTCGGAACGAGAGCACGAATACTTTTTGTACAAACGTAGAATTGAATAGACAGTTCATTGCAAGGACCGTAAATACTCATGAGGGTTCAATCTCACAATATTAAAAAAGAAATAAATATATTTACTCATGACGTGACCTTAAAACAATTAAGTATATTAAGAGTGACAAAAATAATAAAATATAAAACAATAGCCAACTATAATAATAGGTCTGTGCCACGATGCGGTCCCACCTCAGGGACCATAGGTGGCGCCACGGAGACTGCACGCACGAGTGCTGATCGCATTTAGACAACACAAAGTATTTTCAAGAGTTCTGTTACTACTATTAAGATATTTAATGTTGGTTTTGTTATCAGTTGTTATAGAAGAAGCACCTCCTACAGTGGTGAAGTTGGAGATAGCTGATGAGGATGAGGCGAGTAATAACTTGTCAGGTCAGTGTCAACATAATGAAATAATGAACTTTATTCTGCAAGTAGGCCACAAGGGCACTATTACATGTCTGAGTCATTTCACAAGAGGAGACCACTGTTGAGAAGAACCGCCAAATGAAACTCAACAGTCACTAATTTTTTCAGGAAGGGTAAGTACTATTACAGTAAGATGAACTTAACTATATGTAGTTCTCGAACAAAACATATTAGAAGTGTATTCTAAGATATAAATGAGGAAAAATGTAAGAATAAAATAGAAACTACAAGAAAGTATGACTGTTTATCACAATTTATGTATGTTTGATATGCTTTCTTATTAGAACTGTGTCCCTTAAACTAGTCAGGTACAATGTAAGAAGGAGTCAGTTAGTTAGTTTCTACTAATTATAAAAACGGTATAAACTCACGTAAAAATTGTCAGGAACGGCCCGACATGTTTCGAACTCATTTGGAGCTCTTCATCAGGGGTAGCTATCCGTGCTGCTACGCGACACAACAAGCAAGCTGATTCTCATCACCACCCGGCCCACCTGTCATCAGTCCCGAGGGCGCTTATTAATAGGGCTCTCCGTTTATGTGATCCTCAATACGTAAATGGGGAGTTAGCGCATGTGCGACAGGTATTGGAGAAAAATGGCTATAAGTGGAGACAGTGTCAGCGTGTAGCGAGCCCCAGTACAGCACAACGCCCGCAGACTGTAGAGAGAGCGCCTGCGTACTTACCTTATATCAAAGGTGTGACGGATACCATCGGACACATTTTACGCCGTAGATATAGCATTACAGCCTGGTTCCGTCCTTTGACTAAGATGAGGCAGTTGCTACGGTCTCCTAAAGATAGAGATCCATTTGGAACCCCTGGGGTGTATGAAATACCGTGTGAGTGTGGCAAGGCATACATAGGAGAGACGGGACGTAATGTTTCGACAAGATTGTCTGAACATATACGCAGTGTCAGAAAAATGGATACGAGAGACTCCGCTGTTGCGGAGCATGTTGTCGAGGCCGGTGCGTCCCATTTCGTACGTTTCGATAAGGCACGGTTGTTGGTTCGTGAGAAACGCTGTGTACAACGGAAGATACGTGAAGCTATCGAAATTGGACGGCGCCCGAATTTCAACCGAGACGGTGGTTGGGCTCTACCTCCAGCATGGAAACCTGTGATTCCGGCGTTAAAAAACATCTCGCGTTCAGACAATGTCGTTGATACAATAAGTCAAGTGTGCGTGGTATCAGTGGGTAATAGTGAAAATGCAGTGACAGACAGTCCAGTGGTGACAGCGCAAGAGCCCTGCCCTCCCCGCGCCGCGCTATCTGCGCGTGCGCAGAGGGCGGCAAGAAGAGCGATTAAAAGTGCAGTGGGTCGCGAGTCGCGTAGCAGCACGGATAGCTACCCCTGATGAAGAGCTCCAAATGAGTTCGAAACATGTCGGGCCGTTCCTGACAATTTTTACGTGAGTTTATACCGTTTTTATAATTAGTAAAGATGTCTCACGATAGTTTTAATAACATTAGTTAATTTCTGGTTCAGGCCATGCATTTTTGTCTGTCAGATAGTCGTCTACTGTATAATATGCTTTTGACATAAGAGATTTATTTTAACAATTTTTGAGAGATGGAAAGGCTAATTTTAAGACATGGTCAGGTAACTGGTTATAAAAATGAATACATTGGCCTAAAAAATATTTACATACTTTACGAACACGAAACTTTCTAATAGCAATTTTATTTTTATTTCTAGTCTTAAAATTGTGGCCACCGGATTTTTTTGGAAATGTATCTACGTTCTTAAAAACATACATAATACTCTCATAAATATATTGGGACGCTACAGTTAAGATGTTTATATCTTTAAAAATGTGTATAAGGAGTCACAATAATTCAGGTTATACAGAATGAATGGCTCTTTTTTGTGGCACAAATATAGTCTGAATGTCAGCTGATTTGCCTCAAACCAGAATACCATATGACATGACACTATGAAAATAACTATGATAAACTAAGTGACCTGTATCAACATTACTCAATTGTCAAATTTTCCTAACAGCGTACGCCGCTGAACTTTATTTACCTGCACTGCTATATGTGGACTCCATTGCAAATTACTGTCCAATGTTATACCTATGAATTAATGCCTTATTCATTATTTCTAAACATTCACCATTTAGTAATATAGTAGAATCTACCACCGTAACATTCGGTAAAGCAAATCTAACACATTTAGTTTTCTTGGCATTTAATAGAAGATTATTAGTAGTAACTCAGTTAAGTACTTTATCTAGTGTGCCATTAATTTCCGCATAGTCGGTTGATTTCCGGTTAACCTTAAAAGTTAATGATATATCTTCAGCAAATAGTACAATATTACAAAGATTATCTACTTAAAGATGGTAAGTCATTTATATAAACCAAAAATAGAAATGGACCTAAAATAGAGCCCTGTGGCATTCCTAGTTTAACTATAGCTCCATTGGACTGGGTTCCATTTACATCTACTGTTTGCATTCTATCACTGAGATATGAAGACATAAGGCTTAAAAAGCATTTGAAAACAGACCATAATGTTCTAATTTCAAAATGAGTGTTTCAGGATGCATGCAGTCGAATGCCTTAGAAAGGTCGCAGAAGATCCCATAGCTCCCATAAACACATAAGCTAACATAAACTAGGACTTTATTACAATGTCATAAGTAATGTAGCTTGTAGTATACCGTATTTATTTCAATAAAAAAGGAAAAACAAAGAAACAGTAAATAAAAAGCTTAAATACTACTAACAACTATGTCCAAAAAACCTAAAATTAAAATAAACTAAAACAGATTCAAAAAATTACTCCCCTGCGGCATGGTACCGAAAATGCTGGCAGCATTTCCTCGCTGAACAGCTATGCTGATACGTTGAGCGAGGAAGCTGCCAGCTCTTCGGTCCCCAGTGGTCTCTGCAAGCCTTTTGGATAAATCTTTGTAAAGCTTGCGGGCACTGGGACCCCATGGACCTAGGGTCTCGACCCCAATCGGTACAAAATTGTATTCGGGGCCGAGACCCCTATATTTGGTGCTTTTCAGTTTCTCGGCCGCTTCAGCAGCTGCACCCGCTCTGCCAGATGTTCCGTGAAGGTGGGACAGCGCCAGTGTGTCTACACAAGTGGCATCCCACACAAGAACACGTCCCAGCCTCCACGGAACTAGGGACATCCCATCCGGTCTCTTGCCATCGTCCCTGGCGATACCCGATGGCTCCATAAACGCCGGTACGTTGACGGTGGCAAGAGAGCGGCGGATAATGTCGTTCAGAGTGGCATGTCTCGAGAAGCGGCCTGCACTTTTCTGGCAAGAGAGGCAATGGTGTCCCAGTGTATCGACCGCGCTGCCGCAGGAACATCTATGAGGCGCACAGATTGGCACTCCGAGTCGCAGGCAGGTGGATATGCGGAGGGTTTCGGGCTCTAGGTACGTACCAGTATTGGCAGAGGGGAATGCGTGCAGCCAGTGGCCCGCTTCTTTCGTGCCCGCTGCCAAAATTCTGGCACGTTCAGAGCCCGTACTGCGACTTAGGAGGGAGTCATACGTTACGTTTGATAGGATGTCGTCCCAGGACCTTTGTGATTTTAAATTTTCTGGGAAGTCCTCTCCCGGGCAGGCAATGGACCAAGCTCTTTTGGCCTCCGTTAAGCCCGCAGTCTCATAGTTTAAGGCAGAGTAGGCCCTCAGAATTTTGCCTATGAGAACTGCCGAGCTGTGGGCAGAGGACAGAAAAGCTGGTGCGGAAATGGAGGAAATTTTGCGGATCCCTATCCCACCAAAGCGAACGGGAAGGGATGCTTGGGTCCAGGATTCTTCGCTGAGCTGAATATTTAAAATAGATCCCAGGTTAGCTTTGATTAAGTCATCTAATTGGGTTAGTAAAATTTGGAAATTTGTGAATGGGCAGCAGCGAAGTGCATACGTGAATTTTGGGACATTAGGCAGAATTTAAGGAGAGTAATTGCAAAATGAGGACTAATTTCGAGAAGACAATTTTCGTAGTTTTTGAATTTGGAAATACATTCTGAAATAAAGCCCGGAAAAGATTCTTCGAAAATAGGGGCCCCTAGGAGGCTGAGGGAATAACTGTCTACTATTTTTATGTTCGGTGTTAGAACATCAAATTTGGATTTCACTTGTAGAATATTTAAGTTTGAGTTTTGTATAAGAAGTTCACACTTGCTAAAGTTAAGCTCTAAACCGATTGATTGAAATTCGGTTTTGATGGTCGAAAGGTCAGAAAATAAGGTATCTAGGTCGCCTCCTAGGGTCCCGTCGTCTAGGTACCAAACGTTACACATTTACATTTGTTTAGCACTCATTTGCTCAAAGGTTAACTGGAAGAGATCCCTTAAAAGGATAAGTTCGCCTTTGTACTGTTGGTTATGGGATATTAACAGAAACAATAGAATCAATTAAAATAATATTTATTTTAATATACTGTTAGGAGAGACGTGTATTTCTAACTAAACAGCGTGATCAATAATAAACTAAACCAATGCATACCTCTTAGGATAGAGGTACTTATAAAAACAACGAACACTTGACAGTGTAGACTAGTCTCCATGTGAGTAACAGAGAAAGTCATATAGCACACAAGTTAGAGTAGGACGGATTTGTTTTTGTGAATTCCAACACGCCCCTTCAAAAATAAATCTACTTTCTCTAAAATTATTTATACTTATAATCTATTTACAATAATAGATCACACGCTCTCCTTTATCTGGGGTACAATTTTATCATGGTCCAACATTTGTTGCATAGGATTAGGGAAAACCCAGAAAAACCTAACCAAACCATTTCCTATAAATATTTATATATTTAACTATATATATTTACATTATCCAACTTTAATATAAGCATTTACTATTTATCTATTTATATTATTCCAAGTTTCTCTCTCATGAGAGAAAAACGCACTGTGGGCAATGGTTTTGTAAGGATGTCAGCCAGCTGATTACCTGTGGAAATATAATTCACTTTAATAACATTGTTCTCCACCTGTTCTCTAGAAAAATGATATTTTATATCAATGTGTTTCGATCTTTTGTGACTCGTTGGATTGTTTGCAATGCTTATACAACCATTATTATCCTCATAGATCGGTATGGGACTAGTTGTTTTAATGTTTATACTTGTCATAAAAGACTTTAGCCAAAGAGCTTCCCTAACAGCTTCGAATAAAGCCATGTATTCAACTTCAGTAGATGAACCAGCCACTGTTTGTTGTCTTTTTGTTTGCCAGCATAATGTGCATTGTTCAAATAATTGAAATAAATAACCAGTTGTACTTTTTCTGTCCAATTCATTACCACCCCAGTCAGTCAACAAACCCACACAAAAAGTTTTTTGACTATTATTTCGGACATATGTTAACTTCAGGTCCATAGATCCTTTCAAGTACCTTAATAACCTTTTTAAGTATGACCATAGTTTATGGTTGTTTTTGTTCGTAAATCTGCTCAATAAGTTGACAGAAAAGTTAAGTCAGGTCGAGTGCAGACCATAAGATACATTAAACAACCGATAAGGTTTTTACATGGGGCTTCAGTTATTTCACACGAATTTAACTCGTTGTAATCAATTTTACTTTCTAAGGGTGTGCTAACAGGTTTACAGTCACTCATGTTAAACTTTTCTAAAATAGTTTTTTATGTACAATTCCTGATCTAAAGTAATTTTATTATCGGTTCTTTCGATTCGAATTCCCAAGAAACACTTAATTACGTTTAAGCAGCGAACGAATAAAACATAGAAGCCTAACTAGCGTCGGAAAATGGCCCCACGGATTTTGTGTCAGTTAAGGCGGGGCGTAAATTTTGTGTCAAACGGCTGTCTAGTTTGCAAATGGCGACGCAGCCGAACAGTTGCATTACGTGAAATATAAGAAGTCTCAAACTAACAAAATATGCCATAATAATCAGTGAAATGGTGTATTAATCACTCAGAAAAACACAAAAAAAAGATGGTATCAGTTTTCATACGTAAATAAAGCCGTACACATATTAATTTAATTTATTTTACGGAACAGATTTTGTATAGGGATGGTGTTATGCCGTATGACTAATTTATATACGATGTTTGAAAAAAGTAACGCGATCAGTGGCGTGCCTAGGCTTACGGGAGAGGGCAAGCCCAGGGATTTGTTTTGGTAATTTTTAGTGGGTAAATCAATTTTCTTGCCGCATTACTGTTCAAAGTACAATTTCAATAATACACAGGTTGGGCGTGGGTTTTGGGGAAAATATGAGCTGTTTTTTCTGAGCGAAAGTTAGAGTGCCTACCTTTCCTTCGCCTATTTAAAAGACCTGCACACTTTAACTCATCACAATCGCACGGAACAACTCTTTACATTGTTTAAAGCCACAGTAATCACAACAAGAAACAAAATCAAAACACGAACACTTTCTTAATATTACCTACTTCTCCTTATTACTACGCTCAAACAAACACTACACTAACTAAATATTTCTAAACAACGTGAAGTTAAATCACTCCTGTTTACGCGAAATTTGCAAGTGGCCGATCCGTATCTAACTTCACTTCACTTGAAGCAACGTATAGTTATGTTGATACATAGGTTATTTCCATGTGTTAGTATGAAGCCCGATTGCAAGCCAACGCGTGCGAGGGAGATGACTAGCGGTGACATAGAACGGCGACGAGCCATCAACGAGCGCGGCGCGGTCGGTGCGCGGACAAATTTTGAACCACGCGGCGTAGAAAATTTAAAATTATGAAACACGTCACGGCGCGCAATTTTATATTGTTCAAGTAAATCATTTTTATCGTTTGTTATATTACTAGGGCAAGCCGGGCTTTTGTGCTTGTATAAGATCATCCCTAAAAGGCTATGCGTTTTCCGTCAGTACGGTAGGAAAACGTATAAGTTCCTAATTATGTTTGATATTTTTTCACTACAAAGATTGTATCGACTTTACATGTAAAATATTAGTTATTACAAAGAAGGAGAAATAATAATATATACAGCAGTTACAGCACGCATTAATAATAATCATTCAAAGTATTAGTAACAACAAGGAACAAACAAGGATTCCTTAAAAGATGTAATTTTTTTTGAAATTCGTATGTAAGCAATAACCTTAACATTCAAGATTTATAATGAAGGAAACAAAAATGGCTCTTTACTGCATTAAAGATTCACCAATTATGAGTTTTCACTGTCACCGCCATATTACCATAGACAAATGTCATGCGTTTTGTCGAATCACAGCTGGCCATTCGGAAATTGACGAATCACATTTATTTGTTATGCGTAATTGAAAACATTTGAGTGGCTGTGATTGGTACACCGGTGAGCATGCGCATTTCGACTGTTGGGCCGGTTTTTGATTGTAACTTTGTATGAAGCTCGTGTTCTATGTTTTATTCGTTCGCTGCGTTTAAGTCTACCATTTTAAACTGATTCAATAAATAACTTTTGAAACTATTCATGGTATTTAAATCTGCAGTTAAGATAACGAGATCATCAACATATAGTACTACGTAAATGTTTTTCATTATATCACCCGCATCTAAAATGTAAATGCATCTATCAGCTGATGAGTACCGAAAACCCTTATTTATCAAAGCTTGTTCGAACATTTGAAACCAACAACGTGCGGATTGCTTTAATCCATATAACGACTTATTTAATTTGCAGACCTGATTATCTGCACATGGGATTCCTTCAGGAACTTTCATGTATATTTCTTCCTGTAACTTCCCATTTAAAAATGCCGTTTTAACATCCATATGATGAAGAAGCAAATTAAATTGATTCGCAAAGGCTAACATAAATCTGAAACTTGTAATACTTGCGACTGGTGCGAATGTTTCACTATAGTCAACTAAATATTCTTGACTAAAACCGCGAGCCACTAAACGTGCTTTATATTTCAAAGGTTTTCCAAACTCATCATTTTTAATCGTAAATATCCATTTACAATCGACAATATTTCTATTTACGGGTTTTTCTACCAGTGTCCAGGTCTCATTTTCAGTGAGAGAATTTATTTCCTCTTTAATTGCATTTTCCCATGAATACCTATCATCTCTAGATTCAATTTCTTTATAACACGTTGGTATTTTACAAAGTAAAGACTTTGCACACAATAAATAATTAAAGGTACTGTCTTCATTTTCATTATACGACACAGTAGGTAGGTTTTTAATCCTTTCACTCCTTCTTAAACTATTTTCATTTACCGATTCATTTTGAGATTTTGTCAAGTTATTATCAAATGTGCTACGGCTTGGATATACATCTGTTTCACTTACTACAGATTTATTACTATTAGTAGGTCGATTATCAAATGAACTACAGGTTGGGTACGCATCTGTTTCACTTACAGATTTATTAGGTTGTTGACCTAATGGTGCAGAAGAACTGCCAGTTTGTTTAATTCCATCTGATTTTGTCTTATCAGATTTTACGCACAACCTCTTATACGAGTGCTTGTCAGATTTACCATAATTATCTGAAATAATTTGGTCAGGCAACAACGGCCTACTAGTTAAGAAATTAATCTCATCAACTATAACATCTCTGACTTTTACAAACTTTTGATCTACCATATCCCACACCTTATAGCCATTCGGTTCATAACCAACTAATATACCTTTTTGCGACTTTTCATCAAACTTGGTTTTCCTTGTTTTATTCAGAAAATAAACAATTGAACCGAATACCTTCAAATATTTCAGTACAGGTATTTTACTATGCCACATTTCAAAAGGTGTTTTATCGGTTTTCAGTGCTTTTGTTGGGCTTATATTAATTAAATAAGTGGCTGTTAATACTGATTCGCCCCAGAACCTTTTATCAAGCTTAGCACCTGAGATCATAGCTCGACTTCGTTCTGTTATTGTACGGATCATACGTTCAGCAATACCGTTTAATGCTGGCGTATGCGGCACTGTTAAATGGTAGCTAATACCTTTTTGCACACAATACTGTTTCATTTCATTTGATAAATACTCACCGCCATTATCAGAATACAAATTGACTATTCTCAAATTAAAATGCACTTCAGACTTAGCGACGAAATCTTGAAACGCAGCAAAAACGTCTGATTTATGGGCTATTAAGTACGTCACAGTGTAGTGCGTAAATTCGTCTACAAAAACAACAAAATAGTTTTTTTCGTCTACGGTTGAAGGAGTGATGGGACCACATACGTCCGTATGCACATTGAATAGAGGTCGTTTTATGACTTTAGATTTTGATTTATTAAATGGCAAACATGCTTGTTTCCCATTTATACAAGCTTTACATAATTTATCACTTACTGTAATATTATTCAATTGCTCGATATCAGAAAACATACACACAAAACAAACAAAACAAACACGCTTGCTTTTTATCTGTGCAAACTTGGATTTACCGATATGTCCAAGTCTTTGATGCCATAATTCGTAATTATTATTAACGACTCGATTTGATGTGTTAGCGCATTTGTCAAGCACAAAATTAATACCAATTAAATTGTTCAAACACTCACCCTTTGTTACCACCTTACCCTTATTCAAGACTTGTACCGTACAATTGTTGTCAAAAATAACGGTCATTCCGGCTTGTTGCATTTTCTTGACCGAAAGCAAGTTATACGGAATCTCGGGACAGTAGAGTACATCTTGTAGATCACCTTTTATGCCCAAATTGCTGACTACGGCCAGATTGCCTTTCTTTGTCGCTTGAATATATGATCCGTTTTTTGCAACTGAAATGTTTATTGGTGTTTCCAATGACTCAAAACCTTGCGCTAAATCTTGCCTATTAATTAAATGATCAGAGGCTCCGGAATCCAAAATAAACGAGATGCAGTTTTGGTTTTCTTGGTTATTACTGTATTCTCCAGTCATAAAAGCAAATCCCGAAGTCTTAACACCTTCCTGATCTGTGATATTAACAGTCTGAACAGTTCTATTGTTTCTATTCCCTTTTTGTTGATGGTTTTTGCCCTTCTGTTTGTTGTAAAAACAGTTCTTTTGTAAATGGCCCTTTCTACCACAACAATGACACTTAATGTGTTTATATTGATGGTCTTTCTTTATGTAGGAGTTTTTATACGGTCTATTAGCGTTGGCATTCCGATTCATGTACGTATGTCTAGGTTTAATGTATTCTTGACGAATAGTATCAGCTTGAAGTACTTTCATACTCGTGTCTCGCCGTCCATTAATCACTTTTATTTCGTGATCCAACAGCCTAGTTTTCACAAACGCGAGTGTTAAATTGTCCTCGGTCAATGTTTCAATTGCTGTTACGACACCGTCATAATCGTTGGGTAGTGTCATAAAAAGATGGGTCACTTTGTCTGCCTCTTCAAGTTTAGCTCCAGCAGCCATTAATTCGACGATTAATTCATCAAATGACTGAAAATGCCTCAGTAAGGTTGTATCACCTTCCAGTTTTAAGTTTAGTAATCGCTTACGCAAAGCAAGCTGGGTTGCAATACTTTTCCTTTCATAAATATTGTTTAACTTTTCGAATATTTGTTTTGCACTATCGTTTTCACCCACAAGTCCTAATAAAGAGTCTGACAAATATTCTATCAGAGTATTCTTTGCAATACGGTCATTTTGAACCCATTCATTGTCATGTATCACCGGAGTTTCACTGTCAATCACATCCAAAACATCAAGTTCATTTAATAAATTTCTTATTCTTAGTTTCCACACACTATATTTGTCCCCATTAAATTAAATTAAATTATTATTCAAAATCACTCAGAAGAAAATTAGGCACTAAAAAGTTCTTTTATTTTATTTTAAATTCACTCCACTATTAATTTACTTTAACTGCACTGGGCCCATAACCTGTTGGTTATGGGATATTAACAGAAACAATAGAATCAATTAAAATAATATTTATTTTAATATACTGTTAGGAGAGACGTGTATTTCTAACTAAACAGCGTGATCAATAATAAACTAAACCAATGCATACCTCTTAGGATAGAGGTACTTATAAAAACAACGAACACTTGACAGTGTAGACTAGTCTCCATGTGAGTAACAGAGAAAGTCATATAGCACACAAGTTAGAGTAGGACGGATTTGTTTTTGTGAATTCCAACATGTACACGCTTATTCCTTTGTAATGTGTTTTTCTTGTTTTTATGTACAATAAAGTGTTTACATACATACATACGTTAAATTTTGATTTTAAATTTTTAATAATTGGGTTAATGGCCACTTTCAAGCTCTGTATCATTTCGCGAATTTAATTTAATTTATTATCGGTTTTTACCCTTGATAGTGTCCCTATAATAAGTACGGGATATAGACAACCTGAGCACCGCCTTTTTTGCGAACGAAGACGACACTGCGGGCCTGCGTACTCCGCCGCTGCGCCCCGTGCGACATGACAGATGTCAAAAAGGACACCGGATGTATTTACAAACAGAATATATGTGATGTGATGTTTTTCCAAAGATAGCGTTGTCCTTGCTCGAGTACATTTGCGATTGCAATAGTGCAGTGTCTTATCGGGCCTTGTTTTGTGTTGTTTTTCCTCCAGTGAACCAGTTTTAATAAGTTCTCCATCAGACGCTGGTTCAGTACCTTTTTTATACCTTTTGCACTCTGTTTGCGTATTTATAAGTTTTTTTATTCTATATTCTTGTATATTGCGTGAATGCAATCTGTGTCTCAGCCCTCTGACAGCACGTCGACTGGCCTACACACATGTCATTTATGCAACAAATCATTCAAATCCACCAAAGGCCTGAACATTCACATAAGTAAAACCCATCGTCGCTGTCTCAGCCAAAATGCTGTACCATCAAGCAACAATCTATGCACTTCTCCTCCGGCCGCCCTTCCTTCCGCCATCCAGCCAACCACACCATTTCATTTTCACCTCAGTCATAAAAAGGACCCAAATTTGCTGCGTTATACTGGAATTAAAACGACTTAAATAGAAAGTCACAAGTAGCAACACCTATCTTACGTGATTTTTAACTTTGTCGACTTGACATTCGCCATTGCTTTCTGTCAATTTGACAGCCCCGGTTTGTTTCCATTTTTAGGGTTCCGTACCCAAAGGGTAAAAACGGGACCCTATTACTGAGACTTGTCCGTTCGTCCGTCCGTCCGTCTGTCACCAGGCTGTATCTCAAGAACGGTGATAGCTAGACAGTTAAAAATTTCACAGATGATGTATTTCTATTGCCGCTATAACAACAAATACTAAAAATAAAATAAAATAAATATTTAAGGGGGGGCTCCCATACAACAAACTTGTTATAGATTATGGTACGGAACCCTTCATGCGCGAGTTGGACTCGCACTTTCCCAATATTTTTAAATACCTAAAAGTACAGACTATATACATAGTGTTGTATAGCAGGTACTTAATGTTTATCAGCTGTTCAACAGTAGTGTTATTGCTTCAGGCGAGCCGGAGACGGCGCGCGACGCGGCGAGCGACGAGGACCCGATATCACGTGAGTCACACACATACCTCGGAACGAGAGCACGAATACTTTTTGTACAAAAGTAGAATTGAATAGACAGTTCATTGCAAGGACCGTAAATACTCATGAGGGTTCAATCTCACAATATTAAAAAAGAAATAAATATATTTACTCATGACGTGACCTTAAAACAATTAAGTATATTAAGAGTGACAAAAATAATAAAATATAAAACAATAGCCAACTATAATAATAGGTCTGTGCCACGATGCGGTCCCACCTCAGGGACCATAGGTGGCGCCACGGAGACTGCACGCACGAGTGCTGATCGCATTTAGACAACACAAAGTATTTTCAAGAGTTCTGTTACTACTATTAAGATATTTAATGTTGGTTTTGTTATCAGTTGTTATAGAAGAAGCACCTCCTACAGTGGTGAAGTTGGAGATAGCTGATGAGGATGAGGCGAGTAATAACTTGTCAGGTCAGTGTCAACATAATGAAATAATGAACTTTATTCTGCAAGTAGGCCACAAGGGCACTATTACATGTCTGAGTCATTTCACAAGAGGAGACCACTGTTGAGAAGAACCGCCAAATGAAACTCAACAGTCACTAATTTTTTCAGGAAGGGTAAGTACTATTACAGTAAGATGAACTTAACTATATGTAGTTCTCGAACAAAACATATTAGAAGTGTATTCTAAGATATAAATGAGGAAAAATGTAAGAATAAAATAGAAACTACAAGAAAGTATGACTGTTTATCACAATTTATGTATGTTTGATATGCTTTCTTATTAGAACTGTGTCCCTTAAACTAGTCAGGTACAATGTAAGAAGGAGTCAGTTAGTTAGTTTCTGGTTCAGGCCATGCATTTTTGTCTGTCAGATAGTCGTCTACTGTATAATATGCTTTTGACATAAGAGATTTATTTTAACAATTTTTGAGAGATGGAAAGGCTAATTTTAAGACATGGTCAGGTAACTGGTTATAAAAATGAATACATTGGCCTAAAAAATATTTACATACTTTACGAACACGAAACTTTCTAATAGCAATTTTATTTTTATTTCTAGTCTTAAAATTGTGGCCACCGGATTTTTTTGGAAATGTATCTACGTTCTTAAAAACATACATAATACTCTCATAAATATATTGGGACGCTACAGTTAAGATGTTTATATCTTTAAAAATGTGTATAAGGAGTCACAATAATTCAGGTTATACAGAATGAATGGCTCTTTTTTGTGGCACAAATATAGTCTGAATGTCAGCTGATTTGCCTCAAACCAGAATACCATATGACATGACACTATGAAAATAACTATGATAAACTAAGTGACCTGTATCAACATTACTCAATTGTCAAATTTTCCTAACAGCGTACGCCGCTGAACTTTATTTACCTGCACTGCTATATGTGGACTCCATTGCAAATTACTGTCCAATGTTATACCTATGAATTAATGCCTTATTCATTATTTCTAAACATTCACCATTTAGTAATATAGTAGAATCTACCACCGTAACATTCGGTAAAGCAAATCTAACACATTTAGTTTTCTTGGCATTTAATAGAAGATTATTAGTAGTAAATCAGTTAAGGACTTTATCTAGTGTGCAATTAATTTCCGCATAGTCGGTTGATTTCCGGTTAACCTTGAAAATTAATGATGTATATCGTCAGCAAATAGAACTATATTACAAAGATTATCTACTATAGATGGTAAGTCATTTATAAAAACCAAAAATAGAAATGGACCTAAAATAGAGCCCTGAGGCACTCCTAGTTTAACTATAGCTCCATTGGACTGGGTTCCATTTACATCCACTGTTTGCATTCTATCACTGACATATGAAGACATAAGGTTTAAAAAGCATTTGAAAACAGACCATAATGTTCTAATTTCAAAATGAGTGTTCCAGGATGAACGCAGTCGAATGTCTTAGAAAGGTCGCAGAAGATCCCATAAATCCCATAAACACACAAGGTTACATAAACTAGGACTATTCAATGTCATAAGTAATGTGTACGAGGTAAATAGTTGTAGCTTGTAGTTATAGCATCATTAGAGTATTTTAGAGTTGTGTTTTTATTTCAGGTGAAGTAGTTCCAGATGAGAAGTCGGGCGCTGGCGGCGAGGGCGAGGGTGCTGCGTTATGTGAGTACCGAGTTTCTTTTTGTAATCGTAACACAACTGTGCGACACTTTCTCGCGCGACAAATATTAGCTATCTCTTTCTTGGCTCCACTGTGAGAGAGTGACGGCGATGCCATGTCGCGCGGCAAGAGTGGTGAAACGTAGTTGTGCTAGTTGGAGTGGTATACTCAAAGTAACGAAATAATGTCTTTGTGTTTAATAGGTGAAGAATCTGACGTCAAATCTGAGGTAGCGGACGACGATGGACCGAGTGACATCTTGTTAGGTGAGTTCCTTCTTCTATATCTGTACTTTTAGGTATTTAAAAGAATGTAAACAACCATTAAAAGGTTTGTTTATAAGATAACGTTTGGTTCCTGTTATTTTTTAATATTATAAAATAATTGGCCTCACTACTGCAGTCTGTAAATAAATAAAAATAAATAATACTGTTCTCTCTGGAAAGTTAATATTCACCATAAGACCATCTAATTTATCCCGTGCAGTTCTTTTATCAGGGCTAGGATGTTGCTTTACATTGCCGGGACGAAACATGCGTCCATGTCAGAATAGTTAGCGAGTTGGAGAAGGATAAATGCTTTATATGATGCACAAGATCGTGCTGCCAGCTCTGATAAGATGTACCAAATTTCGTCGATGTGGGTTCATTCTGGTGTCCCTAATATTTCCAGAGGCCCGGTGCGCATTTTTTCACATAACGATTGTTTGTCATAACGTGTTCGTCATAAAACCGTTAGACATAACTGAAAATTATTAACTTTACTAGTTATGAGAGTAAAATCCATTAGCTTAAGTTAGATTAGGTTAGTTTTGTATTATTGTTACAATCCTAAAATTATTTGATTCAGAGAAAAGTATAAGTTTTGACTACGAAAATTATGACTAATGACAATAGGCTAGTTGACCCAGTTTTGAAATATATTTGAAATGGTTGCTAACTAGCTGTAAAAAAAAACTTATATTTTTGAGTGCTAGAAAGCTAAATTTTAACCCATGAATACATAAAATTGTGGTGTACCCACATTAAAAAAAATGAGACATTACATGTTTCATAAATTTATAAAGCTAAATTTTATCAATTGAAAATTCGAAATTTCATGAACAGTCAAAAACGCCGTCCGCCATTTTTGCCTTTTGCTAATCTGTGGTGTGACGTAGAAAATTGGGCAAGTGCGAGCCCGACTCGCGCATGAAGGGTTCCGTACCTATACATATATATAATCTATAAGAAGTTTGTTGTATGGGAGCCCCCCTTAAATATTTATTTTATTTTATTTTTAGTATTTGTGGTTATAGCGGCAATAGAAATACATCATCTGTGAAAATTTCAACTGTCTAGCTATCACCGTTGTTGAGATACAGCCTGGTGACAGACGGACGGACGGACAGCGAAGTCTCAGTAATAGGGTCCCGTTTTTACCCTTTGGGTACGGAACCCTAATATACCTGTAAATATTCGAAATTCGACCGTCGTATAGTCCCATTCCACTCACTCCAATATACTTTGACAGGAGATCGAGAGGGACGGCACTATTAGAAGTCGTCAAAGTAGACTTTCAGTTTTCTTTACAGGACCGATGACGTCACAATCATAAGCGAAAATGGCGGACAGCGTTTTAAGCATTTCAAAATACAGATTAAAAATCATATTATTAAAATCAATTTTTTCAGCCATCTTTCACTTTTCTGAATTGAAATAGTAGTTTTTGATACAAGTGTGGAAAGTATGTCATTTTGAACGAGTCCCAAGGAGTCTTGGCCTGAGCCGCAAGGCGAGGGTCAAGACTCGGGACGAGTTAAAATGACACTTCCACACGTGTACCAAACAACGTTTTTTAATACATTTGCGAAAAATTGCAATAATACAAATTTAAAACAGTAATTGAAAGGGGCAATTATATTTATTTCTGTCTGATAAAAATTAAGAGTAATACCTACAATTTTTAGAGTAATTGTGAAGGGTCGCATTTAAGGCCTTTGCTGGTAAGTTTAAAGTTTTATTCAAGTTGTTAATAATTCTCTTTTTCTCGTTTCCAGCCAATAAAATGTTCATAGACGGCAATGTAATTTCTCTTTCGATTTTGCGGGTAAAATACTCTTAAGGCTGATTTAGACGATGCCAATTTTGAGACGCCTAAATTACGGCGCCAGTGATTACCGCACAGCACACCTCCGACCGTTTACACAATGACTATGTTCAGCCGCCTAAATCTCGCCGCCAGTCGTGTTTACACAGTGCTTTTTTTCAGTACCAGTCATTAGTGGCAGCGAGAGACGCGGAGGGGGGGTCACTGGCGCCAAAAAATAGGCTCGTGTTCTATTCCGCGCCAGCGCTGGCATGCGGCGAAAAAATGGCGCGGAAAGTGTTTATACGGTGCCTTTTCGAGGCGCCGTAATTTAGGCGTCTCAAAATTGGCATCGTCTAAATCAGCCTTAACTTGCAATTTTTGCCTTGGCTCGCTATATAGGGCGGTGTTAAATCTATTCTGATAACATCAGAATCCATCATTTTCTATCAAAAACTCTTATTTTATAAATCTTACGTGTCATTTACATATAATTAAAACAATACTGAATGAAAATGAAAGTTTTACTTTTAATTGTAATATTTTTTTTTAAGATGGCGTCGGCTGTCATCATTCAGCCAAATCAAAAGAAGTACTTTTAATATTTCAGAAGAGATATGATAATGTTACACAGTAATTTAATTGATTCGAAACAATAAAAATCGTGAATCTGTTTTTAGTACTTTACATTTCATATAATTGTAAATAAATATATTATTTTATACATAAAAATAGCGATTATTCATAATTATTATGAATTTATAAAGCAGCGCGTGGGTCACGCTTAACACTTTCGCAACCAGATATAAAATTTAACCCTACCCCAGAAACCGAGAGCCCGCTAGGTGGGTAGCTTTTTAAGCAAAAATACGTGACCGGCATCTGAGCAAAGATTACGAGTGCCTACCAGGCGGGTTCCTGGTAGCGAAAGTGTTAATACTGTATTTTCTAATCTGTGACAATACTTTCTTTTTAATTTTTTTAGGTCACGCATAATACTCATTTGCTCATTAAATAATAGTCACTCAGACAAATTATTAAAACCGCTTTTGTATATAATTTAATAGATAACCCTTTGATTGATCCAGTTTGCAATTTAAATATTTTAAGCATAATTATAAGATATACTTGCAATGCAATGACGTAATAAATAAAGTCGGAAAGTGATTGACCTTTTTTTGGATGTATGAGACATGACGTGTTAGTACGACAGAAAATTAAAAAAATTTGAAAAGTAAAAAGCACGTTCGAAATAACCAACTTTTCGCACGATTTGCAGCTAAGAAAAGTACCACTTTTTGAGCAACTGTATTAAAAAATATTTATGTTTCCTTTGCTAAATACTATACGGAATAAACATTAGTTTATGACATTTTGACATGAGTCAACTAGCCTATTATGAATAAGAATTTTATATAAGCATGGACCCCAGAGGCCATTCCAAAAGCAATAAAAGCCAAAAGGCGACTTCTTTTGCTCGGCCGATTGTATCAACCTGCCTTTAGTCAGTAAATGTCTTATGTTTACATTGTTTCAGCGTCCCTTACCCAATCCGAGATGAACGCTTGCGCACAGGCAACCGCGCTGGACAGGGCTTGCTCGGTCCGTCTAGAGCAAGTGTTCGTAGACGCGGACCACAACACATGCAGGGTTGGTTCACAAACATACAAGTTGAGCCCATATTCACAAAGACTACCCATACAGGAAGAAAAAGAAAACGATTCAAGGAAGAGCGAGATTAGAAGTAAGTACTATGTTATAAGCAAGTTGATATAGGTACAGGCTTATTTTGGAGTCATGAGCAAAGTAATAGGGCTGATGAGGAGAACCCACAGACCACCCCCACTAGACGGAGCATGTAAGGCACATGTAAGGCGACCCGCGCGCACCAACGATATGGTACGGCAGAACATTAAAGTATCAACATGGTGGCCAGCGTTTAGTTGCGTCCATGTTTATGAGGTCTCTCTACACCACTTAACACTACAATTTACCATGTTATTTATTTAATTTCTTTTTTCGTTGACGTACGTATGGATCATAAACATGGACGCAACTAAACGGTGGCCGGCGTGTTGATACTTCAATGTTCTGCCGTACCATATCGTTGGTGCGCGCGGGTCGCCTTACATGCTCCGTCTAGTGGGGGTTGTCTGTGGGAGAACCACAATGAGCGACTTTCAGTATGGTACCAGCAAGGAAATCGCGAAAGAAAATCATCTTATTGAATAGACCATTGTTGCAGAGGCTGTAAAGTAAGCAATAGATGAACGAGTAAATTTCGAAGGCCGACCCGCAGGGGAGGCCTTCGATAATATGAGTTCATCTATTGTACTTTCATCCGAGACTGAACAGAGTGCTTTTCACGACTACTGCGAGGAAATACATAAATATAAGAGCATTTTATATTGGTAATTAAACTCGGCGCCTTGTTGCAGCTTCATTGTTTCAAAAAATTATGGCTACACAAAGCTGGTCGTGCCCCCAGATTGAAACGACGCAACGATTATTCCCAATCCATTTATGAAGAAATAGCAAAAATATTAAAACTTAACTCACTTTCAACTAAGTTTAGACATTTACACATTTTTTAGTCTAGGTTACACTCAGGTTACCAACCCTACGATACATTCCATACTGAAAAATCATTGTAACGTTACGTCAATATTAACATACGTTCCTAATATTTACAAATGAAGCGAAAATTGAAAAATTTAATGATTCGGACAGGATTCGAACCTGCGTTTCCAACGGCTTTCCGGGCCAACACTGGCGTCCTCCCAATTGGACCACCGAATCAGATGTCAGAGCCAAAAAAAATTTTAAATTTTCGCTTCATTTGTAAACATTTAGTTTACGTTAGCAGACGTTACTGCTTTAATAAAAATAAGTAATTCGGGTGTAGCACATCGTTACTATCGATTCTCAACAAATTTGAGACGATGGTGCCGACGATAAAGTCTATATCTTTACGGTAGATGGCGCTACGATGCCACCCTAAGGCATGTCGAAGCAACTGGTTGAAAAATTCAATGGCTCTGACATCTGATTCGGTGGTCCAATTGGGAGGACGCCAGTGTTGGCCCGGAAAGCCGTTGGAAACGCAGGTTCGAATCCTGTCCGAATCATTAAAAAAAAAATCAATTTTCGCTTCATTTGTAAACATTTAGTTTACGTTAGCAGACGTTACTGCTTTAATAAAAATAAGTAATTCGGGTGTAGCACATCGTTACTATCGATTCTCAACAAATTTGAGACGATGGTGCCGACGATAAAGTCTAAATCTTTACGGTAGATGGCGCTACGATGCCATTAAGGCATGTCGAAGCAACTGGTTGAAAAATTCAATAGCCGCGTCCACACTGGGCGAGCCGCCTCGCGCGGCAATTGCCGCGCGCGGCGGCGCGGTCTGTGTGTACGCGCCTCGCCCGCGGCGCCCGCACGCTTTGCCTCGGCCGAGCGCTGCCGCGGCCGAGCCGCGCGCTGTCGGTTTTTGTCCGTGCTCAAAGGTGCCTCGGTCGTTTGCCGCGCGCAGTGTGGACGTACACGTTTTTGCTTCGGTCAAATTATGACAGATAAAACAAAATGGCGTGCGGCACTTACGTATTACGCGAAACGGAATAACCGTAACTACATATTATGTGCTATTTGTTTGTTTTAAATATAAAAAAAAATATTGAATTAGCTTTTTTCGGAAAATTCTTTGTATAAACGTAGCAACAAGTCAAAAGTCAAAAGCTGATTGCGTGAGGCGGTGCCATATTGTTTTATCTGTCAAATGGGCGAACAAGACGGCTCGGGCTTGCCGCGCGCGGCATTCGGTGAGCGTAATTTCATCCAATGCCCGAGGCATGCGCCGAATGCCGCGCGCGGCAATTGCCTCGCGAGGCCGCGAGGCCTGTGTGGACCCGGCTAATGGCTCTGACATCTGATTCGGTGGTCCAATTGGGAGGACGCCAGTGTTGGCCCGGAAAGCCGTTGGAAACGCAGGTTCGAATCCTGTCCGAATCATTAATTTTTTCAATTTTCGCTTCATTTGCATACGTCGTTATCGCGGGTACAAAAACGATTTGACAGTACAGAAAGATTATGAAAAACAAGCAATAACAGACGCGAAACTCATTTTGAGGAACATCTATGCCTACTCCTACGAGTTTAAAATGTATCACACATTAGGTATTTCTAATACCCAACCTCCATACTTGACTTGAGTACCAATACAACTTAAATAGATTAGCTATGCAGTCGCAATGCAAACTCTTTAATAATTTTTCCTATTTGACATTGTCATTTGTTAGTAAGTACTCTTATGGATCAGAGGTTTAAATAAACTATGAAACAACAATCAACGCATTTATTTTAAAATAAAATTAACAGACAAAGTAATCGAACACGAAATACACTACTACTGCTAGCTATGTATAAGCACGCGGAGCCTATCTATACGTCCTAAGCTACAGTCCGATCCCTATCGTGCGCGCCGCCGAAGTGAAGGATGCTCCTTCGCTGTGCCCCGTCCAAGCTGGCCGGTGACGTAGCGCTGACGTCGATGCAGCGAGCAGGACAGCTTATCGTGCAGTCTCCTTCTTCCTTAGGGCTGGTCGGAAGGCCTCGGTAATACGGCCGTTCCTGACTGCGTGACGTCCTCGTCCGCTCGTTGCTGAAGAGGGCTGTTGTCATCATCAGAGTGCTCGTCGGCTGTAAGCAGAAAAATAAGACCTTTAGGAGCCGCCGACATTACCGACAACAATTGAATTGAAAGCACAATTTCATTCATCTCGCTCACAATTCTTGCATGATAAAGTCTATGCGCATAAAGTCAATATGATGCAAGATAACCTGTCACATACCGAGTCATACATAGTAGACAAATATTAATAGAGAGTGAAATAGCGTTCATACTTCCAACAAACACAATCACACACATATGGGCATGATAACCTATGGCCAATAGCGCTTATGAAAGGATACCATGATCGGCCTGAATTCCAGCACTATGAGAGTGCCATACAGATGTAAAACACCACAGAATATAAAATTGCTATGGTCTGCCGCGACTTCACGTCGCACTGCTCACGTGTGTGAGCAGTCTGCCGGCTATTAGCCTAATAGCGTAGTCTGCCACAACTATGAAGTGGTACTGGCATATAGGACCAGTCTGCCGGCTGTAAGCCGAACTACGAATTAGTGTAGTCTGCCGCGACTGCAATGTCGCACTCTTACCATGGAGGTACAGTCTGCCGGCTGTAAGCCGAACTACGAATTAGTGTAGTCTGCCGCGACTGCAATGTCGCACTCTTACCATGGAGGTACAGTCTGCCGGCTGTAAGCCGAACTACGAATTAACGTAGTCTGCCGCGACTGGGATGTCTCACTGCTACCATAGAGGTACAGTCTGCCGGCCATAAGCCATAGTAAGGTGGGGAGACACCGAACCATACTCACTTTCAAAAAACGTTGCGCAGGTTTCAGGAGTCCACTCTCCGCGCCACGGCACCATGTATTCAGAGGCCGCTCGCGTACGCTTTCCATATGAGCCTGATATTAATTCAAGCTCATAGCGGTCGTGAGGCAAAACTGATGTTATTTTGTAGGGACCCCTCATGCCTGAGTCTAATTTACCGGCAACTTGCGCATGTTTGATGACAAAAGCAAAGTCACCGACTTTATAGGCACGCGGTTGTTTGCGACCCTTATTGGTAGTCTCGTCTTGCTGTTTTTGCCTAGCAGCCAGCCGCGCACTCGCACGCTGCCTTCTGAGCTCTACCAATGCCTCGCGGTTACCGCTACTATTGTCAAGAGCAACGTCACGAACTAAAGATCGCAAGACGGGCGTAGTTGCCTCAATCCCAATAAGTAATTTCAGGGGTGATACGTTAGTAGCGGCGTTCTTGGTGATATTAAGAATAAGTTGAACCCGCCATAGAGTATCAGACCATTCAGTGCCCCTGTTATTTGCCTCTACTCTTATCAAGTTGTGAACCGTTCGACAGTAACGCTCGGCTTGACCATTTTCATGGTGCATTTCGGGTGTAATGAAATGAATTTTACTGCCTAATTCGCAAACCCAACTTTGGAAACTGTTACTCTCGAACATTCTGCCACGGTCATTGACAATAAGAGAAGGGGTGCCAAACAGTGATATAGCGTTTGTAAATGCACGTTTGAGTTCGTCAGCGTCTTGTCGATACAGGGCATATAACAGACAGTACTTCGAATACGCGTCTACAACTACGAGGACGTATTTAAATCCCTTGGACTCGGGTAATGGACCAAGTACATCCATGTGCACGGTGGAAAATGGACAATCTGGTTTAGACCACGACTCTATAGGCTGATGAGGTGCTCGGGGGATTTTCTTGCAAGTTAAACAGACTAGACAATGGCCTATATATTTACGAACAAATTGCCTAAGCCCGGGGAACCAAAAATGTCTAAGAATGAGCTCTGTGGTCTTGTCAACGCCAATATGATCATGCTCGTCGTGAAAAATGCGTAATAAACTAAGCCTATAGCCCTTGGGTATAAAACAAAGTAAACTAGTATCCTCGCCCGTTGGACTATACTTGTAGTAAAGTAGGTTATTACGAACTTCATACCGCGTCGAGTCTAAGCGCCCCTCCTTCAAACTATCAATTAGGTCTTGGGTCTCCGAATCAGCTGTTTGGGCCTGCTGTGCCCAGTTGGTTGGTTTACGGATATGCAGGATGTCCACAGGATTTCTGCTTAAGTAGTCTGCATGAGGCAAAAGAACACCTTTGCGATATTCGATACTGAATTGGAAATCCTGCATGTAAACCCACCAACGAGCAACGCGCGGAATGAGATCTTTTTTCTTTTCGGTCAACTTTAGAGAGTTACAATCCGTTATTATTTTGAAGGGAATGCCTATTAGGTAATGACGAAAATGCTGAAGAGCTTTTACGATGGCTAGAGTCTCCAACTCGTAACTATGATATTTCGCCTCCGCCCCTTGAGTCATTTTACTAAAATAAGCGACTACCCTCTTTTTCTTCCCCTCGTGTTCTTGTAATAAAACTGCACCATATCCGCTCGCGCTTGCATCGGTATGAAGTTCCGTAGGGAGACTAGGGTCGAATATGGCAAGGATTGGCTCATCAGTGAGGCACTTGATAATATACAAGCGAGCTTCCTCCTGCTCCTGTCCCCAAACAAAAGGTACACCACGTCGCGTGAGCCTAGCGATGCACGCAGTCTTTTGTGAGTAACCGGCAATATAGCGTCGAAAATAGCCTGCAAGGCCTAAAAATTGCCGTATTTGTTTGACGTTTGTTGGACGGGGTGCATCGCTTAAAGCTTTAACTTTACGTGGGCTCGGTCGCACCTGACCCTGACTAATGAGCCGTCCTAAATATTCTATCTCAGTCGTAAGGAAGTTACATTTTCTCAAGTTGATGGAAAATCCAGACGAAGTCAAGGTGTTTAAGACCTGGCGTAAGAGGGAAATGCCTTCATCAACAGTCTCTGACAAAATCAAGACGTCGTCGATGTATACAAGAACCTTGCCGCTCTCGATAAATGGCTTCAGGGTTTCTGAAATTATTTTTTGGTACACAACTGGGGCATTTGCGAGGCCGTACGGCATTTTTAAATATTCAAAATGACCCTCAGGTGTCACGAAAGCTGTCTTACTTATAGAATCCGGGTCCATTTTTATTTGATGAAACCCTGTAGCCATATCGAGGCTCGAAAAGTATCTTGCCTTACCTAACCGGTCAATGTGGTCGTCTATAAGGGGTAGCGGGAATCTATCTTTGATAGTTATCGCGTTAAGTGCGCGATAATCGACGCACATTCTGTCTGTGCCGTCCTTCTTTTTGACTAATATAATGGGACTCGCAAACTCAGAGTTAGATTCCCGTATAACGCCCTTATCTTTAAGGTCTTTTATTATGCCGCGAACGCGCAGTTTTTCATCGTAGGATAACTTATATGGCCTATAGTTAATAGGACTATCGCTATTCAACTTAATTTCCATAGAACCAGTTGTAACTGTTGAAGATGCGGTGCCACTAATGAATGATTGAGAGAACTCGTTAATGATCTCCAACAAGTGCTGTTTATCATTGCCGGTTAATGGCGATTTAATGGCTGACTCGAATTCAAGTATATGCTGTACGACAGGAGAGCTCTCAATCCGTATCAGTCGCTGCACCCCACCTGTCCTAATATAGGCAACACCATCGCGATTCAGAACATCTGTTCCTATCAACACTGAGGCGTTCATACACGACTCGGGCACTACATACAAATCTGATTCAATGGACAGTTCGGGAAATTCTACTACTAGGGTAACGAACGAGACGCATTCGATTTCCTGGCTCCCTATGCCTCGTAACACTCGATAGGTAGAAATCTTGTTGCAGTTAAAATGTTTCAAAACCGATTCGGATATCAGGGAAACACTAGAACCACTATCAATGAGAACGTCTAGAGAAATACCTTCTATTACAGCAGTCATGACATCGTCATTAGCTACAGAGTCCTGTTTGCGACACAAGTTGACATTATTAGGTCGCTTACTATTCGTTTCTACACGCTGCTTCGCAAAACAAGACTCCTCACTATGACCGACTTTATGACAGTACGAACAAGTAATTGAAGCCTTATTGCTCGTTGTTGCCGTGCGTGGAGCTGACGTGCTTGCATTCGAAGATACGTTACGATTACTAGCATCGATAGTATTACTACTGCTATCAATACGAGGCTTTTTATGGCAGTTATTGCGCTTGTGACCTACACCTCCGCAATTATAACATTTCGGTTTATTATCAGATCTACTGAGTTCACGTTTACGCGGGATTGAAGTCGAGGACCTATTACTGGTACGGGCAGGATCGTGGGAGGAGACACGTGGTTCACTTTTAGGTTTAACAAATACCGACAAAAAATCAACAATTTGCTGTGGCTTAAGTTTCGCGTTAGTAGCGGCCGCTTTAATCTGGGAATCCGTAATGCCTCGGAGAACTATCGCCGTTCGAAGCTCGTCTGATAAACCGGTCACAATATTTAAACGCAACAGTGCACGACGCGCATACTCTGCATATGTAGCGAAGCCCCTCGAGTCAGTACGCATCACGTCATAAAGTACGGTAGCCACATCTATGTTTCGCGGGCAGAGGGAACGGAATTCTACTTTAAAATTACTCCAGGTGCGGTCGTTGGTCACCCAGTCGCTAAGCCACGAACGCGCGTCACCCTTTAAACAATTCGCCACTCGCGACAAACATTCATTATCGGCCCAATGATTTAGTTCACGCGCGCGGTCCACCTCTGCACACATCAAAGTCATGTAATTGAGGATCAAATTTGGAAATGTAGTAATGGGTCGGTCTTACTTGTATTAAAGACGAAAGCGCTCCCACAATCCTCTCCGTTACCTCGCCGGCGGAAGCGTCACCACGTGCTGCGGGCTGTGCGGCCGCGGTCGTGCTATCGCCAATCTCCGACACATTGACACGTGCGGGGTCGACCACAGCGGCAGCTGGTGGCGGCAGTGGCGGCGTCGATGATCGCTGCGGGAAGCAGAAACAGTACAAGTGTCTGACACCGACATCGGCGGGCGCAAAGACGGCGACGAAGGCCCTAGTCTATCCTCAATTTTTCTCAATTTACTTAAAATACTGCTAAGTAGAGCGTCGGTTTCAATTGTTCTACTCTCACTACGACGTTTACGTCCACTACCAGAAGCGCCATCAGACATTTTGGCTAAGCAGTTAACTAAAAATCAAGTTGAAGCAAGCAATACTTAAAACGATTTATTTAAATTTACTGGCACACTAATTGAAAACATTTTTCTTATTCACAGTATCACCCAAAAGCTAAAAAGCAAATATATAAGAACAAGCTGCAATGCGTTACAAGATTTTAAATTTACTAAGCACTATAAAAAGAACCAGTCTGATTATGTAACAGAATCGTAACACAAAATGTCTGGATGCCACACGCGTAACGGAATAAATTTGAATTTAATTGTAGTAAAACAAAGGTCTGGATGCCACACGCGTAAATTCCCTATCCCAGTTCTGATCTTATGGATCAGAGGTTTAAATAAACTATGAAACAACAATCAACGCATTTATTTTAAAATAAAATTAACAGACAAAGTAATCGAACACGAAATACACTACTACTGCTAGCTATGTATAAGCACGCGGAGCCTATCTATACGTCCTAAGCTACAGTCCGATCCCTATCGTGCGCGCCGCCGAAGTGAAGGATGCTCCGTCGCTGTGCCCCGTCCAAGCTGGCCGGTGACGTAGCGCTGACGTCGATGCAGCGAGCAGGACAGCTTATCGTGCAGTCTCCTTCTTCCTTAGGGCTGGTCGGAAGGCCTCGGTAATAGTACATTATCAATTATCCGTACTGATAACTGTGTGTAATATATTTATTGCCGAGTGCTTTTAAAATGCCGCGAAGGAAAAAAACGTGCGATGAATTTGTGGAGTTGTGGACAAAGGATTATCCTGAATTACAGGCTCGCGATACAAAATAATATTGCACGAAGTGCAATGTTAGTTTCCCCCAGAGAAAAGCTTCTATGGAACGTCATTTCAACTCGGAAAAGCATACATCCGTCAAAAAAGATTTTAGGGTGGAATTGACCAAATTTATGGTAAGCTGTAATATACCATGGTCTCAGTTAGAAAATCCCATTTTCAAAAATTTTATCAATGACTGCGTCTCTGGAAATTTCGAAAAAACTGTGGAGGTCCCTTCGGAATGTTTGTTGAGACAGAATTACGTAAACCAAATATACGACGAACAAATGCAGAAAATTAAAAAGGAGTTAGAAAATGCTTTTATTTATGTGAGTGTTGATGAAACAACAGATGCCAGGGGTCGTCAAATTGCTAATGTGATAGTCGGTGCATTGCTTGAAGATGCAGTCGGAACTCCACATGTATTGTCAAGCAAAAAATTGGAATAAACTAACAATATAAGTATAACGCATACCGTCAAAAATGCACTGGATAATTTGTGGGGTCCCGACCACAATAAACATGAGAAAGTGTTGTTATTATTAACTGATAGTGTAGGGTACATGCAAAAAGCGGGTAGAACATTGAAAAAAAATTACCCAAACCTTCTCCATGTTACATGTTTGGCTCATGGTCTCAACAGAGTTGCTGATCAAGTTCGCGTTCTTTTTCCAGAAGTGAATAAATTAATATCAAATGTAAAAAAAGTTTTTCGAAAATCGCCAAAAAGAATAAAAACATTTAAAGAAATGGTTAATGGAATACCCTTACCTCCAAATCCAACGATTATTCGTTGGGGAACGTGGATTGAGGCTGCGACATACTATAACAAGTATTTCGAGGAAATAAAAAGCGTTGTGGACACATTTCGTGATTCTGACGCAGCATGTATCACAAAGGCAAAAAAAGCATTACGCAGTGCGAAAATTCGGAATGATTTAAATTTTATAGCGAAATATCTTCAGGTACTTCCAGACGCTATTAACAAATTGCAGTGCCCGAATCTATCTCTCAGTGAAAGTTTAGCAATCGTTCAAAAAACATACAAGCATATATCGAAATTAAATTTGAGTGCAAATGGAAAAAATATATTTAAAAAGCTGAAAAATGTCTTGAAGAAAAATACTGGATTTGACACAATAAAAAAAATTAATGAGTTGATACAAGGGAAGGAGATAATACTTGAATCATCATTACGAGTTTGTCACACTACTCTAGATTATTTCCATCGTTTCAAGTATGTACCTTCAACAACAGTTGATGTTGAAAGATCATTTAGTCAATTAAAATGGATATTTACTGCTAGACGCCGCAAATTGACTGTAGATAATTTAGAAAAAATATTTGTAATCTATTACGAAAACCAAATAATACATGTGAAAAATACACGTTAGTAAAAATTACACACGTTGTTTTCTTATTTTTTAAATAGACTTTCTTCTAAGTCGGTAAGCATTTAAGTAGACGATAACAGTTATCTTCACACAAGTAAGAATATACTGTTAAAATTGTTAAAAATAAGATGTTAAAAGATAATTAAATCTACTTATTTCCTATGTATAAACTTGTTAACTAAACAGATGGAAACATATGACAACAGTTTAACCCATACCCCTTTAAGGCTGTATTTTTAGGGTTCCGTACCTCAAAAGGAAAAAACGGAACCCTTATAGGATCACTTTGTTGTCCGTCTGTCCGTCCGTCCGTCCGTCTGTCAAGACCCTTTTTCTCAGGAACGCGTGGAGGTATGAAGCTGAAATTTATATCAATTACTCAGGTCTACTGTCCCTTGAAGCTGTGAAAAAATCAAACTTCTAAGCCAACGCAATCAAAAGATACAGCCGTTTATGCGGCAAATTTTCGACACTTGCAAGGGAATCAAAACCTACAGGGTGCTTCCCGTGAACTCAGAATCTTGAAATTTGGTACGAAGCAACGTCTTATAGCATAGATAAAGGAATAATTACGAAAACCATATTTTTTTTTTTTAATACCTAACTTTGCACCTAATTTATATGGGGCGCTATACATACCAGGTGCAAACTTAACTTAACCACTTAGGGATGGAAAGTGTTTGTACGGAACCCTCGGTGCGCGAGTCCGACTCGCACTAGGCCGGTTTTTTATTGATCTTTTCTAGAGAAAACTCTCCTGTAAAGAGCTTCTTAGATGTTTAGTAGCTGTAGGCAGAATACGTCCGTTTCTACCAAATAGACCTTCTGTTTTATCTGCTCTTTATCTGATTGGTAATTGTACCCGCGATAACGACGTATGTTCATTTGTAAACATTTAGTTTACGTTAGCAGACGTTACTGCTTTAATAAAAATAAGTAATTCGGGTGTAGCACATCGTTACTATCGATTCTCAACAAATTTGAGACGATGGTGCCGACGATAAAGTCTAAATCTTTACGGTAGATGGCGCTACGATGCCACCCTAAGGCATGTCGAAGCAACTGGTTGAAAAATTCAATGGCTCTGACATCTGATTCGGAGGTCCAATTGGGAGGACGCTAGTGTTGGCCCGGAAAGCCGTTGGAAACGCAGGTTCGAATCCTGTCCGAATCATTAAAAATTTCAATTTTCGCTTCATTTGTAAACATTTAGTTTACGTTAGCAGACGTTATTGCTTTAATAAAAATAAGTTCCTAATATTATTTATTTCGTGAGTCAATGTGAACATTATTAAATAAAGCACATCACAAAACCACTATGTAATATTTACAAAACAATCTATTTTGCTTTTTTAAATATGGCGGCTGCCACGCACATGCGCGCATCTCACGCAATGGAGTCATGGACTTTCAGCCAAATTAAAAAAAATATTATGAACTCAATATATAAATTTACAGTGTTTATTTGTTGAAAACTGTTTATTTGTTGAAAAGCAAGCAATTGTTGAAATTACGAAAATGTTTTACGGCCCATAGCAAACTTTAAAATATAAACGTTCATGATTTTCAGGGTAAAACCTTTTGAACGAAAACTTATTAAAAAGTAATCCTGAGGCGTATCGTCTTGCTTAATAAAATAAACTCGTTTGCGGGTATTTATAAGTTCAAGAAAAAATACACCTCAGAAATGACCCATTCTCATTGGTCAATTTAATTTGACATGCAGCAGACGACTAAGCTTTGATTGGTTAAATTGACGTTTCAGCCGGCCGAGAAAATTGCTCTGAAATATTTTCTAAAAAGTCGTATCTTACTATGAAATTCATGTGTAGATACGAACTGTTACCGTTACGTGCTACATTGTTGTCGTGTTGGGAGCTAACATAGATATACAGTTTACAAATGAACATATATAAGCGGTTTTGTGTACTGGATTCAGGTAATCTATAACCACATTTTCGAGCAGTGTCGTGAAATAGTACATAGTTGTAGAGGCTGCAAAGTAAGTCATAGATGAACGAGTAAATTTCGAAGGACGATCTTCGGATCGGGATCTTCGGGAAAGCTTTAGATAATACGAGTTCATTTATTGCACTTTCAACCGGGACTCAATATAGTGGTTTTCACAACTAATGCGAGGAAATAAGTATATTGTATTTGTTACACCGGTCTTCAACGTCATTTTCAATGCCTTAGAAGCGTTTTCAGCAGGCTGAAAAGCCATTTCAGGCCGTTTCAGGAGTTGCTCTATCACATATAGATCACATCTAAAGATCAAAATTTAACCCAAGTTGCCGTCGTTTACAGGCGCCTGAAACATGTTTTTAGTCCGTTTCAGGGCAACCTCTATTAGATGACGCCATAACCTGAAAACCCGGTTTCAGGCGTTTTCAGGACCCCTTATGGGCCTCTGAAGCACAAATCATTATATGGCGAAATTTCCTGTAGGAGTAACAGAGATAGCACTAGTAGAAAGAAATAGCTATGCTCAGAACATTCGAGAAGTTTGTAACAATTTTTATTTGCATCTCTTTTTTATCTAATGCCTTTATTACTATTTTTTTTCTTTTCGTGTTATTTTTAATTGAAAATTTGTGTTAATGCCTATTTAGCTTATCTATCGCATTGGGGCTGCCTGTACCTAATGATAGACTTAAGTTATTGATTATAGAAAAAAAAAAAAAAAAAAAAAAAAAACTGAGAAATATTTTCTAAAGCCAGACTAGAAATATATGAGGATTGTCAAGAGGGCGCTATTTATATGATCTGTATGGTAACAATTTTGCAACCAATCGTAACCGCACAAAAATATAGTTAGTTAAAACTTGACCAGAAATGAGGATTGTCAAGAGGACGCTATTTATAAGATTTATATAGCAACATTTTTGGAACCTATCGCAATCTACTATAATGACATTAGTTTAAATACCTGTCAGTTCCACTATGTTAACCCCATGGACCAAGTAACCTCTGGACATGACAAGCGAATAATAATACCAGGAGGGAACGGGACAACTATTTACAGAAACCGTTAAGAGCGACTGAGACATAGACAAGATGTTTTGTCCTTATCAGAGTTCCGTTTTTTTTTGTTTAGCGGATGATTGTCAAATTGACAGAGCTCCGCTAAATACTGCCGGGCAATTCAAATCTGCGTAGTAGCCTACTATAAAACAACGAATATTGTGGATAATTTTCCATATCGAAAGTTTATATATGAATAATAGTGAGTGCTATTAGCTATAGATTTGTAAAACAATGGTGCGTTGCTCCATAATTGGCTGTAAAAGCGACACAGACCAAAAAAGTGAAAATATAAGCTTTCATAGGTTAGTGCGATGTTTCGACTTTGCTTTTGCTTGATTTCTGCAAATATATATTTAATAATTATTTATACGATAAATAGCACAGCAAAATCATATCAAAACATCAGAAATCTGCTTAAAATCTCATTTTGTAATATCTTATTTTTAGGTATTACCCCTACAAATTCAATAGTCTTTACGTCTTGTCAGTGTCAGTAGTCTTTAATCTTTGTCTTCACCTTTACTTGACGTTCCGCCGCGTTTTTTACTGCTTTTTAATTTGTCTGCTTTATTCGATTTTTAGGGATACCAGTATAAGAATTGGTAAATTACCCTTAACTCATGGAGTTTTACAAATATATTTTTTTGTTTTAGTTTTCCAAAACATGATTCTGCTTTACTCCAATGTTGGATACGTGCAACAGGACGATCGAATTGGGAACCAACCAAAAATGCTTGTATATGTTCACGACAATTTAAAGGACAGTAAACATCTTGCCTCATGCCTCCTATATGGGCTATCTTGCTGCTCTCTCGAAATCGTAATTAAATTTATGTAAATAAATTTATTTTATCATTACATTTTGACAGTTTATTTTGTAGTTTTATTGTAATTATTTTATAATTTTTCCCATACAATATAATAATACATTTAAAACGAATTCACACCGCTAACATTGTTAGCTAGTTGTTAGCCTAACAACTAGCACTGGAAAAACGGGATAATTATTTGGAACCTGGTAACCCTGTGTTAGTCATGTACTTTGCTGCTGTCCCTTTCGGGTATACGCATATGCCGAATCCATAGGTACTTCATCCAAGGTTAACCCCGTAATATCATTAAGTGAAATGCACTCTTTTCCTGACAATTTTTCGTGTAGTAAACAAGTGTAAACTTTATTTTACGACTGAATCGTTTTCGGCATTTTCTTTGGATAATTTTAAATTTCTATCTTTTAAAGAAATCACCACCTCATCAGTCATTCCCATTGTTGACAAACCATCATAAAATCATTGCCAGTGTAAGAAATTGGTTACAGTGAAATTCCGCAACATGGCGCATCCTCACATATTTCTGGTCGAACTTTAAAAAGTCTTATCTTACTATTAAATCTATATATAGATCCGATCTGTTACCGTAACGTGCTACATGCTCTTGGCCGGTTTTTTGAGCAGTATCGTGAAAAAATAATGGATAGTAAATTTATCACTAACTATCCAAAATATATGAAGCACAGATTCCAGGTCCCATAGTAAAAGTTGCTCAGTGTGGACTCATCATATTGCCCTTTCACTCCCGCTCATGACTCCTGAAGGGTGATTCATACATAGAGGGTGAGGAAAGTATGATTTGTGTTTAGTCTAGCTTATTTGCATGTCTAGGGGAGAAAGAAGCCCCTGCAACTCTTCCCCCCTTGGCGACGACCTGGGATAGATAGTCTCTTGAGTTTAATAGAAGCTTTTCTATTAACTCGTTGCTTACCTTATAATAATAAATGACTACGATGCAAGTGCTAAAGAAAACTTAAGTTGCTGCATTTATCATTTCCACGAAAAACTACCTATTCGAGTATATATGGGCGCATTCCGTTTATATAAAAACCTGTAGTTTGTAGGTAACGTTACATTTAACCGGTTATTATACCTGTGCTAACTCGGGGCACGCTCTAGGGTTTAGGCATCAATAAAAAAAAACGGTCAAGTGCGAGTCGGACTCGCGCACCGAGGGCTCCGTACAAACACTTTCCATCCTTAAGTGGTTAAGTTAAGTGTGCACCTGGTATGTATAGCGCTCCATACAAAGGAGGTGCAAAGTTAACGCAACCTATCCCGTTTGTTGCATGGGAGCCCCCCTTAAATATTTATTTTATTTTATTTTTAGTATTTGTTGTTGTAGCGGCAATAGAAATACATCATCTGTGAAAATTTCAACTGTCTAGCTATCACCGTTCTTGAGATACAGCCTGGTGACAGACGGACGGACGGACAGCGAAGTCTCAGTAATAGGGTCCCGTTTTTACCCTTTGGGTACGGAACCCTAAAAAGATGTCGATATATATTAACACATGTCGCATTGAAAGTTCTCGATTACTTTGAAACGGTGCGATATCATGTAATCGGTCTGATGAAGTGGATATTTTCATATCGACGACAATCTTTAATACCAACGAATATGGAAATAATATTGATTGTATACTTATTATGAAAATTATTTAAAATAAAGAAATAAATACACATTTTAATTTATTTATTGTTTTCATTCTGAAATGAAGAGAAAAATAATATACTTATGTTGATTAACTTGGATGTTGACAGTAACATCGATATGTTTATTTGTCGATGAAATATTATGCTACATTACTTTAGTATCAGTGCCCCGAGTTAGCTCAGGTATGATTATTACAGATTGAGGTTTTACTTAGCTCTATTTTATTGATTTTATACGAGTACACACAAATATACTTTACATAATAAGTATACTGGTAAAGCCGCCTACACATTTGTCTGGTGTTGTGACGTGACACATCAGTACGGAATCAGTAAATGTGTGAACATTTAACACAAACTAAAAACAATGTAAACGCAACCGTATTTCACGACGTGATTGGCGCAGTTTGTAGTGCAGCTGCCTACTGAGTACTGAGTTGGCGTCCTGGGTTCGAATCCCGGCAAGGACTTGCGGAATAAACTCAAATGTTTGTTCTTGGATCATGGATCTTTATCTTTAAAATTTATATACGAGTATGTATGATGTTTAACGTTGTCTAGTACCCATGGTACAAGAATTGCTTAGTTTGGGACTAGGTAGATTGTGTAAGATTGTCCTTCAATATTTTTTGATTAAATATACGAAACTGATTTACTCGATGTTATATTTAACCGATGTTTCTAAACGAGTCTTAAGTTAAGAGGCCTTATTCCTTTTGAAATGCTGATTGCTTTAGACATTTTTCTCTTTGATCAAACATGTTTTTACCATATTATCGATGTTACTACTTAGAACGGGGCTATTGGGATTTATTGGTATATATTTCAAACCTACAGTTTGATAATTGTTGTTCCAAAAACTACTCGAAATTGACAAAATTCACGCGGAAAATTCGTTTATTTTTTCAACTTATATTCGACTGCACACAATGAAAGCATGATTTCATAAATTATTATATTCTACATGAAATAACTAAAAATTGAGGTTGTCCCTATCTCGCAAGTACTAAAAAAAATTTTTTTTAATAAATAAAATATTATTTAGCCTTTGTAAAAAAGTCAGCCTCAATTTTTTTTTTGGAAATTAACTACTATTAGTTAAATCTTATATCCAAAATTCAAACAAATCGAACGATTAGTTTAGCTACAATAAAATAAAAATGATTATTCATTTTTTTTCTTCAAACCAGGCGGATTCCAGGCTTGAAATTTGGTAAAATGTCATCTTGTAATAAGACAAATAAACGCCTATAAGAAAGCTATACATTTCAGCCAGGGGCAGTTTCACTATGGGATTCCGACCAGACTGTTAAAAGGAATACGGGCCTCTTAACGGAAAATCTTATTCGATAACCTATTTGATGTAATGTGTATACTGTCTTTGTAGAGCGGACTCGACAGGACTACCAAAGAAAACGACCGAGAAGAAACAAAAGCCGATTATTTGTTGGAGGCAACTTGAATAACGAAGAGGTGGAAACAGCTGAAGAGCAAAAAGCTTCACTATCGCGTCAAGTATATTCGGACAAAGATGCAGATGTTGGTGAAATACCTGTTGATACCGAGAAACCTTACAAATGCACTCATTGCAGTTACGCTAGTGCCCGTAAAGGTAATTTAGTGGTCCATCTAAAAATACACACTGGCGAGAAACCTTACAAATGTAGTCACTGTAGTTACGCTAGTGCCCGTAAAAATATTTTAGTGCTCCATCTATCAAAACACACCGGCGAGAAACCGCACAAATGCACTCATTGCAGTTACGCTACTGCCCATAAAAGTAATTTAACTAAACACGTTAGAAAACACACCGGTGAGAAACGAAAACCTCACAAATGTGCTCATTGCAGTTACGCTACTGCCAATAAACATCATTTAGTGCTCCATCTATCAAAACACACCGGTGAGAAACCGTACAAATGCACTCATTGCAATTACGCTACTGCCAATAAACATCATTTAGTGCTCCATCTATCAAAACACACCGGTGAGAAACCGTACAAATGCACTCATTGCAATTACGCTACTGCCAATAAACATCATTTAGTGCTCCATCTATCAAAACACACCGGTGAGAAACCGTACAAATGCACTCATTGCAATTACGCTACTGCCCTTAAAGGTCATTTAGTGGTCCATCTAAAAATACACACCGGCGAGAAACCTTACAAATGTAGTCACTGCAGTTACGCTAGTGCCCATAAAAATATTTTAGTGCGCCATCTATCAAAACACACCGGCGAGAAACCGTACAAATGCACTCATTGCAGTTACGCTACTGCCTATAAAGGTAAATTAGTGCCCCATCTAAAAAAACACACCGGTGAGGAACTGTACAAATGCACTCATTGCAGTTACGCTAGTGCCCATAAACATAATTTAGTGCCCCATCTATCAAAACACACCGGTGAAAAACCGTACAAATGCACTCATTGCAGTTACGCTACTGCCTATAAACATCATTTAGTGCTCCATCTATCAAAACACACCGGTGAGAAACCGTACAAATGCACTCATTGCAATTACGCTACTGCCCTTAAAGGTCATTTAGTGGTCCATCTAAAAATACACACCGGCGAGAAACCTTACAAATGTAGTCACTGCAGTTACGCTAGTGCCCATAAAAATATTTTAGTGCGCCATCTATCAAATCACACCGGTGAGAAACCGTACAAATGCGCTCATTGCAATTACGCTACTGCCCATAAAGGTCATTTAGTGGTCCATCTAAAAATACACCGGCGAGAAACCTTACAAATGTAGTCACTGCAGTTACGCTAGTGCCCATAAAAATATTTTAGTGCGCCATCTATCAAAACACACCGGTGAGAAACCGTACGAATGCGCTCATTGCAATTACGCTACTGCCCATAAAGGTCATTTAGTGCTCCATCTAAAAATACACCGGCGAGAAACCTTACAAAAGCACTCATTGCAGTTACGATACTGCCCATAAAGGTCTTTTAGTGGCCCATCTATCAAAACACTCCGGCGAGAAACTGTACAAATGCACTCATTGCAGTTACGCTAGTGCCCATAAACATCATTTAGTGCTCCATCTATCAAAACACACCGGTGAGAAACCGTACAAATGCACTGACTGCAATTACGCTACTGCCCATAAAGGTAATTTAGTGCTCCATCTAAAATACACACCGGCGAGAAACCTTACAAATGTAGTGACTGCAGTTACGCTAGTACCCGTTAAAGTAATTTAGTGCTCCATCTATCAAAACACACCGGCGAGAAACCGTACAAATGCACTCATTGAAGTTACGCTACTGCCTATAAAGGTCATTTAGTGCTACATCTATCAGAACACACCGGCGAGAAACCGTACAAATGCATTAATTGCAGTTACGCTACTGCCAATAAAGGTCATTTAGTGGTCCATCTAAAAATAAACACCGGCGAGAAACCTTACAAAAGCGCCGTCTCTGCTTTTATGCCAGTGTCGTTAAAAGTAATTTAATTCGCCACGAAAAAAAAAAACATACCGGTGAGAAACCTTATAAATGTGTTCACTGCAGTTACGCTAGTGTCCACAAAAGTCATTTACTAGAACATGAAAGAATATACACCAGGGGAAAAAATTTAATCACTGCAGTTACGCTAGTGCTCGTAAATGTTACTTAGTAGTCCATCTAAAAAACACACCGGTGAGAAATCATACAAATGTGCTCATTGCAGTTACGCTAGTGCCTAGAAAAGTAACTTAGTAGTCCATCTAAACACACACGCCGGCGAGTAACCCATAAAGGTAATTTGTGAGTGAGTTTAGTAAAACGTCCCACTTTGTCGATTCTAGTCACGGAGTTGCGGGCAGTTTGGTGAAATATGGCCAAACCTACCTGGTTTAATTAGATCATAAGTTTCGGTTTTGGTTGTACCTACACTTTTTATTTTTGTGTTGTTTTTCCTCTAATAAATTACCGAAAATCGGCTTTCAATAAAAACTTTGACTGTTGACGCGTAAATGTCCAATTTAATCACCTTTTTAGGACCTCACAGTTTAGTGCTTAGCGTCCCACGTCGCGTCGATATCATATTTGTGACTGTTTTAGGGAAAACTTCCTACTTTGTCGATATGGAGTTAGGAGTAGTTTGTAATATAAATATAATAAATAGTGATCGTTATCAACGTGCAATTTTCGTGGCAAAGTGTATTGTTGACAGAAAAAGCGAATATTCACTTATTTATTTTCTAGTTTTACACAATCACTATAAAACAAATACTTGCCTACATAGGATTACATCTCTAGATAATAAATCTACACTATACAAAACCTTTTCCGCCCTAAATATTTTTAAAACAATATACATCAAAATTACATTAATTTGTCATACATAAACATATAACTGCAGCTGAACATCGATAACATTACGCGAAGTGTTTATCAATTCAATTGCTGGTGGATCCAAAACTAGAACTAAAATGTTCATTAAAAATTGTGTCTGACTTGGTAAAAAGAATAGTAAAGTTAAGATTGCATCCCACGGGCAAAGAAATTTATTGGAGCGGAGCGAGCGAAGCTCCCATGGATCGACTCGAATGGACTTTGTAACAATGCGCAGATCTCAGCGAGTTCTCAACTGATGTTAGAAATTTTTGTTTTAAAATGCAATAATTAAATTTCGCTAGGTCGTGACGAAGAGAAAATTTCGAAAAAAAAAAAACTCCGCTCCAATTTATGGTGCAAGCTTAGCCGGTGGCTGACTCTGCATCGACCTAGTTTTAAATAAAGAAATGTTCTGAATAGAAACCCCGGTTACAGTACCTACTGTAAAAGTCGTGCAGCAGCTGATAGAAGGCAAAGAGGTAAATATGCCGGAGGGCGTCAATAAAAGTTGCGTGCAATATTTTAATAGCTTAAATTACCTTCCCGTGACTTCTGTCAACGTCCTAAGGTCAGTTATTTAAAATGGATTTTTTCCAATCGTCGTGAACGACTGACGGCAAAATCTGTTGAACAAATTTTAGTAGTTTATTCAGCATTATTGCTGAAGTGATAGTAAATATGTATATAAATGTTATAATTTGTGAAATATAATAATATTTAAAATACTTGAGTATTTGTTTTTTTGTCAACCCTACTTTGCCGTAGGTCGGTGGTAGGCGATCCAAGAGCCAAGCTGTCCCGACATTATACCGAAGACATCCCGGACATCAGTCTGTACGAGATTAGGATGGCCCTGAAGCAGGTTAAGAACAACAAGGCGCCGGGCGAAGACGTAATCACCGCAGAGCTTCTGAGAGCGGGTGGAACACCGGTACTCAAGGTCCTCCAGAAGCTCTTTAATTCCGTCTTGTCCGAGGGCAAAACGCCTGAAGCATGGAATAGAGGCGAGGTGGTACTGTTCTTCAAGAAAGGTGATAACAGCCTATTGAAGAACTACAGGCCCATCACGCTCCTAAGCCATGTTTATAAGTTGTTTTCAAGGGTCATCACGAACCGTCTCGAGCATAGACTTGATGACTTCCAGCTTCCCGAACAAGCCGGTTTCCGAAGAAGCTATAGTACCATAGACCACATACATACGCTGCGGCAAGTTATACAGAAGACTGAAGAGTATAACTTGCCATTATGCTTAGCGTTTGTGGACTATGAGAAAGCCTTCGATTCGGTGGAAACATGGGCGGTGCTCGAGTCACTTCAGCGATGCCATATTGACTATCGGTACATTGAAGTGTTGAAGTGTTTGTATAGTAACGCCACCATGTCGGTCCGAGTTCAGGAGCAGAGCACAAAGGCCATTCCATTGAGAAGAAGCGTAAGGCAGGGGGACGTTGTGTCCCCGAAACTGTTTACGGCCGTTATGGAAGACGCCTTCAAGCCTGGAATGGCAAGGACTTGGCATCAACATCAATGGCGAATGCATCACTCACCTTCGGTTTGCCGACGACATCGTAGTGATGGCAAAGTCGATGGAGGAACTCAGCATCATGCTCGATGACCTCAATCGAGTTTCTCAACGGGTGGGCTTAAAAATGAACATGGACAAGACGAAACTCATGTCAAATGCCAAGGTTGTGCCCATCCCAGTCTGTTGAAAACTCGGTACTCGAAGTTGTTGACTCGTACATCTACCTAGGACAAGTGGTCCAATTAGGTAGGTCCAACTTCGGGAAAGAGGTCAACCGCCGAATCCAACTCGGCTGGGCAGCGTTCGGGAAACTACGCAATGTCTTTTCGTCTGACATACCTCAGTGTCTCAAGACGAAAGTTTTCAACCAATGTGTGTCACCAGTGATGACTTACGGCACCGAAACGTGGTCTTTCACTATCGGCCTCATTTCAAAGCTCAAAGGGTTGTTTCACACGTACCACAACCACACCCCGTCGCAGCGTTAAAATGTGGTGTGGTTGTGGTTACGTGTGAATTGTACTATTTATTAAACATACAAAATATGCGCCCGACCACGTGGTGTGGTTGTGGTGTGGTTGTGGTTACGTGTGAATTGTACTATTTATTAAACATACAAAATATGCGCCCGACCACGTGGTGTGGTTGTGGTGTGGTTGTGGTTGTCGTGTGGTTGTGGTACGTGTGAATTCGCCCAAAGTCGCTCAACGAGCAATGGAGAGGGCTATGCTCGGGGTGTCTCTACGTGATCGAATCAGAAATGAGGAAATCCGTAGACGAGCTAAAGTGACCGATATAGCTCACCGGATTAGCAAGTTGAAGTGGCAATGGGCAGGCCACATAGCACGCAGAGCAGATGTCCGATGGGGCCGAAAAGTGCTCGAGTGAAGACCTCGGACCAGCAAGCGCAGCGTGGGACGTCCACCTACAAGATGGACAGATGACCTTATAAAGGTCGCCGGAAGGCGCTGGATGCAGGTCGCTTCCAACCGGTATATATAGAAGTCCAAAGGGGAGGCCTATGTTCAGCAGTGGACGTGAATATAAATGTATTCGTTTGTTACAGGACTTTAGGTTCAGTACGTAGTTGTGTGTGAGGGACTGAGGGTCGGAATAATTTTAGTAAATAATACTTATTATAATTACTTACATCTCACTCAATATAGTCGTAGTAAAATAAAATAAATACCGTCTAAGTGGGACACTAAGTTTGAGTCGGAAATAAATTCAGTTCAAATTCTGTAAAAAAGATCAAACAAACGACATAAGTATCAATGACTATTATATGAACAATAATAAACCTTTATCTCATACATTAAATAGGATTAATATACCAAGCACATACATTTCACTGAACAAGCACTAAAGTTTAGTCAATCGACAAAGTGGGACGCTCCCTATAGAAAATGACTAAACTTAATTTGCATAAAAAGTAGTAACCGGGAGAGCAGGGGCGATGATGAAAAACACTCAGGTCACTACTTACGACTTTATTAACTACTTGAGATACAGTGAATATCGCGCCTAATACCGTCCAGTGAGTCCCAGCCTGGGGTGGGAGCACACTAAACCAGTATTAAATAGTCCAACACTAACGATGCTAAAATGTCTCAACAGGTGAAAGCATATAACATGCGAAAGGTTAGTTCCTAGCAGGCAAGTACAAATCATCGTTTACACAGGGTCCGGGCCATTAAAATAAGGGAACACTTCGATAGCGCGATCTAACTCGATCCCAGCGCCATCTATCCGTACGGCGTGGAGACTCCCGCAGCACTAGCGCTATCCGGTGATGAATAGCTCTGGCGTAGTATGCCGTAATACTGGTTACCAACGACATCTATACGTGTCTTGTGTAATTATAGGTTGGTTGTATTATAGATCTCCCCCTCTGTCCATGAAGTCGACCCGACGATTAGGACAGGAGAGACTGCTATTGTTGAGTTTTCTTAGACGGTCTACCACGGCGTTTAACCACATCGTTTTTCTTAACCACATTCTGCTTGCGAGGTCTTCCTCTTTTCCTGATTGGCAATGTGGGCTCCGGCACCGTAGTATCGTCAGTTCGGTATCTCACTAAGGCTGATGCATGATATATGCCAACCGGGATATTCGTGTCAGTGCTAGCAATTTCGAAAGAGCTGGGTCCATGTCGCCGAACGATAACGTATGGTCCATCACGTCGCGGAGCCAACTTTGAACTGAACCCTTGACTGGATTTACTCAGTACATGAGTAGTAGCCAACACGAGATCGCCAGGTTGATACTCAGGACAAGCTTGTCGTTTCTTATCAACGTACTCCTTTCTCTTTTCTTCTTTTACTTCCTGAATCTCCCGTGCTCGAATTAAAGTGTCAGCCATCATACGCAACCGAGGAGTAACCTCTTTGATGAAGTTATCATTGTCTAATATCTGTCGGAGGTCGTGCTCAACATCGTCTGGAGTTCTTAGTTCTCGTCCGAACGTTAAATACGCAGGCGTGTATCCAGTCGAGCAAGACGAAGCCGTATTCATAGCGAATCGGATGCTGGGTATCTTCTCTGCCCAAGTCATATGATTGTCTTCCACCAGAATAGCCAATTGAGTCTTCAAGTCTCGATTTCGTCGCTCTACTGGATTGGTCTCTGGATGGTAGACAGGTGTGAAACCATGTTGAATGTTCAAGGAATATGTCAATTGTTGAATGACACTGCTAACAAATTGCGTGCCATTGTCGCTGATGAAGCGGCGCGGAGTTCCATATCTGAGGATTATTTCCTCTAACAGTATTTTACCGCATTCCTCGGCCGTAGCTCGCTCCAACGCGAATAATTCCACCCAGCGGGTTGCGACATCTTCTACAATGAAGATCCAATTTCGATTGTCAGCAGTTCGAGGCAACGGCCCAAATAAATCAAACGCGATCACTTCAAAGCGTTGATTGTGGGCTGTGGTCTGAAGCAGACCAGCAGGCTTTTGGTTTGAGGGTTTATAACGCTGGCATTGTATACAGTTACGGACGTATGATTCGATGTCTCGTCTCATGCCCTTCCAGAAATACCTTTTTGCTACACGTTCGAGAGTTTTATCTGCTCCATAGTGTCCGGCAGTTGGATCATTATGGTAAGTGGTCATAATGCTGGCTTGTTCGTGTTTGGGAATGACTAACTGGCTGTTATCCGCCTCATCGTCCTGATTGTATCGATATAGTAGGCCGTTGTTCATAAAATACCCTTTCTTGCTCCAATATCGAGCCTTTTCTTCTTCATTACCTTCCAAACTGTTTACTATCTTCACGATTTCTTCATCTTTATGCTGTTCCTTCCTGATTACCTCTTTGTTCCTAGCAGGCATATCAACTACCACTGTGCAAACTCCACAAGCGTCTTCCGATGTGGGTTCACAGCTAGGCCTTGACAAAGAGTCAGCCACGACATTTACTTTGCCAGCAATATACTTGATGCTGATGTCGTAGGGTTGTAAAAGTAGGGCCCATCGAGCCAGACGCCCAGTTGGCGATTTCAAAGACATTAGCCATCTTAGGGCTTGGTGGTCCGTCAGGATTGTTATTTTAGCACTTTTGGACCGCCCACACAACCGCCAAGGCCTCTCTTTCGGTCGTAGAGTAGTTCCGCTCCGGTTTTGTCAGAAGCCGACTCGCGTACTCTACAGGATGCTCCGTATCACCCTGCCCCTGCACCAAAACTGCACCGAGCGCGTAGCTGCTAGCGTCAGTTTTAATGGTATATGGCCTAGTTTCATCCGCTTGAGCAAGAACAGGAGCCGTCGACAAGAGTTCACGTAACTTTGCAAACGCGTCAATTTGGTCTTGCTCCCATTGCCAGCTCGCATTCTTCTTGGTAAGGCGCGTCAGTGGCTCTGCGACTTTAGCGAAACTGGGTATAAATCTTCTATACCACGAACACATCTGGATGAAGGAGAGTAGGTGCTTCAGATTTCGAGGAGGCTGCATATCTAGTATGGCACTGACTTTTTCATGATCAGGCTGCAGTCCATCAGCAGTTATGTAATGTCCGAGATACTTCACTTGTTGGCAGAAGAAGTTACATTTGCTTCGATTGGCTGTCAGATTATATTCCTTGAACCTGTTAAATACATCCTGGAGATCCTTAAGATGATCCTCAAAAGTAGAAGACATAACAATTAAGTCGTCCAGGTAATCCATTAATTTGATGTGGCTGAGCGAGATTTTAAAGCGATCCATCATTCGCTGGAATGTAGCAGGAGAATTCCGCAATCCAAATGGCATTCTGCAAAATCTGTACATTGCGAATGGAGTGACGAAAGCAGTTTTATCTCGATGTTCTTCCTTGACGCTGATCTGCCAGTACCCAGCACGAAGATCTATAGTACTCATATAGGGCGCAGGTTTGGCATTATGTAAGAGATCATCTATCCTTGGCATTGGGTATGCATCAGGTGTCGTGACAGCGTTGAGCTGTCGGTAGTCAATACAAACTCTGGTAGTCCCATCTTTCTTGGGGACCATCACTACCGGTGCGGCCCATGGGGATGAACATGGCTCAATGATCTTCTCAGCTAACATCTTTGTGATTTCCTTCTTAAGGATTTCAGTCTTTAGAGGGGATAGACGATACGGTGGCACTGAAATAGGTCTGTGATCTCCTGTTTCGATCACGTGCTCAAAATCCTTCACAGGTTCGCCGTTAGGCGTGAATACATCTTGATTCTTCTCTAAGAACGCGTCTATGGTTTTCACTTCGATCGACGATATTGACGTTGTTGGGATATAATCGTCAAAGCTAATTAACTCAGATTCTTCGTCGTAATTCTCGAGGTTCGCCCTAGCATCTTCATATAGAGCGTCAATGATCGGAGAGTAATTTCCAAGATGATAATCATCGCGTTGTCTCTTCCTCAAAGGAGAAGAAGGCATCTCCAACCTCTTAAGCGGTCCATAAGGCCTTTCTAGACAGGCCTCAGTATTGTTTTCCTCGGGCAACGAAGGTGATAGCGAAATGTCATCAGCCTTCACTGTGGAAAGAGCCACTCCTCCGAATTTGATGAAACTTTCTTCATAGAGCTCGAATTCCTGGGAGGGCTCCTCCACAAAGTGCCAAGTCGATTGGGGTAGATTGAGAACGATATGGGCGTCTTGAATAAATCCAACCCCAAGGAGTGTCCGGTTGCGACGTGATTCCGGCAGGACCAGGAACGTAGTGAGCACCGTACGTTCGTTAACGGTTACAGGTGCCTGGGTAACGAATACGTTTTGGTGCTTCTGAATACCGTCAGCTAGTGTAATCCCGACTCCCAGCTCCTTGAAGACGTGCCCCTTCCTTCTTAACTCGCAATACAGATAGTAAGAGGCGATGCTTGATTTCGCACAGCTGTCTAGATATGCTGCATCTGTTATTCCACCAATGTCAACGTAGATGACTGGCCGGTCTCTAGCATCTGTAGATGTACCGATCGCACAGAATCCAATCTCATGCGAAACCCGTTGTGCCCTGTTCGAATGACAAGTCGGGCAGTTACTTCTGACTACCCCCGGAGTCCCGCAGCCATAGCACTTGAATTTGGGCGCAGAGGGCGATGGACATTGCGTAACAATATCTGCTACCACGGGCTTTGTCACTTCTTTCTGATCATTGACCTTGCGCGCAGCTAACTTTCTACAATTTTCAGCGGAATGACCCAAATTCTTACAAAATCTGCATCGAGTCTTGCGTGTTGGTGCAGATACAGACCAAGAATCCTGTTTGCATTCAACTGGCTTGGAACTTGAAGGAACTACACCCTCTCTTTCATTAAGAACGTGTTCTGCTGCTTGAGCCGCTTTCAACAATCCTTTAAAATCATTGATGCTAGCGCGAGGCACCTTGTCTCTGATATCTAGGCGTAGCAATCCAAAGGTCATGTCTAACTGTTGAATTTCGGAATGTCCTGGACTCGGAAGTTGAGAAAACAGCAAGCGTTTGCGACGTATGAAGTCCTCAGTTGTCATTCCTTGACCTTGCTTCTCTTGCGTAATATCCCAGTACAAGAGGTATGGTTCACGAACAGGTGCGAAGGTTTCCCGCAGTCGCGTTTCAAAATCCAACCATGAAGTTACGTCATTCTTTACGCCTATCCACCAAACTCCAGCTTCTCCTTTCAATAGAACGGGCAGTTCACTCAGCGCTGTAACGTCGCCGATATCAGCTGAACGCTTGAAAATATTTATGGCCGATAGAAATGCCTCTACAACTTCAGCATCCTTTTCACCATGATAGGTATAACTGCAGTTTATGAAGGAGCCCCTACTTGGTTGTGTTGGAATCGGACTCTGCATTTTATCCAAAAACTGCGAGAACTGTTCTGGTGATAACATCTTGATAGGCTTCTCCGGGGTAAATTTGACTGTAGTGACACGCCCTGAGCGTGTGATGTAAGTAGGGCTCTTATGCTTTGACGGCCCCGGTCCTCCAGGCATTAATATTTGTTGTAGGTCGTGGAGCGTGTTGCGTAGGCACGGAAACGGCAGCGCGCGGCACCGCCGGTGACCCTCCAACTAGTTATGCGTCACGGGTTTCGTAGCGCGTCGCACAGGTGACGTCAGAGTTTCGTAGCACGTAGCACGGTGGTTATGACGTCACTAGTCTCGTAGCAGGTCGCGCGTCACGCAGACAGGCCCCACGTTGGGCGCCAGTTATAACCGGGAGAGCAGGGGCGATGATGAAAAACACTCAGGTCACTACTTACGACTTTATTAACTACTTGAGATACAGTGAATATCGCGCCTAATACCGTCCAGTGAGTCCCAGCCTGGGGTGGGAGCACACTCAACCAGTATTAAATAGTCCAACACTAACGATGCTAAAATGTCTCAACAGGTGAAAGCATATAGCATGCGAAAGGTTAGTTCCTAGCAGGCAAGTACAAATCATCGTTTACACAGGGTCCGGGCCATTAAAATAAGGGAACACTTCGATAGCGCGATCTAACTCGATCCCAGCGCCATCTATCCGTACGGCGTGGAGACTCCCGCAGCACTAGCGCTATCCGGTGATGAATAGCTCTGGCGTAGTATGCCGTAATACTGGTTACCAACGACATCTATACGTGTCTTGTGTAATTATAGGTTGGTTGTATTATAGTACTTAATATTTGATATTTACATACTTTTTATGCTTGATAAGTGTGTTTTTTAAGTAATCGCATGTTATATATTAAAACACACATGTCATTTGTATTTTTTATGCGATATTTTTCAGTGATTTTTTTATTAACTTTTTGAAATGAAATGAAATGAAATAATTTATTCAGTATAAGTAGGCTAGGCCACAAGGGCACTTTTACAAGTCAGATTGTGAATCTACCGGCATCTATTTTTAACATTATGACTATCTAAAGGGACCCTTAGAATTATTTATATCTTTTTTTAGCATGAGAATACATTTATAAATACAACTTTAATGATAAATCTGCGTGTCGTGTTATAAATATAGAAAAAAAAACCATATTCACGTTGAGATATTTTTCAGTTTTTATGCTCAAGCCTCCGTAACATTCAAAATACTAAGGTGACATATGACTGACTAATTTGAAATCCTTAAATTATGGCAATTGATTTGATACCAACTACTCCATAACTTCAAAGTACAAGTAGCGCGGCGCACTCCGCGATTTACGTTCTCCGCTACAAGTACATGCCGGTCGCACCTGCCCAGGGGCATGTTCAGTGGCTGCCACGCTCTGTCCCGAAACGCACGCGCGCGCTGCTCGCGCGCTCAAGCTCTCCCGAGTTGCGTCGCAAATGAACGAGACACATTTGTCTTTTTATACCAGTGTTCAAATGAATGAAAAGATAGCTAAAAAATATTGCATCGTAGCGGGATGCAGGAATTTGCTCGAATTCGGATATATTTTACCACTATTAAATTTATCAACCACCAATTTAAAGACGGCAAAAAAAAATTGAATAGTTAACCATTGTCATGTGTCATGTGTACTTATATTGTTGTGCGTTATTTATTTATTATCGTCTTATGTGAATAAAATCAGGGTTATTTTTATTTTTCCATTGCACTACCACGTTTAAGAATAAAACAATAAGATATTGTAGTGGTTCTCTGCAACGCCAATAAAATGTGGCCTAAGGGCCTAGTGGTGGATTCAAGTTGTGTAAATTTAGAAATTTATTATTTTATAGTTAAATAAATAATGAAATGCAGAAACAATGTATAAATAGTATAATTTGCTTTCTACACTGAATGTAAGAAATAAATGGACAATACATTATTGTTTTATTTAATCGTTGAAAACCCTCGCTACCGTCGACACGGCAAGTGAGCCAATTCATTTTCACCGTTATTACACAGCCTCAACGTTCCGTTTGGCTTGCGCTGGAGACGACGACTTTAGAAGGGCCATAAATCATATTTTTTCTTCTAAAAAAGCGGCTTTTGTAAAGCTCAAAGTAGTGAGCCTTCTGTACTTGTGTACCTGACCTTCTGTACCTGACCAGAAATATATGAGGAATGTCAAGAGGGCGCAATTTATAAGATTTACATGACAACAATTTTGCAACCAATCGCAACTCACTATGACATTAGTTTTAAATACCTGTCAGTTCCACTAGGTTAACCTCGTAATATCATTTAATGGAATGCACTCTTTTCCTGACTGTTTTTCGTGTAGTAAACACATGTACACTTTATTTATTATCTTACGTTCACGACTGTTAATGGTTTTCGGCATTTTTGGAGTTTACTCCTTAAGAATCGATTTTCATATATAAGCCCGGGGTATGAAAAATATGGGGTGTAAAATCGAACGTATCTGCCGTGCTAATTTAAAAAGTCGTATCTCAGTATACGATCGGGGTAAAAATACGACTTCGTAATTTAGCAGGTTATGCGTTAAGCGTTATAGACTAAGATCCCGATATAAAATAACCTTCACCGAGATGTTTATTTGATGAAATGTATTTTATATTTAATTTAATATGTCAATAATTATATTGCATATGGGTTGCCTAACAAATTTTAGTCCAGGGTATGTTTAATTAATAATAAAAAAAAAATGTTTTAAACATTTCACCGGTTTGATTAATATTAGATAAATTCTATACCAATCGAAAGTATGAAGCCCATAGAAATAGAATGTGCAAACGTTAGGTTGCCTATTCTTTTCCCGTCACAACTATTGGGTAGCCAGGTATAAACAGGTAAATCTATACCTACTAGCATTTTGCAAAGGTCTGATTGTTGAATGGAAATTAAATAAAATTAAAGATTATTTAATTATGAATTTATCTAATAATCAAATTGGTTAAATGTAAAAAAAAAAAAAAATATTTTAAACTAAACATACCCTGGACTAAAATTTGTTAGGCAACCCATATGCAATATATTTATTGACATTTTAAACTAAATATAAAATACATTTCATCAAATAAACATCTCTGTGAAGGTCATTTTATATCGGGAGCTTAGTCTATAACGCTTAACGCATAACCTGCTAAATTAAGAAGTCGTATTTTTACCCCGATCGTATACTGAGATACGACTTTTTAAATTAGCACGGCAGATACCGTTCCAAAAATATAAGTATTGCGAGGATTGACGTTTGGTTGTCAAAGGCGACGGTTGAAAATTTTATAAATTTTTATTTTATCTCTATTTTATTTATAAGTTAATTCAGTTTTAGAGTCCTTTTCGCTGTTTTTGCGATGAGTGAGTCAAGTCGAGGTGTCGTGAGTGATACGTCACTTAGAATGTGGGCAGCGGGCAGCTCCGTCGTGGCCATCTGAAGTGGAGTTTGATAATAAGGCAGGGCCGAGTCAATCGGATATTGTATCGGACGCTGTGTCCATGTCGGATGTGCGGCATATAGCGGTGAAGCGTACTTGTGGTCTGAGCGACGAAAGCTGTGGTTGTAGTGATAGTTTTATCACAATAGGCAGGAAACCTAAACGCTTGCGGGTTTTAGCAACCGCCAAAACGCAGCTGGAGCCGGACGGTGTGCCTGACAAGTTATTTGAAGTTTATATAGTGTCAAAAGAAGATTTACCGAAACAGATTGGTTTGGCAAAGTTGCTGCAATTTAAGGGTATAAAAGGAATTTTATCCGTCAAGTTTATGGGTTAAACTGTAAAGTTCGCATACAGTTTAACTCTAAGGATGATGCGGAGAAGCTTCTGGCTTCTCAGGAGTTTAACAATGAGACGAGACGTTCTTATTGGTCTAATATGGCATGCTGCACTTATGGAATTATAAGGCAGGTTGAGTTGGAGGTTGAGGAAGACAAATTTTTAAAGAATATTGAAGGGTCTGAAGACATTTTGTCAATATGTAGACTGAACCGTTTGGATCATGATGGGCGTTGGGTTAAGGCTGAAGCTATTCGTCTGTGTTTAAAGGGAACTTCTTTACCGCCATATGTTTATGCCTACGGTTGCCGATTTAAGGTAAATCAGTACACTTTCTCGGTTACCCAATGTTCAATATGTTGGAAGTTCGGCCATCTGAGCAGGTTTTGTCCTACTACTAAAGTTACTTGTCCGAAATGCGGCGGGGAGCATGCCAATTGCGAAACGACTATTTTTAGATGCATTAATTGTAAAGGCAGCCATATGGCCTTAGATAAGTCGTGCCCGGTTTTTGTGAAGGAGTAAGAAATTCGCAGGATTATGTCTGCTGAGGGATGTACATATAAACGGCCTTTTTGGTTGTATATGCAAAATAAGGAAAAAAAGGATACGGATGTTTGTAGTCAGGATGCGCCATCTGTTTTTGAGAATGACTTAAGTTTTGGAAAGTCATATAGAGATGCTGTTTTGTCGAAGCCGTTACAACCTAAAGAGTCTGAAGATTCTGTCTGTCAGGCTGAGGGCCAGCGATCAGTAAGTCAGTACAGATTAGAGAGCGAGCCACAACAAGAGGTTCGTAAGCCGCGGAAGTCAAAAAGAGTAACAGATGTGAAGAGGTCCGAGTGTCTATTGGTCAATCAGCCTACTATTGAGCGGGCTGATATGGAAGATCAAAGACAAAATAAGGACAAGAAGAAGAGACGTATTACTTTTGAAAGGCTGGTTGAGAAGACGAAGGATATTTTGTTTTCTACCAAAAGTTGGGAGGAGAAGTTCAAAACGCTGTTTGGAGTTGTTGTTAAGGAGATTTTGGATTTATTTAAGGATTTTTTTAAGGAAGGTGATTTTGTACGTTTGTTTTTGTCTAATGTAAATGGCTAGGTCTCTTACCAGATCATTCTTGAATGTAATGTTCAATTCAATATTGGCGGAACCCTTATAGTCCATTGAATGAGTCCCTCCAAGGGGGGGTCTAGAGTGCGTTAGTTAGTAACGTAAGATGTTTCTTCGGAAACATGTCAAGAGTCCCTAGGTAATAAACATACTAAAACCCCGGGACACTAGGAGGAGCCCCCGAGTGGGGGGAGGGGGGGAAAGGGTCCATTTTTTCATTTTTCGCTTAAATCTCAAAAACGGTACATGTTAGAGAAAAACTTTCAAGGAAAAGTTGAAAGGCCATAAAATTATCTACAAGTTGTACCTAAATATTTTTTTTCTATTCGCAGCCGTTTTCGAGCTACATCCCATGAAAGGTGAAAAATACGAAAACTACCCTTATATAATATTTTGACAATCGATTCCTCCTAAAGGCTTCCATGGAGGAATGTGTTTTTTTTACCAATTATAGACCTAATTAAGAGCAATCTATCAGTACCGGTCACAAGTTGCACTTTTGAGCTTTTTGGAAGAAAAAAAATAAAAAGGTCAAGTTGCGTAACTACCCTAATATAATATTTTGACAATCAATTCCTCCTAAAGGCTTCCATGGAGGAATGTGTTTTTTTTACCAATGATTGACCTAATTAAGAGCAATCTATCAGTACCGGTCACAAGTTGCACTTTTGAGCTTTTTGGAAGAAAAAAAAATAAAAAGTTCAAGTATCGTAACTACCCTAATAAAATTCAATTCCCCGTAAACACCTCCGTGGTGGAATCTGGTATTTTTATCAATGATAGACCTAATTATGAGCAATCTATCTGTACCGGTCACAAGTTGCACTTTTGAGTTTTTTTGGAAGAACAAATAAAAAGATCAAGTTCAGTAACTCAAACTACCCTAATATAATATTTTGACAATCGATTCCTCCTAAAGGCTTCCATGGAGGAATGTGTTTACTTTACCAATTATAGACCTAATTAAGAGCAATCTATCAGTACCGGTCACAAGTTGCACATTTGAGTTTTTTGAAAGAAAGAAATATTTTTTGATCGATTGATGTGATAAACATGGGTATGTAGTATGGGGAAATTGTTTGAGCCAAAATCATTTTTTACTGCGTGTAACTCAGAAACGGTAGGATATAGGAAAAAATTATTTAGGTACAACTTGTAGATAATTTTATGGCCTTTCAACTTTTCCTTGAAAGTTTTTCTCTAACATGTACCGTTTTTGAGATTTAAGCGAAAAATGAAAAAATGGACCCTTTCCCCCCCTCCCCCCACTCCGGGGCTCCTCCTAGTGTCCCGGGGTTTTAGTATGTTTATTACCTAAGGACTCTTGACATGTTTCCGAAGAAACATCTTACGTTACTAACTCACGCACTCTAGAACTTTTTATTCAATGGGCTATTATCGGAATCGGCTAAATTTGTATACAGTTTTTTTTTATGTAAATAGTGTATACAAATTTAGTTGTTTTCGTGTACATGTTATTTTTAAGTTTATACGGTTTATGTTTTTATTTATCTATGTCTTTTAGATGAATGATGTTGTGTATTAGGCCTGCTGGAGCTGGCATGTTCATAAAAATGACCAAAGCTCCTTAATTAATAGATAAAAAAAAAAAAGTATTGCGATACTACGGTAGAAAGGTCGTATCTTTGTATGGATTTCATAGTAAGATACGGTTTTTTTCCGTAGCACTGCAGACTGTAGTAACTAAACTAGCCGCTCGAGGGCGCTTTACATCACGCTTCCTTATTTAGTTACTACTCATGATCTCTCCAATTTGTTAAAAATGAATCGGAAGTAAATTTTCCTTGTAAAATATTGTAATTTTGCTGTCTATCATACTCGTATATTAATATTATGTAAGTGCCTACATTCTCGTTCTTGTTTGCAGCACCCAACAGGGTACATAATGTGATACTTAAACTATTTACTAATCATTATGTGCAATAAACGTATTGAGTATTGAGTATATATTTTATAATCGTTCTTAAGGCCAGGCGCGCACCACGATTTTAGTCGCGCGATAATTTTGTCGCATAAATGCAAGATATGGGTTTATATGAGAGTGCGCGCACCACGATTTTCATAAACCCAGAAGTACGCTGATTTCTGCGACAAAATTATCGCGCGACTAAAAAAAAATCGTGGTGCGCGCCTGGCCTGAAGAGTAAACTCCAGTCGTGCGTCGGAGCTGACACACACACTTTTTTTTTAAATATTTGTCTTTTAAAGAAAGCACCACGAATGACATTGACATTGTTCATCACCATCATAAAATCATTGCCAGTGTAAGAAATTAGTTCTAGTGAAATTCCGCAATATGGCGCATCCTCATATATTCCTGGTCTGGCTTGGCTTTTCTTCAGTCTGTATTCACCGAACTATAAGTCGCTGAGCCACTTGAGTCGCCTACGTTTGTTTCTGTGAACTCGCATCTCGAGATGAGTTTTTCATTGGAACAGCTAAGTAGATGTTTAAAAAAGAAGGATTTTGCACCAGGTCATCATCATCATCAGCCCGGAGTCGTCCACTGCTGGACATAGGCCTTCCCCAGTTCGCGCCACCATACCCGGTCCTCAGCTTTCCGCATCCAACCGCTTCCCGCCACTCTTTTTAGGTCGTCGGTCCACCTGGCGGGAGGCCGTCCTACAGGGCGTGTCGTTCGTGGTCTCCACTCTAGAACTCGTCTGCCCCATCGACCATCGGCTCTACGACAAATATGCCCCGTCCACTGCCACTTCAACTTGCATATCTTTAGGACTATGTCGGTCACTTTGGTTCTCCGTCGGATCTCCTGGTTCCGGATTTTGTCCTTCAGAGAAACTCCGAGCATAGCCCTCTCCATAGCTCGCTGAGCAACTTGAAATTTGTGGACGAGGCCTTTTGTTAGTGTCCACGTCTCGGCCCCATAAATAAGGACTGGAAGGACGCACTGGTCGAAGACTTTGGACTTAAGGCACTGGGGCAGTGATGATGACTGAAAAATATGGCGCAACTTCCCATGTGCTGCCCAGCCCAACCTGATTCTTCTGTCAGCTTCCTTGTCGAAGTTGTTTCTACCTAACTGGACCATCTGGCCTAGCTACGTGTACTCTTTAACAACTTCGATGCTAACATAATCGACGGTGATCGGTATTGGGTCTACGAATGAATTGCACATAACTTTAGTTTTATCCACATTCATTCCCAGACCCACCCGTCTGGAAGAAACATTTGCTTAGGCTCCGCAACATCTCCGACAGGTCCTCCAGCGATTCAGCCAAGATGACTATGTCGTCGGCGAATCGAAGGTGTGAAATATATTCACCGTTTATATTGACCACCAGCACCAGGTATTGACAGTTTAACTTATGCAGTGATTTACAATCTGCCATCTGTTGCTAAGTTTTTTTATTAAGTCATATAATTGTATCTTCGTATCTGGCGCTGTGCCTAGGCAGTGGCGATATATATTAGTTGTGCCCATACCTAAGTCTGGTCAGGAGGATCCTGTTGCGAAACTAAGACCCATCTCCCTAATGTCTTGTGTGTAAGGTATTTCACTCCATGATGGCTAGAAGGGTTGAGTGGTTTATAGAAAATAATGTTATTTTATTTCGAAACACCGTAGGTTTCCGCAGAGGCCAGTCTTGTATGGATTGTTTAGCTCGCTTTGTGTCTTAAATCCAAGTAGGTTTTTCTAAAAATATGTCTACCCTGGCGTGTTTCCTGGACATCGAGGGAGCATTACGTGTCTGTTAGTAAAGTTACTGAAATTTTAGATTATTCAGGTGTTGGTGATAAATTTTGCAAATACTTGTGGTCTTTTTTTAAGTGACATCTTATACGAGCACATTGCTGGAATGAACATTTTGAAAGGTTCTCTCAAGTTACTATTGGTACTTTGTAGCGACATTACGTGTGAAAGTTTTGTACAAGTTTCATACGGCACATTCCTAGAATGTACATTTTTGAAGGTTTTGTTTTGTTACTATTGGTACTTTAATAGAGACATTATTACGAGGGAAACTTTTGTGCAACTTGCAATTATAATAACATTTCACATGAAATGTATCTGCACGGTACTAAATGTAACGTTACTAGTACATATCCCACTTTCAACTTATTTTAACTTACCAATATAAGGTTGTTGGGATGTTTAATATATATTAACGATTGGGCCAAGGTTGCATGCGATTGTCATTTGTTTCAGTGGGGTTTATTTCTTTTATTGATAATCTACGGCATACTGCCAATAAAAAAAAACGTTGTTTGTGCATGTATATTTACGTTTTATTTCTTATATTTAACTAGATTATTTAATTAGATTAAAACAGATATTCAATAAAATAAACTTGATTACGGACTGGTTGCGTAACCTGGATATAAATTTATAATTTCCTACAACAAGCTTTGCACCATACGATTAAATAATAAATAATAAAATAGGTTTAGGTTTAAAGAAATTTATTTTCTCATAAGAATATTTACAATTCACTTACATGAGAAATTATATATCTAATTTGACAATGGTATGGTGAGCGCATGTATGCGTACATTGCGTACATATTTGCATTCACAAAGATATAGTACGTACCTTAAATTTACTACACCAACATAAATATTATAGCACTAAAAATAATCACTTTACAATAACTTACACGAATAAAAAACATATTTAATATATATTATATTGGGTTGATTTCAAATTTGTAGGTAGACGAAAAACGTAGAACAAAATGCATAAGTACCCGGGATTTGTGTTTGCGTTCTGAGCTCTGCATAGTTGCATTGCAAGCGATAACGTTGTACACAGATTAAGGTTGAATGGATGTGGCTTAGAGCGCGTTGCGTATCTCAGAGCGTACCTCCTTGGCCAGTTACGTAAAATTTGAGTAATTTTTTAAAATGTGGCATTGATTTAGCATCTTTTATGCTTAAGGGACGTTTATTATATAAGTTTGCACCTTCATAGAGTATCGTTTTTTTTCCGTAATTAGTACGCAGAGGTCGAAGTACTAAGTTATTGCAATTTCTCAATTTAATTTTTTGTTTGTCTTTTTTCTTTTTAAAGGAAATTTGTATATGGAGGTCTTTGAGTAATATTTCACGTATTAGTATGCAGATATTGTATTTATAGCTTTGATTTATATTCATTATTTTTGTTTTTTTGTATAATGTTGTAGAAGGTGTAAGGTAGTCATAGTTAAACAGGACCTTAAGTAGTTTATTTTGTACCCGTTGAATGGCGTTTAAGTGTATAGCAGCGGCAGAGCCCCATATTTCGATAAGGTAGTCTATATGTGGTTTTACAAGAGCGTTGTAAATGGTATAACGAATTCGTATCGGAAGACAACGGGTTATACCTCGTAGTGCGCCGGTAAGAGAAATTATTTTAGATTTAATTTTATTAATATGTGTCTGCCAAGTTAATTGTTTGTCTAGTATAAGGCCTAGGTATTTTTCTTGTTCAACTCTTGTAATAAATTGGTTATTAATTTTTAAGGAATCTATTAGATGAAGTTTTTTATTTTTCGGTGCAAAAATTATATAATTAGTTTTTGAGACATTTATAGTTAAAAGGTTGCTCTGAAACCACTTGTTTAATATATTTAAGTCTGTTTGGGCTTCGGCCATAAGGTCCTGAATTGAATTACCGAAGTAAAATAGGCTTGTATCGTCAGCATACAGTGGGGTCACCTTTGAGCCCGATCTCGTGAATATTATTTATGTAAACAAGGAAAAGCAATGGGCCGAGTATGGATCCTTGTGGTACTCCGTATGTGATTGGGAGAGGCTTGCTTTCCCGTTCACCTACTCTGACTATTTGCTTTCTGTTCGAAAGGTAAGACTCAAACATTTTAAATGCAGTGCCAGTGACCCCTATATATTTTAGTTTGTTCAAAAGTATTTCATGACTGACGGTGTCAAAGGCCTTTTTTAAATCGATAAAAACTCCTAGAACTACTTGTTTTTATCGATGGCTACTTTGATTTGCGTGACTAAGTCTACAGTTGCGGTAAGTGTATTTGATTGTTGCCGGAAACCATATTGTTTATAGTAGAGAAAATTTATTGATTGCAAGTATTTTTCCAACCGAGTTTTTATTAATTTTTCTATGACTTTTGAGAGAATTGGGAGCACTGAAATAGGGCGGTAATTGCCCGGATTTGATTTTTCACCACTTTTGTATATGGGAGTCACTTTGGCAAGCTTCAGGCTGTCAGGAAAATTACCGTCTCTTAAACACTTATTAAAACAATCAGCTAGTTCTTGTATACATTTTAGTGATTTTGTAGTGACCCCGTCTAATCCTGAGCTTGTGTTAGCACTTAATTTATTGATTATTTTAGTTATTTCTTCAACAGTATATGGAGAAAACTCGGAAAGAATGTTCATAGTGTTTGCGCTTGGTGATGGACCGTGGAAGCACGGTTGATTATTGGTAATCCTGCTTGCCAAGAAAATCCCTATGTTTGAAAAATACTCATTGAAACCGTCACATATGCAACTTAGAGTCGTCACGTCACGCTGCCAGCTTCTGTTTGTAGCTTTAACAATTAACAAGGAATCACGTTTATTTAAAAAAATATATTACAATATATTTGGTGGCAAAAACGTTAACCCGAAAAGCTTGAAAAAATAAATTTTGAAAAAAGTGAAACGTTGGCGGGAATAGTAAAAATATATGAATATATAAGTTGAACATTTGTATTATTTCCTTGGATTTATTTGAAAAAAAAACACTATACAAGCCTCGGCGCGAACAGGGATTGTCGGCCTCGTATGTCTAGATGGCCTCGTTATCACTCGGCCAACAATTCCCCATTTCGCGGCCTCTGCAGTAATGTACTATTGTTGTAAGTTACAACAAATGACATTTGCAAAGTTAATAAATAGTCACACATTTAAGTACTATAATATTAGTTACATAGCCTCAACTACTTATATTAAAAAGTGAGTGAAATTAAAGTATATATATTATCGTTATTGCTTTTATTTTCATCAATCACATTTTTAGGGTCCCGTAGTCATCTAGGAACCCTTATAGTTTCGCCATGTCCGTCTGTCCGTCCGTCTGCGGCTTAGCTTAAACTACGATTTCTAATTAAAGACCAAAAAAATTGGGCAAGTGCGAGTCCGACTCGCGCATGAAGGGTTCCGTCCCATAATCTATAACAAGTTTTTTGTATGGGAGCCCCCCTTAAACATTTATTTTATTTTATTTTTAGTATTTGTTGTTATAGCGGCAATAGAAATACATCATCTGTGAAAATTTCAACTGTCTAGCTATCACTGTTCTTGAGATACAGCCTGGTGACAGACGGACGGACGGACGGACGGACGGACGGACAGCGAAGTCTCAGTAATAGGGTCCCGTTTTTACCCTTTGGGTACGGAACCCTAAAAACTACCATAAGGTTGCTAGTACAATAAAATATTTTACAATAGTAAAATGCTTTTTCTTTTTTAAACACACTAAGATAATTTATTTATTGGTAACTTTATGATTTAACAAAATAATTTGTTATATTTATTATTACATTAATACGAGAGGAGATAATTACAACTTTAAAATCAGAGATTTTTGGTACAATATCTGGTATTGTACTTGTAACTTGTAACACTTCAGGTATTCAAAACATTCGGAGCCATAATTTACAAGCTTCAGAAATAAACTCAGATGTAATTTAAATCTAAATATTTAACTTGTAGCTAATCGACAAAATTGCAGAAAATAGTACATGCAGATATCTACTACCTACTACGTGCCCAAATAACGCATCCATATTTCGTATTATAAAAATACACTTTTATTCGCCCCATCCGCCAAATTAAAAATGTCGCCCGGTGAGATCGCTCACTGAACCTTGACAGAAATATTCTTGAGTGGGGGCCGTGTACCGGAAGTCGCAGCGAGGAAGGCCTTCATTTTTGTCATCTGCTTAATGAGATTTAGCACATGACTGTGCTCGTTTTATAATACATAATGCGGCAGAAAGGTTCTCGAGTGGAAACCGCGTGCTGGAAGACGCCACGTGGGGAGGCCTTCGATTAAGGCACCCGCTCACGGAGACATGGCCTTCGTATGACTGTGTTTGTTTTATGGCATGCGGCAGAAAGTTTCTCGAGTGGAAACCGCGTGCTGGAAGACGCCGCATCCAAAGGCCTAACAAAGTAGACAGTCCATCAGTGCTATGGTATTTTTTAATTATCGTAAATCGTGGATCGATGACTCAAATAGCGCCTTTGATGATCGGGCGAAAACCCACTGGAGATGGATCACGGCCGATCCTCACCCCGTATCCTCACCGCGTATCATGAACGGAAGTGTGGACGTCACGCCGTCGCGATCATGCAACACTTTCCTGATCGCGAGTGTGCGGGGTACTGAAGATACGCGTATCAACATGAATTTCGCGCGAGCGTTGCATGATCGCGACGGCGCGACGTCCACACTTACCGTTCATAATACGCGCGGTGAGGATACGCGACGGGGATCGGATCAGCGAAATGATACAAGTGTGGACGGAGCCTTATCCGATTTCATCCGATAAATCGGTTGGGATCGGAAGGTCTGGACTGGAACGGGTTTTATTTCTCTTAAAACCCGCTCCAGACAGGTTCAGATCAGGTCGGATCGATCCGAAGGTCTGGAGCGGGTTTTAGTTTTATGCCGCCTGTACACTTTCGCCAACATGCCACAGATTAGTCATACTTTTGCGTTTTTTTTTTTTTATTTTTTCAAGTTGGAATAAATTAGGTTATGTTAATAAAGTTATGCTTGGAACCTTGCATTCCAAGTTCCTTTCTGAATTAAATTGTATCGGTGAGTTGTGAATTAAATTTTGTCAACTACATGTTTAAATTTCACACAAGATTGTTCAGTTCCTGGAACTCCCGGATAGTTATTTCCTTTGTTGATCACTATACCGAGGTTCGAGTAGGTATACCAGAGCAGGAGTCGGCACAGCAGCATTTTCTTGAACGTGGATACTATGGAAGTGAAAGAAATAACAAAATGTCCATTTAATGAACAAGGTGGGTAATGCAGGTATAATTTTTTTTTTATACGACTATAACTGTAACTTATCAGTGCTATTTAGCCCTCACTAACAGTGAGTAGGACTTTGTGTGGGAGTATAATCCGCTCGGCTGGGATTATTTCCGCGCCACGGGACTGATTTGCGAGGGGGTGACGCGGGCGCACTGTACACATGGTCTGTGGTCATGGGAATCGGGCTATGGTGCAGGTATCACTTATGTGGCCTACCATCTTTCCTGTGTGGTGGTATTTGTAATATAATAATAATAAAAAAATTACTCACTGGTGCCAGTAAAATTATGAGTGTTTCCAATTAATTAAAGATTAGCTGATTTGAGCTGGCATCATATAACGTAATAAAAAAAAATTGGGCAAGTGCGAGTCGGACTCGCGCACCGAGGGTTCCGTACAAACACTTTTCATCCTTAAGTGGTTAAGTTAAGTTTGCACCTGGTATGTATAGCGCCCCATACAAATGAGGTGCAAAGTTAACGCAACCAACCCGTTTGTTGTATGGGAGCCCCCCTTAAATATAAAAAAAAAAATCATGCCATTTTTTGGGTTCCATACCCAAAGGGTAAAAACGGGACCCTATTACTGAGACTTCGCTGTCCGTCAGTCCATCCGTTTGTCCGTCCGTCTGTTTGTCACCAGGCTGTATCTCAAGAACGCTGATAACTAGACAGTTGAAATTTTTACAGATGATGTATTTCTATTGCCGCTATAACATCAAATACTAAAAATAAAATAAAATAAATATTTAAGGGGGCTTTCATACAACAAACTTGTTATAGATTATGGTACGGAACCCTTCATGCGTGGGACTCACACTTGCCCAATTTTTTATTTTTTTACATATCGTAGTGTGTTGTCTCAACTGAATTTTTATATGGGTCATTTTTTAAATTTACTTAGTCTACACACATATCCATCTCGTTGTGATACCCTTTTTTTTTAATCTTACCATCCTAATTGTTAATCACTGTGGTCAGTATGGATGGGACATATGATTTGAATGAAAATCTCGTTTAATTGGTTCAATATATTTTTTAAATTGCATGTTCTCATGTTGAATTACAAAAGTTTTGCTGCTACAGCCTTTGACATATATTAATCCAATTTTTTTTTCTTTAAGCTTTGATCTTTTTATTAAAGGGGAAGACATTGTAAAATACGAAACGGAGTGGGAGTGTAATGCGTGCCTCCATGGTATAAGTGAGGCAGCTGCGCAAACTGGTCTTTATGAACATCACGAGGTGAAGGATGAGCTTGTGCTGGGGCCTGAGAGCCTGCAGCCGCCCGACATAGTATTCGCGCTTCGTGGTAAGTTTCTTTATCAGGTATGTAGGGTAAAAAACGGAACCCTATTACTAACCTGCTAGTTCAAGGTAAATTAGATGGACAGTTGAAATTTTCACACATGATGTATTTCTTTTGCTGCTATATTAACAAATTCTAAAAACAATAAAATATTCAAGGGGGGCTCCCATTCAACAAACATGATCGGTTGCGTTAACTTTGCAATCTCATTTGTATGCGGCGTCATACATACCAGCTGCAAATTTAACTGGCCAGTAAGTACTAATACTTACGGAAGCCTCGGTGCGCGATCCAGACTCTCACTTGGCTCGTTTTTGTGATATTCAGAACTTTTAAATAAGAAAAAGATCTTGGATCATTCCAGAACTTGAAAACTTTAACTGCAGACTTTAAATACCACTGGGTGTAGTCTGTGATTATTGTAGGTTTCCTGTTTAGGGTTCCGTACCTGAAAAGGAAAAAACGGAACCCTTATAGGATCACATTGTTGTCCATATGTCTGTTTCTGAAGACCATTTTTCTGAGGAACGCGTGGATATATTAAGTTGAAATTCATATCAAATTGTCAGGTCTACTGTCCCTTGCAGCTTTGAAAAACAAATTTCTAAGCCAACGCAATCAAAAGATACAGCCGTTTATGCTGCGAATTTTCGGCACTCGCAAGGGAATCAAAACCTACACCTGTGAACACAGAATTTTGAAATTTGGTACAAAGCAACTTCTATAGCACAGATAAAGGAAAAATAGCGAAAACCTTAAATTTTTAGTCAAATCACATTGTACAGTGCGGGACTCTGGCCGGTTTTCTTTTTTTTTCATCACACTGTTACAGTACATTACGTAACAAGGGTGGTAAACGAGTAATTACAAACGAGTGTCTATTAGAACTTTAATGACATGAGTTTGGAATTGCTTTACCACCAGAGTCACGTACGACGTTTTTCATAACACTGGAGAAAATAAAATAAAAGTAGTACCTAGTAGTCAATACCAAAATTACTTACCGCCCTAGGGCGTAATATACGATTTACCGCCCGGTTTTCTAGCATGTAAACCCTTAAATAGTGACAAAAATTACCGCCCTAGGGCATAATTTAGGACTAACCGCCCGGTTTTCTAGTAGCAAACCTTTTAAGAGCAAGTGTGATGAAAATGATTTTACGTATAGCAGCCCAGGCGTTAGATGTGATAGAACGACCCCTGCTGCGGGACTGTGTAGTGCGCCTGGACCGCGTCCAGAGCCTCGAGGCGCTGCTCAGGGCCGAAGCGCGCCGGGGGACGTCGCAGGACGATGGCAGACGTGACGGTGATGTGGATGGTGAGTTGTTTTGCTCCTTTCACGACGCGGTTGGCTCGGTTTGTATAGACCTGCCTACTGAGCCGGCGGTCCCGGGTGCGAATCCTGGCCAGGGCAAATATTTGTGTGATGAATATTTGAGCTTGGGTCATGGTTGTTCTATGTATTTAAGTACCTATGTATTTATCTATATAAGTGTGTGTATCGTCGTCTAGTACCCATAACACAAGCCTTCTTGAGCTTAATTTGGGAATAGATCGATTTATGGGAGGTTCTCACAATTATTTATTTTATTCAAATATTTGTGTGATGAACTCGAATATTTGTGCCTGGGTCATGGATATTATTTGTATTTATGTATGTATTTATCTATATAAGTATGTTTAATGTCGTCTACTGTCTAGTGTTCATAACACACAAGCATATTAAAGCTTACTGCGGGACTAGATTGATTTGTGTGAGGTTGTGCGATATTTATTTATTATTTATATTATTATCATTTTCATGATGACTTTAAAAACGGTACTCAATTTGACAATATATTTTCCTTTTGTATGTATAAATCTTCATGTAATTTTATCAAAGTGTTAATGCTTCTATTTATGAACGTAATGAGTAATTTGTTGTTTATTCAGCTGTTGAATGGAATAATGGTAGCCAGCTCAGACAGTCGTACTGAATTGCAGTGTTGAACAAACAGTAATTGAATTACAATTACAAGGAAAAAGTAATTTAAATTTCAATTACGAAGAGACTGCCACATTTTGTATTTGTAATCAAATTACTTTTGTTAATAAAACGCTTTTGTTCATTTTTATTTCCCGAATCAGCTTAGAAATATAAATTTGTATATCAAGTTGGCTCATGATGAGGTGTGATGTATTTTTAGTACTTATTGTATTTGTACGATTGAGATTAAAAACTAAGTTAAAATGTAATTATAATTACATGTAATTGCAAATACATTTAATTTATTTAAATGGTACTGAATTAGTAATCAAATTACAAATAACAAGCGACCCGCCCCGGCTTCGCACGGGCACAATGCTTCATTATGCATAAAATGTATTGTGTTGTCCAGTTCGTGTATGTTTACGAATAAACATTTCATTCATTCATTCAAACTTTCCACTTGAATCACTAAAAAACTGCATCAAAGTCCGTCGCATACTTTTAAAGATCTAAGCATACATATAGGGACAGCATAGCGACTTTTTATAATACTATGTAGTGATTAATTACTCTCAACACTGAATAGCTGGACTGACTCGTGGTTTGTTTCAGTGAAATTAAATTTGTCTGAGTGCGCGCCGCGACCCGTGTTGAGGGAGTGTGTGGTGAGGTTGGAGCGCGTCGTCTGGCACGAGCTTGCCACTGACACACGCAAGAGCAAGACACTTACGAGACGTGCTGGAAACAAATCTGATGTGGGAAATGACATACGTATCACTGACATTGACACTGTGAAACGGACCGCAGCAAAAAACGGAATGGACCATGTTGCGATGAGCCAAAGCCGCGATAAGGACAGGCGCCGGGTCCCCGATAACGGTGAGTCGTGTTTTTAAAGCCCGACCAGAAAAACATATATGAGAATTGTCAAGAGTGCGCTATTTATAAGATTTATATGGCAACAATTTTGCAACTTATCGCAACCGCACTATAATGACATTAGTGTAAATACCTGTCAGTTCGAATGTTAACCTCGTAATGTCATTTAATGGAATGCACTCTTTTCCTGACTGTTTTTCGTGTTCCCACACGTGTACACTTTATTTCACAACCGTGAATGGTTTTCGGTATTTTCTTTGGATATATTTAAATATTTATCTTTTAAAAAACAACCACGAATGACATTCCCATTGTTGAAAAACCATCATAAAATCATTGCCAGTGTAAGAAATTAGTTCCAGTGAAATTCCGCACTATGGCGCATCCTCATATATTTCAGGTCAGGCAGTTAATACCAAATTTTTCTTTTCAGAATCCCCTTAATTTTAAGCATGAACTTAAACGCACTTTTTCACGGTGAAAGTAGCAAATTACTTATTGTCTCTATACAAATATTGGTAACATATAATGACGTCACGATCAGGTGGCCATTTGTATGGAGCGTGTTTAGCGCTCCGTAGGAAAGTTGAACTTTGACGGTCATTCTGACTTAATAATGTATATTGGCTTTTAATTTTAGAGCAGTTGTAGTGTAGTTAGTCCCATATAGACATTTGATCCCAATAAAAAATAGAATCGACTGTCTGTGTAGAATTTTTATCGTCATGCCAATTAAATGTACCTTTATTCAGACGACGCGGTTGGCTCACTTTGTAGACACCTGCCTACTGAGTCGGCGGTCCCGGGTACGAATTCCCGCCGGGGAAAATAGTACTTGAATATTTGGTCTTGGGTCATGATATGATAGTACCGCCGCGCCACTGTCTTAGCCTACCTTCTAACCTTTGAAGAAATAAGTAAAACTATTATTTGTCATCGTCTATCGATAAAGTGATCAGAAATAGTTGACGTGGATTCTATTTTCCAGTGACAGGTGCAGCCGCGAGACCCTCCGGGTTGCAGGGCGGGCGTTCGATGAAACGTGAACGAACATACTCTGGAGACAGAACTTATTCTTGTGGATTATGTAACAAGAAGTTCAAAATATCGGGTAATTTAAGGACACATGAACGAATTCACACAGGCGAGAGACCTTATAGTTGTGGAATATGCGAAAAGAAGTTTACGCAATTGGGTAATTTGAAGAGACATAAACGAACTCACTTAGAAGAAAAACTTTATTCTTGCGCGGTATGTAAAAAGAGATTTACAGAAAAGGGTTCATTAAAGAAGCATGGACTGATTCACACGGGTGAAAGACCTTATACTTGTGGAGTATGCAGGCAAACGTTTAAGCGGTTGGAACATTTGTATAAACATGATATGAGTCACAGGGGAGAAAAACCATTTTCATGCCAAATATGTAACAAGAAATTCAGTTCAGCGGGTAACGTAAAGATACATGCAACATCTCACAGTGACGAACAACCCTATTCTTGCGGGATTTGTAAAAAGAAGTTTAAAGAAAAGAGTTCACTAAAGAAACATGATCGAGTTCATACGGGAGAAAGGCCGTATTCCTGCGAAGTATGTAACAAGAAGTTTACGACGTCAAGTAACGTAAGGATTCACAAACGAATTCATACAGGAGAGAAACCCTATTCCTGCAGCATATGTAATAGGAAGTTTGGGTCATTAGGTAATTTAAACAAACACGCACGAACTCACACGGAAGAAAGACCTTTTTCTTGCATGATATGCAAACGGAATTTCAAAGACAAGAGTGCACTAAAGAAACATGCTGTGATTCACACGGAAGAAAAACCCCATTCTTGGAACGTATGTAGCAAGAAGTTTAGGCGGTTGACTCATTTAAAAGATCATGAACGAACTCACTCGGGAGAAAAACCGTATAACTGCACAATTTGTAACAAGAAGTTTGCACTGTCGGGGTACTTAAACATACACAAACTAATTCACACGGGAATAAAACGGTTTTCTTGTGGAATATGTAATAAGGGGTTTACACTGTCGAGCCATTTAAAGATTCATGAACGCACTGACACGGGAGAAAAACCTTACTTTTGGAGGATATGTGATAAGAAGTTTGCAGTGTTAAGTAATTTAAAGAAACACGAACAAAATCACTCGGGGCACAAGCGATACAGTTGTGATTTGTGTCAGGAGGGATTTATACAAAAATATCGTTTAGTTGCACATATACTGACTCACAAGAGGAAAGGGCATTTTTGAAATGATATTTAAAGCAGTGCTGATATTTTGATGTATTGGCATTGATAACTGTGGCCGACCTTAGGTGTTCAATGAACGAACAGAATGAATTCCAGTCTGGTTTTTTTTAAGCACACATTTGACACTTCTCTTTTGATGTTTGTAGTGATGTAGCAAAGACATATTGTATGCCAAATCTAACGATTATGAATGGTTAATCGAATCAATTTATCGACGAACTTTTTTTATTCATATATTTACCTAGTATCTAACCAATCGATGTCAAATAGTTAAAATTGATAAATACCAAAGCTCACCCCAACCTTTAATCTACGGAGTCCCCCAGGGTTCTATACTTGGACCGCTTCTATTTCTGATCTACGTAAATTCAATTAGTGAACTAAAATTGTACGGTGACATTTCCTTATATGCAGATGACACCTGTATTTTTTACTTCGGGCAATCAATTCAAAACATAATTGAAACGGCACAGAAAGGTCTTGATAACTTGCACAGATGGTTTCAGGGCAATTTACTCACCATAAATACTGGCAAAACTTCATATATAATTTTTAAAGCAAAAAATAAAAAAATCGATCACCACACCGCGTTATGTATCGATAATGTACAATTAAAACAGTCCAGCGAGGAAAAGTACTTAGGTTTACTATTGGATATTGGCCTGACGTGGAAACCACATATCAATAAAATTAAAACAAAATTATCATCCCTGCTGGGATCACTACGAGGAAGTGTAAAATGTCTTCCGCGCAAAGTTCGCCTAAACATCTACAATTCCCTAGTTAAATCTCACCTAGACTATCTCATTGAGATATGGGGTAGTGCATCGAAAACTAATTTGAAGGACATTCAAGTAACTCAAAATAAATTAATCAAGGTTTTGTTTCACTATGACTTTCTTACTTCAACTAAAAAAATATATGCGGAAACTAAACTCATGAGTCTTAAACAACTATATAACTATAACACATGTATACTAATAAGAAAAATCACAAAAAAACAAATTCATTGTGAAACAACATTCGTTACTAATAGGCAAAAGGGGCGCAGGGTTCTTCGTAGTGCGGACAACTTATACATCTAGACACGCGGCAGCGTGTCCAGCCAAGTTCACCGCAGGAACTGGCGAGCAGCAGCCGTGTGTTATATTACACGAACCGTTTGGAGCCACTTTTGACCCCTCAATAACTCCAAATCTATTCAACAGAAAAAAATGAAATTTGGCTTATGTATTTAGGTCCCTGAGAACAACTAGAACCACAAATTTCATAAATGTAGATGAAATAGTTATTGAGATATTGACGTCCAAAAAACGGCATTTTTATCACTGACTGACTGACTCACTAGTAATCAAAAACCTAACCCACTTCCAGGTGACCTAGAAAGATGAAATTTGGCATTCAGCTTGGTAATTGTGTGTGTACACATATAAAAATCAAAAACAGTGATATTTTTTAGTTTTATTATTATTATTATTTATGCTTGTTGCCTCAGAACTCCGTCATTTACTAACCGATTTGGAAAATTCTTTCTTTGTTTGTAAGATGGCACTCTCTCTCTCACACACACACCACACACACACACACACACACACACACACACACACACACACACACACAACACAGACAGAGAAGGTTAATAAATTGCCGTGGCGCGGGGACGGATAGCGAAGCGCGGGAGCGCGGCGTGGCGAGGAGCGGTCCGGCCCCTCCCTCTACCCCGCGTCACTCTAGTCAAGACAGGTGGGGCGTCAATTCAAATTTCTGTACAAAAAGTAATGATATCCCATCAAAAACATAAATGTTAAATTAGAGCCAAGTTCTCGCATGCAACGTTGTCGACTTCGCCGACAAAAGAATTGAGATCTATATGGGCGCCAAGTTCTTTGCCCTAAATTTTTTAGATACAAGGACATGCGACATACTCAATGCATTTATTTTACTTGGGGTGTAATTCAATATCAAGATTTGACTTGGCTAGTTTTCACAAACTGACTTAATTTTATCAAAGTAACATAGTATTATTATCAAGCTAACAGTATAAGTAACAGGACGTACACTAACTTGCGTACATACCTTTACGAAAATAGGTTAATGATTAGACAAATGTAATATACATTTATATGTAAAAACTAGCCAAGTCCAGTCTTGATATTGAATTACACCCCAAGTAAAATAAATGCATTGAGTATGTCGCATGTCCTTGTATCTAAAAAATTTAGGGCAAAGAACTTGGCGCCCATATAGATCTCAATTCTTTTGTCGGCGAAGTCGACAACGTTGCATGCGAGAACTTGGCTCTAATTTAACATTTATGTTTTTGATGGGATACCTTTCTCCCGAACGAAAACTTACGGTCATAAAAACATTACTTTTGAGGGAGCAAAGTTATATAATAACCTACCTAAACACATTAAAATGTCCGACTCAATTAAAAGTTTTAAAAATAAACTTAAGGTCCATGTCATCAATAATGTCCCCGCCGTATGAATCGTAATCTGGCCCTGGCAGATTATCGCTGCATCTTACCCGATATTTATTTGTTATTCGTGTAACAATTACCCACTTTAATGTTTGTTATCGTTTTTTATTTGTGTGTTCTTTTAGCATGTAAGTAAAATCGCTCACGGGCGTAATTTGTAATTTAATGTAATCGTTTAATCTCAAATAAGTGAAATGTAAATTTCTTTTGAGAGTAATAAAATTCTTTAACCCGAAAAACCTTACTTTTGTAGGATATGTGATAAGAAGTTTGCAGTGTTAAGGAATTTAAAGAAACACGAACAAAATCACTCGGGGCACAAGCGATACAGTTGTGATTTGTGTCAGGAGGGATTTATACAAAAATATCGTTTAGTTGCACATATACTGACTCACAAGAGGAAAGGGCATTTTTGAAATGATATTTAAAGCAGTGCTGATATTTTGATGTATTGGCATTGATAACTGTGGCCGACCTTAAGCTCCGTCCACACTTGTATCATTTCGCCGATCCGATCCCCGTCGCGTATCTCCACCGCGTATCGTGCTGTTTGGACGCTCACTGCGGGCACTCCGTATCATTTGCGCCGTCGCGCGAAGAAACGCGTCCACACTTGCCGTATCGTATCCTCGTCGCGTATCGCCGCACCGATCATTTCAGCGTGCAGTAGTTTGGACGCTATCCGTATCGTAGCACCGTATCACCGCCCCGATCATTTAGCCATTTCGTTTTCGCCGAACATTTAATTTCGTTTGTGATCGTTGTTCTGTGCGGAGTTGCGTCCCATTTAAAAATGTCACCCGCTGAGATCGCTCACTGAACCTTGGGATAGAAATATTCTTGAGTGGGGGCCGTGTACCGAAGTCGCAGCGAGGAAGGCTTTCATTTTTGTCATCTGCTCATGGAGATTTAGCACATGACTGTGGTCGATTTATAATACATAATGCGGCAGAAAGGTTCTCGAGTGGAAACCGCGTGCTGGAAGACGCCGCGTGGGAGGTCTTCGATTAAAGCACCCGCTCACGGAGACATGGCCTTCGTATGGCTGTGTTTGTTTTATGGCATGCGGCAGAAAGGTTCTCGAGTGGAAACCGCGTGCCGGAAGACGCCGCATGGAAGAGGCCTAACAAAGTAGACAGTCCATCAGTGGTATGGTATTTTTTAACTATCGTAAAGATTAAGGATTAAAAACCAATGACCGCAGCGTGGATCGATGACTCAAATAGCGCCTTTGATGATCGGGCAAAAACCCACTGGAGATGGATCACGGCCGATCCTCACCCCGTATCCTCACCGCGTATCATGAACGGAAGTGTGGACGTCACGCCGTCGCGATCATGCAATGCTTTCGTGATGGCGAGTGTGCGGGGTACTGAAGATACGCGTATCAACATGGATTTCGCGCGAGCGTTGCATGATTGCGACGGCGCGACGTCCACACTTACCGTTCATGATACGCGGTGAGGATACGCGACGGGGATCGGATCGGCGAAATGATACAAGTGTGGACGGAGCCTTAGGTGTTCAATGAACGGAGAGAATGAATTACAGTCTGGTTTTTTTTAAGCACACATTTGACACTTCTCTGTTGATGTTTGTAGTGATGTAGCAAAGACATATTGTATGCCAAATCTAACGATTATGAATGGTTAATCGAATCAATTTATCGACGAACTTTTTTCATGCATATATTTTTGTATCTTTAGTGTAAATCACTATTATTTGGGCTACGAGCCATCGGACTCACTGCAGTTTTCTGATAATAGTAATTTATTTTATTGTTCTTTCTTTACTCAATTGTTCCAAATAGAAATATAAAAACGTTTAGAGATACTTGAAAAACCACTATGTCATTGCTTGTCTTTTTTATGGAATTCAGTGGGTCGTGCAGATTTACGTTATATGGGCCCTGTCATGTGTTAATGTGTGTTTTAAAAAATCAGACTATAAGTATGTCCCTGACGCGCGCAGTCCCTACAGCGGCGGATGAGACCCTGTGTTGTAAGAAGAAATATTAAAATATAATAAATTTCCTTATGAAATCATTCTTAATAACATTATACATATTCCGACTTATAAATAAAATCTTGAGTTGTTTGTAATGTAACCTGCTTATTACAATTGTAAACATAAGAATACCTAAAGCAATCGAGGGGTTTACAGTTTCAGTTTTTTTTTTGTTTAATATTCAACTAGAATATCAAGATGATGAGACTCATAAAATGTTAGATAACATATTCTAAATAATGTTAATGTTTACTGCACTAAATTAATTTCGACTGTACGTGTCACATATTTATCTTACGAAAATATAATGCATGTAAATGGGCCACTTGTTTAATTATTTTCATTACAGTATCCTTGGTCTAGAATAAAAATAAAAGTAAACAGTTATTTGAGAGCTTTGTCATTATTATACAAAAAAAAATTGAAAGAAAAAGTGAAGTGGCATTTCCACATAAAAAATTGAATCGATAAAAAGATTCCATAAAAATATTTAAAACATAATTACATAAATAATGACAAAAACGAATAATGAGAGGAAGAAAAAAGATACTTAAGCGCGACACCCCTTCCTTCCTACCGTCGTCCTCTAGTCAACTCTATGAAAATGTAAATATTGACACAAAGGTAAATTAAAAAAGAAAAAAAATGGTTGCCTGTAAAGTCGGTTTTACGGGCGAGGGAAGATTTTACGTGACAACGTCTTTTTCTCGGTAGAATATTTATTTGTATCATATCCATTCACAATTTCCCTAACAACATTTTAAGTGTTACTTTCTGAACGCACCCATCACATGTGTCATTTAATGTCATTATTTTACATGTTTTAAATCTAAATATGCGATAATCAGACTATTATGCATGTATGTTGTCGATTCCAAACCCTTATTTAGTCTAGATCTACATGTAATTATTCTAAAAATACCGAACCGACGGAACAAACATCATATGTTTGACAGGTAAGTACGAACAGTTTGTATTTGTATGGGAATATGAAATTATCGTTTTTATTATTTTCCACTCATTTATTTAATATTTTCTCACCGTTTAAACCTTCCCTTGACTTCCACGAATATTTCAATACTTAAATTAGCCAAATCGGTTCAGCCGTTCTCGAGTTTTAGCGGGACATAAACATCGTAACGTGAGCGGGCGTTACACTTTTTCATGAGTGACTCCGAGCGCAACCTAATTTAAGACGTTGTCACGTCAAAAATGTAATGTGATCTATACAATAAAAAAAAAAGATTCAATACAAACATTTTTATACTCGCGTATATACACACCACAATTTTTATATTTAACCACTGATACAAATACAAAGATCAAAAGTCAAAGAAAAATTTATATGCGTAACCTAGAGGTTCGACTCCCGGTCTCGGTCTCTTCCACCAGAGCTATCCGTATCGTATCACAGTCCCGCTCATTTTTGGCAGTTATGTCACCGGCTCACCGAAATTCACCAATAGATAGTTATAGATAATGTGGCAGATAGGTTCTCGAACGGGAACCACGTACTGGAAGACACCGCGTGTCTTCAGTTATGTCACCCACTCACGGAGATATAACCTATTATCACTTCACTCTTTTATTTGTGGCTACTGTGCATCTAGCACAATTCTGCCAATGACAAGTGTTGAGCTTAGCACGGTACATAGATAAAGCATAGCACTTTTAAATTTTGACACTTTTCGGAGCTGGTAATTCCTGAGGACAAAAATCACATACACAGAAGCCGCTAATGTCTACCAAGCTTTTCGGAACACGAATAATACACATAGATAGCCCAATCCAGATTATAAGCAGACAGCACACAGTCTAATATTTCTTGCAGCGCATTATAGTTTAATATTATTTTTTTCTATGAATTTGCTCAATGTACAAACTACCTTTTTATTGTCTGTGTGGCATAAAAGGGAAGCCATATTCATGGGAAGTGGAAGTTTAAGTTTAGAAATAAGAATATGAAGCGGCGGAGTTTTATTATTTAGTTTACATTTAAAAAACATGTGGTCTATTGTACCAACATCTTCCCCACATTCACAAAGGGGGGAATCTTTAATTCTAAATTTGTGAAGCTGCTCAGGCGAGCAGACTCGACCTAATCGAAGTCTTATTAAAATTGAAGTATGTCTCTTGGTAAGGGATCTATTTTTGAAAAACCACGGGCGTGATGGAATGGTTTGTTGAATGTTAGAATAGAAACATTTTTTGGAACGGGACCAGCGAGAGGACCAAGTTTTAAGCATGGTGTCGGATGGGATGTTTGAAGTATCAGGTGAAGAAATTTTGAACGTGATATCGTCGCCATGAAGGACAGCTTCTTTTGCAGCTTGATCTGCCCTCTCGTTACCTAGTATCCCACAATGACTCGGTATCCAAACCAAAGATACATCTAAACCTGCCTTGTGGCAATTATAAAGGGCATGTTTCAATTGACATATGAGAAAGTTACGAGCACAGTTTTTGAAAGGATGGGCCGAAATTGCCTTTAGAGCACTGAGGCAGTCTGAAAAAATGACAGATGGTGTAATTTTATGGGTGAGGATATATTCGACGGATTTCCAAAGGGCCAAGCATTCACCTGAGAATACTGATGACTCGGGGGGAAGTTTGAATTTGGCGACATGGTTTGCGTTCAGTAAGAGAAAGGCGGCTCCTACACAGCCTCGGTTTGTTAGCTTAGACGAGTCAGTGAAAAAATATGAGTGAGCTGGGAAGTAAGTGTTGACGTATTTAATAAAAAGGTTATTGCAATTTGTAGATTTTTTGTCAATACCCGTGTCAAGAACTGTGCGTGGGGAAAAGATTAAGGCCTCAAAAGGAACGGAGTACAAAGGGAGAGTTGGAGATTTCGTAATGGGGGCTCTCAGTGCCGCGATTTTCTCATAGCTCTTTACAAGATTGGGTTTTTCCTTGTTGCGCCAGAATGCCTTGTTAGTCCCGTACCATTGGAGGAGTCGGAGTTTTGGAATAAGAGGATGTGACGTCTGTGAAATAATTGTATAAAGGTAACGGTCCGAGAGGAGTTGTCTTCTTAAGTCGAGTGGAGGATCGGCACATTCTACTTGTACCGCTCTGTTGGGAGAGGATTTCATGGCGCCAGTGACGAGTCTCAGGGCTTTCATTTGGATAGTTTCGAGTACTCTGAGGGCAGCCTTATTACATGGTTCAAAAATAAAGGTACCGAAATCTAAGTGGCTCCGAATAAAAGCGTTGTACAGTAATTTTTGAGAGTATGGATGCGCTCCCCACCAGGTACCAGAAAGAGCTCTTAGCATATTTAAGTTTTTTTCACATTTATTGGCAACGTACTTTAGATGGGGGACCCCTTGGAATCGACGGTCAAAAATAACTCCCAGAAATTTTACTGATTCCTTAGTAGGAATTGGTTCATCGTTGTATGTTATGTGGCATTCAGGGGGGTCACGGCTTCTTGAGAAAACGATGGCTGAGCTTTTTGAGGAGGACAACGAAAGTCCGTGCTGGTCCAGCCAGGTGTTAAGGGACCTTAGGGCTCCATTAATTTTATCCGCCGCAACCGGGACTTTTTTGTCATTACAATAAATCGCCAGGTCGTCTGCGTATTGCAAAGTTCTACAGGCCCAATTGACAGATTTGTCTAAATCGAAAGAATATAAACCTATTATGACTGCGCGTGTTTTATGACAATGCGGCAGAAAATTCTCGAGTGATTACCGCGTACCGGATGACGCCGCGTGGGAGGGCCTCCAGCAAAGTAGACAATCCGGCAGTAGTATGGTATTTTTACATAATTTCAAAGATGGATTGAAGAAAGGATCGGTGCACGTCCAAACTAGTCCGTATCGCCTTCGATAATCGGGCAAAAATCGACTTTAAATGGATCAGGGCGTATACGCACGCCGTAGCATGATCGCGAGTGTGAGGGGTACTGAAGATACGCGTATCAACATGGATTTCGAGCGAGCGGATACGGGCCGTTGCATGATCGTGAATCGTGACGACGCGACGCTGACGACCACACTACCGTTCATGATACGCGACGGGGATCGGATCGGCGAAATGATATTAAAAAACACGCAGGTTTGAAAAAAAAGTTAAATCGATTGTGAATCGATTCGATCAACCATTCATAATCGTTAGATTTGGCATACAATATGTCGTAGCTACATCACTACAAACATCAACAGTAAAACCCGTTCCAGACCTTCCAATCCTATCCGATCTGATCCTACTTATCGGATAATGTGTAGCGTAATTGTTAGGAAATCGGATAATGTGTAGGCAATAGTTAGGACCTAAAACACTACACATTATCCGATTTCAAGCTCTGGAGCGGGTTTGAAACCCGTTCCAGACCTTCCGATCCTACCCGATCCAATCCTACTTATAATGTATAGCGTAATTGTTAGGAAATCGGATAATAAGTAGTGCAATAGGTCTGGAACGGGTTTTAAACCCGCTCCAGACCTTCCGATCCGATCAGATTTATCGGAAGAAATGTCCTAAAAATTGCACTCATTATCCGATTGCTTCCGATAAATCGGATCGGATCGGAAGGTCTGGAACGGGTTTATGGCCTGGGATGTTAATTGTAAAGCCCGTTCCACACCTTCTGATCCTATCCGATCCGATCCTAAGTATCGGATGAAATTGGATAATGTATATAGCCGTTCTACACCTTCCGATGCGATCCTAATTATCGGATAATGTAGTGTAATAGATTCTAACAATTACATTACCTATTTTATTTATAGGATTCCCGCTAAATCAGATAGGATCGGAAGGCTTGAAATGGGTTTAAGTAGCTGTGTAGTGTTGCTATTTTAAACCCGCTCCACACCTTCCGAGATTCCAGATCTGATTTATCTGAAGAATTGTCCTAACAATTGCACTACACTTTATCCGATTTCTTCCGATAAATTGGACAATTGGACTACAAATTTTCCGATTGCTTCCGATAAATCGGATCGGATCGGAAGGTCTGGAGCGGGTTTTAGGCAAGCTAGCTGTGGCATGTTGTGGAGACTGTACAGCCGGCATCAAAGAAAGAGATACAAAGCTTACTTTTATGCCGGCTGAACATTATTGTCGAGATAAGAATGCCATCCTTGTCTAATTTACTTATTAAATAAAGGATGACCTACTCGTTTCGCCCTGTCTGGGCAAGAGTGTACAGCTGGCATTAATTGTTTGTGACTGTGGTTCAGTTCAGTCAGCTACTACTTGTCATTGTCACTGTCAAACTCAAACATATTTAGTATCTCTTCTCTTAGTAGCTTAGTAGTAGTCAGCATTCTGATTTGTTTACCTATTGGCCGTTTTGTTTTGTCTACTTACATAAATTAATATTCTTGCTTTTTTCAAAACTTGGCATCAAGCAGAATTAAAACGCGCCTCTGCATAACTGACATTGGCAAAAGCCTCGAGCTGCCATTCTCGGCTTAATAATAATAGTAGTAGTCCGTGTGGTTTTTTGTAAATCGCTATCACTTTACAAAAAACACGATTTTCTCAACTCACCGTACAACGTGGTATCAATCCTCTATCTAGTCGCCTAGTGCGATTGGCAACGAGACATTGGCAGTAATGGTCGCTTAATTTAACTGTGACCGGTTGCCATTAAAAAAAAAAATAGAATAGAATCTCTCAGTAGTTTGTGGTTTAAAGGAATATAATCCCTAAACGGTCTATTTTATACGTTTATAACGTCGCCGAGACGCGCGTGACGCGTGATGCGCGGTTGTATGTTTCTCATCCTGCCGTCTTGTTTTTAATTTGGAACTAATTGCTACAATGATTGACGCCGCGGCTAACGATGCACTGGACGCGCTGGAGGCTTGTCCCTGCTGCCTCCTGGGCCCGCAGCAGCGCTGTCTGATGACGCCGTACACCCATCTAAACACCACCGAGATATATTCAGATATGCTGAAAGAATGCTTCAATATTCAGGTAAATTAACATTCCTTTGACTTAGCAATTCGACGTTAATCAAGAGTTGTTATTCCTATAAATTCCTTAAAATGTACGTTCAAATTTTAGTTTACAACTGACCTTTACAATTTGTAGTTATACTATTTATTTTGTCTTATTCACATACCCTCTCTCTCTCTTCATCATGTCCTTAACATCTTCAAAATACTTTTAAGTCTAGTTGCTTTGTTAATAATTTATAGGTTAAGCTTAAGAAAAAATTTGGTTGACCATTGCATACATTTGCAGTCCAGCTTGATTTTATAATGGGTGTCAACTCTGGTCATTATCTCATTATAAACCTATTTGTATTGCACTACACAAAATTTTTAAATAACTAAATATTGTCTTTAACTTGCAGCTAGATGTACCCAGTGATGAGTGTGGCATCTGTGAAGAGTGTGTGGTGCGCCTGCGAGACGCCAGCCTCTTCAAGCGGCAAGTGCAGCGCAGCCAGCGGGAGCTGCAGGAGCGGCTGGCCAGAGCTATTAAAATCATAGGTAAATTTTACTCTATATTATGACATGAAAGTTCATATAGAGAACCCAAAGTATTTTCAAGAGTTCATTTACAATTATTAAGATAATTAATGTTGGTTTTGTTGTCTGTTGTTATAGAAGAAGCATCTCCTACAGTGGTGAAGATGGAGATAGCTGATGAGGACGGGACGAGTGATAACTTGTCAGGTCAGTGTCAACATAAACACACAAGCTAACTTAAACTCCTCATCATCATCATCAGTCGTTCACTCTTGGCAGAGTGGTCGTGGTTACGGCAATAGTGTCCACATTCCTCTGGCAGACAGCAGCTCTCGTGATGCATCTCCATTTCACCCGGTTGTCTGCGGAGCGAGTGCACTGCACCAAGGAGCTCCGTGTGGTCTTTTTAATAAGGTCGGTCCAGCGAGTCGGTGATCGGCCTCGTCCTCTCTTGCCTTCTATCTGGCCCTGGATTACCAATCATTCCATGGAGTTTTCAGTTCGGGATATGTGGCCAAAGAACTTCAACACTCGGAGCTGCATAACTTAAACTAGGACTATTCAATATCACAACTAATGTGTATCAGGTAAAAAGTTTTAGCTTGCAGTTAGTTATAGCATCATTAGAGTATTTGAGAGTTGTGTTTTTATTTCAGGTGAAGTGCTCCCAAACGAGATGTCCGGCGCTGGCGGCGAGGGCGAGGGTGCTGCGTTATGTGAGTACCGAGTTTCTTTTTGTAGTCGTTACAACTGTGCGACACTTTCTCGCGCGACAAATATTACCTATCTCTTTCTTGGCTGCACTGTGAGAGAGTGACGGGCGATGACATGTCGCGTGACAAGAGTCGTGAAACGTAGTTGTGCTAGTTGGACTGGTAAACTCAAAGTAATGATATAATTTCTTCATGGTTACTTATTAACGTTTAACTTTGCTATAGGTGAAGAACCTGATGTCAAATCTGAGGTAGCGGACGACGAAGGACCGAGTGACAACTCGTTAGGTGAGTACACATAGAGTTGTCTAGCAGGTACTTAACGTTTATCAGCTGTTCAACAGTAGTGTTATTGCTTCAGGCGAGCCGGAGACGGCGCGCGACGCGGCGAGCGACGAGGACCCGATATCACGTGAGTCACACACATTCCTCGGGACTTAAGAGCAGGAATACTTTTTGTACAAGAGTAGAGTTGAATAGACCGTTCAATGCAAGGACTGGTAAATACTCATGAGGGTTCAATTTCTCAGTTTTAAAAATAAAGAAATAAATTTATTCCTGACGTGACCATAAAACAAATACAAACATAAAGTGACAAAAATAATAAAATATAAAACAATAGGCAACTAAGTATATTATGGCTGCGCCACGATGCGGTTCCCTTTGTATTATAACAATCCTGAAAAGTTATTTGATTCAGAGAAAAGTATAAATTGTGACTACGAAAACTATGACTAATGACAGTTATGATTAAGAATTGTATGTAAGCCAATATGGATTTATCCGAAATCACCACTCATATTGCCGCGATTACGACAGAGTTGAACCAGAAAATCACGTTACTGGTAGAAAAATCGAATCGAATCGTCGAACTCGAAGAGAAACTTGAGGCCTCGCAACAGCGTATAGTCGACCTCGAAAATGCCTTTGGCGCGCACCACCAATGGTTACGCATGAACAACCTGGAGATATCTGGCGTGCCTGAGCTACCAAACGAATCGCTAGCAAACATCGCCGTTGACACAGTCTGTTTGATATTATAACAAACATTTGACAGTTCTCTGTTGATGTTTGTAGTGATGTAGCAAAAACATATTGTCTGCCAAACCTAACGATTATGAATGGTTGATCAAATCGATTTTATCGACGAACTTTTTTCAAACCTAAATATATTTTTGTTTATTTTGTGTAAATCAATATTTTTTTCAGCAACAATTATTAAGATAATTAATGTTGGTTTTGTTGTCTGTTATTATAGAAGAAGCACCTCCTACAGTGGTGAAGATGGAGATAGCTGATGAGGACAGGACGAGTGATAACTTGTCAGGTCAGTGTCAACATAAACACACAAGCTAACTTAAACTCATCATCATCGTCATCAGTCGTTCACTCTTGGCACAGTGGTCGTGGTTACGGCAATAGTGTCCACATTCCTCTGGCAGACAGCAGCTCTCGCGATGCATCTCCATTTCACCCGGTTGTCTGCGGAGCGAGTGCACTGCACCAAGGAGCTCCGTGTGGTCTTTTTAATAAGGTCGGTCCAGCGAGTCGGTGATCGGCCTCGTCCTCTCTTGCCTTCTATCTGGCCCTGGATTACCAATCATTCCATGGAGTTTTCATTTCGGGATATGTGGCCAAAGAACTTCAACACTGGGAGCTGCATAACTTAAACTAGGACTATTCAATATCACAACTAATGTGTATCAGGTAAAAAGTTTTAGCTTGCAGTTAGTTATAGCATCATTAGAGTATTTGAGAGTTGTGTTTTTATTTCAGGTGAAGTGCTCCCAAACGAGATGTCCGGCGCTGGCGGCGAGGGCGAGGGCGCTGCGTTATGTGAGTACCGAGTTTCTTTTTGTATTCGTTACAACTGTGCGACACTTTCTCGCGCGAGAAATATTACCTATCTCTTTCTTGGCTGCACTGTGAGAGAGTGACGGGCGATGACATGTCGCGTGACAAGAGTCGTGAAACGTAGTTGTGCTACCTGGACCGGTAAACTCAAAGTAATGAAATAATTTCTTCATGGTAACTTATTAACGTTTAACTTTGCTATAGGTGAAGAACCTGATGTCAAATCTGAGGTAGCGGACGACGATGGACCGAGTGACAACTCGTTAGGTGAGTACACATAGAGTTGTCTAGCAGGTACTTAACGTTTATCAGCTGTTTAACAGTAGTGTTATTGCTTCAGGCGAGCCGGAGACGGCGCGCGACGCGGCGAGCGACGAGGACCCGATATCACGTGAGTCACACACATACCTCGGGACTTAAGAGCACGAATACTTTTTGTACTAGAGTAGAGTTGAATATACCGTTCAATGCAAGGACTGGTTAAAACTTATGAGGGTTCAATTTCAGTTTTAAAAATAAAGAAATACATTTATTCCTGACGTGACCATAAAACAAATACAAACATAAAGTGACAAAAATAATAAAATATAAAACAATAGGCAACTAAGTATAATATTATGGCTGCGCCACGATGCGGTTCCACACCACACGTCAAGCCACACAAAACGTCGGCTCGCAGCGCCCTCCCCACCCGCTACTCGTGACGTTTTATTTATTTATTTATTATACGCACCGCCCGGGATCACATTAGCTAATCATATAAATAACTTAAATTCCGTATTTAGTAATGTCTTTTCGTCAGAATTAAACTCTCATTTTCTGATTGCCGGCGATTTTAATCTTCCTCACATACAGTGGTATAGCGATTCTCCTCCTGAGCACGCGCGACGTGGCGCAATCGAGGTTCAGACAGCGGCTACCAATCTTGTTGAGGGGATGTATCTGTCATCTTTTGAGAAATATAATATCAATAAAAATTCAAGTAATAATATTTTAGACCTGATATTCACAAATTTCCCAGTTTAAGTCGAAAAATCCAACTCTCCCCTTGTCAGCGCGGATCCTCTTCACCCTCCTCTCGAAATAATTATTAAAGACATTTTTTCGGCGCCCTTAAAAGAAATCGCGAAGCCTTAATTTAGATTTCGGAAAGCTAACTACGATGCTATAAACGACAGTCTTGAAAGTGTGGATTGGCATTCATCTCTCTCTGCTGACTCTCTTGATAATGCACTTGATACATTTTACAATATCGTTAACAGTACAATAAATGGCCATGTTCCTGTAGATACCCGCAACAATACCTAACAGCCGATATCCGATTTGGTATACAAGTAGTTTAATTAAAATAATTAAAGAAAAATATAAAATGCATTGTAATTGGAAAAACTATGGGACCCCATTATGATAGCTTTTCGCTTCTAGGTAAACGCCAAAAAAAGATTGCAAGAGAACTGTTGGATCCAGTACATTGACTCGGTGCAAACTAATATTAAACATAACCCTAAGCAACTTTGGTCGTTTGTCAAAGCTCGTCGCGGTGGTTCTGCCTATCCGAAGTCTTTCGAATATCTGGACGAGACCCTAAGCAACAGTCAGGAAATCTGTGAGAGCTTTAATATATTTTTTAGCTCAATATTTAGTAAACCACTCGTTGTTTACCCTGAGGCTTCACTTGCGCCGCTGTTCTGCGATAGTGATGAAATTATTTCCACTATACACATATCACCTAAAGAAGTTATAAATTTATTGTTAAAATTAGGTCCCAATGGTGGTGCAGGCAGCGATGGGATAGCTCCGTTCTTCATCAAAGAGTGCGCTTCCAGCTTAAGTTTGCCTCTTTCTTTGCTATTTAACCGCTCTTTAGCTGAAGGTTTCTTTCCTTTAAAATGGAAAGAAGCCCTAATCGTGCCCATATACAAAAAACCGGCCAAGTGCGAGTCGGACTCGCGCACCGAGGGTTCCGTACAAACACTTTCCATCCCTAAGTGGTTAAGTTAAGTTTGCACCTGGTATGTATAGCGCCCCATATAAATTAGGTGCAAAGTTAGGTATTAAAATATAAAAAAAAAACTACTTACTAGATCTCGTTCAAAACAATTTTCGTTGGTAGTTTTTATAGTAATGTACATCATATGTTTTTTTTAGATTTTTCATTTTCTTATTTTAGAAGTTAGAGGGGGGGGACCAACTTTTTTCCACTTTGGAAGCGTCCGTCACGCAAACTATTCGGTTTAGAAAAAAAATATTTTAGAAACCTCGATATCATTTTTGAAGACCTATCCATAGATACCTCACACGTATGTGTTTGATGAAAAAAAAAAATTGATTTTCAGTTCTAAGTATGGGGAGCCCCCAATATTTATTATTATTTTTAGGGTTCCGTACCTCAAAAGGAAAAAACGGAACCCTTATAGGATCACTTTGTTGTCCGTCTGTCCGTCCGTCCGTCCGTCTGTCAAGACCCTTTTTCTCAGGAACGCGTGGAGGTATGAAGCTGAAATTTATATCAATTACTCAGGTCTACTGTCCCTTGAAGCTGTGAAAAAATCAAACTTCTAAGCCAACGCAATCAAAAGATACAGCCGTTTATGCCGCAAATTTTCGACACTTGCAAGGGAATCAAAACCTACAGGGTGCTTCCCGTGAGCTCAGAATCTTGAAATTTGGTACGAAGCAACGTCTTATAGCATAGATAAAGGAATAATTACGAAATCCATAATTTTTTTTTTTAATACCTAACTTTGCACCTAATTTATATGGGGCGCTATACATACCAGGTGCAAACTTAACTTAACCACTTAGGGATGGAAAGTGTTTGTACGGAACCCTCGGTGCGCGAGTCCGACTCGCACTTGGCCGGTTTTTTTATTTTTGCATCAAAATCTTAATGCGGTTCACAGAATACATCTACCTACCAAATTTCAACAGTATAGCTCTTATAGTTTCGGAAAAAAATGGCTGTGACATACGGACGGACAGACGGACAGACAGACAGACAGACATGACGAATCTATGAGGGTTCCGTTTTTTGCCTTTTGGCTACGGAACCCTAAAAAGGACCTAAAGCGAAGATAATTAACTATCGTCCAATTTCAATTTTAAATCAATTCGGCAAAATTTTAAAAACTGGTCTTATCAAATATTTACAACATTTTAAATAAAAGCATTCCACCTCAACAGCACGGTTTTTTACGGGGCCAGTCAACGGTTTCAAATCTAATCGAATTTACTAACTTTGTCCTTCGAAGGATGGAGAGAGGGAAGCAGGTGGACGTGATTTATACGGATTTTGAAAAGGCTTGACCGTGTAGATCACGTCATCCTGCTTCGCAAACTGTATTGGCTGGGACTACGTGGTGATGTTTATCGCTGGATATCGTCATATGTAGTTAACAGGCGCCAGGCTGTTGTACTTGGCGGCTGTAGATCGGACTACGTAAACGTTCCCTCTGGTGTCCCCCAGGGCTCGCACCTAGGACCCTTGCTGTGTAATGCTTATTTATACTATATTTATACTGTATTTTGCCACTCTAACTTCCTAATGTACGCTGACGATAAAAAAGTTTTTCTTGACATTAACCAGGAGAGTGACTTCGACAAAATTCAGGCTGATTTGGATCGATTATCAATTTACTACATAGTCTATATTACTAACAGGATAAATGTTAACGTAAATAAATGCGCGAGTAAATACGATTCAAGACCTAGGTGTGACTTTGGATTCAAAATTAACTTTTGAACAGCACATCGATAAAGTAGTCGCTAGGGCTTATCGTAATCTGGGTTTTGTTTTCAGAGTGTGCAGTGATTTTCACGATAGCAATTGCATTAAAGTTGTGTACTTTGCCTATGCCAGGAGTATTGTAGAATACGCCAGCTGTATATGGTTCCCCCAATATGTCACGCATAAAGAAAACATTGAAAAACTACAGCGCTGCGTCATTTTTTTTTTTTTATGTAACACAATAGTACAATAAACTTTCTAAAGCTCTGCCAAACTGCACAGCAGTTTGTTGGCAGAAAAACATAGTGCCCTCCACCATTGTACATATTACTATTGAGTAGTATCGCATTTTAACTTACAAACTACAAAAAGTACACTGTAAATAAACAACAATATTGCTACTCGATAACAAGGAAAAGCCAGCTTGTAATCAACAATCAAGAATATTTCAAACAGTGTTAAGTTTAAACTAATTTCATTACTTTATTTTCACCAACAAGTAATATTCTGAATTCTCTCTGATTCTGAATTTAATCTATACCTACAAGATAGCAGATACGTGGCGTACATCGCACCTGATTCCCACCTGTTTGCCCACTTAGGACGGATGAGGAATCGAAATCTACCTCGGCATGCCCTGCGTTTTTGTTTGCCATTGCTGGATACATCCGTTCAGACATTAAAATTATCGTGTCAAAAAATGGGATCCAAACTACAAGTCCATGTGCAGCCGCCACCACTTACTGAGCCTGGAGGACCGTCGTATATTGCTTGATGTCTCTATACTACATGATATCCTGTCTGGTCGTATCGATAGTGCTTCACTTCTTGCCGAAATTGGCTTTTCTGTGCCAACCTTCAGAACCCGGCACTCCGAGCGTCGACTTTTCAGCATTCCCAAGGTAAACACTAGGTATGCTCAAAACTCCCCAATTGTACGTATTCTGAGAGAATACAATTGTAAATTTAATGCCGCCGAGCTATTTGACTGTTCCAAGTCGGTCTTGAAAAACCGTATTCGAAAACTCATGTTGCAAGGTTGATGATGTGGTAGCGTAGAGTTGCGTACGATAGGCATGCTTATATATTACACACACACACACACACACACACACACACACACACACACACACACACACACACACACACACACACACACACACACACACACACACACACTACACCTAGCTTTCTTTTGTTTTCATTTAAGGGTATATGTACCACATTTGTTAGAAACCCTTCCATAAAGTAAGTAGACGTAATAATAGATAATATTATAGTATTAATGTAAGACAAACATTTTGTAGAGACTCTCCTGCAGACAAACTGTGCAAACAGTTTTGCAGAACTCTGTTCTAAACATATTTTTAAACAAAAGTCTAATAAAGATTTTTATTATAATTATTATATCTGTTCTGTAATGCTGTTGATGTTCCAAATAAATAATATAAAAAAAAAAAAATGGTTGCCTGTAAAGTCGGTTTTACGGGCGAAGGAAGATTTTATGTGACAACGTCTTATTCTCGGTAGAATATTTATTGATATGAATATTATTAAATTGCACAATAGGAACAAGGAATTGAAATTAGGAATTGAATGAAAATAAGAATTGCACAAATTTTAACTATAGAAATATATTTTGTTTACTAAAACATTGTACATGTAAACTTAAACTTAACTAATTCCTATTTGAGTGATTTTGCTCCCTCTTCCCTCTTCCCTCTTCCCTCTTCCCTCTTCCCTCTTCCCTCTTCCCTCTTCCCTCTTCCCTCTTCCCTCTTCCCTCTTCCCTCTTCCCTCTTCCCTCTTCCCTCTTCCCTCTTCCCTCTTCCCTCTTCCCTCTTCCCTCTTCCCTCTTCCCTCTTCCCTCTTCCCTCTTCCCTCTTCCCTCTTCCCTCTTCCCTCTTCCCTCTTCCCTCTTCCCTCTTCCCTCTTCCCTCTTCCCTCTTCCCTCTTCCCTCTTCCCTCTTCCCTCTTCCCTCTTCCCTCTTCCCTCTTCCCTCTTCCCTCTTCCCTCTTCCCTCTTCCCTCTTCCCTCTTCCCTCTTCCCTCTTCCCTCTTCCCTCTTCCCTCTTCCCTCTTCCCTCTTCCCTCTTCCCTCTTCCCTCTTCCCTCTTCCCTCTTCCCTCTTCCCTCTTCCCTCTTCCCTCTTCCCTCTTCCCTCTTCCCTCTTCCCTCTTCCCTCTTCCCTCTTCCCTCTTCCCTCTTCCCTCTTCCCTCTTCCCTCTTCCCTCTTCCCTCTTCCCTCTTCCCTCTTCCCTCTTCCCTCTTCCCTCTTCCCTCTTCCCTCTTCCCTCTTCCCTCTTCCCTCTTCCCTCTTCCCTCTTCCCTCTTCCCTCTTCCCTCTTCCCTCTTCCCTCTTCCCTCTTCCCTCTTCCCTCTTCCCTCTTCCCTCTTCCCTCTTCCCTCTTCCCTCTTCCCTCTTCCCTCTTCCCTCTTCCCTCTTCCCTCTTCCCTCTTCCCTCTTCCCTCTTCCCTCTTCCCTCTTCCGCCCTCTTCCCTCTTGTTACAGTAATGCTCGATGAATGAAAATAAGAATTACACCAATTTTAACTATAGAAATATATTTTGTCTCTCTCTCTCATCAGACGTGAGCGGGCGTTACACTTTTTCATGAGTGACTCCTAGCCGCAACCTAATTTAAGACGTTGTCACGTCAAAAAAAACAATAAAAAAATGGACCCCCAAAGGCCATTCCAAAAGCAATAAAAGCCAGAAAGCGATTTCTTTTGCTCGGCCGATTGTATCAACCTGCCTGTACACCCACAGAGTGTGTAAATAAGTCTTGTGATTACATTGTTTCAGCGTCCCTTACCCAATCCGAGATGAACACTTGCGCACAGGCAACCGCGCTGGACAGGGCTTGCTCGGTCCGTCTAGAGCAAGTGTTTGTAGACGCGGACCACAACACATGCGGGGTTGGTTTACAAACATACAAGTTGAGCCCATATTCACAAAGACTACCCATACAGGAAGAAAAAGAGAACGTTTCAGGGAAGAGCGAGATTAGCCGTAAGTATACGTTATGGTGACGCGGTTGGTGCAGTTTGTTAGCACATGCCTACTGAGCCGGCGGGCCCGGGTTCGAATCCCAGCCAGGACAAATAGTTGTGTGATGAACTCGAATATTTGTGCTTGGGTGATGGTTGTTTTATATTATATATAAGTATATATTTAGCTATATAAGTAGGTCATGTATAACATCGTCTATTTACTATCAACTATAACATTGCTCTTGGTAGCTTCTTGAGCTTAATTTGGAACTGAATCGATTTTTCTGATATTTATTTATAATTCTTTTATTTAATATATGCAAGTTGATACTCGTGTGACGTATTAGGAGAACCACGATGAGCAACTTTCACTGTAGGATACCCACCACTCCCGCTGATGACTCCTGCATTTGATGGTCTATCAGTTTAATACAATCTGTTCTATTAACTCGTTGCTTACATAAAAAAGACGCTACGATGGAGGTGCTAAAGAAAACTTATGTTACTGCACTTATCATTTCCAGAAAATAACTACCTATTCGAGTATATATGGGCGAATTCCTTTTATACAGGGTGATCAATCCAAATGGGTCAGTAGGGAGAAAATGAAAACTATAAGAGATAGGGAAATCTGTTCTAAGGAACCATGGCTTCGATTTGAGATTTAATAAAAACTGCATTTAATTTTTTTCTCGTATTACTCATGAATAATCGGGAATCGAAACCGGTTAAAATTGGAAAGGAGAAAAAAAAAAAGAAGAGATGTCAATCGATCCTATTTTTTATTGGCAACAAATGTCTGTATAGCAATTTCTGATTCTTAGAACACTCTAGATGTATGTAGTCCCATACAGACATTTGTTCTCAATAAAAAATAGGATCGATTGACATCTTTATTCATTTATTTTTTTCTCTACTCAATTTCGATCGGGTTCGATTCCGGGTTATGCATGACATATACGAAAAAAATGGAACGCAGTTTTTAATGAATCTTATCGAAGCCATGGTTCCTAAGAACAGATTTCCCTATCTTTTTATAATTTTCGTTTTCTCCCTACTGACCCATTTGGATTGATCACCCGGTATAAAAACGTGTAGTCTAGTTAACTTGACACATAACAGGTTATTACAGAGTGAGGTTTAACTTAGCTGTATTTTATTTATTTTTCTCAAACATGCAATGAAATATCGTCGTAACGTGCGTTAGAACAGGCTTCGAAGTGTCAAGTTTCGGGCGGAACAATTCGAGAGACTGTAAAGGAATTTCATACAAAATTGAAGGCCTAAGCCGGGAAGTAATTTGTTTTTAATTTTAATGTAAACATGGCGTCTGTGTGTATGAACAGCTGATATATTTTTTTTTCTAGTAGCTACCCATTCAGCCATCGGACCAACAATATCCGTGTTAATGCCTAGTACACACGAACTGAAAATACCGTCTATACGTAAGTCACCAGAGACCATAGACAATATTAAAAATCCTCTGCCTTTATTTTACTTAAGTAAGTAAGTTAGTTTAAACATGGCGTCTGTGTTCATGAACTGGCTGAACAGCTGAATTATGATTTTTTGAGTGGTGTATTTTTTTATTTCATTGCATATGTTTGAGAAAAGCACTATATAGAAGTAATTCTTTTGGTTGAGCGAATCCACTTAGCTTTGTACCCGATGAACAATACTCTTTGTCTGTATTGTTAGCTGTGGCCACAACTGCTACTGCAAAATGTAAGGCGTTATAAGTGCAAATTACTTTTATACTAAATTAGTCTTTAAGTCAAACGAAATAAGGTTTACTCTTAAACAAAGAGAACAGAGATGTTGGTCACTTCATTGTCATTATAAGCATCGAAACGAGCTTCACTGCTCTTTCACTTACGAAGTGACCAACATCTGTGTTCTCTTTGTTTAAGAGTAAACCTTATTTTGTTTGATTTAAAGACTAATTTAGTGTAAAAGTAATTTGCACTTATAACGCCTTACATTTTGAAGTGGCAGCTGTGGCCACCGTTAACAATACAGATAATAAGTATTGTTCATCGGGTACAAAGCTAATGGGATTCGCTTAGCAAATGGGATTCGAACTATACATGCCTTAGCCGTGAAAAGGGCTTGCCGGCTTCGTATCACTAGACGGCCTCCCTTTTACACAATAAGTATACTGTTAAAGCCGCCTACACATTTGTCTGGCGTGTTGTGACGTGACACATCAGTACGGAATCGGTAAATGTATGAACATTTACAAACCGTCACAACACGCAGCATCACAGTAATGTAAACGCAACCGTATCGGCGCAGTTTGTAGTGCAGCTGCCTACTGAGCTGGCGTCCTGGGTTCGAATCCCGGCAAGCACTTTTGGAATGAACTCAAATGTTTGTTCTTGGGTCATGGATCTTTATCTATGAATGTATTTATATATAATGTATACCGATACCGTCGTCTAGTACCCATAGCACAGGAATTGCTTAGTTTGGGACTAGGTAGATTTGTGTAAGAAAGTCTTTCAATATTTATTGATTACATATACGACACCGATACCGATTCTAATGCATCACGACACAAAATAACAGCCGAATGAAGGCGACTTAGCGGAAATCTTATTCATTACCCATTCGATAATTTAATAATTAATTAGCGATATGATTTAATGTGTATACTACTCTCCTTGTAGAGCGGACTCGACAGGACTACCAAAGAATACGACCGAGAAGAAACAAAAGCCGATTATTTGTTGGAGGCAACTTGAATAACGAACAGGTGGGAACAGCTGGAGAGCAAAAAACTTCACTATCGCGTCAAGTATATTCGGACGAAGATGCAGATGTTGGTGAAATACCTGCTGTTAAACACTTGAAAACAGCAAACATTACAAAGGAGACCACCCGTTTCAAATGTCGTTACTGCAATTACGCTGGTGTCAGAAAACTTCATTTACTAGACCACGAAAGAAAACACACCGGCGAGAAACCTTACAAATGCACTCATTGTAGTTACGCTAGCGCCCAAAAAAGAAATTTAGTGGTCCATCTAAGAAAACACACCGGCGAGAAACCTTACAAATGCACTCATTGCAGTTACGCTAGCGGCCATAAATGGCATTTATTGGTCCATTTAAAAAAACACACTGGCGAGAAACCTTACAAATGCATTCATTGTAGTTACGCTAGCGCCCAAAAAAATAATTTAGTGGTCCATCTAAAAAAACATACCGGCGAGAAACCTTACAAATGTACTCACTGCAGTTACGCTAGTGCCCATAAACATGTCTTAGTGGTCCATTTAAAAAAACACACAGGTGAGAAACCTTATAAATGTTCTCACTGCAGTTACGCTAGTGCCCATAAAAGTAATTTAATTCAACACGTAAAAAAACACACCGGCGAGAAACCTTACAAATGTTCTCACTGCAGTTACGCTAGTGCCAGTAAATATCCTTTAGTGGTCCATCTAAAAAAACACACCGGCGAGAAACCTTACAAATGCGCTCACTGCAGTTACGCTACTGCCTCTAAAAGTCTGTTAGTTGGCCACCTAAAATACCACACTAGTGAGTAACTTACAAAGCACACTGCAGTTACTGCAGAGTCTCAAAAGGTGATTAAGTGGACCATCTAAGAAAACACACCGGTGAGAAACCTTACAATGCCCTTACTTCAGTTACGCTACTGCCTATAAAAGTCTGTTAGTAGGCCACCTAAAAAACCACAGCGGTGATAAAATTTACTAATGCTGTCACTGCAGTTACACTAGTAAAGGTCATTTAGCGGACCATCTTAGAACACAAACCGGCGAGAAACCGCACAAATACCGTCACTGCAGTTACACTAGTGTCCGTAAAAGCAATTTACTGGCCCACGAAAGAAAACATGCTGGCAAATAAACTTACAATTGTGGCCCCTGTTGTTACCCTACTATCCGACAAGGTTGAAAGGGAACCACCTACTACTAAAATGGCAATGGCGTTAAACAATTTTAGTTCGACAAAAAAGTATTTATAACGTGTATTGACATTTAACGTGCGAGCTGCCCTAAAATTTCGGACTCGCGACCAACGCAATAATTAAGTATTTTCTAGTTTTCCACTAACATTATACTCACACATTCGTTTTTGCGTATATTGTTTATTCTGCGTATTTGCGTTGTTTAATGTTTCCTTTGTTATCTTCGCATGGCATTAAACTAAGCGAAAGCGGCTGATCTGACAGAGCGCACTCGGCTAGCGAGACCCGATGGAAACGAATTTGTTCTACGGTTTTCGGGCATAAAATAGTTTTACTTAAAAAAAAACTTACAGAAAAAATGTGAAATATTCACCAAGGCTATAGAACACTCAGCAAGGCTAAAGAGCACAAAGCAGCCATTTTTTTTTAATAAGTTTGAAACGATTTTCTCTCCAAAACCTTTAGTTTGGTCGGTAACTTATTTAATACTTTTATGGCATTTATGAAAGTACTCCTTTTGTATATAATGCATTTTACGTATGGATGGATCAACTTCTTCTTGTTGTTATTCTGCCTCGTCAGCCAGGAGACAAAGGTGATTAAACTTCTTAGAAAAGCGTTGATAATTTATAATATTGGTATTTCTAAGAGATAATCTAAAAAATAATGGGCTTATAACTGCAGCAATTACAACGTTTTTGTTGAATATTGCCGCCGAAAATCGTAGTTTTATAGAGTAACCCAGGGGACATCACCGTGGCATCAAGCAACAGAAAGAAGTTGATTGACCCTTATTACGGTAAGATAATATTCCATTTACCTATATTGGTATCTTACATAACTTTTTACTGTAGATTTTTTGTAAAGTATTCCACATTGCTTTTGAGAAAAATAGATAGTTCTAAAATGTAAATACTAGTGAAAGTTATAAGACTTTTTTTCTTTTATTATAGTTCTTACTGATTCTGGATTGTTAACCCTTTGAACGCCAAGAGCCACTAAAGTGGTCGTGTGCTGTCGTGCCCACCACGCCAACAACCACTAAAGCGGTAATGACCGACGCTGTAAAAGCAATTTTCTGCTGACTTATAAGTTATATTTTCGCTCTTTCTTTTTCAACTATTGCCATATAAGCCACATTTTGACATGGGAGGAAATGCGTTCAAAAGGCTAGTGGTAAATAGGGCGTATGCACCTGTTTTTGTAAAACAAAAGCAGACTGGACTTCTGTAGAATATCCCCAGTATATATTCCATAAGTCAGCAATGGATAAATGTTTCCGAAGTGTGCTTTCTTGTAATTTGTTCTGAACATGTTTCAGAAAGTAGCGCTGACTCGACAAATTCTTATTGATTTGAGTTATGTGGGATTTCCTATTACAATTAGTATCTACATGAACACCTAAACTAAAAACTTAAAGCTGTTTAATGTTTCTATGTTTTCGTCCGCTTGATTTACATTTAGGGTTAGTTATACTATTAGGTAAAAACCCGCGCGTTATCGGCCCGACCTACTACTAGCATCTACCCACCGAAATACGAACTGACGAAACATTTCGACGAAAATTTAGAAACTTTTTATTGAAAAATCCATTTTATTCTGTAAGTAAGCACGTATATGGATATGAAATTACAAAATGACATTTGTTTATTTCGTTTTTAATCTTTTTCTGACGATCCCATTGGTGATACTTGGTGATACTCATAGTGACATATATTTCTGTTTTATCTGTCATTGCATTTTAGGATCCTATTTTTATTGTTGTAGTATGTTGGTGTATTTGACTTAATTGAATGATTACTATTAAATTTTATGTTTCTATTGATGATCATAATGTTGACAGAAATTTCCTTGTGGCATCACCAATTGTCTATGATTTAAATAATTTTGATACTTTATGTACTAGATCTAACATTCCGATTGAGTTGAAATTTGGCATAGTTCATATGTAATTTTTTTGGAGATGTATTTATGTTATGGATTATGGTATTATTAGATAAGCTCGAGCTAGGTCTTATTTACACTACATTTAATATTTGGCCTTGTATTATTATGTTTTTACCGTTGACTGTACTGTGAGAAATATTTTCTAGTATCAAAACTATAATTCCTCCTACACAAAGTGTGACCAGCCGCAGATTTTTTAAATTTCCCGACAAATCTTCGAATAATATTTCATTAGCCAGACTATAACTTAGGATAATTTATAATGTAATTATTTATTACGAAAAATAAAACCTAAATCTATTTCTAAATTCCATGAGTTTGTTTTAACTTAGATTCACATAAAGATTCAGGATCAACAATTTTATGCAGAGTACAGTTAATATTACACTCCAGATCGGAAACTCTTCCTGCGCACCTTTTCCCTGAAAAATATAACTTAGATCTCTTCAAGTCGAGAGTGAATAGGCATCTCCTAGACTAGCATGCTTCATCTTAGGCCTCATCTTTACTTAACATCAGGTACGTTCGAGGTCAAATGTTTGTCAATCGCACACAAAAAAAACCTAGTCATTATGGCGTTAGCGTGGCCAAGACTAAACGGAGTTACTAGCCTCAAACCTAAACGGAATTGCAAAAGATGTCTACTTCAGCGACACCACCAGGAGAGTGGAGGGGGTTAAGCATTACGTAAAAGCAAGAGTGAGAAGATCCTTACAAGTGTGTAAAAGTGCCGCTGATCGGTGAGGATATCCGGGTAGTAAAGCCGTCAAAGCTGCCTGCATTAATCTTATGGATGATTGTAGTTTATCATACATAAAGTCCGCTCACGGCTGATTTGATGTGGTCGGTCCATCGCATAGGTGATCTTCCACGTGATCTGGTCCCATCTAGCTTGCCCTGGAGGATGAGACGCTCTATGGAGTTATTTTATTCGCCTTTAAAAGTGGCCGAAAAGTTTTAAAATACGAGACGGATCTAAAGACGCTGTTTTATGCGGAGTTCTTCACGGAATGACATTCTTTTGTATTATATATAACACTGTATTTCTAGGAAATAAATCTTTTATTTAATGTGAGTTCATGAAAGAAAAATGAACCCGAAAAGAATTACAAATATGGCAAATGCAACGTCCGCAAAGCACAAATACTGAATCACGAAAAGACACACAGCGGTACCTAAACATTGCGAATGTATGTGTACACTGCGGTGACGGGCTTTCTGCGCGGTTCTCGGCAATAGCAGGTGCGACATAACGTAACATACCAGCACCTCTAGCACAACTGTCATACCGCGACTCTTTCTCGCGCGAGATATTTATCTTTTTCGTTCGGTGCAATACTGTGAAAAAGTAACAGATGACACGACGCCGCGCGACAAGAGTCGCGAAGATTAGTTGTGCTAGACGGGCTGGGGAGGTGAGTCGGTGAATGTCCCAGATCGCAGGTGTTTGTGGCCCGAACCGAAGGTGAGGAAATGAAATGAAAATAACTTTATTTTGCATGATAGTAGGTAAGTACATTAAGTTAAGATTATTAATAAACACGTACATTAGGGTATCACCATAGAGTACTAAGGAATTGATCTATATGATCCCTAAAATTCACCGAATCACGGCATGTAAACAATAATCTTAGGTCTATTTACTTATAATCTAGGTAGGTATATACACTTGTTGATGAGCTCCTTTTTAGAGTATTTTTAAACATTACAAATGATAAGCGACAAGTTAGTTCAAGGAACTTACACTTTATTACGATATTGTGATCGTGTGAAAATGTAAATACACGGTAGAGAAAGTATTCCATGAAGTTTAAAGTAAGGCCTGCATGATTCAACAGTTTTGAGTTATAATATATAGCTCGTATCCACTTCTTCTGCATTGTAAATACACTGACAATATCGAGAGATCTGCCCCACATAGTTATTCCGTACTGAGGTATTGAGTGTACCTATACCATACCTAATATTATCCATTGTAAGAAATTAGAGCTGCTTCTTTAGAAACGTCTAGACTTCTTCTTAGTGCAAGGACAAAACGATTGACTCTAGAACAGAGGTACATAAATATGCTAATATCATTTAATGGAATGTTCTCTTTCTCTGACTGTCTTTGGTGTAGTAAATGTTTAATTATTTAAATATATAAATGAGACATGACATGATGCTTACGAATCGTCGTCTTTTATTTTGTAACCCACAGATACCTCACCATACAGATATCTCCATTAGTATCCGACATACAAATTACATAAGTACAGAAACACGTAACAGTAAACATGTGTACACTTTATTTATAAATTTTACAATTACTTAACATTACACTCACGGCTTTGAAAGGTTTTCGGTTTTTTTTTTGGATTTGGATATTTTGAAATATGTCTTTTAATGAAATTTAAACAAACAACCACGATTGATATTGATTGTTGACAAACAAACATAAAATCATATTTAAATACAAAACCCGCCAAGTGCGAGTCGGAATCGCGCGCCGAAGGTTCCGCGTACAAACCTTAACGGGATGCGTTAACTTTGCACTTATGGCGTTTTGGCATGTATGGCGCCGCATGCAAATTAGGTGCAAAGTTAACGCAACTGATCACGTTTATTGTATGGGAGCCCAGCATAAATATTTATGGAGAGAGGTCATGATTTCAGGAAAAATCATAGTGCACGATCGTCATTTGTTTTGTATCGGCCCGCGGCGCCATGGCAGTCTGGCGCCATCTGTTTTCTTAATTTCCTTTATCCTCTCATCACGCCGAATCAGCTCAACTGTAATTTTTTTGTTAATTAGTCGATTAGCCCATGGGCCCCAAGGATAGAATCTGCCTAAAACCCGCTCCAGACATTCCGATCCGATCCGATTTATCGGAAGAAATCGGATAATGTGTAGTGCTTTAGGTCCTAATTATTGCACTACACATTATCCGACTTCCTAACAATTACGCTACACATTATCCGATAAGTAGGATCGGATCGGGTAGGATCGGAAGGTCTGGAACGGGTTTAAAACCCGCTCCAGAGCTTCCGATCCGATCCGATTTATCGGAAGAAATGTCCTAAAAATTGCACTACACATTATCCGATTGCTTCCGATAAATCGGATCGGATCGGAAGGTCTGGAACGGGTTTATAATGGCGTGGGCTGTTAATCGTAAAGCCCGTTCCACACCTTCTGATCCTATCCGATCCGATCCTAAGTATCGGATAATGTATATAGCCGTTCTACACCTTCCGAGATTCCAGATCTGATTTATCTGAAGAATTGTCCTAGCAATTGCACTACACATTATCCGATTTCTTCCGATAAAACGGACAATTATGTCATAGGGGGCAAACGAGCAAACCCAGGTGTCTATGGGCGACGGTAATCGCCTGATGGAAAGCGATACCTGCAACACCAGAGGAGTCACAAGTGCGTTGCCGGCCTTTCAGGTGGGAGTACGCTCTTTCTTTGAAGGTTTGAAGGTCGTATCAGTCCGGAAATACCGCAAGCGACAATTCATTCCACAATGCAGTCGTGCGAGGCAGGAAATTTCTAGAAAAGCGCACAGTTGTGGACTGCGAACTATCTAAGTGGTGAGGATGAAAGGAGTGTCGCGTAGAATGATGGCGGGAAGAAGCGGCAAGAATCAATCCGAACAACTCCTCGGAGCACTCCCCGGCTACACATTTTCCGATTGCTTCCGACAAATCGGATCGGATCGGAAGGTCTGGAGAGGGTTTTAGGCAAGCTAGCTGTGGCATGTTGACGCCGACGCTGACGACGTAGAGATACTAGCTTACTTTTATGCCGGCTGAACGTTATTGTTGAGATAAGAATGCCATCCTTGTCTGATTTACTTATTAAATAAAGGATGACTTATTCGTTTCGCCCTGTCTGGGCAAGAGTGTACAGCTGGCATCAGTTGTTTGTTACTTTGTGGTTCAGTTCACTTGTCATTGTCACCAAAGAGAATATAATCACTACGTTTTAAGAGGCGGGATTGACGCTGATGGCCTTGTAGCCAAAGCTCTAAATAAATTTAAAAAAAAAATAAGAGGCGGGACTCTCATACTAGCCAATAGAATCAGCCAAGAATCAGTTTGCATGGCAAACCGATACCATAATGTACGATAAAGAACCAACAAACAGCAGTAGTACAAACCTAACAGATTAAAATAGTGTAGCGGCCTACACGCTCGCTATTTTATCGATATCGATAAAATGAACAGGGTTGAAATAAAGGCTAATACGTAAACTATTTTTTTTTCTCGAAATTAGGTTAGTTTTGACTCCACATTTAAGTCGTATGTTGTACAGTAGATAATTATAATGATATAATATTTATTCTAATACAAGGTTCGACTTAAATGTAGACCCGAAATAAAATTAAAAACTTACTAATTATGTATTGTTACACATTCTCAAATTTTTATTTTATTATTTTGCATACACATTTCAATGTATGTAACTTTTCTATTGGAACAAATACCAAGTCTTCTTTTCCCACAAACTTGACCCACTGCCTGCATCTGAAAATATTTTATAATTAAAACAGAGTTATGATTTCTTATATCTAAGATTCATTTTTTTTACTAAAAAACAAGTGAACATTGATTTGCACGCATCAGGTATAAGCTGAATGTGCATCATAAAATAATCAGTATTTTTGTGGTCCTATTTCATGCTAGTCCTCACACGATTCGACTTTACGTAATTATTTGCACTGATAAACAAATAAGTCTGTATATAGTTATCAATAGATACAGTACATCTCTAGTACACAATAAAAAAGGGAAATTAAATATCTAATTTACTATTTTTATAGCCTGCTACACTTAAATATGGCTAAAAATAGCTAAATCAATACATACCGGTTTTCATCTGTGGTGACCAACCTGCTTACTCTCACCACAAGGCTGCGCGCCAAATCGCCGCGCAACATCGTCGCGCTCCATGGCAACGAAATAACAAGAATGTCACTTCTCTTGCTTACTACTTCTACAAACGTTTTAATGATCTTCTGTTGTAAAATATTTAATGTAATTTATTGTAAATATCGGTGTACATAAACGACTGTAAATAGGATATTTGTTTCTCTTCGTCGGTTGCATAACGCGCACCCACACATCCTAGGGAAATTTTGCCATTTCAATTTTCCGTTTCTTGAAATTTTCACGACTAGTTCGATTTCCACAAATTTCACAAGTTATAAACCGTCTTTTCGGTGGCATTGTCACAAAATATATTCACTAAACAGTGTTCGATCACATTTCACTACTTTCAATTACAAATTAAGACCAAAACAATTAGAAATTCACAAAAATAATCAAACAAAACAGACGAAACGCAATGACAAGCAAAACAATATGGCTGACGAGGGATGACCACAGATTAGATACTAAGAACTATACTGATGGAGTATGGTGGCTATTGTTTGCCATGTAAAGTCCATACAAAAGTTTTTTGTTCCTAGTAGCGTTAGATTGATTGTTTGTCATTGTCACTGTCAAACGCTGCCAAAAAGAATATAATCGCTTCGAAAGAGGATAATCCACGGGTGTTCAACTGCGTGAAACGGTTTTCGACCGTTTTGCAAATGTCGACACTGACGTTACCGCCCCTCCCACCTCCCTTCTCACCTTTCAAACTTCGGAAAGTTTGAGACAATTTTATTCGCACGGACTGGCTATTGCTTTAAGTCGATCGTTTAAAAAGTGTATGCATTGTTTCCGTGGGTTTCCCCTCCACTTCCACGTCCCGTCCCCTTCCATTTATTTTCTACGCTGTCGATTCAAACTTCGAGCGAACTTTTTCGGCGTGACCATTACGAGTTTTGCGTCGAGTGTGTAAAGTGTTTGCGTTGATTAAGTTCCGTACCTTTTCCTCCGTGAATTCGTAATATAATCATTTTGATTGCCTATTCAAAATGTTTCGTAGGTGCTTTTTACCTAATTGTGACAGTGAACGAAAGGACGTTAAATTGCACAAAATACCTGCTGACAGGGACAAGGCTAAGGTCTGGCTCCAAGTCATTTCGGCGGCTGCTCCATCAACTTCTGCGAAGCTTGAGGGTCTGTCATGGACGCTGGTCGACAAATTGCATGTTTGCCACAAGCATTTTGAGGCCAAATATGTGTGTCCGAATATGCGACTATCACCTAACGCATGTCCGACATTATTTACGCAGCAAGAAGTGGAGAGTGGAACCCCATCACATATTTACGCCGAAATAGGTATTTAAACTTATTTATTTATTTATTTTATCCTTTTTTCGTGTTATTTTCTTGTTTAATAGTGTTTGTAGTAGCGATAACGTGGCGAAAAAAAACATGATACATTATTTCGTTTAAATGAAACACAGTTGCGTGGTATTTTTGATATTTGTAAAATACCATGCAATTAAGTTTAATAACTTGTTAAACTTGTAACAAAGTACATATTTACAAAATGTTGACTATGTTTGTTTGCAAAATAGTTTTCTTTAAACAAGAGTGTCTTTTGTTTCACATTTACATAGATAATGTCACGTATTAGGTACTCATTATTTTATGTTTTTCTAGAGTCTATGGAGCAGGTAGTAAATGATCACACATACGCCAAGAAAATGCACCATGATCACAACTATGCCAGAAATTCCATTTTGCCAGAGAACATCAACATAACCGGTGTGTGAGCATTAGTAATGGTAGTGTCCATTAAGTTAATACAAATGGAATCATTCAATAACAATAAAATGTTTCTTTTTTTAGCCTCTATTCCGATGGTGGCTATGTCTGAGGCTTCTTGTATTGCTGGCCCATCTGTCATTAATCCAGGTATTTATTTCCTTTCAAAGCACTTTACCGGTAATTTTACATGATTCTAAAATCATATTTTCGCACAGCTATTTTTTATTATATATCATATAAAAAGCTAGGCTTTTAAGTAGCTGTGCGGTCAAACTAGATAAGTCAAGTTTAAAGTAGGACTATATATATTATATATCAAGTTAAATAACAGAACATTAGGTACATTATTATTCAAGTAAGAAAAAAAAACCTTTTTTTGTTTAAATTGTATTTTATTATTTAGCTGTAATAGCTAACAAAGTTCTATTTTGTTTTGATTTCAATTGCCTAAACAGAAATGCTTGAAGACGTCAGGATTTTTGGACTTTACACTTTACTGATTGCAAACTAAACTAAAGCATCATCTAATACTGCTCTTTCCCCTTTCAAATAGCTATAAACCACAGACAGAGAGAAAAACTGCAGAAAGCGACTTTGTTTTATATTATGTAGTCATACTGATGGATAATGACTTGATTTTTTCAGCTGATGCTGCAGCTCCATTGGTTCCTATGCCACATCCTGCTCCTGTGGACAGCGAGCCTACTGTAGTGGCTGGGCCTTCAGTCGACACAACGGCATTGACAGGAAATAGTATGTATGACCTATAATACTACTAGACACAGTCCGCGCAGAGGAAAAACTGGGTTATGACTTTTTTGCTTCACCATAGTCAAGTATCCTATAACCATTTTAAGGCTACCCAGCTACATATCCGTGTACTTACCAAAAACAATTGAAATCGGTCTAAACATTTAGGGGAGATGAAAACAAAAAACTTGATAGGCTTAAATAATAACATTGCTTTGCTAATCGCGATATAATAATATCATGCCAGTTGATTTGTGCTAACCCGTTATACCTATTTGCGTATTTTTTCATGCATACATGCATATAACATTAATAATAACAGTGCAATTAAACTTAGATGATTATGTATGCATACTATTTGTGATATTATGTTATGACTACTATTATAAAACTATACTTAGAGATGAAACAAACTATACATTGAAGATATTTGAGAAAATATATGAGAGGAAAAAAAGTCACCAAATTGTTTTTTGTATGTATATGTGTTATTGCGGTATCATCACGCCACAATGGTTTGACGGATTTCAAATATTTTTGATGCACGGGTAGCTGGGTGGACACAGACGGTTATGGGATATTTCCAACTGACTGTAGCAAAACTAAAAAGGTTAAGACTTTATTCTCTCTTTCTTCTCCTTCGTCGGTTTCACTCATGACAACGTGGTCATGGTCATCCTTTCAGATGTTGGTGGCAAGCCAAAGCTAAAATTACACATAATATGGTGATTCCAAAGCTATTTAAACTGATACAGTATTAATCGTTATCAAATTAAATACGTCGTAACTGACGTTCACGTTACAGTAAGCATTTTATACACCTTACAGTAACTCTTTTGATTTTGTTACGTATATTTCCGACACGATAGTAAAATTGTTATGGAATAAACTTTTCTTAAATTATCTATATAAATTAAATGAATATATTAGGAATTATCGTGAATTAAAAACATATTCGCGATTAAATAACTTCAACCGCGTTCGTGATCTGTTTTCAACTGTTGTCATTTATTCTTCGATTATCTGTTACCAAAATCGCGAACAAATCGACTAGGTAAAATATTGATGACTCGAAAATATACGAAAAGTATTTATTTCCAGATTTAGAACAAACTCCAAGGAAAAGATCATTCGTGTGCAGAAAAAAACTTATTACCAGTTTTGACAAACTATCTCCTCGGTGTAAGGAGCTTTACAAGCTCCATAAAAAGGCCAAGAAGCAGTTGGAATACTGGCGCAGAGCCAAGATGGCTAAAAAAGCCTCCAAGGAAGTTTCATTCCTGAAACTCGTGCAGGGGATGAACCCTGTTGCCAGGAAGTTCCTGTGGATGCAGGTGAAAATGTGCACAAGGCATAAACAAGGAAGACGCTTCAATTTGGAAGAAAAGGTGATAGCTTTGTCTATAATGAAGCAGAGCCCGAAATGCTATAGATTTCTCCAGAGAATATTTGTTTTACCATCGAAGACAACATTGAATAATTTGCTGGGTGAAGTCAACATTGAAGCGGGAATAAATTCTCAAGTTTTCAATGTAATTAAACAAGAGGTATGATATTTTTTTAATTTTTATGAATGATATACTTATAAAGCATAGATACATTCAGATATAATGGTAATAAATAAGTTGAAATATTTTAACATTGATATTATCTCTACTGATATACATATAGTTAATTCAATGTTTTGCAGATAAAAAAAATCCTACTTTACGGTCACGATCTAGCTAACATCACGTTACCTATCCCAATAATTTGATTTTCTTCAATTCTTCTGTACATAATATATATTCCGAAAATACCTAACTTTAAAGTACCTTAAAACCGTCAATATAATACTTTCAGGTCAGCGGTTGGAAAGAATCCAAAAAATTGTGTTCCATAATTTTTGACGAAATGAAGTTGGAAGCCGGATTGAATTACTCAAAAAAAAGCGACAAAATTAGTGGTTTCGTCGAATTATCGGAGAAGTCAAACCGTTTGGCAGATCATGCTTTGGCGTTCATACTGAAAGGTGCAGTCTGCAAGTGGCAGCAACCAATGGTGTATTACTTTTCCGAAGGCGCTGCGTCGGGTCCGCAGATGAAGATCCTCATCAAACAGCTAGTGGCAGCAGTGTGCGACACGGGGTTGCAACCCATCGCATTGATAAGTGACCAGGGATCGACATTTCAAAATGCTTATAAAAGTCTTCAGGAAGACACCCGTAGGTCACAAATATTAGCGGGCGAGGAAACAGGTAAAATCATTAATTAGTTCATACCCAAGCTTACAAGTAAATTAGTATAGCTCAACCCGATTATAAATAATTAAGTTATTAATAACTTTAATGAAAATAAACAAACCATTAATAATATTTTGTGTATTTTCCAGACGACACTATTAATATCAATGGACAATGCCTGAGTGTGGTTTATGATCCGCCTCATTTAATAAAAGGCATTAGAAATAACTTTCTCACAAAAAACATAAAAATGAATGGAAAAATTTCCAAATGGCAAGACCTGGTGGATGTGTACCGCACCGACTGCAGGCACGCGCAAACGCGCTTGCTGCATAAGCTCAATGATGAGCACATATTGCCGGAGAAGATTAAGAAAATGAAGGTAATCCGATTATATATTTTATTGGGGAGTTAATAGACTTAAAAAAGGATATGTGTTTATAGATAAAGTTTAATCATTAGATGGTGCCACTATCTTTGTTTATTCTTAAATCAAATTGAAATTATTGTTTTACGATAAATCAAAATTTCACTCAGGCTTTCAATTGCTTTTCGTCAAAAGAGTGACAATGTCCAAGTGAGAATTTTCTTTTTAGTTTTTGTTTAATTAAAAATAGTATAAATATTTGGTGTTTTCAAATATAATAAGTAGTTTCAAATATAAGTACTATTTTATCCACTATAGTCAAATATCGCATTATGTTTTTAATAGATTATTGAAGAAACGAGATTTTATAAGTCCGAGGTTGAGCTTAAAGTTTACTATACATCTTATGTTTCTAATCTTTATTTATTTTTTAGGTGAAAAACTGCGTTCGCGTATTCAGCAAAACGATGGCAGCGGCTCTAAATTACACAGCTTCTTTTTGTAAGTATTTATACACCCGTATTTAATAATTAAAAAACACTTTGCATTTTGCTCAAATGTGTTACTAAGACTGTTTGTGTTAATTTTTAGCGCACTACGCGGACGGAACGCCGGTGAGCGAGACGCTGGAGCACACAGCCGAGCTCGTCACCTTCCTCGACGACCTGTTCGACAGCGTCAACGGCGCCAGCACGAGCCACAAGCACACGCGCGGCAAGCGCCTGCGCACCGCCGTCACAAAGGACTCGGACCACCATGCCTTCTGGGAAAAGGCTATAATGACATTAAAACATATAAAATTCGTAGATCACAAAGGCATAGAATCTTCAGTCCCGAGCCTTAAAAACTGGATCACTACTCTAAGGAGTTTTCAAAGGCTGTGGCGGGTGTTGAATGAGAAGAATATTCATATAATGCGCCCCAGATATTTAAATTCAGATGCCGTCGAAAACTTTTTCGGCAGGGTGCGATCATACAACGCCCGAAACAACGACCCGACCTGCCACGCCTTCGCATGTACATTCAAGTCTCTTCTTGTAACAAATCTAATAAAATTTCATGAAAATTCTTATAATTGTGAAGACGATCATGCCGAGCAAGTATTAAAAATCCAATCACTATTTAATGAAAACAGTGTAATGGACGACCTCCCGGGTCCCACTCGAACGGAATCCGTTTCGCCCGCGCCCTCGGCGGCCTCCGGCCGAGCGGAGCCGCGCGCCGAGCCGCTGCGGCTGCAGGCCGCCAGGGAGCGGCTGGATGTACACTCGAGGGCATATACCGCGGGATGGGTCATACGAAAAGTTTTGAAATCGTTTGATTGTACGAATTGCAAAAAAGATTTTTCAACTAGCGAACCTATGTCGATTCATAAATATATTAAACATCGCGAGTACGATCACATGTCAAAAAATAAGTTGACCTATCCTTCGGTGCATGCTCTGAGGACTTTCACCTATACTGTGAGGGAATCGAACGAGTACTTGGAACGCCATGCTCACCGAACAGATGTGCGAGAGCGTATTCGAGAAATTTTGCTGACCAAATATTCGTTCGATTTCATCACATGTGAGATGCACCGAGAAGCGGTTAAGAAATATTTTATCACGGTTTCCATTACACTGTGCGTTTACAACTGGTGCAATACGATCAATAAAATATTAAAAGGCACTGACATATTCAGATTGGATAGAAAAAACTTGCCCTTCATGCAGGCACAGGCTCTTCACAAATATACTAAAAAATTAAAAAATAAATCACTTTATAAGTATGTGGTATTTTTTTTCAGGAGCTATTTCAGTTTATGGCCTGTCCTTTTTTGGATTTATATGATAAACTGAAGTAGCTTTAAACCTTAAAAATTAACCCCTAAAGCTTATTCAAGGAATTGTATTTGAAACTTCCCGCACTTTTATGAAAACAATTTGAAATTCTGGTAAATTCCCGCCTTTCGCGCTGGCTGTTTCGCCTTAAAATCAAAGCCAAGAACAGAAAATAATAAAAAAAAAACTAAACGTCAGTAACGACATTTGCAAAAGCGCCTAAGCCAATAGTAAGAGAGATGGTTGTCTGATACGTAGTATCTCTTAGTAGTCTGTGGTTGGCTACTTGTCACTTTGCCACTGTTAAACGCAGCCAAAAAGAATTCAATTCGAAAGAGAATATTTAATCACAAAACGGTCTATTCTATTCTATATGTTTATGACGTTGCCGAGAGATGCGCGTGTATGTTTCTCATTCTGGCGTCTTGTTTTTAATTTTAACTAATTGCTACAATGATTGACGCCGCGATTAACGATGCACTGGACGCGCTGGCGGCTTGTCCCTGCTGCCTCCTGGGCCCGCAGCAGCGCTGTCTGAAGACGCCGTACACCTATCTAAACAACACCGAGATATATTCAGATATGCTGAAAGAATGCTTCAATATACAGGTAAATTAAGATGTTAATCAAGAGTTGTAATTCCTACAAATTCCTTAAAATTTAAGTTCAAATTTTAGTATACAACTGGCCTTTACAATTTGTAGTTACACTACTTATTTTGTCTTATTCACATACCCTTATATCTCTCTTCATTATGTCCTTAACATCTTCCAAATACTTTTAGGTCCAGTTGCTTTATTAGTAATTTATAGGTTGTTAAGCTTAAGAAAAAATTTGATGACCTTTGCATACAATTGCACTCCAGCTTGATTTTATAATGGGTGGCAACTCAGGTCACAATCCCATTGTAAACCTATTTGTATTGCACTAAACAAACTTTTTAAATAACTGAATATTGTGTTTACCAAGCAGTTAGATGTACCCAGTGATGACTGTGGCATCTGTGAGGAGTGTGTGGTACGCCTGCGAGACGCGAGCAACTTCAAGCGGAAAGTGCAGCGCAGCCAGCGGGAGCTGCAGGAGCGGCTGGCGAGAGCTCTTAAAATCATAGGTAAATTTTACTTTATATTATGACATGAAAGTTCATATAGACATCCTAAAGTATTTTCAGGAGTTCTGTTACTATTATTAAGATATTTAATGTTGGTTTTGTTGTCTGTTGTTATAGAAGAAGTACCTCCTACAGTGGTAAAGTCGGAGATAGCTGGTGAGGATGTGACGAGTGATAACTTGTCAGGTCAGTGTCAACATAAACACACTTGTTTACTTAAACAAGGACTTATGATATTGAATCACAAGTAATGTGTATGAGGAAAACAGTTGTAGCTTGTATTTAAGAATTGTGTTTTTATTTCAGGTGAAGTGGTCCCAGACGAGATGACAGGCGCTGGCGGCGAGGGCGAGGGTGCTGCATTATGTGAGTACCGAGTTTCTTTTTGTATTCGTAACACAACTGTGCAACACTTTCTTGTGTGAGAAATATTACCTATCTCTTTCTTTGCTGCATTGTCAGAGAGAATGGGCTATGGCATGTCCCATGACAAGAATTGTGAAACGTAGTTGTGCTGGGTGGGCTGGTATACTCAAAGTAGTGAATTAATGTCTTCCTTCATGTTAACGGGACTTCCGGTTCGCCATTGTACTTGTGTTAATGTCGGTCAAAGTGCTCCGTAATTGTTAATTGCATACGACGAAAATAACATCTGTTCCTTATCGAGATCGTGTACAAATTATCGAGAAGGTTTCACGAAGTGAAATTATGAATATAGAACACCAAGACAGCTCCTAATAAGTGCGAAAATTGACAACAAAGTGCAATATAACCTAAAAGTGTGTAAACATAGAGGTCAAGTACCAACATCTCAGACATATTGCCAACAGGAAACGTCAGCGCCTGACAGTTCATAGTGTTGCCACTTTCCGATCAAGGATTCTCCACTAAGCGGGGTGCGTTCGAAAACCCTTATTAGACGTCACATTCGGGAAACAAAGATGGATATGAATGTACTCTTAAAGAAACTTGACGAACGATTTGATCGTCAAACGCTCACAATAACCAACAATGTCACAAAAAGTGTTATGGAGGCTTTAAATGAGAAAATGACTCAACTCTTCGAAGAAAATTCCTTGTTGAAATCACAAGTAGAAAGTTTAGAGGAGAAATTAAATTCTATCGAGCGTGCGAAACGCAGGAAAAATATTGTGATTTTCGGCGTAGAAGAAAATGAGAGAGATGAATGTGATGTAGTGCAAAACATAAAAGATACAATAATTGAGGCGGGAGTAAACATTGAATGTCAAGAAATCGTTACAGCCTTTAGAATAGGAAAAGCGGAGAGTAATAACACAGAAAAGATACGTCCAGTGTGTGTGCAAATCAGTTCGAATTGGAAAAAGCAGTTAATTTTTAAGAACAAGAAAAACTTACCAGCTGATGTGTTTGTGAGCGAAGATTACCCCAAAGAAGTACAGGAGAGAAGGAAGCAGCTTATTCCAAAAATGAAAGAGGAGAGGAAAAAAGGAAACAAAGCGTTCATAAAATACGATAAACTGATTGTTGAGGAAAATAAAAATAAAGAAAAGAGGAAAAGAGATCCAGAGTCAAGCTCACCAATAAATCCACCCCGAAAACAACAAACAGTCAGCAAATCTAAGGAACATAGGCGTAATGCGTACAACATATCAACAACAAGAACCAACTCCTGCCCGACCCAAAGCGAAGCTGAAATAGATGAATAGCAATCAAAGATCCGGAAACCCTTCCCCAATACGTCCTGTCAACGCGGGGAAGTAGACAGACACCCTCCAGCCAACAACAAAAACATAAAATCTGATAGAAATAGTAAAAAACAGGAAATTAAAAGCATACAAGAATCAACAAGTAAAACAAACAAAACACCTGACATGAAACTAAAACTTAGAAACATGGCACAGTCGCACGCGACAGGCACAAATGGAAGAGGCTGGAGGAGGCCTTTGCTGAAAGGCAACCAGATTTGCAGCAAAAGAGCAAAAGACAAATATTACAAGCAAACTAAATAATAACAAAATCTGAATGTATAAGGCTAAAAATAAAAAATTAATAAAATTCATGTTAACACATCCAACACCGGGAACCCGCTCCGTGGGCGCTGTGCTCGTAGTAAATTTTCGCTATATACGCATTTCCCCATGTTATCGGCTACGCGCGTAGTGCTACGAAATCGTTGGCAGTGAATGTGTTAAGTTATTAACGTTTAACTTTGCCATAGGTGAAGAACCTGACGTCAAATCAGAGTTAGCAGACGACGATGGACCGAGTGACAACTCGTTAGGTGAGTTCCGACTTCTACACACATTGTTTTCTAGCAGGTACTTAATGTTTATCAGCTGTTCAACAGTAGTGTTATTGCTTCAGGCGAGCCGGAGACGGCGCGCGACGCGGCGAGTGACGAGGACCCGATATCACGTGAGTCACACACATACCTCGGGACTTAAGAGCAGGAATACTTTTTGTACAAGAGTAGAGGTGAATAGACAGTTCAATCCAAGGAATACGGGTATAATACTCACAAGGGTTCAATCTCACAACATTTAAAAAAGAAATACATTTATTCGTGACATGACCATAAAACAATAACATAAAGAGTGACAAAAATAATAGAATAAAAAACAATAGGCAACTAAGTATAATATTATGGCTGCATGATGCTCGCTCGAGAGCCAGCGCTGATCTCTCGGTGGGACCATAGGTGGCGCCACGGAGACTGCACGCACGTCGAGTGCTGATCGCATTTAGGATGCGTTCACCTGAACACACATTCATACTGTTCCCACACAACACTGCTCTCTCTGTTTTGTGTCTGCTCTCGAAGTTTATATTCACAATAAGACCATCCAATTTATCCCGTGCAGCACTCTAACAGGGCTACGATGTCGCTTTACATTGCCGGCACGAAGCATGCGTCTATTTCAGAAAAAATTGCGAATTGGAGAAGGATATGTGCTTTATATCGGCGCTACACGAGGTCGTGCTGCCAGCTCTGATAAAATGCACCAAAATTTGTCGATGTGGTTTCATTCTGGAGTCCCTAATATTTCCAGGTCCGGTGCGCATTTTTTCACATAACGATTGTTTGTCATAACGTGTTCGTCATAAAATCGTTAGACATAACTGAAAATTATTAATTTTAATAGTTACGAGAGTAAAATCCACGAGCTTAAGTTAGATTAGATTAGGTAAGGTTTGTACTGTTATTACAATCCTAAAAATTAATTGATTCAGAGAAAAGCATAAAATTTTGACTACGAAAGTACACAATGACAATTATGAATAAGAAAAGCAATTAAAGCCAGAAGGCGACTTCTTTTGCTCGGCGGATTGTATCAACCTGACTGTATACCCACAGAGTCTGTAAATGTCTTATGTTTACATTGTTTCAGCGTCCCTTACCCAATCCGAGATGAACACTTGCGCACAGGCAACCGCGCTGGACAGGGCTTGCTCGGTCCGTCTAGAGCAAGTGTTTGTAGACGCGGACCACAACACATGCAGGGTTGGTTCACAAACATACAAGTTGAGCCCATATTCACAAACACTACCCATACAGGAAGAAAAAGAAAACATTTCAAGGAAGAGCGAGATTAGCAGTAAGTACTATCTTATGGTTGTTATTGTGGGCGTAAAGAAAACTAACTGTAACTAGATTACTTTAGATTTAATTTGTTAAACACACAAGACACAGTATTCAGTATGTTTAGACAGGTATCGTCAGAACGAGAGAGAACGATAAAAAAAAAGATACAGCAACATTATAGGTGCGTTTAGGTAGCTAGCTTATTATAGTATTAGTTTACAAAGATGCCTATATAATCTAACACTGGCCCTTAAACTAATACGGTATAAACAGAAACAATAAAAAATTGGACAAGTGCGAGTTCGACTCGCGCATGAAGGGTTCCGTACATATACATATATATAATATAATCTATAACAAGTTTGTTGTATGGGAGCCCCCCTTAAATATTTATTTTATTTTATTTTTAGTATTTGTTGTTATAGCGGCAATAGAAATACATCATCTTTGAAAATTTCAACTGTCTAGCTATCACCGTTCTTGAGATACAGCCTGGTGACAGACGGACGGACAGCGAAGTCTCAGTAATAGGGTCCCGTTTTTACCCTTTGGGTACGGAACCCTAAAAATGAATCCCATCACCATTATACAATACAACAGCGCAATAGACTTTTTGCAAGTGAACAGCAACTGTATACTTCCACTTATTTTGTATAGTTTAGTTTACATTTTAATAAATGACTTTATTCAGTCAATAAATTGCATGAATTTACACAAAACCTATAAGTTTAACTACATATGCCTTTAACATTAGAAATTCACAAAATCTTAGTTACATAGAAATGAAATAGCATTTTACCTACTTAATTTACCTATTTACTTAATCAGTTGCTTTACAAACTTGTTGTTTGATTCTACTTAAAGATTTTGTTAATATGTCAGCTAACACATCATCAGTACACAGATATTTAATGACAATAGTATTATTATTAACATGTTGTCTAATTTATTTATTTAATAATTATATTTAAATTGTAATAAAGTGATGTCTTACATCTAGATATGTTTTGTCCTAGCATGATGCAAAGTTTTTACACAATTTTTGGGCTGACTGATTATCATCGTAAATTGTTAAAACAATATCCCTTTTAATAATATCTTTTAAGAAACTACGTATAAACAAACCCTCGTTACATGAATCGGACAAGGCGATATATTCGGCTTCAGTGCTCGACAGCGCTACAGATTTTTGTTTGCGATTTTCCAATGACTCACCAATTTTAAACACATAGCCCGTATAGGACTTGCGATCCGGTTCACTAATGTTTGACCAAAAAACGTTTGACAAATGATCATTTGACCAAACAACGTTTCAACAAATATTCATTAGACAAACGAGACATTTGACAAAAGTATCATATTACAAAAAGTCACTTAGCAAATGATTATTTTACAAACACTACACTTGACAAATGTGTTAAATAACAAAATATCATTTAACAAAATGTTATTTTATAAAAAGTACTTCTTTTTCAAACATTATGATTTAGTCTGTAATCTGTAGTTGGGTAATTTATTCCGCTACTATCTTAGAATCTATCCACTATGCTCTACAATCTGTATCTACTAATAGAGCAAATTGTATATTTTCCTCAAGTTAGCTCTACGAGTTTTACGGATAGAGCATTTTTTTTTTGTTCTGGCGCTTCGCCGACTGCTGCCGCGGTACGCTCGCTCGGCTCGCGCGCTGTTGTGGTCGCAGTTCTAACATAACCTAAGCCATTAATGAATCTATCCACTATGCTCTACGATCTAAAATAGTAAAAATAGTAGAGCAAATTGGAGAAAAAAGTTAGATTTGCTCTAAAAAAAAACAAACGAAACACTTGTCAAATAATACATTGTACCTGACGTTTTTAGACCAAGAGTAGTTTTTCTAATAACTCAGTTGCTAAATGATCATTTTGTCAAATGATTATTTGTAAAATGTAAATTTAACATCTGATCATTTGGTGAAGTGAGTCATTTCTAAAATTACTTGTTGTAAAATGATCAATTGGCGAAACGTTTTTTTGTAGTGTAATTTTGTAAAATGACTTTTGGTCAAAAGATAGGACACCCTTGCGATCCACATGGTCTCCTCCCTCCCATCTGAATCCGTGTAGGCAGTGACGTCCAGGTTGCTCTTTTTAAAAGTAAAGCAAACATCCAACGTACCTTTCAAGTAGCGTTACGTAGGACTCTCTTAGCTGCTAAGTAACTAGTTGCATAGGCAATATCTGGCCTAGTACAAACGGCTATATACATACATAAGAGAACCAATAAGACCTCTATAGTCATAGCGGTCGTCTTTTTCTTGACCCTTTGGTAGCCATAGTGGCCAACGGGGACAAGTTGTTCACAGCGGGACGAGGTAGCGTTCAAGTGAAACTACGAAATGGTGTTACCAAGACAATTAGTGATGTTTACTATGTACCTAATTTAACCGCTAACTTATTATCTGTTAGTTCAATGGTAAAAAAGGGTTTTGAGGTGGTGTTCGATTCCAGTGCTTGTCAGATACTAGACAACGGGGTAGTTGCGGCTAGTGCTATTTTAAGAAATGGCGCTATACCTAAAAATATACGGACGCCCGATAGCGAACAATATAAAATCGACCAATATCTTCATGTGTTGTATAATTCCATTAAACGTTTATTATAATGTTATTAAGTAGGTGTGGATATACTGTAATCGAACCTCAAACTAATACCATATATAGACGCTGGACGGCGTAATACTGTTATTGATAGAATATACGGGCGGCTGATATACAAGTACGAGAGTTGTACACTATACCTATATGTGATTTCTGATTTGTTTTTTTAAGGCACTAAAAGGAAGGCTCAGACTGGAAAACCAAATACAGAACGCAAGAAACAAAAATCATATCAGAATACAAACAATTTACTTCCGGATCCAGCAAACGAAAAATCTGACAGTCCCACTAACATCTCCAATAGATCTGACTCGTTCGAGTCTTTGCTAGATGCATTTAAATTAGCTGGAGTGTGGCCTGGAGCAACTCGCGTTGTAAATACAATTAATACTGAAAAACCTACACTAGAAACAATTGAGCCGTCTTCTATCTCAGACCACATTACTCTTCTTGATCCTGGAAATACTAAGAAAGACCCCACTTCCGAGCTTCCGCCAGAAACACTTGAACCGTCTGCCTCCCACCCTGAAAATACAATGAAAGACCTCACCTCTGGCTTAAGTGCTGCTGATCGGAGTCCAGACCAACTGTCACCGTGTTTTGACTACGATTCTGACTTTTCTGGACTTGAAAAGACCTATGTACCATCATCTGATGAGTCTACGTCAGAATCAGACCATGATCTGGAAATAGACAACGAATGTTTAGATGGACCACATGAGGTCAGTAGAAAATTCATATGCAATACCAACGACTGTATAGTTGAGATTTTTTTAAGCTGTCCGTTTAGCACTTAAAAGCTTATCTTGTGAACAATGGCTGTGGTTCTTCTAAGTCACAAGGTTGAAATTGATATAGCTTAACTCATTAAGAAACTCATTTTGTTATTGAAATCGGTACGTACACTTTTTGCAATCTTTATGACTTTACCTGACTACGGCTTTCAATGTCCAAGTGTCATTATAGAAAGTGTTATGCCGTTGCAATTTCAACCTTGTGAATTAGAGAAGATGGTAGCTATTTGTATGAGTTTTATTATTACTTACTTAATTTTTTGCTGGTCGGAGGATTTGCGGTGGGCTTATACAAAATAACCACAGCCATTGTTCAAAAGATAAGCTTTTAAGTGCTAAACGGACAGCTTAAAAAACCTCGATTATATCAAATTTTATCGAGATTGGCATTGGCACCAGCTATTAACGATAACTACGCCTAAAATGTATTGTTTGATAAATCCTGTGTGATATGAAATGTACGTTTATTATTTGATTTTAGGTTTTTTTTAGCCGCTGCGGAGATACAAACGCAACAGAAATAGACAATGCTTCACATAGAAAATCCAGTTCGGAGGACGATACAGAAGAGGAAACCAAGATTGATAAAGAAAACATAGCAGCAGAAGATATTTTGGAGGATAAACAAGGAAAAGTTAAACATATTAGAGAGAGGGATTTTTGTTTTTACTGCGAAACCTTTATTTTAAATTTTGCGCGACACATGGTCCGCAACCATCCCGCTGAACCTGAAGTACAATTAGCATTGTCTTATCCCAAAAATAGCCAACAACGCAAGAAACATTTTTGTGATTTAAGGAAAAAAGGTAATTATGTAAGTAATTCACAAACTTCTTTCAAACCTGTGAAGAAGTGTATGTTTTCTGATAAGACAGATTATTTACCTTGCTCAAAATGTCTAGGTTTTTACTCAAAAAAACAATTATGGCGACACGTAAAAAAATGCGATAATAATACTATTCCTACAAACAATGCACAATCTCAAGCACAAAATTTTCTTGTACGAAATGTTAAAGTAGACAAAAATTTAAAGGAAACCGTATTTCCTCGTATGAGACCAGACAAAGTATCATTAGTAGCAAAAAAGGATAAATTAATTTGCATGTTTGGAGCGCAGTATCTAAAAACACACCGTGACAAGCATTTTGCAACTGTGGTCACACGTAAGATGAGAGAGTTGGCGAAATTGCTCATGGAAGCGACGAAACTAAATCCGAATATAAGTAACTTTGAACAACTTTTAAAACCACAATATTATGACACTTTAGTACACGCGACGAAAGTCGTAGCCCGGTTCAATGAAGTGACGCAACAATTTGGTGCACCAACATACGCGATGAATATTGTAACATCTATCAAGCAATGTTGCAGTATTGCTTTAATGCCAAGTTGCAAATTGGAAGCCACCATTGACACGGCTACAGTGCAAGCCGATTTAAAAACGCTCTCGAAATTGATAGAAGAAAATTGGAAATTTGATATTTCCAGCCAAGCTGCGGATGACCTCAATGTTAATAAGAAATGGAATAAAACCACTATTGTTCCACTTGCAACTGACTTGAAACTGTTCAAAGATTATCTTAGTGACATTTCAAGGCAGTCATCTGATACCTTAACTAGAGAAATAAGTAACACTAATGCTTTTAATAATTTGGTAGAGTCTATATACTGTCGCGTGCTCCTTCTCAATAGACGCAGGCCTGGGGAATTACAACGTGTAAAATTAAGCGATTACAATGATCACGGGAACGAAAGCAATAAATACGAAGAATTTGATAAAGTTCTTTCTTCAACAGAAAAGATATTGGTAGATAAATTAAAAAGAATTGCAATCTGGGGTAAAAGATCTAGACCAGTACCAGTTCTGTTCACGACTGAAATTCAAGATGACATTAAAAAAATAATATCAGTGAGAGATATTCATGTCCGAAGTGAAAATAATTTACTGTTCGTGAAGGCAGGAGGCACAACTGTTTGCGGCTACAAAGTATTAGAAAAGTACGCAAAAGCATGCGGAGCCAAAAATTATGAGGCTTTAACATCTACGCGTCTTCGCAAACATCTGGCAACAATGACTCAATTATTTGCTATGACTGATACGGAGCTCGAACAATTAGCTACGTTCATGGGTCACACGTTAAGCGAACATAAAAACAATTATAGGCCACCTAGTGACGTTTACCAGACGGCAAAAATCTCTAAACTGTTACTGTTAATGGAAGATGGAAAAGCAGATATGTATCAGGGTAAAGCTTTGGACGAAATAGACTTAGACATGGATGAAGAGATTAAAGGAATCGAGATAGAAAATCAAGAAGCTATTGATTTCGAGTTAGAAGAAGAAGGTTCATTGCAAAATGAGGAAGAAGGTTCATCGCAAAATTGTGGAGAAGGTTCATCGCAAAATAAGAGAGAAGGTTCAACGCAAATTAATAAACAACCTCCTTTGAACGAATTTACGAACAAGTCTTCGACAAAAAAAAAGAGAACACTTGTTCCATGGACAGCTGAACAGAAAAATGTCGTGATCAAACATTTCAAAGAACATATTAAACATAAAAGACCCCCAAAACGCGCAGAATGTGACGAATTAAAAAATAAATACCCTGCACTTCTTAATAATAAAGACTGGCTTAAAATTAAGGTATACATACAAAATATTTATTCAAAACGATGATTGATATTTTAAACTAAAAAACCATATTCTTAAGGAACTGAAAATACCTATGACTTAAACTGTTTAAAACACAAAACAGATAACAATCTCAATAAATTTCCTTTTCTGTTCAAAATGTTACTTTATCTTTAATAAAAACTGCATTTTTTTTTTATAGATCTCATAAATAACCAGGTGTCGAGCCCGGTCAAAATCTCTCTTAAACAATGTTACATTACGACATGAGATTACTAACAGATTTTATCAGGTTCGGTTCCCGGTTATGTCTGAGATTTATAAAAAGAAATACGTTTGTATTAAATCTAAAATCGACACCATATGGTTCCTAAGAACAGATTTCCCTATCGCTTATAGTTTCTGACTTATCCCTACTGATCTATTTCGATTGATCAGCCTGTATACTTACATGGAAACACTTTTTTAGTACCCTGGTATAATGTACACGAATGTGTGACAGTTGGATTTTTGATTACATGTGTGTATGTATACTCAAAATTTTCTTAGATGTCCGAACCTGCTCAAATAGCTACCTTCTGTTCTAAGCTATAATGTTCAAGTTGTGATGGCTTGACATTAAAACAGTAGCGATCTTTGCCACCTGCTTCGTCGCCCGTCTACCTGAGTGACCTCCGACCGCGACTTGTGCTTGTTATTGTAATTTCAACCTTGTAGCAATAAAAAAATGATATAAATTTGTTATTTGCTTAATTTTCTTCTAAAGTGAGCTCCTCTACACAAAGATACAGAAGACATGTTAACAAGATAAGCTCTCCGGTGGAATTCGGACATCTAAGAAAAATTTAACAACAATTTAATACACGACTCTTTCTTTTTACGTAGTTTTATTTACTTAGTAAATTTCTTTGGCTTTTTCTATTGTTACATAATCATAACGATAGGAAAAGCAAAATTTATTTATTGGTTTTAAAGAAAGACCTCCGTAAATTGATATCAGTGGCCCATTTCACGAAGCTACAAGGTACATTTAACACGCAGGAGTTTCTTTATGACTATCTATGCGTTAGAAAGAGATTTCCGTTGTGTAATTTGTAGCTTCGTGATTATGTGCAACTGGCATCCATATATTGTTAGCTATTTGGATGTCCTGATAAATTGTGCTGTCCGCAGGTCCGCACACCTAACTTTAATAAGGGCTTTAGTTTAAGTTTTTTTTACTGTTTATTTTTGTTTCTTGCTTATATCTGTATATTTTTAACTTGGTTAAATACTTTTCAGTGACAGATTTTTTGTGACGTTGATTACTTAAGAGGCCTTATTCCTTTTAAAATTTATTTTTTTCATATTATGACGGATTCTTCAAAAAGTTGGTTGAAATTATCAATATAATTTCAACCAACTTTTTGAAGTGAATAATACTTTTACCCGAGTTCTAGGTAGTAACGTAGCTATTTCATGCTTTTATTGCGTGCAGTCGAAAATAAGTTGAAAAAAACGAATTTCTTTTTGACCTCAAAATATGTCCCTAATCACGATTTTTACGGTTTTATACAAAAAGTATTACAGCTAAAAAAAAAGTGTCAAAGACAAGAATGATCTCTATAAAATTTCCTATAACATGATGTATAAACTTTTTTAGTAAGCCTTATGGTTTGTGAGCAATATCTTCCCGAACTTCATTATTTTTAAGAAAATTGATAAACTTGATCGAGGCAGTGAAATACACTTATTTTAGGATAATTGGTATCGCACAGGATCCAGCCGCTCTGCAGCACTTGACGCTGACATCCAGTTGGCGTGCTGCTTATTATCTGACAAGACTCACGAGGCTTTCAGTCATAAGCAGTCGTCAGATTTACACGCAGAACCGTACCCAAGTCGGGCTAAAAGGGACGTAGAAAATAAAAATGCTTTGCTTCTGACCATGAAGTCCTTCGAAATGCTCAGTTCTACGCCAGATTCTCCAGAAATGTGCCTTAGAAATGCAGTTACCCAGGATCTTGCAACAGAAAAAAATAAAGTGGCAATTCTCACTGCTAAGCAGCTTGGCTCACTCTAAGTAACAAAGTTTGTTTCCGAAAGGCTCACCAACAGCAGGTCTACAATACAACGACAAGTTCAAAATGAACAAAGGCCCGACCTTCAAGACCTGTACAAGGCACGTCGTTCAAAATCTACCATATTTGCGTCTGATGTGGGGGGCAAACGCTCAGGCGCTGGAGTGGTGCCAAACAAAGCATAGCCTGCATCGTCACATACTCGACTTGTACAGCAGGGACAGGAACTTCTCAGCCTTTCGCTCATGGGGTGTATGTCGATCTTATTGAGTAGTTCACAGTGCTTTCGATAACGGAAAACGGAATACTTTCAATCAAAGGAGTGTCTAGGTAAATGTTTTAGAAACGCAAATGATCAATTGAATTATTTTATTACCTGCAATAAAGCCGTTCGAATCGCCAGTGCCTGAGTAAAACGCCAGAATATTCTAACGTTCTAAAGCAGTCCCTTAATTTTGTCATGATGATGAATCATAAGCAACAACAACACTAATAACCAGTCTTCTGGGTGGGCTATGCACAGTGTGGAGCACATATCGAGTGTCGGTTTCCTCATGAATAGCACGTAATTTTGAGGTATCGACCTCAGTTAGTGACGCTTGAACCTTAGTCTCGTCTGCAAATCCCCTCGCACTACGACCACATTAGTCCCGGTCGCGCGTTCGCGGGATGAAAACTGCGAGCCCAACCTTGTTTGAAGGTATTGAGTAATTTTTAAGGAGCTGCTTGGCAGTGAGAAGTGACACTTTATTTTTTTCTGCTGCAAGATCCTGGGTAACTGCATTTCTAAGGCCCGTTTCTGGAGAATCTGGTGTATAACTGAGCATTTTGAATGGTCAGAAGTAAAGCATTTTTATTTTCTACGTCGCTTTTAGCCCGACTTGGATACAGTTCTGCGTGTAAATTTCTTTTTCTGCGTGTAAAGCTGCTTATGACTGAAAGCCTCCTTAGTCTTGACATATAATAAGCAGCACGCTGGATGTCAGCGTCAAGAACTGCAGAGCGGCTGGATCCTGTGCGAAACCAATTATCCTTAAATAAGTGTATTTCACTGCCTCGAAAAAAATTATCAATTTTTTAAAAAATAATGAAGTTCGGGAATATGTTGCTCACAAACCATAAGGCCTACTAAAAAAGTTTATACATCATGTTACAGGAAATTTTATAGAAATCATTCTTGTCTTGGACACTTTTTTCTAGCTATAATACTTTTTGTATAAAACCGTAAAAATCGTGATTAGGGACATATTTTGAGGTCAAAAAGGGGGGGAATGGGGGGAGGGGGGCAAAATTCGGCTTGGGAACATTCAGAACCGAATTCAGCAGGCTTTTTTACATCGGAAAAGTAAGGTTGCCAAAATGGATCCCAAAATGCCGTTAGCACGGTAAAGGAAGCCGATATTTAGAATTTTCTACTAGTCTATGAAGTTCGGGAAGATATTGCTCACAAACCATAAGGCCTACTAAAAAAGTTTATACACCATGTTAAAGGAAATTTTATAGAGATCATTCTTGTCTTTGACATTTTTTTTCTAGCTGTTATACTTTTTGTATAAAACCGTAAAAACCGTGATTAGGTAATGTGAAGGTTCTGCTTCACTGTTGGTGCTATATGGCCACCGACATAAAAGTAAACTTGTATATTGTATGTTTATATTTAGAATAAGACGCGTGACATCCGTCAAGGAAATAAAATGTGGTGAGTTATCGTGTGGCCTCTGGGCAATAAACATCTTAACAAAGTACCTCTCGCTGCGTTTAATTCCTCATCTGAAGCACACCCCCGGCAGTTACCACACTTGGTGGAGGTGCGGGGTCTTCTTGTACTTCGTGCGCGTATAGACATTGCGCTTCGCTCCTGTACGGCTCCTACGCAAACCGTAAGCTTTCAGTACGTAATCGCTTCAGATGGCCGAAAATCTGTGGACAAAATTAATTGGGAGCGGGGGAAACTTTCAATACTCGCGTGACTCTAGTATAAGCGTTCGCAGCTTCCACCAAGTGTGGTAACTATCAAGGAAATGCACCTTCGAGATCAACGTACCGGAATGAAGAGAATCACCCAAACGCCGATGGACGACGCGGGACCGGAGCGGCGCGGCGTTGAACACACTACGCTCCGATACTAATACAGGCAATAATGAACCTTTATATAATAGGTCTTATATAAATGTAGAAATATTTAATGACAACTATCTAGCTCTGATAGATAGTGGAGCAAGCGTTTCTTGTATTAGTCTGTCTATTATCAAAAGTTTGAACATTAAATTTAATGATGATGATAGGATTACTTTGAAGATAATCGGTGGCAAAGTTGTTTGTACTGAGGGTTCAGTACAATTAAATATAATTGTAGATAACGTAGTATTCAATCACAAATTTAACATTATTGACATCAATTCTGACCAAATCATCATCGGTTATGACTTTTTGGTACAGAATGGTGCCAACATTGATTTTCAGAAGGATACAATATGTTTACGTGGAAGATTTACCACGACATTGGTAAGTAATATAAGAGAGGAACCGAGAAAACCAATGCCACTGCAAGAATCAAATAAACCAGGCATCCGATGTGAAACAGTATATTTTGCAGAAGAGAATAAGGATAGTATACAAATTGGCAAGGAGTTGAACAATTCTCAGCAGCAGCAACTACTGACATTATTAAATAAATATGAAGATAGATTTGCCTACAGTCCTTCGAATCTAGGGGCATACAACGGATATAAAATAGACATCGAAACGACCGATGAAGTACCAGTACATAAACCGCCATATCGAATGTCCGAGAAACAGAAGCAAATTATTGAAGAACAAGTTCAAGAAATGCTCAAGAATGACGTAATAGAACGTTGTCAAAGCCCATACGCATCACCAGTTGTGATTGTAGAGAAAGCAGATGGGAAACCAAGGTTTTGTATAGATTTCAGAAGCTTAAACAAAAAAATTAAACCAGATGCATATCCAATACCGCGCATTGAAGAACTATTGACGTGTCTAGAAGGCGCACGTTTCTTTGCTGAACTGGATTTAAATTCAGGTTATTGGCAATTATGCCTAGGAAAGGGGAAGGAAAAAACGGCATTTATTTGTCAACCAGGTCTATATGCTTTCAAGAAATTACCCATGGGGCTAATAACGAGTATGGCACATTTTCAAAGAGCAATGGACACAGTATTGGCAGAATTGAAGTACAAAAATGTGTTGGTATACGTTGATAATATTATTGTGTATGCAAAGACATACAAAGAATTTTTAACAGCTTTGGAAAATGTTTTGCGAAGATTTCAGAAGGCAAATTTAACTCTGAAGCCAACGAAATGTAAAATTGGATTCACCAGCTTGACAGTTTTAGGACATACTGTGTCAAAAGAAGGAATTGGCCCCGACATGGAGAAGGTGAAGGCGATGCAAGATGCAAAGCCGCCATCCAACTTAAAGGAACTGAGATCAGTACTAGGTCTATTTTCGTATTACAGAAAATTTATTGACGGATTCGCTCAAATAACATTGCCTCTGACAGAATTGACAAAGAAAGGACGTAAATTTGAATGGTCAACAGAAGCGCAAAGGGCATTCGATATAATGAAAAACAAGATTTGTGAAGCTCCAATACTCAGATACTTCACGACAGATGAAGATGTGATAACAAGACTGTATGTGGATGCATCAGATCAATCTTTGGGAGCATGTATTATGCAAGGCAAATCAGATCTACGGCCAGTAGCATTCGCTTCGAGGAAATTAAGCGACGCAGAAAAACGTTATACGATAACGGAGAAAGAATGTTTAGGTCTTATATGGGCCTTATCATATTTTAAACAATATTTATGGGGCATGGAATTTGAAGTATTTACGGATCACAAGAGCCTGGTATGGTTACGATCACGTAGAGATATGAATGGACGTTTGGCGAGATGGGCTTTAGCTATACAACCGTGGAATTTTAAAATAATCCATTGTAAGGGAAAGGATAATATTCATGCAGATTACCTAAGCAGAAATCCCCTCTACAATGAAGAAAAACCAGAAAAGAGTATCTCACCAAATCAGGACGATTTATGTTTGTATAGCTTTGAAAAAATTGATTTTTTACAGAAACAACAAACTGATGAGGAATACAAAAATATATTTGAAAAATTATCAAATATGGACCAATATAAGGGTTATCACATGAAACGGAATATTTTATGCAAGAAAGTATGGGTTAATAACCAACTGAAAAGTGTCACAGTTTTACCAGAAAATTTATTTAAAGAGTGTATGGCAGAATTACATGATAACACATGGAGTGGAGGACACTTTGGCTTATTTAAAACTCTAAGAAAATTCAAGAATCGCTATTATATTCCAAATGCAGAAAAGAAAATAGAAAATTATATAAAATCATGTACGAAGTGTCAGGAAAAGAATATTTTACACCAGAGGGCGCCACTGCAAAATGTGAAGATTCAAAACTTTGGTCATCGAATAGCAATGGATGTGCTTGGCCCATTCTGCAAATCAAAAGACGGACATAGATATGTCATTGGGGCTATAGAATACATGAGCAAATTTGCCATATGTAAAGCAGTACCTAAAGTCACAGCAGAAGTTATCGCACAGTTTCTTGTTGAGAATATATTTTGTACCTTCGGGGGCATCGAATCAATCATCACGGATCGAGGTTCAGTTTTCACTTCAAAATTGGTGCAAAATACAGTAGAAGAATTTGGTGCTCGACTTCTTCATACGACGGCATACCATCCACAGGCGAATGGCTTAATAGAAAGATTCTTCAAGACATTGACAACAGCCATGTCAAAATGTATACAAGAAGATCAGAAGGATTGGTCGTCAGTATTACCAAGAATTGTCTTCTCATACAATACTTCAGTTCAAGCATCTACAGGCGTCGCACCATATCATATAGTTTTTGGAAGGGAGCCGCATTTCAATCAAGATTTGAAGCTAAAACTACATGAGGAAGAAAACACTACGTTAAAGGAGAAAATGGATTACATACAAGAATTATCAGAGAAAGCAATGAAGAATATAGAGAAGGCACAGCGCTCTCAAAAACTACAATATGACAAGAAGACAAAATCAGTCCAATATGAACCTGATGATTTGGTCATGATTATAAAACCAAGACGGTTGACTGGAAGAAGTTTAAAACTTTGTAGATTATTTATAGGACCATACAAGATTATTCACCGATTGTCTTCATTGAATTATGTGGTGCAAAAACTCACTCCCAGTGGTCGTGCCAAGAATGTAATAATTCATGTTAACAGATTAAAGAAATTCTTTAATCGTTAATCCTAATTAATATAAACAGTTCTATATATTTCTAGGGTGTAAATAATAAAACTATTATTTTTCAGAAATTTTTAATTCAGGCTGACTGTACAAGAATGCAGTTGTATTTGTTGCATTTGCAAGTGTCACTGTTGTAAATATAATTTAATTTCTTTCCACAAGATATTAGCTGCATTTCTAAGATATGGCTATAGGAAATTCAATTTTTGATTACTTGCACTATAAATTTATAATTGCACTTTTAATACCTTTACTTAAAATAATTTTAACTTATTACTTTCACAGAATTTCAATAATTTATTATTATATTTTGATTCCAGCATTATCCAGCATCAGTATTATAATGATTTTTCTTTTTCATGTATTCTACCGCGGAGATCACGGCTGCTCCAGAAATCTGGGGTTTCAGCAGTTGGTCGCCAGGATGCTAGCCGCATCCCACGACCACGCGGAGGCAGAGGCTGCTCCAACAACCATGGAGTTTCAGCAGCTGGTCGCCGGGATGCTTCTTCTTTTCCTGCATCCCTCGACCAAGCGGAGGCAGGAGCCTTGGCGTCGAGCCAAGGAATTCACTGCACCAGGCCGAAGCGAAGAAAACATTTTTTTAACTAAGATTTTATGTAATAAATAAAATTTATTTATTTTACTTTGGCTAGGTGATAGGTAGGAAGTTTAATAAATAATATCTTTCGAGTTTTTTATTTATGACTGATCTCACAATGACATGGCATTTGAAATGTCAATATGACGTCTTATGCCATTGTCTATGGTTGTGAAATCAATTATAAGGTAAGTTTTATTTCTATTGGTACAAATACTTGGAATAAATTAAAAATATTTGTTCCAGGTATTTATTTAGGATTGGTACAGAATGCTGGGGCATATTTAATATATGCGCCAGGATTCTAATATAAAGCTAGTGGTAGATGGGTATCACTATTTGTTAGTCTGTATGGATGTTTGAAGCGCGTGTCATAGACAATGTTTTCAAGCATCTAATATAAGGGCAGTGATATACCGTGGTACAACTGTTTGGGGCATGCGACGTGTGTCATATGTCATACTCCAGGCAGTTAAGGTGCGAACATCGAGACAATTTATTTAGGCCGGTTTTACACCAGGCGATTGAATTAATTTTAATATTGTATCGAATGGTCTATGCTTTAGTATATTAAGTCGAATGACACTCGGGGTAGTGAAGTTGGTGCCTTGCCTTTTTAGCAGGTTTTTGTCAAGGCAAAGCCAATGTCAGACAACATGTCGGATTACGTAATATGCCATAGGCTAGTGTCCGCACATGTCCTGACCCTGGTTATCTCTTAGCAAGAGACCATCTGGGTATGAATGTATGGGTATCCCTGCACAGGTAGGGACCTCTTATATGTTATGCAGGAGTAGTCTTGTCTAGTGTCTATATAGTAAGACGAATGTCCCTCGTTTACCCCGAGACGGCGGGAAATGTGAAGGTTCTGCTTCACTGTTGGTGCTATATGGCCACCGACATAAAAGTAAACTTGTATATTGTATGTTTATATTTAGAATAAGACGCGTGACATCCGTCAAGGAAATAAAATGTGGTGAGTTATCGTGTGGCCTCTGGGCAATAAACATCTTAACAAAGTACCTCTCGCTGCGTTTAATTCCTCATCTGAAGCACACCCCAGGCAGTTACCACAGTACATATTTTGAGGTAAAAAGGGGGGAAATGGGGGGAGGGGGGCCAAATTCGGCTTGGCAACATCCAGAATCGAATTCAGCAGGCTTTATTACTTCGAAAAAGTCATGTTGCCAAAATGGCTCACAAAATGCCGTTAGACTTGAAAATTTTGATTTGAACTACCAGTCTAGTAACGAGTACAGTGGCGAGACAGCCCTCGGCCGAGTAATGTAATGTACCGAGCACTTGGCCGAGGGAACTGTCTCACCACCGTACTCGTTAAGTGTATGAGACCCATTAGCGTCGGCAACTTAATAATAAACTACTTAAATTAATTTAGTGCCTTTAGTGAGAAAGGGCTAAACTCAAGTTTTCTCTTATTTTTTTATTTTTATAATTTTATATTTTATTTTATTTTATCCATACTATCCATACTAATATTATAAATGCGAAAGTGTGTCTGTCTGTCTGTCTGTCTGTTACCTCTTCACGCTTAAACCGCTGAACCGATTTGGATGAAATTTGGTATATAGATAGTTTCAGTCCCGGGGAAGGACATAGGATACTTTTCATCCCGCATAAATTTAGTGTTCCCGTGGGATGAGCGGGTATCACCGCGGGGCACAGCTAGTCCATATCCATACTATCCATACTAATATTATAAATGCGAAAGTGTGTCTGTCTGTCTGTCTGTCTGTTACCTCTTCTCGCTTAAACCGCTGAACCGATTTAGATGAAATTTGGTATATAGATAGTTTCAGTCCCGGGGAAGGACATAGGATACTTTTCATCCCGAATAAATTGAGTGTTCCCGTGGGATGAGCGGGTAACACTGCGGGGCACAGCTAGTTTTTTTATAACCTTATCATTACAATCATCGTGTCAGCCTAATAGTCATTTTGAATTAGGTATGCCCTTTCTCACCATAGAGGCACGGAATTTACCTTACCCATTAAAATTGTGATTAAAATTCTTTTTCGAAAAAATGTTTTCAATTAAAAACAGTGACCAAGTCCGTCCGTCCCAAGGTTTCGTGTAACGAAGCTTCTTAGTAAAATACGTGTTTTAAAAGTACCTTGTTTTTTAGTTGACATTACTCAATATTTTAGGTAATATATATATGTTACATAATAAGTTTGTTTTTATGTAATAATGAAAGCTATATTAACGTGCTTAGTGTTTTGTTACCAAAGATTGATAATTTTTTATTTTGAGTCACTTAAGTATCTTAGTAAACTTATTGCAAAACAACCCACATTAAAAGGACCAGAGAAAATCTTTCTACACGCATTCTAACAACCAGAGCCAGAGATTTCAGATTCCGATTGTAAATTGTATAGTTTGTCGTTTCGAGTTGGGCTTATTCCACCAAATTTTCATAATGCCTTATTCACTAATCTCCCTAAATTTCAAATGACCATGGACTCATAATACCTAAAAATCAAACTGTCTCATTCCTAAAATGTACAAATGTCACAATGACTTCGACCTCAAATTTCTTATGTTCTAAATGCCTAAGTCTTGAAATGTACATTTCCTTAAAATGCCTAATCACAGATACAAAATAATTTAAATTGAAAACTCCAGAATAGCAAAATGTCATAGGTTCAAAATGCCTAAATTTTTATTTTTCAATTTTATGAACAAAGCTTTTATATACGCTTATAAAACTTTTGTTTTTTAGCAGCTTTTATTTAGTTTTATCTGTCTGATTTGTACAATCAAATATTCGAAGTACACGACCCGAGAACAGTCAATAACATTAAATACATTAGAAGCATAGGTATGATTTGTACGAAATACACACGAACAATAAAACAAAAGTTGGGGTACGTTTTTAGATAGAAAATGGTCATATTTTGCTTCTTGGAAACGGCTGCACGGATTTGGACGAAATTTGGTGGGCATATAGATGTAGTTTATCTTCGCAGATCGGTGTTATTACAGAGCGCAGATCTGTCGCCTAGATATAATCTTAATATTGATACTTCATCGTAAGTGGCCAGTACTAAAGAAGATAGTAAAGCAAATTTTACACGAAGGTATTTGAAATTTAGGTATTCTGGCACTTGGTTGTTTTGAACATACGGTATTCTGCGATAAAGGTGTTGTGATATTTGTCTATTATGAGACTTAGACATTTTAAAATTCAGTCATATTAGGTTTATGGTATAATGAAAAAAAAAGTTAGGCATTCTGAAATTTAGGTATTTTGACAATAAGTCATTTTGAGTTCTAGGAGTATTGGTAAAAGGGAAAAATGAAATCAAGACGTAATGAGCCCAACTCGTCGTTTCATTTTGTGTCCATTCTATACTTAAGCAACAAACAAAAAATCATTTTGTCTATTGTATTTGGTTTACAGCTCATTATCGTCAGTCTTAAAAAAAATGCTACTGCGTACCGATTTCATGCGTCGGATTATCAACTCTAGGGCCCTAGCCAAAAGTTTAAATTGCTTTAATTGAAATGTAACTATGGATTTAATTGGGAATCGAACAAAATGCGAAAGCAAACTAATTTCAATTAAAGCAATTTTAACTCTTGGCAAGAGCCTCAGAGTTGATAATCCCATGCATGAAATCTTTATTTCCACAATAGTAACCTTTTTTGATGACGGTCGGTAAGGAGAGCCATAAACCCGAATACAACAGACAAAAGAAGCGGGCGGTTAAGTGGATCGGACACTAAATGAAACAACAAACTATAACTTGTAGCTTCGTGAAATGGGCCATAGAAAGTAGCTGTTGAACTCAGAATCTTTTTAGGTGTCCGAGTCTGCGTACAAAGCCAGCCTTTGTTCGCAGGTAATAAGATTCGGACACCAAAAACGATTCCGAGTATACATGTACGATTATATTGTGCTGTAAGTACCCCTAACTTTATTATCTAACTTAATAACCTTGGTTAAAAATGTGTAGCAAAGTGACGGATCTCTATTTTGAACAAAATAGGAAATATATTTTATTAATAAACGTCTTAAATGTATATGCTTTGTTTAAATTTACTTTATTTTGAATAAGGAAATCAAATCTAACCTTACCCGACGTCGAATATGAAGCGGCATGAATAGTAGTTATACAGCTAGCGGACGTCTGCATATAATTTACAAGCTTACTCAGCAGTTTGATTCTGGCGCTTAGTTTAATTTATGGAAAGAACCTGTCTTATTAACTTTACCGTATGACCAAACATACGGTAAGTAATTCTTCAGATTATCTAGTTAATAGTATTAACCATCCCGAAGGACTAATTCTACGCAGACATATTAATAAACACTTGCTACCAAAATAACGGTCAAAACTCACTTCAAAAACTGTGATTTTTCATGTGAGTTTTAACCGTTTTTTCATTAATAAGTAAAACTTGACCGTTAGAATTCACGGACGTCGAATATGAAGCGGCATGAACAGTATACAGGCTAGCTGATGTCCGTATAAAATTTAAAAGCTGAGTGACAATTACATATACGGACGTTACGTTTGACGCATACTGTTCATACCGCACGATATTTGACCTCCGTATAGTATAGTTATGAATCTAGAGCAATAGAGAATCTGAAAAAAGAACTGTCAATGTCACTACTACTTTTTTAATTTTCCTTGCTACTTCCATGTAGACAGAAGTAATGTTGCATACGTCTGTCGAGGTTTTAAAAAACGATATCAAAAAACTATACGACACTATTTTGATAGATATTAAGTCCAAGCAACGTATGCTATCGGAAAAAAATATAATGAATGCCTTTGGAAAACTTAATGATCCTAATTCATGGATATCGAATATGAAGTGACATGAATAGTAGATATACAGGCTAGCGTACGTCCGTACAGAATTTAAAAGCTGCGCGACACATACATATACGGACGTTCGTTTGACGCATATACTGTTCATACCGCACGACATTTACCTCCGTATGGTTACGAACCCAGAGCATTACTTTAGAAATCACAGACGTCGAATATGAAGCGGCATTAATAGTAAGTATTAAGCTAGCTGACGTCCGTATATAATTTAAGAGCTGCGCGACTCATACATATACCAATCTGAGTAAATTAAACTCATGCAATTTAGAAATAGTATAACTAACCCTAAATCTAAATCAAGCAGAAGAAAACACAGAAACTGTAAATATCATAAAGTTTTAGGTGTTCATTTAGATCCCAATTTAAATGGGAAATCACACATATCTCAAATCAATAAGAATAAAATTTATCGAGTCAGTGCTACGCGTTATCTATACTTTCTGAAACATGGTCAGAACACATTACAAGAAATGCATACATGGGTATTCGCTGGGCGCGAAGTAGGTGGTGGGGGAACCACGAATCGATCGCAGCGCGCGCCGTGGCCAAATAAGGAACTTTCGTCAGGCCAACTGTCACTTTTTACTAGCGAAATTAAGGCATCTAAAAATAAGTAAATATGCGGCACGAAACCTGCAGCGTAGTTAATTGCAAAAACAAGGGCAAAAACAGTAATCATAAATAAATAAATTTCCACAAGCAAGTTGGAAACGAGAACAACGAATTAAATGGATAATCGCTATCAAGAGGAAAAGGTTAGTATAACCTATAGAACAACATTTTTAATATTATATTTTGTATGTTGTAGTGAGTAGCATGTTTATGCGTTTATTTTCTTTTACATTTTGGACATGTTGAGCAAAAACGAATTGTTTCCCATTTTATTGTAGTTTGGGATTTGAAAGCGGTTGTGTTTGATTGAGCAGAATCCAGTTATTATAATTAATTTGGCCATGTTTAACTGAAAAAACAAAATAATCTGTAGGTATTATTACGAAAATACAGTCATAAATGATCGGTTGCATTATGCATGAAATGCGATATTCGGTTAAATTTGTTTATTTTGTAACTTACTTCTCGTGAAGACAGCCATGAAAAGGTCCGTGTGAATTACATCTGAAAGTTATTGATTTTGCCATTTTAGACGGGAAATAAAGAAGGTCAACGTTTTATCGACACTATAGATTAACATAATCGAATAAAATGAAAGAAAATTACGATATTTCGTTGAAATTATTTGTTTGTTTACTTACTCTTCGTAAAGACAGTCAGCCATTTGACATTAAAAAGTCCGCCGTAATTGTAACCGCTAGTTGACGCTGTCATCGTGCACCCAGCGAATAGTCTATCCGGAACCGTAAGAGTAAAAACCCATAAAATTAATATGTGCAGTCAGAATAGCGTAAGTGATTTCTTACATATACAAAAAGCTAACGTAATAGAATGTACTTAAGTTTAATATCAAATGACATTACTAAAATTGAAAATGGAATGTAAAAAATTTGAGGCTAGGGTTGCAATAATCGGGTAAGTATTGCCAACTAGTATTCCGTTAGAATGTGTAAACGTTTTCAGAAAATAATTATTTTAAAGAATCTCTTTTGAAGTGTGACGTTATAAAAGTTTAGTTTTATTGAGTTCAAAACGTTTCATTTCCGCGGAATTACTTGCGACACCACTTTTTATGGGCTCACAAAATCGAAAATCACATGTATGTAGTAAACCGAATATAAGTAATAAGCAGGTATTTTATTCGATTATCTTCATAAAAACATCACTAATTTATAATTTTTCTAGAAATGGAATGACTTTTATGTATTTCGCGATTCGCGAAATAACTAAACCTAATTTGAAGACCTATATTTTTTTATTTCAATTAATTTGAAGGCCTATATTTTTTTATTTGCATAATATACGATTATGTTTTTCGGTGTAATTTATCATTAAATTATTTATGTTGTTATATTGAAATATTTAACTCACAGTTTTATTTATTTATTTATTTATTTATTTATTGAAAAACAGGTTACATAACATTACAGTTTACACCAATGCGTCATGAACCGAACAATGTTTATTTTGACGGCGAAACGGCGTGGCCCCGTTGTTCCGACATCTCGGGTGTTGGATTTGGTAGGTTGCCCCGGAACCGACGAAACACGACACTTTCGGCCAGAAATCAGCACACGCGATGGTCTCCTGCAGCGGCCGCGGCACGCGCACTACAAACGAGCTGAAGTGCACGTAGTGGCGCGAATGCAACTGGAACACCCTCAGGTCCCTCAGCGAGTAGCCGGTTTTCTGGCGAACATACTGCGTCACTTCTTCAGCGGTGGCAGTGTGATGCAGGCGCGACACGTATAGCGCCTTGCTCGGTGTGGAGACCCGCAGACCACAACCAACCGGTTCTGCAGTACCACACTGACTCTTGCGTGTCTTACGCTTTCTTGACACCGTTGTGAAACCCTCCTTGTCCACACTGGTGCGAGGGGTTTCCTCTTTTGGAGGATCCCGAACTTCACGCGCTTTTGAGGGCGCGGCTTTCCGGCGGGCTGGAACAGGCTCACCAGCAGAAACGACGTCAGCAAAACGACGACGTGGTTTCGATGAAGCGTTGACGGGAGGCCCCGCGAGGAGGGGGCAGGGGGGCCGCGGTTCGGCATGCACAGTGACATCGCTTTGCGCAGTGTCAGCTACACGCGAATTGACCGAGTTGGCATTTGACGCACGGTCATTATTCTTGAAATTTGACGCCATCAGTGACCGCGTTTCTGGGGCACCGTCGCGCAAACGGATGATTTCTTTGCGCAATACGTCAATAACGGCCTGTGATTTGTCAAATTTCTCTACAATTTCTGCCATGCCTGCTTTAAGAGCCACAATTTCTTTCAGCAGACAGCTCACGTCGACATGGTCTGGCGTATTGGATGGCAATCTGGAGCCCTCCGTCGCCACGAACTCAGGCATGTCGCGTTCGTTCTCCCTCAGGACTTCAATGATGTCATCGAGGGTCTTCTTTCCGGCTTTATCTTCTCTGCGATGAGGTACAAATGTGCCGACAATCCCGAGAGACTGGAACAGCACCTTCTTCGCAGCGCAGATTTTGTCGACACTAAAACGCGACGAACAGATCTGAACAGCAGTCACCGCAGCCATCTGCCCTTCCCGCAGCAGCTTCTGTTGCAGAAAGGCGAGGATCCCGTTGACAATGGGCTCACTTTTAGGGTCACCCATTGTTTAACTACAGGCAGCGGTCGAGCCGCGCTAATTTCACAATTAAATAATTAATTAGTCATCGATGCGTCTACTTCGCTGCGCGCATCGGACGCGACTTATCACCTTTTTTGACAACCCTTAGCATGTCTATTGTTTGAGACATGTTTGAGACACATAAAAAGGATTTAAGCTTAAATAGAACTGTATTAAGGTCTAAATTCACTTCTTAGTATTACGACTTATCACCTTTTGATATAAATAATAAGTTTTATTGCTTTTTACTCTTACGGTTCCGGATAGACTATAACATTTATCAAGTGCTGACTTTAGTATGGAATTATATACTAGGGGTATTCTACAGAAGTCCAGCTGCTTTTGTTTTACAAAAAAGGTACGTATACGCACTATTTATCACATTAACAATCAAGAATCAGTAAAAACTATATTTAAAGTAAAAAGTTTCATAACTCTCACAAGTATTACATTTTAGAACCATCTACTTTGCTCAAAAGCAATGTTGAATAATTAACAAAAAAAAATAATGAAAGAGACCAATATAAATATAAAATTATCCTAACTCAAGAAAAATGCAGAATATACAAAAGGAGTACTTTCATAAGTGCCACAAAAGTATTTAATAAGTTATCGACCGAAAAGAGTGTTATATAGCCTTGGTGAATATTTCGCATTTTAGCTGTAAGTTTGTTTTTCAAATATAACTATTGGATGCCCGAAAACCGTTGAACAAATTCGCTTTTTCACCTTAATTACAGTTATTCTATAAAACTATTCTTATCTTCTTCTTCTCACAGCCTGCGTCCTCAGGGCCAGGGCCTCGCTAGCCGAGCGCGCTCTGCCAGATCAGCCGCTTTCGCTTTGTTTAGTGCCATGCGAAGTAAACATCAAACAACGGAAATACGCAGTGTACAGAATATATGCGAACGACGAGTGTGTGATGTGAGTACTAGAAAAAAGTTATTTTTTCCTTTACTAAAGGAGCACTTAAACTACACGCCAGCGCCGCCGCTGCCAAATCTTAGATCGGCGCGCACGTCTAAATATCAATGCATATATTATAAATACTTTTTCGGTTAACTCGTATTGCTTCCGCATTGTGGTTTTAGCTGTAGGTGCTTCCCTTTCAATCTTGTCGGATAGTAACGTAACTAGAGGGGCCACAATTGTAAGTTTATTTGCCAGCATGTGTTATTTCGTGGACTCGTAAATTGCTTTTATAGGCACTAGCGTAACTGCACTGAGAGCATTTGTGAGGTTTATCGCCGGTATGTTTTCTTAAATGAACGGCTAAATTACCTTTCTTGGCACTAGCGTAACTGCAGTGACAGCATTTGTAAGGTTTATCGCCGGTGTGGTTATATAAGTGGTCCACTAAAAGACTTTTATTGGCAGTAGCGTAACTACAGTGAGTACATTTGTAAGGTTTCTCGCCGGTATGGTTTCTTACGTGTTTAATTAAATTACTTGTTTGTACACTAGCGTAACTGCAGTGATGGCATTTGTAAGGTTTATCGCCAGTGTGTTTTTTTAAGTGGACCACTAACAGACTTTTGTAGGCAGTAGCGTAATTGCAGTGCGTGCATTTGTAATGTTTGTCACCGGTGTGTTTTCTTTCGTGGTAAATTAAATTACCTGACATGGTACTAGCGTAACTGCAGTGAGAGCATTTGTAAGGTTTATCGCCGGTATGTTTTCTTAAATGATTCGCTAAATTACCTTTCTTGGCACTAGCGTAACTGCAGTTGTAAGCTTTATCGCCGGTGTGGTTATATAGGTGGACCACTAAAAGACTTTTATTGGCAGTACCGTAACTGCAGTGAGAGCATTTGTAAGGTTTCTCGCCGGCGTGTTTTCTTATGTGGTTGATTAAATTACTTTTTTGTGCACTAGCGTAACTACAGTGAGAGCATTTGTAAGGTTTCTCGCCGGTGTGTTTTCTTACGTGTTTAATTAAATCCCATTTATGGGCGCTAGCGTAACTGCAATGAGTGCATTTGTAAGGTTTCTCGCCGGTGTGTTTTTTTAGATGGACCACTAAATGACATTTACGGGCACTAGCGTAACTGCAGTGAGGACATTTGTAAGGTTTCTCGCCGGTGTGTTTTCTTTCGTGGTCTAGTAAATGAAGTTTTCTGAAACCAGTGTAATTGCAGTAACGACTTTTGAAACGGGTGGTCTCCTTTGTAATGTTTGCTGTTTTCAAGTGTTTAACAGCAGGTATTTCACCAACATCTGCATCTTCGCCCGAATATACTTGACGCGATAGTGAAGTTTTTTGCTCTCCAGCTGTTCCCACCTGTTCGTTATTGAAGTTGCCTCCAACAAATAATCGGCTTTTGTTTCTTCTCGGTCGTATTCTTTGGTAGTCCTGTCGAGACCGCTCTACAAGGACAGTAGTATACACATTACATCATAATTATCGTTAATTAATTATTAAATTATCGAATGGTGTAATGAATAAGATTTCCGTTAAGCCGCCTTCATTCGGCTGACATTTTGTGTCGTGATGCATTAGAATAGGTATCGGTGTCGTATATTTAATCAATAAATATTGAAAGACTTACCAAATCTACCTAGTCCCAAACTAAGCAATTCTTGTGCTATGGGTACTAGACGACGGTATACATTATATATAAATACATTCATAGATAAACATCCATGACCCAAGAACAAACATTTGAGTTCATTCCATAAGTGCTTGCCGGGATTCGAACCCAGGACGCCAGCTCAGTAGGCAGCTGCACTACAAACTGCGCCGATACGGTTGCGTTTACATTACTGTGATGCTGCGTGTTGTGACGGCTTGTGTTAAATGTTCGTACATTTACCGATTCCGTACTGATGTGTCACGACACAACACGCCAGACAAATGTGTAGGCGGCTTTAACAGTATACTTATTGTGTAAAGTATATTTGTATATATTCGTATAAAATAAATAAAATACAGCTAAGTTAAACCTCACTCTGTAATATACCTGTTAAGTTTCAAGTTAACTAGACTACACGTTTTTATACCGGGTGATCAATCCAAATGGGTCAGTAGCGAGAGAACGAAAACTATAAGAGATAGGGAAATCTGTTCTTAGGAACCATGGCTTCGATTTAAGATTTATTAAAAACTGCAATCCATTTTTGTCGTATACGTCATGCATAACCCGGAATCGAACCCGGTCGAAATTAAGTAGAAAAAAAAAAAATTAAGTTGTCAATCGATCCTATTTTTATTTGAGAACAAATGTCTGTATGGGACTACATACATTTAGAGTGCTCTAAGAATCAGAAATTGCTGAGAGGGACACTCCTTTAAGGTACGAACATTATTTTATCCAAAAGCAAATATGAAATTGCTTCCAATATCCTCATAATTCAACAAAACAATAATTGTATGACAACTATGAACCTAAACGGAATTTATCATGGTCAAAATGGAAAAAGTTATTTTTCCATACACAGCACGCATATTTGTATGGAGCGTTTTAAGTTTTAACAGCAATTTCTGACTCTTAGAGCACTCTAAATGTATGTGCTAGACATTTGTTGCCAATAAAAAATAGGATCGATTGACATGTCTTCATTTTTTTTTCTCCTCTCCAATTTTAACCGGGTTCGATTCCCGGTTATTCATGAGATATACGAGAAAAAAATTAAATGCAATTTTTATTAAATCTCAAATCGAAGCCATGGTTCCTTAGAACAGATTTCCCTATCTCTTATAGTTTTCGTTTTCTCCCTACTGACCCATTTGGATTGATCACCCTGTATAAAAGGAATTCGCCCATATACACCGAATAGGTAGTTAATTTCTGGAAATGATAAGTGCAGTAACATAAGTTTTCTTTAGCACACCATCGTAGCGTCTGTTATTATGTAAGCAACGAGTTATAATAGAACAGATTGTATTAAACTGATCGACCATCAAATGCAGGAGTCATCAGCGGGAGTGATAGGTATCCTACAGTGAAAGTTGCTCATCGTGGTTCTCCTAATACGTCACACGAGTATCAACTTGCATATATTAAATAAAAAAAAAATATCAGACAAATCGATCCAGTTCCAAACTAAGCTCAAGAAGCTACCAAGAGCAGTGTTATAGGTGATAGTAAATAGACGATGTTATACATGACCTACTTATATAGCTAAATATATACTTATATATATAATATAAAACAACCATGGCCCAAGCACAAATATTCGAGTTCATCACACAACTATTTGTCCTGGCTGGGATTCGAACCCGGGCCCGCCGGCTCAGTAGGCATGTGCTAACAAACTGCACCAACCGCGTCACCATAACGTATACTTACGGCTAATCTCGCTCTTCCTTGAAATGTTTTCTTTTTCTTCCTGTATGGGTAGTCTTTGTGAATATGGGCTCAACTTGTATGTTTGTAAACCAACCCTGCATGTGTTGTGGTCCGCGTCTACAAACACTTGCTCTAGACGGACCGAGCAAGCCCTGTCCAGCGCGGTTGCCTGTGCGCAAGTGTTCATCTCGGATTGGGTAAGGGACGCTGAAACAATGTAATCACAAGACTTATTTACACACTCAGTACCCACAGTCAGTCAGGTTGGTACAATCGGCCGAGCAAAAGAAGTCGCCTTCTGGCTTTTATTGCTTTTGGAATGGCGTTTGGGGGTCCATATTGGGTTACATAAAATTCTTATTCGTAACTGTCGTTAGTCATAATTTATACTTTTCTCAGTATCAAATAACTTTTCAGGATTGTTATAACACAAAGGCTGGAGGCGGGACCGCATCGTGGCGCAGCCATAATATTATACTTAACTAGTTGCCTATTGTTTTATATTTTATTATTTTTGTCACTCTTTATGTTTGCATTCGTTTTATAGTCACGTCAGGAATATATGTATTTCTTTATTTTAAAACGGTGAAATTGAACACTCCTTAGTATTTAACGGTCCTTGCATTGAACGTCTACTCTTGTACAAAAAGCACTCGTGCTCTTAAGTCCCGAGGTATGTGTGTGACTCACGTGATATCGGGTCCTCGTCGCTCGCCGCGTCGCGCGCCGTCTCCGGCTCGCCTGAAGCAATAACACTACTGTTGAAAAGCTGATAAACGTTAAGTACCTGCTAGAGCACACTATGTGTATAAGTAGGAACTCACCTAGCGAGTTGTCACTCGGTCCATCTTTGTCTGCTAACTCCGGTTTATCGTCAGGTTCTTCACCTATAGCAAAGTTAAACGTTAATAACTTAAACATTAAGACATTATTTCATTACTTTGAGTATAATAAAAATAAAATAGCCTTTATTCCTCACTAACAGTAATAATAATTAATGATTAATTATAGTTTAAAAAAAAAAATACGTGAGGACCTTCCATTTCTGGATGAAGGCCTCCTCCATCTCACGCCAATCATCTCGATGTTGTGCACGTCGGACCCAGAGATTTCCGGCCACTGACACAACAACGTCCCGCCATCGCGAAGGGGGCGTCCGAGTTTACGTTTGCCATCTGTCAAGAAACAGTGTAGCATGCGCTGGCTCCATCGGTTATCCTTTAGTCTAGCAAGGTGTCCGGCCCATTTCCATTTTAGTTTGGGGATCATTTCCAGCGCATCAATGATCTTTGTTTTGCTTCTGATATCACTACTCTTGACGCGATCTTTCAGTTTAATTCCTAGCATACTCGCTCAGCTGCTCTCTGGAATGACCTGATCTTTGTTCTGACATCCGACGCGGGTGCCCATGTCTGGCAACCATATGTAAGAGTGGGTAACACGTTTGAGTCCATGATCTTCTTTTTTATGTGTATTGGAAATTTACCCTTAAAAATTTCTTTCAGTGACCAGTATTTTTTCCAACTGAGGGTATACTTTGAGTATACCAGCCCACAATATAATACAATACAACAATACTTTATTGCACACAAATAAAAGTATACAAAAGGAAACAAGACAAATACAATTTATAAATAACGGTAGACAACAGGTCTTATTGCTAAAAACCAGCCAAGTGCGAGTCGGACTCGCGCACCGAGGGTTCCGTACAAACACTTTCCATCCCTAAGTGGTTAAGTTAAGTTTGCACCTGGTATGTATAGCGCCCCATATAAATTAGGTGCAAAATTAGGTATTAAAAAAAACTACTTACTAGATCTCGTTCAAAACAATTTTCGTTGGTAGTTTTTATAGTAATGTACATCATATGTTTTTTTTTAGATTTTTCATTAGAAACCTCGATATCATTTTTGAAGACCTATCCATAGATACCCCACACGTATGTGTTTGATGAACATGAACAGTACAGTTCTAAGTATGGGGAGCCCCCAATATTTTTTTTATTTTTTTATTTTTGCATCAAAATCTTAATGCGGTTCACAGAATACATCTACCTACCAAGTTTCAACAGTATAGCTCTTATAGTTTCGGAAAAAAATGGCTGTGACATACGGACGGACAGACGGACAGACAGACATGACGAATCTATAAGGGTTCCGTTTTTTGCCATTTGGCTACGGAACCCTAAAAAGCGATCTCTTTCAGACAATCTTTGTGTATTGAATTTTGAATTTCATTGAATATTGTGTATGATTGTCCCATAATATTTATTATTTATTTATAATCTTTGGATAGTGAAATCCACAACTACATTTCACGATTGACGCGCGACATGGCATCACCCGGCACTCTCTCACAGTGCAGCAAAGAAAGAGACAGGTAATATTTCTTGCACGAGAAACATACAGTACCTATACAAGAAGAAACTTGGTACTCACGTAACGCAGCACCCCCGCCCTCGACGCCAGCGCCGGACTCCTCGTCTGGGAGCTCTTCACCTGCGATAAATACATCTCTTAAACACTGGAATGATGCAATTTCTACAAGCTACAACTATTAACCTCCACAATAGTTATAAAAGTGAGTAATCCTTAATTACGTAAGCTTGTGTTTATGTTGACACTGACCTGACAAGTTATCACTTGTCCCGTCCTCATCAGCTATCTCCGACTTCACCACTAAAGGAGGTGCTTCTTCTATATTAACAAACAAAAAAACCAACATTAAATAACTTCATAATAGTAACAGAACACTTGAAAATACTTTGTGTTGAGTGAATGTAATTTCATGTCATAAATAAGAGTAAAAATGACCTATGATTTTAATGGCTCTGGCCAGCCGCTCCTGCAGCTCCCGCTGGCTGCGGTGCACTTGCCGCTTGAAGAGGCTGGCGTCTCGCAGGCGCACCACGCACTCCTCACAGATGCCACACTCATCACTGGGTACATCTAGCTGCAAGTTAAACACAATATTCAGTAATTGAAAAAGTTTGTTTAAAGCAATACAAATAGGTTTAGAGTGGGATTATGACCAGAGTTGCCACCAATTATAAATTTAATAACAGTGTCCCTGCAACCTATCTTCTTGTCTTTAAAAATCAAGCTCGACTGCAATTGTATCCAATGATCAACCAAAATGTCCTATTTTATTTTATCCAAAGCTTAAGAACCTATACATTACCAATAAAGCAAACTTAACTTAAAATGTATTTTGAAGAGGATCTCTCATCTACTTATCACAAAGCTCATTAAGGAATTTTGTAAGAATAACAACTTGATAAACGAGTCGTGTCGACAATTGAGGGATATGTTTATTTACCTGTATATTGAAGCATTCTTTCAGCATATCTGAATATATCTCGGTGTTGTTTAGATGGGTGTACGGCGTCTTCAGACAGCGCTGCTGCGGGCCCAGGAGGCAGCAGGGACAAGCCGCCAGCGCGTCCAGTGCATCGTTAGCCGCGGCGTCAATCATTGTAGCAATTAGTTAAAATTAAGTAAAGACGCCAGAACAAGAAAAATAGCACGCGCGTCCCCCGGCGACGTTATAAACGTACACTGTAGACTCGTTATAATGTAATAAAACCAGTGTTCTGAGTGTTCACAAAACAAAACTAGTCTCTAGTACGTATCAGTTTTTTTTTAAACACATTGTCACTTCACTGTTGAAGTTTGTAGTGATGTAGCTACGACATATTGTATGCGTAATCGAATGGTTGATCGAATCGATTCGGAGTCGATTTAACCTTTTTTCGAACCTGCGTGTACTTTGGTATCATTTCGCCGATCCGATCCCCGTCGCGATGTAGTTTATATCTCCGTGGGTGGGTGACATAACTGAAGACACGCGTTGTCTTCCAGTACGTGGTTCCCGTTCGAGAACCTATCTGCCACATTATCTATAACTATAATAAAACAAGGACAGTAATTGGTGAATCTCGGTGACTCGGGACTGTGATACGATACGGTGCTACGATACGGATAGCTCTGGTGGAAGAGACCGAGACCAGGAGTCGAACCTTTAGGTTACGCATATCAATTTTTCTTTGACCTTTGATCTTTGTATTTGTATCAGTGGTTTAATATAAAAATTGTGGTGTGTATACGCGAATATAAAAAAGTTTATATTGTTTTTTTTTATTGTATGGATCACATTACATTTTTAGGGTTCCGTATCCGTAGTCAACTAGGAACCCTTATAGTTTCGCTATGTTCGTCTGTCCGTCAGCGGCTTAGCTCCGTGATCATTAGTACTAGAAAGCTGAAATTTGGTATGAGCATGGGTATGTATCACGCCGACAAAACGGTAAAATAAAAACTAAAAAAAAATTTTTTGGTACCTCTCGAGCACCTAAAGTGGGGGTGTTTTTTTTTTCGTTTCAACACTAGTGTGTGGGGTGTCGTTGAATAGGTCTTTTGAAAATAATAGGGGTCTCTGAACATTATTTTTTGATAAAGTCAGCAGTTTTGTAAATATTCGCTCCGAAAATAAAAACAATAGCGTAACCCCCTCTAACTTTTCAACCACGGGTCAAAAAATTATGGAAAAATTCATGAACATGCGGCCTTATAAGTACTTTCAATGAAAACTATATTGAACAAAATCGGTTGAGCCGTTTATGAGTTATCGCAAAATTTTCTTAAAAGGACGTAAGTTGACTTCCAGAAGGTAATAAGTAATTACAGTTACTTTGGCGTTTACGACCGTTTTATAGAAATGCTTGAAATCTTTCTCGTAATTTAAACCTAAAACCGCTGTTTTAAGCCCGTCTATTGTGGAGGATGGGCAACTACGGAACCCTACACTGAGCGTAGCCCGACATGCTCTTGGCCGGTTTCTTTTTTAATTTTAATTTACCTTTGTGTCAATATTTACATTTTCATAGAGTTAACTAGAGGACGACGGTTGGAAGGCGAGTGGCTCTTAAGCATCTTTTTTTTCTTCTCATTATTTTTCTTTTGTCATTATTTATGTAATTACCTGTTTTAAATATTTTTATGGAATCTTTTTATCGATTCTATTTTTTATGAGGAAATACCACATTTTTTATTTTTATAAACAACTAGCGAGCCGCCCCGGCTTCGCACGGGTGCAATGCTGATAAATTATACATATAAACCTTACTCTTGAATCACTATCTATTAAAAAAAACCGCATCAAAATCCGGTGCATAGTTTTAAAGATTTAAGCATACAAAGGGACATAGGGACAGAGAAAGCGACTTTTTTTTTATACTATGTATTGATGACACAAAGTCACTTGTATATAATCTGTGACAAAGTTCTCAAATAAATGTTTCCTTTTGTTTTTATTCTAGACCAAGGATACTGTAAGGAAAATAATCAAACAAATGTCCCATTTACAAGCAATATATTTTCGTAAGATAAATATGTGAAACGCGTACAGTCGAAATTAATTTAGTGCAGTAAACATTAACATTATTTAGAATATTTTATCCAACATTTTATGAGTCTCATCATCTTGATATTCCAGTTGAAAATAAAAACAAAAAAATCTGAAACTGTGAACCCCTCGATTAATTTAGGTATTCATATGTTTGCAATTATAATCAGCAGTTTACATTTAAAACAATTCAAGATTTTATTTATAAGTAGGAATATGTATAATGTTATGAAGAATGATTTCGTAAGGAAATTTAATCTATTTTAATATTTCTTCTTACAACACAGGGTCTCTTCGCCGCTGTAGGGAGTGCGCGCGTCAGGGACATACTTATAGTCTGATTTTTTTAAACACACATTTGACACATGACAGGACCCATATAACGTAAATCTGCACGACCTACTGAACTTCATAAAAAAAAAACAAGCAATGACATAGTGGTTTTTCAAGTATCTGTAAACGTTTTTATATTTCTATTTGAAACAATTGAGCACATGTTATATTTTTTCTTATCACGGTTTTAAAGTATTTAATGATAATAAATCATTACATAAACAGTTACGTACTACGTGCTTTGTTTTAAACCTGTGTTGTGACCAAATCTTGTTTTTCGATTCATGCCCTATTTCTGTAAATAGGTAGAAATCGATTAAATCGATAAATTGATAACCTAAAGAAAGAAAGAAATTACTATTATTAGAAAACTGCAGTGATTCCGACGGCTCGTAGCCCAAAAAATACTGATTTACGCTAAAGATACAAAAATATATGCATAAAAAAGTTCGTCGATAAATTGATTCAATTAACCATTCATAATCGTTAGATTTGGCATACAATATGTCTTTGCTACATTACTACAAACATCAACAGAGAAGTGTCAAATGTGTGCTTAAAAAAAACCAGACTGTAATTCATTCTGTTCGTTATCAATACCAATACATCAAAATATCAGCACTGCTTTAAATATCATCATTTCAAAAATGCCCTTTCCTCTTGTGAGTCAGTATATGTGCAACTAAACGATATTTTTGTATAAATCCCTCCTGACACAAATCACAACTGTATCGCTTGTGCCCCGTGTGATTTTGTTCGTGTTTCTTTAAATTACTTAAACCTGCAAACTTCTTATCACATATCCTACAACAATAAGGCTTTTCTCCCGTGTGAGTGCGTTCATGAATCTTTAAATGGCTCGAAAGTGTAAACCTCTTATTACATATTCCACAAGAAAACCGTTTTATTCCCGTGTGAATTCGTTTGTGTATGTTTAAGTACCCCGACAGTGCAAACTTCTTGTTACAAATTGTGCAGTTATACGGTTTTTCTCCCGAGTGAGTTCGTTCATGATTTTTTAAATGAGCCAACCGCCTAAACTTCTTACTACATATTACGCAAGAATGGGGCTTTTCTTCTGTGTGAATCACAGCATGTTTTTTTAACGCATTCTTGTCTTTGAAATTCCGTTTGCATATCATGCAAGAAAAAGGTCTTTCTTCCGTGTGAGTTCGTGCGTGTGTCTTTAAGTTACCTAATGACCCAAACTTCCTGTTACATATGCTGCAGGAATAGGGTTTCTCTCCTGTGTGAATTCGTTTGTGAATCCTTACGTTACTTGACGTCGTAAACTTCTTGTTACATACTTCGCAGGAATACGGCCTTTCTCCCGTATGAACTCGATCATGTTTCTTTAGTGAACTCCTTTCTTTAAACTTCTTTTTACAAATCCCGCAAGAATAGGGTTGTTCGTCGCTGTGAGATGTTGCATGTATCTTTACGTTACCCGCAGAACTGAATTTCTTGTTACATATTACGCATGAAAATGGTTTTTCTCCCGTGTGAATCATACCATGTTTATACAAATGTTCCAACCGCTTAAACGTTTGCCTGCATACTCCACAAGTATAAGGTCTTTCACCCGTGTGAATCAGTCCATGCATCTTTAATGAACCCTTTTCTGTAAATCTCTTTTTACATATAGCGCAAGAATAAAGTTTTTCTTCTGAGTGAGTCCGTTTATGTGTCTTCAAACTACTCCATTGCGTAAACTTCTTTTCGCATATTCCACAACTATAAGGTCTCTCGCCTGTGTGAATTCGTTCATGTGTCCTTAAATTACCCGATTGTTTGAACTTCTTGTTACAAAATCCACAAGAATAAGTTCTGTCTCCCGAGTCGGTTCGTTCACGTTTCATCGAACGCCCGCCCTGCAGCCCGGAGGGTCTCGCGGCTGCACCTGTCACTGGAAAATAGAATCCACGTCAACTATTGCTGATCACTTTATCGATCAACGATGACAAATAAATAAAAATAGTTTTAATTATTTTTTCAAAGGTTAGAAGGTAGGCTGAGACAGTGGCGCGGTACTACCATATCATGACCCAAGAACAAATATTGGAGTACTATTTTCCCCGGCGGGAATTCGTACCCGGGACCGCCGACTCAGTAGGCAGGTGTCTACAGAGTGAGCCAACCGCGTCGTCCGAATATAGGTACATTTAATTGGCATGACGATAAAAATTCTACACAGACAGTCGATTCTATTTTTTATTGGGATCAAATATGGGACTAACTACACCAGAACTATTGCAACTATTGTATAAAAAATAGCCTATACAAATTATTAAGTCAGAAATGACCGTCAAAGTTCAACTTGCCTACGGAGCGCTAAACACGCTCCATACAAATGGCCACCTAATCGTGACGTCATTATATGTATGTTACCAATATTTGTATGGAGACAATGAGTCATTTGCTACTTTCACCGTGAAAAAGTGCGATTAAGTTCATGCTCGTCACACAATTATTGTTTTGTAAAATTATGGGATTCTGAAAAAAAAATGGTATTAAAGCCTTACCAATATGAGGATGCGCCATATTGCGGAATTTCACTGGAACTAATTTCTTACACTGGCAATGATTTTATGATGGTTTGTCAACAATGGGAATGTCATTCGTGGTTGTTTTTTAAAAGATAAATATTTAAAAATATCCAAAGAAAATACCGAAAACCGTTCACGGTCGTGAAATAAAGTGTACACGTGTGTAAACACGAAAAACAGTTAGGAAAAGAGTGCATTCCATTAAATAACATTACGAGGTTAACATTCGAACTGACAGGTATTTACACTAATGTCATTATAGTGCGGTTGCGATAAGTTGCAAAATTGTTGCCATATAAATCTTATAAATAGCGCACTCTTGACAATCCTCATATATTTCTGGTCGGGCTTTAAAAACACGACTCACCGTTATCGGGGACCCGGCGCCTGTCCTTATCGCGGCTTTGGCTCATCGCAACATGGTCCATTTCGTTTTTTGCTTCAGTCCGTTTCACAGTGTCAATGTCAGTGATACGTATGTCATTTTCCACATCAGATTTGTTTCCAGCACGTCTCGTAAGTGTCTTGCTCTTGCGTGTGTCAGTGGCAAGCTCGTGCCAGACGATGCGCTCCAACCTCACCACACACTCCCTCAACACGAGTCGCGGCGCGCACTCAGACAAATTTAATTTCACTGAAACAAACCACGTAGTTAAAGAAAATTAGATTGAAATGTATGGAAAATTTGGCAAAATAAAAAGGACAACTTTTATCTTTCATATGTAGGTTATAGAGCCAAGTTTAATTTTATCTACTCTCCCCCCTCTCAGGGGTGAGCGTCACCTCCCGCGCCCTCGAATGTGTCCCGGAGCGCGGTATTTTCCACTTAAAAAGAAAACCGTGTACGATACATACAACGTGTATAGAAACGAAATAATCTTGAATAAATTTACTTAAACGTTTCATACATACAAAAGCGATAGCACTTATAGAATCAGCGCAATCTATTACCAAATACTAACGTTTTTAATTATTGATCTTTTTTTCTGCTAAAAGGTTAGTTATCTCAATAACTTCACACTTCTCGGCCAAAATATGTATGACAAAAGTCAGGAATAGAAAATGTTCTTACTAAAAATGTATAATTTATTTCTGTTACTCTTTCATTTACCGTTGCAATGCTATTTTTAAAATTTAAGTCATTTGGCCATTGAGCGAAATAAAGATATTCGTACTAGTTAAACGGTGTTACTTTTAATACCATAGACTTCTTATATGTTTTTCTGTAATCTATAAGTATTGAACTATATTCGGTATTTTTTCTCTTTTATTAGATTTTCTATTTTAGGAAATAAGGGGTGTGTGAGGAAATCGTCAAGTTTTGCTCATTTTCGTAAATAACTTCAAAACCGTTTAATTTAGAATTATGAAATACATATATTTGAGATGTTCATAATGTACCCTTTCATTTGATATGTCACACGATATACTTGGCCATTTTTTTTTCTAATTTTCCCCCTAAAACTGGCCCCCATGTTTCAAATTACTTGATTTACTTTACGTTACGAACCCTATTGTCAGGAGCATAAAATCGTGTTCAGATAGATATTTTTGTCCTCGTAAGTGTGTAGATGTAAATGAACTCGAATGTACCCATTCATTGCCGACGCCTCATATTTTTACTCATCACGCAATGCCGCCTTCCAAGCGACGACGCGAATTCGCGTCCGCGGCATTAGGTTAACCCATTTCAGGGACGCGAATTTGCGTCCGCGGCATTACGTCGTCAAGGACGCAATTTCGCGTTTTCGGCATTACGATTACACATACATGGGACGCGAATTCGCGTGTTCGGCATCCGAGATAAGAATTATGAAAATTACAAATGCATGGAATCCAAAAACCAGCAACAGTATAATATTATCCTTCATAAATAAAGTAACATTTTGGTATCAGCATTTAAGTACACTTGTTTATAACAAAAAAAAACAAATAACTCGAGGACGCGAAATCGCGTCCTCGGCATTACGATTGCACATACATGGGACGCGAATTCGCGTCCTCGGCAATGAATGGGTTAAATACCCACTCAATTGCTTATTTTTTTTAAAGCAGTAACGTCTGCTAACGTAAACTAAATGTTTACAAATGAAGCGAAAATTGAAAAATTTAATGATTCGGACAGGATTCGAACCTGCGTTTCCAACGGCTTTCCGGGCCAACACTGGCGTCCTCCCAATTGGACCACCGAATCAGATGTCAGAGCCATTGAATTTTTCAACCAGTTGCTTCGACATGCCTTAGGGTGGCATCGTAACGCCATCTACCGTAAAGATTTAGACTTTATCGTCGGCACCATCGTCTCAAATTTGTTGAGAATCGATAGTACGGAGGACGCCAGTGTTGGCCCGGAAAGCCGTCGGAAACGCAGGTTCGAATCCTGTCCGAATCATGAAATTTTTCAATTTTCGCTTCATTTGTTAACACCCACTCAATTGCTTCGAATTTTGAGTTGGACTCTATTTATATAATACAATAAGAGCGGTGACAGGTAGCCGTAGTTACCAAAAGTAATCTAGTGGATACAGAGAACAACCATGACCCAAGCTCAAATATTCGAGTTCACCACACAAATATTTGCCCTGGCCGGGATTCGAACCCGGGACCGCCGGCCCAGTAGGCAGGTCTGTACAAACCGAGCCAACCGCGTTGTGAATGGAGCAAAACAACTCACCATCCACATCACCGTCACGTCTGCCATCGTCCTGCGACGTCCCCCGGCGCGCTTCGGCCCTGAGCAGCGCCTCGAGGCTCTGGACGCGGTCCAGGCGCACCACACAGTCCCGCAGCAGGGGTCGATCCATCACATCTAACGCCTGGGCTGCTATACGTAAAATCATTAACAGTGTGATGAAAAAAAAAGAAAACGGCCAAGTACGAGTCCTGCCGCACCGTACAATGTGATGTAACAAAAAAAATAAGGTTTTCGCTATTTTTGCCTTTATGTGCTATGAGACGTTGCTTTGTACCAAATTTCAAAATTCTGAGTACACAGTGCAGGTTTTGATTCCCTTGCGAGTGCCGAAAATTTGCAGCATAAACGGCTGTATCTTTTGATTGCGTTGGCTTAGAAGTTTGATTTTTTCACAGCTCCAAGGGACAGTAGACCTGACTATTTGATATGAATTTCAACTTCATACATCCACGCGTTCCTGAGAATAAGGGTCTTGACAGACAGACATATGGACAAAAATGTGATCCTATAAGGGTTCCGTTTTTATCCTTTTCAGGTACGGAACCCTAAAAAGGAAACCTACAATAATTACTAAGACTACACCCAGTAGTATTTAAAGTCTGCAGTTAATGTTTTCAAGTTCTGGACTGATCCAGGATCTTTTTTTTATTTAAAAGTTCTGACTACTTTCAATACTCGTACTTATATCACAAAAACCAGCCAAGTGGGAGTCTGGATCGCGCACGGAGGCTTCCGTACAAATACTTACTGGCCAGTTAACCCAGATACTTTTTGGAACCTGGGTAAATTTTGCGATATCTGAAATCGCAACAAGCAATAGAGTAAATTATAAAAAAAAAAATGATCGGTGTTATAACACCTGGTCGGGCTATCTGGGTTAAATTCGCAGCTGGTATGTATGGCGCCGCATAAAAATGATGCGCAAAGTTAACACAACTGATCACGTTTGTTGTATGGGAGCCCCCCTTGAATATTTTATTGTTTTTAGTATTTGTTAATATAGGGGCAACAGAAATACATCATGTGTGAAAATTTCAACTGTCTATCTCATTTACCTTGAACTAGCGGGTTAGTAATAGGGTTCCGTTTTTTACCCGTTGAGTACGGGTAAAAACTACTCCATACCTGATAAAGAAGCTTACCACGAAGCGCGAATACTATGTCGGGCGGCTGCAGGCTCTCAGGCCCCAGCACGAGCTCATCCTTCACCTCGTGATGTTCATAAAGACCAGCTTGCGCAGCTGCCTCACTTATACCATGGAGGCACGCATTACACTCCCACTCCGTTTCGTATTTTACAAAGTCTTCCTCCTCCTTAACATGCACTGTAAAACCGCAGTATGTTATTTAAACAGGATAAATATTTGTCAAAAGCTGTAGCAGCAACTTTTGTAATTCAACATGAGAACATGCAATTTAAAATATATATTGAACCAATTAAATGAGATTTTCATACAATTCATATGTCCCATCCATACTGACCACAGTGATTGCCGATTAGGATGATAAGATTAAAAAAAAAGGGTATCACAGCGAGACAGAGATGCTCCATGTAAAAATTCAGTTGTGACAACACACTACATTGTGTAAAAAAATAAGGCGGTGTGATTTTTTTTTTATGTTATATGATGCCAGCTCAGATCAGCTACTCTTTATTTAATTGGAAACACTCATAATTTTACTGGCACAAGTGAGCAAATTTTTTATTATTATTATATTATAAATACCACCACTCAGTATAGATGGTAGGCCACATAAGTGATACCTGCTCCATAGCCCGACTCCCATGACCACAGACCATGTACACAGTGCGCCCGCGTCACCCCCTCGCAAATCAGTCCCGTGGCGCAGAAATAATCCCATTAGCCGAGCAGGTTATACTCCCACACAAAGTCCTACTCACTGTTAGTGAGGGCCAAACAGCACTGATACAGTTCAAGTCGTGTATAAAAAAAAAGTGATACCTGCATTACCCACCTTGTTCATTAAATGGACATTTTGTTATTTCTTTCACTTCCATAGTATCCGCGTTCAAGAAAAAGGCTGCTGTGCCGACTCCTGCTCTGGTATACCTACTCGAACCTCGGTGTAGTGATCAACGAAGGAAAGAACTATCCGGAAGTTCCAGGAACTGATCAATCTTGTGTGTAATTTAAACATGTAGTTGACAAAATATAATTCACAAATCACCGACACAATTTAATTCAGAAAGGAACTTGGAATGCAAGGTTCCAACCATAACTTTATTAGATTAACATAACCTCACACCTTAGCCTAGTACATGCCTAGTACAAATTTATTCCATTCCAACTGTCTTGTAAAAAAAAAACTCAACTCAAAAGTATGACTAATCTGTGGCATGTTGGCGAGAGTGTACAGCCGGCATAAAAGAAAGCTTCCATTCTATATTCCATTCCATTTCTGATTTCACTTCAGTTATCCAAATAGTATAATAATATTAAGTGCAGTTATCAACTTGTCATTGTGACATTGTCAACCGCCACCAAAATGTATATAATCACTTCGATTCGAAAGAGAATATAGGTAATCAGTAATCACTAAACGGCCTATTCTATACGTTTTTAACGCCGCCGAGGGACGCTCGTGTATGTTTCTTATTCTGGCGTCTTGTTTTTAATTTTAACTAATTGCTACAATGATTGACGCCGCGGCTAACGATGCACTGGACGCGCTGGAGGCTTGTCCCTGCTGCCTCCTGGGCCCGCAGCAGCGCTGTCTGAAGACGCCGTACACCCATCTAAACAACACCGAGATATATTCAGATATGCTGAAAGAATGCTTCAATATACAGGTAAATTAATATTTCTCTTACTTTGCAATTTGATGTTAATCAAGAGTTGTTATTCCTACAAATTCTTTAAAATTTACGTTCAAATTTTAGTATACAACTGACCTTTACAAGTTGTAGTTATACTATTTATTTTGTCTTATTCACATAGGTACCCTTATATCTCTCTTCATTATGTCCTTAACATCTTCCAAATACTTTTAAGTCTATTTGCTTTATTAGTAATTTATAGGTTGTTAAGCTTAAGAAAAAATAAAATGGGTCACTTTGGTTGACCATTGGATACAATTGCAGTCCAGCTTGATTTTATAATGAGTGGCAAGTCTGGTCATAATCCCATCATAAACTTATTTGTATTGCTATAAAGAAACCTTTTATGTAACTAAATATTGTGTTTAACTTGCAGCTAGATGTACCCAGTGATGAGTGTGGCATCTGTGAGGAGTGTGTGGTGCACCTGCGAGACGCGAGCCTCTTCAAGCGGCAAGTGCAGCATAGCCAGCGGGAGCTGCAGGAGCGGCTGGCGAGAGCTCTTAAAATCATAGGTAGATTTTACTATCTATTATGACGTAAAAGTCCATATAGAGAACCCAGTCTTTTCAAGAGTTCTTTACTACTATTAAGAGAGTTTACCCGAATCCGTGATTAGTGCACCCTCAGTGAACTCTTTCAAAAATAGACTAGACAAACATTTACAAACACAGAACACAAGTGAATAGTGATATGCACGCATCAGCTGTTAGCTGCCTGTGCATTAAATAACTAAATAAATATATAAGATAGTTAATGTTGGTTTTGTTATTTGTTTTTATAGAAGAAGCACCTCCTACAGTGGTGAAGTTGGAGATAGCTGATGAGGATGAGGCGAGTGATAACTTGTCAGGTCAGTGTCAACATAATGAAATAATGAACTTTATTCTGCAAGTGGCCACAAGGGCACTATTGGTGTACCCTTGTTTTGTCGACAAACTTTTCATCGAATATTATTTCATCGACAACGATTCATCGAAGCTTCAGTACTAGTAATATTGTTTGGCGTTATTTTATTTCAACTACTATTTATTTAAATTTATCTTAGTACGTAGAAATACTATTCAACGAATATTACTTAATCGCTGATTTGTTTCAAATTATCTTAATTGGCACAACTACAAAACATTGCAATTCATTTCTTCGACGTATTACTTTAATACAATTTTATATGTCCTACTGCACATTTATACATTTACAAAAAAAAACGGCCGAGTCGGAACTGCTCTGAAAGGTGAATCATTTATAGTTTGAGAATAGGTTGAGGTGAATCAATCACCTTTCAGAGCAGATCCGACTCGGCCGGGTTAGGTTAGGTTAGTTTTTTTTTTTATATCCCTAAAAAATATTTTCCATTTTAGTTGTAGCGAGCTGGACCCGTACATGCAAGTGAAATGATATTACGTGAAGTAAGTTTTATGTAATTTAAAAAGATTTTAAACGATAAATTATGAAACGTACTTCTATGAAATAATACATCTGTGTAATGAATCATCCGCCATATGAAAATCCGTGATATAAAAATACTCGTAATGAAATTTCGATGAAGTGAGTTGTCGATGAAATGAAAATACTTGAAACGTTATCTTTGAAGTAAAATTCGACGTAACGAGTGTCGGCGATTCAAGGGTAAACCGGCACTATTACATGTCTGAGTCATTTCACAAGAGGAGACCACTGTTGAGAAGAACCGCCAAATGAAACTCAACAGACACTAATTTTTTCAGGAAGGGTAAGTACTATTACAGTAAGATGAACTTAACTATATGTAGTTCTCGAACAAAACATATTAGAAGTGTATTCTAAGATATAAATGAGGAAAAATGTAAGAATAAATTAGAAACTACAAGAAAGTATGACTGTTTATCACAATTTATGTATGTTTGATATGCTTTCTTATTAGAACTGTGTCCCTTAAACTAGTCAGGTACAATGTAAGAAGGAGTCAGTTACTTAGTTTCTGGTTCAGGCCATGCATTTTTGTCTGTCAGATAGTCGTCTACTGTATAATATGCTTTTGACATAAGAGATTTTTTTAAACAATTTTTTAGAGATGGAAAGGCTAATTTTAAGACATGGTCAGGTAACTGGTTATAAAAATGAATACATTGGCCTAAAAATATTTACATACATTACGAACACGAAACTTTCTAATAACAATTTTATTTTTATTTCTAGTGTTAAAATTGTGGACATTTTTTTTATGGAAATGTATCTAGGTTCTTAAAAAAATACATAATACTCTCATAAATATATTGAGACGCTACAGTTAAGATGTTTATATCTTTAAAAATGTGTTTAAGGAGTCACAAGAATTCAGGTTATACAGAATGAAGGGCTCCTTTTTGTGGCACAAATATAGTCTGAATGTCAGCTGCTTTGCCTCAAACCAGAATACCATATGACATGACACTATGAAAATAACTATGATAAACTAAGCGACCTGTATCAACATTACTCAATTGTCTAATTTTCCTAACAGCGTACGCCGCTGAACTTTATTTACCTGCAAGCACTGCTATATGTGGACTCCATTGCAAATTACTGTCCAATGTTATACCTATGAATTAATGCCTTATTCATTATTTCAAAACATTCACCATTTAGTAATATAGTAGAATCTACCACCGTAACATTCGGTAAAGCAAATCTAACACATTTAGTTTTCTTGGCATTTAATAGAAGATTATTAGTAGTAAATCATAAGTGCCATTAATTTCCGCATAGTCGGTTGATTTCCGGTTAACCTTAAAAATTAATGATATATCTCCAGCAAATAGTACAATATTACAAAGATTATCTACTTATAGATGGTAAGTCATTTATATAAACCAAAAATAGAAATGGACCTAAAATAGAGCCCTGTGGCATTCCTAGTTTAACTATAGCTCCATTGGACTGGGTTCCATTTACATCCACTGTTTGCATTCTATCACTGAGATATGAAGACATAAGGCTTAAAAAGCATTTGAAAACAGACCATTATGTTTACACGTTCAAGTTTCATCACATTTCTCCGTCGGATGTACTGAGGTCCCTGAAACTGATAAAAATAAAGAGCACGGAGGACTTATGGGGCGTATCAGTCAAGGTGCTGCAATCAATTCTTGAAGTAGTTGCTCCCTCCTTAGCTCTTATTTTTAATAATTGTATAGACAATGGCATTTTTCCAGATTTAATGAAATGTAGTAAAGTAGTTCCAATCTTTAAGTCAGGCCATAGGGATAATCCTTCAGATTATCGTCCAGTTTCTATCCTACCTGCGTTTAGCAAAATATTCGAAAAAATAATGCTAATGCAACTGATTTCTCACTTTAATTCGCATTGTATTTTACACCCACAACAGTTCGGTTTTACAAAAGGAAGGTCTACGGCTCATGCCGGTGTAAGCCTGATTAAATTTATTTTACAGGCTTGGGAAGAGTCACAGGACGCCATTGGAATTTTCTGTGACCTTTCCAAGGCTTTTGATTGTGTAGATCATGATACCTTAATTTGTAAACTAAATTTTTATGGCATCAGTGGTCATGCATTGGATATCATCAAGTCATATTTAACGAACAGAAATCAAAAGGTAGCGATAAATGGAGCCATTTCTTCAGAGACAGTGGTAGAGATGGGAGTGCCCCAAGGATCTATTCTAGGCCCATTCTTGTTTCTTGTTTATGTAAATGATCTTCCGTATATGGTAAACCAAAGATCAGGCATTGTCATGTTCGCTGATGACACTTCGTTACTGTTCAAGGTTAATAGGAAGGATACTGAGCTCACTGAACCAAATATTACCCTCTCCATGATATCTGACTGGTTTGCTGCTAATAACTTAGTGTTGAATCCAAAAAAAACTAAATGTATAAAATTCTCACTAGTGAATTCATCAGATACAAGCTTAATCTCGAACATAAAACTTAATGGTGTCCCTAGAATTTGTAAAAGAAACTGTATTTTTAGGTATTACATTAGACTCAAAATTGCAGTGGGGTTCCCACATAACAGCAGTAGGAAATAGGTTGAGCTCCGCTGCTTTTGCAGTCAGGAAGATAAGGCAGCTTACCAATATAGAGACGGCACGGTTAGTTTACTTCGCATACTTCAGTAGTATTGTTACTTATGGTCTTATTTTGTGGGGATCAGCCGCGGATATTGAAACAATTTTTATTTTGCAAAAAAGGGCTATCAGAGCAATTTATAATCTAGGGCCGCGTGAGTCATTGAGAGAACTGTTTAAGGAAATAGATATTCTAACACTGCCGTCGCTATACGTATATGAAATAATAATGTTTGTTAGGAAGAATTTATACTATTTCCCAACAAACACAGATAAGCCAAAAATTACCAGAAATACAGGGAAGCTCAAAGTAACTTATTACAGACTAGCAAAAGCAAAGAAGTCGTTCTTGGGAAATTGTATAAAATTCTACAATAAAATTCCAAAACAGATTACTGAACTTACCGATCGTCAATTTAAATTAGTGGTGAAACAAAAACTCAAATCAAAAGCTTATTATAAGGTAAGTGATTATATCATGGATAGGGATGTTTGGCAGTGATAACATCCTGCACGAGTAATCTATCGCATCCAGAAAACACAAAATATACGTAGCTAACTGTAAAAAATAATGTAATTTTATGTATAAAATATACTTACTGTTTTGCAAAACAGCTGACATTCATAAGTGCATTGTAATTATGCCTAAATTGAAGAATAAACTACTTTGACTTTGACTTTGACCATAATGTTCTAATTTCAAAATGAGTGTTCCAGGATGCATGCAGTCGAATGCCTTAGAAAGGTCACAGAAGATCCCATTGCTCCCATAAACACATAAGCTAACATAAACTAGGACTTTATTACAATGTCATAAGTAATGTAGCTTGTAGTTATATAGCATCATTAGAGTATTTAAGAGTTGTGTTTTTATTTCAGGTGAAGTGCTCCCAAAGGAGATGTCTGGCGCTGGCGGCGAGGGCGAGGGCGCTGCGTTATGTGAGTACCGAGTTTCTTTTTGTAATCGTAACACACCTGTGCGACACTTTCTCGCGCGAGAAATATTACCTATCTATTTCTTGGCTCCACTGTGAGAGAGTGACGGCGATGCCATGTCGCGGGGCAAGAGTCGTGAAACGTAGTTGTGCTAGTTGGAGTGGTATACTCAAAGTAACGAAATAAGGTCTTTGTGTTTAATAGGTGAAGAACCTGACGTCAAATCTGAGGTAGCGGACGACGATGGACCGAGTGACAACTTGTTAGGTGAGTTCCTTCTTCTATATCTGTACTTTTAGGTATTTAAAAGAATGTAAACAACCATTAAAAGGTTTGTTTATAAGATAACGTTTGGTTCCTGTGATTTTTTTATATTATAAAATAATTAACCTCACTGCAGTCTGTTTCATTAAATTAACATGTGTTATCGCTTAATTTTACTGAATATATCGATACCTTAGTTCACACTCGTACTAACTTTTCGACTAGGATATTGCAATTAGGATGTCAGTGCACAATCAGTTTGGTTTAGATTTCACTGGCAAAAAAAATGTAATTAGTACGAGTGTGAACTAAGGTATCGATATACAAATTCACGAATATATAAGTACATATTTTTATCACATTCAATAATTATTTTTTTCTCAGTAAATCGTCAATAAAAAGTACCCAAATTTGCAGAGGTTAAAACGCGAGGCTGCGTTATACTGGAATTAACACGACTAAAATAGAAAGTCACAGGTTTAAAGTAGCAACACCTACCTTACGTGATTTTTACAAGCTTTTATTTAGCTTGCATGGTATGTTTAAAGTATGTTTGTTCGGGTGAAATCTTGCAACTCAATTTTGAAGCAGATATCGTCAACCGATTGAGCTGAAATTTTGCATACTTACTTAACTTTGATGACAATACAATAATACGGTACCATGGGGCTGATCTGATGATGGAGCCGGAAGGTGGCCATAGGAACTCTATAATAGAAAAAGCAATCCTACCGAGCTTGGGCTCTTTAGAATCGTCTCAGTGAGCATTTGATGGATATCCAAAGAAAAGTACAGTCGGCTATAAAAGCTTGCCACTAAAATGTCATTTTTGACAGAAACTTATTAACTTTGTCGACGACATTCGCCATTGTTTTCTGTCAATTTGACAGCCCCGGTTTGTTTCCATTTTTTAAATACCTAAAAGTACATACTATATACATAGTCTTGTATAGCAGGTACTTAATGTTTATCAGCTGTTCAACAGTAGTGTTATTGCTTCAGACGAGCCGGAGACGGCGCGCGACGCGGCGAGCGACGAGGACCCGATATCACGTGAGTCACACACATACCTCGGAACGAGAGCAGGAATACTTTTTGCACAAGAGTAGAGTTGAATAGACAGTTCATTGCAAGGACCGTAAATACTCATGAGGGTTCAATCTCACAATATAAAAAAGAAATAAATATATTTACTCATGACGTGACCTTAAAACAATTAATTACATTAACACAAAAATAATAAAATATAAAACAATAGCCAACTATAATAATAGGTCTGTGCCACGATGCGGTCCCACCTCAGGGACCATAGGTGGCGCCACGGAGACTGCACGCACGAGTGCTGATCGCATTTAGGATGCGTTCACCTGAACACACATTCATACTGTTCCCACACAACACTGCTCTCTCTGGAAAGTTAATATTCACAGTAAGACAATCTAATTTATCCCGTGCTGTACTTTATCAGGGCTAGGATGTTGCTTTACATTGCCGGGACGAAACATGTGTCCATGTCAGAATAGTTAGCGAGTTGGAGAAGGATATGTGCTTTATATCGGCGCTACACGAGATCGTGCTCATCGTGCTGCCAGCTCTGATAAGATGCACCAAATTTCGTCGATGTGGGTTCATTCTGGTGTCCCTAATATTTCCAGAGGCTTGACGCGCATTTTTTCACATAACGATTGAATGTCATAACGTGTTCATCATAAAATCGTTAGACATAACTGAAAATTATTAACTTTACTAGTTATGAGAGTAATAGTACATTATGATACAAGTGTGCTAAGTTGGTCATTACAGTCGAGGCGGAATTGCAGCCCGAGCCGTAGGCGAGGGCGTAATAGAGCCGAGAGTGTAATGACCAAATGCACACGAGTTTCATACGACGTTTTTCAACACACTTGCGAGGAAAAAAACACCCGTCTATAACTGAAATATTTAATTATTAAAACAAATTGTGAAAGTACAATTATTGAAATGATACACAGTGGATTTCGATCGCATTTGTACAGTAGTTTTTGCCTTCGTCGAACGTAAAGTTTCGTATTTTTTAACTATGAATGTGAATTGGGAATGATCGTGGTATTTTGTTTTTAGTGTTAGTGTTTTTTACCAACAGCATTTTGCCGTGATTTTTCTATGTCTTTTGTAGCAATATTACTCAGTTCCTGACGTCTACATGCTCCAGTAATACCGAATATTAACGAGACCTGAAAGTAAATAAAATACATATTTAGTTACTGCTGCCTGCAAATTAAGCATGTCTGGGCGGATGTCCAGTTATTTTTGTAACAAAAATATTTGAAATCAGTCTAGTCGTTTAGATTTGATATGGCTGCCAAACAATACATACACACTTACCTACATAGATAATTATAAATATAAAACATATATAAAATTGTTGAGTAGATGAGTAGCCTCATGAGTACTCGTTTTAATTTTTATAAACATAATCATTCAGTGTACAGAAATTTCATATTTAAATAAAATAACAATTTCAACTGACCTTTGTTGCTAGGTACTGGCTATCCGGTTCTTCTTTCAGAAACTTTTCGATGTCCTTTGAGGACAATACTTTAGATTTTTTACTTCTGTAATATCTGAGCGCCTCTTCAAGAACGCAATCAGATTGGCATATGTTTTTATGTCAATACCATTTTTGTTCCGAACAGTGCTTTTTAACATTGAGTAGATAGACCACAGCGAGGTAGGCTTATATTTATTTGCTAGCTCATGAAAATAAGCTAAAATAGGTTTTCCGAGAACAAATGGGATTTTTGCTGGATTTCCAATGAATAAAATTTTTATAGGCTCTAGCATACTTTTCTTTAGATTTCAATGGCAACAGGCTGTCAGTAGCATTTTTTACATCATTAAGTATTTCCGGAGGCATCAAATCCACATCTAAATCTTCTTCATAACTAGAACTCGACATTCTTGTAAATCTAATCAGTCACAAACTAAGTACAGCGATAAACACGAATAAACAAATTTTATGCAAACCAAAATGGCGCGGAGATTTATTTTGTACACGCCTTGCATTGGTTGAATTAGTTATGCGCGCGCAGGTGCAAAATGGAAGCAATGACGAAACCGTCAAACAGCCAAATATTAAAAATATAATAATATATATATTTAATTATACCTGATGCAAATTAGTGTCAATTACATGACAAAACTTAAATAATTTGATGAAAATAATTGTTTAATGCATCACAACTACTTTATTCACAAAAATTTTGCTTATTATATAAAAGTAAAAACTCTTTGTTGAAATTTAAAAAAAAACTGTAAAGTAAAGACACTAGTGCGTAATAGAAAAGTCAAAAGCACGCGTGTTTTATAGGATACTTTACGGCCATAAAAACAGTTTAATATGGACCACTTTACGAGCAAGTGTGTTGAAAAATCCATTAGCTTAAGTTAGATTAGGTTAGTTTTGTATTATTGTTACAATCCTAAAATTATTTGATTCAGAGAAAAGTATAGGTTTTGACTACGAAAATTATGACTAATGACAATAGGCTAGTTGACCCAGTTTTGAAATATTTTTGAAATGGTTAATAATGATCTTACTAGCTCTAAAGAAAAACTTATATTTTTGAGAGCTAGAAAGCTAAATTTTATCAATTGAAAATTCGAAATTTCATGAACAGTCAAAAACGCCGTCCGCCATTTTTGCCTTTTGCTAATCTGCGGTGTGACGTAGATATACCTGTAAATATTCGAAATTCGACCGTCGTATAGTGCCATTCCACTCACTCCAATATACTTTGACAGGAGATCGAGAGGGACGGCACTATTAGAAGTCGTCAAAGTGGACTTTCAGTTTTCTTTACAGGACCGATGACGTCACAATCATAAGCGAAAATGGCGGACAGCGTTTTAAGCACTTCAAAATACAGATTAAAAATCATATTTTTAAATTCAGTTTTTTCAGCCATCTTTCACTTTTCTGAATTGTAAAATATTCATGTTTCCTTTGCTAAATACTATACGGAATAAACATTAGTTTATGACAATTTGATATGAGTCAACTAGCCTATTATGAATAAGAATTTTATATAAGCATGGACCCCAGTGGCCATTCCAAAAGCAATAAAAGCCTTTAGTCAGTAAATGTCTTATGGTTACATTGTTTCAGCGTCCCTTACCCAATCCGAGATGAACGCTTGCGCACAGGCAACCGCGCTGGACAGGGCTTGCTCGGTCCGTCTAGAGCAAGTGTTTGTAGACGCGGACCACAACACATGCAGGGTTGGTTTACAAACATACAAGTTGAGCCCATATTCACAGAGACTACCCATACAGGAAGAAAAAGAAAACAATTCAAGGAAGAGCGAGATTAGAAGTAAGTACTATGTTATAAGCAAGTTGATATAGGTACAGGCTTATTTTGGAGTCATGAGCAAAGTAACAGGGCTGATGAGGAGAACCACAATGAGCGACTTTCAGTATGGTACCAGCAAGGAAATCGCGAAAAAAAAACCTTATTGAATAGTACATAGTTGTAGAGGCTGCAAAGTAAGTCATAGATGAACGAGTAAATTTCGAAGGACGATCTTCGGATCGGGATCTTCGGGAAAGCTTTAGATAATACGAGTTCATTTATTGCACTTTCAACCGGGACTCAATATAGTGGTTTTCACGACTAATGCGAGGAAATAAGTATATTGTTTGTTACACCGGTCTTCAACGTCATTTTCAATGCCTTAGAAGCGTTTTCAGCAGGCCTAAAAGCCATTTCAGGCCATTTCAGGAGTTGCTCTATCACATATCTAGATCATATCTAAAGATCAAAATTTAACCCAAGTTGCCGTCGTTTACAGGCGCCTGAAACATGTTTTAGTCCGTTTCAGGGCAACCTCTATTAGATGACGCCATAACCTGAAAACCCGGTTTCGGGCGTTTTCAGGACCCCTTATGGGCCTCTGAAGCACAAATCATTATATGGCGAAATTTCTTGTAGTAAATGAGACTGAAATACCTACTATTAATATATATAAACATATTCAACATAAAATAAATGTAGAAAAATAAAAACTTAAAAATCTGTAACCACAAACCAGGTTTCTGGACGTGATATTATAGGTGTATTTTTTTTAAAAAGAAGTATTCAAACGTACATATTATGATTTTAGCCGGCCTGACCCGATCGCCCTTTATTAGCGTGCGTTGATTGGTTATTCGAAGATTTATCGACTGATGAAATCAGTCACGCGTTGAAGGAGTCTTAAATATAAAAAAGTTACATGCACCACAGAGAATCAAAATCGTCGTGTTCGAAATTCAAATGACTTTTGCACGCTAGCGGATAAAATAGACTTTTGCACGCAGATTTCGCCCTATAAACGGAGCTTTTCCGAGCGAGTGAGGTGAAAAAATAATTGATAGTAAATTTATCACTAACTATCCAAAATATATGAAGCACAGATTCCAGGTCCCATAGTAAAAGTTGCTCAGTGTGGACTCATCACATTGCCCTTTCACTCCCGCTCATGACTCCTGAAGGGTGATTCATACATAGAGGGTGAGGAAAGTATGATTTGTGTTTAGTCTAGCTTATTTGCATGTCTAGGGGAGAAACAAGCCCCTGCAACTCTTCCCCCCTTGGCGACGCTCTGGGATAGATAGTCTGAGTTTAATAGAAGCTTTTCTATTAACTCGTTACTTACCTAATAATACATGACTACGATGCAAGTGCTAAAGAAAACTTAAGTTGCTGCATTTATCATTTCCACGAAAAACTACCTATTCGAGTATATATGGGCGCATTCCTTTTATATAAAAACCTGTAGTTTGTAGGTAACTTTACATTTAACCGGTTATTATACCTGTGCTAACTCGGGGCACGCTCTAGGGTTTAGACATCAATAAAAAAAACCGGTCAAGTGCGAGTCGGACTCGCGCACCGAAGGTTCCATACAAACACTTTCCACCCTTAAGTGGTTAAGTTAAGTTTGCACCTGGTATGTATAGCGCTCCATACAAATGAGGTGCAAAGTTAACGCAACCTATCCCGTTTGTTGCATGGGAGCCCCCCTTAAATATTTATTTTATTTTATTTTTAGTATTTGTTGTTATAGCGGCAATAGAAATACATCATCTGTGAAAATTTCAACTGTCTAGCTATCACCGTTCTTGAGATACAGCCTGGTGACGGACGGACGGACGGACGGACGGACAGCGAAGTCTCAGTAATAGGGTCCCGTTTTTACCCTTTGGGTACGGAACCCTAAAAAGATGTCGATATATATTAACACATGTCGCATTGAAAGTTCTCGATTACTTTGAAACGGTGCGATATCATGTAATCGGTCTGATGAAGTGGATATTTTCGTCTCGACGACAATCTTTAATACCAACGAATATGGAAAAAATATTGATTGTATACTTATTATGAAAATTATTTAAAATAAACAAATAAATACACATTTTAATTTATTTATTGTTTTCATTCTGAAATGAAGAGAAAATAATATACTTATGTTGATTAACTTGGATGTTGACAGTAACATCGATATGTTTATTTGTCGATGAAATATTATGCTACATTACTTTAGTATCAGTGCCCCGAGTTAGCGCAGGTATGATTATTTTATTACAGATTGAGGTTTTACTTAGCTGTATTTTATTGATTTTATACGAGTACACACAAATATACTTTACACAATAAGTATACTGGTAAAGCCGCCTACACATTTGTCTAGTGTTGTGACGTGACACATCAGTACGGAATCGGTAAATGTATGACCATTTAACACAAACTAAAAACAATGTAAAAAAAATGTAAACGCAACCGTATTTTACGACGCATTTTGTAGTGCAGCTGCCTACTGAGTTGGCGGTCCTGGGTTCGAATCCCGGCAAGGACTTGCGGAATAAACTCAAATGTTTGCTCTTGGATCATGGATCTTTATCTTTAAAATTTATATATGAATGATGTTTAAAGTCGTCTAGTTACCCATAGTACAAGAATTGCTTAGTTTGGGACTAGGTTGGTTTGTGTAAGATTGTCCTTCAATATTTTTTGAATAAATATACGAAACCGATACCGTTTCTAAACGAGTCACGACACAAAATGTCAACCAAATGAAGGCGGCTTAAGAGGCCTTATTCCTTTTGAAATGCTGATTGTTTTAGACATTTTTCTCTTTGATCAAACATGTTTTTTAACATATTATCGATGTTACTACTTAGAACGGGGCTATTGGGATTTATTGGTATATATTTCAAACCTACATTTTGATAATTTTTGTTCCAAAAACTACTCGAAATTGTCAAAATTCACGCGGAAAATTAGTTTTTTTTTCATCTTATATTCGACTGCACACAATGAAAGCATGATTTCATACATTATTATAATCTACATTAAATAACTAAAAATTGAGGTTGTCCCTATCTCATCATCATCATCATCATCAGCCTATTCTTGTCCACTGCTGGACATAGGCCTCTCCAACTGCACGCCATTGTAAGCGATCCTCGGCTACTCTCATCCAGCTTTTGCCAGCCACTCTGCACAGATCATCGCTCCACCTAGTCTGAGGGCGTCCCACACTACGCTTGCCGATCCGCGGTCTCCACTCAAGAACACGTTTACCCCACCGGTTATCGGTTCTTCGGATAATATGGCCAGCCCACTGCCACTTCAAATTGCTAATACGGTGAGCTATGTCGGTAACTTTGGTTCTCTGACGGATCACTTCGTTCCGAATTCGATCCTTCAAAGAAACTCCGAGCATTGCCCTTTCCATAGCTCTCTGAGCGACTTTAAATTTGTGGACCAGCCCAACCGTGAGTGTCCACGTCTCGGCACCGTATGTCATTACGGGTAGGACGCACTGGTTGAAAACTTTCGTCTTCAGACATTGTGGAATTGGCGATGTGAAGACCCGACGAAGTTTGCCATATGCTGCCCAGCCCAGCTGTATTCTTCTATTAGCCTCTCTCTCGAAGTTGTTTTTACCCAACTGCAATATTTGCCCAAGGTAGACGTACTCTTTAACAACCTCGAGAAAGCTGCCCTGTACCGCAATTGGTTCCGGACTAACATGTTCATTGAACATAACCTTGGTTTTGTCCAAGTTCATCCGGAGGCCAATGCGTTTTGAAGACTCAGCTAGGCCGTTCAGCATAAATTGCAAGTCTTGCAGCGTTTCCGCCAGGATGACAATGTCGTCTGCAAATCGCAAGTGTGAAAGGTACTCACCGTTTATGTTAATGCCTTGTCCTTTCCAGTCCAACGTCTTGAACATATCCTCCAATGCATTTGTGAACAATTTGGGGGATATAACATCCCCTTGTCTCACACCACGATGCATGGGGATAGGTTCAGACTGCCGGTTCTGTATTTGGACGGCCATGCTAGCGGCATTGTAAAGACCTTTCAACACTTGGATGTATCGCCAATCGACTTGGCATCGCTGCAGAGATTCCAAAACCGACCAGGTTTCGATGGAGTCAAAAGCCTTCTCGTAGTCCACGAACGCTAAGCACAGGGGCCGATTATACTCTTCCGTCTTCTGTATAATCTGCCTCACTGTATGAATGTGGTCTACGGTGCTGTATCCTGATCGAAACCCCGCCTGTTCCGGGGGCTGAAACTCGTCGAGACTTCGTGCAAGACGGTTCGTGATAACTCTCGAAAACAGCTTGTAGACGTGACTTAGGAGCGAAATGGGTCGGTAGTTTTTCAAAAGAGTTTTATCACCCTTTTTGAAAAACAGCACGACAATACTCCTACTCCACGCCTCCGGAGTTCTCCCATCAAAGAGGACAGTATTAAAGATGTTTTGGAGCTCCTTCATTACCGGTTTACCACCAGATTTCAGGAGCTCAGTCGTAATACCGTGCTCTCCAGGGGCTTTTCCATTTTTAAGCTGTTTTAGAGCTATCTCGATTTCGCCTACGCTGATTTCTGGCAAGTCTTCAGTAAAGTGGCGCGTAAGTGTGGCTCTGGAATCCTCATTTCCGGGATCAGGTTGAGTTGCGTGTGAAGCGTATAACAGGCTGTAGAAGTTCTCAACTTCCGCGAGAATCCCTGGCCTTGAAGCAACGACTACTCCATCCGCGGTGGTCAGCTTTGTCAGATGGCTTCTCCCAAGAGATTGGACAAACACTTTGGACCCCTATCTCGCAAGTACTAAATTTTTTTTTTTTTTAATAAATAAAATATTATTTAGCCTTTGTAAAAAACTCAGCCTCATTTTTTTTTTGGAAATTAACTACTATTAGTTAAATCTTATATCCAAAATTCAAACAAATCGAACGATTAGTTTAGCTACAATAAAATAAAAATGATATTTCATTTTTTATTTTTTCAAACCAGGCGGATTCCAGGCTTGAAATTTGGTAAAATGTCATCTTGTAATAAGACAAATAAACGCCCATAAGAAAGCTATACATTTCAGCCAGGGGCAGTTTCACTATGGGATTCCGACCAGACTATTAAAAGGAATACGGGCCTCTTAACGGAAAATCTTATTCGATAACCTGTTTGATGTAATGTGTATACTGTCTTTGTAGAGCGGACTCGACAGGACTACCAAAGAAAACGACCGAGAAGAAACAAAAGCCGATTATTTGTTGGAGGCAACTTGAATAACGAAGAGGTGGAAACAGCTGGAGAGCAAAAAGCTTCACTATCGCGTCAAGTATATTCGGACAAAGATGCAGATGTTGGTGAAATACCTGTTGATACCGAGAAACCTTACAAATGCACTCATTGCAATTACGCTACTGCCCATAAAGGTAATTTAGTGCCCCATCTAAAAATACATACCGGCGAGAAACCTTACAAATGCACTCATTGCAGTTACGCTAGTGCCCATAAACATAATTTAGTGCTCCATCTATCAAAACACACCGGCGAGAAACCTTACAAATGTAGTGACTGCAGTTACGCTAGTGCCCGTAAAAGTAGTTTAGTGCGCCATCTATCAAAACACACCGGTGAGAAACCGTACAAATGCACTCATTGCAATTACGCTACTGCCCATAAAGGTCATTTAGGAGTCCATCTAAAAATACACAACGGCGAGAAACGTTACAAATGCACTCATTGCAGTTACGCTAGTGCCCATAAACATAATTTAGTGCTCCATCTATCAAAACACATCGGCGAGAAACCTTACAAATGTAGTGACTGCAGTTACGCTAGTGCCCGTAAAAGTAGTTTAGTGCGCCATCTATCAAAACACACCGGCGAGAAACCGTACAAATGCACTCATTGAAGTTACGCTACTGCCTATAAAGGTCATTTAGTGCTCCATCTATCAAAACACACCGGCGAGAAACCGTACAAATGCATTAATTGCAGTTACGCTACTGCCAATAAAGGTAATTTAGTGGTCCATCTATCAAAACACACCGGCGAGAACCCTTACAAATGCACTCATTGCAGTTACGATACTGCCCATAAAGGTCATTTAGTGGCCCATCTAAAAATACACACCGGCGAGTAACCTTACAAATGCACTCATTGCAGTTAAGATACTGCCCATAAAGGTCATTTAGTGGCCCATCTAAAAATACACACCGGCGAGAAACCTTACAAATGCGCCGTCTCTGAAGTTACGCCAGTGTCGTTAAAAGTAATTTAATTCGCCACGAAAAAAAAAACCGGCGAGAAACCTTATAAAAGTGTTCACTGCAGTTACGCTAGTGTCCACAAAAGTCATTTACTAGAACATGAAAGAATATACACCGGGGGGAAACCTTACAAATTTAATCACTGCAGTTACGCTAGTGCTCGTAAATGTAACTTAGTAGTCCATCTAAAAAACACACCGGTGAGAAACCATACAAATGTGCTCACTGCAGTTACGCTAGTGCCTAGAAAAGTAACTTAGTAGTCCATCTAAACACACACGCCGGCGAGTAACCCATAAAGGTAATTTGTGAGTGAGTTTAGTAAAACGTCCCACTTTGTCGATTCTAGTTACGGAGTTACGGGCAGTTTGGTGAAATAGGTTTAATTAGATCATAAGTTTCGGTTTAGTTGTACCTACACTTTTTATTTTTGTGTTGTTTTTTCTCTAATAAATTACCGAAAATCGGCTTTCAATAAAAACTTTTGGAACATACTGTAGTAAACCCATGATTTTGATGTCGACGCGTAAATGTCCTCACAGTTTAGTGCCTAGCGTCCCACGTCGCGTCGATATCATATTTGTGACTGTTTTAGGGAAAACTTCCTACTTTGTCGATATGGAGTTATGAGTAGTTTGTAATATAATAAATAGTGATCGTTATCAACGTGCAATTTTCGTGGCAAAGTGTATGGTTGACAGAAAAAGCGAATATTCAGCGCTAAGAAAAGGCCGGAGTACTGACACGAAGACGGTATAATTTTCCAAAAAGCACAAGATACAAAAATGTTACACAGAGGTCGCGTGATAAGGCTCGCGGACAGCAGTGGACTGCCCGCGTTTGGATGGTAACGGGTTTACATTAAATATTAACCATTATAATTACACCTTAATGCTAATACAATAAAGAGCAAAATCCAGTGACAAATAAATTTAAATACAGAACTAAAATCCTAATGAGCGCATCGTTTATTTTCTCGTTTTACACAATCACTATAAAACAAATACTTGCCTACATAGGATTACATCTCTAGATAATAAATCTACATTGTACGAAACCTTTTTCGCCCTAAATATTTTTGAAACAATATACATCAAAATTACATTAATTTGTCATACTTAAAAATATAACTGCAGCTGAACATCGATAACATTACGCGAAGTGTTTATCAATTCAATTGCTGGAGGATCCAAAACTAGAACTAAAATGTTCATTAAAAATTGTGTCTGACTTGGTAAAAAGAATAGCAAAGTTAAGATTGCATCCCACGGGCAAAGAAATTTATTTTAAATAAAGAAATGTTCTGAATAGAAACCCCGGTTACAGTACCTACTGTAAAAGTCGTGCAGCAGCTGATAGAAGGCAAAGAGGTAAATATGCCGGAGGGCGTCAATAAAAGTTGCGTGCAATATTTTAATAGCTTAAATTACCTTCCCGTGACTTCTGTCAACGTCAAAAGGTCAGTTAGTTATTTAAGGTGGTTGCAGAGGAAACAAAACTAGACATTCCACGCTAGATGGCGCTGGGAAGCAAGATTTGTAGTTTTTGTGTATTATTGCGTATGTTACTTGAGTTTGAAGTAAAATTTGTGTATTGGCGAGTCCGCGTATTTGTCTTTTATCCATGTAGTATTAGTAGCACGTCATACATTGTATTATTCTCCCGTGTATTAGCAATTTGTGAAAAATCAGCAAGTACTCACACTAATAGACACTAATTGTGAGTGTGTGCGGGTGATTCATTCATTAAAGGGTCGCGTATCATCTGTCAGTTTGATAGTAAGCGCAGAATAAATAAGCAGGCATGATATTTGATTTTGATGATTAAGTAAAGATGCACCTCTAGCACAACTGTGACACACAACTCTTTCTCGCGCGAGAAAAATTACCTATCTCTTTCTTTGCGGTACTGTAGGAGACTGACGGGCGTTGCTATCACTCGCGACAAGAACCGTGAAGCCTAGTTGTATTAAACGGGCTGGATTGTCAAAATAGATAATACGAAGAAACTACAAATCTTTAGCAGTTCTATATTTTTAAAGTATGTGGTGAAATTAAATAAGTATTTTTGTTGGGTTTCTTTTCTGATATATTTTGATTCTGATTTGTGATGTTATTGAGTTTGTCCTAAGTGTTTCTGAATGATAGATTGGGGTATAGCAAAAAGGGCCCAATTTTAGGGCACATATTTTGCTGAAAAATATTTTTCTCATTTTTGTTACTTTTTTGATTACAACTAAAGAGTACATTAAAATAAGTATCTATTATAAATTACAATTGTTTGATTGACTTGCCCGTTTAAGAACTAGAGCGGTCCTAAGCTACGTAGCCTGGGACTACTTGTACTATCATCTATTCTGTGCTGGGACTTAGAAATTTACGATGAAAAAAAATCACAAGTATACCTCTGTTTTTTATTACTTAATGACAAGATCGGGCCCTTTTTGCTATACTCTGACCTGATATACAAAAACCCGACATCAAGAATAGTAGGTACTGATTAGGGTTGGGATTTTCGTGGTTCTAGATCATGGTTCCGTGGAGTTCAGTCTAAAAATATATAACTGCTAGAACTACTACTAACTGAGCGCAGCACCATATAAAAATATATAACAATATATTGTTATTATATATGGATTTTAGAACCACCAACCCCACTAAATAAAATAAAACAATTTTGTTACGTGTGAGTTTTATTATAATACTAATGATTGTGTGAGTTGTAGACGTCGCTTTAATTCGAAATGGTGGATTATTTTTCTTTCTTACCCCCAGATCTTCGCCATTTTAAATTTTTTCGTTAAAACTAGGTCTATTACCTAGGCTTCTTTCTGTTTAGTGCTGTTTAGTGGATAGTACGGCTGCCTGAAAACGAAGGTTTATATTAACATATGTGGTTTGCAGGTATACGTTGTAATATTATTTTAGGCAACACGCATGGTTTGTAGAAAATTATAAGTTTCTGCAGCTTTTCTTGGATGAAGCCTTCATCTGTACGACCTTTAATTGTCATTATTGTTGTTGATAAATCAATGAAGGAAATCATCTTGCAGTAATCCCTTTTGATGAAGGTCTAAGCTGGCCTTGAATCTGTAAAGAAATTATTTATTACGTCACAAGAATGCCAGCAAGGGAAACCGCTGTATGCAGTACCTATTATGTGATTATCTTATAGGGTGTTAGGGTAATTAGTGTTATTACAGTTAACCTTCAAGGAGGAAACTTAGTCACTGAACCTAATTCCAAAACAATTTGGTTTCCCACACCTATTGAAAAACATGTTTATATAGGTCTTGGTATCAATTCAGTCAGAGAGAAGAAACTACCTATATGAACCTACTATGAACAGCTTTGTTTTTTTCTCATCACCCAAAGCGAGCGATTTGTCATCACGCCATGCTTGTCTTCGCCTAAAAAGAAAATAGCACGAGACACCTCTTTCACGGCAAGACGCTTCGATTTGCAATGTTTACAAACACAATACTTTCCCCGCAATTTCTGACCCATGATATCGCAATATCATTTAGGGACCACTATGTCCTGAGTACACATGTTTATTATATGCACGTTTCATTATTCACACTACATAAAGTAAAAACTCACGAAACAAAAAAATGCAAACCAAACATGATTCATTTACGAATTTCCACAATTGACAGTAGGTATAGTATTGACACAATTCATTATTTCATTCACAAGATTTAGTGCGTTCGAAATCTATTCCACTTTATTGTTATGAGCACAAACACAATAGGTAGGTATCTTTAAAACCAAATGTTTCCAATTATTTGTTACATGTTTAATGAAAGCTGTAATCATTAAAAAAAAAAATAAACTGTTATGCATTCATATATCGAAACATCAATTAAAACGTATTATCCTAAATCATAAGTTAAGTAGTATTATATTTCAGAACGCACTGTTCATGAATAGCTTTACGTGCGCTTGCGTTTGTATGTTGTGTAAAAGCAACGCACACATACATATATGGACAATATTTCAACGGGTTTTAAAGCTTTAATAACTTTGTAATTGTATGATTTATAGCAAAACTGATTTCATTGGCGAATATAAGATAGCTTAAAGATTTTTTAAGAATGTTTAATAACCTAAAGCCATAACCGCCTAAGTGTGTAGTGATCAAACAATTTGTATGAAAGTGACATCTCTGCAACCACCTTAAAATGGATTTTTTCCAATCGTCGTGAACGACTGACGGCAAAATCTGTTGAACAAATTTTAGTAGTTTATTCAGCATAATTCCTGAAGTGATAGTAAATATGTATATAAATGTTATAATTTGTGAAATATAATAATATTTAAAATACTTGAGTATTCGTTTTTTTGTCAACCATACTTTGCCGTAGGTGGTAGGCGATCCAAGAGCCAAGCTGTCCCGACATTATACCGAAGACATCCCGGACATCAGTCTGTACGAGATTAGGATGGCCCTGAAGCAGCTTAAGAACAACAAGGCGCCGGGTGAAGGCGGAATCACCGCAGAGCTTCTGAGAGCGGGTGGAACACCGGTACTTAAGGTCCTCCAGAATCTCTTTAATTCCGTCTTGTCCGAGGGCAAAACGCCTGAAGCATGGAATAGAGGCGAGGTGGTACTGTTCTTCAAGAAAGGTGATAACAGCCTATTGAAGAACTATCTACAGGCCCATCACGCTCCTAAGCCATGTTTATAAGTTGTTTTCAAAGGTCATCACGAACCGTCTCGAGCATAGACTTGATGACTTCCAGCCTCCCGAACAAGCCGGTTTCCGAAGAAGCTATAGTACCATAGACCACATACATACGCTGCGGCAAGTTATACAGAAGACTGAAGAGTATAACTTGCCATTATGCTTAGCGTTTGTGGACTATGAGAAAGCCTTCGATTCGGTGGAAACATGGGCGGTGCTCGAGTCACTTCAGCGATGCCATATTGACTATCGGTACATTGAAGTGTTGAAGTGTTTGTATAGTAACGCCACCATGTCGGTCCGAGTTCAGGAGCAGAGCACAAAGGCCATTCCATTGAGAAGAGGCGTAAGGCAGGGGGACGTTGTGTCCCCGAAACTGTTTACGGCCGTTATGGAAGACGCCTTCAAGCTCCTGGAATGGCAAGGACTTGGCATCAACATCAATGGCGAATGCATCACTCACCTTCGGTTTGCCGACGACATCGTAGTGATGGCAAAGTCGATGGAGGAACTCAGCATCATGCTCGATGACCTCAATCGAGTTTCTCAACGGGTGGGCTTAAAAATGAACATGGACAAGGCGAAACTCGTGTCAAATGCCAAGGTTGTGCCCATCCCAGTCTCTGTTGAAAACTCGGTACTCGAAGTTGTTGACTCGTACATCTACCTAGGACAAGTGGTCCAATTAGGTAGGTCCAACTTCGAGAAAGAGGTCAACCGCCGAATCCAACTCGGCTAGGCAGCGTTCGGGAAGGAGAGGGCTATGCTCGGGGTGTCTCTACGTGATCGAATCAGAAATGAGGAAATCCGTAGACGAACTAAAGTGACCGATATAGCTCACCGGATTAGCAAGTTGAAGTGGCAATGGGCAGGCCACATAGCACGCAGAGCAGATGGCCGATGGGGCCGAAAAGTGTTCGAGTGAAGACCTCGGACCAGCAAGCGCAGCGTGGGACGTCCACCTACAAGATGGACAGATGACCTTATAAAGGTCGCCGGAAGGCGCTGGATGCAGGTCGCTTCCAACCGGTACACAAGTCAAAACAACACAAAGTCACAAGTCCAAAGGGGAGGCCTATGTTCAGCCGTGGACGTCCAATGGCTGAGATTATGATGATGATACTTTGCCACCAATTCAGCACGTTGATAACGATCACTGATAATAAAACATAAGCTATCTTTTGGTGAAAGATATATGTCTCTAGAAACGAATGCAACAACTGAGAAAACATTGGTTACAGTTTGGGATGGCAAAAAACACACTTGTACTTTGAAGTTATAGAGTGGTTGGTATCAAATTATTTGCTATATTTTAAGGATTTCAAATTAGTCAAAATCATATACGCAACCATAGTAGTTTGAATATAAATGTATTCGTTTGTTACAGGACTTTAGGTTCAGTACTTACGTGGTTGTGTGTGAGGGACTGAGGGTCGGAATAATTTTAGTAAATAATACTTATTATAATTACTTACATCTCACTCAATATAGTCGTAGTAAAATAAAATAAATACCGTCAAAGTGGGACACTAAGTTTGAGTTCAAATTCTGTAAAAAAGATCAAACAAACGACATAAGTATCAATGACTATTATATGAACAATAATAACCCTTTATCTCATACATTAAATAGGATTAATATACCAAGCACATACATTTCACTGAACAAGCACTAAAGTTTAGTCAATCGACAAAGTGGGACGCTCCCTATAGAAAATGACTAAACTTAATTTGCATAAAAAGTACTTAATATTTGATATTTACATACTTTTTATGCTTGATAAGTGTGTTTTTTAAGTAATCGCATGTTATATATTAAAACACACATGTCATTTGTATTTTTTATGCGATTTTTTTCAGTGATTTTTTTACTAACTTTTTGAAATGAAATGAAATAATTTATTCAGTATAAGTAGGCTAGGCCACAAGGGCACTTTTACAAGTCAGATTGTGAATCTACCGGCATCTATTTTTAACATTATGACTATCTAAAGGGACCCTTAGAATTATTTATATCTTTTTTTAGCATGAGGATACATTTATAAATACAACTTTAATGATAAATCTGCGTGTCGTGTTATAAATACAGAAAAAAAAACCATATTCACGTTGAGATATTTTTCAGTTTTTATGCTCAAGCCTCCGTAACATTCAAACTATTTCAAACTACTAAGGTGTCATATGACGACTAATTTGAAATCCTTAAATTATGGCAATTGGTTTGATACCAACTACTCCATAACTTCAAAGTACAAGTAGCGCGGCGCACTCCGCGATTTACGTTCTCCGCTACAAGTACATGCCGGTCGCACCCAGGGACCGGAAAACCCCTCTTTAAAGTTAAGCCTAATATAAGGTAACCCTAACCATTTGGTAACCATAACATAAGGTAACCTTTTCATTTGGTAACCCTATGTTAAGGTTACCCTATCATAACAGTTAACTACAACCTCAACACAGTTACACAGTTACGGTTAAAACCCTAACGCGTAAGGGTTATTTATAGCAGTTAACTCTAAACCCTATCGCGTTAGGGTTTGGAACTGAACGTTGAAGGATCGTTATAGATGAGCGGAGTTGGCAGAATGTTTACGTATTGCCGTGTTTTTTTTAGACTAGTTTTGTTTGACTTTTTGTTTTTTGTTGTTGTTATTAGATAATAAGTACTTTATCTTTGCTTTTTATATGTTTCTCCTACACTGATGTTGTTAATTAGTTGATAATTTGATGTGATTGTTCTGCTAATAAAAAAGTAATAACATCTAATAATAAATAACTATAATTTTCATATCATACTAAAGTTTTTTCTTATCGAAGAACGATCGGCAACTCTGCTGCGTTACCAGCATTATATTATACCTGATAACAGTAAAAACCATCGTATAAGAACAAAAGAGAGTTTGACTTTCAGCATGGTATTTTACGCATTTATACTTGAGTGAGACTGTCATCAATAGCAATAACAATAGGATTACATCGTGGCGGGTGATTTTTTTGTAAATACGTGCAGCAGGTGGGGCATCAAACAAACTTTATATTTTTCCTGTGTTATCAAATTCTTCCAGTGATGTACGAGCTAAATAGTAGTAAAACTGTTTGACAGTCAACTTGTAAGATTTTATTTACATTAACACTTTCGCAACCAGACAAAAAAGTAAGACATATCCCAAAAACCGGCAGAGCCCGACAGCCGTGTTTGGGAAATTTTCCAAACCCGCACGCCATGCGCCCGGTAGTCGAGCGCTAAGGGTTGTGCCAAGGAACTTTCGTAATACTTAGGTACGTAAAGTTAGGTTCCTAAATATACAGTTTTTTGTTATTCAATTTAATAAGTATAAATAAGATTTCTTTCCACGTTTGGCCTAAGAATTACAGTTATTCGTGGTCTTCATGCCTTTCCCGTCTCCAAATATGACGTTTTGTTTTCCAAACGAAAGTAAAGCGGTATTTGCGCCAGACTGTATTTGTGTCTCGCGCGATTTTATACCTAACGCTACGACTATATGATCGGGAATTCGGCCAAGGTTCGTGCTTGCATCCCTTTCTCTGTCATGTCAAAAGAAAGAGATGGCAACACAAACCTTCACTGAATCCCGACAATGTAGCCGTAGGGTTTCATTCTAAAGATAAAACCCCCCGTTTTATTACAATTTTTATATTTTATATTATTGGGGTAGTAGGGAATGAATAAAATGACACAAAGCTAAATCATCAACATTTATATTTGTATTGCACACACGAACAAATCTAAATAACACAGATAAATCAGTCTATGTCTATGCTATGTTCATAAAATAAAAATACATTTTGGGTGTGTAAATAATTTACTAGAATATACATTTTTTAATCAGATAACATAAATAGTAAGTTTAATTATACTACTAAAACCATAAAAATATCATCATCACAGTTTAACATGCATAATCAGTCTTAATTACTACCTATTCTTAACAATTAATACTTATAACACCTATACATTAAAAACACCATAATAAAAAAAAACAATGACATAAATCACAGCAATCAAAAAATCAAATCAGCTTAAAATTAGACCATATCAAATATAATACTAAAGGATTACTTTTTATTTACGTAATTAATTTCTGTCATTAATTTTACACGTGTCCACATGTCCTTCAATTTATCGTCCGGTACATCTTCTACGTAACAATTCCTTGAACTCAGCCAAAATTTCTTTACGTTTCTCATTACCTGAAATAAAAAAAATATATACTTAATTTGGCGTTTCATTTTAAGTTTAGTAAGTAAGACGTCACTAATATTACATTTATTATATTAGAAATGTAAGCACCGTCCAATAAAGTACAACGTTCATGACCTATTTTTTGTTAGGAAAGCTAAACTAGGGTACCCGAACATTAAATGTAAATTGGAATAATGCAATATACATTTATATACTTATGATTTTTAGCTAAATGTGCCACTGTCAACATATTCTGAATAAAATGTATAATAAATGAAAATGCACAAACACACATTTACGAAATGTCATTGTAGTAGGTATTCCGAATTCGTATGGTAAATATACATTCATTTAAACAAGTTGTCTGGCAAAGAACGCCTCATTTCATGGCAAAAGGCCGCCATTTATATCCACGTTTTTGTGGAATGCAATGTGCAATCAAGTTTAAATAAATAAATATAGTTACTTATAGGTATATATATAATTAGAATATGGTTGAAAAAAAAAACACACATTTTGCAGATACTATTAAGGAAAAAATATCAGTTCGAGTACCTTTAAGGTCGATAGTATTTACAACGATTTAATGGTAAACAAAATTGAAATATAATCATAATAAGAATGCATAACTTACCAGTTTCTTCTGTCTTTTGCCTTTTAAGTTTTTTTACAAAGTCTCTATAGTCCTCGGGAAAATTGCATGGCAGTGGCAGCAAGCGCTTTTTGTTGTCCATTTTAAAGTTTTTTTTAAATATTTCTTATTATATGGCAAGTCCAGTAAGAAAGCCGAGATCACAGTCGGGATAGCACCAAGGTCCAAAAAACAAGCCGGTAGTCGTCAAAATATCAATAAGTATCACACCTAAATAAGTAAGAGGTCACCCGATACGTCTGGCACAGAGCACAAACAATTACCGAATGGCTCTAATTGCATTTTTTTTTACCTGTCCTTGGTCCGGGGAGAGTTTTGGGAAAAACCACGGGTTCGCAATCGGCAACTTCTAATAGATAAGGACTAACCAAGACAGCAAAGGTTAAGTAATATAATGGTAGCAAATACTTGCTTTTGTCAAAGAAGTTGCGACTTTATTACTTGTGCATGAACGTACTAATTACAATAACTTTTCAGTGCTACATTGTACGTTTGTACATAAGTAGTACAATAAAAGATAATCCATGCAGATGCAGTGCCGTGCCATTTTATAATATGACATTATTCATATTTTTGTGTCTACGTTAAATGTTATTTTCCACTATCTGATTATTGGCTCCAAATTGTTTTCGAAATAACATTAGGCTGTAAATTCAATCAATGCCAGTGGGTTTCGCTTATCTTCTTTCGATTAATATTAAATTGTCCAACACTTTCTTATTGGTATATAAGTAGATGTATCTAATAACAAAATATAGCTGATAAGAATTTCATTAAATAAAAATCTATAATAAAAAAAAAATATTTATTTCAGAAAGACACATTCCATACTGTAAGCGTCAACCCTGACTCGTGTTCGTTTCGATGAGCGCCCGGTACCCAGGCGCTTTGGTATGGCGTATGACTTTTATAGCATCAACGCGGGTACCGGGTTGGCCGGCATATGAACAAAGTTTACGAGCGCCCAGCCTCCGGGTTGTTGGTGTCGAAAGTGTATAGGCATATGTTTATCAAGAGACAAATCGTACTAATAAGTTATGTTTGCTCCGGACACCCTAATTCTTTGAATTTGATTCAAATTAAATTAATTTAAATTTGGTTATGAATAAGTTATTTTCATTCAATTATCACACTAACAAATTCTCGACGAAATTATTTGAATAATTTTGAGGTATTAAAATCGAAATTATTTTATTCTTACGAACTTTTATTCAAATAATTATTTTATTCATGAGGGCCCAACACTGCTTCCGTACAAACTATTAAAGCACTAAATTGCAGTAACAAAAAGATAATTTTGCCAAGATTAAACTAGTTTTACGAGGTATTTTATTTGCCGTGAGATTTTTTTCTGATGTAATGAAATGCAGACTTGAGTATTTGATATTATTAATTTCAGTGAAGATATTCATTTCAGCTTAACAACTCGTAAATAATATGAATACCTGTGCTTACTGTTATTTTAGATTCTTACCCAAAGTACAAGTATTTTCCGCCCGTTTGTTTTGTTAGACCCACGTATGCGTTATATACGAGCTTTAACGTTTATATAGGTAAAATTGGCTTATTGTTTAATGAGCTTTTAAAAATAAGTATACATTAAGGGTTTTATATAAAACACCACGCCAAAAAGGTTTTTGCAAATGTGCCTTTAGTCTTATCAATATAACAAAGGAATCGGGTCTTTCTTTGCGTTTGAAGTGTACGAAGGACCCTTCCTTATCATAGTCATCCCTCTCCTCGGAGCTCAGGGGTCGTAAGTGGGGAAAAGATGCAAAAGCTAATTATATGCATACCTAGTGCATCCTCTTTTCATCCAGGTTGTGTAAAGTGTGATACGTGTGACAGTGAATTTTGTTGTTGTATTTTTGTTATTTTCTTGTTATTGTTATTTTACTGGATTCATCTCACGACTTTGGTTATTGCTTACGGACTGATTACTTCATCTCTGCTGAGTTGTGAAGTGTACATAAAATTTAAAATTACCCAGGTGAGTGATTAATTATTTTATAATAATTAGACGCCGTAGAGGCAGCGTGATACGCTCTTTTTATTTTTTTTATATTGATAAAAAATACTTTGAAATGTAATAATTGGGTATAAAATACAATATAATATGAAACAAAGTATTTTCCTTCTTTTATCCGCATAACTATTATATATATTTTTGGTGCTAGCACAATGTTTATTGGTCTGAAACATATAGTTACAATGTATACATTTTGAAACCCCAATGCAGTTGTCTTTTTAAATTGTTTATTTTAGTTTTTTTTCTACGTTTACACACAATTACCGGGCTGGATTCCAAATTTCATCCTTCTAGGTCATCTGGAACTAGGTTAGGTTTATGTACTATATGCCAGTCAGTCAGTCAGTGCTAAAATTTACGACTTTTTGACCTTCATATCTTTATAACCGTTTGAGCTAGCTTCATGAAATTTGGGCTTTTAGATGTCCTTATGGATATAGTTATGCACATAGTTTTATGTGTTTACGTTAAATAGGTTTTGAGTTATAGAAAGGTCAAAAGTGGCACCAAGTGGTTCGTGTAATATTACACTCGGCGCTGGCTAGCCAGTGCCTTTGCTTGAACTTGGCTTGACACGCTGGCGCGTGTCTAGATCCTAGAAATGGCAATGTCTCTTTTTATTATTATACCCTAACAAATTATGTATATTTTCAGAATCCGGGAAGAAGACCGGATTTGCAACAAAGCTTCATATCGCTATCGATAATGCCGCGGCCACACAAAAATGCTGTTCACCGATACTTTCAGTATGATGAACGACATGCTATTAGTATTTGTCAATTATGCAATAACAAGTTGAAGGTAAGCTTAATTAATAACATGAAATACGCATGGAAAATTATATACTAAGTATTAAGTCCCTCTTCGTTTTTGTGGTGATTTTGTATTCACAAGCTTAGGTAAAGTTAAAATTTCCCTTTTTATATATTTTTTAAGGTAAGCTTAATTAATAACATGAAATATGCATGGAAAATTATATAATAAGTATTAAGTCCCTCTTCGTTTTTGTGGTGATTTTGTATTCACAAGCTTAGGTAAAGTTAAAATTTCCCTTTTTATATTTTTTTTTAATTACATGTATGTAGTAATTGTATAAATGCTAATTTTTTTATTTTATTTAAAAAATATTTATTGTATGCTAAATTGTACATTGCTAAGTTTTTACCTATATTTCTATCAAGTTGACTGCCATGATATGTTGCAATATTTAGGACTCGTTTCAAAACAAATTATGATTAAGTTCTTTACGCTCAATATTTTTTTCTATTTCCAGGGCAAACATACCACCAATCTCAAAAACCACTTATCAGCTAAACATATGACTGAACATCAAATAGTTATGACGTTAAATAAAGAGGCACACGAAACCAACAAGGCGAACGAGACCGTTACGGTTAGTAAAATGGAAAAGCTGATGAAGTTTTGTATTCAACTTGTAACCATCCACGGCAGACCAATAGCAATGATGGAGGATGAAGCGTTCCAACAGATTATTAATATTGCGGCAAGTAGTGATAATGCCTACAAAAACATTAATATTAAAGCAATAAAAACAAATATATCGCAAGCAGCTCACGACATTAAACTAAAAATTAGCAATGAGGTAAAAAATAAAATGATAAGTTTAAAACTAGATGCCGCTACTTGCTTGGAGCGCAAGTTTATAGGCGTAAATATACAATATATTAAAGAAGCCGAAATTGTCATTCGAAATCTAGCAGTTCTTGAAATAAACAGCCCCCAAACAGCGCATTTTCTGAAATCAGTGTTGAATGACATATTGACTGAGTACAAAATATCAAGTAATCAAATTTACTGTATTTGTACTGATAATGGGAGCAACATGAAAAAAATGGTCAAACTTATGGGTGGCCATTATGAGTCACAAGACGTAGGAAGTCAAGGAGCAGATGAAGAGACTAGCATTGGATACACACAAAATAACTACGATGACGAGGACGACGAATGCACTGCAAGCGAACATTTACAACTCACGGAAACTGACGACTTTGAAAATTTCTTCAACGCCATGGATTTTGACATTAGCACATTATTATACACTGATCAGACGTTCAACATTAGAGGGATGTTATGTGCGGCCCACACATTACAATTAGCAGTCAAAGATGCCATAAGAGACGACGTCGCTGCACAGGAAATTATAGATTCAGCAAAAACGATAGTTGGTATCTTACGAAAACCAAACAATGTCAATCGCTTAATACAAGCAAATTTAAAGAAACCTGTGAAATACTGTGTGACAAGATGGACTGCAACATACAACATGCTCATGAGATTAGATGAATTGAGGGAGTTCTGCAGCACAGTACCTGAGATCGAAGCTTCTGAATCGTTTTGGGTAAAAGTTACAGATCTTGTGACTTGCCTTCGACCACTATATGAAGCTACAATTATGTTGCAAAAGGAGCAGCTCACAATTGGTGATTTTTACATCACGTGGCTGGATTGCAAAAATAAAGTGGGAGCTTACCCACATAGTTTTGCCAAGGCACTTCGCATAGCTATGGAAGAACGTGAAAAAACACTTATGCAAAATAATGTAGTGTTAGAGGCTCTGTACTTAGATAGTCGCCTCAACGTTGTATTGTCGCTGGAAGAGTGCCAAAAAGCTAGAAAACTTTTGAATGATGTTTTTAACAACATGCAATCTTTGCAAACACAAGAACCTGATTTGGAACCCATTCCCCTAATTGGTGACGTTTCGCAAGCTAGTTCGAGCCGAGATTTCTCAGCTATAGAAAATTTGTTATTAAACACAGAAAGGGCACGAGGAAACACAAGACAGAGAAGGTCGTTTGACCTCTGCTTATATGAGATAATCTCAGCACCCCGGCTGAATATAAAGCAGAACATTATACAGCACTGGAACAATAAGGCTGTTGTATCTTCAGAAATCGCAGAAGTTGCCAAAACAGTGTTATCAGCGCCAGCGACCCAAGTGTCTGTCGAGAGATTATTTTCCTCGTTGAAGTTCATCCTTCATCCTCTGAGGAGCAACATCAGTCCGAATCTTTTGAAAGATTTAATGTTAGTTAGGGCAAACAAAGATTTATTTTAAATAAAAATTAAAAATAATTATAAATCGTTTATCAGAATATTTACACAGTCATTGTTGTTTTTTTTTTTAATTTTAATTTATTAATCACGACTTAAATACATATTTACTCTTGGAATTATTTAAAAATTCTATTAGATGTTGTTATTATTATTGTGATAAAGCATGATTATTTTAGAGACGCTACACTTTATTTTTGTTGATTGAATTCTTGTTTTAATTATATGTTTTAGGAAAATAGGGTAAAAAATGATATTTTTTATTCTGTGATTTATGTGATTATTTTAAATATTAATGCTTTAGACACGTAAATTAGTTTATAAATATTTACTAGGCATTAATTATAAGAAAGTTGATTATTTATGGAAGTTTGATTATATTTTTGTTGATTATATATTATATAGTAGAATAAGTAGAACATATTGACCCTTGTTGAAATTTTAATAAGGTACCTAGGTATATATTTTAATATTTCATATTTATTTATAATATTATGTGTTATATATATAGAAATCATATATATATCTTATAATAAAATATGTATGGTTTGTGTGCGTAAGCTAGTTTAATATGTTAATTTACTTTCTGATTACTGCTGTAACAACTTTTAATGTAAAGATAATTTTTAAATTGGTTGTGTGTTGATAGAACAGTAAACTGCATTTTTGATAAATACAAATAAATGCCATTGATTATTAATTTAAATTGTTTTATTTTTTTCTTCCAAATGGATGAAAATATTTTTTTTTTTAGTTTTCAAATCGAAGTCGATAAAATTATTCGAACCAAGTTTCGAATAATTTTATCGACACAAATATTTCATATAATTAACTAACCTAGACCTCACAAAACTTCATAAATCGGTTGAGAAATGTGACCCCTAAGCGAGACCAGCCGGAAATCCGGACAAAAGGACATCTGTCTGTATGTAAGGAATTTTCTTTCTATAGTTTAAAAAAAAAGTTAAAGAATACATAATATAACAAAATTAACTTTATTTCGAATAACCTTTGAATTAATTACTTAAAACTTTTTTATTTAAAATGTTATTATAATTATTACGTTTTTAACTATTAATAAAAAAAAAGTATCATGATTTAATCAAGACACAGAGTACAAGAAATATTCTTGTTCAAATCAATTTGAATAATAAGAATATCCACAGAACCATCATTAATATTGCTTATCTTTACAATTTAAGGGTGTAATTTGATTAAAATAATTTGAAGTTCGTTATTGACACATACATCAACCTAAATATAATTATACTTAGATGAAAAGGGATGAGTGAAATGCTAAGGATTATTTTTATTTTATTGTTATCGGGGTATTGGCATTTACTGCACACTAAGACGCAAACCGTAATGAGACGCAGTATTTATTATTGTTTTAAGAATAATCAAAATGCAGTTGTGTGTGCCTTAACTGAATGCTGCATTAATTGTTATATTTTTTTTATCGAAACAATAGTTATCTGTATTAAGGGGTATGAAGGAAATGATAGTTAATTGTTTTTGGGATAAGCCAATATGTGATAACAATGGTGACGGCAAAAATAAACGAATAACTTTTATTTTTTCCGTCTTACAGTAATTTGTCAAGCCGCAAAGGCAAAGATGAAATATGAAAAAAAAAACAAACAACACATTGTTTTCGCCGCTCGAGCTAAGCAACGCTACCATGGTAACATAAGAAGTTTCTACACCAAAGACTTAAAGTTGAATATTGACTGAATTGTCGCTTTATAGCATATTGTTACAAACCTCGCAAGCCAAAGACGTTTATGACTTGCAAGAGATAAGAAATTTACTGAGTTACTGTTATTCAAAAACTGACCTAATAAGACATAACTTAAGGATTATATTCGTTCGAACTCGTTCAAAAACCCTTACGTTAAGGTTTATAAGTTAGGGTTAGTAGTTATTATAACTGCTATTCAAAAACTGAACTAATAACACATTACTTAAGGATCACATTCGTTTGAACTCGGTTCAATACCCTAAAGACTCGGTTAGTGGGACGGGGTAGGTTAGTTAAGGTAACCGGTAACCGCGTTAACTGCAACAAAACAGTAACCGTATCATTGAAACAACCACATCATAGGGTTAACAATATGTAAGGGTTTTTAAAAACAACTTCTAAAATAACCTCATCAAAAACCCTTGTTAAGGTAACCGGTTCCGGTTCGCACCTGCCCAGGGGCATGTTCAGTGGCTGCCACGCTCTGTCCCGAAACGCACGCGCGCGCTGCTCGCGCTCTCACGCTCTCCCGAGTTGCGTCGCAAATGAACGAGACACATTTGTCTTTTTATACCAGTGTTCAAATGAATGAAAAGATAGCTAAAAAATATTGCATCGTAGCGGGATGCAGGAATTTGCTCGAATTCGGATACATTTTACCACTATTTTTATCAACCACCAATTTAAAGACGGCAAAAAAAATTGAATAGTTAACCATTTGTAATGTGTCATGTGTACTTATATTGTTGTGCGTTATTTATTTATTATCGTCTTATGTGAATAAAATCAGGGTTATTTTTATTTTTCCATTGCACTACCACGTTTAAGAATAAAACAATAAGATATTGTAGTGGTTCTCTGCAACGCCAATAAAATGTGGCCTTTATTTCTTTATTTATTATTTTATAGTTAAATAAATAATGAAATGCAGAAACAATGTATAAATAATATAATTTGCTTTCTATACTGAATGTAAGAAATAAATGGACAATACATTATTGTTTTATTTAATCGTTGAAAACCCTCGCTACCGTCGACACGGCAAGTGAGCCAATTCATTTTCACCGTTATTACACAGCCTCAACGTTCCGTTTGGCTTGCGCTGGAGACGACGACTTAAGAAGGGCCATAAATCATATTTTTTCTGCTAAAAAAGCGGCTTTTGTAAAGCTCAAAGTAGTGAGCCTTCTGTACTTGTATAACCTGAACAGAAATATATGAGGAATGTCAAGAGGGCGCAATTTTTAAGATTTACATGGCAACAATTTTGCAACCAATCGCAACTCACTATGACATTAGTTTTAAATACCTGTCAGTTCCACTATGTTAACCTCGTAATATCATTTAATGGAATGCACTCTTTTCCTGACTGTTTTTCGTGTAGTAAACACATGTACACTTTATTTATTATCTTCGTTCTCTCGTACGTTCACGACTGTGAATGGTTTTCGGCATTTTCTTTTAAAAATATTTTTTAAATATTTGTCTTTTAAAGAAAGCACCACGAATGACATTGACATTGTTGGCAAACCATCATAAAATCATTGCCAGTGCCAAATTCCGCAATATGGCGCATCCTCATATATTCCTGGTCTGGCTTGGCTTTACTTCAGTCTGTATTCACCGAACTATAAGTCGCTGAGCCACTTGAGTCGCCTACGTTTGTTTCTGTGAACTCGCATCTCGAGATTTTCATTGGAACAGCTAAGTAGATGTTTAAAAAAGAAGGATTCTGCACCAGGTCATCATCATTATCATCATCAGCCCGGAGTCGTCCACTGCTGGACATAGGCCTTCCCCAGTTCGCGCCACCATACCCGGTCCTCAGCTTTCCGCATCCAACCGCTTCCCGCCACTCTTTTTAGGTCGTCGGTCCACCTGGCGGGAGGCCATCCTACAGGGCGTGTCGTTCGTGGTCTCCACTCTAGAACTCGTCTTCCCCATCGACCATCGGCTCTACGACAAATATGCCCGTCCACTGCCACTTCAACTTGCATATCTTTAGGACTATGTCGGTCACTTTGGTTCTCCGTCGGATCTCCTGGTTCCGGATTTTGTCCTTCATCGAAACTCCGAGCATAGCCCTCTCCATAGCTCGCTGAGCAACTTGAAATTTGTGGACGAGGCCTTTTGTTAGTGTCCACGTCTCGGCCCCATAAATAAGGACTGGAAGGACGCACTGGTCGAAGACTTTGGACTTAAGGCACTGGGGCAGTGATGATGACTGAAAAATATGGCGCAACTTCCCATATGCTGCCCAGCCCAACCTGATTCTTCTGTCAGCTTCCTTTTCGAAGTTGTTTCTACCTAACTGGACCATCTGGCCTAGCTACGTGTACTCTTTAACAACTTCGATGCTAACATAATCGACGGTGATCGGTATTGGGTCTACGAATGAATTGAACATAACTTTAGTTTTATCCACATTCATTCCCAGACCCACCCGTCTGGAAGAAACATTTAGGCTCCGCAACATCTCCGACAGGTCCTCCAGCGATTTAGCCAAGATGACTATGTCGTCGGCGAATCGAAGGTGTGAAATAATATTCACCGTTTATATTGACCACCAGCACCAGGTATTGACAGTTTAACTTATGCAGTGATTTACAATCTGCCATCTGTTGCTAAGTTTTTTTTATTAAGTCATATAATTGTATCTTCGTATCTGGCGCTGTGCCTAGGCAGTGGCGATATACATATATTAGTTGTGCCCATACCTAAGTCTGGTCAGGAGGATCCTGTTGCGAAACTAAGACCCATCTCCCTAATGTCTTGTGTGTAAGGTATTTCACTCCATGATGGCTAGAAGGGTTGAATGGTTTATAGAAAATAATGTTATTTTATTTCGAAACACCGTAGGTTTCCGCAGAGGCCAGTTTTGTATGGATTGTTTAGCTCGCTTTGTGTCTTATATCCAAGTAGGTTTTTTAAAAAAATATGTCTACCCCGGCGTGTTTCCTGGACATCGAGGGAGCATTACGTGTCTGTTAGTAAAGTTACTGAAATTTTAGATTATTCAGGTGTTGGTGATAAATTTTGCAAATACCTGTGGTCTTTTTAGTGACATCTTATACGAGCACATTGCTGGAATGAACATTTTGAAAGGTTCTCTCAAGTTACTATTGGTACTTTGTAGCGACATTACGTGTGAAAGTTTTGTACAAGTTTCATTTCACATTGCTAGAATGTACATTTTTGAAGGTTTTGTTATGTTACTTTATAGAGACATTATTAAGAGGGAAACTTTTGTGCAACTTGCAATTATAATAACATTTCACATGAAATGTATCTGCACGGTACTAAATGTAACGTTACTAGTACATATCCCACTTTCAACTTATTTTAAAAGCTTTTATTTAACTTGCAATGTAAGTATGTATGTATCTAAGTATGTTTGTTCGGGTGAAATCTTGCAACTCAATTTTGAAGCAGATATCGTCAACCGATTGAGCTGAAATTTTGCATACTTACTTAACTTTGATGACAATACAATAATATGTTACCATGGGGCTGATCTGATGATGGAGCCGGAAGGTGGCCATAGGAACTCTATAATAGAAAAAGCAATCCTACCGAGCTTGGGCTCTTTAGAATCGTCTCAGTGAGCATTTGATGGATATCCAAAGAAAAGTACAGTCGGCTATAAAAGCTTGCCACTAAAATGTCATTTTTGACAGAAACTTATTAACTTACCAATATAAGGTTGTTGGGATGTTTAATATTAACGGTTGAGCCAAGGTTGCGTGCGAACCACGGAATTTCATACAACATTATTGGCTGTGGCCAACAAAGAGATTGTCATTTGTTTCAGTGGGGTTTATTTCTTTTATTGATAATCTAAGGCATACTGCCAATAAAAAAAAACGTTGTTTGTGCATGTATATTTACTTTTTATTTCTTATATTTAACTAGATTATTTAATTAGATTAAAACAGATATTCAATAAAATAAACTTGATTACGGACTGGTTGCGTAACCTGGATATAAATTTATAATTTCCTACAACAAGCTTTTCACCATACAATTAAATAATAAATAATAAAATAAACAAGGAATCACGTTTATTTAAAAAAAAAATATGACAGTATCTAATTAATAAGGTGTTGTCATTTTTTTAATAAATAGAATCATCTTAACATTTGGTGGCAAAAACGTTAACCCGAACAGCTTGAAAAAATAAATTTTGAAAAAAGTGAAAAGTTGGCGGGAATAGTAAAAATATATGAATATATAAGTTGAACATTTGTATTATTTCATTGGATTTATTTGAAAAAAAGCACTATATAAGCCTCGGCGCGAACAGGGATTGTCGGCCTCGTATGTCTAGAGAATTCCCCATTTCGCGCCCTCTGCAGTAATGTACTATTGTTGTAAGTTACAACAAATGACATTTACAAAGTTAATAAATAGTCACACATTTAAGTACTATAATATTAGTTACATAGCCTCAACTAGTACTTATATTAAAAAGTGAGTGAAATTAAAGTATATATTATCGTTATTGCTTTTATTTTCATCAATCACATTTTTAGGGTCCCGTAGTCATCTAGGAACCCTTATAGTTTCGCCATGTCCGTCTGTCCGTCCGTCTGCGGCTTAGCTTAAACTACGATTTCTAGTTAAAGACCAAAAAACTACCATAAGGTTGCTAGTACAATAAAATATTTTACAATAGTAAAATGCTTTTTCTTTTTAGGGTTCCGTACCCAAAGGGTAAAAACGGGACCCTATTACTGAGACTTCGCTGTCCGTCCGTCCGTCCGTCTGTCACCAGGCTGTATCTCAAGAACGGTGATAGCTAGACAGTTGAAATATTCACAGATGATGTATTTCTATTGCCGCTATAACAACAAATACTAAAAATAAAATAAAATAAATATTTAAGGGGGGCTCCCATACAACAAACTTGTTATAGATTATATACATGTATAGGTACGGAACCCTTCATGCGCGAGTCAGGGGTATCAGCTTTATTCGTCCCATTCGCTTTTCGTTCAATTCTTATTTTGTCTCATTCTGTATTCGTCACTCATTCTTTATTCGTCGTGTTCGCCATCTATTCCTATCTTCCTAAGTCCAATTCTATAACTTGTCTCATTCTTATTAAGTCTTATTCGTTATTCGTCACATTCTTCTTTGGACTCATTCTTCATTCCTCCCTTTCGAATTTAGTCTCATTTACTTATTTGCCTCATTTATTTCGATACGTTCGATGCTGGTCACATTCGTTATTAGTCTCTTTCGTTTTGAGTCTATTTCGAAGTTCGATATATTCGTTATTAGTCTCAGTAGAAATTTGTAATGGTAACTATCTTTTCATGTCAATCTTAAATTATCAATATTTGGGCGACTGTTTTTTGCTAGGTTATGAAACCTATTTAGATCAACCCAAAATATAAAACTACGTCTAAATATCAAAATTCATGTACAGTCCGACCAAAAAGAGTAGAACTTAATTGTAGTGTCGTCCCTGTTATTTTATATTGATTAGAAAGGGACGACACTACAGTATTGCAACTATTTAATTTCTACTGTTTTGGTCGGACTGTAATTTATTGTAGTAGAGTTGTTAGTCTACATATTTTGTCCTTTTTGTCACACTGACATTTTTATAAGTTAGAAGAAGACAAAACCTACTTAAACTAACGCGAGCCTCCGTTAGTTAAAGTAGGTTTTGTCTTCTTGACGTCGCGCGTCGTGTCAGTCACGTATATGAGTAATGTAATGGCCAATGTGTATAAGACAGATTTTATCTTATTTTATGCAGCCTAGCAATTAGTATAATAAAATACCAATTCTCGACTAAAATCAAAAAGAAAAATTTAAAAAGGAGTTGGTGAAAGAACCGGCACTCCAGAGTTTCCGGGTTCGATTCCCGGATTTGACGTCTGACATTAAAAAAATTGGCCAAGAGCATGTCGGGCCACGCTCAGTGTAGGGTTCCGTAGTTGCCCATCCTTCACAATAAACGGGCTTAAAACAGCGGTTATAAGCCCGAGGTTTAAATTTTGAGAAAGATTTCAAGCTCTATAAAAAGGTCGTAAACGCCAAAGTAACTGTAATTGGTACTTATTACCTTCTGGAAGTTATTGATTATACGGGCCAGATTGAGCAATGTTTTAATATATGGCACTTATCTAATACCTATGTGTAACGTTCGAAGTATACGGACACCGCGCGGCACTTACGTCATTTTAAAGAATATTATGAAATTACTAACTCAAAAACGGCTCGACCGATTTTATTCAAAATGGTTTCCATTGAAAGTGCTTATAATGCCTAATTTTATGATTTTATTCATAATTTGTTGGCCCGTGTTTGAAAAGTTTGTGGGGGAGCTATTTTTGGATTTCTGGAGCGAATATTTACAAAACCGCTAACTTTATCAAAAAATAATGCTTGGACACTCCTATGATTTTTGATATTTCTTTCAACGACACCCCACACACTAGTGTGGGAACGAAAAAAAAAACACCCCTGCTTTAGGTGTACGGGAGGTACCCGAAAAAAAGTTTTATTTAGTTTTTGTTTTACCGTTTTGTCGGGGTGATACATACACGTAGTCATACCAAGTTTCAGCTTTCTAGTACACAGATATTTTTGTTCTCGAAGTGTGTAGATGTAAATGAACTCGACTGTACTAATGATCACGGAGCTAAGCCGCGAACGGACAGACAGACGGACATGGCGAAACTATAAGGGTTCCTAGTTGACTGCGGAACTCTAAAAATGAGACGTTCCATGTTTCATAAATTTATATATGGATGCAGTATGGTATTTTCATCTTGACAAATAAAATAATGTTTGTTTTGCATACAATTACCTAGCTATCTCAAAAATTTATGGTAAACCTAACTTTACACACCACCAGGAAACGTCGCTTCATAAATAGTCATTCAAAAGTAGGTAAGTAATCCTAGGTCAAAATCATAAAGTTTAATTTGTTCAATTATGAATAACCGATCCGGTCAAAAGAAATATGAATAGCGAATAAAACGTGTATCTAGTGAGACGAGTAGCGAACGTACCCCAAAAAGAACGAGACGATTTGCCAGTAACGCCAAAATAAGAGAGAGACCAATAACGAATGTGACTAAAGATAAAGTGTGAATGATACTAAAAACGTAAGGGACAAACAAAAACATAGTCCTAGGAAGATCGTGACGAATAACGAATAAGACTTAATAAGAATGAGACAAGTTATAGAATTGGACTTAGGAAGATAGGAATAGATGGCGAACACGACGAATAAAGAATGAGTGACGAATGCAGAATGAGACGAAATAAGAATTGAACGAAAAGCGAATGGGACGAATAAAGCTGATACCGAGTCAGGCTCGCACTTGCCCAATTTTTTTTAACCACACTAAGATAATTTATTTATTGGTAACTTTATGTTTTAACAAAATAATTTGTTATATTTGTCGGAGACGGTCATGAGTACGGTAGCTCAACGAAGCCGGCGCGCCGTTGGAAGGCGACAGTAGCGCCCCCTTGAACCTGTTTTTGGCGCGCTAGACAGAGTCTTGGCGGTTCACTCAGCGAACGCCCACCTTCACTTCACTCTGGGCCACCGTCGAGTGCACTACTGCCTTGGAACTGTCCCGTTTCGTTGTGCTATACCAAGTTAGAATCAGTGAAACGTTATAACTCAACAATACAGTGTTAATTTAATAAAGACTATTGTGAGACTTTGATAACCTAGCTTACAGACCTCTGTGCCAGGAACTGTTATTTTTGTGCTTCATTGTATAAGGAATAAATCAAGTTAATTGCATCCGTAGTGTTTCATCTTGCTCACAACTATCTCCTCGTCCATAACTATGTCGAATAGCTCATCTAATGTGCCACACACGGCACCGGCCATCCGACCTGTCCCCGACATCAGAAGTTGGGATGGTATCTACGGCCCATGAGCAACCACGAAGAATGGTGGAACACGAAGCGAATAAAACGGAAGAAAAAAGTTTGTGGTTACTTTTTGAAATACAACGAACCTGACATCACTAAATCAAGGAACAGGAGCTGCAAGCGTTTCCGATATTGAAACTCAAGCTAACACCATCACGGAGACCTACAAAACCGTATGAAAACAAATGAAGATTGCTCTGTTTAAATTGTTTTCATTGCGAGAGAAACGGACATGAAAAATTCGATTGTTTACTTCGTATAAAAGAGAAATCATCGGGACTACTTACCACCTCGGCGACCAGCGCCAGCAGTCAACAACAAACTACATCGAAGTTCATTGTTTACTTCAAGAACAGCGAGACACATCGTCAGTTGTTGCACTAGTAGAAGTGACCCAGAAGCGACGGTCAACTACAAGCGACGCGTGGACGTAGGCACTATGGCCTCACAGACAGATTTTAAAAACACATCAGGTCAGTCGTTAACTTTTCACTACGATTCCGATATAGTTTTCACAAATAAAAGTGTAGCTAGATTCTGGGGTAGACTTGAGTTACACTTAATTCAGTTTAGTGGGTATTTGTCAAAAAAGTATTAGCAGTACCCTCCAAGTAAAAGTTGAATATTGCTTGATAGAAATTAATAATCATTTGAAACAAAGTTTATTGCACGATTTTTCTAACGATTGTTTTCGTAGTGATAATATTATGACCGAACGCGAAATGTTTCTACAGAGATTTAGTGTTGATTAATATGACCACTACGCAGTTTACCTACCCTTAGGGGTCGTCCACAAATTACGTAACGCAAAATTCTTAATTTTTTTACCCCCCCCTCCCCTCATGTAACAGGTGCGTCACGGTTAGCTGGGGACCCCCCCCCCCCTCAATACCGTTACGTAACAAGTGCTTTGTAAAAATCTTTAGGGTTAATATTCAGAATTTTGCTGTGCAGTGGCTGCTGAAATACTTGAGACTTGACCTTTTGATGAATTTCACCTATTTTCGATGTCATCACCTTTAAATATATTCATTTACATATAATTTAGCGTGACAAATGGCACAAATCACAAACTACTGCGGCACTATGCAGCACGGCGCTGACTGTTTAGTAATCTGTGTCTCCGTCATTGTCGCGTCGCGCGCTCATTCAACAATGTTGCCAGTATTTTCTCAGTACCCGCAAATTAGGGATGTGAAAAACATTTTTTTTTTATGTATACAATTATAAAATCGTGCGTGACGTAACGCAAACCTTGACACCCCCCCTCCCCCAATGTAACAGGACCGTAACGCTTGGCCGGACCCCCCCCCTCCCTCCAATTTGCGTTACGTAATTTGTGGACGACCCCTTATTAAAGTTTATCATTTTATAATTGCACTGTGAGGGTGCATCAATCATACACACTTAGAATTATTACTCTAAGCATACACAGTACTTAGTAGTAGGAGCGGCTGCTTTAAAATTCTACCCTCTGTTCATGATTTTCCAATCGTTCTGTGGAATTTAATTTGTTGACATCTTGAATAGTTTCTTACTCGGTGTACATTAGCTGGTGTATAGTTTAGCGCCTATAACTTCCGTAAGAACTGGTGAGCCTGAGATTTGTTTAAACGATTCTAATGTTACTTTTAACTGTGGTGATCGCTTAAGCCTAAAATATTTAAACTGGAGACACTAATAGGATTAGGAAAATATTAGAACAAGAATTTGAAATTGAGGTTTGATTTTTATCATTAATGTTTCATAATCGGTAAAGCCTTGGTAATCCAAAGGTTATCATACAAAGTAAAGTTTGTTATTAAAATGCAAATAATGATTTGATTTAAATCTTTTCTTGCACCTACGTCGTAGATTATTTGTTCACATTAACGAATCATAATTTCAGTGTACCTACGTGGTACCTACCTAACTTTGCTAGATTGATTTGAGTTTCCTTTTTTTTGTTGGATTATTATTATTCGTATGGCGTGTTATTTCAGATAACAAAAGAAACAATTCATTTGACTATAAGTAATTACAAATCCAATTTCAGTTGTTGTTGAATTGAAGTTGAGTTTGTTGGATTTAAGGTTAGAATGACCGAGCTTTGTGATACTGTGCTTGAAGTTTTTGTTTCAGGAAAAAATACGTGACCTCGGCGGCTAACAGCGAAGCCATGAGTCGTCTGCTTCAGCTGCCGCAGTACAGAACATCACGCAAAGAACTGCGCGAAGGCGAGCAACAGGGCGCCTTCAACCACGGGGACGAGGGTTTACGTGTGACGTCACCACTCCACACCATATGAGGCAATCTGGTGAGGAGTTCTCATTTTATTGTGATTCGGTTGCCGAGTGATCGCTTATGGAAGAGTTGATTTCCAATAAGTTCCATGGCAAACGGCTGTATAATTCAGTGACTATGTATGACATGTATCAGTCTAGCTAAAATTGTTAGTACTGTGCAGTAAATCGAGTTACCGAAGCGAGCCTATTAGAAATGTTGACATGTAGTATTGTAAATTGCAAGACCATTTGCCAGGTTCCCCTCCGTTAGCCCGAAAAACTTTCATCCTAATTTCATTGGCCCTAATTTTGGTAACCCTAAAATTACTAACCCGAATTTTCCCGAATAGCCCTAATTTCAGGATTCCGAATTTTCATATTACCTAATTACCTACTTCATACCGAATTCTCACTAGCCCTAATTTGCACTTAGCCGATTTTTTTTTGACTACTAATATTATAATACCTAATAATGCTAAAACCTAAATTTTATTAAACCTATTTATCTATAAACCTAAGGCGAGGGCTGCTCTCCCTCCACCTCCACGCCTCCGGTTTTGGAATAACACTAGGGTAGGAGTAGGACAGGCAAGACCACGTGGAGTCGGAATTGCCATAGACTCAGGATGTACATGGGAATCTTTTGACGCTCCGCTCGCTTCGCTCGCTCCGCTATACATTGTCACAATAGAAACCTAACCTAACCTACAGTTTTCGGGGTTCAGCCAATTCGATATTTGTGCAAATCCGTATCTTCTGTTTTAACGTAAAAATAGTTTTAATAATCTTTAGTACTCTTGACATTTAGTGTCAGTAATGATTAGGTCTAAAAATCATTGGGTGTGGTAATTATTAGGTTATTTCATATTAGTATTGTTGACAATTAGTACAAATCATTATTAGAGCATTGGATTATTAGGTCTAACAACTAATTAGGGTATAAAAATTAGGTGAAATGACATTAGGGCTAATGAAAATTAGAGCTAACGTTGATAGGTGTAATAATATTAGCACTGGCGATATTAGGTCAAGTAGGGGAGTACCCATTTGCCATAAACTTGACTTCCAAAACATGCGCGTACTTGCACGATAGGTTGAGGGAAATGCCCGGGAGCTACGTACCATTTGAAGTAGACAAAAAAAAAATATAGTAAGACTGGTAGGGAGGTTCTCAGTTCGGCTGGTCGAGACCATACCAGTCACTTCATCGTAGCCGTAGTCCGGTAGAAGTCGGCATCTGCTCTAAGCAGTCCGTGGATACGCGGTGCGCGGTAGGTGCTGGCGGAGGTCGGGTCTCTCTCGCAGAGACCGTAGAGTCAGGTTGACTCGGCGATCCCGGATGGGATGCGCGTAGTGGGTGGCTAAGTTAGCCCTAGGCCACGAATGAGATACCTGTTTTGTTGAACGGATTTTCGTTGATTTAATTGTTTTGATATTGTCAATAAGGCGAGCCAAAAGGAAATGATATGGTGGTACATGGTTCCTAATGTGTTTTCTGAGTTAGAAGTGGAAAATAGCTAGTTTGTTTCACAACTAGTAACATTGTAGTACAATCTCATTTAAAACGTATTGCACTATTGAAAGAATAAGTAATGTTACAATTTGGTAGTTGGTTGTAGGATACCATAATTCGATTTTTATCTTGAAATATTGCGGTTATATTATAAAACAAAAACTTTCACTTAGTTGTCAAAATGATTTTTGTGATATTTTTTTAGTTTTAGTGTCAGTAACTATTTGATGCGAAAGGAAAGATGAAGTTTTTGTTTTGTCTTACCATTTTGACGTGTTTGTCAGGAGTGACCGAGTGGATACTGTTTTGGTTGTTGATTGTTTCAGAGCAACACACGAGGACGTGTGTCATCGCAGGATGGCCGTGTCGGAGACGGTCATGAGTACGGTAGCTCAACGAAGCCGGCGCGCCGTTGGAAGGCGACAGTAGCGCCCCCTTGAACCTGTTTTTGGCGCGCTAGACAGAGTCTTGGCGGTTCACTCAGCGAACGCCCACCTTCACTTCACTCTGGGCCACCGTCGAGTGCACTACTGCCTTGGAACTGTCCCGTTTCGTTGTGCTATACCAAGTTAGAATCAGTGAAACGTTATAACTCAACAATAGTGTTAATTTAATAAAGACTATTGTGAGACTTTGATAACCTAGCTTACAGACCTCTGTGCCAGGAACTGTTATTTTTGTGCTTCATTGTATAAGGAATAAATCAAGTTAATTGCATCCGTAGTGTTTCATCTTGCTCACAACTATCTCCTCGTCCATAACTATGTCGAATAGCTCATCTAATGTGCCACACACGGCACCGGCCATCCGACCTGTCCCCGACATATTTATTAATACGAGAGGAGATAATTACAACTTTAAAATCAGAGATTTTCGGTACAATATCTGGTATTGTACTTGTAACACTTCAGGTATTCAAAACATTCGGAGCCATAATTTACAAGCTTCAGAAATAAACTCAGATGTAATTTAAATCTAAATATTTAACTTGTAGCTAATCGACAAATTGCAGAAAATAGTGCAATACATGCAGATATCTACTACCTACTACGTGCCCAAATAACGCATCCATATTTCGTATTATAAAAATACACTTATTCGCCCCATCCGCCAAATATATATCGTGCGATACGGAACGTTCCGAAAAAATTCTTTTGACTAAAACCTAATCTATCAATGATGTTGGCCTATTTGTAATATATTTAATCTTGCAAATATCATCCTATTGATAAGAATTTTTATTTCATCCAAGTACTTATAACAAATACAGTCAATAACATAATCACAATCTTAAAATAAATAAATACATTTATCCCTCATGTACCATTCATTAACTTAGGCACTAGTCGAATAACCCGCCCCGTGTCATTCCCGGCGCGAAGGTTCCCATAACGCTCGCCGCATTACCACGCTGAATCGCGATTGACAACCTTTGCACCAGGAATGACCCGGAACGAGGGTCTAGACCTCTCTCGCGTAAACACCGCCCAATCTCCGCGATGAAAGCTCTCGCTTCGGACCCCCAACAACCAGTCGTCTCCACAGCGAACGGGACAAATATATAATTACTGGTAAGTACAGAGTACTTGTCCCGCTTCCTACACGCAGCTACCTCAGCAGCTGCGCCTGCAGACCTGGTCGTGCGACCAAGGTGCGAGGCGGCAAAAGTGCTGACGCACGTAGCGTCCCACAGTAGGCACTTGCCTCTCTGCCAGGGCACCAAGATCACAGGTATTTGAATGATAGAAAAAAAAAAACCTTTCTGAGCAGATCCGACTCGGCCGGGTTAGGTTAGGTTAGTTTTTTTTTTATATCCCTAACCAAGTGTGAACCACAAGTGTGAACTGGTCAAAAGGACTTTTAACCGACAAAAACAATATTGATATTAAACCCGCTCCAGACCTTCCGATCCGATCCGACCGATCGGAAGCAATCGGATAATGTGTAGTGCAGTTGTCCGATTTATCGGAAGAAATCGGATAATGTGTAGTACAGTTGTTAGGAAATTTCTTCCGATAAGTCGGATCGGATCGGAAGGTCTGGAGCGGGTTTAACAATTACACTACACATTATCCGATTTCATCCGATAAATCGGTTGGGATCGGAAGGTCTGGAACGGGTTTTATTTCTCTTAAGGCTCCGTCCACACGTGTATCATTTCGCCGATCCGATCCCCGTCGCGTATCTTCACCGCGTATCATGAACGGTAAGGCTCCGTCCACACTTGTATCATTTCGCCGATCCGATCCCCGTCGCGTATCTTCACCGCGTATCATGAACGGTAAGTGTGGACGTCGCGCCGTCGCGATCATGCAACGCTCGCGCGAAATCCATGTTGATACGCGTATCTTCAGTACCCCGCACACTCGCGATCACGAAAGCATTGCATGATCGCGACGGCGTGACGTCCACACTTTCGTTCATGATACGCGGTGAGGATACGGGGTGAGGATCGGCCGTGATCCATCTCGAGTGGGTTTTTGCCCGATCATCAAAGGCGCTATTTGAGTCATCGATCCACGCTGCGGTCATTGGTTTTTAATCCTTAATCTTTACGATAATTAAAAAATACCACATACCACTGATGGACTGTCTACTTTGTAAGGCCTTTCCATGCGGCGTCTTCCAGCACGCGGTTTCCACTCGAGAACCTTTCTGCCGCATGCCATAAAACAAACACAGTCATACGAAGGCCATGTCTCCGTGAGCGGGTGCCTTAATCGAAGGCCTCCCCACGCGGCGTCTTCCAGCACGCGGTTTCCACTCGAGAACCTTTCTGCCGCATTACGTATTATAAAACGAGCACAGTCATGTGCCAAATCTCCATGAGCAGATGACAAAAATGAAGGCCTTCCTCGCTGCGACTTCCGGTACACGGCCCCCACTCAAGAATATTTCTGTCCCAAGGTTCAGTGAGCGCTCTCAGCGGGTGACATTTTTAAATGGGACGCAACTCCGCACAGAACAACGATCACAAACGAAATGAAATGTTTGGCGAAAACGAAATGCCAAAATGATCGGGGCGGTGATACGGTGCTACGATACGGATAGCGTCCAAACTACTGCACGCCGAAATGATCGGTGCGGTTATACGCGACGAGGATACGATACGGCAAGTGTGGACGCGTTTCTTCGCGCGACGGCGCAAATGATATGGAGTGCCCGCAGTGAGCGTCCAAACAGCACGATACGCGGTGGAGATACGCAACGGGGATCGGATCGGCGAAATGATACAAGTGTGGACGCACCTTAAGTGTGGACGTCGCGCCGTCGCGATCATGCAACGCTCTCGCGAAATCCATGTTGATACGCGTATCTTCAGTACCCCGCACACTCGCGATCACGAAAGCATTGCATGATCGCGACGGCGTGACGTCCACACTTTCGTTCATGATACGCGGTGAGGATACGGGGTGAGGATCGGCCGTGATACATCTCGAGTGGGTTTTTGCCCGATCATCAAAGGTGCTATTTGAGTTATCGATCCACGCTGCGGTTATTGGTTTTTAATCCTTAATCTTTACGATAATTAACAAATACCATACCACTGATGGACTGTCTACTTTGTTAGGCCTTTCCATGCGGCGTCTTCCGGCACGCGGTTTCCACTCGAGAACCTTTCTGCCGCATGCCATAAAACAAATACAGTCATACGAAGGCCATGTCTCCGTGAGCGGGTGCCTTAAGTGAAGGCCTCCCACGCGGCGTCTTCCAGCACGCGGTTTCCACTCGAGAACCTTTCTGCCGCATTATGTATTATAAAACTAGCACAGTAATGTGCTAAATCTCCATGAGCAGATGGCAAAAATGAAGGCCTTCCTCGCTGCGACTTCCGGTACACGGCCACGACTCAAGAATATTTCTGTCCCAAGGTTCAGTGAGCGATCTCAGCGGGCGACATTTTTAAATGGGACGCAACTCCGCTCAGAACAACGATTACAAACGAAATGGAATGTTCGGCGAAAACGAAATGCCAAAATGATCGGGGCGGTGATACGGTGCTACGATACGGATAGCGTCCAAACTACTGCACGCCGAAATGATCGGCGCGGCGATACGCAACGAGGATACGATACGGCAAGTGTGGACGCGTTTCTTCGCGCGACGGCGCAAATGATACGGAGTGCCCGCAGGGAGCGTCCAAACAGCACGATACGCGGTGGAGATACGCAACGGGGATCGGATCGGCGAAATGATACAAGTGTGGACGTACCCTAAAACCCGCTCCAGACAGGTTCAGATCAGGTCGGATCGATCCGACGGTCTGGAGCGGGTTTTAGTTTTATGCCGCCTGTACACTTTCGCCAACATGCCACAGAGTAGTCATACTTTTGCGTTTTTTTTTTTAATTTTTTCTAGTTGGAATAAATTTTAGGTTATGTTAATAAAGTTAAAGTTATGCTTGGAACCTTGCATTCCAAGTTCCTTTCTGAATTAAATTGTGTCGGTGATTTGTGAATTAAATTTTGTCAACTACATGTTTAAATTTCACACAAGATTGATCAGATCCTGGAACTCCCGGATAGTTATTTCCTTTGTTGATCACTATACCGAGGTTCGAGTAGGTATACCAGAGCAGGAGTCGGCACAGCAGCATTTTCTTGAACGTGGATACTATGGAAGTGAAAGAAATAACAAAATGTCCATTTAATAAACAAGGTGAGTAATGCAGGTATCATTTTTTTTATACGACTATAACTGTATCAGTGCTATTTAGCCCTCACTAACAGTGAGTAGGACTTTGTGTGGGAGTATAATCCGCTCGGCTAATGGGATTATTTCCGCGCCATGGGACTGATTTGCGAGGGGGTGACGCGGGCGCACTGTGTACATGGTCTGTGGTCATGGGAATCGGGCTATGGTGCAGGTAGGTATCACTTATGTGGCCTACCATCTTTCCTGTGTGGTGTTATTTATAATATAATAATAATAAAAAATTTACTCACTGGTGCCAGTAAAATTATGAGTGTTTCCAATTAAATAAAGAGTAGCTGATTTGAGCTGGCATCATATAACGTAAAAAAAAAATCATGCCATTTTTTGGGTTCCATACCCGAAGGGTAAAAACGGGACCCTATTACTGAGACTTCGCTGTCTGTCAGTCCATTCGTTTGTCCGTCCGTCCGTTTGTCACCAGGCTGTATCTCAAGAACGCTGATAACTAGACATTTGAAATTTTTACAGATGATGTATTTCTATTGCCGCTATAACAACAAATACTAAAAATAAAACAAAATAAATATTTAAGGGGGGCTCCCATACAACAAACTTGGGATAAACTTTCCTTTATGGACCGTTGATTTGAAAGTTCATATTTTTTTTATAGATAGTACTCATAAATACAAAGCTTTTCCCAAGTTAAATAAATAATAAATAAATAAATGGTAGACGTCAAGATGACGTTTTATGTTCCGTTGACGCGGTAACCCCCCCCCCCCCCCCCAATCGAAATTTTTACGCTTACTTATAAAATTTTGTCGTTTTTTTAATAATTATCCAAAAATATCCCAAAATCCAATTTTTGATTTGTTATATTAGGTTGCAAAAGTCCGAATCTAGGGCTCTCCCTGGTTCGGATAGGTTAGGTTAGAGTGGTGAAAAAAACCGGAGGCGCGAAGGGAAGAGGTGCCCTCGCCCGCCGTGACTAGCTCGGGAGCCGTGTGAAGCGTAGCGGCTGAGGCTGGTCGCCGAAGGCGACCAACAAGCCGAAGCTGCGGAGCGGAGCACGGGCGACCGTGCTTGTCACGCAAGGGCGAAAGGGCAACTCTTCCCGCAGCGCCGGAGCTAAGGCGGAGCCAAACCTTCGTCGCCCCGAGGTCGCTCGCTTCCGAGACCATAGCTCGCTTAGGGACGTCGCCGGCTCGCTACGCTCGCCACCTCCCCCCCTTGCGCTTCGCTATTTGGTCTCGTTGCTCGCTGACCTCGATGCTCCTCCGCGAGCCTTCGGGGGGAGGGGAGGGGGGCAACCCCCCCTCCCCCCACCCTTCCCCCTCAATGACCACGCCCACTTGGACGAAGCCACGCCCCCTTGAAACAAGAATATAATTTTTATAACTAAATAGAGCCATTATAACCTCAAAACTTTAACCATGAATATCTCCTAAACCATGGGGTTCCGCGGGGTGGGGGTGGTACTGGGGGGTAGCCCCCATCCCCCCCCCTCCCCCCTCACCCCTCCCCCCCCCATAAATCGACGGTCCATAAAGGAAATTTTTACGGTAAAAATTTCCTTTATGGACCGCGGAACCCCATGGTTTAGGAGATATTCATGGTTAAAGTTTTGAGGTTATAATGGCTCTATTTAGTTATAAAAATTATATTCTTGTTTCAAGGGGGCGTGGCTTCGTCCAAGTGGGCGTGGTCATTGAGGGGGAAGGGTGGGGGGAGGGGGGGTTGCCCCCCTCCCCTCCCCCCCAGGCGCGCTTCGCCCGAAGGCTCGCGGAGGAGCATCGAGGTCAGCGAGCAACGAGACCAAATAGCGAAGCGCAAGGGGGGGAGGTGGCGAGCGTAGCGAGCCGGCGACGTCCCTAAGCGAGCTATGGTCTCGGAAGCGAGCGACCTCGGGGCGACGAAGGTTTGGCTCCGCCTTAGCTCCGGCGCTGCGGGAAGAGTTGCCCTTCGCGCCTCCGGTTTTTTTCACCACTCTAACCTAACCTAACCTATCCGAACCAGGGAGAGCCCTAGATTCGGACTTTTGCAACCTAATATAACAAATCAAAAATTGGATTTTGGGATATTTTTGGATAATTATTAAAAAAACGACAAAATTTTATAAGTAAGCGTAAAAATTTCGATTGGGGGGGGGGGGGGGGGTTACCGCGTCAACGGAACATAAAACGTCATCTTGACGTCTACCATTTATTTATTTATTATTTACCTATCGTAGTGTGTTGTCTCAACTGAATTTTTATATGGGTCATTTTTTAAATTTACTTAGTCTACACACATATCCATCTCGTTGTGATACCCTTTTTTTTTTAATCTCACCATCCTAATTGTTAATCACTGTGGTCAGTATGGATGGGACATATGATTTGTATGAAAATCTTGTTTAATTGGTTCAATATATTTTTTAAATTGCATGTTCTCATGTTGAATACCAAAAGTTTTGCTGCTACAGCCTTTGACATAATATATTAATCCTTTTTTTTTTTTTCTTTAAGCTTTGATCTTTTTATTAAAGGTTTATATATTTATCCAGTTTAAATAACGTACTGCGGTTTTACAGTGCATGTTAAGGAGGAGGAAGACATTGTAAAATACGAAACGGAGTGGGAGTGTAATGCGTGCCTCCATGGTATAAGTGAGGCAGCTGCGCAAGCTGGTCTTTATGAACATCACGAGGTGAAGGATGAGCTTGTGCTGGGGCCTGAGAGCCTGCAGCCGCCCGACATAGTATTCGCGCTTCGTGGTAAGTTTCTTTATCAGGTATGTAGGGTAAAAAACGGAACCCTATTACTAACCTGCTAGTTCAAGGTTAATTAGATGGATCGTTGAAATTTTCACCCATGATGTATTTCTTTTGCTGCTATATTACCAAATTCTAAAAACAATAAAATATTCAAGGGGGCTCCCATTCAACAAACATGATCGGTTGCGTTAACTTTGCAAACTCATTTGTATGCGGCGTCATACATACCAGCTGCAAATTTAACTGCCCAGTAAGTACTAATACTTACGGAAGCCTCGGTGCGCGATCCAGACTCTCACTTGGCTGGTTTTTGTGATAGTCAGAACTTTTAAATAAGAAAAAGATCTTGGATCATTCCAGAACTTGAAAACTTTAACTGCAGACTTTAAATACCACTGGGTGTAGTCTGTGATTATTGTAGGTTTCCTTTTTAGGGTTCCGTACCTGAAAAGGAAAAAACGGAACCCTTATAGGATCACAATGTTGTCCATATCTCTGTTTCTGAAGACCATTTTTCTGAGGAACGCTTGGATATATGAAGTTGAAATTCATATCAAATAGTCAGGTCTACTGTCCCTTGCAGCTTTGAAAAAAACAAATTTCTAAGCCAACGCGATCAAAAGATACAGCCGTTTATGCTGCGAATTTTCGGCACTCGCAAGGGAATTAAAACCTACACCTGTGAACTCAGAATTTTGAAATTTGGTACAAAGCAATCTCATAGCACAGATAAAGGGAAAATAGAGAAAACCTTAAATTTTTTGTCACATCACATTGTACGGTGCGGCAGTCCACTCGCACTTGGCCGGTTTTCTTTTTTTTTTCATCACACTGTTAATGATTTTACGTATAGCAGCCCAGGCGTTAGATGTGATGGATCGACCCCTGCTGCGGGACTGTGTAGTGCGGCTGGACCGCGTCCAGAGCCTCGAGGCGCTGCTCAGGGCCGAAGCGCGCCGGGGGACGTCGCAGGACGATGGAAGGCGTGACGGTGATGTGGATGGTGAGTTGTTTTGCTTTCACGACGCGGTTGGCTCGGTTTGTATAGACCTGCCTACTGAGCCGGCGGTCCCAGGGCAAATATTTGTGTGATGAACTCGAATATTTGAGCTTGGGTCATGGTTGTTCTATGTATTTAAGTACCTATTTATTTATCTATATTAGTATGTGTATCGTCGTCTAGTACCCATAACACAAGCCTTCTTGAGCTTAATTTGGGAATAGATCGATTTATGGGAGGTTGTCTGATTCTCTCAATTATTTATATTTATAATATTTTCTTCGGTTTCCGCGACTGTCACACATTTAAATAAAACAATTTAAACGGATTAAAATTAACGGATTAAATTAGTGTTAAAAGTAGTATATGTAGAGTTTTTGATTAAAAGTAATTCATAGTAATAAATAAGGCAATCTGGGAGTTTTCTTTGGCGGTTCTTTCTCCTCAGTAAGCCTTTAGTGAACCGCTGGTAGATATTTTAAATAAAATAATAAATGCCCTTCTGGCACATGTGTAACTGTCTTTACACATTAGGCCCATCTGGCATGTATGAACACCTTTATTTTAAATTAATATTTGAAAAATGGGTAGTTTGCAGAAATGTAACTTTGACAGAGAAAAATTGTGTTTTTCTCAGTCAACCTTTGACAACGGTATCTGTAAAGGTACTGAAACGTCAGGGAGGCTCAAATAATTAATATACGCGATATAATCCGCTTAAATTGTTTTATTTAAATATTTATATTTATTTATTTTATTCAAATATTTGTGTGATGAACTCGAATATTTGTGCCTGGGTCATGGATATTATTTGTATTTATGTATGTATTTATCTATATAAGTATGTTTAATGTCGTCTAGAGTTCATAACACACAAGCATATTAAAGCTTACTGCGGGACTAGATTGATTTGTGTGAGGTTGTGCGATATTTATTTATTATTTATATTATTATCATTTTCATTATGACTTTAAAATTGGTACTCAAATCGACTCTATATTTTTCCTTTTGTATGTATAAATCGTCATGTAATTTTATCAAAGTGCTTCTATTTATGAACGTAATGGAGTAATTTGTTGTTTATTCAGCTGTTGAATGGAACAATGGCAGCCAGGTCAGACAGTCGTTCTGAATAGCAGTGTTGGACAAACAGTAATTGAATTACAATTACAAGGAAAAAGTCATTTAAATTTCAATTACGAAAAGACTGCCACATTTTGTATTTGTAATCAAATAACTTTTGTAATAAAACGCTTTTGTTCATTTTTATTTCCCGAATCAGCTTAGAAATAGAAGTTTGTATATCAAGTTGGCTCATAATGAGGTGTGATGTATTTTTAGTACTTATTGTATTTGTACGATTGAGATTAAAAACTAAGTTAAAATATGTTATAGGTATCAATGTTTTTTTCGTCCAAAAATTGAATAAAATTGTAATTGAAAGAGGAAAACAAAATTAACTTTTTTGTCCAACACTGCCATGGGTTATTTTTTATTGTATGTTATATTATATAGAAAGTATTATTAAATTTCCTCTTATATGCCTACTAAGAAACGGTTTACATATAGTAATTGAAATTACAAATTAAAATGTAATTATAATTACATGTAATTGCAATTACATTTAATTTATTTACTTGTTATTGAATTAGTAATCAAATTACAAATAACTAGCGACCCGCCCCGGCTTCGCACGGGTACAATGCTTCATTATGCGTAAAATGTATTGTGTTGTCCAGTTCGTGTATACATATTTGGGTTTTAGATGGATGTCATGTTCGGCTTTAGTCATGTTCTGCTAAAGTCATATTCTGCTTTCGTCATGTTCTAATTTAGTCATGAATTAGTCACGGTCTCTTGTTGTCATATTCTGCTTTCATCATATTCTACTTTGGTAATATTCTGCTTTGGTCATATTCTGCTTAGGTCATATTCTGCTTTCACCATATTCTGCTTTCGTCATATTCTGCTTAGGTCATATTCTGCTTAGGTCATATTGTGATTAAGATCAATATAATGTAAGAGCCAGGGTGGCCGAATAGTTTGTGGATTATTTTTTTACTTATATAGTGTGAAAACCTATCGGGCCACCCAGGCTGTTACAATATTTTTTTTTATCTAGCCTTTTGGACTGTCCCACTGCTGGACAAAGGTCTTTCCCCCTGATTTCCACAGGTCCCTGTCTGACGCTGCCTCCGACCAATTGCTGAGGAATGCGTCTATGTCATCCCGCAATCTCCGTCTGAGCCGGCCCCGTTTACGTCGCCAATTTTGGGGCACCCACTTGGTGGCTATGCTGGCCCACCTTTCCGGGTTCATACGGCAGACGTGGCCTGCCCAGTCCCATTTGAGCCTGGCTGTTTTATTGCCTACGTTAGCTATGCGTGTTTTTGAGCGCAGCGGGGTGTTTCGGATACGATCCGTCCTTTTCACCCCTAACGTACTGCGCTCCATGGCCCGTTGGCAAACCTTCAATTTGGGCTTTTGGTACTCAATAAGGGACCATGTTTGGACACCGTAGGTTAGGACGGGCAGAATAAACATGTCGATGAGTTCCCGCTTCAGTGACAGTGGAAGGTTTCCCTTCATGAATTCTTTCATGGACCAGTAGCTCTTCCAGGCATTTTCGACGCGGCGTTCGACTTCTTTATCTTGCCTTTTGCTGAAAGAGACTAGCTGGCCCAAATAAATATACCTACTCATCGACATATTGAATGATCTGCCCGTCTACCTCGACCCTACGTTTCGTGCTATTGGTCATTAATCGGGTTTTGGGACGATTCATTTTTAGTTCAACTTGAAGGCTTGCTGTGCTTAGATCTTGGAGCATTAGCTGAAGCTCGTCTGCAGAAGAAGCAAAGAAGCCGATTTCGTCGGCGAAACGAAGGTTTGAAAGCCTTCTATCACCAACTACTATTCCCTTTGCCTCCCAGGAAACTGCCAGGCTCTTGAAGACTTCTTCGAGTGTACTTGTGAATAGTTTCGGAGATAGCGGGTCCCCCGTTTGACGCCTCGCTGCACATGTTCCTCGCTGTAATATATATATATATACATCACTCACCTACGATTCGCCGATGACATAGTAGTCATGGCTGAGACCGTGGAGGACCTAAGTACGATGCTCGAAGATCTCGGTGGAGCCTCTGAGCGAGTTGGTCTAAGGATGAACATGAACAAATTGAACATGGATAAAACAAAAATCATGTTTAATGCCCACGTTCAACCACGACCGGTATAAATTTGAGACTCTACGCTCGAAGTTGTGGACAACTATGTATACCTTGGAAAAACTGTCCAGTTAGGTAGGTCCAATTTCGAGAAAGAGGTCAATCGTCGAATCCAACTTGGCTGGGCAGCGTTTACGAGCTGGGCTACGTACTATCTTTTCGTCCAATATCCCGCAGTGTCTCAAGACAAAAGTCTTGCCAGTTGTGTTGCCAGTGATGATATACGGAACTGAAACGTGGTCGCTCACGATGAACCTTATAAGAAGGCTCAAAGTCACTCAGAGATCAATGGAGAGGGCTATGCTTCGGCTACACAACATGATTAGTAATTTACTGTCAAGAATAGTGTCATTGTCAGTTCTCCTATTCCACACCAGATGGCCAGTGTAGTTTAAAAAAAAACGGCATTTTATTGCAATATAAACATTTATGACGGCAAGAGCATATTTATTTAATGATATAATTATATCATTCATTTCAAGTCAAGCTATTTATTAATATACTGGCGCTACCATCTATGTAAAAGCTCTAAAAGTATATGAGTTAATTAGTACCAACTTTCACCACATGCAGTTAATTACCGAATTTTAAACTCTAATTACGGGAGAACCCCATTGATTTTTAAGTTAATAATTATCTAACCGCCTTTTTTGGGTCATTATAAAACTACCTGCACCAGTCTCATCTCTGTTGGTGGTTGGGGACACCCCCCATACAAAGCCCATAGTCCTTTTGTACCGTAAATAAGTCTAACGGACCGTCCGGCTTATATGTATGTATGTATGTATGTAAACACTTTATTGCACATAAAACAATATTGAGAAAAACTCAAAAACAAAACATGTGTCCAAGGGCGAACTTATCCCTGTAAGGGATTTCTTCCGGTTAACCTTTGAGCAAATGTGACAGAAAACTAGACATTGAAGTGATAGACAAACGAACAAACTAAAACGAGCAAATATACTAAATGTAAATATAACCTTAAGATAAATAAATACGGTAAATATATATGGAAAGGAATTAAGTTTATTGGAGCGGAGCGAGCGAAGCTCCCATGGATCGACTCGAATGGACTTTGTAACAATGCGCAGATCTCAGCGAGTTCTCAACCGATTTTGGAAATTGTTTTAAAATGCACAAATTAAATTTCGCTAGGTCTAGACGAAGAGAAAATTTCGAAAAAAAAAAAAAAAACTCCGCTCCAATCTATGGTGCAAGCTTAGCCGGTGGCTGACTCTGCATCGACCTAGTATATATTATCATGTATACATAAACTTAATTTCTTGATAACGTATGGGCCAGACGGTCCCTTGGACTTATTTTGTTACTCTATGAAATGGCTAAGCCATACTTTTGAAGCCAAGGTGTGGGATTAGTAAACTCTGGACTTAGGGACTTGGCTTTTCCAGGGATCTGATAACTTTTTTACAGCGAAAGCGTTATGAGCATGTGAGTCTAGGCCGCCAATTTTACATGAAATATTTTTGGTGGGATAAAACTATCTACACCGGTCTCATCTCTGTTGGTGGGTGGGGACACCCCCCATACAAATTTGCCCATCGTCCTTTGTACACGTAAAAAAAGGGATGTAATTTAAATTATCGGTTTATCTCATGGTGTGGGGTATCGAAGATTAGGACTTTCAAAACTAAGTCAAGTTACCTAGCTCATCCAGTGCATTTGAAGTATAATAATATATTTTGATTGTCTTGGCTAATAACTTCGAAATTTTGTCATTATAAGCATTAACTAGTTTGACTTTAACGATTTTTTCCCGGAATGTTGCTTTTCAAATTTCAATCTTAGAGAAGACAACTTTCGTTACCACTGGCTTGGGATCTTGTTGTACCTACATAAATAGTCAAGGATCAAGCTCGACTTGGACTTGGACCGAAGAAGAAAATTCCGGGACGAAACTTCTGTTTGTTTAAAAAATATGAAATAAAAATAAAAGTAAAAATTTGAAAAACTCCCGAAATGACAACCTATAAAATGAAAAAAAGGAATAAAATCTAGGTAAGAAATGTGGACGGTCCCCGACGCAACCAAGCTTGGATTATTGTTCTACTGTTAGTTGTAAAGGCACATTTCGTTGATTTTATTTCTTTTTTTCATTTTATAGGTTGTCATTTCGGGAGTTTTTCAAATTTTTTATTTTTATTCTTATTTTGAGTGCCTCCGGTCAGTTAGTCCAGATTTTACTATACTACTAGTACGTATGGCTAAATAAGAGCATGACTAAAGGAGAACATGACCAAATCGGAACATGACTAAAGCATAATATGACTAAAACGAACTCTAATTATGACCAAACAAGAACATGACTAAACCAGAACATGAGCGAATCACAGTATGACCAAAACTAGATTATGACTTAAACCGAACATGACCAAGAATAGAACATGACTAAAACCGAACATGACATCCATCTAAAAACCCAAATATTTCATTCATTCATTCAAACTTTCCACTTGAATCACTCTATTAAAAAAACTGCATCAAAATCCGTAGCATACTTTTAAAGATCTAAGCAAACATATAGGGACAGCATAGCGACTTTGTATAATACTATGTAGTGATTAATTACTCTCAACACTGAATAGCTGGACTGACTCGCTGTTTGTTTCAGTAAAATTAAATTTGTCTGAGTGCGCGCCGCGACTCGTGTTGAGGGAGTGTGTGGTGAGGTTGGAGCGCATCGTCTGGCACGGGCTTGCCACTGACACACGCAAGAGCAAGACACTTACGAGACGTGCTGGAAACAAATCTGATGTGGGAAATGACATACGTATCACTGACATTGACACTGTGAAACGGACCAAAGCAAAAAACGGAATGGACCATGTTGCGATGAGCCAAAGCCGCGATAAGGACAGGCGCCGGGTCCCCGATAACGGTGAGTCGTGTTTTTAAAGCCCGACCAGAAATATATGAGGATTGTCAAGAGTGCGCTATTTATAAGATTTATATGGCAACAATTTTGCAACTTATCGCAACCGCACTATAATGACATTGGTGTAAATATCTGTCAGTTCGAATGTTAACCTCGTAATGTCATTTAATGGAATGCACTCTTTTCCTGGCTGTTTTTCGTGTTGACACACGTGTACACTTTATTTCACGACCGTGAACGGTTTTCGGTATGTTCTTTGGATATTTTTAAATATTTATCTTTTAAAAAACAACCACGAATGACATTCCCATTGTTGACAAACCATCATAAAATCATTGCCAGTGTAAGAAATAAGTTCAAGTGAAATTCCGCAATATAGCGCATCGTCATATATTTCAGGTCAGGCTTTACCATATACCAAATTTTTCTTTTCAGAATCCCCATAATTTTACAAAACTATAATCGTATGACGAGCATGAAACTTAAACGCACTTTTTCACGGTGAAAGTAGCAATTACTCTCCATACAAATATTGGTAACATATAATGACGTCACGATTAGGTAGCCATTTGTATGTAGTAGCGTTTTAGCGCTCCGTAGTAAAGTTGAACTTTGACGGTCATTCTGACTTAATAATTTATATAGGCTTTTAATTTTAGAGCAGTTCTAGTGTAGTTAGTCCTTTATAGACATTTAATCCCAATAAAAAATAGAATCGACTGTCTGTGTAGAATTTTACTCGAATATTTGTTCTCGGTCTTGGGTCATGATATGATAGTTATGGTTATGGTTATGGTTATGGGCTCCGTTTTCCGCACTTAGCCCGTGTATATTCGGGCCGTTGTGCGTGCATGTTTGCCAGCTAATAGTCTAGCCAGCCTAACTCCGTCCAGAAGCGCAGGATTCTCCTGGTGTCTCCACAGGCTTCACGAAGTGACCTCGGTGCTTTGAGGATTTCAGCCCGTTGCTTAGCTACGGCGGCGCATTCCAGGATCACGTGGGTAGCTGTTTCTTCGGCCGACAGGCATCCCCTACATAGGGGGCTATCAGTCATTCCTAGAACATATAAGTGCTTGTTAAGTGTGCAGTGTCCAGTGATAGTGCCTACTACTACTCGCAGGGCGGGCCTGCTTAGCGATAATAAGCGCTTTGTCAGGCGTGTGTCCGGGTATGGGACTGTTTCCCGGGACTGCCTGCATGTACTGGTTTCTGCCCATTGATCGGCGTGTTGTGATCGTGTTCTGTGACGAAGCCATGTACGCAGCTGATTAAACGCCAAGGGGAGCAAAGGATCTGGGCCAATTGCCGATTGATCGGACCCTCTCCTTGCCAGCTGGTCGGCTGCGTCGTTACCTAGAGACCCACTATGCCCTTTAATCCATTGCAACGTGATCCGATTATTCGAACCGATCGTTTGCAACGCTGAGTGACACTCTAGTATGAGCCCGGATTTGATTGTTTTATTCTCCAGAGCTCGTAAGACTGCAGCGCTGTCGGAAACAATACGTATCTTTTGGTCTTTGATACCTCGCGCAGCAACTGCCTTAGCAGCCTGTGTGATGGCAAGGCATTCACATTGGAAGATGGAACTGTATTTGCCTAAGGCTATTGATATGTTTACGTTTATTTCAGGTGAGTATATTCCAGCTCCTGTCCCTGTTTGTGTCTTTGACCCGTCCGTATATATGCGTATTTCGTGTATATCGGATTGATCGTTAGGTTCTTCAATCAACTCGATTTCGTATCTCTTATTGAAGTAATGCTGTTTGGGTATCTTGTCGTTGGGAGCAGCTATCATTGGCTCGTGTTTAATAGCCTCCTCAAGTATTTCGGCATGACCCCCGTGTGCTACACCCCAGAGGTTAAGCGTCTTCAGTCTGATAGCTGCTGATGCCGCCTCTTGCTGAATGAACAGTTCAAGGGGTGGCAGTCCTAGCAGTACCTCCATTGCCGCTGTGGGTGTTGTTCTCATACAGCCCGTCGTTGCTACACAAGCAAGTCTTTGAAATTGCTGCAGTTTATGTTTGGCTGTTGTCAGTTTGGTTCTGGGCCACCAAACCACAGCGCCGTAGGTGATAATAGGTCTTATCACCGCAGTGTAAAGCCACATTGTGATCCTGGGGTGTAAGCCCCAGGTTCTACCAACTAGTCTTTTACACTGCCAAAATACGACGCAGGCTTTGTTCAGTTTGTTTTCTAAGTGTTTGTTCCATAGTAGTTTGTCATCCAGGATGACGCCCAGATACTTGACCTCTTTGCTGAGAGTCAGAGTTGTGTTTTGGAGTTTTGGCAAGCGACTGATATTTATGGTTCGCTTCCTGGTGAACAAGACTAGTTCTGTTTTAGCTGGGTTGACTGACAGGCCATGGTCAGAACACCATTGTTCGACGATTTTGAGTGCCTCTTGCATAAGGTCGCAGAGGGTTGCCTCAAACTTTCCTCTTACGAGGATCGCTACATCGTCTGCATAGCCTACAGTGTAGATGCCTGCCTCGTTAAGCTTCCGGATTAATCCGTCCACTACGAGGTTCCACAGGAGTGGTGATATAACTCCACCCTGTGGGCAGCCTCTTGACACGATAGCTCGAGTTGTGCCATTCACTGTTACCTGTACAGCCCTTTGTCTCAGCATGTTGTCGATCCAACCTGCTACGGTTTGATCGGCTCCATGTCTGAGCAGGGCTTGGCTAATGCTGTTGAATTGCGTCTTGTCGAAGGCTCCTTCGATATCGATGAAAGCCACAAGCGCTGAGGATTGTGTTGATAATGCGTGTTCTATAGGTGAAACAACGCTGTGTAGTGCTGATTCGGTTGATTTGCCTGAACTGTAGGCGTGTTGTTGGGGGTGAAGAGGATATTGCGCCAAGGTCCCATCTCTGAGATCGCGGTCACAGAGGCGTTCCAGAGTTTTTAATAGGAACGACGTCAGACTTATCGGCCTGTATGACTTGGGCTGCGTATAGTCACTCTTACCTGGTTTGGGTATAAATACCACCTTAACTTCTCTCCATTTCTTGGGAATATATCGATGTCTTAGGCAGGCCTGATATATTTGGACTAAGTGTGGCGCAATGGTGTCCTTGCACCACTGCATAAGCCCTGGGAATATACCATCTAAGCCTGCCGCTTTGAACGCAGAGAAGCTGTTTATTGCCCATAACACCCTTTCCAGTGTTACAATTCTTTGGGCAGTGTGTGTGGCTTCAACAGGTGATTGATCAAATTCCTGTTGATCTGCCTGGTCCCATGCACAGTTCTCCGTAATGGAGCAGCCTGGGAAGTGTGTATTAAGCAACAATTCACACATCTCACTATCAGTGTTAGTATAAGTGTTGTCTGGTTTTTTCAGAGAGCCTAGGTTACGGTTTGGTTCGCTGGATAGGATGTTTTTAACCCTGGCTGCCTGACTGTTTGATTCTATGTTAGTGCAGAAGGCTCTCCAGCAATCGCGTTTCCTCTCACGGATTCGCTTTTTGTACAGAGATTGGGTTTGCTTGTAGGCATCCCAATCCGAGCCCTTCCTTGTGTTGCTCGCTCTATTAAACAGCTTGCGTAGTTTGCGCCGCATTTTCTCCAGATCCGGCCCCCACCAGCTATTGCGGTTGGAGACCTTTGTGGGGGGCGTTATTTCTGGACAGGTTCTTGTAAATGAGTTGATTAGTGTCTGTGTCAGTTCATTAACGTGTCTCTCTATGTCAACAGGTCCGTCATACTTAAATGTCACTTGTGGAGCTAGATTAGCGGACATTAATTGACTGAATCTGGCGCGGTCTGTCCGTCGAGGGTTGCGCCATAGTTCCTGTTTTTTGGAGTCCACGTTTAGTTTGTATCTTACCCATCTATGGTCAGAGCACGACAGGTCCTTTGACACGTGCCAGTCGGAGATTAGCTCCGATACCCGTTCCGTAGTGAGTGTGATATCTATAATAGTTTGAAACCTGGAGGTAACAAAGGTTGGCTCTGACCCCCTGTTTATAAGCTTAAGATTGGTTGAGAATAGAAAGGTTACAAAATCCTCACCTCGTTTGTTAGTGGATTCGCTGCCCCACAGTGTGTGGTGCGCGTTGGCATCCGCCGAGATGATCAGCTCTAGCCTTTTTTCCTCGCAGTGTCTGATGAGTTTTGCCAGCTCAACCGTCGGTACGTCTGCGTCGCCCGGCAGGTAGGCCGACGCAATAATGACCTCTGGGATGCTAGGGCAGTTGTTTTGGAGTCTGACCGTGGTCAGGTCTCTGGAACAGAACTCATTCATCAAAATTGCATTGATAGATGTTGGTACATAAATGCAGGTGCGTGGGTTGGTTACAGTGGTGTCGAGTAATATCTTACCTCCGATGTTGTTAAGACCGCAAATCCTGTCCTTCCTTATCCACGGCTCCTGGATAAGGGCGACGGTCTTGTTGTTGACCTCCAACACTCTTCGCAAGGTAGCCGCCGCGGCTTGTTTGTGCTGGAGGTTGGTTTGAATGATGTTAATGAGGTGAGGAGGAGCGAAGAGGACTGCTCACTTCCTCATCCGTTTCTAACGGAATGTCCTGGTCCATCAGCTGCGCGACATCCTCCGCTAGGTCATCGGAACCGACATCCACTGCGGAGTTAGTCAGCGAGCAAGCTGAGGTGCCATCCTGCCTCTGCATTTCGGCAGAGTAGTGTTGGCTAACCATTAGCCCGCCGGTGTGACTCTGTCTTGCAACAGAGCCAGCGTGGCTAGCTGTGGACATAGCTGCGTCTGCTCCCTGGTCGTGTCCAGCGCTAACACTCTGCTTCTCAGCAGAGGAGTCACTGGTGACCGTGGGTGCTGTCGCAGCCTCAGCAGGGTCTGGCGGCACATCTTGCAGCTTCCCCGTGCTGCCGAAGAAACGGATATAGGCGTTCCCTAGCTTATAGCATAGGCGTCGCCCCCTCGCTAGGATCCCTGGGATCTGGTCGGCCGGAATACCCAGCACCAAGAAGGTACCCGGGGGATTTCCTTCATGGCGCTCGATATGGTAAAGCGACCAGTTGCTGACCTGATACAGCTTGTTCTGCCCTATCAAGATGCGATGTATCATCTTGACATCATCCGAACAGTTCGGTAACAGGACAGCGGACTTTACCCGTTTAGGAATGTCCGTCTGGCGCTTCACCACCAACACAGTGTCGGGAATTGGTGACACAAGAGTGGCTACGGTGTCTTTGAGCCATTCCACGTCCTTGACATCCTCGCATTGGAGCTTGAGTACTCCCTCGCTGAAAAACGGTTTTCCGCGGAAGGAGGGCCAGTACGGGACGGCGTTGTGACAACCTGGATCATCCGCAATGCCTTCAATGCAGGTTTCCAAGGTTTTCTTGATGCTCTCCACTTGGTCAGCAGTCAAGTTAGTGAAAGGCTCCGCCATCACTGCGACAAAGAGGTCGTTCAACACGACTGTGTTGGCGTATGTGACGGCAGTGCTCACTAAACTTGTGGAGGCCTTTGCTCTTTTGTTGGCGCCGATAATGGGCGATTGTGTATCGTCGGGCCGAGGGCGTTTGGATGTTGGGGCGTTACCCTGGCCTTCTGGTTTTTTAGGCGCAGGATTCGCCTTCCTGCCTCTGCCTCCGCGTTTCTTTTTGTGGGGCGCGTCGGATTTCTCCTTCGCACCCGCCTGGCTGGGCTGGGTTACCGTTTCAGCGCGCTGCTTAGGGCCACCTTGGCTTTCGCTGGGGCGGCTCTTGGGCTTCGCGTTTATTCCGGTATCGGGGACTGTTGCCAGTCCTTCGGCTGCCTCCTGCCTTGCGGCCGGTGGCTGCCTCCTTCCCAATCTAGCCTGGGCACGTTGAGCTGCACGCTTGGCTGTGCGTTTTTTGTTACGCAGGTCTGAGGACGTGCGCTTGCGTTGGACCACCTCCCACTGCTGCTCGCCCGGCACTGACGGGCCGGGGGCGCTGACGGTCGGTGTTGTGGTGTTGTGACTGGGCGCTCCATTGGGAGCTGCGGCCTGTCGTTTGTCAATGTTTTGTTGTTTTTTACCTTTACTCATGTTGTCCATTGTTATGCATGGTTTGGTTTTCATTCTCCATGGCGTCCCACCCTCCTGGGAGCCCGCAGATGGGGATGCTCATTCGAGCACCAGGACCTACCACGGAGAGTATAGGGCCCAGGATCCGCGATGCAGCGAGCCTAAACGATGCGAAGAGTACTACGGTTGTCGGGCCGAGATTTTGACCCGTACTCACCGTAGCATCCGCGCTCCGCCGGCTGCGCACCTCATGATCCTGTAACCCTCGCCAGCTGCCTTTAAGAGGTGCCTTTGCCGGTTACCTCAGGGTGGCTAGTCCCTGAGGCTGTCGTTTCGGCTGGAAATCCGGACCAAAGAGGGCGTGTTGCCCCCACAGGTAACAACAACCCGACCTGTGGTAAGCTCAACCCCCCAGGACTCCATCATCCCCCCTACGACGCTCGACTACGCACGGCACAAAGCGTAGGTGGGCTTTGCACTCTCCACTTGGGAGAGGCCGGTCTGACACGCCCACAGGTCATGACCTACCAGTCCTTTTTGCTGCAACTGCTGCAAGGTCGCTGGTGAAGCCTCTTCGGATAAAACTCCGGTGGTTGTTGGTGGCTCTTCGCCAACAGCCAGTGAGACCCCTTGCGGGGAGTTACTGACTGTTGCCCAGGGTATACCGGCGATTCAGGGATTAGCGTTCCGTTTGGACGGATCCTCGCGGACTGCTCATCCCACTCGCACTCGGGGAGGTGACCTACGCATACCCCATGATATGATAGTACCGCCGCGCCACTGTCTTAGCCTACCTTCTAACCTTTGAAGAAATAATTAAAACTATTATTTGTCATCGTCGATCGATAAAGTGATCAGCAATAGTTGACGTGGATTCTATTTTCCAGTGACAGGTGCAGCCGCGAGACCCTCCGGGCTGCAGGGCGGGCGTTCGATGAAACGTGAACGAACCGACTCTGGAGACAGAACTTATTCTTGTGGATTTTGTAACAAGAAGTTCAAACTATCGTGTAATTTAAGGACACATGAACGAATTCACACGGGCGAGAGACCTTATAGTTGTGGAATATGCGAAAAGAAGTTTACGCAATTGGGTAATTTGAAGAGACATAAACGAACTCACTTAGAAGAAAAACTTTATTCTTGCGCGGTATGTAAAAAGAGATTTACAGAGAAGGGTTCATTAAAGAAGCATGGACTGATTCACACGGGTGAAAGACCTTATACTTGTGTAGTATGCAGGCAAACGTTTAAGCGGTTGGAACATTTGTATAAACATGATATGATTCACACGGGAGAAAAACCATTTTCATGTGAAATATGTAACAAGAAATTCAGTTCTGCGGGTAACGTAAAGATACATGCAACATCTCACAGTGACGAACAACCCTATTCTTGCGGGATTTGTAAAAAGAAGTTTAAAGAAAAGAGTTCACTAAAGAAACATGATCGAGTTCATACGGGAGAAAGGCCGTATTCCTGCGAAGTATGTAACAAGAAGTTTACGACATCAAGTAACGTAAGGAATCACAAACTAATTCACACAGGAGAGAAACCCTATTCCTGCAGCATATGTAACAGGAAGTTTGGGTCATTAGGTAACTTAAACACACACGCACGAACTCACACGGAAGAAAGACCTTTTTCTTGCATGATATGCAAACGGAATTTCAAAGACAAGAATGCATTAAAAAAACATGCTGTGATTCACACGGAAGAAAAGCCCCATTCTTGCGAAATATGTAGTAAGAAGTTTAGGCGGTTGACACATTTAAAAAATCATGAACGAACTCACTCGGGAGAAAAACCGTATAACTGCACAATTTGTAACAAGAAGTTTGCACTGTCGGGGTACTTAACCATACACAAACTAATTCACACGGGAATAAAACGGTTCTCTTGTGGAATATGTAATAAGAGGTTTACACTGTCGAGCCATTTAAAGATTCATGAACGCACTCACACGGGAGAAAAACCTTATTTTTGTAGGATATGTGATAAGAAGTTTGCAGTGTTAAGTAATTTAAAGAAACACGAACAAAATCACTCTGGGAACAAGCCATACAGTTGTGATTTGTGTCAGGAGGGATTTATACAAAAATATCGTTTAGTTGCACATATACTGACTCACAAGAGGAAAGGGCATTTTTGAAATTATATTTAAAGCAGTGCTGATATTTTGATGTATTGGTATTGATAACTGTGGCCGACCTTAGGTGTTCAATGAACGAACAGAATGAATTACAGTCTGGTTTTTTTAAGCACACATTTGACACTTCTCTGTTGATGTTTGTAGTGATGTAGCAAAGACATATTGTATGCCAAATCTAACGATTATGAATGGTTAATCGAATCAATTTATCGACGAACTTTTTTCATGCATATATTTTTGTATCTTTAGTTTAAATCAGTGTTTTTTTTTGAGCTACCAGCCGTGGGACTCACTGCAGTTTTCTGATAATAGTAATTTATTTTATTATTCTTTCTTTACTCAATTGTTTCAAATCCATACTAATATTATAAATGCGAATGTGTGTCTGTCTGTCTGTTACCTCTTCACGCTTAAACCGCTAAATCGATTTTGATGAAATTTGGCATGGAGATAGTTTGAGATCCGAGGAAGGACATAGAATTTTCATCCTGGAAATTATCCCTAAAAAGATTGAAAAGTGAGTAAGTAATTCATGATAACATTGATGGACCCTGTAGGAAATGTAATTATTAGACCAAAAGCACAATTGCTCTTACATTTGCTTAGGCGCTTTTAATAATCCCTTTTATTAATTAAGGTGATTAGGTGGATATCTATCGTGTTGCACGAGATTGCTTCCATACTTCCAAGTTCCACGCGAACGTAGTCGCGGGCAAAAGCTAGTAGAAATATAAAGACGTTTACAGATACTTGAAAAACCACTATGTCATTGCTTGTCTTTTTTATGGAATTCAGTAGGTCGTGCAGAATTACGTCATATGGGTCCTGTCATGTGTTAAATGTGTGTTTAAAAAAAATCAGACTAAGTATGTCCCTGACGCGCGCACTCCCTACAGCGGCGGATGAGACCCTGTGTTGTAAGAAGAAATATTAAAATATAATAAACTTCCTTAATAACATTATACATATTCCTACTTATAAATAAAATTTTGAGTTGTTTGTAATGTAAGCTGCTGATTATAATTGTAAACATAAGAATACCTAAAGTAATCGAGGGGTTTACAGTTTCAGATTTTTTTTTGTTTAATTTTCAACTAGAATATCAAGATGATGAGACTTATACAATGTTAGATATATATTCTACATAATGTTAACGTTTACTGCACTAAATGAATTTCGACTGTACGTTTCACATATTTATCTTACGAAAATATATTGCATGTAAATGGGACACTTGTTTTATTATTTTCATTACAGTATCCTTGGTCTAGAATAAAAATAAAAGTAAACAGTTATTTTAGAACTTTGTCATTATTTATACAAAAAAAAAATTGAAAGAAAAAGTGAAGTGGCATTTCTACATAAAAAATAGAATCGATAAAAAGATTCCATAAAAATATTTAAAATTTAATTACATAAATAATGACAAAAACGAATAATGAGAGGAAGAAAAAAGATACTTAAGCGCGACACCCCTTCCAACCGTCGTCCTCTAGTCAACTCTATGAAAATGTAAATATTGACACAAAGGTTAATTAAAAAAGAAAAATGTAATGTGATCTATACAATAAAAAAAAGATTCAATACAAACATTTTTATATTCGCGTATATACACACCACAATTTTTATATTTAACCACTGATACAAATACAAAGGTCAAAGAAAAATTGATATGCGTAACCTAGAGGTTCGACTCCCGGTCTCGGTCTCTTCCACCAGAGCTATCCGTATCGTATCACAGTCCCGCTCATTTTTGGCAGTTATGTCACCGGCTCACCGAGATTCACCAATGACTGTCCTTGTTTTATTATAGTTATAGATAACTAGCTGTGCCCCGCGGTGTTACGCGCTCATCCCACGGGAACACTAAATTTATTCGGGATGAAAAGTATCCTATGTCCTATCCCGGGTCTCAAACTATCTCCATACCAAATTTCATCTAAGTCGGTTCAGCGGTTTAAGCGTGAAGAGGTAACAGACAGACAGACACACTTTCGCATTTATAATATTAGTATGGATGTGGCAGATAGGTTCTCGAACGGGAACCACGTACTGGAAGACACCGCGTGTCTTCAGTTATGTCACCCACTCACGGAGATATAACCTACTTATGACTGCGCTTGTTTTATGACAATGCGGCAGAAAATTCTCGAGTGATTACCGCGTACCGGATGACGCCGCGTGGGTGGGCCTCCAGCAAAGTAGACAGTCCGGCAGTAGTATGGTATTTTTACATAATTTCAAAGATGGATCGAAGAAAGAATCGGTGCACGTCCAAACTATCGTATCGCCTTTGATAATCGGGCAAAAATCGACTTGAAATGGATCAGGGCGTATACGCACGCCGTAGCATGATCGCGAAAGTAATTTAATGACTTATATATTTATGAAACATTTAATGTCTCATTTATTTTATTGTATGTAATGTAATACAAAGATCAAAGCTAAAAGAAAAATTGAAAAAGGAGCTACCTGGTGGAAGAGACTGGGAATCGACCCCGGTACCTCTGTTAACCATTTCGCTACCCTAGCTTCTAATTTAGTGAATTATTTGGAAGAGCGGGGTCTCCTGTCACAGGTATTTACTATACTTACTAGAAGAATCCAACCCTTGTTATTATTGTAACCTGTACATTTAACAGAAATAAACATTTTTAATTTTTTTTCATCTAGAACGGTAGTGTTGACGTTACGCCGTCGCGATCATGCAACGCTTTCCTGATCGCGAGTGTGCGGGGTATTGAAGATACGCGTATCAACACGAAGTAACTAGTTATTAATCTGTGGTATCAACATGGATTTCGAGCGAGCGGATCCGGGCCGTTGCATGATCGTGAATCGTGACGACGCGACGCTGACGTCCACACTACCGTTCATGATACGCGACGGGGATCGGATCGGCGAAATGATAAAAAAATACACGCATGTTCGAAAAGTTAAATCGATTGTGAATCGATTCGATCAACCATTCATAATCGTTAGATTTGGCATACAATATAAATCGGATGGGATCGGATCGGAAGGTCTGGAGCGGGCTTAAGTGACAAAAGTGTTTAAAAAAAACTGATATGGACTAGAAACTACCAGTACCAGTCTACTGAACTTGTCAGCTTGTCACTGTCAAATGTCAAACGCCGGCGGCGTTACGCCGCCTAAAAGAATATAATAATCCTTTACTCTTTGATATAAACACTAAACGGTATATTTTAGACGTATATGACGTCGCCGAGAGACGCACGTGTATGTTTCTCATTCCTAATTTAACTAATTGCTACAATGATTGACGCCGCGGCTAACGATGCACTGGACGCGCTGGCGGCTTGTCCCTGCTGCCTCCTGGGCCCGCAACAGCGTTGTCTGAAGACGCCGTACACCCATCTAAACAACACTGAGATATATTCAGATATGCTGAAAGAATGCTTAAATATACAGGTAAATTAAGATTTCTTTGACTTGGCAATACGACGTTAATGAAGAGAAAGTTGTTATTCCTACAAATTCCTTCAAATTTACGTTCAAATTTTAGTATACAACTGAACTTTACAATTTGTAGTTATACTATTTATTTTAATAATAATAAAAATAATAAGACATTTATTCATTGTTTTTGTACATTTTGTCTTATTTACATACCCTGTACCTTTAAAATACTTTAAGTCTAGTTGCTTTATTAGTAATTTATAGGTTGTTAAGCTTAAGAAAAAATTTGGCTGACCATTGCATACTATTGCAGTCCAGCTTGCTTTTATAATGGGTGGCAACTCTGGTCATAATCCCATTATTAACTTATTTGTATTGCACTAAACAAAGTTTTTAAATAACTGAATATTGTGTTTAACTTGCAGTTAGATGTACCCAATGATGATTGTGGCATCTGTGAGGAGTGTGTGGTGCGCCTGCGAGACGCCAGCCACTTCAAGCGGCAAGTGCAGCGCAGCCAGCGGGAGCTGCAGGAGCGGCTGGCCAGAGCTATTAAAATCATAGGTAATTTTCACTCTTAAGGCTGATTTAGACGAAGACAATTTTGAGACGCCTAAATGACGGCGCCAGTGATTACCGCACAGCACACCTCCGACCGTTTGGACAATGACTATTTTCAGCCGCCTAAATCTCGCCGCCAGTTACCAGCAAGCCGTGTTTACACAGTGCTTGTTTTCAGTACCAGTCATTAGTGGCAGCGAGAGACGCGGAGGGGGGGGGGTCAGTGGCGCAAAAAAATAGGCCCGTGTTCTATTCCGCGCCAGCGCTGGCATGCCGCGAAAAAATGGCGCGGAAAGTGTTTATACGGTGCGTTTTCGAGGCGCCGTAATTTAGGCGTCTCAAAATTGTCTTCGTCTAAATCAGCCTTTATTATCAGCCTTTATTTATGACATGAAATTACATTCACTCAACATAAAGTATTTTCAAGTGTTCTGTTACTATTATGAAGTTATTTAATGTTGGTTTTTTTTGTTTGTTAATATAGAAGAAGCACCTCCTTTAGTGGTGAAGTCGGAGATAGCTGATGAGGACGGGACAAGTGATAACTTGTCAGGTCAGTGTCAACGTAAACACAAGCTTACTTAATTAAGGATTACTCACTTTTATAACTATTGTGGAAGAGGTTAATAGTTGTAGCTTGTAGTAATTGCGTCATTCCAGTGTTTAAGAGATGTATTTATAGCAGGTGAAGAGCTCCCAGACGAGGAGTCCGGCGCTGGCGTCGAGGGCGGGGGTGCTGCGTTACGTGAGTACCAAGTTTCTTCTTGTATAGGTACTGTATGTTTCTCATGCAAGAAATATTATCTGTCTCTTTCTTTGCTGCACTGTGAGAGAGTGACGGGTGATGCCATGTCGTGCGTCAAGTCGTGAAATGTAGTTGTGGATTTCACTATCCAAAGATTATAAATAAATAATAAATATTATGGGACAATCATACACAATATTCAAAGAAATTCAAAATTCAATACTCAAAGATTGTCTGAAAGAGATCGCTTTTTAGCAATAAGACGGCCTGTTGTCTACCGTTATTTATAAATTGTATTTGTCTTGTTTCCTTTTGTATACTTTTATTTGTCTGCAATAAAGTATTGTTGTATTGTATTATATTGTGGGCTGGTATACTCAAAGTATACCCTCAGTCGGAAGAAATACTGGACTGAAAGAATTAAGGGTAAATTTCCAATACACATAAAAAAGAAGATAATGGACTCAAACATGTTACCCACTCTTACATATGGTTGCCAGACATGGGCACCCGCGTCGGATATCAGAACAATGATCAGGTCATTCCAGAGAGCAGCTGAGCGAGTATGCTAGGAATTAAACTGAAAGATCGCGTCAAGAGTAGTGATATCAGAAGCAAAACAAAGATCATTGATGCGCTGGAAATGATCCCCAAACTAAAATGGAAATGGGCCGCACACCTTGCTAGACTAAAGGATAACCGATGGAGCCAGCGCATGCTACACAGTTTCTTGGCAGATGGCAAACGTAAACTCGGACACCCCCTTCGCCGATGGCGGGACGTTGTTGTGTCAGTGACAGGGAAATCTCTGGGTCCGAGGTGCACAACATCGAGATGATTGGCGTGAGATGGAGGAGGCCTTCATCCAGAAATGGAAGGTCCTTTTTTAAATTATAATATGTTATAATTATTATTACTGTTAGTGAGGAATAAAGGCTATTTTATTTTTTATTATACTCAAAGTAATGAAATAATGTCTTAATGTTTAAGTTATTAACGTTTAACTTTGCTATAGGTGAAGAATCTGACGATAAACCGGAGTTAGCGGACGAAGATGGACCGAGTGACAACTCGCTGGGTGAGTTCCTACTTGTACACATATTGTGCTCTAGCAAGTACTTAATGTTTATCAGCTGTTTAACAGTAGTGTTATTGCTTCAGGCGAGCCGGAGACGGCGCGCGACGCGGCGAGCGACGAGGACGCGATATCACGTGAGTCACACACATACCTCGGGACTTGAGAGCACGAGTGCTTTTTGTACAAGAGTAGACGTTCAATGCAAGGACCGGTAAATACTAATGAGTGTTCAATTTCACAGTTTTAAAATAAAGAAATACATTTATTCCTGACGTGACTATAAAAGGAATATAAACATAAAGAGTGACAAAAATAATAAAATATAAAACAATAGGCAACTAAGTATAATATTAAGGCTGCGCCACGATGCGGTCCCGCCTCCAGCCTTTGTATTATAACAATCCTGAAAAGTTATTTGATTCTGAGAAAAGTATAAATTATGACTAATGACAGTTAAGAATAAGAACTATATGTAACCCAATATGGACCCCCAAACGCCATTCCAAAAGCAATAAAAGCCAGAAGGCGAATTCTTTCGCTCGGCCGATTGTATCAACCTGACTGTATACCCACAGAGTGTGTAAATAAGTCTTGTGTTTACATTGTTTCAGCGTCCCTTACCCAATCCGAGATGAACACTTGCGCACAGGCAACCGCGCTGGACAGGGCTTGCTCGGTCCGTCTAGAGCAAGTGTTTGTAGACGCGGACCACAACACATGCAGGGTTGGTTCACAAACATACAAGTTGAGCCCATATTCACAAAGACTACCCATACAGGAAGAAAAAGAAAACGTTTCAGGGAAGAGCGAGATTAGCCGTAAGTATACGTTATGGTGACGCGGTTGGTGCAGTTTGTTAGCACATGCCTACTGAGCCGGCGGGCCCGGGTTCGAATCCCAGCCAGGACAAATAGTTGTGTGATGAACTCGAATATTTGTGATTGGGCCAAGGTTGTTTTATATTATATATAAGTATATATTTAGCTATATAAGTAGGTCTTGTATAACATCGTCTATTTAATATCACCCATAACATTGCTCTTGGTAGCTTCTTGAGCTTAATTTGGAACTGGATCGATTTGTCTGATATTTATTTATATTTTTTTTTATTTAATATATGCAAGTTGATACTCGTGTGACGTATTAGGAGAACCACGATGAGCAACTTTCACTGTAGGATACCCACCACTCCCGCTGATGACTCCTGCATTTGATGGTCGATCAGTTATATACAATCTGTTCTATTAACTCGTTGCTTACATAATAACAGACGCTACGATGGAGGTGCTAAAGAAAACTTATGTTACTACACTTATCATTTCCAGAAAATAACAAATTCAAATTCTTTATTGCATGTCACATTACAAATATAGTTGGAATTAAAAATAAATAGGTCTACATGTGACGCCCTGCAAAGGGCACAGCAATGTCAGAGGGCTAGAAGTTAATTTAATTACAATTATTTTATTCTATTCTTTAAATATCATACTAAATTCATAAATTATTACTACGCATTAATTTCAATTCTGATTATTCATGTTGTTTACTTATTACTAAGCATAATATGTATATATTCATACTCACATACTAACATGGTTAAAAAAATCATTTACATTATAAAAACAAGCATTAACTAAATACAATTTCAATTGTTTTTGGAACAATCTAGGGTCCTCTAGATCTTTTATAGAGTTTGGAAGGTGATTATAAATTTTGATAGTCATATAATGGGGGCCACGCGTAATAAGTTTTAATTTTGAGAAGGGCATTTGGAGTTGATTTACATTTCGTTCATTTCTTTTGATTTGTTTTGTTGCTTTAGGGGAATATAAATCAGTGTTTCCTTACGAATTTGCACGATTCAAATATATACATAGAAGCAACAGTTAGAATTTGGTGTTTGATGTAATAGGGTTTGCATGACTCCATTTGGTCTATATTTACCAAGATTCTGACACACTTTTTTTGCAAAATAAATATTGTATCGATGTCACAACTATTTCCCCAGAGAACCAAACCGTATGCTATTCGCGAATAAGCATATGAGTAATATGCCGTTAGGGCTGTCTGAAAGTCAGTGACTCGCTTAAGATGCTGAAGGGCGTATATGAAAGATGATAGCTTTTTTGATAATTTTTGGATATGGCCTTTCCAACTCAAGCTTGAGTCTAAGTCTATACCTAATAGTGTGGCAGAACTAACGATGTCTAAATTTGAATTATTATAATGGTAATCTAATGGCAATGATGCTTTTTGATACGGTTTAAATTGAATAATTTTAGTTTTATTTATGTTCAGCTGGAGGTTGTGGGATTGCAACCAACCTGTAATTTTATTTAATGTTAACTTTAATTTATTCTGAATTTCTGCAGTATCAGCGCACGAGAACAGCACTGATATGTCATCCGCGAAAAGCGTACTATGTTCGTCTAATATATCCGGAAGATCGTTTATATATATAAGAAATAGAACTACCTATTCGAGTATATATTATGGGCGAATTCCTTTTATACAGGGTGATCAATCCAAGTGGGTCAGTAGGGAGAAAACGAAAACTATAAGAGATAGGGAAATCTGTTCTAAGGAACCATAGCTTCGATTTGAGATTTAATAAAAATTGCATTTAATTTTTTTCTCGTATATCTCATGAATAACCGGGAATCGAACCCGGTTAAAATTGGAGAGGAGAAAAAAAATGAAGAGATGTCAATCTATCCTATTTTTTATTATGACAGCAAATGTCTGTATAAGAGTACATACATTTAGAGTGCTCTAAGAGTCAGAAATTGCTGTTAAAACTGAAAACGCTCCATACAAATATGCGTGTTGTGTACCTATGGAAAAATAACTTTTTCCATTTTGACCATGATAAATTCCGTTTAGGTTCATAGTTGTAATACAATTATTGTTTTGATGAATTATGAGGATATTGGGAACAATTTCATATCTGCTTTTGGATAAAAAAAAAAGTTAAATGTTCGTACCTTAAAGGAGTGTCCCTCTTTAACAGCAATTTCTGATTCTTAGATCACTTTAAATGTATGTAGTCCCATACAGACATTTGTTCTCGATAAAAAATAGGATCGATTGACATCTTAATTTTTTTTCTCTACTCAATTTCAAACGGTTTCGATTCCGGGTTATACATGACATATACGAAAAAAATGGAATGCAGTTTTTAATAAATCTTAAATCGAAGCCATGGTTCCTAAGAACAGATTTCCCTATCTCTTATAGTTTTCGTTTTCTCCCTACAGACCCATTTGGATTGATCACCCGGTATAAAAACGTGTAGTCTAGTTAACTTGACACTTAACAGGTTATTACAGAGTGAGGTTTAACTTAGCTGTATTTTATTTATTTTATACGGGTATACACAAATATACTTTACACAATAAGTATACTGTTAAAGCCGCCTACACATCTGTCTGGTGTTGTGTCGTGACACATCAGTACGGAATCGGTAAATGTACGAACATTTAACACAAACCGTCACCACACGCAGCATCACAGTAATGTAAACGCAACCGTATCGGCGCAGTTTGTAGTGCAGCTGCCTACTGAGCTGGCGTCCTGGGTTCGAATCCCGGCTAGCACTTGTGGAATGAACTCAAATGTTTGTTCTTCGGTCATGGATCTTTATCTATGAATGTATTTATATATAATTTATAACGTCGTCTAGAACCCATAGCACAAGAATTGCTTAGTTTGGGACTAGGTAGATTTGGTAAGAAAGTCTTTCAATATTTATTGATTACATATACGACACCGATACCGATTCTAATGCATCACGACACAAAATAACAGCCGAATGAAGGCGACTTAGCGGAAATCTTATTCATTACCCATTCGATAATTTAATAATTAATTAGCGATATGATTTAATGTGTATACTACTGTCCTTGTAGAGCGGACTCGACAGGACTACCAAAGAATACGACCGAGAAGAAACAAAAGCCGATTATTTGTTGGAGGCAACTTGAATAACGAACAGGTGGGAACAGCTGGAGAGCAAAAAACTTCACTATCGCGTCAAGTATATTCGGACGAAGATGCAGATGTTGGTGAAATACCTGCTGTTAAATACTTGAAAGCAGCAAACATTACAAAAGAGACCACCCGTTTTAAATGTGGTCACTGCAGTTACGCTAGTGCCAAAAAACAACATTTAATGTACCACGTAAGAAAACACACCGGCGAGAAACCTTACAAATGTACTCACTGCAGTTACGCTGGCGTCCAAAAATGTCATTTAGTGGTCCATCTAAAAAAACATACCGGCGAGAAACCTTACAAATGCACTCATTGCAGTTACGCTACTGCAGTAAAATGTAATTTCATTTACCACGTAAGAAAACACACCGGCGAGAAACCTTACAAATGCACTCATTGCAATTACGCTTCTGCCCATAAAAGTGATTTAAATAGACACGTAAGAAAACACACCGGCGAGAAACCTTACAAATGTACTCACTGCAGTTACGCTGGCGTCCAAAAATGTCATTTAGTGGTCCATCTAAAAAAACACACCGCCGAAAAACCTTACAAATGCACTCACTGCAGTTACGCTACTGCAGTAAAAGGTAATTTCATTTACCACGTAAGAAAACACACCGGCGAGAAACCTTACAAATGCACTCATTGCAATTACGCTTCTGCCCATAAAAGTGATTTAATTAAACACATAAGAAAACACACCGGCGAGAAACCTTACAAATGTTCTCACTGCAGTTACGTTAGTGCCCGTAAATGGGATTTAGTGTTCCATTTAAAAAAACACACCGGCGAGAAACCTTACAAATGCACTCATTGTAGTTACGCTAGCGCCCACAAATGTAACTTAGTGGTCCATTTAAAAAAACGCAACGGCGAGAAACCTTACAAATGCACTCATTGTAGTTACGCTAGCGCCCATAAATGTAGTTTAGTGGTCCATCTAAAAAAACACACCGGCGAGAAACCTTACAAATGTGCTCATTGTAGTTACGCTAGCGCCCAAAAAAATAATTTAGTGGTCCATCTAAAAAAACATACCGGCGAGAAACCTTACAAATGTGCTCACTGCAGTTACGCTACTGCCTATAAAAGTCTGTTAGTTGGCCACCTAAAAAAACACACTGGTGAGTAACCTTACAAAGCACTTACTGCAGGTACTGTAGAGTCTCAAAAGGTAATTTAGTGGACCATCTAAGAAAACACACTTCAAAAATTCACTCACTGTAGTTACGCTAGTGCACCAAAAAGGAATTTAATTTACCACGAAAGAAAACACACCGGCGAGAAACCTTACAATGCCCTTACTACAGTTACGCTACTGCCTATAAAAGTCTGTTAGTGGGCCACCTGAAAAACCACACTGGTGATAAAATTTACTAATGCTGTCACTGCAGTTACACTAGTAAAGGTCATTTAGCGGACCATCTTAGAACACACACCGGCGAGAAACCGCACAAATACCGTCACTGCAGTTACACTATTGTCCGTAAAAGCAATTTACTTGCCCACGAAAGATAACATGCTGGCAAATAAACTTACAATTGTGGCCCCTGCTATTACCCTACTATCCGACAAGGTTGAAAGGAAACCACCTGCTACTAAAACTGCTATGCCGTTAAACAATTCTAGTTCACCAAAAAAGTATTTATAACATGTGCATTGACATTTAACGTGCGAGCCGACCTAAATTTTCGGACTCGCGACCAAAGCAAAAATTAAGTATTTTCTAGTTTTCCACTAACATTATACTCACACATTCGTTGTTTGCGTATATTCTTTATTCTGCGTATTTGCGTTGTTTAATGTTTCCTTTGTCATCTTCGCATGGCATTAAACGAAGCGAAAGCGGCTGATCTGACAGGACAGGGCGCACTCGGCTAGCGAGACCCGATGAAAAGCGAATTTGTTCTACGGTTTTCGGGCATACAATAGTTATACTTAAATACAAACTTACAGATAAAATGTGAAATATTCACCAAGGCTATAGAACACTCTAAAGCAGCCATTTTTTTTATTAGTTTTAAACGATTTTCCCTCTAAAACCTTTAGTTTGGTCGGTAACTTATTTAATACTTTTATGGCATTTATGATAGTACTCCTTGCATGCATTTTACGTGGGTGGATCAACTTTTTCTTGTTGTTATTCTGCCTCGTCAGTCAGGAGACAAAGGTGATTAAACTTCTTAGAAAAGTGTTGATAATTTATAATATTGGTATTTTCAAGAGATATTCTAAAAAATAATGGGCTTATAACTGCAGCAATTACAACGTTTTTGTTGAATATTGCCGCCGAAAATCGTAGTTTTATAGAGTAACCCAGGGGACATCACCATGGCAACAAGCAACAGAAAAAAGTTGATTGACCCTTATTACGGTAAGATAATATTCCATTTATATTTGGGGTCTTACATTACTTTTTAGTGTAGATTTTTTAGTAAAGTATTCCACATTGCTTTTGAGAAAAATAGATAGTTCTAAAATGTACATATTAGTGAAAGTTATAAACCTTTTTCTTTTAATATAGTTCTTACTGATTCTGGATTGTTAACCCTTTGAACGCCAAGAGCCACTTAAGTGGTCGTGTGCTGTCGTGCCTACCACGCCAACAACCACTAAAGCGGTAATGGCCGACGCTGTAAAAGCAATTTTCCTGCTGACATATAAGAAATATTTTCGCTCTTTCTTTTTTCAACTATTGGCATATAAGCCACATTTTGGGAGGAAAAGCGTTCAAAAGGTTAATGTGGTAAATAGTGCGTATATACTCCTTTTTTGTAAAACAAAAGCAGACTGGACTTCTGTAGAATATCCCCAGTATATATTCCATAACTCAGCAATGGATAAATGTTTCCGAAGTATGCATTTCTTGTAATGATTTTGAAAAGTTCAAGGAAGAAATTAAGGCGATGATCAGCGGGTTCATGGTATCACACGATAGAGACCTAAAAATTATTACACCCACTCTGCTCCAAATAAAAGAATCGAATGCCAACATAGAGAACTCCGTTGCGTTTCTTGCTGCGCAAACTGACGAGCTTAAGAAGCAAGTGGACAAGCTGGAGGCCGACAAAAAGGAGGACAGGGAGCATATAAATTTGTTAGAAGAGAGGAACGAGGACCTGCAAAGAGAAATCCGTAAGAAAAACTTAGAAATTAAGAATGTACCAAAAATAGAGAACGAAACTCGCGCTGATTTAATTAATATGGTAGTGCAACTCTCTGAAGTAATTAATTACAAAATCACACCTATGAACATCTCCGACATATACAGGATTAAGAGCAAGAAGGATGAAAACCGAATTGGGCCCATCATAGTGGAGATGTCAACAGTCCTGCTGAAGATCGACTTCCTACAAAAATGTAAGCAGCACAACCTTAATAAACCAAGTGATAAGCTTTGTGCCAAACACCTTGGTTTCACCAGTAATGAGACCTCGCCAGTGTATGTCTCGGAGCAGTTGACTGCTAAAGCGGCCCGCCTGCGCTTCTTAGCGCGGGACCTGGCAAAATCTAAGAACTACACTTTCTGCTGGACATCTTTTGGAAGAGTCTTTGTTCGAAAAGACGACTCTTCGAGGAAAATTTACATACACAGTGAATCTCAAATACAAAGGTTACTGCAAGAAACATGACTGACAATAACTCTTACGCTTGGAATACTTGTATACTGCTACTTTAAAATAGGTACAAAGTTATGTTCTCGAATCTGTGTATACCTCTGTTTATTAGTATATCTTTATTATTTACTCATTGTATTGGAAAGCTTAACTAAATCACACACTCAAAACATCTTGCTCACACACATACACAACACAAATAACACACACATACACACAAATAATTTTACTATGGAATATGTAACAAACATAATTATGCATTCACCAAGGCCAGCCTACCACCAGGTAGCTGACTTCCTTCGACTACAACTGAATTCTACCCTATACTGCTTATTACCATTAAGTAATGGATAGTTCTATTACTACTCTAAATCAATTAGACGACATAGACATTGCCGAATCTACTAGTTGCAAAATCGAAGACCTTACACACTATACTAACTTTCAGTACTCTGACTTTACAATTATCTCTCAAAATATTAGAAGTGTATACAGCAATATGGGCGACCTCCTCTCAACCCTCACCCAACTCAAAATTAATATTGATGTGATTATACTAAGTGAATGTAGACTAAGCTCTGAAAAACCGATTCCCACGATAGATAATTATATAACCTTCAGTACTACCAATCACCTTAACCAAAATGATGGGGTGGTAGCTTATGTTAAAAACACTCACAAAATCAAAGTTCGTGAAATAAAATTAGTACACGCCTCATGTCTAGAAATTACGGTCCTAAACTTAAAGATACTGGGTATATATCGCTCGCCATCAAATAAAAACGCTGACAACTTTATTGACTCTATAAGCTCTCACTTAGACACCATCAAATCATTTAAGACTATAATCTTGACAGGAGACATTAACATTAACATTACACAAAAAGACACTGAAAATCCCTATGAAAAATCAAACAGGCTAAATTACTTAAATACGCTTGCAATGCATGGTTTAATGCCTGGACACCTATTACCTACAAGGGACAAAGCTTGCCTAGACCATTTTATGTTAAAAACAAATAAAATCAGATCGGAGGTGGTTATCTTTGTCTTAGATACAACAATAACTGACCATGCCACTACATTACTAAAACTAGGTAGTACTAAAAAATCTAAATCTCTGCAAAAAACTAAAACAAAAATTGACTTCGATAAGGCATTATGTGACCTGTCAAATGATAATATATCCGATCTTTTCTCTATTTTAGATCCCAATCTGCTAACCGATCTCCTAATAAGTAAAATAAGGAAATGCATAATAGAAAACACTATACAGGTTTTAATTCCTAGAAATTAACGTATTATTAAACCATGGATAACCATAGGTATACTACGCTGTATAAGAAATAGAAATGATATGCAGAGAAAGCTACGATCGGATCCTGACAATTGCATACTACGTATAACTTATAGAAGGTATAGAAACCATTGTAATGGTCTAATAAAAAAGCTTAAACGCAAATATGATAAGGAACAGCTTGAAAAGGCAGGAAAGAACTCTAAAAAACTATGGAATACATATGGTTAACAAAATAACATATCGTAAAGAAAACAATAGTGACAGCAAGGAATTATTAGATGTTAAAAGCTCACCCTTAGAGTCTGTGGATGCGGTGAATAAGTACTTCTGTAATGTTGGTAAATCCTTAGCGGAAACTATCTTAGCTAGTGACGCTCCTCCTCGCTCACAGCCTAACAACTCCTCGATCTCTTGGTTGTCTTCTTTTGCGTTGTTTGAGGTAGAACAAAACGAAGTGCTTACGATCCTGGCAAATTTAAAATCTAGCAGTGCCGCAGGTTGGGACAAAATTCCGACAACATTTCTAAAACTCGCCAGTGAAATAATAGTCCCAATAGTAACGTATCTAGCTAACCTATGTTTTAAAACTGGAATCTTTCCAAATGCTCTAAAGTTAGCTGTAATCACCCCGGTGTACAAGGGAGGGAACAGAGACAACATGTCGGACTACAGACCCATATCTGTATTGCCAGTAATTGCTAAAATCCTAGAAAAACTAATAAATACAAGATTGATAAATTATTTAAATAAGTTTAATATCTTATCTGAAGGTCAATATGGGTATCGGCAGGGTCGCTCCACTGAGGATGCTGTCGAAGCCCTCTCTTCTCTAATTGTAAACAAAGTAGACTCAAAAAAAAAAATCCTAACTATATTTTTAGACTTAAAAAAAGCATTCGACACTGTCTCTGTTCCAACCCTTGTACAGTCAATGGAGCGTATAGGTATCAGAGGACTCCCCCTTCAACTGCTCTCAAACTACCTTAGTGATAGGAGGCAAAAGGTTAAAATATGTGAATACATAAGTGATGAGTGTGACATATTACTTATGGAGTCCCGCAGGGGAGCGTTCTTGGACCCACCTTATTCCTCATATATATTAATAGCCTTTGTAACATGCAATTGGTAGGGGGTAGCATTTTCACGTATGCAGATGATACTGCCGTTGTTTTCTCTGGTGACACCTGGGAGGAGGTTCGTGGTCACGCTGAGGCGGCACTAGTAGAGATAGCTCACTGGTTAAATTCTAATCTGTTAACATTAAATATCAGTAAGACTAACTATATCTGTTTCACAAATAACATAACTACTCAACCAGACGAAAATTTTAATATTAGGATCCACACGTGTCAAGACCCCTCGCAGCAGGACTGTTCTTGTGAAACCATAGAAAAGGTCAATTGTACGAAATATCTAGGGGTGATGATGGATCAGCGACTTACCTGGCATACACATGTTGAACTGGTCATGACTAGAATTAGAAAAATGATCTGGATCTTTAAAAACTTAAGACATGTCGCTCCTCAAAAACTATTGAACCAGATTTACACATCACTTGCTCAATCTGTTTTGGTATACTGTATCCCATCAAAAACATAAATGTTAAATTAGAGCCAAGTTCTCGCATGCAACGTTGTCGACTTCGCCGACAAAAGAATTGAGATCTATATGGGCGCCAAGTTCTTTGCCCTAAATTTTTTAGATACAAGGACATGCGACATACTCAATGCATTTATTTTACTTGGGGTGTAATTCAATATCAAGACTGGACTTGGCTAGTTTTTACATATAAATGTATATTACATTTGTCTAATCATTAACCTATTTTCGTAAAGGTATGTACGCAAGTTAGTGTACGTCCTGTTACTTATAGGTACTGTTAGCTTGATAATAATACTATGTTACTTTGATAAAATTAAGTCAGTTTGTGAAAACTAGCCAAGTCAAATCTTGATATTGAATTACACCCCAAGTAAAATAAATGCATTGAGTATGTCGCATGTCCTTGTATCTAAAAAATTTAGGGCAAAGAACTTGGCGCCCATATAGATCTCAATTCTTTTGTCGGCGAAGTCGACAATGTTGCATGCGAGAACTTGGCTCTAATTTAACATTTATGTTTTTGATGGGATATCATTACTTTTTGTACAGAAATTTGAATTGACGCCCCACCTGTCTTGACTAGAGTGACGCGGGGTAGAGGGAGGGGCCGGACCGCTCCTCGCCACGCCGCGCTCCCGCGCTTCGCTATCCGTCCCCGCGCCACGGCAATTTATTAACCTTCTCTGTGTGTGTGTGTGTGTGTGTGTGTGTGTGTGTGTGTGTGTGTGTGTGTGTGTGTGTGTGTGTGTGTGTGGTGTGTGTGAGAGAGAGAGAGAGTGCCATCTTACAAACAAAGAAATAATTTTCCAAATCGGTTAATAAATGACGGAGTTCTGAGGCAACAAGCATAAATAATAATAATAATAAAACTAAAAAATATCACTGTTTTTGATTTTTATATGTGTACACACACAATTACCAAGCTGAATGCCAAATTTCATCTTTCTAGGTCACCTGGAAGTGGGTTAGGTTTTTGATTACTAGTGAGTCAGTCAGTCAGTCAGTCAGTGATAAAAATGCCGTTTTTTGGACGTCAATATCTCAATAACTATTTCATCTACATTTATGAAATTTGTGGTTCTAGTTGTTCTCAGGGACCTAAATACATAAGCCAAATTTCATTTTTTTCTGTTGAATAGATTTGGAGTTATTGAGGGGTCAAAAGTGGCTCCAAACGGTTCGTGTAATATAACACACGGCTGCTGCTCGCCAGTTCCTGCGGTGAACTTGGCTGGACACGCTGCCGCGTGTCTAGATCCCAATATGGGGTGGGGCTACAAAAACCAACTTTATTCAATTGGAAAGAGCTCAGCGGGCTCTGCTTAAAGTTATGTACCTTAAGCCACGACGATTCCCGACCTCAGACTTATATGTACTTTGTGACTTGTTGTCTGTGCGCAAGCTGTATATACTAAATGCGGTCCTGAGAAGACATAAATCCACTGTATACGAACCAATAGACAAGCTGAAAAGGAGGAATAGGATAAATGTCATCTCAACTCCGATTGTGAAAACGGCCTTTGCGAGGAGGCAACAAGCCACACTATCTGGCAAACTTTATAATATAATAAGTAAAGAAATTGACATCTACCCTATCACGGTACATGAATGTAAAATCAGGGTAACGGCATGGCTGAAAACAAAAACATACGACGATATAGAAAGTACTATTCTAAAAACTTACAAGCACTTGTAAATGCATAATTAAATTTGATATAAACCTTTCGACACACAACTTGCATACATATTATTCATATACCTACAAACACACACACACACACACACACACACACACACACACACACACACACACACGCACACAAGCTTTCCAACTATTTTCAGATCTATAAATTTATGAAACATGTAATGTCTCATTTTTTAAATGTGGGTACACCGGAATTTTTATTTAAACTATGAATACAAAGATCAAAGCTTAAAGAAAATATTTTCAGATTCCTTAAATTAAATTAAATTATACTTGTATCGACTTAGCTACTAACTTTTCTGTAATGTGATCTTACTTATGCACGCACACAAGCGCACATATGTATATATATATGTGCACACATACCTATACGCGGAGAACTAGACTCTAGATTTAGACTACATAATTTAACATATAACCTTGTATTACCTCTTTTTTCCTACACAACTGTACTAATTGTTACCTTCATATGGAAGAGCGGTGCCCCTTAGCACAGGTATTATTTTTACTTAAAAAGGGGACACCAGCACATGTAAAATAATGTACTTAGGAAAGAAATAAATCATTTTTCATTTCATTTTCATTTTTCATTTTTCATTGTAATGTTTTCTGTCTGACCATGTTCCAGAAAGTAGCACTGACTAGATAAATTCTTTGTGATTTGAGTTAATGTGGGATTTTCTATATATTTCTATGTTTTCTTCTGCTTGATTTACATTTAGGGTTAGTTATACTATTAGGTAAAAACCCGCGCGTTATCGGCCCGACCTACTACGAGCATCTACCCGCCGAAATACCATCTGACGAAACATTTCGACGAAAATTGAGAAACTTTTTATTGAAAAATCCATTTTATTTTGGATGTTATTTAGTTTTTAATGTCTTTCTGACGATCCCTTTTATAAGTTGTCTAGGTAGTTTTTGACTCATAGTGACATACATACATTTCTGTTTTATCTGACATTGCATTTTAGGATTCTATTTTTAATGTTGTAGTTATGTTGGTGTATTTGACTTAATTGAATGATTACTATTAAATTTTATGTTTCTATTGACTATCAAAATATCACAATTCATGTAGATTAACTTAGGATAATTAAAAATGTAATTTGTTATTACGAAATAAATAAACCTAAATCTATTTCTAAATTGCATGAGTTTGTTTTTACTCAGATTTACATTAAGATTCAGGATCAACAATTTTATGCAGAGTACAGTTAATATTACACTCCAGATCGGAATCTCTCTTCCTGCGCACCTTTTCCATGAAAAATATAACTTAGATCTCTTCAAGTCGAGAGTGAATAGGCATCTCCTAGACTAGCATGCTTTATCTTAGGCCTCATCGTTACTTACCATCAGGTACGTTCGAGGTCAAATGTTTGTCAATCGCACACAAAAAAAAACCTAGTCATTATAGCGGTGGCGTGACCAAGACTAAATGGAGTTACTAGCCTCAAACCTGAACAGAATTGCAAAAGATGTCTACTTCAGCGACACCACCAGGAGAGTGGAGGGGGGTAAGCATTACGTAAAAAGCAAGAGTGAGAAGATCCTTACGAGTGTCTAAAAGTGCCGCTGATCGGTGAGGATATCCGGGTAGTAAAGCCGTCAAACCTGCCTGCATTAATCTTATGGATGATTGTAGTTTATCATACATGAAGGCCGCTCACGGCTGATTTGATGTGGTCGGTCCATCACATAGGTGATCCACGTGATCTGGTCCCATCTAGCTTGCCCTGGAGGATGAGACGCTCTATGGAGTTATTTTTTTCGCCTTTAAAAGTGGCCGAAAAGTTTTAAAATACGAGACGGATCTAAAGCGGACAGACGCTGCTTTATGCGGAGTTCTTCACGGATTGACATTCTTCTGTATTATATAACACTGTATTTCTAGAAAATAAATTTATTTAATCTTTTATTAATATGAGTTCATGAAAGAAAAATGAACCCAAAAAGAATTACAAATATGGCAAATGGAACGTCCGCAAAGCACAAATACTGAATGACGAAAAGACACACAGCGGTAAACATTGCGAATGTATGTGTACACTGCGGTGACGCGCTTTCTGCGCGGTTCTCGGCAATAGTAGATGCGACATAACGTAACGTAACATACCAGCACCTCTAGCACAACTGTCATACCGCGACTCTTTCTCGCGCGAGATATTTATCTTTCTCTTTCTGTGCAATACTGTGAGAAAGTAACAGATGACACGACGCCGCGCGATAAGAGTCGCGAAGATTAGATGTGCTAGATGGGCTGGGGAGGTGAGTCCGTGAATGTCCCAGATCGCAGGTGTTTGTGGCCCGAAGCGAAGGTGAGGAAATGAAATTAACTTTATTTTGCATGATATTAGGTACATTAAGTTAAGATTATTAATAAACACATAATATTAGGGTATCACCATAGAGTAAGGAATTGATGTATGGTATCACTAAAATTCACCGAATCACGGCATGTAAACAATAATCTTAGGTCTATTTATATCTTATAATCTAGGTAGGTATACACTTGTCGATGAGCTCCATTTTAGAGTATTTTTAAACATTACAAATGATAAGCGACAAGTTAGTTGAAGGAACTTACAGTTTATTACGATATTGTGATCGTGTGAAAATGTAAATACACGGAAGAGAAAGTATTCCATGAAGTTTAAAGTAAGGCCTGCATGATTCAACAGTTTTGAGTTATAATATATAGCTCGTATACACTTCTTCTGCATTGTAAATACACTGTCAATATCGGGAGATCTGCCCCACATAGTTATTCCGTACTGAAGTATTGAGAGTACCTATAGTACTTAATATCCATTGTAAGAAATTAGAGCTGCTTGTTTAGAAACGTCTAGACTTCTTCTTAGTGCAAAGACAAAACGATTGACTCTAGAACAGAGGTACATAAATATGCTAATATCATTTAATGGAATGTTCTCTTTCTCTGACTGTCTTTGGTGTAGTAAATGTTTAATTATTTAAATATATAAATGAGACATGACATGATGCTTACGAATTGCCGTCTTTTATTTTGTAACCCACAGATACCTCACCATACAGATATCTCCATTAGTATTCGACATACAAATAACATAAGTACAGAATCACGTAACAGCCCAACTAGCAAAATTTTCTCTTACAAATATCCTAAGACCAAATTTTCTTTACTCTTACAGTACACTTTCAAACGTTTTTAAGTGTGGAATTGGGCGCACTTTATAAGAGCATTTCTGCTTATAGTTGTTGTATAATGGTCTTATCAAGTGTGTTTTTAATCCTAAGATCATCTTGCTAATGCTGTCATAAGAGCAAATAGACTTACAAGTATCTTATAGTGGCATGCTGTAAGGGTAATAAGTCTTTGAGTACTCTTACTAATGCCTTTCTAAGCGATTATCCGCTTATATTCCTCTCTGTGATCTCATTGTAAGAGTATTAGCACAACCTGTTGAAGAGGCCAGTAAACGTGTTCGGACAAAGTGAAATATTAAAAAAATATAAAACCCAGAGGTAAGTCTATATTTTTATACGTACTCTTACTAATGCTAACTGTTATTTGACTGCAAATTATCATGGTATTATGTTGATGAACAACTTGCGAAGTACATTTCTTCGATAGTTTTGTTATATTATTAACAATATGTTCACGGGCTCTTCTGGAATGTCTCTAAAATATTAATAATTTGTTAAATAATTTGTAAAATTTAAATGTGTATCAATAAATGACACTGTAAAAACAGTAAAAAGTACAGTTACTCGTATATAAGATGCATGTAAGGGTAATATTTCTTATTTAACACTCGGTAAGTCAATGTTAAGCCTTTCGCTCTTGTCAAACACTTATCTGAGGCTACCTACCTGTGGCCATGGCGGCCATGTTAGTGATTTTAGGGTTCTTAGGAAATGCACTTATGTAAAACCTATGTTCTGATAAATGTTTTAAACGAATTTCTTATAAACGTCTACAAGAGTACTTAATAAGTTTAAAAAAAATCAAGACTGATTAGTCTTATAAAAAGCACCTGTAAAACCTTTTTCTGATAAATGTTTTAGAAGTATTTCTTATATACGTCTACCAGATAACGTAATAAGTATAAATATTCTGAAGATCAATTAGGCTTATAAAATGCACTTGTAAAACCTATGTTCTGATAAATATTTTATACGAATTTCTTATAAACGTCTACAAGAGTACCTAATAAGTAAAAAAAAAATCAAGACTGATTAGTCTTATAAAAAGCACCTGTAAAACCTTTTTCTGATAAATGTTTTAGAAGTATTTCTTATATACGTCTACCAGATAACGTAATAAGTATAAATATTCTGAAGATCAATTAGGCTTATAAAATGCACTTGTAAAACCTTTGTTCTGATAAATATTTTATAAAAATTTCTTATATAAGTACGTCTACAAGAGTGCGTAATAAGTTTAAATGTTCTCAAGACCAAATAGTCTACTAAAATGCACTCGTAAAACCTTTATTCTGATAAATGTTTTATAAACATTTGTTGAATATTGCCGATTTATGGTAGAATTTTAATTATTAGTCTAGCAACACTGGTTGTCACATCACTATGGAGTTAGTGTGGCAACCCAGAGAGTCTGTCGGTACGTGCTATTCGAGCACGTTGAACTTTTGAAAAGTAGCCCATGATTTATCGATAATTCGGGCTTCGCGAGCCAAGGCAGTGCATCAAGTCATCTAATTCTAATTTCCATCTAAAAGCTGTTACGATTGCGACTCGGCTTCTGTTCACCTGTATGTGCGTCTTAGTGGTAGGACTCAGGGTAAGACCGTATCTGGATCCAGCACTGGGTAAGCCCAAGGAACTGCCTTCTCCAGACGCTGAGCTCCGCCTAAGAGATCTCCAGGTAAGCCGGAACGCAATCTCATCATAAAGTCGTAACACAATAAATTCATGCATGTAAAATCACGGTAGTTGTGTGGACTCTCTTTTTAATTATACAGTCCATTTTCTCGTTATCGTTCATTTTTTGGTCCATCTCGCCGAATATTATTGAAAAGTACCTTTTGTCGTGAGTTTTCATGCAATTTTCCGTGATTTTATAAAATAATTTGATTATTTTTCACTTTCGTAGGTACTTGAGAAATTGCCTTGGCTAATAATTTGTCGTGTTAATTGTACGCCATCTTTTGTCGCTTTCGTTCTTTTATGTTGGCAGTACAATTTCCTACTCATAGACTCAATATATTTTAAGCGTACAACGGAACGTTTTTCGTGAAAATAGCCTTATCTGTACAAACTTAACCTTAAACGTCAGTTCGACTTTCGATTGGCATTGACGTTTGGAGTTTGTAGGTTATATTGTTGTTTCTGTTACGCGGTTTTGTATGATATTTGCTTGTTTAGTGTCTTGGTTTGTATTTATAACAAAATGGATGAACATAATAATAGTGAATTAGAACCGGCAACTGTGGATGCTTACCGTGTCGCACGGGATTATTGTATTATGCGTTTAGAACATATCGAAAGTTCAGATTTGCACGGTTATAATGAATCGGACTTTAAAGACATAGAAAAAGATTTTCATGAAGCGCAAATCCGAATTTTACGGCCGCTGTCAAGTGAACAACGTCTTAACGAATACAATATTACACGAGAATTTGAAAATCGTTTAAAATTAGTGAAAAGTAGATTAAGGCAAAGTACACCGAGTGCTCCAAGTGATCTAGTGGAAATTAAACCTTTAATATTAGAAAATAACTTAGCCAAATTGCCTAAGATATCAATTAAACCTTTCGATGGGAAATTGGAGAACTGGGTGTCCTTCAAAGATCTTTTTGACTCGCTAATACATAATCTGAACACTATTAGTAATGTTGAAAAATTACATTACCTTTTATCGAGTGTACAGGGTTCCGCCTATGAATTAATAAAAAGTTTCCCTTTGTCCGGTGACAATTATGTTAACGCTTATGAGACGCTGTCCAGTTATTATGACAGGAAAAGACAAATTGCTGTTATTTATTATGAAAAGTTGTTGAACTGTGAAATAGTTAAAAACAAGAATGATTTAGAACGGGTTTTTCGAACATTTAATGAGAACTTAAATATCTTATCAAAATTTGATCTTCCTGATAGGAACTTTATGCTGTATTATTTGTTGTGGTCGAAGTTAGATGTTGCTACTCGTGAAGCATTTGAACTACAGCTTACTTCAAATGTTGATATTCCAAACTTTGATGATTTGAAAAGCTTTATTGAGAAGCGAAGCAAAGCATTAGAAAATTCAAGCATAAAGGTTCCAAATATTAAGCCGTTGACTAAAAATAAAACAGCATTTGTAGTTTCTATAGGGATAGGCAGGGTAGGCAGTAAATAAATACGTGTTAACAGCTCAACGGTCTGTATTGAAGTAAGAGAATATTGATTGGTACATGAATGAACGATTGAATAGAATGATTGAGTGAATGAATGATAAATTGTATTTACATAATTTAGGAACTGACTAAGACTTGGATTTTTGTTATATACCAACAGTCCCCCTCAAAAATTCAAGTATTTACACAAAATATATACAAGTTTATAATACAAATACAATTTTAAGAAAGTTTACGTTAATCAATCCAAAATTACAATCTTTATGATAGTTTCTTATGCTACTTAATTATTTTAAATTAAATTCAATCTCGCTCTTAAATCATGAAACTTTGTGATTGGTATGGCCTTCGTGAACATGTCTGCTAGTTGGTTTCCTGTGGAAATATGTTCTAGCATTATTACATTGTTAATGATTTGTTCTCGAGTGTAGTGATACTTGATATCAATGTGTTTCGACCTTTTGTGATTTGTCGGATTATTAGCAATGCTAATGCAACTATTGTTGTCTTCAAAAATCATAATAGGCCTCGTCACTTTAATGTTTATACTATTAAGTAATGACTTTATCCAAATAGCCTCTTTTACAGCCTCAAATAAAGCCATGTATTCGGCTTCTGTCGAGGAGACGGCAACAGTATTCTGTTTTCGAGTATTCCATGAAACTGTACAATTATCAAACATTTGAAATAAATATCCTGTTGTACTTTTCCTGTCTATTTCATCGCCTCCCCAATCAGAATCCGCAAAGCCAGTTATCAGCTGTTTATAATCACATTTTAGGTACGTCAATTTTAAATGTATAGATCCTTTCACATATCTTAAAAGATGTTTTAAACATTTCCATAGTTCCTCATTACCCTTGCTTTGATATCTGCTGAGAATACTAACAGCTGCACACAAGTCTGGACGCGTACACAGCATTGCATACATAAGGCACCCAATGACTTGTCTGCTAGGTGCATTATATTGAACATCACTATTCAATTTTTCATGATCAAATTTACTGGGAAATGGTGATTTTGAAGGATTGCAATCACTCATGGCAAATTTGTTTAAAACATTTTGTAGATATGTTGATTGGTCCAAAGTTATTTTATCTTTAGTTCGTTCAATACGTATGCCTAAAAATAATTTGATATCATGTAAATCAGTCATGTCAAACTGTTGCATTAAACATGTTTTAAAGTGTTTCATTGTCTGAATATTCTTTGTTATTATTAATAAATCGTCAACGTATAAAACAATATATACATTCTCATCAATTGAATTTTTATTTAATATATACAAACATGGGTCAACTTGAGAACTTTCAAAACCCATGCCCTTAATTGCTTGATCAAAACGTTCGTACCAGCACCGCGAAGACTGTTTTAAACCATAAAGCGTTTTATTTAATTTACACACTTCATTTGGTTCGGCTACAATACCTTCCGGCACTTGCATGTAAATATTTTCCTTTAAAATACCATTAAGAAAGGCAGTCTTTACGTCCATATGATGCACAAGTAAATCATTTTGATTTGCAAATGATAAAATTAATCTAAAGGTGGCAATCCGCGCAACTGGAGCGAACGTTTGGTCATAGTCCTCTAAATATTGTTGACTAAATCCCCGCGCAACAAGACGGGCCTTGTATCGTATTGGGTCACCTAATTCATTATTTTTAATAGTAAACACCCATTTGCAACTCACAATATTGACATTACTAGGTTTCTCAACTAGACACCAAGTTTGATTACTGCGTAATGAATCAATTTCACTTTTAATTGCTGCTAACCATTCATTTGTATCAGGCCGATTAAAAATATCATTAAAATTTACTGGCAACGGTAACGGTTGTTTGGAACTCAGCGATAAAATCAATAAATCAGGGTCATTCATTATTTTATAATTTTTAGGGGGTAGGTCTCGAATTCGATCGCTACGTCTCAAACAACTGGATTCGGTGTCACGTGACTCAGTTGATACGTCACTTTGTTTATCACCTATCAACTCCACCGACTCGCTCGGTTTGTTGATTTTTGTTGAATTTTCGTCATTGCCATATAATGGCCTGATCAACTCCACCGACTCATTGTTCGGCTTGCTGATTTTGGCGGGAATTTCATCACTGCTGCATATTGGCCTAGATTCAACAAAATTTGACTCGTCAAATAATACATCTCTAGCGATAAAGAATTGATTGGTTTCTGTGTTATATAATTTATAACCAGTTGACACATAGCCAACTAAAATGGATTTGAAAGACTTTTCGTCAAATTTTGTTTTTCTAGTTTTATTATGAACATATGCAGTGGAACCGAATACCCTCAAGTGACTTATTTTCGGTTTAATACCATGCCACATTTCGTAAGGGGTTTTATCAATAAGCGCTTTGGTGGGTAGCCTATTTATTAAATATGCAGATGTTAATATGGCTTCTCCCCAAAAATGCTTGTCCAACTTCGCACTTGTAACCATGGTTCGAGCCATTTCGGTTAACGTACGATTCATGCGTTCTGCTACCGCATTTTGTTGGGGCGTGTAGGGTACGGTTAGGTGGTATGTTATTCCCTTACTCACACAATAATCTTTGAACTCGTTTGACAGATACTCTCGGCCATTGTCACAGTATAAATTAACTACCTTACAATTGAAAATATTTTCACTTTTAGCAACATAATCTTGAAAACATTTTAACACTTCAGATTTCGAATGCATCAAGTAGGTAACGGTGTAATGAGTGTAATCGTCAATAAAATTTACAAAATAATTTTTATCATCAATAGTAGCGGGAGTTATAGGGCCACAAACATCACTATGAATTATAAACAGTGGTTTGTTGTTTATACGTTCTTGTTTCGACTTTGCAAAAGGAAGCCGAGATTGTTTGCCAAGAATGCATGGCTCACACGACTCGTCAATAGGTGGAATTACTTTATCGATTACAGAATAATCATCAATCATATTTTTCAGACTAACAAACTTTTGTTTATTTAAGTGTCCGAGGCGTTTGTGCCATAAATTATATGTATTTGAATTATTATTTAAATTCAAGGCCTTTTGCAAGTCAACTGTAAACGTTATTTTAAATAAGTTATTGCAAATATTACCTGACATGATGCACTTGTCATTTTTATAAACCTGAACTCCTTCATTATTAAAAACAATCACCATACCTGCTTGTTGCATCCGATTTACTGATAGTAAATTATATGGAACCTCGGGCGAGTACAAAACCTCCTCGATAGAACCTGTCACTCCCATGTTGGTGGTCACATCAATTCTACCTCGTCCTACAGCCTGAATTGATGCTTCATTTTTAGCTACGTTTATTTTTAGTGGTGAAGTAAGCTGCGAATATTCGGAGAAAATGTCCCGTGTGTTTACAATATGGTCTGTTGCTCCCGAATCTAAAAGAAAAGTAATTTCATTATTATTCTGATGGGATTTGAATAACTTACATTGTGAGAACATAAAAGCGAAACTGTCCTTGTTGTTGTGGTCAGGTACGGCAGCGTGGGCCGCGTTGTGTTGTGTGCCGCCGCCGTTGTTTGTTTGTGACTTCTTATAGTAACGGCAATCTTGCTTGAAGTGATTTCGCCTTCCACAAAAATCGCAATACATTTTAGAAATGGAATGCGATGTATTTTGAAATTGATTCGTCTTGATTTGATGACTGTAGTTGTTAGCCTTAGATTGATGGTGGTAATTGTTGGGTTTCTTCTTTTTATAATCAGGAACATAAGCTGAAGTTCGATCCATTGTTCTCTTCCTTTTATAATCACATGACCGAGTTGAAAACTTATCTTTTGCCGTATGAAGTGCTTTCAGTCCGGTGCTTGTTTCGTTTTTGATCTTAACCTCGTGATCCAAAAGACGCGTTTTAACAAACGCTAGGTTCAAGTGATCTTCGCCAAGTGTCTCCAAAGCAGTAATAACGCCGTCATAAGTAGTAGGCAGTGTAAGTAACAGGTGAGAAATCTTATCCATCTCGTCGATTTTGGCGCCAGCAGAAATCAATTCAGTGATTAAAATATCAAAATTTGTGAAATGTTGGATCAGACTCACATCAGGTTGCAATTTTAAATTTAATAATTGCTTACGTAATGCCAATTGCGTGGCTAGACTTCGCCTCTCATATATTTTATCGAGGTTGTCGATAATAGCTTTAGCTGAGTTAGTATCTTGAGCGAAATTCAAGAATGCATCGCCCAAATATTCTATAATTGTACCTTTAGCGACGAGATTTTTTCGAGTCCATATTGCATCAGGGTTTTCGGGGGTAGCTTCATCTATAACGGAAGATACTTGCAGTTCAGCTAAAAGAGATTTAATACGAAATTTCCACGTGCTGTAACGGTCGCCATTAAATGGTTGTATGTTTCTTTTAGCACGTTGATCCATTTTTATCGTTACGATTTAAATCACAATTAACGGATTCTTTTACTTAAAACCACGTGACCTGGGGCCATAACCTATAGGGATAGGCAGGGTAGGCAGTAAATAAATACGTGTTAACAGCTCAACGGTCTGTATTGAAGTAAGAGAATATTGATTGGTACATGAATGAACGATTGAATAGAATGATTGAGTGAATGAATGATAAATTGTATTTACATAATTTAGGAACTGACTAAGACTTGGATTTTTGTTATATACCAACAGTTTCAAGTCCAACTTGTGGTTTTTGTACTGGTCAGCACAGTCTTGCCAAATGTAGTGAATTTTTAAAACTTGATAACCATGGTCGTTTTAATTTTGTGAAGGAAAAGGGATTGTGTATTTTATGTTTTTCGAACGCTCATAGGGTGAAAACTTGTCGTGCTTCTCGTTGCAGTGTGTGTAGCCGTTCGCATCACACTTTGTTACATTTCACTCAGAATGTACAATCGCCCGCGGCCATGGTGGCTGATAACGCTTCGCCTAGTAATCCCAGTAGCAATAATAATAGCAAAACGGTTTTAACTACATTGACTGGGGAAAGTACTATTTTATTTTCGACTATAAAAGTTTTAATTCGGGATAGTTTGGGTCAATTCCGACCAGTGCGCGCGCTTCTCGATTGCGCTAGTGCTTGTAATTTTATATCGAAATCCTGCGTGAAAAAGCTAGGATTCAACATTTCTCGTGGCCAACACGCCGTGTACGGCATTGGCAATTCTGTCGCTCAACCCCTCGGTTCGCTATCGTGCGAAATTAAGCCGTTCGGTAATACAACCTTGTCGTCGAATATTAAATTCGAAGCTCTCGTTTTGTCGTCGATATGTGCCGACCAACCTACACAACCTGTCGATCCGTCAAGGTGGTCACACATAAAGAATTTATCGCTTGCTGATCCTGACTTCGCTCGCCCGGCGCCAGTGGACATGCTGCTCAATGCAGACATTTTCGCTTCATCGTTGTTACCTGGCATACAGCGAGGGGAGCCCGGACAACCCACTCTTTTACATACTGTCTATGGATGGGTGGTAATGGGAGGGTGTGACAAAAGTCAACTCCCAACAAATGCTCTCGTTTCTCGTCGTAACAATAACAAACATTGTTTTTTCGTGTCAAATTCTTCGCAAACCTTGTCGCTTGATGATTCCATTAAGAAATTTTGGGAATTGGAAAATGTAAGTCCTCCAATTAAACCTTTCGTATCGCAGGAGGACCAACGCTGCGAAGATTATTTTCGTGCTAAATACTGCCGCGATGAAGAAGGCAGATTCGTAGTCCCATTACCTTTCGTCGATCCTACGAATAAACCTACCTTCCTCAATTCGCGCGAAATCGCTCTTAAACGATTTCAGTCGTTGGAACGCAAGTTAAATAGCAACCCTGACTTTAAAAGGTTGTATGTCGAATTCATGGATGACTATGCGTCGAGTGGTCATTTAGAAGAAGCAGATCTTCCACAAATGAGGGCCAGTTTTATTACATTCCTCACCACGGTATACTGCGTGACTCAGTAACCACTCCACTTCGTGTCGTCTTCGACGCCAGCGCTAAGGACTCTAGAGGAGTTTCTTTAAACTCCACCCTCCTCGCTGGGCCGAAGCTTCAGACTAATATTTTCGACCTGCTTATACGCTTTCGTTGGCACGCCGTCGTGTTCACCGGCGACGTTAAGCAGATGTATAGGCAGATTCTGGTCTTTAGAGAAGACGCTGAATTCCAGCGTATCCTGTGGCGCCCCTCGGATTCCGGTCCTATTCGTGACTATCGTTTAAAAACGGTAACATATGGAGTCTCGGCTGCGCCATTCCAAGCTCTTCGTACAATGGCTCAGCTTGCCAGTGACGCTGCAGAAGAATATTCGGCTGGTTCAGCTGTCCTTGCTCGCGATATTTACATTGATGACGTCGTCACTGGGGCGAATTCTGTTGAGCAGGCCCGCTCACTTCAGATGGAACTTACAAAAATATTGTCGTCGGGTGGTTTCCATCTGAGGAAGTGGACCTCTAACAGTAGTGAGTTCCTGGACAACCTTCCATCCTCGGACCTGTACTCACAGGACTTTAAACATTTCGATGAAACGTCTGACATTTCGCTCAAGATATTGGGATTGTTATGGCAACCCCAATCAGATTCTTTTCGTTTTCGTATTGCAGCTTCTCATCACGGTCGATGCACGAAGCGCACCATCCTTTCGGAGATAGCCAGGATCCATGATCCATTGGGCTTTATTTCGCCTGTAACTTTTCTCGCCAAGTATTTGATGCAGTTGCTCTGGGTTTCTGGTGTTTCATGGGATGACGATATTCCAGAAAACATCAGGCTTGAATGGCAAGCACTCAAAGCTCAGCTTCCGTCGCTGAGCTCTGTGGCTATTCCTCGTCGTGTTGTTGTGGAGTTTGACATACTAGAGCTCCATGGTTTTTGTGATGCGTCGGAACGAGGCTTTTGTGCCGTCGCCTACTGTCGTACGATAGGTAAGAACGGTGATATCGCCGTCCAATTGGTCTGTGGCAAGTCCAAAGTCGCTCCCCTGCGTAAATTATCGGTGCCACGTCTTGAACTGGTTGCTGCGGTTCTGTTATCGAATTTGATAGCGTCAGTCGTGGAGGCTCTGAAACCTTTTCACTCTGTAAGTAAGGTCTTCGCTTGGTCGGACTCAAGTGTCGCGTTGACTTGGATTAAGTCATGTCCTTCGAAGTGGAAAACGTTTGTGGCTAATCGTGTTAGCCACATCCAAGAAATAGTTCCTCCTGACTCCTGGCATCATGTCAGAACCACAGATAATCCATCAGATTGTGGATCCCGTGGGTTACTACCTCAAGACTTGGTTAACCAAGCTTGCTGGTGGGACGGGCCCTCTTGGCTTAGGTATCCCAGTGCAAATTGGCCGAAATCGGCATTATCAATAGATAATGACGTTCTCCATGAAGAACAAAAAAATACCGTTCTCTTAGTGTCTAACATGGTTGAGCTAGTCATTAAAAAAGCTACAACATGTATTAGCTTATTGCTTTCGATTTTCGGAGAACTGCAAATTAACTGTCGGACATCGTATCGTTGGGTCTTTACAACCAACAGAGATTCACAAGGCACTCATCTTTTTGGTGAAAATTGTGCAAGAGAATGTGTTTTCGTCGGAGTTCGAACTTCTTAAAAAGAGTTCGTCAAACTCGCTTCCTAAGAGTTTTCGCAAATTGTCGCCTTTCGTTGACGAGGCGGGTCTTCTCAGGGTGGGCTGTCGCTTGGCTAATGCCAAGACCTGCTTTGAAACAAAGCACCCTCTTCTATTACCCCGCTCCCACCGCCTCACGTCTCTAATCATACAGGAATATCATATTCGTTTTATGCATCCTGGTGCGCAAACTCTCCAAAATCTCATTGCACAACATTTTTGGATATTGTCGTGTAAACGTGCCATTCGATCGGTAATCTCTGGTTGTGTTAAATGTTTTCGTGTTCGTCCCCAACTCGCCCCTGCCCCGTTTATGGGCAATTATCCATCGTATCGTGTGAACCAACTTAAATGTTTTTCGAATTCAGTTGTCGATTACGGTGGACCCTTCAACATAGCTTTCGGACGAGGTCGCGGTGCCAGAACTTTTAAAGGGTACATTTGTGTCTTCGTGTGTACCTCCACGAAAGCTATACATATCGAACTTGCATCCGAGTTGTCCACGGAGGCCTATTTGGCCGCCTTGCGACGTTTTATCGCCCGTCGTGGCCGGTGTAGCCATCTTGTTTCCGACCAGGGAAGAAATTTTATCGGTGCCAGTAACTATCTTGGTTCTATCATGCAAAAGGCTGCGGAGTCCCAAGAAATTAAGTTTTCGTTTAGTCCTCCTGGGAGTCCCCATTTTAATGGTCTAGCAGAAGCGGGAATCAAGTCGGTAAAAACGCACATAGCTCGTGCTGTCGGTGCACAAGGATTGACGTTCGAAGAATTTTACACCGTGCTAACACAAGTAGAGGCAATGTTAAATTCGCGCCCCTTGACGCCTCATAGCTCAGATGCCAATGATCTCGTTGCTTTAACCCCGGGTCATTTTCTAACCCTAGCACCTCTGTCGATTATGCCCGAGGAAAAATTTGTAGATTTGAAAATTAGCGTCCAGCAGCGGTGGAAGCTCATTCAACAAATACACCAAGCCTTTTGGCACCGATGGCAAATTGAGTACCTACACACACTCCAACAAAGGGCAAAGTGGGACAAGACTCAGTCTAATATCACCGTGGGATCCATGGTGCTCATAGCTGGTGAATCGCTAGATCCCCTTAAATGGCCGTTAGGGCGTATCGTTGCACTGCACCCTGGTGCAGACGGTGTATGTAGAGTGGTAACGGTTAAGACTGCCGCTGGCCAGTACAAAAGACCAGTCGTCAAGATTTGTCCCTTGCCAGTGGCGCATAACGTTTAGTTAATTTTAAAATTGTAGTAGTTTTAAGTTTTCGTTGTAGTCGTATTTTAGTTAAAGTACTGTTCATAACAGCACCTTTTCGTAGTTTAAGTTTTATCGCATTAAATACCGCGGCATTCTTGAGTATGCAGTCGCATTTAGGTGGGCGGTATGTTGAATATTGCCGATTTATGGTAGAATTTTAATTATTAGTCTAGCAACACTGGTTGTCACATCACTATGGAGTTAGTGTGGCAACCCAGAGAGTCTGTCGGTACGTGCTATTCGAGCACGTTGAACTTTTGAAAAGTAGCCCATGATTTATCGATAATTCGGGCTTCGCGAGCCAAGGCAGTGCATCAAGTCATCTAATTCTAATTTCCATCTAAAAGCTGTTACGATTGCGACTCGGCTTCTGTTCACCTGTATGTGCGTCTTAGTGGTAGGACTCAGGGTAAGACCGTATCTGGATCCAGCACTGGGTAAGCCCAAGGAACTGCCTTCTCCAGACGCTGAGCTCCGCCTAAGAGATCTCCAGGTAAGCCGGAACGCAATCTCATCATAAAGTCGTAACACAATAAATTCATGCATGTAAAATCACGGTAGTTGTGTGGACTCTCTTTTTAATTATACAGTCCATTTTCTCGTTATCGTTCACATTTCTTATATATGTCTACTAGAGTACTAACTAAGTTTAAATGCTCTCAAGACCAATTAGACCTATAAAATGCCTTTGTAAGATGCACCTTCTAAGTCAGGATATATATAAACCTTTTATAATGTCTTAGTTCTTATACAGGCTAGTTTATACAGCAATTTTGCTAGTTGGGAGTAAACATGTGTAGGTACACTTTATTTATAAATTTTATAATTACTTAACATGGCTTTCAGCATTTTTTTTGGATTTGGATATTTTTAAATACCTATGTCTTTTAATGAAATTTAAACAAACAACCACGATTGATATTGATTGTTGACAAACAAACATAAAATCATATTTAAATACAAAACCCGCCAGTACAGAATCACGTAACAGTAAACATGTGTACACTTTATTTATAAATTTTATAATTACTTAACATTACACTCACGGCTTTGAATGGCTTTCAGCATTTTTTTTGGATTTGGATATTTTTAAATACCTATGTCTTTTAATGAAATTTAAACAAACAACCACGATTGATATTGATTGTTGACAAACAAACATAAAATCATATTTAAATACAAAACCCGCCAAGTGCGAGTCGGAATCGCGCGCCGAAGGTTCCGCGTACAAACCTTAACGGGATGCGTTAACTTTGCACTTATGGCATTTTGGCATGTATGGCGCCGCATGCAAGGTGCAAAGTCAACGCAACTGATCACGTTTATTGTATGGGAGCCCCACATAAATATTTATGGAGAGAGGTCATGATTTCAGGAAAAATCGTGGTGCAGGATCGTCATTTGTTTTGTGTTGGCCCGCGGCGCCATGGCAGTCTGGCGCCATCTGTTTTCATAATTAATTTCCTTTATCCTCTCATCACGCCGAAACGGCTGGACAAATGTTAACCAATATTGGTACAGGAATAGCTGGACATCTAAAGATGGTTATAGGATACTTTTTATCCGTCAACGGTAAAGAAAAATGTACGCGGACGAAGTTGTGGGAACTGTCAAACCATACAAAGTGAGTCAGCTTGTATGGTTTGACATCTTATTTGGTTGGAAGAGTTAGCGTGGTTTGACTAATAAAGTGCCTTAGTGGTTCCGTCTATTTGTCATTTTTTGCCGACTACTCAGCTGAGTAAAAACGTTGCTGAATAGTCGGCTTTCCCGACTAATCCGCCCAACTGTAATTTTTTTGTTGGTGATTCGATTATCCCTTGGGCCCCAAGGATAGAATCTGCCTAAAACCCGCTCCAGAACTTCCGATCCGATCCGATTTATTGGAAGAAATGTCCTAAAAATTGCACTACACATTATCCGATTGCTTCCGATAAATCGGATCGGATCGGAAGGTCTGGAACGGGTTTATGGCGTGGGCTGTTAATCGTAAATCCATCCCGTTCCACACCTTCGATCCTATCCGATCCGATCCTAAGTATCGAATGAAATCGGATATTGCGTTGTGTAATTGTCAGGATCTATTACACTACATTATGCGATAATTAGGATCGGATCGGAAAGTAGAACGGCTATTAAACCCGCTCCAGACCTTCCGATCCGATCCGACCGATCGGAAGCAATCGGATAATGTGTAAAGCAGTTGTCCGATTTTATCGGAAGAAATCTGATAATGTGTAGTCCAGTTGTTAGGAAATTTCTTCCGATAAGTCGGATCGGATCGGAAGGTGTGAAACGGGTTTAAGTCGCTGTGTTGTGGTGCTATTTAGGCAAGCTAGCTGTGGCGTATTGACGAGAGTGTACAGCTGGCATCAAAGATAGAGATGCTTAGCTTACTTTAATGCCGGCATCTTATCTCGACAATAATGTTCACATTATTGTCGAGATAAGATGCCATCCTTGTTTAATTCAGTTATTAGATAAAGGACGTCTACTCGTTTCGCCCTGTCTGGGCAAGAGTGAACAGCTGGCATTAGTTGTTTGTGGTTCAGTTCAGTTCAGTATCAGTTGGTGGCTTAAAGGTCTAGTTACCAGGCCATAAAATTCCCAAAAAAAAAAAAGTATCAGTTGGCTACCTGTCACTGTCAAACGCCGTCAAAAGGAATATAATCACTTATCACTTTCTTCGAAAGAGAATATACTGCCATTTTCGGCTTAATAATAATAAAGAGAATATAATCCCTAAACGGTCTATTTTATACGTTTATAACGTCGCCGAGAGACTCGCGTGTATGTTTCTCATTCTGGTGTCTTGTTTTTAATTTTTACTAATTGCTACAATGATTGACGCCGCGGCTAATGATGCACTGGACGCGCTGGCGGCTTGTCCCTGCTGCCTCCTGGGCCCGCAGCAGCGCTGTCTGAAGACGCCGTACACCCATCTAAACAACACCGAAATATATTTAGATATGCTGAAAGAATGCTTCAATATTCAGGTAATTTAAGATTTCTTTGACTTAGCAATACGACGTTAATCAAGAGTGGTTCCTACAAATTCCTGAAAATTTACGTTGAAATTTTAGTATACAACTGACCTTTACAATTTGTAGTTATACTATTTATTTTGTCTTATTCACATACCCTCTCTCTCTCTTCATTATGTCCTTAACATCTTCAAAATACTATTAAGTCTAGTTGCTTTGTTAATAATTTATAGGTTGTTAAGCTTAAGAAAAAATTTGGTTGACTAGTGCATACAATTGCAGTCCAGCTTGATTTTATAATGTCAACTCTGGTTTAATCCCATTATAAACCTATTTGTATTGCACTACACAAACTTTTTAAATAACTAAATATTGTCTTTAACTTGCAGCTAGATGTACCCAGTGATGAGTGTGGCATCTGTGAGGAATGTGTGGTGCGCCTGCGGGACGCCAGCCTCTTCAAGCGGCAAGTGCACCGCAGCCAGAGGGAGCTGCAGGAGCGGCTGGGCAGAGCTATTAAAATCATAGGTAAATTTCACTCTATATTATGACATGAAAGTTCATATAGACAACCCAAAGTATTTTCAAGAGTTTTGTTACAATTATCAAGATAATTAATGTTGGTTTTGTTGTCTGTTGTTATAGAAGAAGCACCTCCTACAGTGGTGAAGATGGAGATAGCTGATGAGGACGGGACAAGTGATAACTTGTCAGGTCAGTGTCAACATAAACACACCAGCTAACTTAAACTAGTACTATTCAATATCATAATGCGCGCACTGTGTCGTACAAAAAGTCGCCTCTCGTACGTGCTTTGCAATATTTAAACGAACTTCTCGTAGCAGCACCAGAGTGTGATATTTTTGCAAGTGCTTGGATGATAATATATGATGAATGTATGAGGTTCTGTGAGGCGATGGATGACCGTCCTTCTGCTGTGATTATGTTTAATTATTTATTAATATTTTTCCTTTCTGTTGTGCAATGTTCTGTATTGTTACTTAGTTCTATGACTGTACTTGTTACACAGTGCCTTGGTGTAGACTGGTAGAAAAATCCAAATATCGGCTTCCTTTACCGTTCTAACGGCATTTTGTGAGCCATTTTGGCAACATGACTTTTCCGATGTAAAAAAGCCTGCTGAATTCGATTCTGGATGTTGCCAAGCCGAATTTTGCCCCCCTCCCCCCATTTCCCCCCTTTTTACCTCAAAATATGTCCCTAATCACGGTTCTGTATGTAAATCTGACGACTGCTTATGACTGAAAGCCTCGTGAGTCTTGACTGACAATGAGCAGCACGCCAACTGGATGTCAGCGTCAAGCCCTGCATAGCGGCTGGATCCTGTGCGATACCAATTATCCCAAAATAAGTATATTTCACTGCCTCGACCAAGTTTATCAATTTTGAAAAAAATAATGAAGTTCGGGAAGATATTGCTCACAAACCATAAGGCCTACTAAAAAAGTTTATACACCATGTTATAGGACATTTTATAGAGATTATTCTTGTTTTTGACCCTTTTTTTCTAGCTGTAATACTTTTTGTATAAAACCGTAAAAATCGTGATTAGGGACATATTTTGAGGTCAAAAGGGGGGGAAATGGGGGGAGGGGTACAAAATTCGGCTTGGCAACATTCAGAACCGAATTCAGCAGGCTTTTTTACATCGGAAAAGTCATGTTGCCAAAATGGATCCCAAAATGCCGTTAGCACGGTAAAGGAAGCCGATATTTAGAATTTTCTACCAGTCTATGAAGTTCGGGAAGATATTGCTTACAAACCATAATGCCTACTAAAAAAGTTTATACACCATGTTATAGGAAATTTTATAGAGATCATTCTTGTCTTTGACATTTTTTTTCTAGCTGTAATACTTTTTGTATAAAACCGTAAAAACCGTGATTTGGGACATATTTTGAGGTAAAAAGGGGGGAAATGGGGGGGAGGGGGGCAATATTCGGATTGGCAACATCCAGAATCGAATTCAGCAGGCTTTTTTACATCGGAAAAGTCATGTTGCCAAAATGGCTCACAAAATGCCGTTAGACTTGAAAATTTTGATTTGAACTACCAGTCTATCACTGTAATACTGTGTAATTTATTAAAAACAAAAAAAAAAACAAAAATAAGTAATGTGTATCAGGTAAAAAGTTATAGCTTGTAGTTACAGCATCATTAGAGTATTTAAGAGTTTTGTTTTTATTTCAGTTGAAGTCCCAGACGAGATGTCCAGTGCTGGCGGCGAGGGCGAGGATGCTGCGTTATGTGAGTACCGAGTTTCTTTTTGTATTCGATACAACTGTGCGACACTTTCTCGCGCGAGAAATACTACCTATCTCTTTCTTGGCTGCACTGTGAGAGAGTGACGGGCGATGACATGTCGCGTGACAAGAGTCGTGAAACGTAGTTGTGCGAGTTGGACTGGTAAACTCAAAGTAATGATATAATTTCTTCATGGTTACTTATTAACGTTTAACTTTTGCTATAGGTGAAGAACCTGATGTCAAATCTGAGGTAGCGGACGACGATGGACCGAGTGACAACTCGTTAGGTGAGTACACATAGAGTTGTCTAGCAGGTAATTAACGTTTATCAGCTGTTCAACAGTAGTGTTATTGCTTCAGTGGTATGTCGCAAGGTGAAGGAGAGAAACAACCGTACTTCACTGTAGCTAGTTTATTACTGGTTTGATGTGGGTAATGCGCTTACATATATTCCATCCCTCCACCATTACTTTGGAAATCTAAAAAAAAAAAAATACAACATTCATTATTAAATACCTATCACATAAAAATATTTAACACTTAACCTACCTAACGTGTTTTTTTTTATATTTTTCAACTTTAACATCATACACCGCGTTAATTGTTCATCAAGACAATGGTACAACTAATTTAAATCTAAAAAAAAAAATTTGGTATCCATACAAGGAAAACTAATAAAGAAAAAAAACTGAATTAAAAATATTGCTTATAACTAACTGTTTTCCGGGGTCTCTTTGAACGTCCCTCTCTATAATCTACGTTTGGCTGGGCAACAGCTCGTTCAACATCAACAATATCGTCAGCAGCCGTAACCCCGTCCCCACCTTCACAAGCTTCTGACCACTCGTCATCCTCTGTTACTCCCGCTAAATCCGCCTGAATATTATTACCGGCATTCTCGCCTTCCACGCTCTCTGTCCTCTGTTCTGACGAGGCCGGCGAAAGCAGGGGTGGGGGCACGTCGGACGAACAAACGGGCTCAGGCGCGGGCTCCGGCGCGGTCACGTAGGCGGCGCGAGGGGCGCCTGCTACCGCGCCCGAGTCCGACGGACACACATGTAATATTATGTTCAATTTCTGGGTTATGTGGTACATTTAGCGCATTTACGTCATTCTGAGGGCTGGTGTATTTACGAATCTGATCTATATGCCTGTTACATTTTTCCTGAAATTCTGTAAACATAATTTCATACATTCTACTACCTCTAATGCTAACAATAGTTCCCACTTTCCAAATACCTTTCCTCGCAGTGAACCACCTAGCCCAAACAGTTTCTCCTACTTGAAAACTTCGGCATGGTTCTACTAGACAGGGTACGTCGCTGGGGGCTTCACCGCATTTATCTTTGTTTTGCGGTAGTACTAAGTCTAATCTAGAACGTAAATTTCTCCCTATCATTAATTGGGCCGGCGTACGACCCGTTGCACAATGTATAGTATTCCTATAGTCAAACAGAGAACCAAGCAATTTTTCTTGTACATGGTTATGGTTAGTGCCCGCCATTTTTGAAATCACACATTTAAGCATTTTCTTACAGGTTTTTACCGAGTTCTCTGCTTGCCCATTACTGCATGGGTGGTAAATTGGGGATGTCGCATACTTTATACCATTTACCTTACAAAACATAATAAATTCAGTCGAACGAATTTTAACATCATTATCAGATACTATCACATGCGGTATACCAAACATAGAAAATAAATATTTAAGTTTTAATATTAGGGCCCCTGTCGAAGTACCTCGATCCATATACAAACATTCCAGCCATTTGGAAAATGCGTCTACCACGATCAAGTATTCCTTTTGCTCGAAAGACATGTAGTCAATATGGATACGGTGCCACGGGCCCGGCGGGCGCGGCCAGGGCGCGGGCGGCGCGCCCGGCGGCGCCGGCTGCGCAGCGGCGCAGGCGCCGCATGCGCCCACCCAGTGTTCGATGTCCCGGTCGATACCTGGCCACCACATTCTACCACGAGCCGCGCTCTTTGTTTTCACGACACCGAAATGCGACGAGTGTAATTCCGTTAGCATAATTTCACGAAAAACTACTGGGATTACTATTCTATGACCTCGAAAAAGGCAACCGTCTAAAACCTCTAAATCGCTTTTACACTGGAAAAAGGGTAAAATAGATTTACATTTAATCTTCCGAGGCCACCCGTAATTCACATACTTAATGACTGTTTTTAATACCTCGTCACTATCCGTCGCTTGCTTTATCTGGTCGAATGAAACCGGTTTTACGTTAGTGTCTAGGAACAGAAAAAATCTATTGCTATCTTGTTCCCGTTCGTTATCGCTCTGTGAGTGCAAGGGTGAGCGGGAAAAATAATCTGCAACTTGATTGTTTTTGCCGCTCACATACTGCACTGTAAAATTATAGGCTGACAACAAGACTGCATATCGCTGCAAACGTAGTGCAGCCGTGACGGATATTCCATTTTTATTTCCAAATATCGAAATTAGGGGCCTATGGTCAGTCTTCAAAACGAATGGTTCTTGTCTGCCGTATAAGTACTGATGAAAATGTTTAATTCCAAAAATAATTGCCGTGGCCTTTTTGAATCTGACTATAATTGCGTTCACTCGCCGATAACGAACGGGATGCGAATGCGATCGGGCGCTCGCGGCCTTTGTTATCCACCAAGCTCAGGACGGAGCCAAGACCTGCCGGACCCGCGTCTACCGCCAGCACCAGCGGCGCCGTTGGGTCATAATGCGCTAACACGCGCTCGCTAGCCAGCTCGCGCTTAATGCTCTCAAACGCAGCTTGCTGGCGCGCGCCCCATGTCCATTCCGCGCCGGCACGTAATAACTCATGTAACGGACTTAAAATGGCTGATGCGTTTGGTATGAAATTCCTATAGTAGTTAACCACACCCAAGAACCTTTTAATTCCTAGAACGTTTTCAGGCGCCGGGGCCTTGAGTATAGCTTCTACTTTGGCCTGACATGTCTTCAAACCGTGTCTGTCTATTACGTACCCTAGGTATGTCACGTGATCTTGAAAAAACAGACATTTGTCCTTTTGTAAACGTAACCCTGAATCGTTTAGTCGCTTCAAAACTTCCTGTAACCTATCTAAATGTATTTCCTTAGTAGGCCCCGTGATGCAAACGTCGTCTAACCACACGCTCACGCCGTCCAACCCCGACAGTAACGTTTCCATGGCTTTTTGGAAAACTGCAGGGCCATTTGCCAAACCGTAAACCAGTCTTGTATATGAAAATAATCCCTTATGCGTATTAATTGTCGTCAGTTTCTGTGAAGCTTCCGTCAGTTTAAATTGATTATATGCGTTGCTTAAGTCGAGTTTAGTATATTGAAAACCACCTCCTAATCTAGAAAATACCTCCTCGATTCTAGGCAACGGGTATTTATCAATTTTCAGGTCTTTATTTAAGGTACATGAAAAATCACCTGCAATTTTCAATTTACCATTTTCTTTTAATACCGGAACTATCGGGGTGGCGTATTCCGAATAATTAACAGGTACTAGGATACCTAATGCAACTAACCTATCTAATTCGTCACTTACCTTATCTTTCAAAGCAAAAGGTACTGATCGTGGCTTAAAAAACTTAGGCTTCACATCGTCTTTCAAATGTAGTTCCACTTCGAATTTGTTGAAACATCCTAAACCATCCGCCCAAATAGCTGGATATTTATTTAAGAGATCTTGTACTTCGCCTGTACTAGTATTAACATTTTTGAAACTATAGTTCTCTGTAGTCAAACAAAAATTAAATTTTGACATAAAATCTCGGCCCAGAAGTGGTGGTCCGCCGTTAGGCACAACATAAAATCTAATTACTGCGCTTTTGTTTTCAAACACTACGCGTGCCACAAAATATCCTAGCGGCGATATCTGGTGCCCCGTATAAAAACACATTTTCAAATCATTTTTACATAACTTATAAGAACAAAATTTTTGCTGATATAATTCTTCAGACATGACAGAACATCCAGAGCCCGTATCCAATTCCATATATAGGTTAAAATCGCACACACAAACGGACACTTTGAAAGGCTTACAATTTACGTACCTCATATTAAACATTTGGCATTCTTTACAGTTTTCGCATCCTTGACTTTCTTGCGATTCGGTACCAATATTATGAAATCTTGATTTATTGACCGCGCACACCTTTTTAAGGTGTCCTTTTTGACCGCAATTCTGGCACTTGTAATTACGAAATCTGCACTTCGCTGCGTCGTGATGCTTCATCCCGCAAACCGTACAACGCGGCCCGGCGTCGTCGTCCCTGCGGCCGCCCGCGCCGCCGACGCCGGCGCCGGCGCCGCGGCGCTCGGCGCGCGTTTCGGCGCGATATAACGGCTCCTCCTTGACAACCTGCGCGCGCGCCTGCCGCGCGCACGCTGCCTGTTTTATTTTTTTTATTTTTTATTTAAAATAAAAAAAAAAAATAAATAAACCTGCGCGCGCGCCTGCCGCGCGCACGCTGCCTGTTGTGCTATTTCGATTGCCTTCGACAGCGTCAACACTTTAGAATCACTTTCGAACAGACGATCGCGTTCCGGTCCCATATTGAAGCCTAGTACGAAACGATCTCGAAGCAACCCTTCCAATTCCGTACCGAAGTCGCAGTCGACCGCAAGCCCTCGCAGCCGTGCCGCCCAATCCTGGCTACTCTCTGCGCCTGATTTTGTCGCCTCAAAAAACTTGGCCCTGTCCGCGAAAGTCGAACGTTTTGGCGTGAAATGACCACTGAGTACTCCCACTAGCTCATCGAATGATTTAGTTTCTAGCTTGGCCGGGTGTACAAGATTACGAACCAGGCGGTATGACTCATCCGATAAATGAGTTAATAACACTGCACTTTTACAATCGTCCGCAATCTTATTCAGTTTTATGAACTGAGATAATCGTCCATAGAACACGTCCCATTCTTGCACCTTGTGATCGAAAATTCCAATATTCCCCACAAAGTTAGCCATTTTAGATGTTTGCACAACGCGGGTAGATCGTCCTCGTCGCCAGATGGTATGTCGTAAGGTGAAGGAGAGAAACAACCGTACTTCACTGTAGCTAGTTTATTACTGGAGACTAATAAGGGTCGATTAGGTGGGAATGAGTATGGTGCACTTTGCCGGGCGGTGTGCGGCGAGCGCGGCTCTAGTCGTGAGCTGGCGAACGCGCTGAACCAGCACTACCTGAGTGTGGTGCGGGACACTCCGGTGCGTCCGTGTCTTTCGGAAGCCATGCGGTTGCTCCGTGACGTGCAACTACCCCAATTTTCCTCCATGTTTCTGTTGCCTTTTACGCTACAGGAAATAGAGGAGATTATTAAGAAAATTAAGGCGAAGGGTACGAAGGATATATATGGTATTCCAACATCTCTCTTGCACAAGTTGCCCGGGTACGTATTACAATCCCGAAAGTTCATAATACCTACAGTTGAAATACCGATGGTCAAAATACCGAAAATCAAAATACCGAAAGTACAAAAAGCCGATTGTCGATATACCGATGCTCAAAAGACCTATTTTGAAAAGATCGAAAGTTCAAAATCTCGAAATTTATAATACCGAAAGTTTAAAATCTCGAAATTTTATAATCCCGAAAGTTTTGAATCTCGAAATTTTATAATCCCGAAAGTCAACCATTGTCAGTAAAATGCCAATGATAAAATATCTGGGGGCACGGTAGTGCCCCCGCCAAGACGAAAAAAAAAGAGGCGGGGCACTACCTACCTTTTCTCGAACCGTTTCGTCTCATTTTCAAACCCTCATAGTTTCGTCCCAGTTAACACCAGAGCGCCCAAATTCACAGGTTAAGATGCAGTTAGGGAACATATGAAATGTACTAAATTTCATTGATCTAGCTTTTATACTTTAGGTTTTATTGGTACCTAAAATACGCCGATTTTGCCACTCACTCACTTATGTATCAAAACCTCTGGGGTACTTCCCGATGACCTAGAAAGCTGAAATTTGGTATGTAAGCTAGGTTTAGTACACAAACAATAGAATAATTCTGAAACTTGGAACTTTTACCCCCCAACCCCTTAAACTAGGGGATGAAAGTTTGTATGAGACTTTCGCAAATTTTGATACTAGAGGTCTGAAAATTTATACCTATTGGGCTCATTGTTATAAATAAAATACACATTCTAGGATTTTTAGAAAATCACCCCCCACCCTTAAAATAAGGGGATGAAAGTTTGTATGGGCTTTCCATAGGTAATGGGGGATAAAAGTGTATATATATATGGGGCTAAACGTAAGTATTTCTTAAATACACAAGTATTATTACTACTTACTTAGAAACACTTCAGCACAAAAAAAAACATATAAATTAAAAATTACCTTACAAAAAGAAATGAGATCCCACCAAAAACATTTCATGTAAAATTGGCGGCCAAGACTCACATGCTCATAACGCTTTCGCTGTAAAAAAGTGGTCAGATCCCTCGAAAAGCCAAGCCCCGAAGCCCTGAGTTTACTGATCCTACACCTTGGCTTCAAAAGTATGGCTTGGCCGTTTCATAAAGTACCGTAAATAAGTTTAACGGACTGTCTGGCCTATATGGTAAGGAATTAAGTTTAATATATTTTATCATGAAGACATAAACTTAATTTCTTGATACCGTATGGGCCAGACGGTTCGTTGGACTTATTTACGTTACTCTATGAAACGGCCAAGCCATACTTTTGAAGCCAAGGTGTAGGATCAGTAAACTCAGGGCTTCGGGGCTTGGCTTTTCGAGGGATCTGACCACTTTTTTACAGCGAAAGCGTTATGAGCATGTGAGTCTTGGCCGCCAATTTTACATGAAATGTTTTTGGTGGGATTTTTTTTTCTTTTAAGAATATGATCATAACTACAACAAAACTGGTAGTTCAAATGAAAAATTTCAAGTCTAACGGCATTTTGTGAGCCATTTTGGCAACATGACTTTTTCGAAGTAAAAAAGCCTGCTGAATTCGATTCTGGATGTTGCCAAGCCGAATTTTGCCCCCCTCCCCCTATTTCCCCCCTTTTATCCTCAAAATATGTCCCTAATCACGGTTTTTACGGTTTTATACAAAAAGTATTACAGCTAGAAAAAATGTGTCAAAGACAAGAATGATCTCTATAAAATTTCCTATGACATGGTATATAAACTTTTTTAGTAGGCCTTATGGTTTGTAAGTAATATCTTCCCGAACTTCTTAGACTGGTAGAAAATTCTAAATATCGGCTTCCTTTACCGTCCTAACGGCATTTTGGGATCCATTTTGGCAACGTGACTTTTCCTATGTAAAAAAGCCTGCTGAATTCGGTTCTGAATGTTGCCAAGCCGAATTTTGCCCCCCTCCCCCCATTTCCCCCCTTTTTGACCTCAAAATATGTCCCTAATCACGATTTTTACGGGTTTATACAAAAAGTATTACAGCTAGAACAAAAGTGTCATAGAAAAGAATGATCTCTATAAAATTTACTATAACATGGTGTATAAACTTTTTTAGTAGGCCTTATGGTTTGTGAGCAATATCTTCCCGAACTTCATTATTTAAAAAAAAAAATGATAAACATGGTCGAGGCAGTGAAATACACTTATTTTGGGATTATTGGTATCGCACAGGATCCAGCCGCTCTGCAGCTCTTCACGCTGACATCCAGTTGGCGTGCTGCTTATTATATGTCAAGACTTACGAGGCTTTCAGTCATAAGGAGTCGTCAGATTTACACGCAGAACTGTATCCAAGTCGGGCTAAAAGCGACGTAGAAAATAAAAATGCTTTACTTCTGACCATGAAGTCATTCTAAATGCTCAGTTATACGCCACGCCGTTTCTGATGAATGATTCTTCTGATGATTTGAAGGTCGGGCCTTTGTTAATTATGACCTTAGCGCAGTTGCCGACCTGCTGTTGGTGAGCCTTTCGGAAACAAACTTCGTTACTTAGAGTCAGCCAAGCTGCTTAGCAGTGAGAATTGACACTTTATTTTTTTCTGTTGCAAGATCCTGGGTAACTGCATTTCTAAGGCACATTTCTGGAGAATCTGGCGTAGAAATGAGCATTTTGAATGACTTCATGGTCAGAAGCAAAGCATTTTTATTTTCTACGTCCCTTTTAGCCCGACTTGGATACAGTTCTGCGTGTAAATCTGACGACTGCTTATGACTGAAAGCCTCGTGAGTCTTGACAGATAATAAGTAGCACGCCAACTGGATGTCAGCGTCAAGCGCTGCAGAGCGGCTGGATCCTGTGCGATACCAATAATCCCAAAATAAGTGTATTTCACTGCCTCGACCATGTTTATCAATTTTTTTTGAAAATAATGAAGTTTGGGAAGATATTGCTCACAAACCATAAGGCCTACTAAAAAAAATTATACACCATGTTATAGTAAATTTTATAGAGATCATTCTTTTCTATGACACTTTTGTTCTAGCTGTAATACTTTTTGTATAAACCCGTAAAAATCGTGATTAGGGACATATTTTCAGTTCAAAAAGGGGGGAAATGGGGGGAGGGGGGCAAAATTCGGCTTGGCAACATTCAGAACCGAATTCAGCAGGCTTTTTTACATCGGAAAAGTTATGTTGGGATCCCCTTGGATCGCATAATGTTTTTTAGACTAATGCTGTTTCGCATAATTGATTTAGCATAATTTGTTTTGGCATAATAGTACTTTCGCATAGTAATATTTTGGCCTACTGTTTTTTTGGCATATTACGCTATTAGCATAATTTTAGTTGGACTAACTTGTATTGGCCGAATATACTTTACGCATACTATTCTTTGGGCTAATAATTATTTGGTATATCTGTCATTATCCATAATTTCAGTTGTCTCAATGAATGAAACTCAGTTACGTGGTTAACATGCATTTATTATTATTGTATGTATATATTTCAAAACAAAATATTACGTTACGTAACGTTAGGTTACATTAGGTAGGTACATTAGGTTAGGTTAGGTTAGGTTAGCATTGATAACCAGGCGCGAAGCGCCTAAGCAACGCGGAATATTAGGGGGTCTGTGAAGCGGACCTCCGTCTACCTCGCTTTAGTTCCTAAATTTAATATAAACAGTTTATTAAACACACTATAGTACTAACCTTCTCTCGTAGTGCAACTTTTAATAGGATAATAGCGTTATGCATTTTGATATGATGCCAATTGATTATTATGCCTATTTATGCTTATGCTTTTTGTTATTAGTCTTCATGACGGTTATGCTTTCTGTATTTATGCTTTTTAATGTTATTGTGCCTGACGCACCTATGACTGGTTGGATTGACTGGTACAAGCGTTGGATTGACGGACAACGCTGTACTGACGGGCAGGGGTTTCTTCTAGTAATGAAACACTTCTTGAGTCTTCAAAGCCGGGGAGAGAGTTGGGCAGGGATTTCTTCTTAGCTCTTGTAGCTTGCTGGATCGAATAATGCCGGTACGGCGCAATGTATCGCCTTTTATTTCAATCCGTGCCTCCCCCTCTCCTGCCACAACACTTTATTATTATTAATTTTGTTTACATTACACAATCAGGACTTAAACACTAAAGAACACTAATAAATCTTATACAATAACAATTATACCTTATACCTAATACTATTCTAATGAGATTCTAATTGGTAAATACTAAATAAACACTAGATTAGATCCTAATTTCGACTAGGAAACGACCTGCGCAGGCGTCAGCGGGGCGCGGGTGGGAGCGGGGCGTGGCTTCCTCGCCTCCCAACCTTTTTGATATACCTTTCGCGCTACCTCCCCTCTGACGCCCGTCAGTCTGTGGGATGTCGTCGTGCTGTTAGGATCTAATCGTTATAACTTAGTACTTATCCAAGTACTAAGCTATACTATGGGGAAATGAAATGCACTCAAGATAATTATTTAATTCCTTAACCTATCCTACTTAACCTACAGTTTATTTATTCATAACAACTAGTAAAGTATCATATTTCTTACAAGCTAATCAACGAAAACAGAACGTAATATTTATTGAACATAAGATAACAAACAAAACATAACTTCTTAATTAAATTGCCGTCGTTGGGTTAGCCGGGCTGCACATCACTCCCGCCGCGCATCACTCTCCGGAGTGTTGCGTATCTTCTAGGTGCAGGTCGGCTGAGCTCGTGGGCAGGATCACCAGCTTCTTCGTTGCTCGTCGCATCACCTTCCCTTTGGTCAGCACGTCGACTACTCTCGTGACGCCGTCGGGGCCCGGGTACGCAGCGGTGACTCGGCCGAGCGGCCAAGTGTTGCGGGGCAAGTTGCCGTCGGCCACCATAACGATGTCGCCAACCTCGATGGGCCGACCGTGTCCATAGGGCTCCCGCCGGTTTTGAAGGCTGGGCAGGTACTCCCGGATCCATCTCGTCCAGAAGTGGTCGGCCAGGCGTTGACTGGTACGCCATGTGGCGCGCCCGGCGACGTCAGCGTCGTTGTAGGTCCCTGGTAGCGGCGTGCGCCCGGCGCCTCCGATGAGGAAGTGGTTTGGGGTCAGGGCTTCAGGTTCTTCTGGGTCGACTGATACGTGTGTCAGCGGCCTGTTGTTCACCGTGAACTCCACCTCGGCGAGCAGCGTTGTCAGCACTTCTTCACTGGGGGCCTTGTCCTTGAGCACGACGTAGAGGCTGTCCTTGGCGGCGCGCACCATGCGCTCCCACCCCCCGCCCATGAACGGGGCGCCCGGGGGAATGTAGCGCCAGCGTATCTGTCGTTGTGACGCCTCCTCTTGGCATGCTGCAGCTGCTTCGGCGGCGGCTCGTTGTATCTCGTTATCCGCGGCGTGAAAGTTCGTCCCGTGATCCGACCATATCTCCGTCGGGCAGCCTCGTCGCGCGATGAAACGTCGCAGGGCCATCACCGCAGAGTCCCCACTCAGGCTTGGTACGACTTCCAGGTGTATGGCGCGTACAGTCAGGCACGTGAACAGCGCCACGTATCTCTTCTGCGTGCCGCGTCCGACGGTGACGGTAAGCGGGCCGAACAAGTCGAGGCCGGTGTACTTGTATGGCCGCTCGTGGTGCGCGAGGCGTGTGCGTGGATGATTTCCCGTTGGCGGTACAGTCGGCCGCGCTTTTCTTCGTTGACAGGGCAGACATCGATGTAGTACTCCGCGTGCGACGGTGCGCAAACGAAGTATGCAGTATTGTTGCTTGCACTCATTTACGACTGCATCTACGCCGCTGTGATGCAATTTTCTATGCACGTAGTCGATGTACAGCTTCGTCGCCGGGTGGTTGCCGTCGAGTACCGCCGGCTTCTTTGTTCGTTCCGTTATTCCCGCTGCTTCGTCGATGCGTGTCTTCACGATGATGACGTCATTGACGAGTTCAACGGCCAGCGTGCGGAGTCGGCTGTGCGGGGTAGGGGGGCGGCCCCGTCGTAGGGCGATGACCTCCTCGGCGAATGCAGTGCGTTGTACCTCTCGTACTATTAGATTTTCGGCTTCTATTAGGTACGTTGCGTCGAGCGTTAGGTATTTTGTATGACGGGGTTCTGCCGGGCGCGTCGTTGGGCGAGTTGCGGGCCGCTTCGCCACCGTGCGCCAATCTTCATCCGCCTGCTTGTTTTTCTTTGTTCTTTTATACAGCGTCTTGGCTCGATGGGGGCGGCATAGTGCTATGAATTGCAGCACTCTGCCTATTGTGCGCAGTAGACGCTCCCATTTGGAAAATCTACCGGCCGGTGGGAACCACGTCGACGTTGTCACGACGTTACATTTTTCGACGCGTACGGCTCTCTCTTCGTCCGTGTTGACGTCGTGCGGCTGCGCTTGTTCGACTGGCCATGTTGACGGGTCGTCGAGCAAGAAGGCGGGCCCGGTGAACCATCTGTGTGTCGCGTTGAAGTCGGCGGGCGCTTGGCGGGTTGCTTCGTCGGCGACGTTGAGTTTGGTAGGTACCCAACGCCATTCGCTTACTGCCGTTGTGTCTTCTATAGCCGCTATTCTGTGTGCGACGAACGGCTTGTAGGCGCGCGACCCGGTGCGTAGCCAGGCGAGCACGGTGCGGCTGTCCGTCCAGAACACCCTTTTGTTCGGCTTGTAGTCGTGTTCGTTGATGACGGCGGCGGCCATGCGACTGCCCATTGCCGCAGCTTGCAGTTCGAGCCGCGGTATCGATGTCAGCTTGAGCGGTGCGACCTTCGCCTTCGCCGTGATGAGTGTGACGTGTACACGGCCGTCGTCGGTTATCATCCGCCAATATAGTGCGCAGGTGTATGCAGTGCTGCTCGCGTACACGAATGTGTGCAGCTCGCGTGTGTGTGCCGAGCTGTACTGCGGGTAGCATCTCGGGATCGCGACGTCTCGTAGAGCCTTCAGTTGCGTCGTCCATTGCGCCCATTTTTCGCCGAGATCGGCGTCGATGTTTTCGTCCCATCCTGTCCCGCGGCGCCATACTTCTTGTAGTATCTTCTTGGCTTGAATGCTGACGGGCGAGGCGAGACCGAGCGGGTCGAAGACGGACATCATTATTTTCAACAGTTGACGCTTCGTAGGGCAGCACACGTCGAGGCTATTCGGCGGCAATCGGCTGAGATCGAGGTTGAAGGCGATTTCGTCGGTCATCGGCTTCCAGACTTGGCCCAGTACTCGTTCGTTCTTCATTTCTGTCTTGCTCAGCTCGACGTGTGTGTTGTCGCCTTGTTCGCACGCGAGAGCCCGCAGTACGGCGGGCGCATTCGACGTCCATTGACGCAGGTTGTAGTGTGCACGTGTATGTATGTCACGTACATCGCTGGCTATTCGAATGGCGTCCTCCTCGCTCTTGAAGCTTTGCAAGTAATCGTCAACGTAGTGATTCTTGATTATCGCATCGGCGGCTTCAGGGTGCGTGCTTCTATGTGATTCTGCATTAATGTTCTTGACGTATATGGCAATCGACGGCGAACACGTAGCTCCGAAAATTAATGACGTCATACGGTACTCTTGTGGTAGCGTGTCGTCACGACGGTCGCCGCGCCAGAGATAGCGAAGCGCGTCCCGGTCCTCTTCTCTTACTTTTACTTGCATGAACATCTCGGCTATGTCGGCTCCAATGGCAACGGGATGTTGGCGGAAGCGCATCAATACCCCGGGAAGAGCTTGCAGCAAATCGGGACCGGTGAGTAGGCAGTCGTTGAGGCATAGGCCTCTCGTCTTGGCGGCGGCGTCGTGGACGATGCGTACTTTATTCGGCTTCATGGGGTTAAGTACGGCGAAGTGAGGTAAGTACCATATCTTCTTATTTTTCGTAGGCGGCGCAGGCTCGGCGTAGCCTTTGTTGACGAATGCTTCCATTTCTTCATTATATCTTTTTTTGAAGGCTTCATTCTTGTCCAGCTTGTGTTCAATGTTGTGAAGACGCTTGAGTGTATTTTCATAGTTGTCTGGCATTTTCATGTCTTCTTTTTTCCACAGTAGCGGGACTTCGTAGTTGCCCATTGGAGTATGCCGCGTTGACTGGACTAACTGGGTAAGTGCTTGTTGTTCGAGATCGTTTTGCGGGCGTTTTGGCTCGATGAGTAGATTCTCTATGGCGAAGTACTCGGCGAGTTGTTTGTCGATGTCGTCTTCGTGTTGCACGATGTGGTTCGACGTTTCGACGCGGCGGCAGGCGAGTCGCGAGTTAGTGCCGTGTAGTACCCAACCGAGCGGCGTGAGTGAGGCGACCGGTTGGCCGGGGTTGCCTCGGCGCATCTCCCTTGTTACAAGCAGGTCCCAGTTGTCTTGGCCGATGAGTACACGGGGTTCTTGGCCTTCATATTTCAGGTGCTCTCGTATGTCGTGTAGGTGCTCGCAGGCGTCGATGTCGTCGTCGGATATGGCTTGCGACGACAACTGCAGACTGTTCATGGTGCGTGCACGTATTTTCAGCTCCCCTTCATGACCCCGTATGTGTAGTGTCACTCGGCGTGACTTGGCGGCATTCACCTTTTGATTGGCGATAGCTTCGATGTGTAGGGGTTCGTTCGGTCCGTCTAGCCCCACTCTTCGTGCGATGTCTTCGTCGATGAGTGTGACCGTCGATCCGTCGTCCAGCAGGGCGAGTGTGGGTTCAGCTCCCGCCGGTCCGCGCACTGTTATTGGTACCAACTTGAGGTAGGCGCGGGGGCTGCGGGGTGTCCACGTCGACGTGACGGCTTCAATGGCGGTCCCCTTCGGCTTGGTATAATGAAGTAGACGATGATGGAAGTATTCGCAGCCGTCTTGTTCGCACTTCTCGCGTTTGCAGAAATGCGTCTTGTTCTTGAAGCGTAGGCATCGGAAACATAGCCGCTGTTTTTTAGCTATTTTCCAACGTTCGTCGACCGACTCGGCGATGTACTTAGGACATTTTTCTATTCGGTGACTATCGGCGTTGCAACAGGAACATTTCGCAGGCGGCTTTTCTATGGCGGCGAACGTCTTGTGTACTCTTCTTGCTTGTTGCGGTTGCCCCGTGACGTCATAGTTCTCGGGCGGGGCGTACGGCGCGCAGTATTCGGCTTCGCGTTGAAGAAATGATGAAATCTTGATTAATTCGGGTTCATTGTTCGGATGAGAGGCGGCGTAGTCGTACCAGCGGTATCGTTGTGCAGGCGTGAGCTTGTCTGTGACCGCCTTCATCGTCTCGGGGCTGTAGAGGTACTGACTTCGGTCGAGGGCTCGCAGTGTGGCTATTGTGTTGGCCACGCGACAGGCGAATGAGCAGATGTCGCGCGGTCCGTCGGTCAGCCGCGGCAGTGCCCGTAGGCGTGCGAGCTCGTTGAGGGCGATGGAGTCAGGACGCCCGAATCTTGATTCTAGTGTCTTGATTATTTCTTCACAGCGGCCGTGGTAGATGAGTAGGTTCTCGACGGCTTCTTTGGCTTTCCCTTTCAGGCATCTTCGTAGTCTTGATACGTTTTCTGCCTCGGTGTACGTTGACTTCGTTTCTTCATAGGCGGCCTTGAACGACAGCCATTCTTCGTGTGAACCGCTAAACGACGGCAGTTCGGCGTGGTAGCGAGATGTGTGGCCGGCACGCGCAGCGACGGCTATGGCGGACGCCAACTCGGATAGGTTGACTTGATTCGCTGCGACGATGGCCTTTTCTGTGTTGATGTTCTCGCTGTTGTAGCACGGCGGTGCATTTCTTGCTTCATAGTAGGGCTGCGCTGGCTGCGCGTAGGGCTGTGCTGGCTGCACGTAGGGCTGCGCTGGCTGCGCGTAGGGCTGCGCTGGCTGCGCTGGTTCGAACGGCGGAGCGGCGGCGGAGAGCGGCGCGTTTCCCCTCCCGGTCCACCCGGCGGCGGCAGTGGCGGGGGCGGGGGGGGCGACGGTGGGCGGCAAGGGGTCCGCGGGGAGCGGGGGGCCCTGCCCGGCGTCGACTGTGGTGTTGCGCGGTGCGTCTCGATGAACCGTGGCTGGCTGTGGTTCTTGCTCTTCTTCGTTGTGTGGCACCTCTGTTAATGCCAGTATGTGCTGCTGACTGGAGTCGAGCCATTCATCCACCCGCCTGTTGGATTGGGCGGATAGAACTGTGGCTCCGTCGTCGTTGTCGCTATTTTCTGCTTCGAGGACGGCGATGCGTGCTTGGGCGAGTTCCAGCTTGATGCGTAGGGCCTCTTCTTTGGCTTGGGCGATGCGTAGCACGCGGCGGCTTGACGTCGTCTTCGTGGTCATCACCGACGGCGGAGTGGCGGGGCAAGCTTGCTTTGACGGCGTAGTAGTGGCGGCGGTGGTCGTGGTCGTGGTGGACGTGGCGGTTGTTCGGTCCGCCGTGTCTCCCGTGACCGACGTTCGTGTGTTCGCCGTCGCGGAGTCCCCCTGCCCAGAGCTCTCTCCCGGCGAGGTAGTTTCCGATCCTGCTAGTAGCGAGATCAGAGACCGACCCTTGCCTTGCGATCTTGTAACGGGCATGTTGAATTTTCTCTCTTGAATTTTCTTTCTTGAATATTCTTTCTTGAATTTTCTTTCTTGAATTTTCTTTCTTGAATATTCTTCTTAGTGGAATCTTCTTTCTTGATTCGGCTTCCGAAGGACCATGATGTGCCTGACGCACCTATGACTGGTTGGATTGACTGGTACAAGCGTTGGATTGACGGACAACGCTGTACTGACGGGCAGGGGTTTCTTCTAGTAATGAAACACTTCTTGAGTCTTCAAAGCCGGGGAGAGAGTTGGGCAGGGATTTCTTCTTAGCTCTTGTAGCTTGCTGGATCGAATAATGCCGGTACGGCGCAATGTATCGCCTTTTATTTCAATCCGTGCCTCCCCCTCTCCTGCCACAACACTTTATTATTATTAATTTTGTTTACATTACACAATCAGGACTTAAACACTAAAGAACACTAATAAATCTTATACAATAACAATTATACCTTATACCTAATACTATTCTAATGAGATTCTAATTGGTAAATACTAAATAAACACTAGATTAGATCCTAATTTCGACTAGGAAACGACCTGCGCAGGCGTCAGCGGGGCGCGGGTGGGAGCGGGGCGTGGCTTCCTCGCCTCCCAACCTTTTTGATATACCTTTCGCGCTACCTCCCCTCTGACGCCCGTCAGTCTGTGGGATGTCGTCGTGCTGTTAGGATCTAATCGTTATAACTTAGTACTTATCCAAGTACTAAGCTATACTATGGGGAAATGAAATGCACTCAAGATAATTATTTAATTCCTTAACCTATCCTACTTAACCTACAGTTTATTTATTCATAACAACTAGTAAAGTATCATATTTCTTACAAGCTAATCAACGAAAACAGAACGTAATATTTATTGAACATAAGATAACAAACAAAACATAACTTCTTAATTAAATTGCCGTCGTTGGGTTAGCCGGGCTGCACAGTTATGCGTAAAAAATTATGCGTATTGAGGCTTATGCACATCTTATTTTCGGCGACAAGCAATTATGCGTAACCATATTAGTATTATTGATTTTATGCCTTCCAATAGTAAACCAGTTATGTTGCCAAAATGGATCCCAAAATGCCGTTAGGACGGTAAAGGAAGCTGATATTTAGAATTTTCTACCAGTCTATGAAGTTTGGGAAGATATTACTCACAAACCATAAGGCCTACTAAAACAATTTATATATCATGTTATAGGAAATTTTATAGAAATCATTATTGTTTTTGACATTTTTTTTCTAGCTGTAATACTTTTTGTATAAAACCGTAAAAACCGTGATTAGGGACATATTTTGAGGTAAAAAGGGGGGAAATGGGGGGAGGGGGGCAAAATTCGGCTTGGCAACATCCAGAATCGAATTCAGCAGGCTTTTTTACATCGGATGTTAAAATATATGTTACAATCATGTTGCCAAAATGGCTCACAAAATGCCGTTAGGACGGTAAAGGAAGCCGATATTTGGATTTTTCTACCAGTCTAGGAGCGTTTTTTAGGGATATAAAAAAAAAAACTAACCTAACCTAACCCGGCCGAGTCGGATCTGCTCTGAAAGGTGAATCATTTAAAGTTTGAGAATAGGTTGAGGTGAATCAATCATCTTTCAGAGCAGATCCGACTCGGCCGGGTTAGGTTAGGTTAGTTTTTTTTTTTTATATCCCTAAAAAACGCTCCTTTTGTTGTACTTGTGATACGTATGTATGTGAACTGTAGGAATTCTAGCCGTCGGGATTACAGTCTTCGGGATTACATTCTTCGGGATTACAGTCTTCGGGATTACAGTCTTCGGGATTTCATCCTTTCGGTCAAACGTTCTTTCGGGATTTTAAACTTTCGGTCAAATAAACATTCGACATTTTAATTTTCGGCCTTCCATTCATAGGTCTTATGAAATTCGGTATTTTGAACTTCGGCATTGTAATACGTACCCAGTTGCCCCGTAACTTTATTCACTCCTTATGCGAATTTTTTAATGCCTCCATCTCGGACGGTGTTTATCCTGAACCGCTAAAGAAAATCAAGGTCACTCCGGTGTATAAAGGAAAGGATTGCAGGAAATCAATGAAAAGCTATCGCCCAATATCCCTGGTACCAGCGATCTCCAAAATCTTTGAGACAGGTTTGTGCAACAGACTGACGCAATTTCTAAGTATGAACGGAGCTCTCTGTTGCGAACAATATGCTTACCGGGTGAGTCGATCTACTGTAGGAGCAGCACGCAAACTACTGCGAACCGTCGTGCATAGTCTGGAGGCGAAAAGATGTGTTGCTGCGGTTTTCTTTGACCTCTCACGTGCGTTCGACTTGGTCGATCATGCTCTTATAGCGTCTAAGCTCGAACATTATGGTGTGCGAGGAGTAGCTCTGGATGTGTTCAAATCGTTTTTAGCCAACCGTAGTCAAATAACTGAGGTAGCGGGAGAGAGGTCTGAGATTGGTATAATTGGGGATAGGTCAGTCCCCCAGGGTTCCAATGTCGGTAATTGTATTTTTTCACTGCTGATGAACGATTTGCCTTTTCCCAGTCCCAACGCACAATTTATAATGTACGCAGATGATATCTGCGCCATTGTCCATGGGGAAAACTGTGAGGAACTGCACAATAATACGAAAGCCACAATCCTAAAACTACTGATCTGGTTTGAAGCTAATGGTATGCTTCTAAATATAGAAAAGACTAACCTTCTTCACTTCTCTCTAAGTTGGAAAACACAGCCTCGATTTAACGTGGATATCAACGGCACCCAAATAGAACCAGTGTCTCACGCTCGCTATGTAGGTTTCACACTAGATCGGGGGTTGCAGTGGAGTGAGCATATAAACACATTATGCTCAAAACTTAACTCTGTATATTACGCTTTATCCCGCTTAAGACGCACGCTTTCACTTCAGAACCTGCTTACAGCATATTATGCATACTTTCATACACACCTCACTAATGGAATCGACCTTTGGGGAATGGCAGCGGACAGGGATCGGCCCTTTATTTTACAAAAAAAAGCCATCCGCTTAATATGCCGCGTTCCCCCGGATGAGCCAGCCCGACAACTCTTTGTGAACCTTGGGGTCCTGACGGTGCCTTCTCTCTACATCTTTGAAGTGGGAAAATATGTGAGACAACATTCAGCAGAGTTCCCCTTAGGTAAGACCTATTCCGCAAGGCGAAAACCAGGACTGGTAGTACCGCCGCACAGGCTACAAAAAACTGGCAAGTCCCTGGCAGTCATGGGTGCACGTATATTCAACAAAATACCTGAAATAATAAGAGCTTCACCTACAGAACGTATTTTCATTACGAAACTTAAAACTTTTTGTATTAAAAAGGCGTATTACTCTGTCAAGGAGTTCCTTGATGAGTGAGTGTGTCGAGTCCTTTTGGTGTACATATATTATATAATTGACATGTTAACTTTAATTTTAATTTGATAACTGCTGCATCGATTTCTTTGTGTACAATTTCTAATTTATTTTATTTCTTTCGACACTTTAGTATTATTAACTTTTTATTTTTTGTTAAGACTGAACATGTAATAATTGAATGTTTGACAATGTAAGTTTATTACAAATAAATTATTCTATTCGATTCTATTCTATTCTACTGGTTTGATGTGGGTAATGCGCTTACATATATTCCATTCAGGCGAGCCGGAGACGGCGCGCGACGCGGCGAGCGACGAGGACCCGATATCACGTGAGTCACACACATACCTCGGGACTTGAGAGCAGGAATACTTTTTGTACAAGTGTAGAGTTGAATAGACCGTTCAATGCAAGGGCCGGTAATAACTCATGAGGGTTCAATTTCAGTTTTAAAAATAAAGAAATACATTTATTCCTGACGTGACCATAAAACAAATACAAACATAAAGTGACAAAAATAATAAAATATAAAACAATAGGCAACTAAGTATAATATTATGGCTGCGCCACGATGCGGTTCCACTCCACACGTCAAGCCACACAAAACGTCGGCTCGCAGCGCCCTCCCCACCCGCTACTCGTGACCTACACCTATGCTCGGCATACGCACCGCCCGGGATCACATTAGCTAATCATATAAATAACTTAAATTCCGTATTCAGTAATGTCATTTCGTCAGAATTAAACTCTCATTTTCTGATTGCCGGCGATTTTAATCTTCCTCACATACAGTGGTATAGCGATTCTCCTCCTGAGCTCGCGCGGCGTGGCGCAATCGAGGTTCAGACAGCGGCTACCAATCTTGTTGAGGGGATGTATCTGTCATCTTTTGAGCAATATAATATCAATAAAAATTCAAGTAATAATATTTTAGACCTGATTGTCACAAATTTCCCAGTTGAAGTCGAAAAATCCAACTCTCCCCTTGTCAGCGCGGATCCCCATCACCCTCCTCTCGAAATAATTATTAGACATTTTATCGGCGCCCTTAAAAGAAATCGCGAAGCCTAAATTTAGATTTCGGAAAGCTAACTACGATGCTATAAACGACAGTCTTGAAAGTGTGGATTGGCATTCATCTCTCTCTGCAAGCACTCTGCCTACAGTGCGCAGTAGACGCTCCCATTTGGAAAATCTGTCAGCCGGTGGGAACCACGTCGACGTTGTCACGTCACGACGTTGCATTTTTCGACGCGCGCAGCTCTCTCTTCGTCCGTGTTGACGTCTTGCGGTTGCGCCTGTTCGACTGGCCATGTTGACGGGTCGTCGAGCAGGAAGGCGGGCCCGGTGAACCATCTGTGCGTCGCGTTGAAGTCGGCGGGCGCTTGGCGGGTGGCTTCGTCGGCGACGTTGAGTTTGGTAGGTACCCAACGCCACTCGCTTATCGTCGTTGCATCTTCTATGGCCGCTATTCTGTGCGCGACGAATGGTTTGTAGGCGCGTGAGCCGGTGCGCAGCCAGGCGAGCACGGTGCGGCTGTCCGTCCAGAACACCCTTTTGTTCGGCTTGTAGTCGTGTTCGTCTATGACGGCGGCGGCCATGCGACTGCCCATTGCCGCAGCTTGCAGTTCGAGCCGCGGTATCGACGTCAGCTTGAGCGGCGCGACCTTTGCCTTTGCCGTGATGAGTGTGACGTGTACACGGCCGTCGTCGGTTATCATCCGCCAATATAGTGCGCAGGTGTATGCAGTGCTGCTCGCGTCCACGAATGTGTGCAGCTCGCGTGTGTGTGCCGAGCTGTACTGCGGGTAGCATCTCGGGATCGCGACGTCTCGCAGAGCCTTCAGTTGCGTCGTCCATTGCGCCCATTGTTCGCCGAGATCGGCGTCGATGTTTTCGTCCCATCCGGTCCCGCGGCGCCATACCTCTTGTAGTATTTTCTTGGCTTGAATACTGACGGGCGAGGCGAGGCCAAGCGGGTCGAAGACGGACATCATTATTTTCAGCAGTTGACGCTTCGTAAGGCGGCACACGTCGAGGCTGTTCGGTGGCAATCGGCTGAGATCGAGGTTGAAGGCGATTTCGTCGGTCGTCGGCTTCCAGACTTGGCGCAGTACTCGTTCGTTCTTCATTTCTGTCTTGCTCAGCTCGACTTGTGCGTTGTCGCCTTGTTCGCACGCGAGAGCCCGTAGTACGACGGGCGCATTCGATGTCCATTGACGCAGGTTGTAGTGTGCACGTGTATGTATGTCACGTGGTAATCCATCACTTTATCGAAAAACGTTTCATCGATTATCGTTTCCCATAACACTATTCGCAGAATTTTGTTACAACTTAGGAATCATTCCTCGAACTTCGTTACATCGCTTGTACATTTGCTCGAATTACCTTTCACACAAGAATCGATTCATCGAATTTCACTTCATTATTTTATCTGTTCATCGACGTAGTCGTTCATCGAATCGCTTTTACTATAATTTTTTGGTTGGGTTAGGTTTAGGTTATTTTTTTTATGACCTGAAACCCGACTTGGCTAGATCCGACCTGGTTGGGTTAGGTTTAGGTTATTTTTTTTTATGACCTGAAACCCGACTTGGCTAGATCCGACCTGGTTGGGTTAGGTTTAGGTTATTTTTTTGTATAAATGGGACGTGCCATCTGTGAATCATGTTTCGATGAAAGGTAAATTCGATGAATAGTTAAGCTGCGATTTGAGACAAATTCGAAACAATTTACGTTGAATAGTTGGTCGATGATTCGAAAAGCGATGAATTGATGATTATGTGAATAGAAAAAAAAATGAAAAGACATTCGTGGAATAGTTTTCGATGAAATGAAAATCGATGAAAGAAATTTCGATAAAGTGATAGACACCCATGTCACGTACATCGCTGGCTATTCGAATGGCGTCCTCCTCGCTCTTGAAGCTTTGCAGGTAATCGTCGACGTAGTGATTCTTGATTATCGCATCGGCGGCTTCAGGGTGCGTGCTTCTATGTGATTCTGCATTAATATTTTTGACGTATATGGCGATCGACGGCGAACACGTAGCTCCGAAAATTAGTGACGTCATACGGTACTCTTGTGGCGGTGTGTCGTCGCGACGGTCGCCGCGCCAGAGATAGCGAAGCGCGTCCCGGTCCTCTTCCCTTACTTTTACTTGCATAAACATGTCGGCTCCAACGGCGACGGGGTGTTGGCGAAAGCGCATCAGTACCCCGGGGAGAGCTTGCAGCAGATCGGGGCCGGTGAGTAGGCAGTCGTTGAGGCATAGGCCTCTCGTCTTGGCGGCGGCGTCGTGGACGATGCGTACTTTATTCGGCTTCATGGGGTTGAGTACGGCGAAGTGAGGTAAGTACCATATCTTCTTATTTTTCTTAGGCGGCGCGAGCTCGGCATAGCCCTTGTTGACGAATGCTTCCATTTCTTCATTATATCTTTTTTTGAAGGCTTCATTCTTGTCCAGCTTGTTTTCAATGTTGTGAAGACGCTTGAGTGTATTTTCATAGTTGTCTGGCATTTTCATGTCTTCTTTTTTCCACAGAAGCGGGACTTCGTAGTTGCCCATTGGAGTATGCTGCGTTGACTGGACTAACTGGGTAAGTGCTTGTTGTTCGAGATCGTTTTGCGGGCGTTTCGGCTCGATGAGTAGATTTTCTATGGCGAAGTACTCGGCGAGTTGTTTGTCGATGTCGTCTTCGTGTTGTACGATGTGGTTCGACGTTTCGACGCGGCGGCAGGCCAGTCGCGAGTTAGTGCCATGTAGTACCCAACCGAGCGGCGTCTCGATGAACCGTGGCTGGCGGTGGTTCTTGCTCTTGTTCGTTGTGTGGCACCTCTGTCAGTGCCAGTATGTGTTGCTGACTGGAGTCGAGCCATTCATCCACCCGCCTGTTGGATTGGGCGGATAGAACTGTGGCTCCGTCGTCGTTGTCGCTATTTTCTGCTTCGATGACGGCGATGCGTGCTTGGGCGAGTTCCAGCTTGATGCGTAGGACCTCTTCTTTGGCTTGGGCGATGCGTAGCACGCGGCGGCTTGACGTCGTCTTCGTAGTTATCACCGACGGCGGAGCGGCGGGGCAAGCTTGTTTTGACGGCGTGGTAGTGGCGGCGGTGGTCGTGGTCGTGGTGGACGTGGCGGTTGCGCTCTCTGCCGTGTCCCCGGTGGCCGACGTCCGTGTGTTCGCCGTCGTGGAGTCCCCCTGCCCAGATCTCTCCCCCGGCGAGGTAGTCTCCGATCCTGCCAGTAGCGAGATCAGAGACCGACCCTTGCCTTGCGATCTTGTAATGGGCATGTTGAATTTTCTCTCTTGAATTTTCTTGAATATTCTTTCTTGAATATTCTTTCTTGAATTTTCTTTCTTGAGTTTTCTTAGTGGAATCTTCTTTCTTGATTCGGCTTCCGAAGGACCATGATGTGTCTAGTCGAATCTTCTTTTTTCATCCGGCTTCCGAAGGACCATGATGTGCCTGACGCACCTATGACTGGTTTGTTTACGTTGGATTGACGAGCAACGTTATACTGACGGGCAGGTATTTTGGTAAAAAAATACTTCTTGATCTTGAAAGCCGGGGAGAGAGACGGGCAGGGATTTCTTCTTGTTTCTTGTAGCTCGCTGGATCGAATGATGCCAGTACGGCGCAATGTACCGCGTTATATTTCGATCCGTGCCTCCCCCTCTCCTGCCGCAACACTATTATTATTAATTTTGTTTACATTACACAATTTCGGTACAAACATTATTTAGTTTAACTTATATCTAAAAGATAACAATTATACCTTATACCTAATACTATTCTAATGAGATTCCAATTAGTAAACACTAAATAAACACTGGATTAGACCCTAATTTCGACTAGGAAACTACCTGCGCGGGCGTCAGCGGGGCGCGGGTGGGAGCGGGGCGTGGCTACCTCGCCTCCCAACCTATTTGATATACTCCCGCGCTACCTCCCCTCTGACGCCTGTCAGTCTGCGGAATGTCGTCGTGCTGTTAGGGTCTAATCTTATAACTTAGTACTTATCCAAGTACTAAGCTATTCTATGGGGAATGAGAATGCAACCAGGGTAATTATTTATTTCCTTAACCTATCCTACTTAACCTACGGTTTATTTATTTATCACAACTATCAGATCATCATGTTATTCTTACGAGCTAAAAATGACAACAAAAACATAAACTTTATTAAACATAAAATACCTCTGGATAATAAAACAAACATAAATCAAATTCCTAACTAAATTGTCGTCGTTGGGGTGGCCGGGCTGCACAAGAAATGTAATAAATATTGCGAAGTATCGCCTGTGCATTGCGCTCAAAAAAGGATTAACGTACGCGCACGCACGTATGTATAATCTACGACATTGTAATGTCCCCATAGCAAAGCGAAGTATGTAACTACTGATGTAATACTCGTACTGATGTATAATCTTACACGGAAACTGTAGATTATATTAATAAGTGTAATATTATTATAACGCTTGTCCGATTGTGTAGTGGCATTAAGAAATACGCTGAAAAGTGGCTGGATAACTTACACAAAAATATGAAGAAAACATTGCCACAGTTTTTTTCAACACATTGGCTTATATAGCCATAAGCGAACTGTATCAACCGGAACAACTAAACATTATACAGCGTTGCAACAATCATTCGCAGAGAAAACAGTGGCAATTGATGATGGTGTTCCATTATTTTGTCATTCCGAGAAATTAAATGGAAACCATCGACATCAATAATTATTTATTAATCACTCTCAGGATATAACCCTATCTCATGATCTTCCGTATACCTGATTTATGTATCACATTAAATTTGTGTTATTTGTAATATTGCAGCGTGCGAAATAAAGTAAATACCTACTACCTCTAACTATTACACAGCCGCAATCTCTCAAGGATGGTATATTGTAGGAAGAAAATGAACATAGCATAAATAGAAATATGAATGAATGAAGCTGGGTTGACATATTTTATATATTAGATCTGTTGCAATTACTAATTATTTTTAGTTAATTGCACGATACACGTCTTAACTTGTTAAGCACACATTTTTAGACAAAAGTCGACATTTAAGTAAATAATATAGGTACGTGTCAGAAGACACAAACCGTAAATAAATTCCGAAGAACTACTAACCTGACCGCATGTTGTTTACCTCTGCCCGCTTATCCAATATCTCATGCTGTGTCACTTCCACAATGATGATTGAGGTGTGCCATAAAGAGTATTTGTATTTGTAAACTTTGAGAAAACCTTTGCTAACAAGACCACGCTGATTCCCGTCACTATTTTTCCACACTTCATTTCGTATATTATAACACTGTTATTGCTAAGTTAGCAAAAATATTTTCCTCGCATTCTTAGTAACACGTAAAAGGAAGTAACTAACAATTACTACTTTATGATGGTATACCGTAATCCCAAGTATGTATTATCAATCGCAACTACCCGCGCTACAAACATAATGTTGCCTCAATCAATTGTATGAGTTTAGTCGTCGTGTTATTGCATTACGTCGCTAGATGGCGTTGTCCAACGATTCTCTAATTGTATAACGTTCTTTTTCTTTATATTGTCAAATAGCTAAAGTTAACAGATTTTTTACGAATGCCTAAAATATTGTACTCATTATTTTCATTCGATTATCCGTTTGCATGTTGATATTGTTGTTGCATATAATGCCAAACAAGTATCTCATTTTCGACTTTCACTGTCTTAAAACATCAGACTAATCTACTCAATTATTAATAGATTGACTATTTTTCTTTCAATAAGAAACACCGGTAACTATTGAACTGATTAGTTAATATGTCACTATCGTAATTTACCCGATATCCCTTTCTCTTTTCTTATTATTTTACTCACGATGTTTTGTCCTCGTCGCCATTATGTAGTGGACCCATGACCACCCATAGGAGAACTGCACTCATTGGCTCGGTATGGCACCAGCAGGTCAGACGTCCGTCACAGCCGGTGGCTCTCCCGTGACTGTCTTCCCACCCGTACTCTCGAGACAACGTCATACCTACCCACATAATAGGTATTATGCAGATCCACAAACACTACATGTACCTTACCTAATTTTATACCAATTAAAATCTGATAGATTAGATTAGATTAGATGTTCTAGCTATAAGCATTTGTTATTGTTACGCCGGTAGGTTAGGTCAAAAACTTTTAACGTCAATTTCAGTGCTTTAAAGGCGTTTTCAGCAGGCTGAAAAGTCATTTCAGGCCGTTTCAGAAGTTGCTCTATCACATATCTAAAGATCGAAATTTCACCCAAGTTGCCGTCGTTTTCAGGCGCCTGAAACATGTTTTCAGTCCGTTTCAGGGCACCCTCTATCAGATGACGCCATAACCTGAAAACCCGTTTTCAGGCGTTTTCAGGACCCCTTATGGGCCTCTGAAGCACAAATCATTATATGGCGAAATTTCCAGTAAGAGTGAAGAGATAGCACTAGTAGAAAGAGATAGCTATACTCGGAACATTCGAGAAGTGTATGACAGAGATAGGACTACTAGAGAGAGATAGCTATACTCGGAACATTCGAGAAGGGAGTGACAGAGAGTGCACCATTAGAGAGAGACATCCTAGCCTCGAATGTTCTCGACGCTCACAGGACCTTACTGGAATATTCGCGTTATGTGTGGAAAATGCGTCCAGAACGGTTCCGCGGGATATAAAAAGCGCCGGTGGCCGGCGTGAGTTAGTTACATTTTAACTGCGATCGAGTGCTAGTACAAGGATAATCGGAGAGAAAGACTCTTGAGTGATTAGTGCGCTTAAGTACAGTTCGTGTGAATAGTGAGTGCATAATTTGTGTAATTGTGTGTGTGTTTTGATTAGCGGATTTTAAGTACAGTTCGTGTGAGTTATAAATGCGTAATTTGGGTAATAAAGTGAGTGTTTTATTTAGTGGATTAATTTGTGCTTTTCTATCAAATACGAACCCCACGCTCGTAACATTATATATGTTCTGTAATGCTGTTGATGTTCCAAATAAATAAAATAAAATAAAAAAATGGACCCCCAAAGGCCATTCCAAAAGCAATAAAAGCCAGAAGGCGATTTCTTTTGCTCGGCCGATTGTACCAACCTGCCTGTATACCCACAGAGTGTGTAAATAAGTTTTATGGTTACATTGTTTCAGCGTCCCTTACCCAATCCGAGATGAACACTTGCGCACAGGCAACCGCGCTGGACAGGGCTTGCTCGGTCCGTCTAGAGCAAATGTTCGTAGACCCGGACCACAACACATGCAGGGTTGGTTTACAAACATACAAGTTGAGCCCATATTCACAAAGACTACCCATACAGGAAGAAAAAGAAAACGTTTCAGGGAAGAGCGAGATTAGCAGTAAGTATATGTTATGGTGATGCGGTTGTTGCAGATTGTTAGCACATGCCTACTGAGCCGGCGGGCCCGGGTTCAAATCCCAGCCAGGACAAATAGTTGTGTGATGAACTCGAATATTTGTGCTTGGGTCATGTTGTTTTATATTATATATAAGTATATATTTTGCTATATAAGTAGGTCATGTATAACATCGTCTATTTACTATCACCTATAAAATTGCTCTTGGCTCTTCTTGAGTTTATTTGGAACTGGATCGATTTGTCTGATATTTTTTTATTTTTTTTATATACCTAATATATGCAAGTTGATACTCGTATGACGTATTAGGAGAACCACAATGAGCAACTTCCACTGTAGGACCAGCCAGGAAATCACAAAAAAAACATCTAATAAAAAAATTATTGATAGTTAATTGATTGCTAACTAAAACGTATGAAACAGCACTTTTTTTAGTGAAAGTTGCTCAGCGTGACTATCACTCCCGCTGATGACTCCTGCATTTGATGGTCGACCAGTTTAATAGAATCTGTCCTATTAACTCGTTGCTTACATAATAACTGACGCTACGATGGAGGTGCTAAAGAAAACTTATGTTACTGCACTTATCATTTCCAGAAAATAACTACCTATTCGAGTATATATGGGCGAATTCCTTTTATATAAAAACGTGTAGTCTCTAGTTAACTTGACACTTAACAGGTTATTACAGTGTGAGGTTTAACTTAGCTGTATTTTATTTATTTTATACGAGTATACACAATAGTACATTACTGCAGAGGCCGCGAAATAGGGAATTGCTGGCCGAGTAGTAATAGATGGCCGAGGCCGACAATCCCTGTTCGCGCCGAGGCTTGTATAGTGCTTTTCTCAAATAAATCCAAGGAAATAATACAAATGTTCAACTTAGATATTCATATATGTGTCAGTGCATCTGGAAAGGTACCTAGTCACGACATCTAGTTACCGAGTTACATGAGTTTTTGTGGAAGCTGGTGAAAAAGTGCCAAAATGGGTTTGTGTTATAATTGGGTTATTTACATCCTAAGGAACACGTGTGTACAAGAATATCAGTAAAATTACGTTTTTTTAGTATATTTCTTAGTCAGGGTACCTTGTCACGCCATGTCTTAAAAGCCTTTAAATTTTGAATAATTTTGTCAATATTTCCATCGCGGGTAGTCAACTACCTATTTCTAAGATACGGTATAGGATCGGTCTATAGCAAAATATTTTTTTGAACAAAAAAAAATACTTAATGTTTTTTATAAGAAAACATTCAACTTGCATGACTCTTGTATGAAATAACTATTTATTTTAATTTAATACGTTTGCCATTACTTAGATCAGAGGCTGGAAAGGTGCTGAAGGTGAAGGTGCCGAGGGGCCGGGGGATGGATTTAGTCAATGAAAAATTGAGCTGTGATTTTAGTTGTTTGACGTATATAATTAGTAATATTGATTGAAAGACTGATAAATCATAAATTAGGTGCAGTTATGTACACAATTGAGTTATTTCTTCTAGTTACTCCATTTATGTAAGATAATGACTTAGCGTGACAAGGTACCTAGTTTAGTAAAATGCTAAACTTGATGTCTTACACGACTAAAACAGAAGTTTTTATAAATAAGAATACATTGATTTCTGCTATAATTATCCTAAATAACATTTTGTTACAGATATTTCTTGCATTATAGGTACTAAAATAGTGATCTTCGAGTTTAATTTACTAAAGTTTAGTAAATGTCGTGACAAGGTACCCTAGTTACGTTTCCATACAAAAGTTTCGACCGAGTCACTAAACTTTATTGTTAAAAAAAACTGATTTAACACCATTTCTTTTATACTATTGTGGTACACCACGCTAAATACCATTTGATCTTGTGATATAGCATGAATATACAAATTATTTTGTTGGTTTTTAATAATATAAGTGATCTTTTTTGTAACTGTTAAAAATGCGGTAAATATTAAATTTCTTTATGAATATGGAGTTTTCTTTCATTCAATTGTCCCAAAATGCCATAGAATATGTAACTATGATGAGAAACTAACAGTTTTAATCTCGTTATTTTATGAATTGGGTATAATTAACACTTTCGTGTTTCTTCCACCCTGGCATGTTCAACCTAAGAAATCAGAATAATTAACATGTATTTTTAGACAATTCACCTTTATTATAATTCTTTAACATTCAAAGATTATGATTATACCCTTCACTATGTAACTTCGAAGTAGAAGTGTGTTTTTTGCCACTATAAACTTTAAATGCAATTTTCTCAACTTGTGCATTTCGGAAGTTGAAAATTCAAAAATTTATATAAAAATAGTGGTTCCACCTACAGTCATTATTCTTTTTTGTATCGATAGCAAATTTAATCGACTTTTTGGAACTATGCATAACTCAATACCTGAAACAAGGTACCTTTCCAGATGCACTGACACATATTTTTACTATTCCCGCCAACTTTTAACTTTTTTCAAAATTAATTTTTTTAAGCTGTTTGGGATATTGTTTTTGCCACCAAATGTTAAGATGATTCTATTTATTAAAAAATTACAACACCTTATTAATAAGATATTGTTATATTTTTTAACAATAAACGTGATTCCTTGTTTATTTTATGGAATATCTGTTTTAATCTAATTGAATAATCTAGTTAAATATAAGAAATAAAATGTAAATATACATGCACAAACTACGTTTTTTTTATATGATAGATAAATATAGATTATCAATAAAAGAAATAAACCCCACTGAAACAAAAGACAATCTCTTTGTTGGCCACGGCCAATAATGTTGGTTGAAATTCCTTTATTGACCTCTAATTTGAAATTAGAACGAATCTTCAACAATTGCTATACAAAGACGTATTTCGCGTTCTATTACCACGATCATAAGAACGACATTTCCTTGGATGTTTGAGAAAATATACTTTACACAATAAGTATACTGTTAAAGCCGCCTACACATCTGTCTGGTGTTGTGACGTGACACATCAGTACGGAATCGGTAAATGTATGAACATTTAACACAAACCGTCACCACACGCAGCATCGCAGTAATGTAAACGCAACCGTATCGGCGCAGTTTGTAGTGCAGCTGCCTACTGAGCTGGCGTCCTGGGTTCGAATCCCGGCAAGCACTTGTGGAATGAACTCAAATGTTTGTTCTTGGGTCATGGATCTTTATCTATGAATGTTTTTCTTTCTTGGGTGCCACAGCTTGGTGAGGTTAGTAGGAAGGTGTTTGCCGCAGTAGGTTCTCTGAGGAGGCTTCGTTATTTCCTACCCATTGCTACTAGGATTACGCTTGCTCAGACATTACTCCTCTCTATTTTAGATTACGCTGATATTTCCTATATTGACCTTTCCGAGGAGCAGCTTAACAAACTTGAGCGTATTCAAAACATCTGCATTAGGTTCATATTTGGGTTACGCAAGTATGACCATGTTTCCAGTTTCCGTTCACAACTTAAGTGGCTCCCTATCCGTCTTCGTCGTAACTTTCACACACTTTCACTTCTCTATAATATTCTTTTTAACCCTGCAACTCCCCGCTACCTTAAAGATCGTTTTAGTTACCTCACATCTGCAAGGTCCGCTCAAAATTGTATACTCACTGTTCCGGCATCAAAGTCAAAATTGTATTCCAATTCTTTTACTGTGCAAGCTATTTTACTGTGGAACTCGCTTCCGCTGGATCTTAGACAAGCTAAAACTTTGGCAATTTTTAAATATAAACTTAAAGATCACTATTTATCTCTACCGTAGCCTAATCCTTTAATAATTCTATGCTGTCGTTTTTCATTATAAGTCTAATGTTGCTGTGATATTCTTTTCATTCTTCCTTTTTGTATGTATGTACGTTTATGTATGTTTATATATATAGATATTATTTGTGTATGTGTATGACCTATCTGTCTTTAATATTTTGTTTGTCGTTTATTTATTATTTCTCAAATTACTTAAAGTTCTTATCTCACCACCTACTATTTTCTGTTTAATTTTGTTTTCTCCGCCACCCAAAGGTTGTCTGGAAGAGATCGCTCTTTAGCGATAAGACCGCCTATTGTCTACCATTATTTAATTTATGATTTCTCATGTAATATTTTTCTTGTTGGTGTGCAATAAAGAATTGTTGTATTGTATTGTATTTATATATAATGTATACCGTCGTCTTGTACCCATAGCACAAGAATTGCTTAGTTTGGGACTAGGTAGATTTGTGTAAGAAAGTCTCTCAATATTTATTGATTACATATACGACACCCATACCGATTCTAATGCATCACGACACAAAATGTCAGCCGAATGAAGGCGACTTAGCGGAAATCTTATTCATTACCCATTCGATAATTTAATAATTAATTAACGATAAGATGTAATGTTTACACTACTGTCCTTGTAGAGCGGGCTCGGCAGGACTACCAAAGAATACGACCGAGAAGAAACAATAGCCGATTATTTGTTGGAGGCAACTTGAATAACGAACAGGTGGCAACAGCTGAAAAGCAAAAAACTTCACTGTCGCGTCAAGTATATTCGGACGAAGATGCAGATGTTTGTGAAATACCTGCTGTTAAACACTTGAAAACAGCAAACATTACAAAAGAGACCACCCGTTTCAAATGTGGTCACTGCAGTTACGCTAGTGCCAAAAAACTAAATTTAATATACCACGAAAGAAAACACACCGGCGAGAAACCTTACAAATGCACTCATTGCAATTACGCTACTGCCCATAAAAGTAATTTAATGAAACACGTAAGAAAACACACCGGCGAGAAACCTTACAAATGTACTCACTGCAGTTACGCTGGCGTCCAAAAATGTCATTTAGTGGTCCATCTAAAAAAACATACCGGCGAGAAACCTTACAAATTCACTCATTGCAGTTACGCTAGCGCCCATAAATGTGGTTTAGTGGTCCATTTACAAAAACACACAGGTGAGAAACCTTACAAATGTTCTCACTGCAGTTACGTTAGTGCCCGTAAATGGGATTTAGTGTTCCATTTAAAAAAACACACCGGCGAGAAACCTTACAAATGCAGTCATTGTAGTTACGCTAGCGCCCATAAATGTAACTTAGTGGTCCATTTAAAAAAACACAACGGTGAGAAACCTTACAAATGCAGTCATTGTAGTTACGCTAGCGCCCATAAATGTAATTTAGTGGTCCATCTAAAAAAACACACCGGCGAGAAACCTTACAAATGCGCTCACTGCAGTTACGCTACTGCCCGTAAAGCTTATTTAGTGGTCCATCTAAAAAAACACCGGCGAGAAACCTTACAAAAGCGCTCACTGCAGTTTCGCTACTGCCTATAAAAGTCTGTTAGTTGGCTACCTAAAAAACCTCACTGGTGAGTAACCTTACAAAGCACTCACTGCAGTTACTGTAGTCTCAAAAGGTAATTTAGTGGACTATCTAAGAAAACACACCGGCGAGAAACCTCAAAAATTCACTCACTGCAGTTACGCTAGTGCACAAAAAAGGAATTTAATTTACCACGAAAGAAAACACACCGGCGAGAAAACACACAATTGTAAGGACAATGCCCTTACTACAGTTACGCTACTGCCTATAAAAGTCTGTTAGTGGGCCACCTAAAAAACCACACCGGTGATAAAATTTACTAATGCTGTCACTCCAGTTACACTAGTAAAGGTCATTTAGCGGACCATCTCAGAATACACACCGGCGAGAAACCGCACAAATACCGTCACTGCAGTTACAATTGGCCGGGTGCAGAGGTCGCGTAGGGAAAGCGAAAATGATCGCAGCGCTTGATGTGGCCAAAAGCGGTAACTTTGGCCGGTCTGTTTCTGTCAAACGTCATACTTTTCAGTTATAATGCTTACGTTTTCTGCCATAAAATAATAAACTGAAATAAAATGGGTCACGATAGGTGTTGTGTGGTAAACTGCAATAATACAGGACGAAACAGCAATTGCACATTTTATCGCTTTCCTACACCGAGTTGGAAACAAGATCAGAAATGAAATGGATCGCTACTGTTAGAAGAATAAAGTAAGTGTATTAAACTGAACATATTTTTATCTATTTAGTGCAATTATAATATTATGATAGAATGATTATAATGTTTCAAAAATATAAAATGTAGAATTACTTATAATTTGTAAATGTTTATTGTTTGTTTATTGATGTGCCAAAAGTAACAGGTTCCCTTTACTCTCGGTTTGAGGCTGAAACCTTATGTGGTGACCGATGCTTTGGAAACCAGTATTGATAATAGTAGTCATTTTTCAATTATCTGGAATCAAACATAATAAAACTTTATATTTTTCCTTTAATTTGTAAGGAAACAACAAAGAAGTAAATTGACATGATAATACTAAACACACATTTAATAATAATTTTCTTCAATGAAGCTTAATTTGAACCAAATGTGTTTTACATTAAAAACAAACAGATTTTGCACTTGTTAGGTGCTCTATTTTCAATTATTTACCTTCATTTTGTTGCGTCCATTATTTAACACTTTTGACAGACCCGCCAAAGTTGTGAACGCTAGGCGGCGCTGAAGTCGTGCACCCGGCCAATAGTGTCCGTAAAAGCAATTTACTTGCCCACGAAAGAAAACATGCTGGCAAATAAACTTACAATTGTGGCCCCTGCTGTTACCCTACTATCCGACAAGGTTGAAAGGAAACCACCTGCTACTAAAACTGCTATGCCGTTAAACAATTCTAGTTCACCAAAATAGTATTTTATGCAACCGTTGTATAAGAGGGGCCAAAAAACGCGAGTGGCATGGGTTACGATGTGAGCGTAGCGAACATCGTAAGAAAGATGCCACGAGCGTTTTTTGACCTACTTATACAACGTTGCATACAATACTTTTTCTACGACTCGACATTTCATAAATAAAATGCAAATAAACAACAAAGAAAATAATTACATGTTCCCGCTCGGAATCAACAAAATTAAAAAGAAAAATTGTCTCTGATAAACTTTTTTTTATTGACATCCATCTGTCAAAAAAATATTAACTTATACATAAAGGTATACGATCACCATACTAAACATCTGTCAAAAAAATTAAACTTATACATAAAGGTTACGTTCACTATACTAAACATCCATGCACTGAAGATAAAACTTTTTTTTTAAGTTGGCAGCAATGCCTTAGTACAATAAGTTTTTTTTTTAAATTTGCAAATTGTGTGAATGCAGCTGTTCATCTTGTAATCTGTGGTACTAAGTGATGCTTTTTTGGCGACATTATACCATCGGTTAGCAGTGTGTTTTTGGGCAGTAGAGTATAGACTTTTACAGACTTTCATAATTTATGTCTTTATATTAGAGTTAGTAACTATATAAACGACAGAAAAAAGTACTGGAGTAGAAAAAAGTATTTATAACATGTGCATTGACATTTAACGTGCGAGCCGACCTAAATTTTCGGACTCGCGACCAAAGCAAAAATTAAGTATTTTCTAGTTTTCCACTAACATTATACTCACACATTCGTTGTTTGCGTATATTCTTTATTCTGCGTATTTGCGTTGTTTAATGTTTCCTTTGTCATCTTCGCATGGCATTAAACTAAGCGAAAGCGGCTGATCTGACAGGGCGCACTCGGCTAGCGAGACCCGATGAAAAGCGAATTTGTTCTACGGTTTTCGGGCATACAATAGTTATACTTAAATACAAACTTACAGATAAAATGTGAAATATTCACCAAGGCTATAGAACACTCTAAAGCAGCCATTTTTTTTATTAGTTTTAAACGATTTTCCCTCTAAAACCTTTAGTTTGGTCGGTAACTTATTTAATACTTTTATGGCATTTATGATAGTACTCCTTGCATGCATTTTACGTGGGTGGATCAACTTTTTCTTGTTGTTATTCTGCTTCGTCAGTCAGGAGACAAAGGTGATTAAACTTCTTAGAAAAGTGTTGGTAATTTATAATATTGGTATTTTCAAGAGATATTCTAAAAAATAATGGGCTTATAACTGCAGCAATTACAACGTTTTTGTTGAATATTGCCGCCGAAAATCGTAGTTTTATAGAGTAACCCAGGGGACATCACCATGGCAACAAGCAACAGAAAAAAGTTGATTGACCCTTATTACGGTAAGATAATATTCCATTTATATTGGTGTCTTACATTACTTTGTACTGTAGATTTTTTTGTAAAGTATTCCACATTGCTTTTGAGAAAAATAGATAGTTCTAAAATGTACATACTAGTGAAAGTTATAAAACCTTTTTCTTTTAATATAGTTCTTACTGATTCTGGATTGTTAACCCTTTGAACGCCAAGAGCCACTAAAGTGGTCGTGTGCTGTCGTGCCTACCACGCCAACAACCACTAAAGCGGTAATGGCCGACGCTGTAAAAGCAATTTTCCTGCTGACATATAATAAATATTTTCGCTCTTTCTTTTTTCAACTATTGGCATATAAGCCACATTTTGGGAGGAAAAGCGTGCAAAAGGTTAATGTGGTAAATAGTGCGTATATACTCCTTTTTTGTAAAACAAAAGCAGACTGGACTTCTGTAGAATATCCCCAGTATATATTCCATAACTCAGCAATGGATAAATGTTTCCGAAGTATGCATTTCTTGTAATGTTTTCTGTCTGACCATGTTTCAGAAAGTAGCACTGACTCGATAAATTCTTTGTGATTTGAGTTAATGTGGGATTTTCTATATTCTTCTATGTTTTCTTCTGCTTGATTTACATTTAGGGTTACTTATACTATTAGGTAAAAACCCGCGCGTTATCGGCCCGACCTACTACGAGCATCTACCCGCCGAAATACCATCTGACGAAACATTTCGACGAAAATTGAGAAACTTTTTATTAAAAAATCCATTTTATTTTGGATGTTATTTAGTTTTTAATGTCTTTCTGACGATCCCTTTTATAAGTTGTCTAGGTAGTTTTTGACTCATAGTGACATACATACATTTCTGTTTTATCTAACATTGCATTTTAGGATTCTATTTTTAATGTTGTAGTTATGTTGGTGTATTTGACTTAATTGAATGATTACTATTAAATTTTATGTTTCTATTGACGATCAAAATATCACAATTCATGTAGATTAACTTAGGATAATTAAAAATGTAATTTGTTATTACGAAATAAATAAACCTAAATCTATTTCTAAATTGCATGAGTTTGTTTTTACTCAGATTCACATTAAGTCAGTCAACAATTTTATGCAGAGTACAGTTAATATTACACTCCAGATCGGAAACTCTCTTCCTGCGCACCTTTTCCATGAAAAATATAACTTAGATCTCTTCAAGTCGAGAGTGAATAGGCATCTCCTAGACTAGCATGCTTTATCTTAGGCCTCATCGTTACTTACCATCAGGTACGTTCGAGGTCAAATGTTTGTCAATCGCACACAAAAAAAAACCTAGTCATTATAGCGGTGGCGTGACCAAGACTAAATGGAGTTACTAGCCTCAAACCTGAACAGAATTGCAAAAGATGTCTACTTCAGCGACACCACCAGGAGAGTGGAGGGGGGTAAGCATTACGTAAAAAGCAAGAGTGAGAAGATCCTTACAAGTGTCTAAAAGTGCCGCTGATCGGTGAGGATATCCGGGTAGTAAAGCCGTCAAACCTGCCTGCATTAATCTTATGGATGATTGTAGTTTATCATACATGAAGGCCGCTCACGGCTGATTTGATGTGGTCGGTCCATCACATAGGTGATCTTCCACGTGATCTGGTCCCATCTAGCTTGCCCTGGAGGATGAGACGCTCTATGGAGTTATTTTTTTCGCCTTTAAAAGTGGCCGAAAAGTTTTAAAATACGAGACGGATCTAAAGCGGACAGACGCTGCTTTATGCGGAGTTCTTCACGGATTGACATTCTTCTGTATTATATAACACTGTATTTCTAGAAAATAAATCTATTGAATCTTTTATTAATATGAGTTCATGAAAGAAAAATGAACCCAAAAAGAATTACAAATATGGCAAATGGAACGTCCGCAAAGCACAAATACTGAATGACGAAAAGACACACAGCGGTAAACATTGCGAATGTATGTGTACACTGCGGTGACGCGCTTTCTGCGCGGTTCTCGGCAATAGTAGATGCGACATAACGTAACGTAACATACCAGCACCTCTAGCACAACTGTCATACCGCGACTCTTTCTCGCGCGAGATATTTATCTTTCTCTTTCTGTGCAATACTGTGAGAAAGTAACAGATGACACGACGCCGCGCGACAAGAGTCGCGAAGATTAGTTGTGCTAGATGGGCTGGGGAGGTGAGTCCGTGAATGTCCCAGATCGCAGGTGTTTGTGGCCCGAAGCGAAGGTGAGGAAATGAAATTAACTTTATTTTGCATGATATTAGGTACATTAAGTTAAGATTATTAATAAACACGTATATTAGGGTATCACCATAGAGTAAGGAATTGATCTATGGTATCTGTTAGGAATGCCTCGTCGGCCGGGTCCTCACATTGACATCTACGATAGCTCAGTAGAAGAACGATATAAAGAAACACAAGGGTAAACGAAAACGATATATATTTAAACTCAAAACAATTAACAAAATAGAGAATCGGAGCGTAAACTAAATTGACACACAAATTAACACGTGAATTTACAATTACATCTTAACTAATGAAGTCCTTTATCTTACACTGATAATACTACGCACTAATTAACTAACAAGATGGTATACACGGGAGTAAGAGACTGAACGGAAGTACTAGCGGATCGCTGATCTACGCACTGAATAACAGAGTGTGGACTCGATGTTAACTGAGGTTGTACTACCAATTCTGCGGAAAACGAGCGTCCTTTTATTTGATCCGTTCAAGGTTTGTTTACATGTCTAGGGGGACGCCCGCTCCGTTACATTTTACTGATTCTAGGTTAAGTTACAATTTTTATCTTAAATTTAACTTATGGATAACATGGAGGTTAGTTTATAGAACATAATTACACATATGATTTCTACATGAGAGCTCCCGCTTGATTATAGCGATATAAAATTGATATGGTTTCTTTGTGTTGGCTCAGAGGCCGTCTCGCTCGCACGGGTCGAGATATGCACCTGCCCGTTCCCTCATATCGCGGCGCGCGTGGCGTGCCGTGTTATTTTCATGTTTGCCGTGCTCGCAGCAAGTTGCGGCCGGTATAATATTAAGAGAATTTACTTATATGTTCATGAGGAACATTAATACAAAGTTTCAGGATATTCTAAATTTTATCCTTAAGTTTTACATCCAATGTAAACAACATGACTCCTTTGTCTTTGACCTCGCGCTGCGAGTGGAAATTTACCAGGATGAGTCATACTTGTTTATTTTAAGACGCCGTGGTCTTTTAACTATCTTAGTTAGTATATGGGAGCTCTCTAACAATAATGGTTCTAGGAAAATAAGTGTTATACACATAGAATTTGCCGCTTTTTTGGGCATTTAGAAAGATAGGGAATATATTATTTATTTCGTCTTAATATTAATTTCGCCTAACCTATACATATATATTATTTATACATTTATTTATTAACTTAGCCTAGCTGTCCGTAACAGTATCACTAAAATTCACCGAATCACGGCATGTAAACAATCATCTTAGGTCTATTTACTTATAATCTAGGTAGGTATACACTTGTCGGTGAGCTCCTTTTTAGAGTATTTTTAAACATTACAAATGATAAGCGACAAGTTAGTTGAAGGAACTTACAGTTTATTACGATATTGTGTTCGTGTGAAAATGTAAATACACGGAAGAGAAAGTATTCCATGAAGTTTAAAGTAAGGCCTAAATTATTCAACAGTTTTGAGTTATAATATATAGCTCGTATACACTTCTTCTGCATTGTAAATACACTGTCAATATCGGGAGATCTGCCCCACATAGTTATTCCGTACTGAAGTATTGAGTGTACCTATACCTAATATCCATTGTAAGATATTAGAGCTGCTTCTTTAGAAACGTCTAGACTTCTTCTTAGTGCAAAGACAAAACGATTGACTCTAGAACAGAGGTACATAAATATGCTAATATCATTTAATGGAATGTTCTCTTTCTCTGACTGTCTTTGGTGTAGTAAATGTTTAATTATTTAAATATATAAATGAGACATGACATGATGCTTACGAATCGCCGTCTTTTATTTTGTAACCCACAGATACCTCACCATACAGATATCTCCATTAGTATTCGACATACAAATAACATAAGTACAGAATCACGTAACAGTAAACATGTGTACACTTTATTTATAAATTTTATAATTACTTAACATTACACTCACGGCTTTGAATGGCTTTCAGCATTTTTTTGGATTTGGATATTTTTAAATATGTCTTTTAATGAAATTTAAACAAACAACCACGATTGATATTGATTGTTGACAAACAAACATAAAATCATATTTAAATACAAAACCCGCCAAGTGCGAGTCGGAATCGCGCGCCGAAGGTTCCGTACAAACCTTAACTGGATGCGTTAACTTTGCACTTATGGCATTTTGGCATGTATGGCGCCGCATGCAAATGAGGTGCAAAGTTAACGCAACTGATCACGTTTATTGTATGGGAGCCCCACATAAATATTTATGGAGAGAGGTCATGATTTCAGGAAAAATCGTGGTGCTGGATCGTCATTTGTTTTGTGTTGGCCCGCGGCGCCATGTCAGTCTGGCGCCACCTGTTTTCATAATTTAATTTCCTTTATCCTCTCATCACGCCGAAACGGCTGGACAAATGTTAACCAATATTGGTACAGGAATAGCTGGACATCTAAAGATGGTTATAGGATACTTTTTATCCGTCAACGGTAAAGAAAAATGTACGCGGACGAAGTTGCGGGAACTGTCAAACCATACAAAGTGAGTCAGTTTGTATGGTTTGACATCTTATTTGGTTGGAAAAGTTAGCGTGGTGTTGCGATAATGATGTATAGTGGGGTTTTATCATCGCACAAGAATTAGTTCTGCCTCTACTTTACTACAGAAATTTAAACGCACAGTCGGATACGCTTTGGCTTTCTCATCCTCATCTTAAATGAGGCTACTTGCCAACGCGGAACTGACTGTATCCCGGGCCTGGTTCAATTGTAACTCAGGCTATTTTATCTGCTTCGCTTTAATGTAAATATTGATGCATTGTTTGTCTACGTGATTCTGTATTTATATGACAAATTAAGTAAACAGGTACATAGCGATTAGTTACGATACCTTCAAAGTTGTAGTCCTAAGGCCGGACTCGCCGCGCACGAAGAGGGTGGTGGACACCGTGCCCCTCACGCTCACCATGGCGGCCGCTCACAACTTCCCCGCCTGTGGTTAAATAAATCATGGATTCTCACGGTCGAATCTCTAAGTGCCCAAGCCTGTCACCTGTGATAGGTACTATATTGTTAATGATTCATAATAAAGATTACTGAATTGGAGCTGATATATATATTTCAATGATATGATCTTTACTGACAAGTTAACTCAATTATCATACTATTAGTCTATAAATGAAACTATATGCCCAGTCAATTATTATTATAGTTAAACGTCTCATGGTTGGCTTCGTGACAGCAAGTATGAATTGTTATTAGTTTGCTCGTTACACGAACCACAATTATATTACTCATGACAGAAAATTACAATTAAAGTTATACCATGAGTGTTATGTAAACTAATTGATTTGGTTCCTGATCCAGGAACGTCTGATGATCCTGGGTCAATTAATCCACCCAAGGGTATCAGTTCGGGCACTATTCTCTTATTTCTAGATATTCATAATCATCATACATGGGCTGACATCAACCGATGTCAGCCTGTCGCAAGGTACCGAACGACGAGTAGACCGGAGGATCGACTTAAGAGCGATTTATATCACTACACGCAAATCCTCCTTTCTGGGTGCCTGTTTACCAGGATTAACCACCCGCTGGCTTTCAACACGACTCTCGTGTATGCGTGCACGACTTATTGGTTAGTACAAGGAGTTAAACAACTCCACAGAATACCTATGCCAACCCCGCAGAAGTTAAACAACTCCCCAGGCATTACAGGCATTTCCGCCAACCCCGCAGAAGTCAAACGACTCCCCAGGCTATTACAGGCTTTAATTGGCCAACCCCGCAGAAGTCAAACGACTCCCCAGGTTCTTACAGGCTTTTCCGCCAACCCCGCAGGAGTTAACCAACTCCCCAGGCTTTACAGGCGGCTGGGCGCATGCGCTATCCATCAGTAATCAAAATACTAGGGTTCAACAACCCAGCGCATGCCCCGCCAGCAAATCATGGAGCAGCATTCATCCGCCGCCCCGTTCCTCCTGCAGGCCGGAACAATGGTCTACTCAAGGAGAAATAGTCAAGCCCGGACATCACCAAATGTGCATGACCTTCATCATAAACACAATTAATATCAGAAAGTTACAATCATCAATACACTGGCATATAATTACATAAAGAAATCAAAGTTATGTTCATAATGGTCTCTGTGATATTATATTCAGACCAATATAAGAATCATGAGATTCCTAGGATATGCTGAAAAGTCTGGCCAGCGGTCCTTTAAAGTACCTTCACGTTGCCATATAATTAGGAAGAAAATAAATAAATCAAGATTGTAAAGGCTTAGGCTAGAACACTTAGCTTTCGCAGATTTCTCCGTCTGTTGCACAGTTGGATTTCTCACACTGAGTCTAAGCACTTAATTAATCACAAATTACTTTAATACACAAGAAACTTAGTGAAAGAAAATTTGAGCAAGTAACAACTGGATTCTTACCATAGACAATCTGTAGTATTTAGGTGCGTTCCGAAACACGCAAATTTCGCGACACGTGGTTTGACTAATAAAGTGCCTTAGTAGTTCCGTCTATTCGACATTTTTTGCCGACTACTCGGCTGAGTAAAAACGTTGCTGAATAGTCGACTTTCCCGACTAATCCGCCCAACTGTAATTTTTTTGTAGGTGATTCGATTATCCCTTGGGCCCCAAGGATGAATCTGCCTAAAACCCGCTCCAGACCTTCTGAACCGATCCGATTTATCGAAAGAAATGTCCTAAAAATTTAACTACACATTATTCGATTGCTTTGATAAATGGGATCGAATCGGAAGGTCTGGAACGGGTTTTAGGCAAGCTAGCCGAGGCATGTTGACGAGACTGTACAGCCGGCATCAAAGAAAGAGATACTAAGCTTACTTTTATGCCAGCTGAAAATTATTGTCGAGATAAGAATGCCATCCTTGTCTAATTTACTTATTAAATAAAGGATGACCCACTCGTTTCGCCCTGTTTGGGCAAGAGTGTACAGCTGGCTTTAGTTGTTTGTGACTTTGTGGTTCAGTTCAGTTAGCTACTTGTCATTGTCACTGTCAAACGCCGCCAAAAAAATAAATCGCCTCGAAAGAGAATATAATCATGATATAATTTCTCTTTGATATAATCACTAAACGTTATATTTTATTTATACGTATATGACATCGCCGAGAGACGCGCGTGTATGTTTCTCATTCTGGCGTCTTGTTTTTAATTTTAACTAATTGCTACAATGATTGACGCCGCGGCTAACGATGCACTGGACGCGCTGGCGGCTTGTCCCTGCTGCCTCCTGGGCCCGCAGCAGCGCTGTCTGAAGACGCCGTACACCCATCTAAACAACATCGAGATATATTCAGATATGCTGAAAGAATGCTTCAATATACAGGTAAATAAACATTTCTCTTTCTTGGCAATACGATGTTAATCAAGAGTTGAATTCCTACAAAATTCTTTAAGATTTACGCTCAAATTTTTGTATATAACTGACCTTTACAATTTGTAGTATACTATTTATTTTGTCATATTTACATAACCTTATACCTTTATTTTGTCCTTAACATCTTCGAAAAAATTGAAGTCTAGTTGCTTTATTAGTAATATGTAGGTTATTAAGCATAAGAAAAAATAAAATGGGAAACTTTGGTTGACCATTGGATACAACTGCAGTCCAGCTTGATTTTATAATGGGTGTCAACTCTGGTCATAATCCCATTATAAAACTATTTGTATTGCACTAAACAAACTTTTTAAATAACTGAATATTGTGTTGCAGCTAGATGTACCCAGTGATGAGTGTGGCATTTGTGAGGAGTGTGTGGTGCGCCTGCGAGACGCCAGCCTCTTCAAGCGGCAAGTGCAACGCAGCCAGCGGGAGCTGCAGGAGCGGCTGGCCAGAGCTATTAAAATCATAGGTAAATTTTACTCTATATTATGACATGAAAGTTCATACAGACAACCCAAAGTATTTTCAAGAGTTCTGTTACAATTATTAAGATAATTAATGTTGGTTTTGTTGTCTGTTGTTATAGAAGAAGCACCTCCTACAGTGGTGAAGATGGAGATAGCTGATGAGGACGGGACAAGTGATAACTTGTCAGGTCAGTGTCAACATAAACACACTAGCTAACTTAAACTAGGACTATTCAATATCATAAGTAGTGTGTATCAGGTAAAAAGTTGTAGCTTGTAGTTATAGCATCATTAGAGTATTTAAGAGTTTTGTTTTTATTTCAGGTGAAGTACTCCCAGACGAGATGTCCAGCGCTGGCGGCGAGGGCGAGGGCGCTGCGTTATGTGAGTACCGAGTTTCTTTTTGTATTTGCTACAACTGTGCGACACTTTCTCGCGCGAGAAATATTACCTATCTCCTTCTTGGCTGCACTGTGAGAGAGTGACGGGCGATGACATGTCGCGTGACAAGAGTCGTGAAACGTAGTTGTGCTAGTTGGACTGGTAAACTCAAAGTAATGATATAATTTCTTCATGGTTACTTATTAACGTTTAACTTTGCTATAGGTGAAGAACCTGATGTCAAATCTGAGGTAGCAGACGACGATGGACCGAGTGACAACTCGTTAGGTGAGTACACATAGAGTTGTCTGGCAGGTACTTAACGTTTATCAGCTGTTTAACAGTAGTGTTATTGCTTCAGGCGAGCCGGAGACGGCGCGCGACGCGGCGAGCGACGAGGACCCGATATCACGTGAGTCACACACATACCTCGGGACTTAAGAGCACGAATACTTTTTGTACAAGAGTAGAGTTGAATAGACTGTTCAATGCAAGGACTGGTAAATACTCATGAGGGTTCAATTTCAGTTTTAAATACAGGGTTCGAAAGGATAATTATCAACGATAATTATCGCGATAATTATCACGATAATTATCGTGATAATAACAGGTGGATAATTATCAATTGATAATAACAAAAAATTGCGCCCGTGAAATAGAACTATATTCTAAGCATAAGCATCCAAACATGTATTTCCGCTCTTGCTGGTATTCTTGTTTAAATATTACAACCAAGAAGACAAAACCAAGAAGCAAGATCTTAGTTGGCTTTTAGAAGAACAAATAAGTTCTACTGAAGCTATAGCAGCAACAATGCCAATGGAAATAGAATCATCATCGGATGAAGATATTCCTTTGGCTTCTTTGGTCAAGTAATTTATTTTCAAATCTGTCAAATCTGACGAACACCGATTTTCACTGAATCTACCTTTAATTAATGACATTAATGTTGATTTGTATTGTATTAAAATGAAACATTTTTTTTTGTTTTGAAACAATAAACCAGTGATAATTATCACGGCTCGTTATTATCTTGATAATTTCGAACCCTGTTAAAAATAAAGAAATACATTTATTCCTGACGTGACCATAAAACAAATACAAACATAAAATGACAAAAATAATAAAATATAAAACAATAGGCAACTAAGTATAATATTATGGCTGCGCCACGATGCGGTTCCACACCACACGTCAAGCCACACAAAACGTCGGCTCGCAGCGCCCTCCCCACCCGCTACTCGTGACCTACACCTATGCTCGGCATACGCACCGCCCGGGATCACATCAGCTAATCATATAAATAACTTAAATTCCGTATTAAGTAATGTCATTTCGTCAGAATTAAACTCTCATTTTCTGATTGCCGGCGATTTTAATCTTCCTCACATACAGTGGTATAGCGATTCTCCTCCTGAGCACGCGCGGCGTGGCGCAATCGAGGTTCAGTGAGCGGCTACCAATCTTGTTGAGGGGATGTATCTGTCATCTTTTGAGCAATATAATATCAATAAAAATTCAAGTAATAATATTTTAGACCTTATCAGGTCTTCACAAATTTCCCAGTTTAAGTCGAAAAATCCAACTCTCCCCTTGTCAGCGCGGATCCCCATCACCCTCCTCTCGAAATAATTATTAGACATTTTTTCGGCGCCCTTAAAAGTAATCGCGAAGCCTAAATTTAGATTTCGGAAAGCTAATAACTACGATGCTATAAACGACAGTCTTGAAAGTGTGGATTGGCATTCATCTCTCTCTGCTGACTCTTTTGATAATGCACTTGATACATTTTACAATATCGTTAACAGTACAATAAATGACCATGTTCCTGTAGATACCCGCAGCAATACCTAACAGCCGATATCCGAGTATACAAGTAGTTTAATTAAAATAATTAAAGAAAAAGATAAAATGCATTGTAAATGGAAAAAGTATGGGAACCCATTAGATTATGATAGCTTTTCGCTTCTACGTAAACGCCAAAAAAAATTGCAAGAGAACTGTTGGATCCAGTGGGTACATTGACTCGGTGCAAACTTATATTAAACATAACCCTAAGCAACTTTGGTCGTTTGTCAAAGCTCGCCATGTCAGTCTGGCGCCACCTGTTTTCATAATTTAATTTCCTTTATCCTCTCATCACGCCGAAACGGCTGGACAAATGTTAACCAATATTGGTACAGGAATAGCTGGACATCTAAAGATGGTTATAGGATACTTTTTATCCGTCAACGGTAAAGAAAAATGTACGCGGACGAAGTTGCGGGAACTGTCAAACCATACAAAGTGAGTCAGTTTGTATGGTTTGACATCTTATTTGGTTGGAAAAGTTAGCGTGGTGTTGCGATAATGATGTATAGTGGGGTTTTATCATCGCACAAGAATTAGTTCTGCCTCTACTTTACTACAGAAATTTAAACGCACAGTCGGATACGCTTTGGCTTTCTCATCCTCATCTTAAATGAGGCTACTTGCCAACGCGGAACTGACTGTATCCCGGGCCTGGTTCAATTGTAACTCAGGCTATTTTATCTGCTTCGCTTTAATGTAAATATTGATGCATTGTTTGTCTACGTGATTCTGTATTTATATGACAAATTAAGTAAACAGGTACATAGCGATTAGTTACGATACCTTCAAAGTTGTAGTCCTAAGGCCGGACTCGCCGCGCACGAAGAGGGTGGTGGACACCGTGCCCCTCACGCTCACCATGGCGGCCGCTCACAACTTCCCCGCCTGTGGTTAAATAAATCATGGATTCTCACGGTCGAATCTCTAAGTGCCCAAGCCTGTCACCTGTGATAGGTACTATATTGTTAATGATTCATAATAAAGATTACTGAATTGGAGCTGATATATATATTTCAATGATATGATCTTTACTGACAAGTTAACTCAATTATCATACTATTAGTCTATAAATGAAACTATATGCCCAGTCAATTATTATTATAGTTAAACGTCTCATGGTTGGCTTCGTGACAGCAAGTATGAATTGTTATTAGTTTGCTCGTTACACGAACCACAATTATATTACTCATGACAGAAAATTACAATTAAAGTTATACCATGAGTGTTATGTAAACTAATTGATTTGGTTCCTGATCCAGGAACGTCTGATGATCCTGGGTCAATTAATCCACCCAAGGGTATCAGTTCGGGCACTATTCTCTTATTTCTAGATATTCATAATCATCATACATGGGCTGACATCAACCGATGTCAGCCTGTCGCAAGGTACCGAACGACGAGTAGACCGGAGGATCGACTTAAGAGCGATTTATATCACTACACGCAAATCCTCCTTTCTGGGTGCCTGTTTACCAGGATTAACCACCCGCTGGCTTTCAACACGACTCTCGTGTATGCGTGCACGACTTATTGGTTAGTACAAGGAGTTAAACAACTCCACAGAATACCTATGCCAACCCCGCAGAAGTTAAACAACTCCCCAGGCATTACAGGCATTTCCGCCAACCCCGCAGAAGTCAAACGACTCCCCAGGCTATTACAGGCTTTAATTGGCCAACCCCGCAGAAGTCAAACGACTCCCCAGGTTCTTACAGGCTTTTCCGCCAACCCCGCAGGAGTTAACCAACTCCCCAGGCTTTACAGGCGGCTGGGCGCATGCGCTATCCATCAGTAATCAAAATACTAGGGTTCAACAACCCAGCGCATGCCCCGCCAGCAAATCATGGAGCAGCATTCATCCGCCGCCCCGTTCCTCCTGCAGGCCGGAACAATGGTCTACTCAAGGAGAAATAGTCAAGCCCGGACATCACCAAATGTGCATGACCTTCATCATAAACACAATTAATATCAGAAAGTTACAATCATCAATACACTGGCATATAATTACATAAAGAAATCAAAGTTATGTTCATAATGGTCTCTGTGATATTATATTCAGACCAATATAAGAATCATGAGATTCCTAGGATATGCTGAAAAGTCTGGCCAGCGGTCCTTTAAAGTACCTTCACGTTGCCATATAATTAGGAAGAAAATAAATAAATCAAGATTGTAAAGGCTTAGGCTAGAACACTTAGCTTTCGCAGATTTCTCCGTCTGTTGCACAGTTGGATTTCTCACACTGAGTCTAAGCACTTAATTAATCACAAATTACTTTAATACACAAGAAACTTAGTGAAAGAAAATTTGAGCAAGTAACAACTGGATTCTTACCATAGACAATCTGTAGTATTTAGGTGCGTTCCGAAACACGCAAATTTCGCGACACGTGGTTTGACTAATAAAGTGCCTTAGTAGTTCCGTCTATTCGACATTTTTTGCCGACTACTCGGCTGAGTAAAAACGTTGCTGAATAGTCGACTTTCCCGACTAATCCGCCCAACTGTAATTTTTTTGTAGGTGATTCGATTATCCCTTGGGCCCCAAGGATGAATCTGCCTAAAACCCGCTCCAGACCTTCTGAACCGATCCGATTTATCGAAAGAAATGTCCTAAAAATTTAACTACACATTATTCGATTGCTTTGATAAATGGGATCGAATCGGAAGGTCTGGAACGGGTTTTAGGCAAGCTAGCCGAGGCATGTTGACGAGACTGTACAGCCGGCATCAAAGAAAGAGATACTAAGCTTACTTTTATGCCAGCTGAAAATTATTGTCGAGATAAGAATGCCATCCTTGTCTAATTTACTTATTAAATAAAGGATGACCCACTCGTTTCGCCCTGTTTGGGCAAGAGTGTACAGCTGGCTTTAGTTGTTTGTGACTTTGTGGTTCAGTTCAGTTAGCTACTTGTCATTGTCACTGTCAAACGCCGCCAAAAAAATAAATCGCCTCGAAAGAGAATATAATCATGATATAATTTCTCTTTGATATAATCACTAAACGTTATATTTTATTTATACGTATATGACATCGCCGAGAGACGCGCGTGTATGTTTCTCATTCTGGCGTCTTGTTTTTAATTTTAACTAATTGCTACAATGATTGACGCCGCGGCTAACGATGCACTGGACGCGCTGGCGGCTTGTCCCTGCTGCCTCCTGGGCCCGCAGCAGCGCTGTCTGAAGACGCCGTACACCCATCTAAACAACATCGAGATATATTCAGATATGCTGAAAGAATGCTTCAATATACAGGTAAATAAACATTTCTCTTTCTTGGCAATACGATGTTAATCAAGAGTTGAATTCCTACAAAATTCTTTAAGATTTACGCTCAAATTTTTGTATATAACTGACCTTTACAATTTGTAGTATACTATTTATTTTGTCATATTTACATAACCTTATACCTTTATTTTGTCCTTAACATCTTCGAAAAAATTGAAGTCTAGTTGCTTTATTAGTAATATGTAGGTTATTAAGCATAAGAAAAAATAAAATGGGAAACTTTGGTTGACCATTGGATACAACTGCAGTCCAGCTTGATTTTATAATGGGTGTCAACTCTGGTCATAATCCCATTATAAAACTATTTGTATTGCACTAAACAAACTTTTTAAATAACTGAATATTGTGTTGCAGCTAGATGTACCCAGTGATGAGTGTGGCATTTGTGAGGAGTGTGTGGTGCGCCTGCGAGACGCCAGCCTCTTCAAGCGGCAAGTGCAACGCAGCCAGCGGGAGCTGCAGGAGCGGCTGGCCAGAGCTATTAAAATCATAGGTAAATTTTACTCTATATTATGACATGAAAGTTCATACAGACAACCCAAAGTATTTTCAAGAGTTCTGTTACAATTATTAAGATAATTAATGTTGGTTTTGTTGTCTGTTGTTATAGAAGAAGCACCTCCTACAGTGGTGAAGATGGAGATAGCTGATGAGGACGGGACAAGTGATAACTTGTCAGGTCAGTGTCAACATAAACACACTAGCTAACTTAAACTAGGACTATTCAATATCATAAGTAGTGTGTATCAGGTAAAAAGTTGTAGCTTGTAGTTATAGCATCATTAGAGTATTTAAGAGTTTTGTTTTTATTTCAGGTGAAGTACTCCCAGACGAGATGTCCAGCGCTGGCGGCGAGGGCGAGGGCGCTGCGTTATGTGAGTACCGAGTTTCTTTTTGTATTTGCTACAACTGTGCGACACTTTCTCGCGCGAGAAATATTACCTATCTCCTTCTTGGCTGCACTGTGAGAGAGTGACGGGCGATGACATGTCGCGTGACAAGAGTCGTGAAACGTAGTTGTGCTAGTTGGACTGGTAAACTCAAAGTAATGATATAATTTCTTCATGGTTACTTATTAACGTTTAACTTTGCTATAGGTGAAGAACCTGATGTCAAATCTGAGGTAGCAGACGACGATGGACCGAGTGACAACTCGTTAGGTGAGTACACATAGAGTTGTCTGGCAGGTACTTAACGTTTATCAGCTGTTTAACAGTAGTGTTATTGCTTCAGGCGAGCCGGAGACGGCGCGCGACGCGGCGAGCGACGAGGACCCGATATCACGTGAGTCACACACATACCTCGGGACTTAAGAGCACGAATACTTTTTGTACAAGAGTAGAGTTGAATAGACTGTTCAATGCAAGGACTGGTAAATACTCATGAGGGTTCAATTTCAGTTTTAAATACAGGGTTCGAAAGGATAATTATCAACGATAATTATCGCGATAATTATCACGATAATTATCGTGATAATAACAGGTGGATAATTATCAATTGATAATAACAAAAAATTGCGCCCGTGAAATAGAACTATATTCTAAGCATAAGCATCCAAACATGTATTTCCGCTCTTGCTGGTATTCTTGTTTAAATATTACAACCAAGAAGACAAAACCAAGAAGCAAGATCTTAGTTGGCTTTTAGAAGAACAAATAAGTTCTACTGAAGCTATAGCAGCAACAATGCCAATGGAAATAGAATCATCATCGGATGAAGATATTCCTTTGGCTTCTTTGGTCAAGTAATTTATTTTCAAATCTGTCAAATCTGACGAACACCGATTTTCACTGAATCTACCTTTAATTAATGACATTAATGTTGATTTGTATTGTATTAAAATGAAACATTTTTTTTTGTTTTGAAACAATAAACCAGTGATAATTATCACGGCTCGTTATTATCTTGATAATTTCGAACCCTGTTAAAAATAAAGAAATACATTTATTCCTGACGTGACCATAAAACAAATACAAACATAAAATGACAAAAATAATAAAATATAAAACAATAGGCAACTAAGTATAATATTATGGCTGCGCCACGATGCGGTTCCACACCACACGTCAAGCCACACAAAACGTCGGCTCGCAGCGCCCTCCCCACCCGCTACTCGTGACCTACACCTATGCTCGGCATACGCACCGCCCGGGATCACATCAGCTAATCATATAAATAACTTAAATTCCGTATTAAGTAATGTCATTTCGTCAGAATTAAACTCTCATTTTCTGATTGCCGGCGATTTTAATCTTCCTCACATACAGTGGTATAGCGATTCTCCTCCTGAGCACGCGCGGCGTGGCGCAATCGAGGTTCAGTGAGCGGCTACCAATCTTGTTGAGGGGATGTATCTGTCATCTTTTGAGCAATATAATATCAATAAAAATTCAAGTAATAATATTTTAGACCTTATCAGGTCTTCACAAATTTCCCAGTTTAAGTCGAAAAATCCAACTCTCCCCTTGTCAGCGCGGATCCCCATCACCCTCCTCTCGAAATAATTATTAGACATTTTTTCGGCGCCCTTAAAAGTAATCGCGAAGCCTAAATTTAGATTTCGGAAAGCTAATAACTACGATGCTATAAACGACAGTCTTGAAAGTGTGGATTGGCATTCATCTCTCTCTGCTGACTCTTTTGATAATGCACTTGATACATTTTACAATATCGTTAACAGTACAATAAATGACCATGTTCCTGTAGATACCCGCAGCAATACCTAACAGCCGATATCCGAGTATACAAGTAGTTTAATTAAAATAATTAAAGAAAAAGATAAAATGCATTGTAAATGGAAAAAGTATGGGAACCCATTAGATTATGATAGCTTTTCGCTTCTACGTAAACGCCAAAAAAAATTGCAAGAGAACTGTTGGATCCAGTGGGTACATTGACTCGGTGCAAACTTATATTAAACATAACCCTAAGCAACTTTGGTCGTTTGTCAAAGCTCGTCGCGGTGGTTCTGCCTATCCGAAGTCTTTCGAATATCTGGACGAGACCCTAAGCAACAGTCAGGAAATCTGTGAGAGCTTTAATATATTTTTTAGCTCAGTATTTAGTAAACCACTCTATGTTTACCCTGAGACTTCACTTGCGCCGCTGTTCTGCGATAGTGATGACTGATGAAATTAATTCCACTATAAACATATCACCGAAAGAAGTTATAAATTTATTGTTAAAATTAGATCCCAATGGTGGTGCAGGCAGCAATGGGATACCTCCGTTCTTCATCAAAGAGTGCGCTTCCAGCTTAAGTTTGCCTCTTTCTTTGCTATTTAACGGCTCTTTAGCTGAAGGTTTCTTTCCTTTAAAATGGAAAGAAGCCCTAATCGTGCCCATTTACAAAAAAGGACCTGAAGCGAAGATAATTAACTATCGTCCAATTTCAATTTTAAATCAATTCGGCAAAATTTTCAAAACTGGTCTTATCAAATATTTACAACATTTTAAATAAAGGCATTCCACCTCAACAGCACGGTTTTTTACGGGGTGGGCCAACGGTTTCAAATCTAATCGAATTACTAACTTTGTCCTTCGAAGGATGGAGAGAGGGAAGCAGGTGGACGTGATTTATACGGATTGTGAAAAGGCTTGACCGTGTAGATCACGTCATCCTGCTTCGCAAACTGTATTGGCTGGGACTACGTGGTGATGTTTATCGCTGGATATCGTCATATGTAGTTAACAGGCGCCAGGCTGTTGTACTTGGCGGCTGTAGATCGGACTACGTAAACGTTCCCTTTGCTGTATATTGCTAATTTATACGATATTTATACTGTATTTTGCAACTCTAAGGGCATGGCCACATGTCCACGACACGGCGTCGTAAACGTAAAACGACACGGTGTCGCGTCGGAGCGCGACACATTATCCACCGTGCGAATATACGTTGCCGCGTCGTGAAAACACACGACACGGCGTCGTAAACGTAAAACGACGCTGTGTCGCGTCGGAGCGCGACACATTATCCACCGTGCGAATATACGTTGCCGCGTCGTGAAAACACACGACACGGCGTCGTAAACGTAAAACGACGCTGTGTCGCGTCGGAGCGCGACACATTATCCACCGTGCGAATATACGTTGCCGCGTCGTGCAAACCAGAGATAGGCATTAATCGATTAATTTTTTAGTCAACTAATCAATCGATTGAAAATATCAATCGTCATTTTTCAATCGCGACTAATTTAGTTGCGATTGAATTAGTTGTGAGAATCTTCGACTAACAATTGAATTAGTTTTAGTTTCAATCGACTAAATTTCACGATTAAATCAATATTAAAACTATGTAGTCGCTCGTTTTTGCATTTTTATTTAACTTGCAATATAGACAACTTGCAATATGTAACTACGAGTAGGTAGGTATGTACATTGTAGGTACTCGTATCTTGTATCACTTGTATCTATGTTGGTTTGGGTAGAATCTTGCAACTTATTTTGAAGCAGATATCTTCAACCGATTGAGCTAAAATTATGTATATATACACGTTTAATTTGAAACGCTAGAATGACAATGCAATATTATGGGCCATGTTAACAATATGGTGGTTCATAATAGAAAGATTTATCCAACATTTTCGTTTCTTCTGCTTTTTCTTCATGCTTCTTCTTAAAAGCAACAAGAGCAGAATACGTGTGATAGGATCCATGTCGAATTGAAAACTGATCGCAAAATATATAATATTTTGAACATGTACGAGAAGCTGCGGCGTCGTAATCGAACGTGGCACCGCACCGTGCATCTACTCAACACAGCAAAGTTAATCTGCCCGGCGCGCGGCGCGACCTGCGGTGCCAGGTGCAGCATGTGTTTTCACGACGCGGCAACGTATATTCGCACGGTGGATAATGTGTCGCGCTCCGACGCGACATCGTGTCGTTTTACGTTTACGACGACGTGTCGTGGACATGTGGCCACGCCCTTACTTCCTAATGTACCTACGCGGACGATAAAAAAGTTTTTCTTGACATTAACCAGGAGAGTGACTGCGACAAAATTCAGGCTGATTTGGATCGATTATCAATTTACTATATTCTATATTACTAACAGGATAAATGTTAACGTAAATAAATGCTCAAGTAAATACGATTCAAGACCTAGGTGTGACTTTGGATTCAAAATTAACTTTTGAACAGCACATCGATAAAGTAGTCGCTAGGGCTTAACGTAATCTGGGTTTTGTTTTCAGAGTGTGTAGTGATTTTCACGATAGCAATTGCATTAAAGTTGTGTACTTTGCCTATGTCAGGAGTATTGTAGAATACGCCAGCTGTATATGGTTCCCGGTTACCTATCATAAACTCGAAAATTGAAATTTCGAATATTAAAATCCCGAAAACGTTTCGATTTTTTTCATTTGCCCGAAATTTTGTTTGCCCGAAATTTCATTTCCCATATTATTATTTTCCCAGTTCTCATTTCGTCGCAATTTTGTTTCGCATATGATTCAAATCGACACTTATTAAAATTCCGAAGTATCATTTGTCAACTACTTTTTATGCCGAAAAGTATTAAGTCCGAAATATTATTATCCCGCTGTATCAAAAAATCGAAATTAAAGGATATTGGAGCAAATCATAAATGCATCGGTTAGCCATTTTAATTGGGTAAGCGTCGATATAAATTGCTTAACAATTTATATCGACGCCTACGACCGACCCGTAGTGTGGGTATGTAAATAAATTATATTTTATGAACATAGTCATGTCATTTGCTTATGGATTTTAGTGAGAAGTTACTATCTCGGCGTTTGCTTATACAAAATGGCACATAAATATGGAGAGCTATTTAAATCTAATAAGGGAGGATTAAAATCGTGGATATAAATCGAAATTAAATAAATAAATAATAAATACCGTAAGGTCGGGTTATTTTAGCCCTGGGGGGTATCATTACCCACCCATTAAACCCAACTTTATTTAATAAGTAAATTCTGTTAAACTACGTTATGACGAATCCACTCTTGAGTGTTCGCTGGCGCTGTTTTTATAATGGTTTTCTAAATTATTTATTGGACTACAATTGGTGGACAATGTTACCTCCAGAGCTCCAGTTCGGTTCTGTTGTGGTCGCAGTTCTAACCTAACCTAACCTAACCCATTAAGTTCGGTTCTATCCTAACCTACTTTACTGGTAGCAGTTCGGTTCTGTTGTGGTCGCAGTTCTAACCTAACCTAACCCATTAAGTTCGGTTCTAACCTAACCTAATTTACTGGCAGCAGTTCGGTTCTGTTGTGGTCGCAGTTCTAACCTAACCTAACCCATTAAGTTCGGTTTTAAACTAAACTACTTTACTGGCAGCAGTTCGGTTCTATTGCGGTTGCAGTTCTTACCTAACTTAACCCATTAAGTTCGGTTCTATCCTAACCTACTTTACTGGCAGCAGTTCGGTTCTGTTGTGGTCGCAGTTCTAACCTAACCTAACCCATTAAGTTCGGTTTTAAACTAAACTACTTTACTGGCAGCAGTTCGGTTCTATTGTGGTTGCAGTTCTAACCTAACCTAACCCATTTTACTGGTATCAGTTTAGTTAATAATCGTCTAATCTAACCTAAACCTAAACTAGTTTCCTAGCACCCGTCTGTTCCGTAAACTATGTCTTTATGCCATAATAAATTGGTCGATATTAATGTTCTGCCATTTAAAATTATGCTAAATTAATAGTATGCTAACTCACAATTATGATACATATATGATTATGCTAAAGAATCATTCGGCTAAAAATGTTTCGGTGATAGCTGCTATGCGAAATGTATTTCGGGGAATGGATATTATGCAAGATAAAGGGAAGCCTCGATATAGACCTGCGCGGCACGCTCGCTTCGCTCGCTCGTTAGGGTCGCAGTTCAACCTAACACTCCTCCTCGCTTCGCTCGTCGTCGTACCTAACCTAAGCCAAGTCGGACCTGCCTAAGAACAGAACTAGATGAATGGGTAGCGTACCGTTATCAAATATCTAATGTTTAAACTCGATATAGACCTGCGCGGCTTGCTCGTTTCGCTCGCTCGTTAGGGCCGAAGTTGAACCTAAAACTCCTCCTCGCTTTGCTCGTCGTCGTACCTAACCTAAGCCAAGTCGGACCTGCCTTAGAACTAAATTAATGGGTTTTTAATCGAGACGGTAAAATGATATTAGGACAAATGATATTTCGATTTTACGTAGCATCGGAATTATGAAAAGTTGGTTAACAAAGCAGTTGTCAAATAATAAAGTTGGCAATCGTTCTTCTGGTTATCGAGTTTCGGGAAAACGTTAATGTGGGAAAACAAACTGGCGACATTTCAAAAGTATGGTAAACAAAGTATATGGATTATAAGAATTCGATTAACCGTTTTCGGACAAGTGAAAATCGGACAAGTGTGTTTCGGAACATCGATAGGTTACCATGGTTCCCCCAATATGTCACGCATAAAGAAAAAATTTAAAAACTACAGCGCTCATTTTTTGCGTCATTTAAATTATCGTGTCAAAAAATGGGATCCAAACTACAAGTCCATGTGCAGCCGCCACCACTTACTGAGCCTGGAGGACCGTCGTATATTGCTTGATGTCTCTATACTACATGATATCCTGTCTGGTCGTATCGATAGTGCTTCACTTCTTGCCGAAATTGGCTTTTCTGTGCCAACCTTCAGAACCCGGCACTCCGAGCGTCGACTTTTCAGCATTCCCAAGGTAAACACTAGATATGCTCAAAACTCCCCAATTGTACGTATTCTAAGAGAATACAATTGTAAATTGAATGCCGCCGATCTATTTGACTGTTCCATCCAAGTCGGTCTTGAAAAACCGTATTCGAAAACTCATTTTGCAAGGTCGATGATGTGGTAGCGTAGAGTTGCGTACGATAGGCATGCTTATATATTACACACACACACACACACACTTGGGGTGGTTGCTAGCTTTCTTTTGTTTTAATTTAAGTGTATATGTACCTTACGTAAATAAAAAAACCTACCTAAAAATTACCTAAAAATAAAAATAAAATAAAAAAATGGACCCCCAAAGGCCATTCCAAAAGCAATAAAAGCCAGAAGGCGATTTCTTGCTCGGCCGATCGTATCAACCTGCCTGTACACCCACAGAGTGTGTAAATAAGTTTTATGGTTACATTGTTTCAGCGTCCCTTACCCAATCCGAGATGAACACTTGCGCACAGGCAACCGCGCTGGACAGGGCTTGCTCGGTCCGTCTAGAGCAAGTGTTTGTAGACGCGGACCACAACACATGCGGGGTTGGTTCACAAACATACAAGTTGAGCCCATATTCACAAAGACTACCCATACAGGAAGAAAAAGAAAACGATTCAGGGAAGAGCGAGATTAGCCGTAAGTATATGTTATGGTGACGCGGTTGGTGCAGTTTGTTAGCACATGCCTACTGAGCCGGCGGGCCCGGGTTCGAATCCCAGCCAGGACAAATAGTTGTGTGATGAACTCGAATATTTGTGCTTGGGTCATGGTTGTTTTATATTATACAGAGTGATCAATCCAAATGGGTCAGTAGGGAGAAAACGGAAACTATAAGAGATAGGAAAATATGTTCTTAAGAACCATGTCGTCGATTTTAGATTTAATAGAAACTGTATTCAATATTTTTTTATAAATCTCATACATAACCGGGAATTGAACCTGGTTAAAATTCTGTAAGTAATCGCATGTCATACTGTAACAATCTTTACAGCGGTTTTGACTGGGTTATGTATGAAATTATGTATGAGATTTATGAAAAATAAATAATGCAGTTTTAATTAAATCTAAAATCGACGACATGGTTCCTAAGAACAGATTTCCCTATCTCTCATAGTTTGATAGTTTGTGACTTCTCCCTACTGACCCATTTGGATTGATCACCCGGTATATAAGCATACATCACTACATAGTATAAAACAAAGTCGCTTTCTCTGTCCCTATGTCCCTTTGTATGCTTAAATCTTTAAAACTACGCAACGGATTTTGATGCGGTTTTTTTTAATAGATAGAGTGATTCAAGAGGAAGGTTTATATGTATAATACATGCATAATTTATCAGCATTGCACCCGTGCGAAGCCGGGGCGGGTCTCTAGTTTAGCTATATAAGTAGGTCATGTATAACATCGTCTATTTACTATCACCTATAACATTGCTCTTGGTAGCTTCTTGAGCTTTATTTGGAACTGGATCGATTTGTCTGATATTAATTTATATTTTTTTTATTTAATATATGCAAGTTGATACTCGTGTGACGTATTAGGAGAACCACGATGAGCAACTTTCACTGTAGGATACCTATCACTCCCGCTGATGACTCCTGCATTTGATGGTCGATCAGTTTAATACAATCTGTTCTATTAACTCGTTGCTTACATAATAACAGACGCTACGATGGAGTTGCTAAAGAAAACTTATGTTACTGCACTTATCATGGCGAATTCCTTTTATACAGGGTGATCAATCCAAATGGGTCAGTAGGGAGAAAATGAAAACTATAAGAGATAGGGAAATCTGTTCTAAGGAACCATGGCTTCGATTTGAGATTTAATAAAAACTGCATTTAATTTTTTTCTCGTATTGCTCATGAATAATCGGGAATCGAACCCGGTTAAAATTGGAAAGGAGAAAAAAAAATGAAGAGATGTCAATCGATCCTATTTTTTATTGGCAACAAATGTCTGTATAGCAATTTCTGATTCTTAGAACACTCTAGATGTATGTAGTCCCATACAGACATTTGTTCTCAATAAAAAATAGGATCGATTGACATCTTTATTCATTTATTTTTTTCTCTACTCAATTTCGATCGGGTTCGATTCCGGGTTATGCATGACATATACGAAAAAAATGGAACGCAGTTTTTAATGAATCTTATCGAAGCCATGGTTCCTAAGAACAGATTTCCCTATCTTTTTATAATTTTCGTTTTCTCCCTACTGACCCATTTGGATTGATCACCCGGTATAAAAACGTGTAGTCTAGTTAACTTGACACTTAACAGGTTATTACAGAGTGAGGTTTAACTTAGCTGTATTTTATTTATTTTTCTCAAACATGCAATGAAATATCGTCGTAACGTGCGTTAGAACAGGCTTCGAAGTGTCAAGTTTCGGGCGGAACAATTTGAGAGAACTGTAAAGGAATTTCATACAAAATTGAAGGCCTAAGCCGGGAAGTAATTTGTTTTTAATTTTAATGTAAACATGGCGTCTGTGTGTATGAACAGCTGATATATTTTTTTTTCTAGTAGCTACCCATTCAGCCATCGGACCAACAATATCCGTGTTAATGCCTAGTACACACGAACTGAAAATACCGTCTATACGTAAGTCACCAGAGACCATAGACAATATTAAAAATCCTCTGCCTTTATTTTACTTAAGTAAGTAAGTTAGTTTAAACATGGCGTCTGTGTTCATGAACTGGCTGAACAGCTGAATTATGATTTTTTGAGTGGTGTATTTTTTTATTTCATTGCATATGTTTGAGAAAAGCACTATACATGCCTTAGCCTTGAAAAGGGCTTGCCGGCTTCGTATCACTAGACGGCCTCCCTTTTACACAATAAGTATACTGTTAAAGCCGCCTACACATTTGTCTGGCGTGTTGTGACGTGACACATCATTACGGAATCGGTAAATGTACGAACGTTTAACACAAACCGTCACAACACGCAGCATCACAGTAATGTAAACGCAACCGTATCGGCGCAGTTTGTAGTGCAGCTGCCTACTGAGCTGGCGTCCTGGGTTCGAATCCCGGCAAGCACTTGTGGAATTAACTCAAATGTTTGTTCTTGGGTCATGGATCTTTATCTATGAATGTATTTATATATAATGTATACCGATACCGTCGTCTAGTACCCATAGCACAGGAATTGCTTAGTTTGGGACTAGGTAGATTTGTGTAAGAAAGTCTTTCAATATTTATTGATTACATATACGACACCGATACCGATTCTAATGCATCACGACACAAAATAACAGCCGAATGAAGGCGACTTAGCGGAAATCTTATTCATTACCCATTCGATAATTTAATAATTAATTAGCGATATGATTTAATGTGTATACTACTGTCCTTGTAGAGCGGACTCGACAGGACTACCAAAGAATACGACCGAGAAGAAACAAAAGCCGATTATTTGTTGGAGGCAACTTGAATAACGAACAGGTGGGAACAGCTGAAGAGCAAAAAACTTCACTATCGCGTCAAGTATATTCGGACGAAGATGCAGATGTTGGTGAAATACCTGCTGTTAAACACTTGAAAACAGCAAACATTACAAAGAAGACCACCCGTTTCAAATGTCGTTACTGCAATTACGCTGGTGTCAGAAAACTTCATTTACTAGTCCACGAAAGAAAACACACCGGCGAGAAACCTTACAAATGCACTCATTGTAGTTACGCTAGCGCCCAAAAAAGAAATTTAGTGGTCCATCTAAGAAAACACACCGGCGAGAAACCTTACAAATGCACTCATTGCAGTTACGCTAGCGGCCATAAAAGGCATTTAGTGCTCCATTTAAAAAAACACACAGGTGAGAAACCTTACAAATGTACCCACTGCAGTTACGCTAGTGCCAATAAAAGTAATTTAATTCAACACGTAAAAAAACACACCGGTGAGAAACCTTACAAATGTTCTCACTGCAGTTACGCTAGTGCCCGTAAATGTCATTTAGAGGTCCATCTAAAAAATCACACTGGCGAGAAACCTTACAAATGCATTCATTGTAGTTACGCTAGCGCCCAAAAAAATCATTTAGTGGTCCATCTAAAAAAACATACCGGCGAGAAACCTTACAAATGTACTCACTGCAGTTACGCTAGTGCCCATAAACATGTCTTAGTGGTCCATTTAAAAAAACACACAGGTGAGAAACCTTATAAATGTTCTCACTGCAGTTACGCTAGTGCCGGTAAATATCCTTTAGTGGTCCATCTAAAAAAACACACCGGCGAGAAACCTTACAAATGCACTCACTGCAGTTACGCTAGTGCAGTAAAAAGTAATTTCATTTACCACGTAAGAAAACACACCGGCGAGAAACCTTACGAATGCACTCACTGCAGTTACGCTACTGCCCGTAAATATCATTTAGTGGTCCATCTAAAAAAACACACCGGCGAGAAACCTTACAAATGCGCTCACTGCAGTTACGCTACTGCCTCTAAAAGTCTGTTAGTTGGCCACCTAAAATACCACACTAGTGAGTAACTTACAAAGCACACTGCAGTTACTGCAGAGTCTCAAAAGGTAATTTAGTGGACCATCTAAGAAAACACACCGGTGAGAAACCTTACAATGCCCTTACTTCAGTTACGCTACTGCCTATAAAAGTCTGTTAGTAGGCCACCTAAAAAACCACAGCGGTGATAAAATTTACTAATGCTGTCACTGCAGTTACACTAGTAAAGGTCATTTAGCGGACCATCTTAGAACACAAACCGGCGAGAAACCGCACAAATACCGTCACTGCAGTTACACTAGTGTCCGTAAAAGCAATTTACTTGCCCACGAAAGAAAACATGCTGGCAAATAAACTTACAATTGTGGCCCCTGTTGTTACCCTACTATCCGACAAGGTTGAAAGGGAACCACCTACTACTAAAACGGCAATGGCGTTAAACAATTTTAGTTCGACAAAAAAGTATTTATAACATGTGTATTGACATTTAACGTGCGAGCTGCCCTAAAATTTCGGACTCGCGACCAACGCAATAATTAAGTATTTTCTAGTTTTCCACTAACATTATACTCACACATTCGTTTTTGCGTATATTGTTTATTCTGCGTATTTGCGTTGTTTAATGTTTCCTTTGTTATCTTCGCATGGCATTAAACTAAGCGAAAGCGGCTGATCTGACAGAGCGCACTCGGCTAGCGAGACCCGATGAAAACGAATTTGTTTTACGGTTTTCGGGCATAAAATAGTTTTACTTAAAAATAAACTTACAGAAAAAATGTGAAATATTCACCAAGGCTATAGAACACTCAGCAAGGCTAAAGAGCACAAAGCAGCCATTTTTTTTTAATAAGATTGAAACGATTTTCTCTCCAAAACCTTTAGTTTGGTCGGTAACTTATTTAATACTTTTATGGCATTTATGAAAGTACTCCTTTTGTATATAATGCATTTTACGTATGGATGGATCAACTTTTTCTTGTTGTTATTCTGCCTCGTCAGCCAGGAGACAAAGGTGATTAAACTTCTTAGAAAAGCGTTGATAATTTATAATATTGGTATTTCTAAGAGATAATCTAAAAAATAATGGGCTTATAACTGCAGCAATTACAACGTTTTTGTTGAATATTGCCGCCGAAAATCGTAGTTTTATAGAGTAACCCAGGGGACATCACCGTGGCATCAAGCAACAGAAAGAAGTTGATTGACCCTTATTACGGTAAGATAATATTCCATTTACCTATATTGGTATCTTACATAACTTTTTACTGTAGATTTTTTGTAAAGTATTCCACATTGCTTTTGAGAAAAATAGATAGTTCTAAAATGTAAATACTAGTGAAAGTTATAAGACTTTTTTTCTTTTATTATAGTTCTTACTGATTCTGGATTGTTAACCCTTTGAACGCCAAGAGCCACTAAAGTGGTCGTGTGCTGTCGTGCCCACCACGCCAACAACCACTAAAGCGGTAATGACCGACGCTGTAAAAGCAATTTTCCTGCTGACATATAAGGTATATTTTCGCTCTTTCTTTTTCAACTATTGCCATATAAGCCACATTTTGACATGGGAGGAAATGCGTTCAAAAGGCTAGTGGTAAATAGGGCGTATGCACCTGTTTTTGTAAAACAAAAGCAGACTGGACTTCTGTAGAATATCCCCAGTATATATTCCATAAGTCAGCAATGGATAAATGTTTCCGAAGTGTGCTTTCTTGTAATTTGTTCTGAACATGTTTCAGAAAGTAGCGCTGACTCGACAAATTCTTATTGATTTGATAAAATGACATTTGTTTATTTAGTTTTTAATCTTTTTCTGACGATCCCATTGGTGATACTTGGTGATACTCATAGTGACATATATTTCTGTTTTATCTGTCATTGCATTTTAGGATCCTATTTTTATTGTTGTAGTATGTTGGTGTATTTGACTTAATTGAATGATTACTATTAAATTTTATGTTTCTATTGATGATCATAATGTTGACAGAAATTTCCTTGTGGCATCACCAATTGTCTATGATTTAAATAATTTTGATACTTTATGTTCTAGATCTAACATTCCGATTGAGTTGAAATTTGGCATAGTTCATATGTAATTTTTTTGGAGATGTGTTTATGTTATGGATTATGGTATTATTAGATAAGCTCGAGCTAGGTCTTATTTACACTACATTTAATATTTGGCCTTGTATTATTATGTTTTTACCGTTGACTGTACTGTGAGAAATATTTTCTAGTATCAAAACTATAATTCCTCCTACACAAAGTGTGACCAGCCGCAGATTTTTTAAATTTCCCGACAAATCTTCGAATAATATTTCATTAGCCAGACTATAACTTAGGATAATTTATAATGTAATTATTTATTACGAAAAATAAAACCTAAATCTATTTCAAAATTCCATGAGTTTGTTTTAACTTAGATTCACATAAAGATTCAGGATCAACAATTTTATGCAGAGTACAGTTAATATTACACTCCAGATCGGAAACTCTCTTCCTGCGCACCTTTTCCCTGAAAAATATAACTTAGATCTCTTCAAGTCGAGAGTGAATAGGCATCTCCTAGACTAGCATGCTTCATCTTAGGCCTCATCTTTACTTAACATCAGGTACGTTCGAGGTCAAATGTTTGTCAATCGCACACAAAAAAAACCTAGTCATTATGGCGTTAGCGTGGCCAAGACTAAACGGAGTTACTAGCCTCAAACCTAAACGGAATTGCAAAAGATGTCTACTTCAGCGACACCACCAGGAGAGTGGAGGGGGTTAAGCATTACGTAAAAGCAAGAGTGAGAAGATCCTTACAAGTGTGTAAAAGTGCCGCTGATCGGTGAGGATATCCGGGTAGTAAAGCCGTCAAAGCTGCCTGCATTAATCTTATGGATGATTGTAGTTTATCATACATAAAGTCCGCTCACGGCTGATTTGATGTGGTCGGTCCATCGCATAGGTGATCTTCCACGTGATCTGGTCCCATCTAGCTTGCCCTGGAGGATGAGACGCTCTATGGAGTTATTTTATTCGCCTTTAAAAGTGGCCGAAAAGTTTTAAAATACGAGACGGATCTAAAGACGCTGTTTTATGCGGAGTTCTTCACGGAATAACATTCTTTTGTATTATATATAACACTGTATTTCTAGGAAATAAATCTTTTATTTAATGTGAGTTCATGAAAGAAAAATGAACCCGAAAAGAATTACAAATATGGCAAATGCAACGTCCGCAAAGCACAAATACTGAATCACGAAAAGACACACAGCGGTACCTAAACATTGCGAATGTATGTGTACACTGCGGTGACGCGCTTTCTGCGCGGTTCTCGGCAATAGCAGGTGCGACATAACGTAACATACCAGCACCTCTAGCACAACTGTCATACCGCGACTCTTTCTCGCGCGAGTAAGGCCTGCATGATTCAACAGTTTTGAGTTATAATATATAGCTCGTATCCACTTCTTCTGCATTGTAAATACACTGTCAATATCGAGAGATCTGCCCCACATAGTTATTCCGTACTGAGGTATTGAGTGTACCTATACCATACCTAATATTATCCATTGTAAGAAATTAGAGCTGCTTCTTTAGAAACGTCTAGACTTCTTCTTAGTGCAAGGACAAAACGATTGACTCTAGAACAGAGGTACATAAATATGCTAATATCATTTAATGGAATGTTCTCTTTCTCTGACTGTCTTTGGTGTAGTAAATGTTTAATTATTTAAATATATAAATGAGACATGACATGATGCTTACGAATCGTCGTCTTTTATTTTGTAACCCACAGATACCTCACCATACAGATATCTCCATTAGTATCCGACATACAAATTACATAAGTACAGAAACACGTAACAGTAAACATGTGTACACTTTATTTATAAATTTTATAATTACTTAACATTACACTCACGGCTTTGAATGGTTTTCGGTTTTTTTTTTGGATTTGGATATTTTGAAATATGTCTTTTAATGAAATTTAAAGAAACAACCACGATTGATATTGATTGTTGACAAACAAACATAAAATCATATTTAAATACAAAACCCGCCAAGTGCGAGTCGGAATCGCGCGCCGAAGGTTCCGCGTACAAAAGGAAACCTTAACGGGATGCGTTAACTTTGCACTTATGGCGTTTTGGCATGTATGGCGCCGCATGCAAATTAGGTGCAAAGTTAACGCAACTGATCACGTTTATTGTATGGGAGCCCCACATAAATATTTATGGAGAGAGGTCATGATTTCAGGAAAAATCGTAGTGCACGATCGTCATTTGTTTTGTATCGGCCCGCGGCGCCATGGCAGTCTGGCGCCATCTGTTTTCTTAATTTCCTTTATCCTCTCATCACGCCGAATCAGCTCAACTGTAATTTTTTTGTTAATTAGTCGATTAGCCCATGGGCCCCAAGGATAGAAAATCTGCCTAAAACCCGCTCCAGACCTTCCGATCCGATCCGATTTATCGGAAGAAATCGGATAATGTGTAGTGCTTTAGGTCCTAATTATTGCACTACACATTATCCGACTTCCTAACAATTACGCTACACATTATCCGATAAGTAGGATCGGATCGGGTAGGATCGGAAGGTCTGGAACGGGTTTAAAACCCGCTCCAGAGCTTCCGATCCGATCCGATTTATCGGAAGAAATGTCCTAAAAATTGCACTACACATTATCCGATTGCTTCCGATAAATCGGATCGGATCGGAAGGTCTGGAACGGGTTTATAATGGCGTGGGCTGTTAATCGTAAAGCCCGTTCCACACCTTCTGATCCTATCCGATCCGATCCTAAGTATCGGATAATGTATATAGCCGTTCTACACCTTCCGAGATTCCAGATCTGATTTATCTGAAGAATTGTCCTAGCAATTGCACTACACATTATCCGATTTCTTCCGATAAAACGGACAATTATGTCATAGGGGGCAAACGAGCAAACCCAGGTGTCTATGGGCGACGGTAATCGCCTGATGGAAAGCGATACCCGCAACACCAGAGGAGTCACAAGTGCGTTGCCGGCCTTTCAGGTGGGAGTACGCTCTTTCTTTGAAGGTTTGAAGGTCGTATCAGTACTATCAGTCTTATGGATTGGAAATTGGAAATGGATTTTAGGTACAACTTGTAGATAATTTTATGGCCTTTCAACTTTTCCTTGAAAGTTTTTCTCTAACATGTACCGTTTTTGAGATTTAAGCGAAAAATGAAAAAATGGACCCTTTCCCCCCCTCCCCCCGGGGCTCCTCCTAGTGTCCCGGGGTTTTAGTATGTTTATTACCTAGGGACTCTTGACATGTTTCCGAAGAAACATCTTACGTTACTAACTCACGCACTCTAGAACTTTTTATTCAATGGACTACTCCGTCAGGGTGGCCAAGACTGAGTTGGTCGAAGTCATAGTGGAGAGTGTGAAAAGTTGGTCTTAAGGACGTGTGAGATGCTGCTCGAGCCGCAGAATGCGGCTCGAGTTACGTTAACTAATTTAATCGGAGCAGTATACCAGGCTTCCTTGGAGATGAAAGTTAAATATAAATATGGAGAATGAAAACCGAAACGATGGCTCAACCAACATACCCGTATATGGCGACTTCAATTTTTCTTTAGTCAGGCTCTCGGTCTATGTTGGGTCCGTGGATCGGTGTGCGTTCAAAATGGCTTCCAGGAGGCGGAGCTTAGGTGGGCGGAGTCTTGTTCATTCCTCGCGCGGCGCAGGGGCGGGGCGCGGGGATGGCGTGATGTGCGTAGTTTTCGCGTAAGGACGTCGCGTGTCAGTGGCAGCACTGTCGCGGAGTGAGCGTGCGTGCGTGCGTTCGCTAGCGGTGTCTATACGAGAATGAAGTAGGTCATGTATAACATCGTCTATTTACTATCAACTATAACATTGCTCTTGGTAGCTTCTTGAGCTTAATTTGGAACTGAATCGATTTGTCTGATATTTATTTATAATGTTACGCCGGTAGGTTAGGTCAAATACTTGGAACGTCATTTTCAGTGCGATAGAAGCGTTTTGTGCGAAGTGAGGGCAGCCGTGCGATTGGGACATCACGGCACCCTGAAAGATGCCGTAGCCCACGCTCTCGAGGTGGAAGCTGTACGACAGGACTCATCCAGGCCTTTCAGGGTGCGAGAAGTGTCGACTACGAAGCCGGTAGATTCTCGCCGTGAATTCGGGCCACGTTGTTACCAATGTGGAGAACGTGGACACATACAGTCAGGCTGCCCGAAAAGGAATAGGCGAGGAATGTCGACTGGGAAGTCGGTATCTCCCCAGCGCGAATTTGGACCACGTTGTTATCAATGTGGAGAACGTGGACATATACAGTTAAGCTGTCCGAGAAGGAATAGACGAGGCGTGTTGGCTGGGAAGCCGGTAGCTTCTCGCGGCGAATCCGGACCACGTTGTTACCAATGTGGAGAACGTGGACACCTACAGTCAAGTTGTCCGGATAGGAATAGGAGGGACAGGGATCCAGCTTCAATAGTAAGGACAATGGGCCCCTTTGGGTCAGTACCACAACGGGTAAATGCTGACGCTGTATCACGAAGACCTTGTGTGGATAACGATGAACATTGCTTAAGACGAGATGACAAGGAATGTGTTCGAATTCGAATGTTACGAACTGTTACCGGCAGCGATGAGTGGAGTGATGAAATAATGCAGCAAGCGCAACAAGAGGATCCTGACGTGAGACCCATTTTCAATTGGATTACTACGGGTGCGCCTAAGCCAAGATGGTGTGACGTAGCCCCGATGAGTGCGGTAACAAAAAGTTACTGGGCACAATGGGATAGCTTGGTTATGCATAATGGTGTGCTGTGCAGGTTGTGGGAATCAGCAAATGGGATGCTCACCTGCAAGTTGTTGTCCCAAAGAAAAGGGTGAGAGATGTTTTGAGATGCTTTCACAGCGGAGCGTCTGGTGGACATATTGGAGTGAAAAGTACCCTAATGAAAATTCGAGAACGTTTTTATTGGATGAACTATCGCGAAGATGTTGAAAACTGGTGCAGAAGATGCACTAGGTGTGCACCAGACAAGGGACCGCATACCCGTAGCAGAGAAACACTCAAGTTGAGCAACGTTGGAGCACCATGGAAAGGGACGGCATGGAAACGAGGCGACGCAGGATCGTTTCCAAAGTCTGACTCCGAAAACAAGTACAATCATGGTCATAGACTGATACGTGAACACGGGCTCCACGCTAGCATAAAGATGAAAACCCGATATGACCGGAAGTCTTATCAAGTGGGTTTTGAGGAAGGTTCGTTGGTGTGGCTACATAACCCTATGCGACGAGTGGGAAAGTCCCCGAAACTGTCTCCGAATTGGGAGGGGCCTTACAAGGTAGTCACTAAAATAAACGACGTCACGTATCGAATCCAGCGCAATCCTCGTAGTCCGAGCAAGATTGTTCATGTTGACCGGCTGGCCAGATACCACGGAAATAATGATGCTCGGGACGAGCATGTCTTAGGAGGGGGTAGTGTTACGCCGGTAGGTTAGGTCAAATACTTGGAACGTCATTTTCAGTGCGATAGAAGCGTTTTCAGCAGGCTGAAAAGTCATTTCAGGCCGTTTCAGAACTTGCTCTATCACATATCTAAAGATCGAAATTTCACCCAAGTTGCCGTCGTTTTCAGGCGCCTGAAACATGTTTTCAGTCCGTTTCAGGGCACCCTCTATCAGATGACGCCATAACCTGAAAACCCGTTTTCAGGCGTTTTCAGGACCCCTTATGGGCCTCTGAAGCACAAATCGTTATATGGCGAAATATCCGGTAGGAGTGACAGAGATAGCACTACTAGAAAGAGATTGCTATACTCGGAACATTCGAGAAGTGTGTGACAGAGATAGGACTACTAGACAGAGATAGCTATACTCGGAACATTCGAGAAGGGAGTGACAGAGAGTGCACCATTAGAAAGAGACATATATGGCCTCGAATGTTCTCGGCCCTCGCGCTGGACCCTACTAGAATATTCGCGATTAATGTAGACAACGCATCGAGAAAGCGGTTCCGCGGGATATAAAAGGCGCAAGCAGCCGGCGCGAGTTAGTTACATTTTAACTGCGATACAGTGCGAGAAAAGGATAATCGGAGAGAAAGACTAAGTGATTGGTGCGCTTTAAGTACAGTTCGTGTGAATAGTGAGTGCGTAATTTGTGTAATAGTGTGTTTGTGTTAATTAGTGGATTTTAAGTACAGTTCGTGTGAATTGTAAGTGCGTTATTTTGGTAATAAAGTGTGTGTTTTTATTTGTGGATTAATTTGTGCTTTTCTAGCAAATACGAACCCCACGCTCCTAACAATAATTCTCTTATTTAATATATGCAAGTTGATACTCGTGTGACGTATTAGGAGAACCACGATGAGCAACTTTCACTGTAGGATACCTACCACTCCCGCTGATGACTCCTGCATTTGATGGTCTATCAGTTTAATACAATCTGTTCTATTAACTCGTTGCTTACATAAAAAAGACGCTACGATGGAGGTGCTAAAGAAAACTTATGTTACTGCACTTATCATTTCCAGAAAATAACTACCTATTCGAGTATATATGGGCGAATTCCTTTTATACAGGGTGATCAATCCAAATGGGTCAGTAGGGAGAAAATGAAAACTATAAGAGATAGGGAAATCTGTTCTAAGGAACCATGGCTTCGATTTGAGATTTAATAAAAACTGCATTTAATTTTTTTCTCGTATTACTCATGAATAATCGGAAATCGAACCCGGTTAAAATTGGAAAGGAGAAAAAAAAATGAAGAGATGTCAATCGATCCTATTTTTTATTGGCAACAAATGTCTGTATAGCAATTTCTGATTCTTAGAACACTAGATGTATGTAGTCCCATACAGACATTTGTTCTCAATAAAAAATAGGATCGATTGACATCTTTATTCATTTATTTTTTTCTCTACTCAATTTCGATCGGGTTCGATTCCGGGTTATGCATGACATATACGAAAAAAATGGAACGCAGTTTTAATGAATCTTATCGAAGCCATGGTTCCTAAGAACAGATTTCCCTATCTTTTTGTAATTTTCGTTTTCTCCCTACTGACCCATTTGGATTGATCACCCGGTATAAAAACGTGTAGTCTAGTTAACTTGACACTTAACAGGTTATTACAGAGTGAGGTTTAACTTAGCTGTATTTTATTTATTTTTCTCAAACATGCAATGAAATATCGTCGTAACGTGCGTTAGAACAGGCTTCGAAGTGTCAAGTTTCGGGCGGAACAATTCGAGAGAACTGTAAAGGAATTTCATACAAAATTGAAGGCCTAAGCCGGGAAGTAATTTGTTTTTAATTTTAATGTAAACATGGCGTCTGTGTGTATGAACAGCTGATATATTTTTTTTTCTAGTAGCTACCCATTCAGCCATCGGACCAACAATATCCGTGTTAATGCCTAGTACACACGAACTGAAAATACCGTCTATACGTAAGTCACCAGAGACCATAGACAATATTATCCTCTGCCTTTATTTTACTTAATTAAGTAAGTAAGTTAGTTTAAACATGGCGTCTGTGTTCATGAACTGGCTGAACAGCTGAATTATGATTTTTTGAGTGGTGTATTTTTTTATTTCATTGCATATGTTTGAGAAAAGCACTATACATGCCTTAGCCGTGAAAAGGGCTTGCCGGCTTCGTATCACTAGACGGCCTCCCTTTTACACAATAAGTATACTGTTAAAGCCGCCTACACATTTGTCTGGCGTGTTGTGACGTGACACATCAGTACGGAATCGGTAAATGTATGAACATTTAACACAAACCGTCACAACACGCAGCATCACAGTAATGTAAACGCAACCGTATCGGCGCAGTTTGTAGTGCAGCTGCCTACTGAGCTGGCGTCCTGGGTTCGAATCCCGGCAAGCACTTGTGGAATTAACTCAAATGTTTGTTCTTGGGTCATGGATCTTTATCTATGAATGTATTTATATATAATGTATACCGATACCGTCGTCTAGTACCCATAGCACAGGAATTGCTTAGTTTGGGACTAGGTAGATTTGTGTAAGAAAGTCTTTCTATATTTATTGATTACATATACGACACCGATACCGATTCTAATGCATCACGACACAAAATAACAGCCGAATGAAGGCGACTTAGCGGAAATCTTATTCATTACCCATTCGATAATTTAATAAATAATTAGCGATAAGATTTAATGTGTATACTACTGTCCTTGTAGAGCGGACTCGACAGAACTACCAAAGAATACGACCGAGAAGAAACAAAAGCCGATTATTTGTTGGAGGCAACTTGAATAACGAACAGGTGGGAACAGCTGGAGAGCAAAAAACTTCACTATCGCGTCAAGTATATTCGGACGAAGATGCAGATGTTGGTGAAATACCTGCTGTTAAACACTTGAAAACAGCAAACATTACAAAGGAGACCACCCGTTTCAAATGTCGTTACTGCAATTACGCTGGTGTCAGAAAACTTCATTTACTAGACCACGAAAGAAAACACACCGGCGAGAAACCTTACAAATGCACTCATTGTAGTTACGCTAGCGCCCAAAAAATAAATTTAGTGGTCCATCTAAAAAAACACACCGGCGAGAAACCTTACAAATGCACTCATTGCAGTTACGCTAGCGGCCATAAATGGGATTTAGTGGTCCATTTAAAAAAACACACAGGTGAGAAACCTTACAAATTCATTCATTGTAGTTACGCTAGCGCCCAAAAAAATAATTTAGTGATCCATCTAAAAAAACATACCGGCGAGAAACCTTACAAATGTACTCACTGCAGTTACGCTAGTGCCAATAAAAGTAATTTAATTCAACACGTAAAAAAACACACCGGTGAGAAACCTTACAAATGTTCTCACTGCAGTTACGCTAGTGCCCGTAAATGTCATTTAGAGGTCCATCTAAAAAATCACACTGGCGAGAAACCTTACAAATGCATTCATTGTAGTTACGCTAGCGCCCAAAAAAATAATTTAGTGGTCCATTTAAAAAAACACACAGGTGAGAAACCTTACAAATGTACCCACTGCAGTTACGCTAGTGCCCGTAAAAGTAATTTAATTCAACACGTAAAAAAACACACCGGCGAGAAACCTTACAAATGTTCTAACTGCAGTTACGCTAGTGCCCGTAAATGTCATTTAGAGGTCCATCTAAGAAATCACACTGGCGAGAAACCTTACAAATGCATTCATTGTAGTTACGCTAGCGCCCAAAAAAATAATTTAGTGGTCCATCTAAAAAAACATACCGGCGAGAAACCTTACAAATGTACTCACTGCAGTTACGCTAGTGCCCATAAACATGTTTTAGTGGTCCATTTAAAAAAACACAGGTGAGAAACCTTATAAATGTTCTCACTGCAGTTACGCAAGTGCCCATAAATGTGATTTAGTGGTCCATTTAAAAAAAACACAGGTGAGAAACCTTACAAATGTACCCACTGCAGTTACGCTAGTGCCCATAAAAGTAATTTAATTCAACACGTAAAAAAACACACCGGCGAGAAACCTTACAAATGTTCTCACTGCAGTTACGCTAGTGCCAGTAAATATCCTTTAGTGGTCCATCTAAAAAAACACACCGGCGAGAAACCTTACAAATGCACTCACTGCAGTTACGCTAGTGCAGTAAAAAGTAATTTCATTTACCACGTAAGAAAACACACCGGCGAGAAACCTTACGAATGCACTCACTGCAGTTACGCTACTGCCCGTAAATATCATTTAGTGGTCCATCTAAAAAAACACACCGGCGAGAAACCTTACAAATGCGCTCACTGCAGTTACGCTACTGCCTCTAAAAGTCTGTTAGTTGGCCACCTAAAATACCACACTAGTGAGTAACTTACAAAGCACACTGCAGTTACTGCAGAGTCTCAAAAGGTAATTTAGTGGACCATCTAAGAAAACACACCGGTGAGAAACCTTACAATGCCCTTACTTCAGTTACGCTACTGCCTATAAAAGTCTGTTAGTAGGCCACCTAAAAAACCACAGCGGTGATAAAATTTACTAATGCTGTCACTGCAGTTACACTAGTAAAGGTCATTTAGCGGACCATCTTAGAACACAAACCGGCGAGAAACCGCACAAATACCGTCACTGCAGTTACACTAGTGTCCGTAAAAGCAATCTACTTGCCCACGAAAGAAAACATGCTGGCAAATAAACTTACAATTGTGGCCCCTGTTGTTACCCTACTATCCGACAAGGTTGAAAGGGAACCACCTACTACTAAAACGGCAATGGCGTTAAACATCGAGTTCGACAAAAAAGTATTTATAACATGTGTATTGACATTTAACGTGCGAGCTGCCCTAAAATTTCGGACTCGCGACCAACGCAATAATTAAGTATTTTCTAGTTTTCCACTAACATTATACTCACACATTCGTTTTTGCGTATATTGTTTATTCTGCGTATTTGCGTTGTTTAATGTTTCCTTTGTTATCTTCGCATGGCATTAAACTAAGCGAAAGCGGCTGATCTGACAGAGCGCACTCGGCTAGCGAGACCCGATGAAAACGAATTTGTTCTACGGTTTTCGGGCATAAAATAGTTTTACTTAAAAATAAACTTACAGAAAAAATGTGAAATATTCAGCAAGGCTAAAGAGCACAAAGCAGCCATTTTTTTTAATAAGTTTGAAACGATTTTCTCTCCAAAACCTTTAGTTTGGTCGGTAACTTATTTAATACTTTTATGGCATTTATGAAAGTACTCCTTTTGTATATAATGCATTTTACGTATGGATGGATCAACTTTTTCTTGTTGTTATTCTGCCTCGTCAGCCAGGAGACAAAGGTGATTAAACTTCTTAGAAAAGCGTTGATAATTTATAGTATTGGTATTTCTAAGAGATAATCTAAAAAATAATGGGCTTATAACTGCAGCAATTACAACGTTTTTGTTGAATATTGCCGCCGAAAATCGTAGTTTTATAGAGTAACCCAGGGGACATCACCGTGGCATCAAGCAACAGAAAGAAGTTGATTGACCCTTATTACGGTAAGATAATATTCCATTTACCTATATTGGTATCTTACATAACTTTTTACTGTAGATTTTTTGTAAAGTATTCCACATTTCTTTTGAGAAAAATAGATAGTTCTAAAATGTAAATACTAGTGAAAGTTATAAGACTTTTTTTCTTTTATTATAGTTCTTACTGATTCTGGATTGTTAACCCTTTGAACGCCAAGAGCCACTAAATTGGTCGTGTGCTGTCGTGCCCACCACGCCAACAACCACTAAAGCGGTAATGACCGACGCTGTAAAAGCAATTTTCCTGCTGACATATAAGGTATATTTTCGCTCTTTCTTTTTCAACTATTGCCATATAAGCCACATTTTGACAAGGGAGGAAATGCGTTCAAAAGGCTAGTGGTAAATAGGGCGTATGCACCTGTTTTTGTAAAACAAAAGCAGACTGGACTTCTGTAGAATATCCCCAGTATATATTCCATAAGTCAGCAATGGATAAATGTTTCCGAAGTGTGCTTTCTTGTAATTTGTTCTGAACATGTTTCAGAAAGTAGCGCTGACTCGACAAATTCTTATTGATTTGAGTTATGTGGGATTTCCTATTACAATTAGTATCTACATGAACACCTAAACTAAAAACTTAAAGCTGTTTAATGTTTCTATGTTTTCGTCCGCTTGATTTACATTTAGGGTTAGTTATACTATTAGGTAAAAACCCGCGCGTTATCGGCCCGACCTACTACTAGCATCTACCCACCGAAATACGAACTGACGAAACATTTCGACGAAAATTTAGAAACTTTTTATTGAAAAATCCATTTTATTCTGTAAGTAAGCACGTATATGGATATGAAATTACAAAATGACATTTGTTTATTTCGTTTTTAATCTTTTTCTGACGATCCCATTGGTGATACTTGGTGATACTCATAGTGACATATATTTCTGTTTTATCTGTCATTGCATTTTAGGATCCTATTTTTATTGTTGTAGTATGTTGGTGTATTTGACTTAATTGAATGATTACTATTAAATTTTATGTTTCTATTGATGATCATAATGTTGACAGAAATTTCCTTGTGGCATCACCAATTGTCTATGATTTAAATAATTTTGATACTTTATGTACTAGATCTAACATTCCGATTGAGTTGAAATTTGGCATAGTTCATATGTAATTTTTTTGGAGATGTATTTATGTTATGGATTATGGTATTATTAGATAAACTCGAGCTAGGTCTTATTTACACTACATTTAATATTTGGCCTTGTATTATTATGTTTTTACCGTTGACTGTACTGTGAGAAATATTTTCTAGTATCAAAACTATAATTCCTCCTACACAAAGTGTGACCAGCCGCAGATTTTTTAAATTTCCCGACAAATCTTCGAATAATATTTCATTAGCCAGACTATAACTTAGGATAATTTATAATGTAATTATTTATTACGAAAAATAAAACCTAAATCTATTTCAAAATTCCATGAGTTTGTTTTAACTTAGATTCACATAAAGATTCAGGATCAACAATTTTATGCAGAGTACAGTTAATATTACACTCCAGATCGGAAACTCTCTTCCTGCGCACCTTTTCCCTGAAAAATATAACTTAGATCTCTTCAAGTCGAGAGTGAATAGGCATCTCCTAGACTAGCATGCTTCATCTTAGGCCTCATCTTTACTTAACATCAGGTACGTTCGAGGTCAAATGTTTGTCAATCGCACACAAAAAAAACCTAGTCATTATGGCGTTAGCGTGGCCAAGACTAAACGGAGTTACTAGCCTCAAACCTAAACGGAATTGCAAAAGATGTCTACTTCAGCGACACCACCAGGAGAGTGGAGGGGGTTAAGCATTACGTAAAAGCAAGAGTGAGAAGATCCTTACAAGTGTGTAAAAGTGCCGCTGATCGGTGAGGATATCCGGGTAGTAAAGCCGTCAAAGCTGCCTGCATTAATCTTATGGATGATTGTAGTTTATCATACATAAAGTCCGCTCACGGCTGATTTGATGTGGTCGGTCCATCGCATAGGTGATCTTCCACGTGATCTGGTCCCATCTAGCTTGCCCTGGAGGATAAGACGCTCTATGGAGTTATTTTATTCGCCTTTAAAAGTGGCCGAAAAGTTTTAAAATACGAGACGGATCTAAAGACGCTGTTTTATGCGGAGTTCTTCACGGAATAACATTCTTTTGTATTATATATAACACTGTATTTCTAGGAAATAAATCTTTTATTTAATGTGAGTTCATGAAAGAAAAATGAACCCGAAAAGAATTACAAATATGGCAAATGCAACGTCCGCAAAGCACAAATACTGAATCACGAAAAGACACACAGCGGTACCTAAACATTGCGAATGTATGTGTACACTGCGGTATTTTGTATTATTTGTATTTTTTTTTTAGCACAACTGTCATACCGCGACTCTTTCTCGCGCGAGATATTTATCTTTTTCGTTCGGTGCAATACTGTGAAAAAGTAACAGATGACACGACGCCGCGCGACAAGAGTCGCGAAGATTAGTTGTGCTAGACGGGCTGGGGAGGTGTCGCGAATGCTTGATATCGCGATGACGTTAAATATCTCGGCTGGCTACCCTGAACGGAAGTAGGACATTTATGGTGAGTGAACTGTTATCTATTCACAATGTCTATGGTAATAATGTCTATGATGAATGAACGATATTATCTATGCTCTTCCCGCCGACTTCCGATATGGCGGGGCATTACACGTTATTCTGGGTTTGAAACGTGGTGAATTAAGTTGTGCATTGTGTCTACGCTGAACCCTTAGGAGTCACTGCTGGCTCCATACAAAGATGGTGGTCACGTGAGCTGACCATCTGAAAGCTAAGTGTCTTTATATAGATGTGTTATTATATAATTTACATCCAAATGTATCATCCATGTCCATGGTATATTAGCATACTCCGAGCCCGTATAAAGACCTATGAGATATATAATGATTTACAGGTTATACCTTGCCCTTGAGTTTGTCCATGATAAGCATCTATATGAAACTGTACATGACCTACTGACAACCAGTGTGGGGATTGGGGGGGAAGCCCAACTAGTGCGTGAGTTCCGGTCATCCTGGTGCTGGATGATCGGCCCGACTAGCGTTGAGTTCATACTAGCTGGACAGTCCCAGCTAGCTACCTAGAATACTGGCTGAACCTTCCCAGCCAGCTTTGTGACGGATGACCTAGAATACTGGCTGAACCTTCCCAGCCAGCTTTGTGACGGATGACCTAGAATACTGGCTGAACCTTCCCAGCCAGCTTTGTGACGGGTGACCTAGAATACTGGCTGAACCTTCCCAGCCAGCTTTGTGACAGTTTATGTGGGACACTGAACGACCTATGACTATAAGAGTTACCTATTAATTAGCCCATAGCCGATTTGATGCCCTATCCATAGAACTATGACTTAACCTGACCTACAGATAACGTATATAACTAGAACCTCTCATGCAAGTAACTGATTCCCTAATAACCGTAGATTAAACTCCCATGCACATTAATATGAGACACTTGGAGACAGTCATGTCATATATATTTAAAATAACAGGCGGTGAACGACCTAGCAGGGCGAGCCTGGCGAAGCAGATTAGAGCGACGGAGATGCGACGAGAGATATAAGGTAGGATTCAATATCCATAATCTCTTTCTATCGTGAGGCCTTTAACGCATCCAATATAAGATCAATTAAATCAGACAATCAAAGATAATAGTCAATATACAATAACCATAAACATATACATAAAAAGGCCTTCGCGACATGGTGGAGAGAGTGCTGGGATCTATTGAATCTATGCCTAAATTCATAATCAATAAAAATTACCTACATGTGTAACATGCTTAACCCATACGTTCTAATATGCTAAATATACTTGGAGTAAGGTCAAAACGAATTTGCACCTCCAAAACAGAGTTAAATTTAAGAAATACGCGGATGGTTTAAAACTATACGTATATATTCATAGAATAAGTGTATATTTATTGTTATAAGAGAATAAGCTAAGGTTTCCCAATAGTTAAGAGATGGCGCCACTTACTACACAGCATGAAATATTACTTTAAGATTATACAGATTTGTCTATAGACTGATTAGACTATCTGTGGGATTATTGTTTAGCTTAAGACTCTTCCGCTAGATGGCGGTCGGAACTAGTTTTTAAGCTTACTCTTTACAGGTATTACTTGTAACTTTTAAAGATAAAAGGCTAAATTTAAGAGTAATACGGTGCAAGAACACAACAATTAGAATTAAGAATTATTTTAAAGGTTACAGAGATATCATTTACGTAATTCAACACTTAAAGGCGTGTAAGTTGAATTTCGCGGGTTTCGAAAGCGTTCTCTGTACGGCGCGTGATTGGCGGACCGCTCTGATACAAATCCAGTCAATATTATGATTTATTTCTTAATTTATTTAGACTATTATAATTTCCTATTAACGAACTTTCAAAGGACTCATTATTTTAACTAAAATTATTAATTCAGGTTTTCACTTTCAAATGTAAGCAAAACATTCGATGATATTTTTAATATCCATTCTGCAAAGATGATTAGCGGGGAGAATGACCTTATTCTCACTGAGATATGGTTCAATTTAGTATGTCATAAGCGGGGTATTGTGTTCAACGCACGGGGGAGACACCGATGCCGACCCAACGTCCATCTTTGTTTAAAGCTGCTTTCTGTAGTGGTCGCGGAGCAAAGTTATTTTTGTGGTGCTAACTGCTAGGCTGTAGCCGCCGAGTCCTACCCAATTTAGCCAGCAAACGTCGGCCCGGTGGTGTCTGAGGCGAAATACCATTTCAATAACTGTGAGTAGAACAATACTAATCGTTTCAGAGCATTGATCCAAGTATGAGAAAATTTGTTTGAATCTTTCACTGCCAATTCACATTATATACGAATAAACTCATGTGAAGTAACATTCACACCAACAGCATTGAAGGTTTCAAGCAAATATATCCTACAAACTTCTTGTTTTTCCTATCTGTTTAACCCAATATTCGATACGGTACTCGCATAACGACGCGGTTTTTTTTTACTTTGTGTGAAGATAATTATTCTCTTTAACTTTGTCTCGTGTTGCGTGGGTATAGTCACAGTAATATTATAGTACTCTAGGACAGCCGCAATTGATTTATCGATAATTGTCAGAAGCTATTGATCAAAGGATCACTCGTCCGACATAGGAAAATTATCATCATCATATAGATACTTTCTTCGTTCATAGTAAAACGTCAGGTTACACTTGTTCTTATAATAAATATTACTAGCAGATATTTGATCACTAGATAGCAACAATAGTAGGTAGCTACTCGTATTTACACACTCCTATTGATTCACTGTAGTTTAGTATGGCCTATGAACAATTGTGGACATTGAGATACTACTTAGGTATACTTTTTTCTTTAGGTATCCAGCAAGCAGATTAGTTGTATAACATATCTATCTCTTAAAGAAATCTACTGTTTATATATCCTTTGAGAATAACTATGAAAGCGAACCGGATTGTTTCAAGCTTTCATTATATCTGACATTTGAAGTTAGAATGCAATTTTGACAGACATATACTGACACTATACTAATAATTGTCAGTTCCCCTTTGATTAAATTACAATTACATTACAATCTTGACACCTAATTTTTTTTGACAAGTGATTGAACAGTTAGGGAAAGGAGTTGATAGCTGTCATTATAAACTTACAATGCATTATCTTTCAATGCAATTTCTATGTTAGTGACAATTACAGAGAATTATTATTATTAATTAGTGGGAGGCCTATGTCCAGCAGTGGACAAGAATATGCTGATAGTGATTATGATAACAATTACATAGTGATATCTTAGATATTAACTACTTAGACAAGTAATTAATAACGCTTTAGATAAATTAATGGTTCATAACTCGTAAGTATTATATTTGAATGAGACTTGAATATTTATTTTGGACATAGGATATTACTGAATTTTATAGGTGTCTTGTTCCACTTAGCAATTCATATTGATTTATAATTCACATGTAATACAGTGAAGTTACAACAACATCATATTATAGTGACTTTAACGATTCATACCACTTTATTAAATAGTTTCAAATTGTTATTGGGTACAAATGCTGAAATATGTACCGATATTTGACCGTCATCATGGCACATGTTTACGCAGGGCCCGCGTTACATGTAATATCATGACGAAATCATATATCAATTTCTTGAATTACTTTTAAAATTAAAATTTAAATATTTAATGTTGTAGTCTTTTTAAATGTGACTTTACTGTGTTTCATCTGTAGTGTTAATGGATCCATTTACACTTCAATTTACTTATTTACAATATATTCTGGTAAATAAGGAGTTATTTACATTGATGGTAAATGATGATAATAAAACTTTAATGAGATTAGGTACGAATGAATGAATGGTAGGTACCGACCATTTATTTATTCTATATAGACCTATCATACAAAGGGGGACTTACTACTTTAAGATTTTCTACCAGTCAACCTTTGGGCATAACAAAGAAATAATCTCATACAAAGGGGGGACTTAATACTTTCAAGATTTCTACCAGTCAACCTTTGGGGATAGCAAATGAATAACTTCTTACTTTCTACTTTAATTTTCCTTTGCATTTTATGAATCTTTATGAGTTTTTAAACTTGGCTGTACAACGGTTCGCTGATCTCACGCTTTACATGTCCGCTTAATGCAACACTATGTTGGACCCCTAAATTTTTATTAATGCATTGAATGGTGTTGTGGTTGCATGCCTCCTTATTTATACGAGTTTCTTTTATAAATAAATTTATTAAATAAAATAAATATACCTGCTGTAACTATGGGATGCATATGGCCATAAGGAGCATCATTTATGCCTTACTTCAATCTGCTTACTTCTATGGAATGTTGTATGCAGGTGTGTGTTTATCGGGTTTGTGTGCTATTCTTTGTTATGTGTTCATTACAGATAATTATCAATTAATCATCATAATGGAAGCAAGTTTAATGAGCATCTTGAACATTAGTACCAATCGTATAATTGAACTTGGCAATGAGGCAAAGGAGTTCTGCGATTTACTCAAACCTGATTCCCCCGACGACTCAGTAATTATGGAAGCCGAGGTTAACGCTTCTAAGTTAGAAGGCGGTTTGAATAAATTGAAGAGCGACTTGAACAACTACTTTCGTTTAGTGAATGAACCTGCGGTTGACGACATTTCTCGAATAAGTACATCACAGCTGGAAGCTGAAGAATATTTGCTGGAGCTTCAAGTTCGACTTAAGCGATTCAAGTCTTCCTCATCAAGAGATGGCATTCCATCTGTCACCGGCAAGCTACCGAAGATGAGCCTACCTGAATTCTACGGCGATGTCCTACAATTGAGTCAATTCTGGGACCAATTTGCATCTCTAGTGGATAGCCGGAAGCTGAACGATGTTGACAAGTTCATGTATTTGTCATCTGCTCTGCGTGGAGAAGCCAAGAAGCTTATTGAAGGATTAGGAGCAACTAACAAAAACTATAAAATTGCTGTCACTACACTTAAAACAAGATACGGAAGAGTTGAGATGGTTAAGGATGCCCATTACTCCGCTCTGAACAAAATCAAGCCAGCGGAAGGTTCGACGAGTGACTGTCGCAGAGTCCTGAATGACATAGAGAGACATTTAAGAGTATTAGCCTCTTTGGGAGAAAATACTACACATAGCTACCTGCGGTTTCTGATTCTTGAGAAGTTCCCGGAAGAAATAGTTTATGAATTAAAGAAACGGATTGAAGACGACTCGGTGTCAGAAATCAGAAAGGAATTAGAAAGATTGATATCTGCCAAGGAAGATGCTAACAGGCTCACTACTCAAAGGGGAGAAGGCAATGAAACCAACTATACCACCGAAGCCTTACATGTCTCTGAGAGGATTAGAGGAATTGGTTCCAAAAGGAGAGTCTATAACAGTCATCAGGTTAGTCACAACAGTAATCACAATTCCCAAAGAGCTTCCACCAGCTTTCCACATCATGGATTTAAGAGGAAATTCAATGACTTTAACAACTCAAGCCGTAGAGAACAGGTCCGAACGGGAGCGCCGTGGAAGAAAGAGAAGTGGTCATGCATCTTCTGCAATGGCGATCATTTTGCTGATGCATGCAAGGCATATCCGACAATCCAGGAAAGGAAATCGAAGCTGAATGGTCGCTGTTTCAGATGTTTCAGACACGGACATATGGCAAACCAATGCAGGACCAAGCGTGGTTGCCTTAACTGTGGTAACCACGGTCATCATAGGGCCCTATGTCCTCAAAGGAACACCAGAATGGAAAGAAATGAGAATCCACATCCACAGGAAGGCCGATCAGATGGAGCCGATCACCCTAAGACTAGCTAGTTTCATGTGAACGATGTCGGTCACCGTTCTTCAAACGGCGATTGTTGATCTAGAGAGAGAAGGTGATGATGATCATCTCAAGTGCAGAGTTTTTAATGGATTCTATGTGTCGAAACCAAGGAACTTAACCTTGCGACTATAGAGGATAGTCGGCTAACTATATTCACATTTTGGTTCCCAAGTGCCACAAGAAGTCAATAATCCCAGAGTTAAGTTCCAGATTTCAATACATTACGGTAAGACCATTCCTATTATGGCTAACGTAGTCCCTATGATCACTCATAGGGTACCCTATTTCGGATCAAACATGGAGCATTGGAAGGCTAAATTCGACTTAGCAGATGATGGATCATTAACTGACCGAGTTGACCTGCTTATCGGCAACGACTATTACTTCTCAATTATGCTCACTGAAAATATTAAAATCCAGGATAACCTGTACATGGTGAACTCAGAATTCGGTTGGATTGTCAGCAACAAGACAGAACTGAAGCCTGTAGATGCTCTGGCTGTAGTCACATACTTTCAGACTGGCTTGGAAGTAAAGCTTAACCGACCGGATTTGCCCCTGAGTGAAGTTAACCTAAAGGAGTTATGGGAATTGGAAGCAATAGGTATTGTCGATTCTCTAAAGGAAAGCAGGGAAGAGGAAACTACTCTGTCTAAGAAGCTAAAGGACAAATGGAGAGTCAAAGAAGAACTTAAGACACTTAAGGAAATATGTATACCCCGGTGTTACTTAGATACTTCTGCGTAGAAATTATCAGATACACTGCTTCACAGACTCATCAATGAAAGCATACGCAGCAGTAATTTATACAACACAGGGCAACGAAAGGAGTTTCGTGATAGGTAAATCACGTCTGGTCCCAGTTAAAGACCACGATGACCTGAAGATCCCTCGTCTCGAACTACTCGCGGCTCTTATAGGCTATCGTCTTATCCAATATGTCATGAGATTTCTGCAAGGCAACATAACCCAGAGAATACTTTGGACAGATAGCCAGATCGTCATCAATTGGTATCACTCGGAGAAGCTTCTGACACCCTTCATAGCAAGGAGGATCCAAGAGATGAAGAAAGATAAATAATTACAAGTCCGGTATGTTCCAACAGACCTAAATCCATCAGATGTTGCTACAAGACCTGCGCAGTCTAAGGGAGAAGTAGATAAATGGTTAACAGGACCCAACTTCTTATCACAACATCCCTCAAAATGACCCATCAGTCCGGCAAATAACACCTCTCTTTTCGCCGGGGAGCGTCTACCGAGTATACCTATGGATGTAAGCGAAGATGACAGAGGAGAACAAGAAGAAACTACTAGGTCAAAAGGGGCAACCGACGATGATATAGGCATCATCTACACGACGGTCTCAGAAATAAAGGATATCCAAAGTAAACACTTCGCTGCAGAGTTAGCAGGAAAGATTACAGATCTAAAAAGGAATTTAGATTTATTTACAGATGAAGACGGAATACTGAGATGTAAAGGACGATTCAAGTACGCTAATTGGACGTACGATAAAAGATATCCGATACTGTTACCTAAGGATAGCCAGTATACTGATGATATCATTATGAAGACGCATACCGATAATTATCACGTAGGGGCTACCCACACTCTCAGTATCATTCGTCAATCGTTTTGGATACCACAAGGAAAGAGACAAGTACTCAAAGTTATTAAACGATGTGCTCAATGCATCAAACACGGAGGCGGACCCTTCAAATTACCACCTACACCAGCATTACCACCAGAGCGAGTTAACTACAGTGACCCCTTCACCTTCACAGGAATGGACTATCTCGGACCGATATTAGTCAAGACAAAAGCGGGAACAGAAAAACGTTGGATCTGCCTGTTCACCTGTCTGGCAGTACGAGCAGTACACCTAGAGGTGGTTCAAGATTTAACGGCTGAAGAAGGGCTTCAAGCATTGAGGAGATTCATATCCGTCAGAAACGTACCTGCCGTAATCACGTCTGATAATGCAACCAACTTCAAGTTGATGTCTGAAGTTTTGACGCAACCTTATTGCGTTAAAAGAAAGATAAAATGGCGTTTTATCCCTCAACTTGCACCATGGTTTGGAGGGTATTATGAACGGCTTGTAGGCCTCGTGAAGAACTGTATGAGGAAAACACTCCAGAAGCACCTACTCACAGACAGCCAGTTAAATACCATAATCAAAGAGATAGAAGCCGTCATCAATTCTCGCCCACTTACCTATGTAGACGAAGAGCCAACCCACATTTTGAAACCTTCTGACTTCCTTGCCCTTGGGAGAACTATAAACATTGATACCGATAGTGATGGACCTTTACCTCAAGGAACACAAGCTAAGAAAGATCTTGTGAATAGCTGGAAGAGAGGAATCACCGTACTCGGAGAATTTAAGGAAATGTTTTTAAATCGATATCTCTTAAGTCTGAGAGAAAGATACTCCCATTCACACAAACAAGGTCGATGCACATCCAAACTGGAACCGTCAGAAGGACAGATCGTCCAGATAAGAGGAGACAGCAAAAATAGGGAAGATTGGCAAGTAGGCAAGATCGTAACTTTACCAAAGGGAAATGATAATATGTGTAGAGTAGCTAAGGTTGAAGTCGGTAATAAAGTGTACACCAGGTCCATAGCACAACTTTATCCACTTGAAGTTGATGATACGGCGTGTGATGAAGTTACTTCACCACAAGAAGATAAAGAAGGAAACTCACAAGATGTAGCGATCGACATGGATGTCGAAGCCATATGCAGATCACCTATGGGTGATAAAGGGGAACAGGAATTTCCTGATGATACAGAAAGTATCAATGAAGGAATTACTCCATTTAGAGAAACCTCGCCTGATAATAACATGAATGGTACTAATGCTGATGACACCACTGGCGCCTCTCCTGGACCGCGACAGCCCAGGGATGCTGCCGTCAGAGCCAGAGAAAGGATTAAGCTCTGGACGCGCTCCCTTATGTCACTCCTGTCTGCCGTCGGGAGTGTCGCGAATGCTTGATATCGCGATGACGTTAAATATCTCGGCTGGCTACCCTGAACGGAAGTAGGACATTTATGGTGAGTGAACTGTTATCTATTCACAATGTCTATGGTAATAATGTCTATGATGAATGAACGATATTATCTATGCTCTTCCCGCCGACTTCCGATATGGCGGGGCATTACACGTTATTCTGGGTTTGAAACGTGGTGAATTAAGTTGTGCATTGTGTCTACGCTGAACCCTTAGGAGTCACTGCTGGCTCCATACAAAGATGGTGGTCACGTGAGCTGACCATCTGAAAGCTAAGTGTCTTTATATAGATGTGTTATTATATAATTTACATCCAAATGTATCATCCATGTCCATGGTATATTAGCATACTCCGAGCCCGTATAAAGACCTATGAGATATATAATGATTTACAGGTTATACCTTGCCCTTGAGTTTGTCCATGATAAGCATCTATATGAAACTGTACATGACCTACTGACAACCAGTGTGGGGATTGGGGGGGAAGCCCAACTAGTGCGTGAGTTCCGGTCATCCTGGTGCTGGATGATCGGCCCGACTAGCGTTGAGTTCATACTAGCTGGACAGTCCCAGCTAGCTACCTAGAATACTGGCTGAACCTTCCCAGCCAGCTTTGTGACGGATGACCTAGAATACTGGCTGAACCTTCCCAGCCAGCTTTGTGACGGATGACCTAGAATACTGGCTGAACCTTCCCAGCCAGCTTTGTGACGGGTGACCTAGAATACTGGCTGAACCTTCCCAGCCAGCTTTGTGACAGTTTATGTGGGACACTGAACGACCTATGACTATAAGAGTTACCTATTAATTAGCCCATAGCCGATTTGATGCCCTATCCATAGAACTATGACTTAACCTGACCTACAGATAACGTATATAACTAGAACCTCTCATGCAAGTAACTGATTCCCTAATAACCGTAGATTAAACTCCCATGCACATTAATATGAGACACTTGGAGACAGTCATGTCATATATATTTAAAATAACAGGCGGTGAACGACCTAGCAGGGCGAGCCTGGCGAAGCAGATTAGAGCGACGGAGATGCGACGAGAGATATAAGGTAGGATTCAATATCCATAATCTCTTTCTATCGTGAGGCCTTTAACGCATCCAATATAAGATCAATTAAATCAGACAATCAAAGATAATAGTCAATATACAATAACCATAAACATATACATAAAAAGGCCTTCGCGACAGGAGGTGAGTCCGTGAATGTCCCAGATCGCAGGTGTTTGTGGCCCGAACCGAAGGTGAGGAAATGAAATGAAATTAACTTTATTTTGCATGATAGTAGGTAAGTACATTAAGTTAAGATTATTAATAAACACGTACATTAGGGTATCACCATAGAGTACTAAGGAATTGATCTATATGATCCCTAAAATTCACCGAATCACGGCATGTAAACAATAATCTTAGGTCTATTTACTTATAATCTAGGTAGGTATATACACTTGTTGATGAGCTCCTTTTTAGAGTATTTTTAAACATTACAAATGATAAGCGACAAGTTAGTTCAAGGAACTTACACTTTATTACGATATTGTGATCGTGTGAAAATGTAAATACACGGTAGAGAAAGTATTCCATGAAGTTTAAAGTAAGGCCTGCATGATTCAACAGTTTTGAGTTATAATATATAGCTCGTATACACTTCTTCTGCATTGTAAATACACTGTCAATATCGAGAGATCTGCCCCACATAGTTATTCCGTACTGAGGTATTGAGTGTACCTATACCATACCTAATATTATCCATTGTAAGAAATTAGAGCTGCTTCTTTAGAAACGTCTAGACTTCTTCTTAGTGCAAGGACAAAACGATTGACTCTAGAACAGAGGTACATAAATATGCTAATATCATTTAATGGAATGTTCTCTTTCTCTGACTGTCTTTGGTGTAGTAAATGTTTAATTATTTAAATATATAAATGAGACATGACATGATGCTTACGAATCGTCGTCTTTTATTTTGTAACCCACAGATACCTCACCATACAGATATCTCCATTAGTATCCGACATACAAATTACATAAGTACAGAAACACGTAACAGTAAACATGTGTACACTTTATTTATAAATTTTATAATTACTTAACATTACACTCACGGCTTTGAATGGTTTTCGGTTTTTTTTTTGGATTTGGATATTTTGAAATATGTCTTTTAATGAAATTTAAACAAACAACCACGATTGATATTGATTGTTGACAAACAAACATAAAATCATATTTAAATACAAAACCCGCCAAGTGCGAGTCGGAATCGCGCGCCGAAGGTTCCGCGTACAAAAGGAAACCTTAACGGGATGCGTTAACTTTGCACTTATGGCGTTTTGGCATGTATGGCGCCGCATGCAAATTAGGTGCAAAGTTAACGCAACTGATCACGTTTATTGTATGGGAGCCCCACATAAATATTTATGGAGAGAGGTCATGATTTCAGGAAAAATCGTAGTGCACGATCGTCATTTGTTTTGTATCGGCCCGCGGCGCCATGGCAGTCTGGCGCCATCTGTTTTCTTAATTTCCTTTATCCTCTCATCACGCCGAATCAGCTCAACTGTATTTTTTTTGTTAATTAGTCGATTAGCCCATGGGCCCCAAGGATAGAAAATCTGCCTAAAACCCGCTCCAGACCTTCCGATCCGATCCGATTTATCGGAAGAAATCGGATAATGTGTAGTGCTTTAGGTCCTAATTATTGCACTACACATTATCCGACTTCCTAACAATTACGCTACACATTATCCGATAAGTAGGATCGGATCGGGTAGGATCGGAAGGTCTGGAACGGGTTTAAAACCCGCTCCAGAGCTTCCGATCCGATCCGATTTGTCGGAAGAAATGTCCTAAAAATTGCACTACACATTATCCGATTGCTTCCGATAAATCGGATCGGATCGGAAGGTCTGGAACGGGTTTATAATGGCGTGGGCTGTTAATCGTAAAGCCCGTTCCACACCTTCTGATCCTATCCGATCCGATCCTAAGTATCGGATAATGTATATAGCCGTTCTACACCTTCCGAGATTCCAGATCTGATTTATCTGAAGAATTGTCCTAGCAATTGCACTACACATTATCCGATTTCTTCCGATAAAACGGACAATTATGTCATAGGGGGCAAACGAGCAAACCCAGGTGTCTATGGGCGACGGTAATCGCCTGATGGAAAGCGATACCCGCAACACCAGAGGAGTCACAAGTGCGTTGCCGGCCTTTCAGGTGGGAGTACGCTCTTTCTTTGAAGGTTTGAAGGTCGTATCAGTCCGGAAATACCGCAAGCGACAATTCATTCCACAATGCAGTCGTGCGAGGCAGGAAATTTCTAGAAAAGCGCACAGTTGTGGACTGCGAACTATCTAAGTGGTGAGGATGAAAGGAGTGTCGCGTAGAATGATGGCGGGAAGAAGCGGCAAGAATCAATCCGAACAACTCCTCGGAGCACTCCCCGGCTACACATTTTCCGATTGCTTCCGACAAGTCGGATCGGATCGGAAGGTCTGGAGAGGGTTTTAGGCAAGCTAGCTGTGGCATGTTGACGCCGACGCTGACGACGTAGAGATACTAGCTTACTTTTATGCCGGCTGAACGTTATTGTTGAGATAAGAATGCCATCCTTGTCTAATTTACTTATTAAATAAAGGATGACTTATTCGTTTCGCCCTGTCTGGGCAAGAGTGTACAGCTGGCATCAGTTGTTTGTTACTTTGTGGTTCAGTTCACTTGTCATTGTCACCAAAGAGAATATAATCACTACGTTTTAAGAGGCGGGATTGACGCTGATGGCCTTGTAGCCAAAGCTCTAAATAAATTAAAAAAAAAAATAAGAAGCGGGACTCTCATACTAAACTCTGATTTTTAATTCCGTGGAATTCGGACATCTGTCATAATTTGACGTTTCAGAGGTAAGAAACATTTTTTATACAAGCTATATTTTAAAATGCGCTGTTTTAATAATTTTGTATTTTGGATTGCCTTGACATTTGTATCAGGGAATTAAATATTCTAGGATAGGTATCTAAAGCTACAAAATAAGTAATAAGTAAAGCTTTACGTTGAGTGATATATGTAAGTAAATCCACAAACTATATCGTCCATAATGAAATAACAAGTAGGAGGGCTATAATTTTCTTATGAAATAAAAATCTGAAAGATGAAAAGGTACATTGCTAAGTATTTGAAAAAATAATTTTACAGTTAGTAAATTGGAGTGGATTTCTCCTATGGGTAATAAGTAAAAGAAGACTTATAAAAATACTATATTCATCTGTGTCATCAGAGCTACTGTTGTCACTCTTTGCCAATATAATTTTTTTTTACTAATAATCAAGAATATAAACTTATAATTTTGAACCAATGGTTTGTGATACATGAAACTCATCAGAGTGATACCAGCAACATTTTTTTTTTCCCCCAGAAAAGAACATTGTAATTAATTGTGTCCATACTATGCAATTTAAAATTTTGCTTTCTATGTTGTAATAGATGATATATTAAAGGTATTGTAATTTAACATATATAAAATACAGAAGCCAAGTTCTGATTTTTATTTATTTTGAAATTCTTACCACAGGCACAAGGAGTTTATTTTTGCCTGGTAATACCATGAAGCGTCAGATTTCCACGGAATTAAAACTGAGAGTTTAGCCAATAGAATCAGCCAAGAATCAGTTTGCATGGCAAACCGATACCATAATGTACGATAAAGAACCAACAAACAGCAGTAGTACCAACCTAACAGACTAAAATAGTGTAGCGGCCTATACGCTCGCTATTTTATCGATATCGATAAAATGAACAGGGTTGAAATAAAGGCTAATACGTAAACTATTTTTTTTTCTCGAAATTAGGTTAGTTTTGACTCCACATTTAAGTCGTATGTTGTACAGTAGATAATAATAATGATATAATATTTATTCTAATACAAGGTTCGACTTAAATGTAGACCCGAAATAAAATTAAAAACTTACTAATTATTTATTGTTACACATTCTCAAATTTTTATTTTATTATTTTGCATACACATTTCAATGTATGTAACTTTTCTATTGGAACAAATACCAAGTCTTCTTTTCCCACAAACTTGACCCACTGCCTGCATCTGAAAATATTTTATAATTAAAACAGAGTTATGATTTCTTATATCTAAGATTCATTTTTTTTTACTAAAAAACAAGTGAACATTGATTTGCACGCATCAGGTATAAGCTGAATGTGCATCATAAAATAATCAGTATTTTTGTGGTCCTATTTCATGCTAGTCCTCACACAATTCGACTTTACGTAATTATTTGCACTGATAAACAAATAAGTCTGTATATAGTTATCAATAGATACAGTACATCTCTAGTACACAATAAAAAAGGGAAATAAAATATCTAATTTACTATTTTTAGCCTGCTACACTTAAATATGGCTAAAAATAGCTAAATCAATACATACCGGTTTTCATCTGTGGTGACCAACCTGCTTACTCTCACCACATGGCTGCGCGCCAAATCGCCGCCTAACATCGTCGCGCTCCATGGCAACGAAATAACAAGAATGTCACTTCTCTTGCTTACTACTTCTACAAACGTTTTAATGATCTTCTGTTGTAAAATATTTAATGTAATTTATTGTAAATATCGGTGTACATAAACGACTGTAAATAGGATATTTGTTTCTCTTCGTCGGTTGCATAACGCGCACCCACACATCCTAGGGAAATTTTGCCATTCCAATTTTCCGTTTCTTGAAATTTTCACGACTAGTTCGATTTCCACAAATTTCACAAGTTATAAACCGTCTTTTTGGTGGCATTGTCACAAAATATATTCACTAAACAGTGTTCGATCACATTTCACTACTTTCAATTACAAATTAAGACCAAAACAATTAGAAATTCACAAAAATAATGAAACAAAACAGACGAAACGCAATGACAAGCAAAACAATATGGCTGACGAGGGATGACCACAGATTAGATACTAAGAACTATACTGATGGAGTATGGTGGCTATTGTTTGCCATGTAAAGTCCATACAAAAGTTTTTTGTTCCTAGTAGCGTTAGATTGATTGTTTGTCATTGTCACTGTCAAACGCTGCCAAAAAGAATATAATCGCTTCGAAAGAGGATAATCCTTTACTCTTTGATAAAATCACTAAACGTTATATTTTATACGTTTGTGTACACGTATATGACGTCGCCGAGAGACGCGCGTGTGTTTCTCATTCTGGCGTCTTGTTTTTAATTTTAACTAATTGCTATAATGATTGACGCCGCGGCTAACGATGCACTTGACGCGCTGGCGGCTTGTCCCTGCTGCCTCCTGGGCCCGCAGCAGCGCTGTCTGAAGACGCCGTACACCCATCTAAACAACACCGAGATATATTCAGATATGCTGAAAGAATGCTTCAATATACAGGTAAATAAAATAATATACTTAAACACATATAAGGGTAATACATTTCTCTTACTTGGCAATACGATTTTAATTTGTTTAAGAGTTGAATTCCTACAAAATTCTTTAAGATTTACGCTCAAATTTTTGTATATAACTGACCTTTACAATTTGTAGTTATACTATTTATTTTGTCATATTTACATAACCTTATATCTTTATTTTGTACTTAACATCTTCGAAAAACTTTTAAGTCTAGTTGCTTTATTAGTAATATATAGGTTATTAAGCTTAAGAAAATATAAAATGGGAAACTTTGGTTGACCATTGAATACAATTGCAGTCCAGCTTGATTTTATAATGGGTGGCAACTCTGGTCATAATCCCATTATAAAACTATTTGTATTGCACTAAACAAACTTTTTAAATAACTGAATATTGTGTTGCAGCTAGATGTACCGAGTGATGAGTGTGGCATCTGTGAGGAGTGTGTGGTGCGCCTGCGAGACGCCAGCCTCTTCAAGCGGCAAGTGCACCGCAGCCAGCGGGAGCTGCAGGAGCGACTGGCCAGAGCTATTAAAATCATAGGTAAATTTTACTCTATATTATGACATGAAAGTTCATATCAGACAATCCAAAGTATTTTCAAGAGTTCATTTACAATTATTAAGATAATTAATGTTGGTTTTGTTGTCTGTTGTTATAGAAGAAGCACCTCCTACAGTGGTGAAGATGGAGATAGCTGATGAGGATGGGACAAGTGATAACTTGTCAGGTCAGTGTCAACATAAACACACCAGCTAACTTAAACTAGGACTATTCAATATCATGAAGAATGTGGTCCAAGGTGCCTTCGTCAAGTCCGCATTCACACAGAGAATCGTGACAAGAGTCGTGAAACGTAGTTGTGCTAGTTGGACCGGTAAACTCAAAGTAATGATATAATTTCTTCATGGTTACTTATTAACGTTTAACTTTGCTATAGGTGAAGAACCTGATGTCAAATCTGAGGTAGCGGACGACGATGGACCGAGTGACAACTCGTTAGGTGAGTACACATAGAGTCGTCTAGCAGGTAGTTAACGTTTATCAGCTGTTTAACAGTAGTGTTATTGCTTCAGGCGAGCCGGAGACGGCGCGCGACGCGGCGAGCGACGAGGACCCGATATCACGTGAGTCACACACATACCTCGGGACTTAAGAGCACGAATACTTTTTGTACAAGAGTAGAGTTGAATAGACCGTTCAATGCAAGGACTGGTAAATACTCATGAGGGTTCAATTTCAGTTTTAAAAATAAAGAAATACATTTATTCCTGAAGTGACTATAAAACAAATACAAACATAAAGTGACAATAATAATAAAATATAAAACAATAGGCAACTAAGTATAATATTATGGCTGCGCCACGATGCGGTTCCACACCACACATCAAGCCACACAAACGTCGGCTCGCAGCGCCCTCCCCACCCGCTACTCGTGACCTACACCTATGCTCGGCATACGCACCGCCGGGATCACATCAGCTAATCATATAAATAACTTAAATTCCGTATTTAGTAATGTCATTTCGTCAGAATTACACTCTCATTTTCTGATTGCCGGCGATTATAATCTTCCTCACATACAGTGGTATAGCGATTCTCCTCCTGAGCACGCGCGGCGTGGCGCAATCGAGGTTCAGACAGCGGCTACCAATCCTGTTGAGGGGATGTATCTGTAATCTTTTGAGCAATATAATGTCAATAAAAATTCAAGTAATAATATTTTAGATCTGATATTCACAAATTTCCCAGTTGAAGTCGAAAAATCCAACTCTCCCCTTGTCAGCGCGGATCCCCATCACCCTCGTCTCGAAATAATTATTAGACATTTTTTCGGCGCCCTTAAAAGAAATAGCGAAGCCTAAATTTACAATATCGTTAACAGTACAATAAATGACCATGTTCCTGTAGATACCCGCAGCAATAACAGCCGATATCCGATTTGGTATACAAGTAGTTTAATTAAAATAATTAAAGAAAAAGATAAAATGCATTGTAAATGGAAAAAGTATGGGAACCCATTATATTATGATAGCTTTTCGCTTCTACGTAAACGCCAAAAAAAATTGCAAGAGAACTGTTGGATCCAGTACATTGACTCGTTGCAAACAAATATTAAACATAACCCTAAGCAACTTTGGTCGTTTGTCAAAGCTCGTCGCGGTGGTTCTGCCTATCCGAAGTCTTTCGAATATCTGGACGAGACCCTAAGCAACAGTCAGGAAATCTGTGAGAGCTTTAATATATTTTTAGCTAAGTATTACCCACTCGTTGTTTACCCTGAGACTTCACTTGCGCCGCTGTTCTGCGATAGTGATGTAATTATTTTCAGTATACACATATCACCTAAAGTAGTTATAAATTTATTGTTAAAATTAGATCCCAATGGTGGTGCAGGCAGCAATGGGATACCTCTGTTCTTCATCAAAGAGTGCGCTTCCAGCTTAAGTTTGCCTCTTTCTTTGCTATTTAACCGCTCTTTAGCTGAAGGTTTCTTTCCTTTAAAATGGAAAGAAGCCCTAATCGTGCCCATTTACAATAAAAGGACCTAAAGCGAAGATAATTAACTATCGTCCAATTTCAATTTTAAATCAATTCGGCAAAAATTTCAAAACTGGTCTTATCAAATATTTACAACATTTTAAATAAAGGCATTCCACCTCAACAGCACGGTTTTTTACGGGGTCGGTCAACGGTTTCAAATCTAATCGAATTTACTAACTTTGTCCTTCGAAGGATGGAGAGAGGGAAGCAGGTGGACGTGATTTATACGGATTTTGAAAAGCCTTGACCGTGTAGATCACGTCATCCTGCTTCGCAAACTGTATTGGCTGGGACTACGTGGTGATGTTTATCGCTGGATATCGTCATATGTAGTTAACAGGCGCCAGGCTGTTGTACTTGACGGCTGTAGATCGGACTACGTAAACGTTCCCTCTGGCGTCCCCCAGGGCTCACACATAGGACTTTTGCTGTATAATGCTTATTTATACGATATTTATACTGTATTTTGCAACTCTAACTTCCTAATGTACGCTGACGATAAAAAAGTTTTTCTTGACATTAACCAGGAGAGTGACTGCGACAAAATTCAGGCTGATTTGGATCGATTATCAATTTACTATATTCTACATTACTAACAGGATAAATGTTAACGTAAATAAATGCGCAAAAATACGATTCAAGACCCGCCTAGGTGTGACTTTGGATTCAAAATTAACTTTTGAACAGCACATCGATAAAGTAGTTGCTAGGGCTTATCGTTATCTGGGTTTTGTTTTCAGAGTGTGCAGTGATTTTCACGATAGCAATTGCATTAAAGTTGTGGACAGTGGGGACACATTGGAACAAGGGGTACAATGGAACAAGGCCGATATCTATTCGAATTTCGAACAATTTCGCGCGCTTACGGTTCGGCCAATAAAAGCGCTTCATACGTCACATGTTGTCGCAGTGAAGTATGGCCGGCCGGTAACAGCAGAGTTTTGCGGTGAAAAAAATTGTTTTAAGCAGTAAAAAGCTAGAATTTCATAGCGACGAACTTTCTTTTTTACAAATAAAGGAATGCTAGCAGGTATGTGTTATTTTTTTTTCATGAATCTTAACCAGTTTAGCTATTAAATGTGATTATAGGTGAAGTGAAAACCGTTACTAGGATTATTTAAATTTAAAGTATTTGTTTGAAAATTGCAACACCCCATGGGGCACAATGGAATGGGGTTCTATGGAACAGTGTTTTTTCTTGGTGAAATTTCCCCAGAAACAAATAAAATATTTTGTTGATGAAATATTAACAGATATTGACGAGAACAACAAATATGAGATTAATTATATGCGTCGGAGCGCGAAAATTAATAACAGCTTTTATTTTCCACTGGAACCAGATGGCAACGGTGTCAATTCAGGATATAGAACTGGTGCTGCCAAGTCCAAACTTGGCAGGTATAACAAAGCGGCAAAGTAATGTATATTATTTTCCTGAAAAGTTAATAAGCAAGTATAAGCTTGGGTAATTACATAATTTTCGTACATTTCTCGAATTATTATACTTGTTTCAATGTACCCCAGATGCCGCTTCATTGTACCCCAGACCTGGGGTACAATGGAACAAGAGAGGTGCAGTGCAAAAAAAATAATTTTGTAGGTTAAAGGCAAATTTTTGATCTCGATTTTGTTGTTAATTGATAGTTTAAGAACTGTTGTTGATTGTTCGAAACTAAAATAATCCAAAAAGGAACCACTGTTTTTTTTTTAAAAGGAAATGTTTTTTTCGTTCCATTGTACCCCAACTGTCCCTACTTTGCCTATGTCAGGAGTATTGTAGAATACGCCAGCTGTATATGCTTCCCCCAATATGTCACGCATAAAGAAAAAAATAAAAAACCACAGCGCTAATTTTGGCGTCATTAAAATTATCGTGTCAAAAAATGGGATTCAAACTACAAGTCCATGTGCAGCCGCCACCACTTACTCGTACTGAGCCTGGAGGACCGTCGTATATTGCTTGATGTCTCTATACTACATGATATCCTGTCTGGTCGTATCGATAGTGCTTCACTTCTGGCCGAAATTGGCTTTTCTGTGCCAACCTTCAGAACCCGGCACTCCGAGCGTCGACTTTTCAGCATTCCCAAGGTAAACACTAGGTATGCTGAAAACTCCCCAATTGTAGGTATTCTGAGAGAATACAATTGTAAATTTAATGCCGCCGATCTATTTGACTGTTCCAAGTCAGTCTTGAAAAACCGTATTCGAAAACTCATTTTGCAAGGTTGATGATGTGGTAGCGTAGAGTTGCGTACGATAGGCATGCTTATATATTACACACACACACACACACACACTCACATACACACTTGGGGTGGTTGCTAGCTTTCATTTGTTTTAATTTAAGTGTATATGTTCTGTAATGCTGTTGATGTTCCAAATAAATAAAATAAAATTAAAAAATGTACCCCCAAAGGCCCAGAAGGCGATTTCTTTTGCTCGGCCGATCGTATCAACCTGCCAATACCCACAGAGTGTGTAAATAAGTTTTATGGTTACATTGTTTCAGCGTCCCTTACCCAATCCGAGATGAACACTTGCGCACAGGCAACCGCGCTGGACAGGGCTTGCTCGGTCCGTCTAGAACAAGTGTTTGTAGACGCGGACCACAACACATGCAGGGTTGGTTCACAAACATACAAGTTGAGCCCATATTCACAAAAACTACCCATACAGGAAGAAAAAGAAAACATTTCAAGGAAGAGCGAGATTAGCAGTAAGTATATGTTATGGTGACGCGGTTGTTGCAGTTTGTTAGCACATGCCTACTGAGCCGGCGGGCCCGGGTTCGAATCCCAGCCAGGACAAATAGTTGTGTGATGAACTCGAATATTCGTGCTTGGGTCATGGTTGTTTTATATTATATATAAGTATATATTTAGCTATATAAGTGGTCATGTATAACATCGTCTATTTACTATCACCTAAAACATTGCTCTTGGTAGCTTCTTGAGCTTAATTTGGAACTGGATCGATTTGTCTGATATTTATTTATATTTTTTTTTATTTAATATATGCAAGTTGATACTCGTGTGACGTATTAGGAGAACCACGATGAGCAACTTTCACTGTAGGATACCTACCACTCCCGCTGATGACTCCTGCATTTGATGGTCTATCAGTTTAATACAATCTGTTCTATTAACTCGTTGCTTACATAAAAAAGACGCTACGGTGGAGGTGCTAAAGAAAACTTATGTTACTGCACTTATCGTTTCCAGAAAATAACTACCTATTCGAGTATATATGGGCGAATTCCTTTTATACAGGGTGATCAATCCAAATGGGTCAGTAGGGAGAAAATGAAAACTATAAGAGATAGGGAAATCTGTTCTAAGGAACCATGGCTTCGATTTGAGATTTAATAAAAACTGCATTTAATTTTTTTCTCGTATTGCTCATGAATAATCGGGAATCGAACCCGGTTAAAATTGGAAAGGAGAAAAAAAAATGAAGATGTCAATCGATCCTATTTTTTATTGGCAACAAATGTCTGTATAGCAATTTCTGATTCTTAGAACACTCTAGATGTATGTAGTCCCATACAGACATTTGTTCTCAGTAAAAAATAGGATCGATTGACATCTTTATTCATTTATTTTTTTCTCTACTCAATTTCGATCGGGTTCGATTCCGGGTTATGCATGACATATACGAAAAAAATGGAACGCAGTTTTTAATGAATCTTATCGAAGCCATGGTTCCTAAGAACAGATTTCCCTATCTTTTTATAATTTTCGTTTTCTCCCTACTGACCCATTTGGATTGATCACCCGGTATAAAAACGTGTAGTCTAGTTAACTTGACACTTAACAGGTTATTACAGAGTGAGGTTTAACTTAGCTGTATTTTATTTATTTTTCTCAAACATGCAATGAAATATCGTCGTAACGTGCGTTAGAACAGGCTTCGAAGTGTCAAGTTTCGGGCGGAACAATTCGAGAGAACTGTAAAGGAATTTCATACAAAATTGAAGGCCTAAGCCGGGAAGTAATTTGTTTTTAATTTTAATGTAAACATGGCGTCTGTGTGTATGAACAGCTGATATATTTTTTTTTTCTAGTAGCTACCCATTCAGCCATCGGACCAACAATATCCGTGTTAATGCCTAGTACACACGAACTGAAAATACCGTCTATTGTAACGTATTAAACGTTAATAACTTTTGTATATCTTTAATTTAAAGCTAATGCCTTACCTTAACTATACAACCTATAACTACCTTATTATAAACTTAACCTAATTAAATAAAGAAACATATTTTAATTACATCTTACTCGTAAATCAACTCAAATTTTAATAACAAATATTACTTGACAAAATAAATCGTAATACGAACTAGTTAACCCGCGCGCGCTGACTCACAGCTCAGCGAGATACGAAGTGCGGCCGAAGTTATACGAACGCGCCCCGCTAGATCGCGGCGCCCGAGTATGTGCTGCACTCGCCGCGTCATACACTCTGCCGCCGGCTCTTGCCTGTGAGCCCGCGTCACCTTGCCTCAGAATCAGTTCTCGTACGCTCGCTACGGAGCGAATATAAACTTAATTATTTTCTTGATTTTAAATTCTGTGAGTTTGTTATCCCAAATTGGGTAAGTGTTGCAATTATCTATTAAAATAAGTAGTTGGAGTGTTCATTTAGAATAGTTAATCAGTAGAACCAAGAATGTACAGTTAACTTGGTACCGTTAGCGGTCACCTTGCCGTAACCTTGCTTTGTCTCTTCGAACGTTCTCGGTTAAACTGCGCTTCTTATTACTGATCATGCATTACCTAATTGTAATCTTTAATATCTTCTTTCAATCTGTATCTTACGTAGATATTCACGCTTTTCATATTCTGTAGATACCATTAAAAAGGTGATTCTTCTCAATCTTCTCATTATTGCAAATCATGGTTCTTCGAAGATGATTTTGCCCGTTTAAAACTTGTAATTAAATCTTTCTTATAGATAAATGTTACAATATAATTGTATTTAATAGGTTATTTAAAATAAGTTTTAATGCTTAATAACTATAAATGAAAATTTAGTAGTACTATAACGATACTTGAAATTAAATAGAAATATAAATTAATTAGAAATATAAATTAAATAAAAATATAAATTAAATAGAAATATAAATGCTGAATATAATAAGTAGTTTTTGTAATATTTATCTATAGGATAAGACTAAATATTCGTAACGCCGTAAATATTTATAAGCTTACTGCTGATTTTACGCTACGCTGTTTTCATTGTAATGAAGTGAGAATCTCATGTTATTGCGAAATAAATAATAAATTCCGCCTTTGGCATTGCTTGTGCTTTTCGCTCGTACCCTTTTAATATAAATTGTGCTTGACAATTGATTCTCGCGTCACCGCTTTGCCTTTCATGTACCTGGACTGCCCATCATACACTTTAGACTGCTTCATTGTAAATACCCACTCCTTAGTGCGCACGTGTATGATGTTCGACAGTCGAGGGCAGAATAATTGCACCGCCCTAATTGTTACGATTGGATGCGTTCCAGGAACACCCTACGGGATCGATTACCTATCCAGCTGCGTGGCCGCAGCAGGTCGCCCTTCACCTGGCCCATCACCTATGATGGAGAGCCACACATCCCGCCTAACGACCGGGCGATAGAACCAGCCGCGTCGAAGATCTGACGCTCGAACTGCTTTTCGCCCTCGGGACGCGCCGTCGCCGTTTCTTCCACATTCGCGCTCCAGGAACGTGGGGTATTCCGGAAGCTGCTCGGCGACATTCTTGTACACTGACCTTTTAGCTAGGCCGAACTCATTTGCCTGAGATCGTTTGGACTATTTATCTACGTTAAATACTAAACTAAAACTTAAACTAAATTCTATAGAATCTTAAAACTAAACTTAAATTAACTTAACTAAATACTATTTAATAAGTATCTTAAAACTAAACTTAAATTAACTTAACTAAATAATATAATTAATTGGACTCACCTTATCTTAATCATTAGATCCAAATCCTGCCTTGCTTTTAGTTTTAATAAAGTCGAAAATAGCGAGTAGAATAATATTTAGGTAAGAAAATATTTAGTTGAATAAAGTTGTAATTGTTATTTTTTAAATCTTGTTTTTTTTGTTCCGTATTAGGTCCTTAAGCTAAAGAGCCTTTTATTTACGTGACAGTTTGGCGCCCATACGTGTGTTTTTTTAATAGCTCTTGGGTCTCTAATGTGTACAAGAGTGTCGGTGAGTTGTCTTCATTTTTTTTAAGCTTTCTTGGTGTTGGTGTGTGCACGTCCCAGACTAAGCTAATCATTAAATCCGTAGTGCTAAACCTAGTTTAAGTTGTGTATCACTTTGAAAAAATTACATTATTGTGTCGTTGATTTTGTTACCATCCTTGCAACACTTACCTGGTTTAATTAGATTTTTTTTAATTACGTACTATTCAATATGTCTCGCCCGATTAAGTTTTTGCAACTTACAAAATCCGAGCTTACCTACGAAGTTAGAATACGCGCCGAAGCACCGAAAGAGAAAGTTGAGGAATTAAGACAACAAATCTCAAGGCTTTCAGCTAAATACCCAGCTGAAGAGATTCTAGATTCGTGCTATGATTTTGACGAAGACATATCCGGTATAAAGGTTACCTTAGCTAAATCAGCCATCAACCTAGCTTCCCTTGCAGAAGATCCCAATCAACCTAGCTTGCTTGAGCGGACACAAACTTACTTAAACCACGTTTTTCATAGAATAAATAGGATTTCAAAGCCCGAGGAGCCCGCTAACTTAGCTTTATTGCGCGAAACTGAGGAGTTTTATAATGAACAATGGTTAAAGCTTAAGCAAATTTTCGAAATACCTGGGGTAATTAAAGTTGGCACTTTTTCGGGTCACACTCCGATGCATTCTGTCCCTGATACTGCCGCACCTAGTGGTGGCGGTGATGCTGCTGCAGTACCCACTAATTCTAAAAATGATAATTCTGTCCTCCAGAACATCAAGGTCACGTGTGATCGTGGGCTCAGTTCTGAAATAGCTAAATTGAAATTTGACGGGAAGTCGTGCGTTCGATCTTTTATCACGAGAGTAGAGGAATTTCGTCAAGCCAAGGACGTCTCGGACTCGAGCATGCTATCTCACGCTTCAGAGATTCTTATTGGTGATGCTTTACACTGGTACCGCAGTGTAAGAGGCAGCATAACTTCTTGGCGGGACCTCCTTGTCTTGCTAAAGGATGATTTCGACATCGTGGATTATGACTACCGTATGCTTAATGAAATTAGAAACCGGAGCCAAGGACCGACTGAGAGTATAACCATTTACTTAGCTATCATGCACGGAATGTTCAGTAGACTTTCTAGGAATCTGAGTGAACAAGAACAGCTGGAAATAATTCTACATAATATCCGGCCTTGTTACTCCAGCGTTCTTGCGACCTGCCCTAGTCTTAACTCTATCGCGGACCTTAGGAAGCTGTGCAAAAACTACGAGCAAATTAAAGCGCGCTCGGGTGATTTCAAAGAGCCACCTTCTGTTACAAGCAGCACCCTAGCACCAGACTATGCTTATGTTAGGAAAGACGCCTTTAAAACTGGTTACAAGCCTAATTATCAGAACACTCAGGCACAGGCTGGTCCTAGTCATAATATAGGTAGTAATAAGCCTGTTCCTAACCATAATCGACCTTCCAATATCGCAGCTCTGAAAAAGGAGGATTATTGTTATCGCTGTCGGGTTGATAGTCATACAATGCGAAACTGTCCTGCTGAACGCACGATATTTTGCTTCCGCTGCGGACTCAAAGATTTTCGGCTTCCTGAGTGCCCGAACTGTAATCCCCAAAAGCCTGTAACAAGTAACGGAACTGAGGAGCCACAGTCAAAAAACTAGGCACCGAAAATTGTTGCGAATCTAAGTTTGACCTTGATGACTGGAATAATTGGCTAAGAACAATAACACATTTTTTTAGTACATTTAAAGTCGCAACAATTTTCGATACACAACCTTTCGATGATCCTCGTCCCTATGTACAAGTCGGTATAGAACATATACCTGACTTTAATATTTACGGACTTCTAGATTCTGGTTCAGCGGTCACTATCCTTGGAAATCAATCTCATTTACATTTTCTAAAATTCGGCTACAACTTGTTTACTAATGAAGATCTCTCCGTCATAGCAGCTGGTGGTCAAAAAATTAAATCCCTCGGATATATATTACTGCCTGTGATTTTTGAAAACGTCAGACACATAATAAAAGCTTACGTTGTTCCAGAAATCGAATCGAATCTTATCCTTGGCGTCGATTTCTGGAAAGCTTTTAAAATTTGCCCCAAATTCTTAGATAATATAAATTATATCTCCTTGACTGAGCCTTGTCTTTCTCAACTTAATTTTGCGACAACTTATGAACATTTGCGATCATATGATAATCTAGGGTCTTCGGAAAAACTGATCGCTGACAACATCATCGACCAATTTAAAGAGATTTCTTTTGAGAGTAAGGGTCTAGGTAGAACTTCACTCATTACTCACCGTATCGACACGGGTGGTACTGAGCCAATTAAGCAGAGGTACTATCGCTTGTCTCCTGAGAAGAAACGCATAATAACGGAACAAGTCGATGAGATGTTATCTTTAGGCGTGGTCTCCCCTTGCGAAAGCCCTTGGTCATCTCCCGTGTTGGTAGTGAACAAAAAAGACGGTAAACCCAGGTTCTGCTTAGACAGCCGCAAACTGAATTCTGTCACAAAGAAGGACGCGTACAGTCTCCCGTATGTGTCTGAGATCCTCGACAATTTAAAGAATGCGAAGTACCTGACCAGCCTAGATCTCTCTAAAGCTTTCTGGCAGATACCTATACATGAGGACGACAGAGAAAAGACTGCGTTTTACGTCCCTGGCCGTGGTACGCTGATGTTTAATGTTACAGCCTTTGGTCTCACTAACGCTCCCGCCACTCAGCAGCGCCTGGTTGACTCACTGTTCATGCCCGATTTGGAACTTAAAGCCTTCTGCTACCTCGACGACATCATAATAGTTAGCGAGACCTTTGATGAACATGTCTCTGTTCTTTTGCAAGTCCTTGAAAAATTAAAGAAAGCTAACTTAACGATTAACCTTGACAAGTGCTGTTTCTTCAGGGACTCGTTAAAATACTTGGGCTATGTCATCGACTGTCACGGACTTAGAACGGACCCGGATAAGGTACAGGCCATTTACAATTATCCTGTTCCAACAAATAGGAAGGAAGTGAAGCGATTCCTTGGTACAGCTTCCTGGTATAGGCGCTTCATTCCCAACTTCAGTACCTTAGCTGGTCCGCTTAACAAGCTTACCTCGACCAAAAATAAGTCAGCTCCATTCATTTGGACGGCTGAAGCTGACAAGGCTTTTCTGGACCTCAAATCTAGACTCGTTCAGGCACCAGTCCTAGCGTGCCCTAACTTTGATTTGCCATTTGACGTTCACACGGACGCTAGCAACTATGGAGTAGGAGCCATGATTTCCCAGGTTGTGGATGGTGTTGAGCATCCAGTGGCATTCATGAGCAAGTCCTTGACTGGTCCAGAGCGTAACTACAGTGTCACAGAAAGGGAAGCACTGGCCGTGCTAACAGCTTTAGAGCATTGGAGGTGCTACCTCGAGAATGGGCGGCCATTTACAGTTTATACTGATCACTCGGCACTTAAATGGTTTCTCTCTCTGAGCAATCCCACTGGACGTCTGGCGAGATGGGGCGTAAGATTGTCTGCGTTTGATTTTACCATTAAACACCGTAGGGGTAAAGATAATGTTATACCTGACAGTCTTTCCAGGTGCGTTCCCATAGCAGATATTACTACTGCTAATCCTCCAGTCACATCAGATCCTTGGTATCTAAATATATATAATGGATGTCTAAATTCACCTACTAGTTTCCCTAATTACTTAATTACTAACAACAAATTATATAGACGTATGAATAATAAAAACGTTCTCACCTCTGAATTTAGCTGGAAGGAAGTAGTGCCTGCTGAAGGTCGATCCCAAGTCCTCTCTAAATGCCACAGTGAGCCAACATCGGGACATTTTGGTGTCTTCAAGACGTACAAACGACTATCCCTTACTTATTTCTGGCCCAAAATGTATGGTGATGTGGTCAAATACATCTCCTCCTGTGAAATTTGCTTATCTCACAAATCGGCCACACATGGTACTTTAGGTAAAATGGGTAGACCCAAGGATTGCTGCAGGCCCTGGCAAGTTATTTCTATGGACCTTGTCGGGCCCTTACCAAATACACGGAAGCAACACTGTTATATATTTGTGGTGACATGCTGCTTCTCTAAGTACTGTCTTATATTTCCCCTTAGACGCGCTACCGCCGAAGTTGTTTCAAAAATCGTTGAGGATAATGTATTTTTAGTACATGGCATACCGCAAACTATAATCCTGGATAACGGTTGTCAATTTAACAGTCACGAAATGGCTGGTCTTTTCGATAAATATAAGATCCCTAATGTTCATTTTACTCCGAAATACACACCCCAAGTAAACACCGTCGAACGCTATAATAAGACTATTGTAACAGCCATATCAACGTTCATCGACGAGGATCACAGAACTTGGGACTTAAATTTATCGAAAATTCAATTTGCCATGAACAACTCGGTAAATGAAGTGACAGGATATACTCCTGCATTCCTAGTTCATGGCCGAGAACTGGTCACGTGCGGGTCTCATTATACCGATAATGATACCCAAAGCGAGTTAGTTTTCGTGCCTCGTGATAGTTATGCGGAAAACTTGGGTTGCTTGTCGGCCATCTTTGACAATGTCCAAGCAGCACTTTGGCAAAGTCACAAAAAGAACTCTCAGCGCTATAATACTAGAAGGAAAGAGATTGACTTCAACGTTGGAGATATAGTCTGGAAACGAAATTACATCCAAAGCGACAAAGGTGCCTATTTTAGCAAAAAGCTTGCACCTAAGTACCAGAAATGTCGCATAAAAGTCAAACGCTCTCCTCTGGTTTACATCGTTGAAGACATGGCTGGTCGTGATTTAGGAGCTTGGCATGTCAAGGATTTTAAAGTATGCAGCCACGCTAATGTTTGATAGGATATGCAAAATCATTTTCTTTGTTGTTTTTTTTTTTTTGTTGGTCCTTGGCATGATCGTCACCGGTGAGTCGGTAACGAACGTATATTTAGGAGCTGTAGTGTTGTATTAAAATTTGTTCTAAGCCTTCACCAGAGTTTTCTGCCCCTCGTAGGAATGCTCAATCTGAAGCGGGTGGTGACTTCACATATTATATCTTGAACTCTAAGTCTAAGAAAGTCTCAAAGCCGCTACTCGAGCATCGCATTAGGGTATGTTGCGATTCTCATTTTAATAGAAGTTTCCTTACATCAATAATAAAGTAAGAAAACAATTTGACTGATATGATTGCGTGAAAGGTGAAGTATGAAAGTGTTGAGTAGTCGTGTATTGCGAGTTTTTTTATATATGGCTTCTTCCTAGCCTAATTACTGTGCCTTGAACTTGTGTTTCATAGTGGTACCCTGAGTTTTATAAATAAAAACTGAGTAGGTTTCACAAATGATACTCTGATTTATGTGGAACGCCTTGACCGGAGGCATTCCTTCCCTTGAAGGAGTGTCTCAGAAAGAAGTGGGTGATGAGTTCACATTTTCAAATTGGTGTTATGCTAATGTTGTAACACAACTTTCTGAGTTAAAAGGCGGATTTTTATTCACCTAGGAAAAATCCTTCTTCTAGGAGACGGGGTACTGTAACGTATTAAACGTTAATAACTTTTGTATATCTTTAATTTAAAGCTAATGCCTTACCTTAACTATACAACCTATAACTACCTTATTATAAACTTAACCTAATTAAATAAAGAAACATATTTTAATTACATCTTACTCGTAAATCAACTCAAATTTTAATAACAAATATTACTTGACAAAATAAATCGTAATACGAACTAGTTAACCCGCGCGCGCTGACTCACAGCTCAGCGAGATACGAAGTGCGGCCGAAGTTATACGAACGCGCCCCGCTAGATCGCGGCGCCCGAGTATGTGCTGCACTCGCCGCGTCATACACTCTGCCGCCGGCTCTTGCCTGTGAGCCCGCGTCACCTTGCCTCAGAATCAGTTCTCGTACGCTCGCTACGGAGCGAATATAAACTTAATTATTTTCTTGATTTTAAATTCTGTGAGTTTGTTATCCCAAATTGGGTAAGTGTTGCAATTATCTATTAAAATAAGTAGTTGGAGTGTTCATTTAGAATAGTTAATCAGTAGAACCAAGAATGTACAGTTAACTTGGTACCGTTAGCGGTCACCTTGCCGTAACCTTGCTTTGTCTCTTCGAACGTTCTCGGTTAAACTGCGCTTCTTATTACTGATCATGCATTACCTAATTGTAATCTTTAATATCTTCTTTCAATCTGTATCTTACGTAGATATTCACGCTTTTCATATTCTGTAGATACCATTAAAAAGGTGATTCTTCTCAATCTTCTCATTATTGCAAATCATGGTTCTTCGAAGATGATTTTGCCCGTTTAAAACTTGTAATTAAATCTTTCTTATAGATAAATGTTACAATATAATTGTATTTAATAGGTTATTTAAAATAAGTTTTAATGCTTAATAACTATAAATGAAAATTTAGTAGTACTATAACGATACTTGAAATTAAATAGAAATATAAATTAATTAGAAATATAAATTAAATAAAAATATAAATTAAATAGAAATATAAATGCTGAATATAATAAGTAGTTTTTGTAATATTTATCTATAGGATAAGACTAAATATTCGTAACGCCGTAAATATTTATAAGCTTACTGCTGATTTTACGCTACGCTGTTTTCATTGTAATGAAGTGAGAATCTCATGTTATTGCGAAATAAATAATAAATTCCGCCTTTGGCATTGCTTGTGCTTTTCGCTCGTACCCTTTTAATATAAATTGTGCTTGACAATTGATTCTCGCGTCACCGCTTTGCCTTTCATGTACCTGGACTGCCCATCATACACTTTAGACTGCTTCATTGTAAATACCCACTCCTTAGTGCGCACGTGTATGATGTTCGACAGTCGAGGGCAGAATAATTGCACCGCCCTAATTGTTACGATTGGATGCGTTCCAGGAACACCCTACGGGATCGATTACCTATCCAGCTGCGTGGCCGCAGCAGGTCGCCCTTCACCTGGCCCATCACCTATGATGGAGAGCCACACATCCCGCCTAACGACCGGGCGATAGAACCAGCCGCGTCGAAGATCTGACGCTCGAACTGCTTTTCGCCCTCGGGACGCGCCGTCGCCGTTTCTTCCACATTCGCGCTCCAGGAACGTGGGGTATTCCGGAAGCTGCTCGGCGACATTCTTGTACACTGACCTTTTAGCTAGGCCGAACTCATTTGCCTGAGATCGTTTGGACTATTTATCTACGTTAAATACTAAACTAAAACTTAAACTAAATTCTATAGAATCTTAAAACTAAACTTAAATTAACTTAACTAAATACTATTTAATAAGTATCTTAAAACTAAACTTAAATTAACTTAACTAAATAATATAATTAATTGGACTCACCTTATCTTAATCATTAGATCCAAATCCTGCCTTGCTTTTAGTTTTAATAAAGTCGAAAATAGCGAGTAGAATAATATTTAGGTAAGAAAATATTTAGTTGAATAAAGTTGTAATTGTTATTTTTTAAATCTTGTTTTTTTTGTTCCGTATTAGGTCCTTAAGCTAAAGAGCCTTTTATTTACGTGACACTATACGTAAGTCACCAGAGACCATAGACAATATTAAAAATCCTCTGCCTTTATTTTACTTAAGTAAGTAAGTTAGTTTAAACATGGCGTCTGTGTTCATGAACTGGCTGAACAGCTGAATTATGATTTTTTGAGTGGTGTATTTTTTTATTTCATTGCATATGTTTGAGAAAAGCACTATACATGCCTTAGCCTTGAAAAGGGCTTGCCGGCTTCGTATCACTAGACGGCCTCCCTTTTACACAATAAGTATACTGTTAAAGCCGCCTACACATTTGTCTGGCGTGTTGTGACGTGACACATCAGTACGGAATCGGTAAATGTATGAACATTTAACACAAACCGTCACAACACGCAGCATCACAGTAATGTAAACGCAACCGTATCGGCGCAGTTTGTAGTGCAGCTGCCTACTGAGCTGGCGTCCTGGGTTCGAATCCCGGCAAGCACTTTTGGAATGAACTCAAATGTTTGTTCTTGGGTCATGGATCTTTATCTATGAATGTATTTATATATAATGTATACCGATACCGTCGTCTAGTACCCATAGCACAGGAATTGCTTAGTTTGGGACTAGGTAGATTTGTGTAAGAAAGTCTTTCTATATTTATTGATTACATATACGACACCGATACCGATTCTAATGCATCACGACACAAAATAACAGCCGAATGAAGGCGACTTAGCGGAAATCTTATTCATTACCCATTCGATAATTTAATAATTAATTAGCGATAAGATTTAATGTGTATACTACTGTCCTTGTAGAGCGGACTCGACAGAACTACCAAAGAATACGACCGAGAAGAAACAAAAGCCGATTATTTGTTGGAGGCAACTTGAATAACGAACAGGTGGGAACAGCTGGAGAGCAAAAAACTTCACTATCGCGTCAAGTATATTCGGACGAAGATGCAGATGTTGGTGAAATACCTGCTGTTAAACACTTGAAAACAGCAAACATTACAAAGGAGACCACCCGTTTCAAATGTCGTTACTGCAATTACGCTGGTGTCAGAAAACTTCATTTACTAGACCACGAAAAAAAACACACCGGCGAGAAACCTTACAAATGCACTCATTGTAGTTACGCTAGCGCCCAAAAAAGAAATTTAGTGGTCCATCTAAAAAAACACAACGGCGAGAAACCTTACAAATGCACTCATTGCAGTTACGCTAGCGGCCATAAATGGGATTTAGTGGTCCATTTAAAAAAACACACAGGTGAGAAACCTTACAAATGTATTCATTGTAGTTACGCTAGCGCCCAAAAAAATAATTTAGTGATCCATCTAAAAAAACATACCGGCGAGAAACCTTACAAATGTACTCACTGCAGTTACGCTAGTGCCCATAAACATGTTTTAGTGGTCCATTTAAAAAAACACACAGGTGAGAAACCTTATAAATGTTCTCAATGCAGTTACGCAAGTGCCCATAAATGTGATTTAGTGGTCCATTTAAAAAAACACACAGGTGAGAAACCTTACAAATGTACCCACTGCAGTTACGCTAGTGCCCGTAAAAGTAATTTAATTCAACACGTAAAAAAACACACCGGCGAGAAACCTTTCAAATGTTCTAACTGCAGTTACGCTAGTGCCCGTAAATGTCATTTAGAGGTCCATCTAAGAAATCACACTGGCGAGAAACCTTACAAATGCATTCATTGTAGTTACGCTAGCGCCCAAAAAAATAATTTAGTGGTCCATCTAAAAAAACATACCGGCGAGAAACCTTACAAATGTACTCACTGCAGTTACGCTAGTGCCCATAAACATGTTTTAGTGGTCCATTTAAAAAAAACACACAGGTGAGAAACCTTATAAATGTTCTCACTGCAGTTACGCAAGTGCCCATAAATGTGATTTAGTGGTCCATTTAAAAAAAACACAGGTGAGAAACCTTACAAATGTACCCACTGCAGTTACGCTAGTGCCCATAAAAGTAATTTAATTATACACGTAAAAAAACACACCGGCGAGAAACCTTACAAATGTTCTCACTGCAGTTACGCTAGTGCCAGTAAATATCCTTTAGTGGTCCATCTAAAAAAACACACCGGCGAGAAACCTTACAAATGCACTCACTGCAGTTACGCTAGTAAAGTAAAAAGTAATTTCATTTACCACGTAAGAAAACACACCGGCGAGAAACCTTACGAATGCACTCACTGCAGTTACGCTACTGCCCGTAAATATCATTTAGTGGTCCATCTAAAAAAACACACCGGCGAGAAACCTTACAAAAGCGCTCACTGCAGTTACGCTACTGCCTCTAAAAGTCTGTTAGTTGGCCACCTAAAATACCACACTAGTGAGTAACTTACAAAGCACACTGCAGTTACTGCAGAGTCTCAAAAGGTAATTTAGTGGACCATCTAAGAAAACACACCGGTGAGAAACCTTACAATGCCCTTACTTCAGTTACGCTACTGCCTATAAAAGTCTGTTAGTAGGCCACCTAAAAAACCACAGCGGTGATAAAATTTACTAATGCTGTCACTGCAGTTACACTAGTAAAGGTCATTTAGCGGACCATCTTAGAACACAAACCGGCGAGAAACCGCACAAATACCGTCACTGCAGTTACACTAGTGTCCGTAAAAGCAATCTACTTGCCCACGAAAGAAAACATGCTGGCAAATAAACTTACAATTGTGGCCCCTGTTGTTACCCTACTATCCGACAAGGTTGAAAGGGAACCACCTTCTACTAAAACGGCAATGGCGTTAAACAATTTTAGTTCGACAAAAAAGTATTTATAACATGTGTATTGACATTCAACGTGCGAGCTGCCCTAAAATTTCGGACTCGCGACCAACGCAATAATTAAGTATTTTCTAGTTTTCCACTAACATTATACTCACACATTCGTTTTTGCGTATATTGTTTATTCTGCGTATTTGCGTTGTTTAATGTTTCCTTTGTTATCTTCGCATGGCATTAAACTAAGCGAAAGCGGCTGATCTGACAGAGCGCACTCGGCTAGCGAGACCCGATGAAAACGAATTTGTTCTACGGTTTTCGGGCATAAAATAGTTTTACTTAAAAATAAACTTACAGAAAAAATGTGAAATATTCAGCAAGGCTAAAGAGCACAAAGCAGCCATTTTTTTTTAATAAGTTTGAAACGATTTTCTCTCCAAAACCTTTAGTTTGGTCGGTAACTTATTTAATACTTTTATGGCATTTATGAAAGTACTCCTTTTGTATATAATGCATTTTACGTATGGATGGATCAACTTCTTCTTGTTGTTATTCTGCCTCGTCAGCCAGGAGACAAAGGTGATTAAACTTCTTAGAAAAGCGTTGATAATTTATAATATTGGTATTTCTAAGAGATAATCTAAAAAATAATGGGCTTATAACTGCAGCAATTACAACGTTTTTGTTGAATATTGCCGCCGAAAATCGTAGTTTTATAGAGTAACCCAGGGGACATCACCGTGGCATCAAGCAACAGAAAGAAGTTGATTGACCCTTATTACGGTAAGATAATATTCCATTTACCTATATTGGTATCTTACATAACTTTTTACTGTAGATTTTTTGTAAAGTATTCCACATTGCTTTTGAGAAAAATAGATAGTTCTAAAATGTAAATACTAGTGAAAGTTATAAGACTTTTTTTCTTTTATTATAGTTCTTACTGATTCTGGATTGTTAACCCTTTGAACGCCAAGAGCCACTAAATTGGTCGTGTGCTGTCGTGCCCACCACGCCAACAACCACTAAAGCGGTAATGACCGACGCTGTAAAAGCAATTTTCCTGCTGACATATAAGGTATATTTTCGCTCTTTCTTTTTCAACTATTGCCATATAAGCCACATTTTGACATGGGAGGAAATGCGTTCAAAAGGCTAGTGGTAAATAGGGCGTATGCACCTGTTTTTGTAAAACAAAAGCAGACTGGACTTCTGTAGAATATCCCCAGTATATATTCCATAAGTCAGCAATGGATAAATGTTTCCGAAGTGTGCTTTCTTGTAATTTGTTCTGAACATGTTTCAGAAAGTAGCGCTGACTCGACAAATTCTTATTGATTTGAGTTATGTGGGATTTCCTATTACAATTAGTATCTACATGAACACCTAAACTAAAAACTTAAAGCTGTTTAATGTTTCTATGTTTTCGTCCGCTTGATTTACATTTAGGGTTAGTTATACTATTAGGTAAAAACCCGCGCGTTATCGGCCCGACCTACTACTAGCATCTACCCACCGAAATACGAACTGACGAAACATTTCGACGAAAATTTAGAAACTTTTTATTGAAAAATCCATTTTATTCTGTAAGTAAGCACGTATATGGATATGAAATTACAAAATGACATTTGTTTATTTCGTTTTTAATCTTTTTCTGACGATCCCATTGGTGATACTTGGTGATACTCATAGTGACATATATTTCTGTTTTATCTGTCATTGCATTTTAGGATCCTATTTTTATTGTTGTAGTATGTTGGTGTATTTGACTTAATTGAATGATTACTATTAAATTTTATGTTTCTATTGATGATCATAATGTTGACAGAAATTTCCTTGTGGCATCACCAATTGTCTATGATTTAAATAATTTTGATACTTTATGTACTAGATCTAACATTCCGATTGAGTTGAAATTTGGCATAGTTCATATGTAATTTTTTTGGAGATGTATTTATGTTATGGATTATGGTATTATTAGATAAGCTCGAGCTAGGTCTTATTTACACTACATTTAATATTTGGCCTTGTATTATTATGTTTTTACCGTTGACTGTACTGTGAGAAATATTTTCTAGTATCAAAACTATAATTCCTCCTACACAAAGTGTGACCAGCCGCAGATTTTTTAAATTTCCCGACAAATCTTCGAATAATATTTCATTAGCCAGACTATAACTTAGGATAATTTATAATGTAATTATTTATTACGAAAAATAAAACCTAAATCTATTTCAAAATTCCATGAGTTTGTTTTAACTTAGATTCACATAAAGATTCAGGATCAACAATTTTATGCAGAGTACAGTTAATATTACACTCCAGATCGGAAACTCTCTTCCTGCGCACCTTTTCCCTGAAAAATATAACTTAGATCTCTTCAAGTCGAGAGTGAATAGGCATCTCCTAGACTAGCATGCTTCATCTTAGGCCTCATCTTTACTTAACATCAGGTACGTTCGAGGTCAAATGTTTGTCAATCGCACACAAAAAAAACCTAGTCATTATGGCGTTAGCGTGGCCAAGACTAAACGGAGTTACTAGCCTCAAACCTAAACGGAATTGCAAAAGATGTCTACTTCAGCGACACCACCAGGAGAGTGGAGGGGGTTAAGCATTACGTAAAAGCAAGAGTGAGAAGATCCTTACAAGTGTGTAAAAGTGCCGCTGATCGGTGAGGATATCCGGGTAGTAAAGCCGTCAAAGCTGCCTGCATTAATCTTATGGATGATTGTAGTTTATCATACATAAAGTCCGCTCACGGCTGATTTGATGTGGTCGGTCCATCGCATAGGTGATCTTCCACGTGATCTGGTCCCATCTAGCTTGCCCTGGAGGATGAGACGCTCTATGGAGTTATTTTATTCGCCTTTAAAAGTGGCCGAAAAGTTTTAAAATACGAGACGGATCTAAAGACGCTGTTTTATGCGGAGTTCTTCACGGAATGACATTCTTTTGTATTATATATAACACTGTATTTCTAGGAAATAAATCTTTTATTTAATGTGAGTTCATGAAAGAAAAATGAACCCGAAAAGAATTACAAATATGGCAAATGCAACGTCCGCAAAGCACAAATACTGAATCACGAAAAGACACACAGCGGTACCTAAACATTGCGAATGTATGTGTACACTGCGGTATTTTGTATTATTTGTATATTTTTTTTAGCACAACTGTCATACCGCGACTCTTTCTCGCGCGAGATATTTATCTTTTTCGTTCGGTGCAATACTGTGAAAAAGTAACAGATGACACGACGCCGCGCGACAAGAGTCGCGAAGATTAGTTGTGCTAGACGGGCTGGGGAGGTGAGTCCGTGAATGTCCCAGATCGCAGGTGTTTGTGGCCCGAACCGAAGGTGAGGAAATGAAATGAAATTAACTTTATTTTGCATGATAGTAGGTAAGTACATTAAGTTAAGATTATTAATAAACACGTACATTAGGGTATCACCATAGAGTACTAAGGAATTGATCTATATGATCCCTAAAATTCACCGAATCACGAAATGAAATGAAATGAAATGAAATGAAATAATTTATTCAGTAAGTAGGCCACAGGGGCACTTTTACAAGTCAGATTGTGAATCTACCGGCATTTCGCAAGAGGAGACCGCTGTTGAGAAGAAAGCCGAAAGAAACTCAACAGTAAGTCATTTTTTCGTAAATAATACTTAAAACAATTACATGATACATTTGTGTTATAACTAATTACACTGGTACACGTAATGGAGATGTTACTCGTAGATACTACAAATCAATGTTAAGTAGGAACATTAAAATAAAAATTTAATAAGTTTTAAATATTAAATATACCCAGAGATGTATAAAGTCTCTGGGTGTCACAACATGCAATAAAATATAATTACTTAATTAATTTAATTCCATAGAGATGTATAAGGTCTCTAGGCGTCAACGTGAATAATTTAGAAAATAATTATTAAACCTAAATTTCTTAGAGATGTATATGGTCTCTAGGCGTCATAACATGCAATAAAATATTTTAAAATTATTTAATTTCCTCAGAGATGTATAAAGTCTCTGAGTGTCATACTACACTAAGCTGTTTCTTAGAGATGTATACAGTCTCTAAGAGTTCAAAAAGTTCACGGCATGTAAACAATAATCTTAGGTCTATTTACTTATAATCTAGGTAGGTATATACACTTGTTGATGAGCTCCTTTTTAGAGTATTTTTAAACATTACAAATGATAAGCGACAAGTTAGTTCAAGGAACTTACACTTTATTACGATATTGTGATCGTGTGAAAATGTAAATACACGGTAGAGAAAGTATTCCATGAAGTTTAAAGTAAGGCCTGCATGATTCAACAGTTTTGAGTTATAATATATAGCTCGTATACACTTCTTCTGCATTGTAAATACACTGACAATATCGAGAGATCTGCCCCACATAGTTATTCCGTACTGAGGTATTGAGTGTACCTATACCATACCTAATATTATCCATTGTAAGAAATTAGAGCTGCTTCTTTAGAAACGTCTAGACTTCTTCTTAGTGCAAGGACAAAACGATTGACTCTAGAACAGAGGTACATAAATATGCTAATATCATTTAATGGAATGTTCTCTTTCTCTGACTGTCTTTGGTGTAGTAAATGTTTAATTATTTAAATATATAAATGAGACATGACATGATGCTTACGAATCGTCGTCTTTTATTTTGTAACCCACAGATACCTCACCATACAGATATCTCCATTAGTATCCGACATACAAATTACATAAGTACAGAAACACGTAACAGTAAACATGTGTACACTTTATTTATAAATTTTATAATTACTTAACATTACACTCACGGCTTTGAATGGTTTTCGGTTTTTTTTTTGGATTTGGATATTTTGAAATATGTCTTTTAATGAAATTTAAACAAACAACCACGATTGATATTGATTGTTGACAAACAAACATAAAATCATATTTAAATACAAAACCCGCCAAGTGCGAGTCGGAATCGCGCGCCGAAGGTTCCGCGTACAAAAGGAAACCTTAACGGGATGCGTTAACTTTGCACTTATGGCGTTTTGGCATGTATGGCGCCGCATGCAAATTAGGTGCAAAGTTAACGCAACTGATCACGTTTATTGTATGGGAGCCCCACATAAATATTTATGGAGAGGTCATGATTTCAGGAAAAATCGTAGTGCACGATCGTCATTTGTTTTGTATCGGCCCGCGGCGCCATGGCAGTCTGGCGCCATCTGTTTTCTTAATTTCCTTTATCCTCTCATCACGCCGAATCAGCTCAACTGTATTTTTTTTGTTAATTAGTCGATTAGCCCATGGGCCCCAAGGATAGAAAATCTGCCTAAAACCCGCTCCAGACCTTCCGATCCGATCCGATTTATCGGAAGAAATCGGATAATGTGTAGTGCTTTAGGTCCTAATTATTGCACTACACATTATCCGACTTCCTAACAATTACGCTACACATTATCCGATAAGTAGGATCGGATCGGGTAGGATCGGAAGGTCTGGAACGGGTTTAAAACCCGCTCCAGAGCTTCCGATCCGATCCGATTTGTCGGAAGAAATGTCCTAAAAATTGCACTACACATTATCCGATTGCTTCCGATAAATCGGATCGGATCGGAAGGTCTGGAACGGGTTTATAATGGCGTGGGCTGTTAATCGTAAAGCCCGTTCCACACCTTCTGATCCTATCCGATCCGATCCTAAGTATCGGATAATGTATATAGCCGTTCTACACCTTCCGAGATTCCAGATCTGATTTATCTGAAGAATTGTCCTAGCAATTGCACTACACATTATCCGATTTCTTCCGATAAAACGGACAATTATGTCATAGGGGGCAAACGAGCAAACCCAGGTGTCTATGGGCGACGGTAATCGCCTGATGGAAAGCGATACCTGCAACACCAGAGGAGTCACAAGTGCGTTGCCGGCCTTTCAGGTGGGAGTACGCTCTTTCTTTGAAGGTTTGAAGGTCGTATCAGTCCGGAAATACCGCAAGCGACAATTCATTCCACAATGCAGTCGTGCGAGGCAGGAAATTTCTAGAAAAGCGCACAGTTGTGGACTGCGAACTATCTAAGTGGTGAGGATGAAAGGAGTGTCGCGTAGAATGATGGCGGGAAGAAGCGGCAAGAATCAATCCGAACAACTCCTCGGAGCACTCCCCGGCTACACATTTTCCGATTGCTTCCGACAAATCGGATCGGATCGGAAGGTCTGGAGAGGGTTTTAGGCAAGCTAGCTGTGGCATGTTGACGCCGACGCTGACGACGTAGAGATACTAGCTTACTTTTACGCCGGCTGAACGTTATTGTTGAGATAAGAATGCCATCCATTATTATGCCATTATTCGTTTCGCCCTGTCTGGGCAAGAGTGTACAGCTGGCATCAGTTGTTTGTTACTTTGTGGTTCAGTTCACTTGTCATTGTCACCAAAGAGAATATAATCACTACGTTTTAAGAGGCGGGATTGACGCTGATGGCCTTGTAGCCAAAGCTCTAAATAAATTAAAAAAAAAATAAGAGGCGGGACTCTCATACTAGCCAATAGAATCAGCCAAGAATCAGTTTGCATGGCAAACCGATACCATAATGTACGATAAAGAACCAACAAACAGCAGTAGTACAAACCTAACAGATTAAAATAGTGTAGCGGCCTACACGCTCGCTATTTTATCGATATCGATAAAATGAACAGGGTTGAAATAAAGGCTAATACGTAAACTATTTTTTTTTCTCGAAATTAGGTTAGTTTTGACTCCACATTTAAGTCGTATGTTGTACAGTAGATAATTATAATGATATAATATTTATTCTAATACAAGGTTCGACTTAAATGTAGACCCGAAATAAAATTAAAAACTTACTAATTATTTATTGTTACACATTCTCAAATTTTTATTTTATTATTTTGCATACACATTTCAATGTATGTAACTTTTCTATTGGAACAAATACCAAGTCTTCTTTTCCCACAAACTTGACCCACTGCCTGCATCTGAAAATATTTTATAATTAAAACAGAGTTATGATTTCTTATATCTAAGATTCATTTTTTTTACTAAAAAACAAGTGAACATTGATTTGCACGCATCAGGTATAAGCTGAATGTGCATCATAAAATAATCAGTATTTTTGTGGTCCTATTTCATGCTAGTCCTCACACAATTCGACTTTACGTAATTATTTGCACTGATAAACAAATAAGTCTGTATATAGTTATCAATAGATACAGTACATCTCTAGTACACAATAAAAAAGGGAAATAAAATATCTAATTTACTATTTTTATAGCCTGCTACACTTAAATATGGCTAAAAATAGCTAAATCAATACATACCGGTTTTCATCTGTGGTGACCAACCTGCTTACTCTCACCACAAGGCTGCGCGCCAAATTGCCGCGCAACATTGTCGCGCTCCATGGCAACGAAATAACAAGAATGTCGCTTCTCTTGCTTACTACTTCTACAAACGTTTTAATGATCTTCTGTTGTAAAATATTTAATGCAATTTATTTTAAATATCGGTGTACATAAACGACTGTAAATAGGATATTTGTTTCTCTTCGTCGGTTGCATAACGCGCACCCACACATCCTAGGGAAATTTTGCCATTCCAATTTTCCGTTTCTTGAAATTTTCACGACTAGTTCGATTTCCACAAATTTCACAAGTTATAAACCGTCTTTTCGGTGGCATTGTCACAAAATATATTCACTAAACAGTGTTCGATCACATTTCACTACTTTCAATTACAAATTAAGACCAAAACAATTAGAAATTCACAAAAATAATCAAACAAAACAGACGAAACGCAATGACAAGCAAAACAATATGGCTGACGAGGGATGACCACAGATTAGATACTAAGAACTATACTGATGGAGTATGGTGGCTATTGTTTGCCATGTAAAATCCATACAAAAGTTTTTTGTTCCTAGTAGCGTTAGATTGATTGTTTGTCATTGTCACTGTCAAACGCTGCCAAAAAGAATATAATCGCTTCGAAAGAGGATAATCCTTTACTCTTTGATAAAATCACTAAACGTTATATTTTATACGTTTGTGTACACGTATATGACGTCGCCGAGAGACGCGCGTGTGTTTCTCATTCTGGCGTCTTGTTTTTAATTTTAACTAATTGCTATAAATAATGATTGACGCCGCGGCTAACGATGCACTTGACGCGCTGGCGGCTTGTCCCTGCTGCCTCCTGGGCCCGCAGCAGCGCTGTCTGAAGACGCCGTACACCCATCTAAACAACACCGAGATATATTCAGATATGCTGAAAGAATGCTTCAATATACAGGTAAATAAAATAATATACTTAAACACATATAAGGGTAATACATTTCTCTTACTTGGCAATACGATTTTAATTTGTTTAAGAGTTGAATTCCTACAAAATTCTTTAAGATTTACGCTCAAATTTTTGTATATAACTGACCTTTACAATTTGTAGTTATACTATTTATTTTGTCATATTTACATAACCTTATATCTTTATTTTGTACTTAACATCTTCGAAAAACTTTTAAGTCTAGTTGCTTTATTAGTAATATATAGGTTATTAAGCTTAAGAAAATATAAAATGGGAAACTTTGGTTGACCATTGAATACAATTGCAGTCCAGCTTGATTTTATAATGGGTGGCAACTCTGGTCATAATCCCATTATAAAACTATTTGTATTGCACTAAACAAACTTTTTAAATAACTGAATATTGTGTTGCAGCTAGATGTACCCAGTGATGAGTGTGGCATCTGTGAGGAGTGTGTGGTGCGCCTGCGAGACGCCAGCCTCTTCAAGCGGCAAGTGCAGCGCAGCCAGCGGGAGCTGCAGGAGCGGCTGGCCAGAGCTATTAAAATCATAGGTAAATTTTACTCTATATTATGACATGAAAGTTCATAAAGACAATCCTAAGTATTTTCAAGAGTTCATTTACAATTATTAAGATAATTATTGTTGGTTTTGTTGTCTGTTGTTATAGAAGAAGCACCTCCTACAGTGGTGAAGATGGAGATAGCTGATGAGGATGGGACAAGTGATAACTTGTCAGGTCAGTGTCAACATAAACACACCAGCTAACTTAAACTAGGACTATTCAATATCATAAGTAATGTGTATCAGGTAAAAAGTTGTAGCTTGTAGTTATAGCATCATTAGAGTATTTAAGAGTTTTGTTTTTATTTCAGGTGAAGTACTCCCAGACGAGATGTCCAGTGCTGGCGGCGAGGGCGAGGGTGCTGCGTTATGTGAGTACCGAGTTTCTTTTTGTATTCGTAACAACTGTGCGACCCTTTCTCGCGCGAGAAATATTACCTATCTCTTTCTTGGCTGCACTGTGAGAGAGTGACGGGCGATGACATGTCGCGTGACAAGAGTTGTGAAACGTAGTTGTGCTAGTTGGACCGGTAAACTCAAAGTAATGATATAAGTTCTTCATGGTTACTTATTAACGTTTAACTTTGCTATAGGTGAAGAACCTGATGTCAAATCTGAGGTAGCGGACGACGATGGACTGAGTGACAACTCGTTAGGTGAGTACACATAGTGTTGTCTAGCAGGTACTTAACGTTTATCAGCTGTTTAACAGTAGTGTTATTGCTTCAGGCGAGCCGGAGACGGCGCGCGACGCGGCGAGCGACGAGGACCCGATATCACGTGAGTCACACACATACCTCGGGACTTAAGAGCACGAATACTTTTTGTACAAGAGTAGAGTTGAATAGACCGTTCAATGCAAGGACTGGTAAATACTCATGAGGGTTAAATTTCAGTTTTAAAAATAAAGAAATACATTTATTCCTGACGTGACCATAAAACAAATACAAACATAAAGTGACAAAAATAATAAAATATAAAACAATAGGCAACTAAGTATATTATGGCTGCGCCACGATGCGGTTCCCTTTGTAATATAACAATCCTGAAAAGTTGTTTGATTCAGAGAAAAGTATAAATGGATAACATTTCATTTTTTTACCCCTACCTTTTATTGATTTATCTAATAGTATTTGCAAAATTACTCGACACTTTTTTTTCTTTTAATTCTTTTTTTAGTTTAAGACACTTTTTTTGTAAAAATAATAATACTTTATTCCAAAGATGCGTAACGCAATTTCCAGGCGGGAATGGATACCGCATGTGCATTTATAAGTAAAAAATGTAGTGCATCTGTGGACTCAATGTGACAGGCGTTATTACTGTCATGCACGGATTAACTAGCCTATGGATTACGATTCCTAACAAACTTTTCCACAAAGCCTCCTGGAAAAAGACGCGTTATTTCAGAGACACTGCGTTGTCAAATATTAGCAAAAAAGTATTGAACTGTTATTTTTCAACAAATATAGAAATAAATAGACCTTCCTTAGCTGGCCCGCTATCTCGCTCTTACTACATTGATTACGAATTTTGCTATTCCTGTCACACTTTGAAATAGTGTGGGACATCGCTCGGAAGCAAATATATCGATAGATAATAATAATAAATATAATGTACTAGCTTTTAAAGAATGAAAGTGACTAGTGATAATTCTGCCTAATGTGTGTCAACATATTTCGTAGCTTTTCGAAACAATTATTGTGTTGCGTGTTCGTGTAACTGAGTATATTTTGCATCGATTTTGAAGTTATACTAAGCGTGAAAACTAGTGATCCAGTAATTTGGTTCGAAATATAGAGGTAACTTGGAAAAATTTCTGAGTTTCGAAAATTGGTGATATTAATGTGCTCTTTTCGAATTTCAACTTGGCCACCTCTGGTCTGCTGCTCACGCCACGATATAAAAAGGGTCTGAATTTTTCTGACAATATATCCTTCCTTACTCATTTTACAGTAAAAACATTTATATGGAAATTATTAATCTAGAGAATATTTTCTACCATTTTCAAAACTCCTGGAAAAAATCCCAGTAACCTCTATTTCTACCTACTTACTTTAACCACAGATTTATATACAAGCTTTGACCAACAGAAACGAAAATTGTCGATATCGAATAATGAATAAAGTCGATAACTGTGACTTCCCGAGTTTTGTTACTCGAAAATAGGTGCAATATACAAACTTGTCATGCGACGTCCATAAACTAAGAGGTCCGGTGTTGTCATGGTAACATATTAAATCATAGAGTATATTGAATGTTATTAAATGTTTGTTTTTATTCTCAGCTTTCAGCAATTTTTATTTTGATTTGGCTGTTTTTTTTTCTAATAATAATTGAAAGGCCGTGTTATCATAGAATGTTTCGGCACAGGACGAAATTATAAACGCATCATCATGGTGTCCTTCGATAAATAATATTTCTTCTTTGTACAAAGTCAATATCCTAAAAGGTTCACTGTTTATGAAGATCATAATTTATAAATGTAATGTAATGTAAGTACTAGGAATCTCTATGTTTTGATTATACAATTAGTTAATACAAATGTTTCAGTGGGTAATATTATGTTATTTTTTTCAGTTAGAAGAAAATGTACAAATCTATGAATTACCTAGTGTTGGGGAGGATCATGAAGTAAAACACTAAAGAAATCGAAGGCATCTTGTGTGTCTAAATACCAATGCAGTTCAACTCAAACGACTAACTGTGAATAAAAGTGGCTTCAGATATTGAAATGAAATGTGTATTACCTTTATTGTTTTTATTCCGTAGTCTTATCTTCTTATCTTATCTTATTGGGAAGGGGTCCTTGCGGATACACTTCGACCCAATGGGATCTTTTGTGTAATTACCCCCATCGCGCCTACTCAAAGGATTGTTCCACCACCTTCATATATCGGATGATGGAACCAGTTGGTAGTGCCTGGAATTCCTTCGGTTCTGGGTAACCAATACCGAATTCCTTCATTCTGAGTCTGGCGAGGGCATGACATCCACACAGTATGTGCTTCATTGTCTCTGCCTCCTCGCCACACATTCTACAATCTGTATTGTCAGACAGTCCCAACTTGGCCAATAGTCCTTTGACCCCAAAGTGACCGGTAAACACCCCCGTTATGATTCGGAGCTGTCTTTTGCTGTATTCCCATAATTTCTTGGTCCAGCCTGATTCTATACATTCCATGAATAGCTTTGAGTGCCTCAAGCCTGCCATTTTCCTCCACTCTTGTTGGTGCTGGTTTTTGGCATAGTCCTTGATGGCTGTTGCTATGGTTCCCTGCGAGAGACCCACACATGGTTCAGGTCCTATGAAACTTGTCGCAGACCCTTTTCTAGCAAGTTCATCTGCAATTTCATTACCGATGAAGCCTTCATGCCCTGGGATCCATACCAGTTGCACCTTATTGTGCCTTCCAAGCTTGTTCAAAGCTAGGACGCCATTATACACAAGTCTAGAATCCACTTTAGGCGCACCTAGCGCTTTAAGTGCCGCTTGACTGTCACTGAGTATGTAGATGTGCTTCCCTCTGGTAAGTCTATCTATGTTCTCCTGGGCACAGGCGATTATAGCGTATGTCTCCGCTTGGAAGACAGTCGCATAACCTCCCATACTTGTACTTGCATTGAAGTCGTTTGCATGAATGCCTGCTCCCGTACCTGATCCCATTTTTGATCCATCAGTGTACCAAATAATGTCCTCACCATCCGCTGTAGGTGGCTCGCGACCCTCGGCCCATTCCGCCCTCGTTGGAACTTGTACCTTGAAGTTCCTATTGAATACAAACTTAGGCTGCATTTTATCGCAGCTCATGGTTGTTATTCTGTCAAGAAAATTGTTGCTTTCCATGTTAGTGTGCTTAGTCTTCGGCGTGCAATAACTCCACAGGTCCATTGTTTTTAACCTGTGCAGCGATTTGCGCGCTTCGGACTGTATCACTATATGTAGCGGTGGTAGATCTAGCAATATTTCTAGCGCCGCGGTTGGCGTAGTTCTAAACGCCCCTGTTATAGCCATGCACGCCGTTCTTTGCACCTTCGTCAAGGCGTCTCTGCATGTGCTCCTCAACGTCCTTGGCCACCATACGAGGCTGCCATATAGGATGATCGGTCGTACCATCATGGTATAAATCCACTTTAGTACCTTTGGGCTTAATCCCCACGTCTTACCATACGCTGATCTACACATCCCAAATACTCTGAGAGCCTTTGTTATGGTGTGATCGACATGCTTTTTCCAATTGAGTTCCTTATCTAGTATGACACCAAGATATTTCACCTCACTGGACATTTCGAGTACCTGTCCATACAGTTTTAGTTCCTGCATGTTTTTAAGAATCCTCTTTCTCGTGAATGGTATTACCACTGTTTTGCCTGGGTTGATGGATAGTTGGTGATTGTTACACCATTTCTCCACTTTCCTCAGTGCTTCACTCATAATTACTGATACCGTACTGGGAAATTTCCCATTTACGAGAATCACCAGATCATCTGCATATCCTACCGTATAGATAGGACCACTGTTGAGTTCCTCCATTAGGGAGTTTACCACCAGACTCCATAGAGTAGGTGAGAGTACTCCTCCCTGGGGACACCCTTTTGTAGCCGTAGCTAGTATTTCATCTCCCATCAGAGACGACTTTATTAGCCTGGCGTTTAACATGTTGCCTATCCATTTGCAGATGGTCGGTTCTATGCCATGTCTTGCAGCTGCTTCACTGATAGCTTGGTACGTGGTGCGATCAAACGCTCCTTCCACGTCTAGAAAAGCCGCCAGGCATAGTTATTCCGTAGTAGTAGTCGTTATTTTTTTACACTGCAATAAGCATATATCGAAAAATACAACAAGATCCAGTAGAATTGAAAGATAATAAAAAAACATCTGGATAAACTGGCTAATCATGTGAAAAAATCGTAAACATTCCCATTAGGATTATTGTTCATAACTTTGGTAAGGTTTACAAAAAAAAACATTCTCATTTACTAGTATATACTTGTTATTTTTAAACAAGATTAAATTAATAATATATCAATTTAGAATATTTTTTCGTAAACCTTACCAACCAAAACTGTCGTATTGTCTAAATGCTCCCTGGATTTTGATGTATGTTCAAAATCATAATACTTCCACTTATAAATAAAATAACGTATCAAATTTCACGTATCTTGAAATCAAAGTAATACCTAAATAAAAATAACGCTACTAATTAGTATTTGTTTAATTAAATAACTTTTTTTACGAAGTTACACACATGTCTTTTGGAAAATGTTAATCTCGGTCTAGTCCTCGTTTCATTTCACTGATGGCAAATTCGTAATCACTGCATTTGATACACCACAGATATCCATTCTGCTTCATTATTGGTACAAGCATCAAACTGCTCTTCTTACACTATAAGTATCTTCCGGTTCGGTTGCAAGCACAGAATATGAGTATTTATTAACTCTTCATCTCACAAAGTAGACAGAAGGCCCCTGGTCTTTCTTCTTAGTTTTGTATTTCCCCTTTATTGTAGGACACGGCTGAAAAATATCGGGAAGATATCTGGATTTTGGTTTCCCCAAATTCTATTGCATAAAACTTTGTTTGTCATAATGTAAGTATATAATCGGCTTGCCGGCAGTGTGCCGCTCCTCTTTAGCGTATATTTCGTAATATATTCGTTTTATTCTGAAAATTTAATTGGAACAGAACGTAAAAAGCAGTGAAAATATTAAATAATTTTATTCTGACAATGACATCAATGACATTTGTCTACTTCCACGCACACATACCTAGACATTTTTTTATATCGCACGTAATCGTAGTGATTTGAAATTAACTTTCTTCAGCCTGGGAATAATCTTTTGCTATTAATATCCATTTTTCTCAAAAAATGGTGGTCTGAAAATTCTAAAAAATATTTTATAAGGAAACCAATTTCTTCGAATAGGGATTAAAATATAGTGACTTTAAAAAAATGAAATGTTGTCCATTATGACTACGAAAACTATGACTAATGACAGTTATGATTAAGAATTGTATGTAAGCCAATATGGACTTATCCGAAATCACCACTCATATTGCCGCGATTACGACCAAGTTGAACCAGAAAATCACGTTACTGGTAGAAAAATCGAATCGAATTGTCGAACTCGAAGAGAAACTTGAGGCCTCGCAACAGCGTATAGTCGACCTCGAAAATGCCTTCAGCGCGCACCAGCAGTGGTTACGCATGAACAACCTGGAGATATCTGGCGTGCCGGAGCTACCAAACGAATCACTAGCAAACATCGCCGTTTACACAGTCTGTTTGATATTATAACAAACATTTGACAGTTGTCTGTTGATGTTTGTAGTGATGTAGCAAAAACATATTGTCTGCCAAACCTAACGATTATGAATGGTTGATCAAATCGATTTTATCGACGAACTTTTTTCAAACCTAAATATATTATAAATTTATGAAACATGTAATGTCTCATTTTTTTTAATGTGGGTCGACCACAATTTTATTTAAACTATGAATACAAAGATCAAAGCTTAAAGAAAAATTGAAAAAGGAGCTACCTGGTGGAAGGGACCGGGAATCGAACCCGGTACCTCTGGATTACCGGTCCAGCGCCAGCCCCCACCACTTCCACCAGGTAGCTCCTTTTTCAATTTTTCTTTAAGCTTTGATCTTTGTATTCATAGTTTAAATAAAATTGTGGTCGACCCACATTAAAAAAAATGAGACATTACATGTTTCATAAGTTTATAAAACTAACAGCGCCCTCTCTCGCTTGCTCGTTCACCGCTGTAAAGTGGTGCAGTAAGATGTGAATATTAACGTATTCACATAGAGGTCGCTAAGGTGTAAAAAACCTTTCAAATAAACAATGCAAAGATCGACACACAAAGCATAAGGAAAAATTCGTCAGGTCTACGTGGAGCGAGGGTAGCGAAGTGGCTAACGCGCTGGACCGGTAATCCAGAGGTACCGGGTTCGATTCCCGGTCCCTTCCACCAGGTAGCTCCTTTTTCAATTTTTCTTTAAGCTTTGATCTTTGTATTCATAGCCTAAATATATTTTTGTTTATTTTGTGTAAATCAATATTTTTTTTCAGCAACAATTATTAAGATAATTAATGTTGGTAATGTTGTCTGTTGTTATAGAAGAAGCACCTCCGGTGAAGATGGAGATAGCTGATGAGGACGGGACGAGCGATAACTTGTCAGGTCAGTGTCAACATAAACACACAAGCTAACTTAAACTCATCATCATCGTCATCAGTCGTTCACTCTTGGCAGAGTGGTCGTGGTTACGGCAATAGTGTCCACATTCCTCTGGCAGACAGCAGCTCTCGCGATGCATCTCCATTTCACCCGGTTGTCTGCGGAGCGAGGGCACTGCACCAAGGAGCTCCGTGTGGTCTTTTTAATAAGGTCGGTCCAGCGAGTCGGTGGCCGGCCTCGTCCTCTCTTGCCTTCTATCTGGCCCTGGATTACCAATCTTTCCATGGAGTTTTCATTTCGGGATATGTGGCCAAAGAACTTCAACACTCGGAGCTGCATAACTTAAACTAGGACTATTCAATATCACAACTAATGTGTATCAGGTAAAAAGTTGTAGCTTGTAGTTATAGCATCATTAGAGTATTTAAGAGTTTTGTTTTTATTTCAGGCGAAGTACTCCCAGACGAGATGTCCAGCGCTGGCGGCGAGGGCGAGGGTGCTGCGTTATGTGAGTACCGAGTTTCTTTTTGTATTCGTAACAACTGTGCGACACTTTCTCGCGCGAGAAATATTACCTATCTCTTTCTTGGTTGCACTGTGAGAGAGTGAGGCTCAATTCACACGTACCACAACCACACCACGTCGCAGCGTTAAAATGTGGTGTGGTTGTGGTTACGTGTGAATTGTACTATTCATTAACCATACAAAATATGCGCCCAACCACGTCGCAACCACGTCGTGTGGTTGTGGTGTGGTTGTGGTTACGTGTGAATTGAACTATTCATTAACCATACAAAATATGCGCCCGACCACGTCGTGTGGTTGTGGTGTGGTTGTGGTTGTCGTGTGGTTGTGGTACGTGTGAAACAACCCTGACGGGCGATGACATGTCGCTTGACAAGAGTCGTGAAACGTAGTTGTGCTAGTTGGAGTGGTAAACTCAAAGTAATGATATAATTTCTTCATGGTTACTTATTAACGTTTAACTTTGCTATAGGTGAAGAACCTGATGTCAAATCTGAGGTAGCGGACGACGATGGACCGAGTGACAACTCGTTAGGTGAGTACACATAGAGTTGTCTAGCAGGTACTTAACGTTTATCAGCTGTTTAACAGTAGTGTTATTGCTTCATGCGAGCCGGAGACGGCGCGCGACGCGGCGAGCGACGAGGACCCGATATCACGTGAGTCACACACATACCTCGGGACTTGAGAGCTCGAATACTTTTTGTACAAGAGTAGAGTTGAATAGACCGTTCAATGCAAGGACTGGTAAATACTCATGAGGGTTCAATTTCAGTTTTAAAAATAAAGAAATACATTTATTCCTGACGTGACTATAAAACAAATACAAACATAAAGTGACAAAAATAATAAAATATAAAACAATAGGCAACTAAGTATAATATTATTTATGGCTGCGCCACGATGCGGTTCCACACCACACGTCAAGCCACACAAAACGTCGGCTCGCAGCGCCCTCCCCACCCGCTACTCGTGACCTACACCTATGCTCGGCATACGCACCGCCCGGGATCACATCAGCTAATCATATAAATAACTTAAATTCCGTATTTAGTAATGTCATTTCGTCAGAATTAAACTCTCATTTTCTGACTGCCGGTGATTTTAATCTTCCTCACATACAGTGGTATAGCGATTCTCCTCCTGAGCACGCGCGGCGTGGTGCAATCGAGGTTTAGTGAGCGGCTACCAATCTTGTTGAGGGGATGTATCTGTCATCTTTTGAGCAATATAATATCAATAAAAATTCAAGTAATAATATTTTAGACCTGATATTCACAAATTTCCCAGTTGAAGTCGAAAAATCCAACTCTCCCCTTGTCAGCGCGGATCCCCAGCACCCTCCTCTCGAAATAATTATTAGACATTTTTTCGGCGCCCTTAAAAGAAATCGCGAAGCCTAAATTTAGATTTCGGAAAGCTAACTATGATGCTATAAACGACAGTCTTGAAAGGGTGGATTGGCATTCATCTCTCTCTGCTGACTCTCTTGATAATGCACTTGATACATTTTACAATATCGTTAACAGTACAATAAATGACCATGTTCCTGTAGATACCCGCAGCAATACCTAACAGCCGATATCCGATTTGGTATACAAGTAGTTTAATTAAAATAATAATTAAAGAAAAAGATGAAATGCATTGTAAATGGAAAAAGTATGGGAACCCATTAGATTATGATAGCTTTTCGCTTCTACGTAAACGCCAAAAAAAATTGCAAGAGAACTGTTGTATCCAGTACATTGGTGCAAACTAATATTAAACATAACCCTAAGCAACTTTGGTCGTTTGTCAAAGCTCGTCGCGGCGGTTCTATCCGAAGTCTTTCGAATATCTGGATGAGACCCTAAGCAACAGTCAGGAGAGCTTTAATATATTTTTTAGCTCAGTATTTAGTAAACCACTCGTTGTTTACCCTGAGACTTCACTTGCGCCGCTGTTCTGCGATAGTGATGAAATTATTTCCACTATACACATATCAGATAAAGAAGTTATAAATTTATTGTTAAAATTAGATCCCAATGGTGGTGCAGGCAGCGATGGGATACCTCCGTTCTTCATCAAAGAGTGCGCTTCCAGCTTAAGTTTGCCTCTTTCTTTGCTATTTAACCGCTCTTTAGCTGAAGGTTTCTTTCCTTTAAAATGGAAAGAAGCCCTAATCGTGCCCATTTACAAAACCGGCCAAGAGCATGTCGGGCCACGCTCAGTGTAGGGTTCCGTAGTTGCTCATCCTTCACAATAGACTTAAGTTACGAGAAAGATTTCAAGCTCCATTAAAAGGTCGTAAACGCCAAAGTGACTGTACTTATTATCTTCTGGAAGTCAACTTACGTCCTTTTAAGAAAATTATGAAATTTTGCGATAACTCAAAAACGGCTCGACCGATTTTGTTCCATATAGTTTTCATTGAAAGTTCATATAAGGCCTCATGTTCATGAATTTTCCCATAGTTTTTTGACCGGTGTTTGAAAAGTTCGAGGGGGGGGACGCTATTTTTTTTATTTTCGGAGCGAATAGTTACAAAACTGACTTTATCAAAAAATAATACTAGGAGACCCCTATTATTTTTAAAAGACCTATTCAACAACACCCCACACACTCGTGTTGAAACAAAAAAAAAATCACCCCCACTTTAGGTGTTCGAGAGGTACCCGAAAAAAACATTTTTTTAGTTTTTATTTCACCGTTTTATCGGCGTGATAATTTTTTTTCAGCTTTCTAGTACTAATGATCACGGAGCTAAGCCGCGGACGGCCAGACGGACATGGCGAAACTGTAAGGGTTCCTAGTTGACTACGGAACCCTAAAAAAGGACCTAAAGCGAAGATAATTAACTATCGTCCAATTTCAATACAATACAATACAATACAATACAACAATTCTTTATTGCACACAAACATGATTTTTTTTACAATTGAGACCTTAATTTATAAATGGTAGACAATAGGCGGTCTTATCGCTAAAGAGCGATCTCTTCCAGACAACCATTGGGTAGAAGAATAAGCAAAAATAAACAATGAAAGAGTAGGTGGTGAGATAAAAAATTCAGCAACATAAATAACATAACGTATAAGTCATACACATACTTAAATCAATTCAATTTTAAATCAATTAGACAAAATTTTAGAAAAACTGGTCTTATCAAATATTTACATCATTTTAAATAAAGGCATTCCACCTCAACAGCACGGTTTTTTATGGGGTCGGTCAACGGTTTCAAATCTAATCGAATTACTAACTTTGTCCTTCGAAGGATGGAGAGAGGGAAGCAAGTGGACGTGATTTATACGGATTGTGAAAAGGCTTGACCGTGTAGATCACGTCATCCTGCTTCGCAAACTGTATTGGCTGGGACTACGTGGTGATGTTTATCGCTGGATATCGTCATATGCAGTTAACAGGCGCCAGGCTGTTGTACTTGGCGGCTGTAGATCGGACTACGTAAACGTTCCCTCTGGCGTCCCCCAGGGCTCGCACATAGGACCTTTGCTGTATAATGCTTATTTATACGATATTTATACTGTATTTTGCAACTCTAACTTCCTAATGTACCTACGCTGCGCTGACGATAAAAAAAGTTTTTCTTGACATTAACCAGGAGAGTGACTGCTACAAAATTCAGGCTGATTTGGATCGATTATCAATTTACTATATTCTATATTACTAACAGGATAAATGTTAACGTAAATAAATGCTCAAGTAAATACGATTCAAGACCTAGGTGTGACTTTGGATTCAAAATTAACTTTTGAACAGCACATCGATAAAGTAGTCGCTAGGGCTTAACGTAATCTGGGTTTTGTTTTCAGTGTGCAGTGATTTTCACGATAGCAATTGCATTAAAGTTGTGTACTTTGCCTATGTCAGGAGTATTGTAGAATACGCCAGCTGTATATGGTTCCCCCAATATGTCACGCATAAAGAAAAAAATTAAAAACTACAGCGCTCATTTTTGCGTCATTTAAATTATCGTGTCAAAAAATGGGATCCAAACTACAAGTCCATCTGCAGCCGCCACCACTTACTGAGCCTGGAGGACCGTCGTATATTGCTTGATGTCTCTATACTACATGATATCCTGTCTGGTCGTATCGATAGTGCTTCACTTCTTGCCGAAATTGGCTTTTCTGTGCCAACCTTCAGAACCCGGCACTCCGAGCGTCGACTTTTCAGCATTCCCAAGGTAAACCCTAGGTATGCTCAAAACTCCCCAATTGTACGTATTCTGAGAGAATACAATTGTAAATTGAATGCCGCCGATCTATTTGACTGTTCCATCCAAGTCGGTCTTGAAAAACCGTATTCGAAAACTCATTTTGCAAGGTCGATGATGTGGTAGCGTAGAGTTGCGTACGATAGGCATGCTTATATATTACACACACACACACACACTCGCCCACGCACACAGACACGTATACACACACACACTCACATACACACTTGGGGTGGTTGCTAGCTTTCATTTGTTTTAATTTAAGTGTATATGTTCTGTAATGCTGTTGATGTTCCAAATAAATAAAATAAAATTAAAAAATGTACCCCCAAAGGCCCAGAAGGCAATTTCTTTTGCTCGGCCGATCGTATCAACCTGCCTATACCCACAGAGTGTGTAAATAAGTTTTATGGTTACATTGTTTCAGCGTCCCTTACCCAATCCGAGATGAACACTTGCGCACAGGCAACCGCGCTGGACAGGGCTTGCTCGGTCCGTCTAGAGCAAGTGTTTGTAGACGCGGACCACAACACATGCGGGGTTGGTTTACAAACATACAAGTTGAGCCCATATTCACAAAGACTACCCATACAGGAAGAAAAAGAGAACGTTTCAGGGAAGAGCGAGATTAGCCGTAAGTATACGTTATGGTGACGCGGTTGGTGCAGTTTGTAGTGCAGCTGCCTACTGAGCTGGCGTCCTGGGTTCGAATCCCGGCAAGCACTTTTGGAATGAACTCAAATGTTTGTTCTTGGGTCATGGATCTTTATCTATGAATGTATTTATATATAATGTACCTATACCGTCGTCTAGTACCCATAGCACAAGAATTGCTTAGTTTGGGACTAGGTAGATTTGTGTAAGAAAGTCTTTCAATATTTATTGATTACATATACGACACCCATACCGATTCTAATGCATCACGACACAAAATGTCAGCCGAATGAAGGCGACTTAGCGGAAATCTTATTCATTACCCATTCGGTAATTTAATAATTAATTAACGATATGATGTAATGTGTATACTACTGTCCTTGTAGAGCGGACTCGACTGGACTACCAAAGAATACGACAGAGAAGAAACAAAAGCCGATTATTTGTTGGAGGCAACTTCAATAACGAACAGGTGGGAACAGCGGGAGAGCAAAAACCTTCACTATCGCGTCAAGTATATTCGGACGAAGATGCAGATGTTGGTGAAATACCTGCTGTTAAACACTTGAAAACAGCAAACATTACAAAGGAGACCACCCGTTTCAAATGTGGTCAATGCAGTTACGCTAGTGCCAATAAACAAAATTTAATGCACCACGAAAGAAAACACACCGGCGAGAAACCTTACAAATGTCCTCACTGCATTTACGCTAGTGCCCGTAAATGTCATTTAGTGGTCCATCTAAAAAGACACACCGGCGAGAAACCTTACAAATGCGCTCATTGCAATTACGCTAGCGCCCATAGATGTCATTTAATTAAACACGTAAGAAAACATACCGGCGAGAAACCTTACAAATGTACTCACTGCAGTTACGCTAGCGCCTATAAATATGAGTTAGTGGTCCATTTAAAAAAACACACAGGTGAGAAACCTTACAAATGCGCTCATTGTAGTTACGCTAGCGCCCATAAATTTCATTTAGTGGCCCATCTCAAAAATCACACTTACCAAAAACCTTACAAATGTTCTCACTGCAGTTTCGCTAGTGCCCGTAAATGGGATTTTGTGGTCCATTTAAAAAAACACACCGGCGAGAAACCTTACGAATGCACTCACTGCAGTTACGCTACTGCTCGTAAAAATAATTTAGTGGTCCATATAAAAAAACACACCGGCGAGAAACCTTACGAATGCACTCACTGCAGTTACGCTACTGCCTATAAAAGTGTGTTAGTTGGCCACCTAAAAAGACACACCGGCGAGAAACCTTACGAATGCACTCACTGCAGTTACGCTACTGCTCGTAAAAATAATTTAGTGGTCCATCTAACAAAACACACCGGCGAGAAACCTTACGAATGCACTCACTGCAGTTACGCTACTGCTCGTAAAAATAATTTAGTGGTCCATCTAAAAAAACACACCGGCGAGTAACCTTACGAATGCACTCACTGCAGTTACGCTACTGCCTATAAAAGTCTGTTAGTTGGCCACCTAAAAAAACACACCGGCGAGAAACCTTACGAATGCACTCACTGCAGTCACGCTACTGCCTATAAAAGTCTGTTAGTGGGCCACCTAAAAAACCACACCGGTGATAAAATTTACTAATGCTGTCACTGCAGTTACACTAGTAAAGGTCATTTAGCAGACCATCTTAGAACACACACCGGCGAGAAACCGCACAAATACCGTCACTGCAGTTACAATAGTGTCCGTAAAAGCAATTTACTTGCCCACGAAAGAAAACATGCTGGCAAATAAACTTACAATTGTGGCCCCTGCTGTTACCCGACAAGGTTGAAAGGGAACCACCTACTACTATAAGTGCAATGCCGTTAAACAATTCTAGTTCACCAGAAAAGTATTTATAACATGTGCATTGTCATTTAACGTGCGAGCCGACCTAAAATTTCGAACTCGCGACCAACGCAATAATTAAGTATTTTCTAGTTTTCCACTAACAGTATACTCACATTCGTTGTTTGCGTATATTCCTTATTCTGCGTATTTGCGTTGTTTAATGTTTCCTTTGTCATCTTCGCATGGCATTAAACTAAGCGAAAGCGGCTGATCTGACAGAGCGCACTCGGCTAGCGAGACCCGATGAAAAGCGAATTTGTTCTACGGTTTTCGGGCATACAATAGTTATACTTAAATACAAACTTACAGACAAAATGTGAAATATTCACCAAGGCTATAGAACACTCTAAAGCAGCCATTTTTTTTTAATTAGTTTTAAATGATTTTCCCTCTAAAACGTTTAATTTGGTCAGTAACTTATTTAATACTTTTATGGCATTTATGAAAGTTCTTCTTGTGTATATATTGCATTTTACGTATGGGTGGATCAACTTTTTCTTGTTGTTATTCTGCCTCGTCAGCCAGGAGACAAAGGTGATTAAACTGCTTAGAAAAGTGTTGATAAATAATATTGGTATTTTTAAGAGATATTCTAATAAATAATGGGCTTATAACTGCAGCAATTACAACGTTTTTGTTGAATATTGCCGCCGAAAATCGTAGTTTTATAGAGCAACCCAGGGGACATCACCATGGCAACAAGCAACAGAAAAAAGTTGATTGACCCTTATTACGGTAAGATAATATTCCATTTATATTGGGGTCTTACATTACTTTTTAGTGTAGATTTTTTAGTATAGTATTCCACATTGCTTTTGAGAAAAATAGATAGTTCTAAAATGTACATATTAGTGAAAGTTATAAAACCTTTTTCTTTTAATATAGTTCTTACTGATTCTGGATTGTTAACCCTTTGAACGCCAAGAGCCACTAAAGTGGTCGCGTGCTGTCGTGCCTACCACGCCAACAACCACTAAAGCGGTAATGGCCGACGCTGTAAAATCAATTTTCCTGCTGACATATAAGGTACGAGGGGCGTTCAATAAAAAGTGAGAATGAGTATGTTATAAACAACTTTTATTAAATGTCATTTTATTTTTCGACGTAGTCACCTTTTAGCATAATACACTTAGTATATCTTTTTTCTAAACTTAAAATTCCATTTTTAAAAAAGGCCTCATCTTGAGTACTTAAAAAATCTTGTACTGCAGCGACTACCGCGTCGTCGTCTTCAAATTTCTGGCCTCAGGTATTCTTTCAATCTCGGATATAGGTAGAAATCAGGGGGGGCGAGATCCGGTGAATACGGAGGATGCTCAAGGATATCGAACCCAGCATTACGGATTGCAGCCATTGCAACGGCGGACTTGTGTGCCGGGGCATTGTCCTGGTGGAACAGCACAACTTTCGAGAGTTTACCTCGCCGTTTTTCGCGGATCTCATTGCGCAATGTTGCTATTTGTTTAGCATATAAAGTGCCCGTAATAGTGACTCCATGCTCGAGATACTCAATCATTACTACCCCTTTATCATCCCAAAAAACAGAGCCCATGACCTTACCGGCAGATGGGCCCACCTTGAATTTCTTCGGAGTTGGAGATGATGGCCTTTTCCATGTCATAGACTGCAGTTTCGTTTCAGGGTCGTAATGGTGGAGCCATGTCTCGTCCATTGTTATAAATCGCGCCAGAAAAAGTTCCCGGTCTTGCTGTATCAGGTCCAAAGCTTCTTGACAAATCTCAACTCTAGTTTGTTTTTGCGTGTCAGTAAGCATTCTTGGTACCCAACGCGCAGATACCTTTTTCATACCCAAGCGTTCATGTAAAATATTATGCACGCTCCCCGTTGAAATCTTTACATGTTCAGCAATAAAACGAAAACCGTGACACGACGATCCGCCAAAACTAAGTTTTCGACTTTTTTCACAATTTCTTCAGTTAGTGCTGTAGTAGGGCGTCCGGAGCGGGGGTCGTCCATGGTCGATGTTCTTCCACGTCTAAATTCGGCGCACCAACGTGCGACTGTCGAATACGGAGGAGCATTAGACCGTAAAGTGTCCCGCAAATCTAAATTGACTTGGTCCGTAGAAAAAATTTTCAAACACAAGTATTTGATAACGGCGCGAAGTTCAATTTTCTCCATTTTCGCTAACGTACTCAATATCATTGCCAAGAAATGGCCGTATTTTTTTTTAAACAAAAAGCAGTTGAGTTTTTTTTTTCATAGCAATCAGCTAGATAGATTAACTTTACCGGCCAGTATTTAATTTCCTAATATTGAAAGAGTTTGCATCTCATTCTCACTTTTTATTGAACTCCCCTCGTATATTTTCGCTCTTTCTTTTTTCAACTATTGGCATATAAGCCACATTTTGGCATGGGAGGAAAAGCGTTCAAAAGGTTAATGTGGTAAATAGTGCGTATACACCTTTTTTGTAAAACAAAAGCAGACTGGACTTCTGTAGAATATCCCCAGTATATATTCCATAACTCAGCAATGGATAAATGTTTCCGAAGTATGCATTTCTTGTAATGTGTTCTGAACATGTTTCAGAAAGTAGCACTGACTCGATATTTTTTTTTTATTTGAGTTAATGTCGGATTTCCTATATCCTTCTATGTTTTCTTCTGCTCGATTTACATTTAGGGTTAGTTATACTATTAGGTAAAAACCCGCGCGTTATCGGCCCGACCTACAGTATCTACCCGCCGAAATACCATCTGACGAAACATTTCGACGAAAATTGAGAAACTTTTTATTGAAAAATCCATTTTATTTTGGATGTTATTTAGTTTTTAATGTCTTTCTGACGATCCCTTTTATAACTTGTTTAGGTAGTTTTTTACTCATAGTGACATACATTTGTGTTTTATCTGACATTGCATTTTAGGATTCTATTTTTAATGTTGTAGTAATGTTGGTGTATTTGACTTAATTGAATGATTACTATTAAATTTTGTTTCTATTGACGATCAAAATATCACAATTCATGTAGATTAACTTAGGATAATTAAAAATGTAATTTGTTATTACGAAATAAATAAACCTAAATCTATTTCTAATTTGCATGAGTTTGTTTTTACTCAGATTCACATTAAGATTCAGGATCAACAATTTTATGCAGAGTACAGTTAATATTACACTCGAGATCGGAAACTCTCTTCCTGCGCACCTTTTCCCTGAAAAATATAACTTAGATCTCTTCAAGTCGAGAGTGAATAGGCATCTCCTAGACTAGCATGCTTCATCTTAGGCCTCATCGTTACTCACCATCAGGTACGTTCGAGGTCAAATGTTTGTCAATCGCACATTAAAAAAAACCCAGGCAATATAGCGGTGGCGTGACCAAGACTAAATGGAGTTACTAGCCTCAAACCTGAACGGAATTGCAAAAGATGTCTACTTCAGCGACACCACCAGGAGAGTGGAGGGGGCATAAGCATTACGTAAAAAGCACGAGTGAGAAGATCCTTACAAGTGTCTAAAAGTGCCTCTGATCGGTGAGGATATCCGGGTAGTAAAGCCGTCAAACCTGCCTGTATTAATCTTATGGATGATTGTAGTCTATCATACATGAAGTCCGGTCACGGCTGATGTGATGTGGTCGGTCCATTACATAGATGATCTTCCACGTGATCTGGTCCCATCTAGCTTGCCCTCGAGGATGAGACGCTCTATGGAGTCATTTTTTTTCGCCTTTAAAAGTGGCCGAAAAGTTTTAACCTTTTGAGCGCCACAGTCGGCTGTGGCCGTCAACAAAAAATCGTGCCCCTGACGCCACGTCGGCCACAGCCGTCCAAATTTCAATGATCAAAAACTTTGTAATTCTAACCGCTACAAGTATTTTTCAATCCCTGTTGATTTTGGGGCACATCTTTTTTTTTACTCTGGCGTCAGTGGCACGGTAAATTGCTAGACCGCTTGGCGGTCAATAGGTTAAAATACGAGACGGATCTAAAGCGGACAGACGCTTTAGATTTGATTGACATTCTTCTGTATTATATAACACTGTATTTCTAGAAAATAAATCTATTGAATCTTTTATTAATGTGAGTTCATGAAAGAAAAATGAACCCGAAAAGAATTACAAATATAGCAAATGCAACGTCCGCAAAGCACAAATACTGAATCACGTAAAGACACACAGCGGTAAACATTGCGAATGTATGGGTACACTGCGGTGACGCGCTTTCTGCGCGGTTCTCAGCAATAGTTAGTAAGTGTGACATAACGTAACATACCAGCACCTCTGTCGTGCGCGACTCTTTCTCGCGCGAGATATTTATCTTTCTCTTTCTGTGCAATACTGTGAGAAAGTAACAGATGACACGACGCCGCGCGACAAGAGTTGCGAAGATTAATTGTGCTAGACGGGCTGGGGAGGTGAGTCCGTGAATGTCCCAGATCGCAGGTGTTTATGGCCCGAACCGAAGGTGAGGAAATGAAGTGAAATTAACTTTATTTTGCATGATATTAGGTTCATAATTCATAATTCTTTATTGCATTATCATGTAGTACATAAGATGTGACATTAAAAGGTTAAGTCCATAACATGAACCCTGTTAGGGCACAGCAATGCAGTTAGTAGTGGGTGTTAGCAGGTGCTTAATTAGGTACAGCGGAAGAGGTTTAAATACAATTGGTAACATTACATAATTAATATTGGAATTTCATTAAATATTTTTCACATCATTTCATAATAATTATTGTAACATAAATTATAATTTTACTTTATAAATTTTAATATACATATTTGCGATTTAATCTATTAAATAAATAGATAATATTAATTATTTAACCTATTGACATAAAATAAAATAAATGAATTTATTATAATTTTACTTTGGCAAGAGTTGATCATTTAAATATTCATCAATGGAATAATAACATTTGTTAATTAACAACTTTTTTAATTCCCTCTTAAATACTGTGTCTTTCGGTTCGTCTCTTAGTATCGCTGGCAATTTGTTTACTATTTGTATGCATCGGTAATAAGGGCCTTTCTTATACATCTCTAGTTTTGTAGCTGGTAATTCTAATTTAGTTGTATTGTTTCGTCTTTGTGATTTGAACACTTGCTTGGTAAACAAATTCGAGTGCTTCCTAACAAAAAGTGCCGCTTCCATAATGTAAATTGAAGGTAGTGTCAGGATTTGTAGCTTAACCTTTTGAGCGCCACAGTCGGCTGTGGCCGTCAACAAAAAATCGTGCCCCTGACGCCACGTCGGCCACAGCCGTCCAAATTTCAATGATCAAAAACTTTGTAATTCTAACCGCTACAAGTATTTTTCAATCCCTGTTGATTTTGGGGCACATCTTTTTTTTTTCTCTGGCGTCAGTGGCACGGTAAATTGCTAGACCGCTTGGCGGTCAATAGGTTAACAAAGTGCGGACGGCAGCTGTCTGGTACCTGCGTGTTGGTAAGTATTCGGATACATTTCTTTTGCATGACTAGTAGTTGGTGGACCTCGGCGCTGCCCCCCCAGAGAATCACACCGTACTGTAGCCATGCTTGCGCAAAAGCAAAATAAGCAGATAACGCAGTATGCATGTTTGTGTTGGATTTTAATACACATAAAGCGTATATAAAGCTTGATAATTTAGATTTTATGTGTTGGATATGTTATTTCCAATTTAAACTTGTATCAATTTTTATACCTAATAGTTTGAATTCATTAACTTCCTCTATTAATTTGTTATTTATTTGTAATGATATATGCAACGGCTTTTTTTGAATAGGTTTTAATTGAATAATTTTTGTTTTTTGAAGGTTAATTTCCAAGTTGTGTTCTTCAAGCCACTCTGTTATGTTTTGGGCTATTTCCGGTAGGCGTTCATTGCATTCCTCGCTGCTTGCGCAATTTAGCAGTACGGAGACGTCGTCGGCGAATATGACACTATTTGCATTTATAATTTTGGGCAGGTCATTGATGTAAGCCAGAAATAAGACACATCCGATTACGCTTCCCTGCGGAATTGAGCAGGTAGTTTTCCGTATTTGAGACGTTACGGCCTTTATTTCTCCCGAATTTTTATACAGCCAATCAATCTGCACACACTGCGTACGGTTTTGTAAATAAGATTTTAACCATTTATGCGCGTTTCCTCGAATGACCATACCGTAGAGTTTGGAAAGTAATACAGAGTGTGAAACTCGGTCGTAGGCTTTGGACATATCTAGGAGTAGCCCTACGGCATATTTTTTGGAGTTCAAAGATAAGAGTATTTCCTGAACATAATTATAGATTGCAAGTGTCGTAGATTGTCGTTTCCTAAATCCAAATTGGTTTTTATCAAAAATATCATATTTTTCAAAGAAATTATATATGCGATTTGTCATTGCTTTTTCAATTATTTTAGAAACACTTGGCAAAAGCGCAATAGGCCTATAGTGGTTCGGGTCATTTTTATTACCGCCTGGTTTTAAGATAGGTTTTATTTTAGTGGCCTTTAGTTTTTCCGGAAATACTCCTTCGCTAAACGATTGATTAATTAATAATTTTAGAGGCTCCACTAATTCAGCAGTACATAATTTAATTAATGCCGATGGAATGTTATCGAAACCAAAGCTCATACTGTTTTTCAACTGTCGGATTAAAGCGATTATTTCACCATCGGTTACATCATTAATTACAATGGAGTTTATTGTAGGCGTAATCACAGGGCGACCCATCGGCTGCGCAGGCGCGGGTGCGTCGCGAGAGCTACCCGCGGTCGCCAGCGATGATTCACCTACCGACGTGTTAAGATGGAGACCAATGGGCGGAGAGGAAAAGCAACTTTGAATTAAATATATTTATTAAATCTTGTTGAATCAAATTCAACATGTGATTAAACTGTTCTAAAATCGTTAGTACCAACCTAACACGTCAGACTAATGACAGCTGACAGAATCGATCGAGATGGATTCCCGATATAGATCATATTGTATCTGTACGACTTCCCTTTCAACATGGCTGCCTAGGCGCACGTCCCTTTGTCTCGGACAATTAAAATTTAATATGTTCATTGTGAATTACCTGTAAAACTGTGTGTAATCGTTAAAACTAGTGTACGAATTACAATAAACGCGAGTGTAAAATCAGTCAGTGTTTCATTATATTCAATATTGTCACGGACATTCCCACACCGGCACGAGCGAGGCGCTTGCAACGGCGTGGACAATCTACCGGTAAAGTATCGGTGCAATTGCTGTTGATTGAGATATCACAGCAGGTGGCCCAAATAACGTTCGCGTTGCCGATAGCAAGGCACCCGGCAGCGAGAACATCCCAGTAGAACGGCGGCGCGCGACACACGGGTCTGCTCGTGCGAGGCGGGTCGGCAGCGGGTGCGGCACCTAGGCGCTGCCCGACATCGACGGCGGCCACTGAGCGTGCGCTGCATTTCAATAAGTACATTTCTGTATATCGCGGACATTTATGTTGGCCGCATGAGGCGGATCGAATCAGCACGAATAAACCCAGAACTAAGCACGAGCTCAAGACGCAAGTTGAAGGGAGAAACGGCGTGTCAAGGACATCGCAGCGTCATCAAATCATCATTTAAACTTGTGTAAATTCAGTGCGCGAAAAGGCAATTTGCGTAGAAATAAGTTGTGGCTAAAAGTGAAAAGTGAATTCGCCGTGAAGGTCATTCGGTCGGTTGCAAGGTCAGTCGCCATTTTAACACCGCGTGCCCGCTTCACCGGAAGAGGCCCGGAGGACATTTTGGTTTAGCTGTCAATTTGTGTAAGCGTCACGGCTCCTGTCAAATCATTCAATTTAGTTTGTGGTCAAACGTCAATGTCAAAGCCTTTTGGTCCGATAGTCACTTTTCTCACGACAGGGCTTATTTCAACAGCTTTGGTTAGCGCTGAGATGCGTAACCTTTCAACTACCAGTTGATTGCAAATATCAATGCCTGCTCTTTTACTTTGGATTTGTTATCCATGATTGATGGATTAATGATTTTGATAATCAACACCATCCCATGCACGTATTTTCCTTTTAATAGTTATTGTTTTTAAACGAGGTTTAAAGTTAATTAAGTGAATTGCTTCAACTCAATTACTTATTGTTTTCATCACTTATTATAGTCAAGGATTATATATATATAATTAATAGTTTTTTTTATTATATTATATAAGCCTTTGTCAACAGTCATTGACTGTCTTGCTTTTCAGCATAGGCCTCCCCAAGATTCTTCCAAGCCGATCTGTCTCTTGCTGTTCTCCTCCATGTTGTTCCTGCTATTTTCTTTATGTCGTCTTCCCACCTCCGATTACACCGAACAACAGCCTGATAGAATATGTGGAGGAGTATACGTATCTAGGACAAATAATATCACCAAACGATCTCACAACAAAAGAAATCAATAATAGGATAACTATCGCTTGGAAGAAATACTGGTCCTTTAAGGAAATTATGAAAAACCCGGTAATTCAATTGAAAACTAAAAGAAAGGTATTTGATACGTGCATTCTACCGAGTATGACATATGGCTGCCAGACATGGAGTCTAACAGACCAAAATACTAAAGCTCTACAAACATGTCAACACAGTATGGAGAGAAGTATTCTTAATATTAAGTTACAAGACAAGGTTCGACTCAAAACCATAAGAAAAAGAACAAAAGTTACTGACATAACAAAATGTATCAAAAAACTGAAATGGAACTGGACAGGCCATCTTATAAGAACCAATAGGGAAAAATGGGCTAAAGATGTGATGGAGTGGTGCCCTAGGTACAACAAAAGAAGGCAAGGTGGTTAATTAATAGTTAATAAGTATTCAACATGTCAAGCCTACGTAAAGCGAAGGTACAATTCAGGTCTAAGTACCAAATATTAATAGATACCTTTGCGACGGTTTCAGACACCCGTCACTCGGTCACGGCCACCGTAGCAAAGCGACATTTTAATGCATATTATCCCCAGTTCCTAGAAGCCTATGAAACTATCCTGGGTGCGAGTCTCGAGGAGATCACAGCCGAGGAGCTGCAGGAGTACCAAACCCAATTCACGGAGGTCAACCGACTAATGGTACGCCTGGATGAGCAGACAGAGGCCGGCGAGGGTCCGAGTAAGCCAACATTTTCAAAGGTAAGCACAAAACTACCAGCAATAGAATTACCTCGCTTCACAGGGCTCGCTTCGGATTGGATGTCGTACTGGGACTTGTACAACTCGGTGGTACATAGTCGAGACATCGACGAAGCTGAAAAGCATTACTATTTGAGAGCATCATTGGATGGCGAAGCCCTCGCATTAGTTAGGCAGCTGCCTATGGATGGAGCAAGCTATTCAGTAGCCATATCGTACAACTATTAAGGGATCGCTATCAAAATAGTAGGTTACTCATTGATACCTACATTGGTCGTATTGTCAATCTACCAACAGTTCAGGGAACCGTTAACATACGATCAGCATTTTATGATCCACTGTCTGAAGCTATTCAGGCGCTGGATAAGCTGAAGCAGCCAGTCAAGGAGTGGTCATACTTGTTATTGTTCTTGGTGTTACAGAAACTCCCGGTTCGGATTCGAGCTCTCTTCGAGGAAAGATATGGAGGTGAACCGGAGACTCTGCCCACAATACACCAACTGCTGCAACTGCTGGATGAGCAGTGCCGCGTGCAGCAGAGTGTGGCGCCGGACGCAGCAGTCACGGCGAGAGCAGCAAGGCGATCTCCACCACCGCGAAGTCATCCAACCCCAGCGGTATCAAGGACACGGCAAGCGGGGAAGGTGATGACTGCGCAGACATCACCCGAGGAACAGGTGAATCAGTTCCAATGTATTTATTGTCACGGACAGGATCACAGCCTATACCGCTGCACCGAGTTCCTGCGGTTGGCAGGGCCAGCGCGTAGAACTTGGGCACGGAAGGAAGGTCTGTGCTATCGCTGCTTGAGACAACACTATGCTCGAGATTGTGCACAGCAGGGCTGGTGCGCTCAATGCGGTTCAGTACTGCATAACACGCTGTTGTGCAATGCGCCCACGGAGTCTCGGACTCAGGGTGTACCCGCACGGCGTCGTGATGAGCCGGCACCATCGACCTCTAGGGGGTACCAGCATCAAGCAACCCAACACAGGACTCATCATCAGGAGACTGATAAGTCAACATCGGGTGCTTCACAACAGGCACAAACAGCACGAACCTTACCGATTCAGACGGTAGGTCACGAACGAGGTAGTGTGCGAGGTCACTCTCCTTCTCCTTCTCCTCCAGGATCCCCAGCGACACCATCGCCGCCGCGGCGACCCATTGGACCTCAGCACCAGCACAACCCGAGACAGAGGGTTGGCGAGCGTGCGCGCCAGGCGCAGGAATCCTTTCAGTCACTGCGTTTCGGTCAATTCAAACCGGAGGACCAGTTATGAAAGGGTACTACTGTTGGTGCACTACCCATCACCATCTGCCCCACAGCGACGGTCATGGTGAAGGCAGGTGATGGTAGATATGTCAAGGTACGTTCACTCTTGGATACTGGAGCTAGTATATCAGTAATTAAACAATCGTTAGTCGCACGACTACGCCTGCACCAACAGTCAAATGGAATTAAAATTTATGGAGTAGGAAATCAGCGAGTACATAGTCCAGGAACTATGGTTAAAATGATTGTCAAACCTGTTGGGCGAACGGTCCCAATCATCAGTACGACTGCAATTGTCATGCATTCCTTGTCAGGAACTCTACCTAGTATTCATGCAGACTTCAAGGAACATTTGCAATCATCATCAATTCAGTTAGCAGATCATGAGTTCAATAAACCTACCGATGTGGATATCATTCTAGGAACTGATATATTGAACTATGTTTTAGATGGCTCAAAGATTGACACTAACATTCCAGGAGTATCAGCGTATGGGTCATGCTTCGGTCATGTCATCATGGGTGCCGTGCCACCGGAGTCATCGCCGGTTCAGCCAGCTGACGGGACGTCGGTCGAGGACTACGGGCTGCTGGCCACCAGGCTGGAGGAGGTGTTGGAGAAGTTCTGGGACGTCGAGGCGCCTCCGGCAGAACGTCCACCACATCCAGATCACGTGGAAGCTGAAAGGTTGTACGTTTCCACTACTAAACAAATGCCAGACGGCAAATATATGGTGAGGCTGCCATTATTATCAACCAGACCAGCGTTAGGCGAGTCAAGGAGCTTGGCCATACAGCGACTGCGCGCCTTGGAGCGCAAGATGGAAAAGAATCCAGTCTTCGCAGAAAAATATAAGGAATTCATGCGGGAGTATGAATCATTAGGTCATATGTCAATATCAACGTTTCAGTTCGATTCTGAACACTACGTGATTCCTCATCACGGTATATTCAAGAAGGGTGGGGATAAGATTCGTGTGGTGTTCGACGGATCAGCTAAGTCATCAACATCAGCGTCATTGAACCAATGCCTGCATTCAGGCCCTCCACTTCAGAACGATATTACGAAAATATTGTTGAATTTCAGACGTCACCAAATAGTATTTACCACGGACATCCGGATGATGTTCAGGCAGACCTGGATACATCCTGACGATAGGAAGTATCAACTGATTCTATGGCGGGACGATCCGTCCAAGGATATCAAGGTATACAATTTAAATACAAATACCTACGGATTAAGATCATCACCATTCATCGCCATCCGTACGCTGCAACGTCTGGCTGAAGACTGGGAGGTGACGCACCCCAACTCGCCAGCTGCACGTGTCATACGACGTGACGTATTCGTGGACGACATACTCACAGGTGCGGACTCACTCGTCGATGCTCAGGTACTCAAGGAGGAACTGATCGCACTCATGAAGAGCGCTCATTATGAACTTCGGAAGTGGTCATCAAATTCTCCGGATCTGTTAAAGGATTTACCAGATGATCATCATGAGCAACCTCATCTATTCGATACGGACGATCCCAGCTTCGTCAAGGTACTAGGCATTCGTTGGTGTCCGGTATCAGACTCATTATCATATCAGATCAACATACCGCTAGGACGGCCCGTTTCGAAACGGAGTATTCTTAGCACAATAGCAAGGCTATATGACCCTAATGGGTATTGTGCGGCTGTAGTTTTCAGATTCAAGGTATTCCTTCAGTCACTGTTTGTAGACGGTCTACAATGGGACGAACCTATCAGTCAATCTCAGTTGGATAATTGGAATGAACTTATCGAGGATTTGAACAATTTGTCATACTTACGCATTCCGAGATGTGTTACACTCCCGGACGCAGTCTCGTACTCGCTCCACGGCTTCGGAGACGCTTCGGAGTTAGGATTTGCTGCGAGTATATACCTCAGAACGGAGGACGCTCAAGGTAACGTCATGGTACGCTTAGTTATTTCAAAAACTCGTGTTGCTTCAAAGAAGACGAAGCAAACGATCCCGAAGCTAGAGCTGAGCGCGGCTCATCTAGTGTTCAAGCTACTCAATCATGTAGCAGAGTCATATGAAGACTCCATTCAGCTGGACTGCATCAACGCGTGGTCAGACAGCACAATTGTTTTGTCGTGGTTAAACTCAAAACCACACATGCTTCAGACGTTCGAGGCGAACAGGGTCCAGGATATCCAGAACTCGAAGCGCTGGATGACCTGGAGACACATCAGGTCAGAACTAAACCCCTCAGATGTAGCATCGCGTGGGATGTCAGCGAAGGATATTATCAACTGCGATCTATGGTGGTCGCCGAGTTGGTTACATTTGCCGGAGTCACAGTGGCCAAGGCTGACTGTCACAATGTCACCTAACTTGCCCGGTTTCAAGAAGTTGGTCAACACAGTCACTCCTGTAGAGTCATGGGAGGACTCGCTCCTGAATAGAGTAAGTTCATTCAGTAAGCTCATAAATATCACTTCATATGTCATAAGGTTTTGTCACAATGTCAAACTGCCCAAGGAGGCAAGGAATCTTCGGCCTACGCTGTCTCTCGAGGAGAATCGTGAAGCTAAAAGGCACTGGATAAGAAAAATCCAGATGGATCAATATCATGACGAGGTCATATTACTCAAAAAAGGTAAATTGGTTTGTAAATCACTACAGAAGCTCAGCGTCTTCGTCGACAAGGATCAGTTTATACGAGTCGGAGGCCGTCTCAAGAAATCAAATTTGCCAAATGAAGCAAAACATCAATATCTCATACCCAAGGATCACCGATGGACTCAGCTACTCATAGAACATTATCACAAGGTATATTGTCATTCACCTACTAACGCACTCATAGGATTGTTGCGTCGAGAATTTTGGATACCGTCTATTCGTCGCCAGGTGACGCGAGTGATTCATAACTGTATGTCATGTTTTAGATTTGATGCATCATCGCATCCACCATTTATGGCGGATCTGCCTGCCGACAGGGTCACGGCAGCCAGACCATTTTCTGGAGTCGCCACAGACTTCGCAGGCCCGTATCTTGTGAAGGCCAGTTTACTCAGAAACGCTAAATCAGTTAAAGCTTATCTGTGTGTTTTCATATGTCTAGGTACAAAGGCAGTTCACCTGGAGTTGGTGTCTGCATTGACGACCGAGGCGTTCGTCGGAGCATTCTCGAGGTTTGTCAGCAGGCGTGGTCTGCCCTCCCTCGTCAGATCGGATAGAGGTACCAATTTCACTTCTACTAATTCGTGTCTTAGAGACATCAATCGGTTTTTGCTAGATAACGAGGTTATTCTCAAGGACGAATTCCGTAGGCAAAATATACGCTGGGAATTTAACCCTCCTGGTGCACCGCACATGTCTGGCTTGGTCGAAGCAGCTGTTAAGAGTACAAAATTTCTGCTCAAGCGACAGGTGGGTGATAATATTTTGACCTTTGAGGAACTAACCACGTTGTTAACCAAAATAGAAGCTATTCTTAATTCACGCCCGTTGGTGCCCATGTCAGATGACCCATGTGACCTCGAGGTACTCACCCCAGGTCATTTCATTATAGGTCAACCTCTAGTGGCTGTCCCAGAGCCATCCTGGCAGGATATTAACATGTCGCGCTTGTCTCGGTTTCAAGTTATTCAAAAAATGTATCAATCAATTTGGTCTCGCTGGCATGTTGAATACCTATCTACCTTACAGTCACGTGCAAAATGGTTCAATCAAGTAGATAATATTCAGTTAGATGATTTAGTTTTTATCAAGGATGAAAACTCCCCTCCATTGCACTGGAGACGCGGTAGGGTCATTGAAGTGTATCGAGGCTCAGATAATATTGTCAGATCTGTCAAATTACGCACTCAGAGTGGTGAATTGATACGACCTGTGGTCAAATTATGTAAACTACCTATAGAGTCTCATTCAAGTAGCTAGGCACTGAATTGAACTCATTATAATATTTGTCATTAGGTCATGGACATAATCTGCTGTATCACTTTCATTTTTCATTTGTTTATTTGGATTACTGTTAATTAATGCGTTATGCGTCATTGCATATCACCGGCTATTGTTGTCATGCCTATCAATGTGAATATTGTATATCATTTCATGTATGTCATTTATCAGATCACGGTAATCTACCTCGGCTCGATCAATGTAGAGTCGAATGACTTCAGGATTTCAGTCATCTTTCTTCCTGGCCGGGCCCAGTAAATGTTGAATCAAATTCAACATGTGATTAAACTGTTCTAAAATCGTTAGTACCAACCTAACACGTCAGACTAATGACAGCTGACAGAATCGATCGAGATGGATTCCCGATATAGATCATATTGTATCTGTACGACTTCCCTTTCAACATGGCTGCCTAGGCGCACGTCCCTTTGTCTCGGACAATTAAAATTTAATATGTTCATTGTGAATTACCTGTAAAACTGTGTGTAATCGTTAAAACTAGTGTACGAATTACAATAAACGCGAGTGTAAAATCAGTCAGTGTTTCATTATATTCAATATTGTCACGGACATTCCCACACCGGCACGAGCGAGGCGCTTGCAACGGCGTGGACAATCTACCGGTAAAGTATCGGTGCAATTGCTGTTGATTGAGATATCACAGCAGGTGGCCCAAATAACGTTCGCGTTGCCGATAGCAAGGCACCCGGCAGCGAGAACATCCCAGTAGAACGGCGGCGCGCGACACACGGGTCTGCTCGTGCGAGGCGGGTCGGCAGCGGGTGCGGCACCTAGGCGCTGCCCGACATCGACGGCGGCCACTGAGCGTGCGCTGCATTTCAATAAGTACATTTCTGTATATCGCGGACAAATCTAACTTATTACAGTGGTGTCGACCGTATCTAGTATTTTAGAAAGAAAAAGAAGGGCCGACTGCTGCCCCGCAGTCGTATATAAGCTCTTTTAAAGAGACATCTAACGGCCATGCCGTGCACTAATTACTATATACATTAACTATGGACTTATAGCTACTTAGCTAGGTATATGGTATGCTAATAATCCGATAGATGGCGTTAGTGATTGCCATAGATCAGTAGCGCCATCTAATCCATTTATCGATACATCATATGTGATATTCTAGTGCAACTAAAAGTGTATATACTCAAGATGGCGCTGGCCTGGCAATCTTATGTTATACTTAACATATTCTGCCACCCCTTGAAATAACTATTCAGGCCTTTTAAGGCAAATAGGTATTTCAAAGAATAGACTTGGATATGTTTGTACTCTAAAAATGGCCAGAGCTCTTTTGTACTACTGTTGGACAAGCTGTGCTCATTCTTAGGTACATACCTTACCCACATACGAGTACCTTTACCGTTCATTACCTATTACCGTTCATTACCTATTACCAATGAAACAACAGGTGATAAACTTTTATTTGGCATAAACTTAAGAAACAGGTTATTGAAATTTAAATTGGAACTATACATGAATATAAACTTACGTAATTTAGGTACTACTTATCGTAAATATATTTAAATTTAGGTTGATACTGTCACAATAACAGGTTGCGGTTATTGGAGTTAAATTGTAGGTATAGGTTATTCGATCAAATGCAACGTGTTATAGTGACAAGGGAATAAGAAGTAGGTATTATAAAACGTGCCCTGTTAAGGGCAATGGACACAGATTATTAAACGCGCGTTGGATGTTTCCCTTGGCGGTTTTGATGATGGCCACCCTGGTGATGCCGTCGCGGCCCGGTTGCGTAGCGACGATCTTCCCCAGCCTCCACACGCACGGCGGGAGACGCTCTTCCCTCACCAGGACGACGGTGCCGACAGCGAGGCTCGGTCCTCGCGAGCTCCGCCATTTCGTCCGCTCCTGCAGCGTGCTGATGTAGTCGCGAGACCACCGCCTCCAGAAGTCCTGTGTGATTTGTTGGAGAAGTTGATAATGGGTTAATCGATTTTGCGGTACGTCGATATAATCTGCGTCTGGTAGCGAGGTCGGTGTCCTCTGCATTAAAAAGTGAGCTGGCGTGAGGACGGGATAGTCGGGACTGGAATTTGGTAAAGGACACAATGGTCTTGAATTTACTATAGATTCTACTTGAACTAATACTGTGACAAATTGTTCGTATGTTAACAATGCACGCCCTAGGACCCTTTTTAAGTGATGTTTACAAAGTTTTACAGAACTTTCCCATAATGACCCCATGTGAGGGGTGTATACAGGAATAAAATTCCATTTAATGCCCATGTCAGCACAATTTGATACTATTTCATGAGAACTGTCAAGTAGGTATTGTCTTAATTCTAACATATCATTATGAGCCCCGTGAAACGTGGTAGAATTGTCACTTACCAACTCGCTCGGTATACCTCTCCTGGCGATGAAGCGCCGCAGGGCTGCCATGAAATTGGCCGACTCCAATCAATTCAAGGTGAATGGCCTTTGTTGCAAAACAAATAAATACCGCGATATAACACTTATAGACCTTGTAACCACGTCCTGTTCTATCTCGGATATTATAAGGGCCCCCATAATCTACGCCCGTAATGCTAAAAGGGGGGGAGGGATTGGTCCTCGAGGGGGGCAAATTTCCCATAATTGGAGTAGTCATCTTGGGATTTGCTTTGAAACATGGAACACATTTATTTACGATTTTTGAAGCTAACATTCTACCTTTAGTGGGCCATACGCGCTCGCGTAAGGTTGAAAGTAATAACTGTGGGCCAGCGTGTAACATACGAACGTGTGCGTTTTGCATAAGCAATTTTGTGAATGTGTGTTCGTGACTAAGTATGAATGGGTGTTTTTTATCGTATGGGTACTGCGATAGACCAATTCGTCCGCCAACACGAATTAGTCCGTCTTTCATGAATGGATGCAATGATAATATTTTCGAGTTGTTAGGAACCGGTTTGTTATCTAGCAACAATTTATATTCGCGCGGAAAGGACTCCATTTGTGAATACTTGATCAAAATGTGATCTGAAAGTTTTAATTCATCAGGAGATAATGGCCCGGATAATTTTATGGCGGGACGCATTGTTCGTGTTTTGTTCTTGGTATTATACATAAATCGAAATATGTATGAAAGTACATGTGTGAGTTTTCTATCACTCGACCACCTGTGAAATAGGTATTGTAACGTGTCATTGGTTTGATTGCTTACAACCATGCTGTAAGTTACGTCTGTTTTGCCCTCCGGCGGCTGGTCCAGTGACGCCGTGCGAGTTGGCCATGTGTCAGCTGATTGGCTCAACCATGATGGCCCGTGCCACCATAACCTATTGTTCTGCAACTTGCTCGATTCTATCCCCCTCGAAATCTGGTCAGCTGGATTGTGTTCTGAACAAACCCAGCGCCAGTCGTCTTTGTTAGTTAGTGCTAATATTTTTGTTATTCGATTTTTTACGAAACAGGAGACATTTAAGTTATTATTTTTCATCCAGGCTAAAACGATGCTCGAATCTGACCAAAGAGTAACACTCGTTATATCGTACTTTAGAGCCCGTTTGATTTTATCTACGTGCGTGGCGAGTAGGAACCCCGACGAAAGCTCCATATTTGGTATTGTTTGTGGTTTTATTGGCCCTACTTTAGATTTTGAGTAAAGTAGGTGAACTTGAATATTACCTAAGTTGTCAATTGAACGAATATAAATGACACCGCCATAGGCCTTACTGCTACTGTCACAGAATCCGTGTATCTCGATTTTTACATGGTTAGGTATGACAGTACATCTTGGAATTTTTAATTGGTTTAAAATCGATAGATCGCGATAGATTTTATCCCATTCTTGAATTAAATCGGGCGTTAATTCTATATCCCAGTCTAACTTAATCTTAAAAAGCTTTTGGATAAATATTTTTGCTTTTATAACCACGTTCCCTGTTAGACTGAGTGGGTCAAAAATAGAAGAAATTACTCCTAGCACTTTTCTTTTGGTGATTGGTTTTGCAATTTTATTATCTTTTATTTGATACATCAACTCGTCAGTGTCACTAGACCAAGCCAAGCCGAGAACTTTGTGAGTGTGGTCCCCAAACTCGGTAAGAGCACTGTGTGTGTGTTGGTGTGTGTGTGACTTGGTTACCTTGTTCATGATGATTTCCGAGTTCGACTTCCACTTCCGAAGTTTGAAGTTAACTGCCCGGAGGATCTCGTTCACCTGTAAGGCCGTGTTAGCTACCTGGTCTGCAGAGTCCCCTCCGAAAATGAAGTCATCCATGTAAAACTGGTTCGCGATGGCCTCCGCCGCCGCCGGAAATGTATGTATATTTTCGTTTGATAATTGCAACAAACATCTTGTTGCAACGTGTGGTGCCGACTTGAGACCAAAACTCAAAGTAGTCAGCATGTAGACCTGGAGTCGTTGGTTTGGATTTTCTCGCCAATATATGCATTGGAGGGGATATTGACTAGGATTCAAATATATACATCTATACATTTTTTTTATATCTGCGTTTACAACATACCTATATGTTCTAAATCGTAAAAGTATATTAATGAGCTGGTCCTGCTTTATTGCGCCCTTGTATTGTATGTCATTTAACGAAACACCGTTATCACTACGGCAAGATCCGTCAAACACAATTCTCACAGGAGTACTTTGCGAATCACGGATAACCGCCTGGTGCGGCAAAAAATTGCATTGGCCTTCATAAATATCTTGCAATTTAATCATATGACCTACTTGTTCAAATTCACGCATAAACTTTACATATTTATCTTTGAAATCAGGGTTCCGAACTTGGACTCTAAATTTTTGAACCTCCGGTATGCTATGTGCCTAGATTTCCCTAATGCACTAGGTGGTGATTTTAATGGAAGTTCAACCACGAAGTTACCTTCAGAATTATGGGTGTGAGTATTTAAAAATATCTCCTCACATTGTTTTTCATCATAAGGTACATTCGGTTCGAAACCCTCTTCAATTTCCCAAAACTTTTGTAATTGGTTTTCGATTGTGATTTTACATTGAACTGACTGTACTATATAGGCTTTGACTGTACGGAACCAGTTACCACATATCCTAATCGCGTATTCTGCAAAGTAATGCCCGAGTCGAGTTTGTGCTGACCGATACATAACAATTCATAAAATCGCTCCGCGCCGATAATCATATCGATCTCGGTAGGTAAATAAAATTCCTTGTCCGCTAATTGATATTGGGATGGAATGTTTAAATGTTTTATTTCGCATAAATTAAAGTTAGTGTGGCAAATCGTGGGCACAATAAAGCAAGACAGCTTGGTTGTGTAGCTCTTGTCTAAGGAATGTAATGTTATGTTACCATAATTTAATAAGTTCGTTACGCTATTATTAAAACCTATTACCTTTAAGTTATGTTGTGATTTAGTAAGTTGTAGTTTATTAAATGCACTTTCGGTGATAAAGTTTGACTGTGACGCAGAGTCAAGCAAAACTTTTAACTTATGGAGCTGACTGTACTTGTCCATGACTAATACTTGGGCGGTTGGAAGAATTACTGTTTTATTTGGAATAATTGGCCGTGTTTGGTTATCGATTTGAGCCTTATAATTAAGTGTAGTCTCGATCTGACTACGGGATGAGCTTGGTTGCTCGTTGGTAAAAGTTGTGTTTGGAAAATTTGGTTGATGTGTGTTATTTGGGTCCACAATAGGTTTGTGTAGCAACGTATGATGCTTGCCTTTGCATAAACGACACGTACTGGCCCTGCAGTTAGCTAAAATGTGAGTCCCGGACAAACAATTAAAGCATAAACGTAATCTGTTTACGGTTCGGATTCGCGCGCTAACACTTAGCGTACTAAACTTTTGGCATTGGTTAATATAATGTGCACTTGAACAATAAGGACATTGATTTGGTTTAAAATGTTTAGAGGTTACCTTGATAGTTTCGGACGTGGTTACCATGGCCTTCTTGGAGTCGATGCCGGCGTCCGACTGTGCTACTGGGCCGGCTGCTGCTTCCAGCCGGTCAGCTCGGTTTCTCAGGAACGTTCGAAATTCCTGCAACGAAGGCAATTTCCTTGAATCGATACTACTCTCCCATTTAGATCTTAAGTGACTATCTAACTTGTTTGCTAGAACATAAATGATCATTAGGTCCCAATTTTCTGTGGGTACGCTTAGTGACCGTAGGGACCTCAAGTGTTTTGAAATATTATCGTTGAGACCTCTGAGGCCCGAAGGAGTTGATGCGACGGATTCTATTTCGAAGAGTGCTCGCATGTGGTTGGATACAAGACGTCGTGGGTTATTATACCGCTCACAAAGCATTTGCCACGCCAGCGCATACCCCTCGTCGGAGAAATCGAGTGAACTAATCACCTCCAATGCGCCGTCTTGTAAACAACTGCGTAGGTATTTATATTTGACAATCGGAGGCAAGTTACCTTGGTTGACTAGGGCATCAAAAGTGTCTCTAAACTGCAACCACTGGGTCAGATCACCTGAATAACTAGGCAGATTGATTTCTGGATACTTTATCGACTCACTGAGGGCTGGCTGTGGTTTGTTATCACTTAATACAGGCTGTTGCTCCTGTTGTACCATTACCTTGCCCTTGGCGGTAAGTCGATAAAATATATTTTCAAAAGACTCACGCTCGGCTGCCTGCGCGTCGATGTCATCAGACTCGCTGCACAATGTCTCGACCCTATCCTGTATGCTAGAAAATTCTTTATATAATATTGGTAATTGTTCTAACCTTAGTTTTATATCCACTATTGTTTCAGCTGTTAAATTACGTACATCTACTTGATCAATGAATTTTTTAAATAGGGTTAACTTTCTCTTACATACACCACGCTTACATTTATATTTCTTTAACTCTTCTTCTACTGCATCTTGGTAATTACTACCGTCTGAATGTTCAGAGTCACTCATTTTATAATTTAATAGGTACAATTGCAAATATTAATTGGAAGGGAGAATGGATTTGTAAAGGAATTGCCAGCTCACTTGCCTGCTCGTATATAGCGCTGTCCTTGTAGATCGATTGCCTCTTCTTCTTCTCCTCGGTACCACCCACGTGGTCCGACGGATTGGTTGATACGGTCGCGAAATCTCGCGCGGCACCACACACGTGGCGCGCTTTTTCGTGTTGTCAGCGAGATCTCCTTCGCGGCACCACAGACGGTGCGCCGGCGCCGACTCTTCTCACGGTACCACCCACGTGGCACGTGGTCATACAGCGCTGGCGAAGTTTAGCGCCGCGTTCGCTGCGTGCCTCGTTCCGATGCCCAATGATCACCCAACTGCCTTAAAAGGGCGTGTACAGCGTCGTCGTCGTAATCCCACCGCCTTGCTTCTGCGGCCGGAATGCAATCTCGATGCGCGCTGTAGATGCAAATGGCCGATGCGTCGCGGTGATTTTACTGGCGGATCGACACCAATTACTGACAATTACTTTAAATTTACTTCGCGGGGTCACCATATGTTAAGATGGAGACCAATGGGCGGAGAGGAAAAGCAACTTTGAATTAAATATATTTATTAAATCTAACTTATTACAGTGGTGTCGACCGGATCTAGTATTTTAGAAAGAAAAAGAAGGGCCGACTGCTGCCCCGCAGTCGTATATAAGCTCTTTTAAAGAGACATCTAACGGCCATGCCGTGCACTAATTACTATATACATTAACTATGGACTTATAGCTACTTAGCTAGGTATATGGTATGCTAATAATCCGATAGATGGCGTTAGTGATTGCCATAGATCAGTAGCGCCATCTAATCCATTTATCGATACATCATATGTGATATTCTAGTGCAACTAAAAGTGTATATACACAAGATGGCGCTGGCCTGGCAATCTTATGTTATACTTAACACGACGCAAAGTGTTCGTTGAAAGTATTTGCAATTCGCTTGGGCGTTTCTATAATGATGTCGTTAATTTTTAGGCTCATGTTTTGGTGCTGAGAATTTTTGTTGTGGGTTGTAGTGTTTTTTATTATGGTCCACATTGTTTTTATTTTGTTTTTAGATTGTTGGATTTGCCTAGTATAGTTCAGTTTTTTTGATGATTTGACTCATTTTTTTAGTATTTTATCGTATTTTTTACAGTAAGTTATAAAGCCTTTATTTTTAGTGTAATTTCTAGCAATTCTAAGGAATCTTTTATTTTTACATGACTTTTTTATCCCAACGGTTATCCATGGTTTTTTATTGTTTTTGTTAGTTATTTTTATTCGTCTAATTGGTATGTATTTTGTGAGTATTTGTTGTAGTGTGCTATGAAAAATATTATAGTTAGAGTTTACGTTATTACTTGGTAGTATGATATCGTTCCAGTTTATATTTTTAAGACCATCTTTAAAATTTTGCATATTTTTCTGACTAAATATTCGTTTAAAAGTATACAATTTCGTATTTTCCGTTGGCGCATTGTGTGTTTCGTAGGTAAATATAATGCTATTGTGGTCAGAGATACCGTTATCTTCGACATTCACTGTGTAGTCAGTTTTATTTGTGAATAGGAGATCAATACAGGTGGAAGAGGTGCTATTTTCTCTGGTAGGTTTTTGTACAGCTTGCCTTAGGTTACACGTTAACATTGTATTTAAAAGGGTTTGTGAAGTTGTTGAATTAATTTGTACATTTATATTAAAGTCTCCTCCAACAATTATTTGCATTTTTTGCTGTTTTAACTTAATTTTAGATATAATTTTCGATAATATTTCGAAAAACGAATCAATATTCCTATCGGCCCTATAAATGTTTATAATGCAAATATTGTATTTAGGAATCTCAATTGCACAACACTCAACTACGAATTCCACAGATAGTTCCGTAATGTCCGTCCGTTCGACATATTCGATGCCATCCTGTACCAGAATCGCCACTCCACCGCCTAGGTGTTCGCATCGATAATTTAAGATTATTAATAAACGGTTCATTAAGTTAAGATTATTAATAAACACGTACATTAGGGTATCACCATAGAGTAAGGAATTGATCTATGGTATCACTAAAATTCACCGAATCACGGCATGTAAACAATAATCTTAGGTCTATTTACTTATAATCTAGGTAGGTATACACTTGTTGATGAGCTCCTTTTTAGAGTATTTTTAAACATTACAAATGATAAGCGACAAGTTAGTTGAAGGAACTTACAGTTTATTACGATATTGTGATCGTGTGAAAATGTAAATACACGGAAGAGAAAGTATTCCATGAAGTTTAAAGTAAGGCCTGCATGATTCAACAGTTTTGAGTTTTAATATATAGCTTGTATACACTTCTTCTGCATTGTAAATACACTGTCAATATCGGGAGATCTGCCCCACATAGTTATTCCGTACTGAAGTATTGAGTGTATAATATCCATTGTAAGAAATTAGAGCTGCTTTAGAATCGTCTAGACTTCTTCTTAGTGCAAAGACAAAACGATTGATTGACTCTAGAATAGAGGTACATAAATATGCTAATATCATTTAATGCAATGTTCTCTTGCTCTGACTGTCTTTGGTGTACTAAATGTTTAATTATTTAAATACATAAATGAGACATGACATGATGCTTACGAATCGCCGTCTTTTATTTTATAACCCACAGATACCTCACCATACAGATATCACCATTAGTAACCGACATACAAAGTGCAAAGTTAACGCAACTAATCACGTTTATTGTATGGGAGCCCCACATAAATATTTATGGAGAGAGATCATGATTTCAGGAACAATCGTAGTGCACGATCGTCATTTGTTTTGTAGTCGTTTGTTTGCCCGCGGCGCCATGTCAGTCTGGCGCCATCTGTTTCCTTAATTTCCTTTATCCTCTCATCACACCGAAACGGATGCACAAATGTTAACCAATTATGGTAAAGGAAAAGATGGATACAGGATACTTTTTATCCGTCAACTGTAAAGAAAAATGTACGCGGACGAAGTTGCGGGAACTGTCACACCACAAAGTGAGTCAGCTTGTATGGTTTGACATCTCATTTGCCTGGAAGAGTTAGCGTGGTTTGACTAATATAGTGCCTTAGTGGTTCCGAATAGTCGGCTTTCCCGACTAATCTGCCCAACTCTACTTTCTTGTAGGTGATTCGATAAGCCCTTGGGGCCCAAGGGCTAATTGAATCTGCCCAGGGCTTGGCTGTTAATCGTAAAGCCCGTTCCACACCTTCGATCCTATCCTATCGGATCGGAAAGTACAACGGCTATTAAACCCGCTCCAGACCTTCCGATCCGATCCGATTTATCGGAAGAAATCGGATAATGTGTAGTGTCTTAGGTCCTAACTATTGCACTATGATTGCACTACACATTATACGATTTCCTAACAATTACGCTACATATTATCCGATAAGTAGGATCGGATCGGGTAGGATCGGAAGGTCTGGAACGGGTTTTAGGATTGCCGATAAATCGCATAGGATCGAAGGTGTGAAACGGGTTTAAGTCGCTGTGTTCTGGTGCTATTGAGGCAAGCTAGCTGTGGCGTATTTACGGCATCAAATAAAGAGATGCTTAGCTTACTTTTATACCGGCCTAACATTATTGTCGAGATAAGATGCCATCCTTGTTTAATTTACTTATTAAATAAAGGACGTCTACTCGTTTCGCCCTGTCTGGGCAAGAGTGAATTAGTTGTTTGTGGTTCAGTTCTGTCACAGAATAAAGACACTAGTTCTGTTCAGTTCAGTTTCAGTTGGCTACTTGTCACTGTCAAACGCCGTCAAAAGGAATATAATCACTTTCTTCGAAAGAGAATATAATATACTGCCATTTTCGGCTTAAAAATAATAATAAAGAGAATATAATCCCTAAACGGTCTATTTTATACGTTTATAACGTCGCCGAGGGACGCGCGTGTATGTTTCTCATTCTGGTGTCTTGTTTTTAATTTTAACTAATTGCTACAATGATTGACGCCGCGGCTAACGATGCACTGGACGCGCTGGCGGCTTGTCCCTGCTGCCTCCTGGGCCCTCAGCAGCGCTGTCTGAAGACGCCGTACACCCATCTAAACAACACCGAGATATATTCAGATATGCTGAAAGAATGCTTCAATATTCAGGTAAATTAAGATTTCTTTGACTTAGCAATACGACGTTAATCAAGAGTGGTTATGTCTACAAATTCCTTAAAATTTACGTTCAAATTTTAGTATTCAAGTGACCTTGACAATTTGTAGTTATACTATTTATTTTGTCTTATTCACATACAGATACTGAAATAATCAAAAAGTTTTACCAGGACTTAAACAAAACAATACAGACCCATGGTCACAAAAATATTATAGTGATGGGTGATCTAAATGGTCAAATTGGAGAGCGCCAATGGGATGAAGATGCAATTATAGGACCCTATACATACAGCTCAAAAACTAGAAGTAGGAATGGAAGAATGCTGGTAAACTTTGCTATGGAAAATAACCTGACTATATTAAACTCTATGTTCAAGAAAAAGAAAAACAGAATGTGGACATGGCTATCTCCCGACGGTAAATCTAAAAACCAAATTGATTTTATAATGACCAATAAACCCAAATGTTTCCTGGATATGAATGTCATTAATAACTTAAACTTCAACACCAACCATCGCATGGTCCGAGCTGAAATGAGGTCATCACAACCTAAGAATCCAAGGCCGATTATAAATCCAGAGAATATTAAATCTAACATCCATTTAATAGACCAAATAGCTAATTCACTAAACCTAAAACTACAGGAATACAAAAGTGAAACAAAAGATGCCGATATACAAGAAAAATACAACTGGTTGGAAAGTACAATCACAAACACTACTAAACAATATAACACCAAGAAAGCAGATTCAAATAAATGGATGACAACCAAAACTATCAGCCTTCTTGAAGAAAGAGCCGCTTTAATAAATACAAAAACTATAGACATTAATCGGAGGGAAATAGCAAGAATTAGCAAAGAAATAAATGAAAACATAAGAAAAGATAGAAGATTACATCGACTGGAAACAATAGAGAGACATATCAAGCAGACTGGTGGAATAAAAAAGGCATACAAAGAACTGACCAACAAAAAAGAATGGATAGTCAAGATGGAAAACAGTAAGGGGACTAAAAGGACTGGCAGACAAGAAATATTAAAGATCGCTACAACTTACTACACGGAATTATACCAAAACAACACAACTTATAGAGAAGTAGACTTGATTGAAAATGTAATGGTACCTTCCATCATGCAAGAAGAAATTGTAAAAGCTATTGACACCCAAAAGAAAGATAAAGCTCCTGGACCAGACGGCATATGTAACGAAATATTAAAACAAACGAAACCTATAATAACACCTATACTCACAGATATATTCAACACTGTTTTAAACACGGAAGTCATCCCAAAACAATGGACTGAGTCAAACATAATCCTCATGTTTAAAAAAGGCAACCACTGCGACATTGGAAACTACAGACCCATCAGTTTAATGTCCAATATATACAAGACCTTTGCAAAGATTATATTAAAACGAATAGAAAGAAAATTGGACGAACAGCAACCAATAGAACAGGCAGGATTCCGCAGAGACTTTTCTGTACTAGACCACATCCATACTGTAAGACAAATTATAGAGAAATATGCAGAATACCAACTAACATACTACCTAGCCTTTATCGATTATAGTAAAGCGTTCGATTCCTTAATACATACAAAAATCTGGGAAGCATTAAGGGACCAAGGAATAGAACATAAATACATAAGAATTATAAAGAATATCTACAAACACAGCTCAGCATGCATTCAGCTAGAAAAGAAAGGCAATATGTTCCAAATACAAAAAGGCGTGAGGCAGGGGGACCCCCTCTCACCAACACTATTCTTAGCAGTATTAGAAATGATTTTCAGGAGCCTCGAATGGGAAGACTTGGGTATAAGCATAGATGGCCGCACATTAACGCACTTAAGATTCGCAGACGACATTGTGCTATTTGCGAAAACATCAGTGGATCTGAATAAGATGATTAACGATCTAGCATCAGAAAGTGCAAAAGCAGGACTGAAACTAAACCCGGAAAAAACTAAAATTATGACTAATGGCAACAAAGATCCTGTAACAGTGGACCAGACTCAGATCTCCTACACTGAAGAATATATATATCTTGGGCAACTGATGTCTCCAAAAGACAACATAAATAAAGAAGTAGAAAGAAGAATAGCGAACAGTTGGAAGAAATACTGGGGACTAAAGGAAGTGATGAAAGACAAGAACTTACACATAACAACTAAAAGTAAACTATTTAATACATGCATCCTGCCAGTGTTAGGATATGGAAGTGAAACATGGGCTCTAACTAAAGACATATCAAATAGACTCTCCATATGCCAGCATGCAATGGAAAGGAGTATGGTAGGAATCAGAAGAATAGATAAAGTAAGGAACAGCAGCATCAGACACAAGACTAAAGTTCAGGATATAACTCGGAAAATTAGAAGACAAAAATGGAAATGGGCTGGACACATGGTTAGAGGAAAAGACAAATGGAGCAAAGTAGTCACGCAATGGTACCCAAGGAATGGAAAAAGGAAGAGAGGTAGACCACTGCGACGGTGGGATGACGACATAAGACAGGTCGCGGGAATAACATGGGGTAGAGTGGCCATAGAAAGGCCAGAATGGAGAAGATTGGAGGAGGCCTTTGCCACCTGGCAAACGGACATGCAAAAATTAAAAAAAAGGGATATATACGAATAAAAAGAAAAAATAATGAAACAAAAAAAAATAAATGGAAATAATCATTGGGGAATATATATAAAAAAAAAAAAAAAAAAAAAAAAAAAAATGTCCGATAGAAGGCTTAAATAATAATAATAATAATAATAATATTCACATACCCTCTCTCTCTCTGTTCATTATGTCCTTAACATCGTCACAATACTTTTAAGTATAGTAGCTTTGTTAATAATTTATAGGTTGTTAAGCTTAAGAAAAAATTTGGTTGACCAGTGCATACAATTGCAGTCCAGTTTGATTTTATAATGGGTGTCAACCCTGGATTAATCCCATTATAAACCTATTTTGCACTACACAAACTTTTTAAATAACTAAATATTGTCTTTAACTTGCAGCTAGATGTACCCAGTGATGAGTGTGGCATCTGTGAGGAGTGCGTGGTGCGCCTGCGAGACGCCAGCCTCTTCAAGCGGCAAGTGCACCGCAGCCAGCGGGAGCTGCAGGAGCGGCTGGCCAGAGCTATTAAAATCATAGGTAAATTTCACTCTATATTATGACATGAAAGTTCAAAATGACAATCCAAAGTATTTTCAAGAGTTCATTTACAATTATTAAGATAATTATTGTTGGTTTTGTTGTCTGTTGTTATAGAAGAAGCACCTCCTACAGTGGTGAAGATGGAGATAGCTGATGAGGACGGGACAAGTGATAACTTGTCAGGTCAGTGTCAACATAAACACACCAGCTAACTTAAACTAGTACTATTCAATATCATAAGTAATGTGTATCAGGTAAAAAGTTGTAGCTTGTAGTTATAGTATCATTAGAGTATTTAAGAGTTTTGTTTTTATTTCAGGTGAAGTACGCCCAGACGAGATGTCCAGTGCTGGCGGTGAGGGCGAGGGCGCTGCGTTATGTGAGTACCGAGTTTCTTTTTGTATTCGTAACAACTGTGCGACACTTTCTCGCGCGAGAAATATTACCTATCTCTTTCTTGGCTGCACTGTGAGAGAGTGATGGGCGATGACATGTCGCGTGACAAGAGTTGTGAAACGTAGTTGTGCTAGTTGGACTGGTAAACTCAAAGTAATGATATAATTTCTACATGGTTACTTATTAACGTTTAACTTTGCTATAGGTGAAGAACCTGATGTCAAATCTGAGGTAGCGGACGACGATGGACCGAGTGACAACTCGTTAGGTGAGTACACATAGAGTTGTCTAGCAGGTACTTAACGTTTATCAGCTGTTTAACAGTAGTGTTATTGCTTCAGGCGAGCCGGAGACGGCGCGCGAATCGGCGAGCGACGAGGACCCGATATCACGTGAGTCACACACATACATACCTCGGGACTTAAGAGCAGGAATACTTTTTGTACAAGAGAATAGACCGTTCAATGCAAGGACTGGTAAATACTCATGAGGGTTCAATTTCAGTTTTAAAAATAAAGAAATACATTTATTCCTGACGTGACCATAAAACAAATACAAACATAAAGTGACAAAAAAATAAAATATAAAACAATAGGCAACTAAGTATAATATTTGTCAGGGTATACGTCAATGATACATCAGATTCACTTCAAGACTGTTTATTAAAGACCTCATTACATGTAGGGTCGGTGCACATACATATATCAGACTACCCGACATCTCTCCTCTTAACAAAAAATAAAACATTCTTGCGACAGTAATCATTATTACAAACATGCATACTTCACTAAGTAGTGTAAAACAATTGTAGATCATGATAAACAATTATTACATAGTAAACTTGTTTTAAACATGTTTACACACCTGATAACAATTATATATTATAAACAAGCTTGCACAAACAACTTAATATCATTAATTATAAACATGCATTTTTAAATAGGCTCTTAAACATATCTATGATACTGCATAAATTGTAAAGAAACTGTAATCAATACTTACATCTATTTTTATTTTATCAATATATACATGCCAATGACAACAATAACAACTACGAAACAGGCAAATTAAACTTTGTCATTGAAGACACCGTCTGTTCTTCATTTTGAAATGATTATGAACCTTATCAGTTATCACAAAGTAATAAATCCTATGGGATTGGGTGTACTTATTCAATAACATTACATATGTGACATTTACATTTATAGGAATAATATTCGACATATTATGGTATACATTTAGAAGTAGATGCATAAAGGTCTTTGAGTATTTAATGACAGGAGATGCCATGGACGGGCGACCCCCTCCGGCAAAATAACTGGTCAACTGGTCAAGCACGTTATATAAAACTACTTGAAGTCGCTTCACCGCCATTTTGCATTGATCTGTGTCGCGTGACACTTCTCTCCAAAAATGGTGAATTATGCAGATATTTTCTTGTAAAAGGCGATATGACAGCTCAAATATGTAACAAGATCGCGTTTCCTATCACAGGTAAGCATTTTTACGAAGTATTAAATGTGTATTAAAGTACAATCACCATTTAAAGAAAAAAACCGTTGCGATACGTAAACGACAGAAAAATGTAAACATAAAACGGTGGTACAGGGGCGAGGGATGTGACAAAGTCAAAACCGCGACTCAACATTTGAATGAATCATTCATTCATTCGATCACTGCAGTTCGTTTAATAGTAAGTATTACAACTTTGGTTCCAGTACATAACATGTTCTACTGTATTTACAGTTTGCATTTACATTTGACACTTAATAATAAGAGATATTTTAATGAAAATAGTTAATCAAATACATAATTTAAGTATTCCGTGACTGAGTTAAAACTTTTCTCTATTAGCCATTTATTATCCATTTCTTAAATTTATTACTATCGAGTTCCCTACAGAACTTGGGCAGTTTGTTGTAAATTATGATAGCCTGATAGGCCACATTTTTCCTATTTTATTTTATTTTATATGTGGTAATTCTAATTAAATTAATAACAATTTGTTTTATTGTTTTCTCTTTACTCATTCTTTACTCATATCTTTAAATCACTTTATATGTCGTTTCATATAATCACCTTTATAAAATAAATTAGTTAAAAAATTAGTCTGAATGACAGTTGTTTTCAGTGCCCATTCAAAGCATCCTGCGTGAACATCTACTAAAATTGTCATTTCATGCAAACGGTTCTTTGTTCTGTGACGATCTGTGAATCTCTAATATTAGATCCATGGACGCTCACACAATTTGCACATAGCTATCAGCTCCAAAATGGCGAAAATGCAGTGGTTTCATTTTAGCAACGACAATATGAAGTCGAGTGTACTTGTTTTAGAAGTCAGTGATTGTTTAAGCCCGAAACAACCGCGGGCGATAGTTTTATTTCACAGTTTAGTTATGCGAGAGTGATAAGGACACAATAAATATAGACAGATATACATAGAAACAAATATATTTATTGGATTACGTCTTCAATATACAGAAATTACACTTTTCAAATTTCACAATAAATAGTAACCTATAAGACAATTCAGTTCATTCATTAAAATGATTTGACTCATTCTTCATATGTGTCCCATCACTATGTTTTTCTTATGTATGCTGCACAGTTACGTGAAAACTGTATCTGTGTGTATGTAATTTTTGATGTGTTGAATTTTGCCGTAGTGTGCGTTTATCGCAACAGCAAAATTTGTGTCTGTTGAGTTATTCGACTTTTGGTGGTGTGCTGTACGTGTTTACCTCGCCCCCCGCTAAAATTGGCGAAAAAAATTGTTCGAAGAGTTTACGTTATGACATCTCCATTTGTCTATGCTCTAAGATAAAGGTATATTTTAAATAATATAATAACTATTGTACAAATTTTATTTTATGTTTTAAATATTTCATGTAATTAAATTATAATCAATCATTACCTTGACAATAACTTCTAGCCTTTAATACCTCAACATTATTTTACATCAGGAATAAACAACCTTAATTGATATAGATATGTACTGGATCTAGGGTTTATTTATTCCGCCAGCATCTTAACTTCAGTCTGTCCAATTGTTCGTACAACTCTCTGCACTGCTCACCCACAATATGTAGCAATATATTTATTTGTATGGCAGGTGTCTTTTTGGATAATTCACACGCGTCGAAATATATTTTAAAGCCTTTACTCCACTTGGACCAACTGTCACTCACGCTACCACTTGTAATGTTTATCAAACTATGATCGTAACAAAACGGTGACGGGGGCGATAACACTGTTTCCATTTTAAATCAGATTGAAGGCTATGCTCCTCACTATAACAATCCAAATCACTGTTATTGGCTTTATGTTCTAGCTATAAGCATTGTTATATCTGTTCTGTAATGCTGTTGATGTTCCAAATCTAAATATTAATACGGTTAATAGAGACTAAAGTACTATGTGTGACCTTACAAACGGTCCGGTAGTTTTGAATTTTTGATATGTTGTCTAGGATGGTTAGTCAGTGCTTAAAATGCAAAATGCACAATTCCCCCCCCTCCGCGCCCGCCGCCATATTGAAAAAACCGGCACTCTCTTCATATTTTTGCCCATATCTTCCTTTAGGAGCATTTTAGCTAGAAGAAAGCATCGACAATGTTATAGAGAGTTAAATTTACTACATTCTCCATTTTATATTTTTTTTCTAGGACAGATAGTTACGGAGATATCCACATTAAAAAAAACGTAAAAAATCGCAGTTTCCTACTGAAAAACAAACTTCTGGATTATATCTTCGTTTAGGAGCATTTTAGCTACAACAAAGCTTGGGCAATGTTGTAGAGAATTAAATTTACTATAATTTACACTTCAAATTTTGTTTCAAGGACGGTTAGTTACGGAGATATGCACATTTAAAAAACAGGAAAAGTCGAATTTTCCGAAAATTTCTCAAAATTCTTGGTTTAGAACGCTGTCATTCAGTTATGGACTAGTCTAGGACAAATTAAAACATGTAGGAAATATAATTGCTTTTAAAACTCATGTCCATTTTTACATACATTTTCTGAAAATGTGACTTTATTTTTTACATATCTCCGTAACTATCTGTCCTAGAAACAAAATTTGAAATGTAAATTATAGTAAATTTAATTTTCTACAAAATTGCCCAAGCACTGTTCTAGCTAAAATGCTCCTAAACGAAGATATAATCCAGAAGTTTGTTTTAGAGTTGGAAATTGCAATTTCTTAAGTTTTTTTAAATGTGCATATCTCCGTAACTATCTGTCCTAGAAACAAAAATGGAAAATGTAGTAAATTTAACTCTCTATAACATTGTCGATGCTTTCTTCTAGCTAAAATGCTCCTAAAGGAAGATATGAGCAAAAATATGAAGAGAGTGCCGGTTTTTACAATATAGCGGCGGGCGCTATATTGTAAAAACCGGCTAATTCAACCCCTGAAAGGGAGAAATGTGGTGACAAAGTCTGAAAATCAGCATGGGTATTGTTTTTATGGTTTATCGGGTCGCTGATTACGAAAACCGCAACGATTTTAAAATCCAACGTGGCGGGCGTGAGTTACCATCTCCCCTGTTGGGGTGAAATGGGGTTGAAATGTCTAAATATTAAACCGCTGGTTCTAAAGTGTTCAAATTTGGCACCTAGGTTTCTTATAATGTATAGGGGTGCACAAAGAAATGATTTTTCAAAACTCACTTCCTAAAGGGGTGAAATGGGGTTCCAAAGTTTGTATGGGGAAACAAGATTAGCTAGACTATTTTATTGGAAACTTGAAAGGAGTATTTCTTACAATAAATAAGTAAACACGTGTTTTAGGTTTTTTGACAATTCAACCCCTAAAAGGGAGAAATGTGGTGACAAAGTCTGAAACCAACATGGGTATTGTTTTTATGGTTTATCGGGTCGCTGATTACAAAAACCGCAACGATTTTAAAATCCAACGTGGCGGACGCGAGTTACCATCTCCCCTGTTGGGGTGAAATGGGGTTGAAATGTCTAAATACTAAACCGCTGGTTATAGAAGGTTCAAATTTGGCACGTAGGTTCCTTATAAGGTTTAAGGGTGCACTAAGAAAGGATTTCTCAAAACTCACCCCCTAAAGGGGTGAATTGGGGTTCCAAAGTTTGTATGGGGAAACAAGATACCCACATCCGCACCCATACCCACGCCCACGCCAGCGCCAGAAGTCCATACGCGTAACGAAGAAGAGCAAGTAATGGAGAAGCGGGAGGAACTTGTGACTGTGAGTGCTTTGACGGCCGATAGTAGAAGCAATGGAGGTAACAGCAACAAAAACAACCAGAATAGCGGAAGTACGGCAGGACCAGAGCCAGTGTCAAGACAGCGCACTGCGAACACAGACGTCATGGAAATGGAACCACAACATTGTCCTGCCAGTGACGGAAAAGAAGCCAAGGCTAAAAACATGCGTCGGTCAACAGCAAGTATTGTAAAGGGTTCAGCAGCCCCGGGCACCACTTCGCTGGAGGCTGCCGGTCGCACGACTTATTTACATCTGTTCTACGTCAAGCAGGGAACGACAGAGGAAGAAGTGAGATTGCATTTAAATAACATTAGTGGCTGTGAAAGTGTGTGTACTGTATTAGGTTTAAAGGCACGCGGAAATTATTCATCATTCAAACTAGGCGTGCCTCCAGAGTTGGTAGATCGCGTATTGGCAAGTGAAAATTGGGCCAGAGATATTTGCTTGAAGCCATGGCGAGATAATTTTCGTAACCAAAGGGAGCAAAAGTAAGATAGGTCGATCCACAGACATCTTTTATCAAAATGTGAGAGGTTTGAGGACTAAAACGACAAACTTTCTTGTCTTGCTGGAGTCTTCATCATTTGATTTATTTGCTATAACTGAAACGGGATGCAATGACTCTATTCACGATACCGAAATAATCCCGCCGTCATTTCAAGTAGTACGATGTGACCGAACGGATGGCCGAAAGCAAGGCGGGGTGCTGGTCGCGGCCACGCCTCGTTTTGAGCTACGGGAAGTGGGTCACGATATTGACTTAAATAAACACACATTTGAAATGGTGTGTGTAACTGTTCACGTAATGAGTAATTTTTTATTTGCATGTTGCGTCGTATATATCCCACCTCAGACGGATGAAAATGAGTATCTTATTATGTTTGGCTTGATTGAACAAATGGTTGTAAAGTATAAAGGTAACCTTGTAGTGCTAGGTGATTTCAACTTGTACTCTAGTAACAGCAATGTATTAGCGTATTACGAATATTTTATAGCTTTTTGCGAATTCGTTCAGAGCAATCAGGTACCTAATTGTGACGATAGACTCCTTGATCTCGTGCTCACGGGCGGCGGGGTGCGCGGCGCAGTGGACGTGAGCGAGGCTCTCGACGACGAAAGCATGCAGCCGGTGGACGCGTACCACCCTCCGCTCGCGGTTAGTGTTAGTGCCCCAGCTACTGCTGCCACCACAGTCGCGCCTCTCTCTCTGAGCGATGAAACCAATCTTGATTTGCCGCGCAGACAGCGGAATTTTGCCGGGGCTGATCTCAGTGCTCTGTACAATTCATTGGCAAGTGTGGATTGGATAAGTATATATAGCATTGAGGAACCTGACGAAGTCGTTAAATGCTTTTATGACAAACTGGATAAAGTTATGGATGACTGCGTACCAAAAAAAAAGCGAGGGCGTGGGACCTCTAGGTATTCTTACCCAGAGTGGTACACGATCGAACTCATACGCGACATCCAACTTAAGCATAAGTTACATAAACAATATAAGTTAAGTAAAACTGACAGCGACTACGCGATGTTTTCGGAGTGTAGAGCGGCGGTAAAGAAATCAATAGCGAAAGCACACGAAACTTACATGGATCGCGTTCAAGCACATCTATCAAGGGAGCCTAAAGCTTTCTGGAACTTTATTAGAAGTAAGAGAGCTAACGGAGATAAACGAAAATTGGTAAGTGAGGGTCGGGTCCTTTCAGATTCGGAATGTGCGAAAGAGTTTGCTACATTCTTTCATTCGGTTTATAATCCAGTACCAGCTCGATTAGACGTAAAAGTGGCAGACGCTTCTTCGAGGACAGGTAGCCCCAGGGTACACGTTGCAAGCCTGGAACTAGCGGAGGTACAGAATGCACTAGCGAGACTTCCGCCGAAACGGTCTTCCGGCCCGGACGGGATACCACCTTATATATTTAAAGACTGTCGCAATGTTTTAGCAGAGCCATTGCGTCACGTATTCAATGTGTGTCTAAAGTCAGCAGTCTTTCCTGAAATTTGGAAATTAACACGAGTGGTTCCAGTGCCAAAAGGAAAGGGGGGACCACAAGTCAGCGACTACCGGCCGGTGGCAGTATTGTGTACTCCTGCGAAGGTTTTCGAGTCCGCAATATACAAATCGGTAGAGCCACTGGTGAGTAGCTGCCTGTCTGATGCACAACACGGGTTCCGAAGCGCACGCAGTACCACTGGTAACTTACTACATCTAATGATGAATGTTATTCCTGCAGTAGATGCTGGAGACCAAGTTGACGTCGCGTATTTCGACTTTCGTAAGGCGTTTGATACTGTCGATAATGACGTCCTATTGGTCAAATTGGCGGACGCGGGATTCAGTCCACATACTTTAGCTTTCTTTGCGAGCCATATGCGAGACAGGCGCCAGTATGTGGATTGCGCCGGTCACCTATCGGAGCAATATTTCACGAGATCTGGGGTCAGTCAAGGCAGCAATTTGGGACCTTTGGAGTTTATTTTGATGATAAATGACCTTCCCCTGGTCATTAAGGACTCTATCTGCCTACTCTTTGCTGATGATGTGAAACTCGTCCGGAGAATTAACGACGGTTCAGATTGTTTAAAGTTGCAGGAGGATATCAACAGAGTAGTGTCCTGGAGTCAAACGAACAAACTAGCGTTTAATGCATCAAAATGTTCCGTTATCACTTTTAGTAGAGCTCGAAATCCACAGCACTATGTATACACGCTAGAAGGAACTCCGATGCAGCGTGTCGACAAAGTGAAAGACTTGGGAGTGCTTTTGAAGGCTGACTTGACGTTTCGCGACCATGTTATCCAAGTCTGTAAAAAAGCCTTCCGGAATTTAGGATTTATAATGAGGCAGTCGCGAACATTCAGGAACAGTCATGCAATACGCGTTTTGTACGAGGCGATAGTCCGAAGTCACCTGGAGAGTAATGCAGCCATCTGGACCCCACATGAGGCTAAATATAGGCTTATGCTGGAGCGAATACAAAATAAATTTGTAAGATTCTTATACCTTAAACTATATGGTGTATACCCTTTTTACCCTTTAATGTATCCTACATTGTTTGTGTTGGGGATGGTAGGATACAATGAACTAGAAGTCAGAAGGGAATTGGGATTAGCCTTGTACATTTTTAAATTGTTGCGAGGTAAACTATTTAATTCTGAAGTTCTGGCGCAGGTGGGCTTCAGAGTCCCAAATCGGTATGTGTGGCGCCGGCTGCGGCCAAGCCTGTTCGCGGAGCCCCGCGCCAGGACACAGTTGTTGAGCCGAGCACCCTTTGTCAGGGCACTTCGTACGCTTAACCGGGTAGCAATGGTAATCGATTTATTTCACTGTGCTCTGAGCGAATTCACAAAAGCAACCCTTTATGTTTTATGCTATACTTAGTAGGATAATTTTAATGTTATTTTAGTCGTGTTTTTAATATAATGGGAATTGTAATAAAAATGTATATGTATATATGTGTAATCGTAAGTGCCTAAATATATCATCTAGTTTTAAATTTCCACACTATCGTATTAGGTTAAGACCTGTAAAGATAGCTGTATGTTGTTTAAATAAAAAAAAAAAAAAAAAAAAAGATTAGTTATACTATTTTATTTGAAACTTCACAGGAGTATTTCTAATGATAAATGAGTAAACACGTGTTTCAGGTTTTTTGAAAATTCAACCCCTTAAAGGGAGAAATGTGGTGACAAAGTCTGAAAACCAACATGGGTATTGTTTTTATGGTTTATCGGATCGCTGATTACGAAAACCACAACGATTTTAAAATCCAACGTGGCGGACGTGAGTTACCATCTCCCCTGTTGGGGTGAAATGGGGTTGAAATGTCTAAATATTAAACCGCTGGTTCTAAAGTGTTCAAATTTGGCACCTAGGTTTCTTATAATGTATAGGGGTGCACAAAGAAATGATTTTTCAAAACTCACTTCCTAAAGGGGTGAAATGGGGTTCCAAAGTTTGTATGGGGAAACAAGATTAGCTAGACTATTTTATTGGAAACTTGAAAGGAGTATTTCTTACAATAAATAAGTAAACACGTGTTTTAGGTTTTTTGACAATTCAACCCCTAAAAGGGAGAAATGTGGTGACAAAGTCTGAAACCAACATGGGTATTGTTTTTATGGTTTATCGGGTCGCTGATTACAAAAACCGCAACGATTTTAAAATCCAACGTGGCGGGCGTGAGTTACCATCTCCCCTGTTGGGGTGAAATGGGGTTGAAATGTCTAAATATTAAACCGCTGGTTCTAAAGTGTTCAAATTTGGCACCTAGGTTTCTTATAATGTATAGGGGTGCACAAAGAAATGATTTTTCAAAACTCACTTCCTAAAGGGGTGAAATGGGGTTCCAAAGTTTGTATGGGGAAACAAGATTAGCTAGACTATTTTATTGGAAACTTGAAAGGAGTATTTCTTACAATAAATAAGTAAACACGTGTTTTAGGTTTTTTGACAATTCAACCCCTAAAAGGGAGAAATGTGGTGACAAAGTCTGAAACCAACATGGGTATTGTTTTTATGGTTTATCGGGTCGCTGATTACAAAAACCGCAACGATTTTAAAATCCAACGTGGCGGACGCGAGTTACCATCTCCCCTGTTGGGGTGAAATGGGGTTGAAACGTCTAAATACTAAACCGCTGGTTATAGAAGGTTCAAATTTGGCACGTAGGTTCCTTATAAGGTTTAAGGGTGCACTAAGAAAGGATTTCTCAAAACTCACCCCCTAAAGGGGTGAATTGGGGTTCCAAAGTTTGTATGGGGAAACAAGATTAGTTATACTATTTTATTTGAAACTTCACAGGAGTATTTCTAATGATAAATGAGTAAACACGTGTTTCAGGTTTTGAAAATTCAACCCCTTAAAGGGAGAAATGTGGTGACAAAGTCTGAAAACCAACATGGGTATTGTTTTTATGGTTTATCGGATCGCTGATTACGAAAACCACAACGATTTTAAAATCCAACGTGGCGGACGTGAGTTACCATCTCCCCTGTTGGGGTGAAATGGGGTTGAAATGTCTAAATATTAAACCGCTGGTTCTAAAGTGTTCAAATTTGGCACCTAGGTTTCTTATAATGTATAGGGGTGCACAAAGAAATGATTTTTCAAAACTCACTTCCTAAAGGGGTGAAATGGGGTTCCAAAGTTTGTATGGGGAAACAAGATTAGCTAGACTATTTTATTGGAAACTTGAAAGGAGTATTTCTTACAATAAATAAGTAAACACGTGTTTTAGGTTTTTGACAATTCAACCCCTAAAAGGGAGAAATGTGGTGACAAAGTCTGAAACCAACATGGGTATTGTTTTTATGGTTTATCGGGTCGCTGATTACAAAAACCGCAACGATTTTAAAATCCAACGTGGCGGGCGTGAGTTACCATCTCCCCTGTTGGGGTGAAATGGGGTTGAAATGTCTAAATATTAAACCGCTGGTTCTAAAGTGTTCAAATTTGGCACCTAGGTTTCTTATAATGTATAGGGGTGCACAAAGAAATGATTTTTCAAAACTCACTTCCTAAAGGGGTGAAATGGGGTTCCAAAGTTTGTATGGGGAAACAAGATTAGCTAGACTATTTTATTGGAAACTTGAAAGGAGTATTTCTTACAATAAATAAGTAAACACGTGTTTTAGGTTTTTTGACAATTCAACCCCTAAAAGGGAGAAATGTGGTGACAAAGTCTGAAACCAACATGGGTATTGTTTTTATGGTTTATCGGGTCGCTGATTACAAAAACCGCAACGATTTTAAAATCCAACGTGGCGGACGCGAGTTACCATCTCCCCTGTTGGGGTGAAATGGGGTTGAAATGTCTAAATACTAAACCGCTGGTTCCAAAGAGTTCAAATTTGGCACGTAGGTTCTTTATAAGGTGTAGAGGTGCACTAAGAAAAGATTTTTCAAAACTCACCCCCTAAAGGGGTGAAATGGGGTATTAAAAGTTTGTATGGGGAAACAAGATTAGTTAGACTATTTTATTCGAAACTTCACAGGAGTATTTCTAACGATAAATGAGTAAACATGTGTTTCAGATTTTTTGAAAATTGAACCCCTAAAGGAGACAAAGTATATGGTGACAAAGTCTGAAAATTAACAAGGGTAATGGTTCTATGGTTTATCGGGTCGCTGATTACCAAAACAACAATGATTTTAAAAACAAACGTGTTGGACGTGAAATATTACCGTCTCGCCTGTTGGGGTGCGATGGGGTTGAAATGACTAAATATGAGTATGGGTGTAATTTTTATAGTTCCTTGGGACGTTCATTACAAAATGCCACCGATTTTGAAATTTTATATTGTGGACATGAAAATTCTTGAAAGCATTTGCGCCAAATTGCAATTTAATCAGTCCAGTAGTTTTGCAGCAAATCGGTTGTAACAGACGGACTGACAGACAGGTACACGTGATCCTATAAGGGGGTTATATTTTTGCTTTTGAGGTATGGATAGAGACCCGCGTTATCCTAATAGATAAAAAAATTGTATTTGGTGGCATCTCGATCGTCGTCAATCGGTACCTCGGCGGGCGGCGCGTTGGAACGGGAGGAGGAATGATCGGGAAACTTCCTGCATCCGTAATAAATACATTCAAGCTTTTCAATAATTATGTTAAGTCAAGAATTCTGAATTACGTTTATCTGGCTCAGAATAATACATTTTTCATTCATCAACGCTGAGAACCTCAATATCTTACAATATAACATTTACATGACGTAACTTAGAACGGCTTAGAATCATTAAACCAATCTCGAATATCCCAAGTCGATAAGCGGAGGCTCGGGACATTATAAAAGCTTTATACAAATAAAATGCACACATATCCCGGTGTCTTAGCTTCACTTCGAGTTATGAATTTTGAAGTGAACTTTATTTGGATGGATACAGTAAAAGCTGAGATCGCTTGATTTGAGTGCTTGAGTTTTCGGGTTGATTTGTTAAAGTGGAGTTGTGATAACATAAAAAGTATTTCCCAGTGATATTAGAAAAGCGAAAGTCTGTGTATGTTTGTTACTTCTTCACGCTAAAACGGCTGGACGGATATGCATGAGGGAAATGCATATTGCAGATTATACCCTAACTTAACAAATGGCCTACTTTTAATCCTGAAAAAAAGAGCATTTGTTCCCATAGGATGATGTATATTATAAAGGCACGCGGGCGAAGCCGCGGGTTAATGCTAGTAAATAATATAAAATAAAAATAAAATAAAAAAATGGACCCCCTAAGGCCATTCCAAAAGCAATAAAAGCCAGAAGGCGATTTCTTTTGCTCGGCTGATTGCATCAACCTGCCTGTATACCCACAGACTGTGTAAATAAGTTTTATGGTTACATTGTTTCAGCGTCCCTTACCCAATTCGAGATGAACACTTGCGCAAAGGCAACCGCGCTGGACAGGGCTTGCTCGGTCCGTCTAGAGCAAATGTTCGTAGACCCGGACCACAACACATGCAGGGTTGGTTTACAAACATACAAGTTGAGCCCATATTCACAAATACTACCCATACAGGAAGAAAAAGAAAACGTTTCAGGGAAGAGCGAGATTAGCAGTAAGTATATGTTAGGTTGTTGCAGTTTGTTAGCACATGCCTACTCAGCCGGCGGGCCCGGGTTCAAATCCCAGCCAGGACAAATAGTTGTGTGATGAACTCGAATATTTGTGCTTGGGTCATGGTTGTTTTATATTAAATATAAGTATATATTTTGCTATATAAGTAGGTCATGTATAACATCGTCTATTTACTATCACCTATAAAATTGCTCTTGGCTCTTCTTGAGCTTTATTTGGAACTGGATCGATTTGTCTGATATTTTTTTTATATAATATATGCAAGTTGATACTCGTATGACGTATTAGGAGAACCACAATGAGCAACTTCCAATTGGAAATGGTACATTTTGCCTTGCATTAAATCGGGTAGTTCTGATTTTTTTATATGTTCTATATGATGAAGTGGTTATGGCAAATCCAAGTTTTCGACCTCGGGAACCCTCCGGATCATTGTGAAATTCTTGAAAAACCATGAATTTTTCGGTGTTTTTTCAGTTTCCACCAATTTTTACCATGAGAGACCTATTTTACCGCAAATATCACTATGTAAACTTTAAAGAAGACTAAATTTTCAACAAATTATGTTAAAGTGAGAGGGCGATAAACCAAACAGTTTGTAAGATGCAAGCGCACAAAAATTAGCCAAACATCGAAAAATATATATTTTTATAAGTTTTTTTAAGTTTTCAGCAACGAGGTCAACTAAGGACCCATTTTACGTTATAAGTCCATATATTTTATTAAAGTACACACCATCCGCAACTAAATGAGACCAATTTGGTCTATTAAGACTCGATAGTTCTTTAGATACAGCTGTGTGAAGTTGCTGAGGTGAGTAAACAAAATAATAGAAGGGTTTGTAAAATGAAATGCGACGTATGAAATATAGTATATTACTGCCGAGGCCGGGAAAAGTCAGTTCGTGGATGAGTATGATTTTGAAGGACGAGGCGTAGCCGAGTCCTTCAATAATACGAATCTGCGAACTGACATTCCCGCCGAGGCTTGTATAGTGCTTTTCTCCAAATATGCTTGGAAATAATCACCAATCTACATTTTAATTTAATATATCAGTACCATGAAGTTTATTTGGTACTTATTTTTTTTAGGAATAGGAATAAAATTTCGGGTCCGAATCATATGTTTGATTTAAAACAAAATATATGAATAAGAATTAAATACATATAAAAACACAATAACAAAAAATATGCACATAGGCAATTATACATTTTAGTTAAATTAACAACTTCTAAACACACTGTTTTTTTTAGAAATCATACCATATTTATCATTCGGAGAAGTTCATAAGTTCAAAATAACTTTTATATTGATTTGGACACAATCATTTCTGTTTTATTTTTTATTTGTTTACGTTTGGTACACTTATTAATTTTCAACTCACTCATTAAATATCATCATATTATTAAAATTAAAACTTTCGTGAGAAATCTCTAATAAATAACTAAGAATCACGAAAATAAATTAACCGCATATAAGATTATTATTTAAATTGTTTGTCCGTTATTCGAAATTTGTCGACATTTCAAATACATTGACAGTAGCAAAGCAAAAAAAATTTCAGTGCAAGAACTAAACGCAGAGAACAATTAAAAAGTTTATAATAGTTTTTATTTTTTAATTTAGTGGACAATTGGCTGTATGGTGAATTATCAAAGTCTTTGAAAAAATTAAAAGTAAAAATGCAGTAACCGGCCAAATTAAAATTACCCTCATTTGTATGAGACGTTATAAACGGAAGGTGTGTTTTTTACTTAATCGTCTTATTTAAATAATATTGATTTCCCGGCTAAGGCTAATAATATATATTTTTTTTAATTTTTATTAACGCCTTCTAAATATAACGAACGATTTCGCGGTCCAGTTTTACTACATTAATGGGAACATTTCCAAGCATGTTGGAGAAAAGCATTATAATTTACAGAAACACAGTAATAATAACAATTATTAGTCTTTTTTGTACATCTTTGATGGACCAGGCTGATCTTCCAGATCTACATCATTTCTTTTGTGGAGGGCTTACTCCGTTAGCATTTCTTCATCGACCGGCTCAGGCCGCTCGAAACCGCCATCCAATGATGGATCGTCAATGTCGTCACATATCAGGCTTGTTTTAGCAAGATTGATCGCTGCAGTGGTTGCAAACAGCCGAGCATTTGAGGCCAGATTTTCTGCAACTACAAGTTGTATAACCAACTTTTTTTGCAGTTGCAGGAAATCATTTTAAGCAGGGGTTGAGGAGCTGATGGCTTCGTCATCAGCTGAGGAATGAAGCCTCGAGTGCGAGGCCTCATTCCTCAGATGTGAGTGAGAGGAATAAGGAAAACCGCAGCGTTTTGTTTGAGGCGCGGCTGTTTTTTCAGTGTCGACAGAAACTTCATTTTTCCTTGGCCAACAAGTGCTGAAGTTGTATCACAACCACTGCAAGCGTGAAAGAACAGTGCCATTACGGGTTGTGCTTGGTGGATGAAGGAATCCGTCGAGTAGGTAAGAAGAAGACAACGTCAGATGAGGACTTTGTTCCAACTCTACGAAGACGTGCTCTTGGTGTTTTTTTCTAAAGCGTCAGATGGATACCCATCGAAAACCACAGTTATATGGGAGCCGTAGCGACTTTGCAAGTATTGGACATGACTGCAACCGATTTCCTCTAAATACACCACTAATTTGAAAAAAAATTTTTAGCTAAAGGGTATAGCCGTGTTTGTATGGGGCATCGGCCCCAGAAGCCAAATCGATTGCCGTTTTGCTAATATATTAGCCCAGATGTAAGATGCTATTTTACAAAAAAAGGACCCTGAAATACTTCAGGTTTTTGAGAAAAAAAAAAAACGAAAATTGGTTTTTATTTTCTTTTATCTAAACTACTCAATGGATTTTTTTGTAACTTATACACATTATGTAGGATATAAAGATGTATTATTAAAAAAAAAATGGATTTCCAAATATCCTTATAAGTTATAAGTAGTGAAATTTTCACTTTAAATTTTTCGATAATTTTTTTTTTATTTTTTCGAGATAGGGACACCCACCAATGTTGGCTATATTATGTATAAACTAATATTGTATTATATATATTTTTTTCAAAAACATTCACTTGGATCAACATATCCAAAATGAAACAAACTTATCGCCTGGTGACAATTTTTCAGACAGTTATTTTCAAAACCTCGTATCTAGTTTGTTGATTGATACTGACATACGAGCTTTATTTTAAGTAGGTATTTGTTACTTAGTTTTGGTTGTCAACTGACGTTATGGTATACCATACATTTGTTGGACTTAATATGCCTAATTACTCGTACAAGAATCGAATAAAAATAACATAAGAGCATCATCGAAATAAAATGTCTATATGTAGTACATACAGAAACGCATCTAACTGACCATCTTATGAACTTTAACATAAGGCCTACTGATGGCCAGTTACAGTCTGATTTAATTTTAATCATCCATTTGACACTTCTCTGTTGATGTTTGTAGTGATCTAACGATTGGTCGAATCGATTTTATCGACGAACTTTTTTTTCGAATCTGCATGTGTTTTGTGTAAATCAATATTTTTTGAGCTATGATATGAGCCGTGGGACTCACTGGAGCTTTCTATGTAAAATAAGCTTTCTATGTAAAGACATTTTATTTTGACAATGCTCTTATATGTGATTTTTATTCGATTCTTGTACGAGTAGTTACGCATATTAAGTCCAACAAATGTATGGTATACCATAACGTCAGTTGACAACCAAAACCAAGTAACAAATACCTACTTAAAATAAAGCTCGTATCTCAGTATCAATCAACAACCTAATACGAGGTTTTGAAAATAACTGTCTGAAAAATTGTCACCAGGCGATAAGTTTGTTTCATTTTGGATATGTTGATCCAAGTGAATGTTTTTGAAAAAAATATATATAATACAATATTAGTTTATACATATTTACATAATATAGCCAACATTGGTGGGTGTCCCTATCTCGGAAATATAAAAAAATATATATTGAAAAATTTAAAGTGAAAATTTCACTACTTATAACGATATTTGGAAATCCATTTTTTTTTTAATAATACATCTTTATATCCTACATAATGTGTATAAGTTACAAAAAAATCCATTGAGTAGTTTACGAGTAGATAAAAGAAAATAAAAACCAATTTTCGTTTTTTTTTATTTTCTTAAAAACCTGAAGTATTTCAGGGTCCTTTTTTTGTAAAATAGCATCTTACATCTGGGCTAATATATTAACAAAACGGCAATCGATTTGGCTTCTGGGGCCGATGCCCCATACAAACACGGCTATACCCTTTGTTAACATTTGAATAGCTGTATTTTAGAAACTATTGGGTCTAATGTAACCAAAATACATTTATTATGTTGCAAATTTAGTGTACTTAAAAGTGTTCATAGTGATTTTTACTGTAACAAAAGCGTTTGGTGGAAATAACTAACAAAAAATGAAATAACACCGAAAAATTCATGGTTTTTCAAGAATTTCACAATGATCCGGCTGGTCTTCGAGGTCGAAAAATCGGGGGGCACGGCAGTGCCCCCGCCAAGTCGAGCGCGAAGCAAACACTGCCGTACCATCCTTTACTGGAACCATTTCGCCGCATTTTCAGGCCCCTATTTGAGCACCTCTGGATAAGACCAGAACGCAGAAATTTTCGTCATTCAGTAAGCTATAATCAACTACTTAAAATCTAAAATTTCAAGTCTGTAGGTCATTTAGTTCCGAAGTTAAGCGAAAGCAAAGTTTCGCATTTACGACACTCACTCACTCATGATCATCAGTAAAGAAGTAGTACTTCCCATAAATTCAGAGAGCTGAAATTTGGTACAGAGTTAGGGTTTAATGGCCACATAAAGCGAAAACTATAAAAATTGGACAAGTGCGAGTCCGACTCGCGCATGAAGGGTTCCGTACCATAAAACAAGTTTGTTGTATGGGAGCCCTTAAATGTTTATTTTATTTTATTTTTAGTATTTGTTGTTATAGCGGCAGTAGAAATACATCATCTGTGAAATTTTCAACTGTCTAGCTATCACCGTTCTTGATATACAGCCTGGTGACAGACAGACGGACGGACGGACGGACGGACAGCGAAGTCTCAGTAATAGGGTCTCGTTTTTACCCTTTGGGTACGGAACCCTAAAAACTAGGATAATCGAAGATCTGGAGTACTCTGATTAGAAATAATAATAATATAATAATAATAATACTCTTTATTGTGCACCACTAAATATAAATAAAGATTACACAAAGAAATTGCAAAAAACAAATCAGTAGGTAACAACAGGCGGTCTTATCGCTAAAAAGCGATCTCTTCCAGAAATAGATATAGATAGAATAGAAAACACAAGAGCCCAACCAAACTATTAGAGATCGACATACCGCCTTTACAAAAAATATTCAACTTGTTGTGTTCGGTTGGCCGCCGTCGCGACTGATCGTCTCTCCTGATGATGGATCGCGTACCGATTCTAAACATGTCGAGCGTTATTCGATTTCTACGACGTGAGTAAACCCGTTTAAGTATTTTAATATTCAACTTGGTGGGCCGCTTCATTTTATGTCAAAAATCCAAGGTCTGAAGTATTTTGACGACGCGTTTGGCTCGGTTTGTAAAAACCTGCCTACTGAGCCGGCGGTCCCGGGTTCGAGTCCCGGCCAGGGCAAATATTTGTGTGATGAACTCGAATATTTGTGCTTGGGTCATGGTTGTTCTATGTATTTAAATATATATTTATCTATATAAGTATGTATATCGTCGTCTAGTACCCATAACACAAGCCTTCTAGAGCTTAATTTGGGACTAGATCGATTTGTGTGAGGTTGTCCGATATTTATTTATTTATTATTTTTTTGATGAAGAACCCTCAGCTGGTCTCAGCTGTATTAGAGATTATGGTAATGCCCCCTTCTACTATTGATACATAAAAAAATCGACTGTCATTGCAAAAATCCAGCGTAGTGGGATACATCTAATTTAATCTAGCCTATAGCGTCCCACAGCTGGGCGGGTTACGTATTAAAATCCCGAAAGTTCATAATACCTACAGTTGAAATACCGATGGTCAAAATACCGAAAGTTCAAAAAGCCGATATTCGATAAACCGAAGCTCAAATTACCTATTTTCAGAAAATCGAAAGTTGAAAATCTCGAAATTTCATAATCCCGAAATTTTTAAAATCTCGAAATTTTATAATCCCGAAAGTCAATGAGCACTTTAAAAGTGTCAGGACAGTAAACTAATCTGACTTTTCCGTGGAACCGATCTGCTCCGGTGCTGCGGGATGTTCAGCCCCTCCGCCCTAAGAGCGTAAGAAAGTGCGGCACCTACGCTCGCCTCCGCAGCTTCGGCTTTTTGGTCACCTTCGGCGACCAGCCTCAGCCGCTGCGCCTCGCTTGATGCCCGCACTTTCTTACGGCGGCCGGGGGCTGCCCTCCCTCCGCGCCTCCGGGCTTTTATATACACTCTAGGGGTAGGGCAGACAAGACCACGTGGAATCGGGGTTGACTGCTTCGGTTCTGTGGCAAGTCGATTAAGAAAAGGAAAGATTCCGGGAAAGTGGGAAATTAAGTATGACACTAAATATTCGATATTATGATAAAATATTCTGTCATGGACTGCCAACCGAACCGAACTTGTCTGGAACCGAAGCTGTCAACGCTCGCCTCCGCAGCTTCGGCTTTTTAGTCACCTTCGGCGACCAGCCTCAGCCGCTGCGACTCGCTTGATGCCCGCACTTTCTTACGCTAGGGCCACAGTATAATAAAGAGTACTAACGTACTAGGGCGGAGGGGCTGCACATCCCACAGCGCCGGAGCAGATCGGTTCCACAGAAGAGTTCACTTATAAATAGTAAGTATAGTAGTAGGCAAGTAGGTTACATAAGTAATTTAGGTTAATATTCTTTGTATAAAATAAACATTAGAATCTGTAAGACTACAGAAATACGAGATAATTCTCGAGAGTTTAAATAATATTCCGGATTACAACCTTCAGGCAGGATCATAGTCTTCGGGATTATAATCTTCGGGATTACAGTCTTCGGGATTACATTCTTCGGGATTACAGTCTTCGGGATTATAATATTCGGTATTTCATCCTTTCGATCAAACGTTCTTTCGGGATTTTAAACTTTCGGTCAAATAAACATTCGACATTTTAATTTTCGGCCTTCCGTCCATAGGTCTTATGATATTCGGTATTTTGAACTTCGGCATTGTAATACGTACCCGCTGGGCGAATGCCTCCCCTTCTGCTTTTAAGACGCATATAATAGTATTTTATGCAACCGTTGTATAAGAGGGGCCAAAAAACGCGAGTGGCATGGGTTACGATGTGAGCGTAGCGAACATCGTAAGAAAGATGCCACGAGCGTTTTTTGACCTACTTATACAACGTTGCATACAATACTTTTTCTACGACTCGACATTTCATAAATAAAATGCAAATAAACAACAAAGAAAATAATTACATGTTCCCGCTCGGAATCAACAAAATTAAAAAGAAAAATTGTCTCTGATAAACTTTTTTTTATTGACATCCATCTGTCAAAAAAATATTAACTTATACATAAAGGTATACGATCACCATACTAAACATTGTCAAAAAAATTAAACTTATACATAAAGGTTACGTTCACTATACTAAACATCCATGCACTGAAGATAAAACTTTTTTTTTAAGTTGGCAGCAATGCCTTAGTACAATAAGTTTTTTTTTTAATTCGCAAATTGTGTGAATGCAGCTGTTCATCTTGTAATCTGTGGTACTAAGTGATGCTTTTTTGGCGACATTATACCATCGGTTAGCAGTGTGTTTTTGGACAGTAGAGTATAGACTTTTACAGACTTTCATAATTTATGTCTTTATATTAGAGTTAGTAACTATATAAATGACAGAAAAAAGTACTGGAGTAGAAAAATAAAATTAAAGGAAAACTCTGGACAAGACTAGACTGGCTTTTATACTTATACTTACAAGTTTACAAGAAGAAATAGTCGAACGATTAACTTTATTCTACTCGAACATTACACAAATTAAATAAACAAATTACACCTAAATATTAATTTTGTTCAAAATTTGGTCAAAATATAATGCATTGGACTAAGAGTGGCGGTGATAGCCGCACACGTCGCTAGATGGCGCTGACTGTATTTTAAAACGCGCCGTCGTTTGTTTTTCCGATAATCTTATATGGCGAAGTGGCAACCGGCCGCGTTACAGTCGTTTACGACATTCTTCTACTGCGCTTGGAAACGTTTGCTAGGAATTAGGAGGGATTATTTGCATTTCGTTGATTTCGCTTATTATTTCGTGAGGTTTGCTAAAGTTAATTAGCAGGTTGTTATAAAACAATATGCCCACGTTTCTACAAAAAGAAGTGAAATCCCACCAAAAACATTCTGTAAAAAACTAGCCAAGTCTCGATGGAGCTGCTTGTTTATCTCTAAAAAGTAATGAAATCTAGACAAAGTCCTACCAAGTCTAAGGTTCCTTACTGCGATTTCTTTATTATTATAGTTAATGTTGTGTGACTTGGCCGTTGAAGGGTACACAAGGGTACGAAACCAGGTGCTCCATGACACCATTGCATCAATCTGTGGCCAGAACCGCTATAAGTCAATTTTGTTTACACGTAATGTTATATCTGTTGTAACTACCTATGTTTGTTAAGCGAGATAATAGCCCATACTGGTGTACCCTTCAACGGCCTAGTCACACAGCATTAACTATAATAATAAAGAAATCGCAGTAAGGAACCTTAGACTTGGTAGGACTTTGTCTAGATTTCATTACTTTTTAGAGATAAACAAGCAGCTCCATCGAGACTTGGCTAGTTTTTTACAGAATGTTTTTGGTGGGATTGGATTTATCATTACCATTTCACTGTAGGCAACATATACAAAAATCAGAACTACCCGATTTAATGCAAGGCAACCCCACTTTTAAAGCACGATTTCCATGTACTACTGTAGGACCAGCCAGGAAATCACAAAAAAAAACATCTAATAAAAAAATAATTGATAGTTAATTGATTGCCAACTAAAACGTATGAAACAGCACTTTTTTTAGTGAAAATTGCTCAGCGTGACTATCACTCCCGCTGATGACTCCTGCATTTGATGGTCGACCAGTTTAATAGAATCTGTCCTATTAACTCGTTGCTTACATAATAACAGACGCTACGATGGAGGTGCTAAAGAAAACTTATGTTACTGCACTTATCATTTCCAGAAAATAACTACCTATTCGAGTATATATGGGCGAATTCCTTTTATATAAAAACGTGTAGTCTAGTTAACTTGACACTTAACAGTTTATTACAGAGTGAGGTTTAACTTAGCTGTATTTTATTTATTTTATACGAGTATACACAATAGTACATTACTGCAGAGGCCGCGAAATAGGGAATTGCTGGCCGAGTAGTAATAGATGGCCGAGTGCTAACGAGGCCATCTAGAGATACGAGGCCGACAATCCCTGTTCGCGCCGAGGCTTGTATAGTGCTTTTCTCAAATAAATCCAAGGAAATAATACAAATGTTCAACTTAGTAATTCATATATTTTTTCTATTCCCGCCAACTTTTAACTTTTTTCAAAATTTATTTTTTTAAGCTGTTTGGGATATTGTTTTTGCCACCAAATGTCAAGATGATTCTATTTATTAAAAAATTACAACACCTTATTAATTAGATATTGTTATATTTTTTAACAATAAACGTGATTCCTTGTTTATTTTATTGAATATCTGTTTTAATCTAATTGAATAATCTAGTTAAATATAAGAAATAAAACGTAAATATACATGCACAAACTACGTTTTTTTTTTGGCAGTATGCCATAGATTATCAATAAAAGAAATAAACCCCACTGAAACAAAAGACAATCTCTGTTGGCCACGGCCAATAATGTTGTATGAAATTCCTTTATTGACCTCTAATTTGAAATTAGAACGAATCTTCAACAATTGCTATACAAAGACGTATTTCGCGTTCTATTCGTTGTACATATATTGTTAAAATCATGATGTGCATGCTTATTTTGGATGACATTTATCTGCAATGCCTGTCCTTTGTATCTTTATTTTTTTAAATGAATGTAATCTGTTTAGTGTGCCAATAAAGAAAAATAAAAATAAATAAAATATTACCACGATCATAAGAACGACATTTCCTTGGATGTTTGAGAAAATATACTTTACACAATAAGTATACTGTTAAAGCCGCCTACACATCTGTCTGGTGTTGTGTCGTGACACATCAGTACGGAATCGGTAAATGTACGAACATTTAACACAAGCCGTCACAACACGCAGCATCACAGTAATGTAAACGCAACCGTATTGGCGCAGTTTTTAGTGCAGCTGCCTACTGAGCTGGCGTCCTGGGTTCGAATTCCGGCAAGCACTTGTGGAATGAACTCAAATGTCTGTTCTTGGGTCATGGATCTTTATCTATGAATGTATTTATATATATTGTACCTATACCGTCGTCTAGTACCCATAGCACAAGAATTGCTCAGTTTGGAACTAGGTAGATTTGTGTAAGAAAGTCTTTCAATATTTATTGATTACATATACGACACCCATACCGATTCTAATGCATCACGACACAAAATGTCAGCCGAATGAAGGCGACTTAGCGGAAATCTTATTCATTACCCATTCGATAATTTAATAATTAATTAACGATATGATGTAATGTGTATACTACTGTCCTTGTAGAGCGGACTCGACTGGACTACCAAAGAATACGACCGAGAAGAAACAAAAGCCGATTATTTGTTGGAGGCAACTTAAATAACGAGCAGGTGGGAACAGCTGGAGAGCAAAAAACTTCACTTTCGCGTCAAGTATATTCGGAAGAAGATGCAGATGTTTGTGAAATACCTGCTGTTAAATACTTGAAAGCAGCAAACATTACAAAGGAGACCACCCGTTTCAAATGTGGTCACTGCAGTTACGCTAGTGCCAAAAAACTAAATTTAATGTACCACGAAAGAAAACACACCGGCGAGAAACCTTACAAATGCACTCATTGCAATTACGCTACTGCCCATAAAAGTGATTTAATTAAACACGTAAGAAAACACACCGGCGAGAAACCTTACAAATGTACTCACTGCAGTTACGCTGGCGTCCATAAATGTCATTTAGTGGCCCATCTAAAAAAACACACCGGTGAGAAACCTTTCAAATGCACTCATTGCAGTTACGCTAGCGTCCGTAAATGTGATTTAGTGGTCCATTTAAAAAATCACACCGGCGAAAAACCTTACAAATGCACTCACTGCAGTTACGCTACTGCCCATAAAAGTAATTTCATTTACCACGTAAGAAAACACACCGGCGAGAAACCTTACAAATGCACTCATTGCATTTACGCTACTGCCCATAAAAGTGATTTAAATAGACACGTAAGAAAACACACCGGCGAGAAACCTTACAAATGTTCTCACTGCAGTTACGCTACTGCTCGGAAATGTTATTTAGTGGTCCATTTAAAAAAACACACTGGCGAGAAACCTTACCAATGTACTCACTGCAGTTACGCTACTGCCAATAAATGTGCTTTATTGGTCCATTTAATAAAACACACAGGTGAGAAACCTTACAAATGCACTTATTGCAATTACGCTACTGCCCTTAAAAGTTATTTAATTAAACACATAAGAAAACACACCGGCGAGAAACCTTACAAATGTTCTCACTGCAGTTACGTTAGTGCCCGTAAATGGGATTTAGTGTTCCATTTAAAAAAACACAACGGCGAGAAACCTTACAAATGTAGTCATTGTAGTTACGCTAGCGCCCATAAATTTAACTTAGTGATCCATTTAAAAAAACACACCGGCGAGAAACCTTACAAATGCACTCATTGTAGTTACGCTAGCGCCCATAAATTTCATTTAGTGGCCCATCTCAAAAATCACTCTTACGAGAAACCTTACAAATGTTCTCACTGCAGTTACGCTAGTGCACAAAAAAGGAATTTAATTTACCACGAAAGAAAACACACCGGCGAGAAACCTTACAATGCCCTTACTACAGTTACGCTACTGCCTATAAAAGTCTGTTAGTGGGCCACCTAAAAAACCACACCGGTGATAAAATGTACTAATGCTGTCACTCCAGTTACACTAGTAAAGGTCATTTAGCGGACCATCTCAGAATACACACCGGCGAGAAACCGCACAAATACCGTCACTGCAGTTACAATAGTGTCCGTAAAAGCAATTTACTTGCCCACGAAAGAAAACATGCTGGCAAACAAACTTACAATTGTGGCCCCTGCTGTTACCCTACTATCCGACAAGGTTGAAAGGAAACCACCTACTACTAAAACTGCTATGCCGTTAAACAATTGTTTAAACAACGCAGGTGTTTGTGGCCCGAAGCGAAGGTGAGGAAATGAAATGAAATTAACTTTATTTTGCATGCTATTAGGTACATTAAGTTAAGATTATTAATAAACACGTACATTAGGGTATCACCATAGAGTAAGGAATTGATCTATGGTATCACTAAAATTCACCGAATCACGGCATGTAAACAATAATCTTAGGTCTATTTACTTATAATCTAGGTAGGTATACACTTGTCGATGAGCTCCTTTTTAGAGTATTTTTAAACATTACAAATGATAAGCGACAAGTTAGTTGAAGGAACTTACAGTTTATTACGATATTGTGATCGTGTGAAAATGTAAATACACGGAAGAGAAAGTATTCCATGAAGTTTAAAGTAAGGCCTGCATGATTCAACAGTTTTGAGTTATAATATATAGCTCGTATACACTTCTTCTGCGCATTGTAAATACACTGTCAATATCGGGAGATCTGCCCCACATAGTTATTCCGTACTGAAGTATTGAGTGTATAATATCCATTGTAAGAAATTAGAGCTGCTTTAGAATCGTCTAGACTTCTTCTTAGTGCAAAGACAAAACGATTGACTCTAGAACAGAGGTACATAAATATGCTAATATCATTTAATGCAATGTTCTCTTTCTCTGACTGTCTTTGGTGTTGTAAATGTTTAATTATTTAAATATATAAATGAGACATGACATGATGCTTACGAATCGCCGTCTTTTATTTTGTAACCCACAGATATCTCCATTAGTATTCGACATACAAATAACATAAGTACAGAATCACGTAACAGTAAACATGTGTACACTTTATTTATACATTTTATAATTACTTAACATTACACTCACGGCTTTGAATGGCTTTCAGCATTTTTTTTGGATTTGGATATTTTTAAATATGTCTTTTAATGAAATTTAAACAAACAACCACGATTGATATTGATTGTTGACAAACAAACATAAAATCATATTTAAATACAAAACCCGCCAAGTGCGAGTCGGGATCGCGCGCCGAAGGTTCCGCGTACAAACCTCGGGATGCGTTAACTTTGCACTTATGGCATTTTGGCATGTATGGCGCCGCATGCAAGGTGCAAAGTCAACGCAACTGATCACGTTTATTGTATGGGAGCTCCACATGAATATTAATGGAGAGAGGTCATGATTTCAGGAAAAGTCGTAGTGCACGATTGTCATTTGTTTTGTATTGGCCTGTGGCGCCATAGCAGTCTGGCGCCATCTGTTTTCTTAATTTCCTTTATCCCCTCATCACGCCGAAACAGCTGGACAAATGTTAACCAATTTTGGTACACGAATAGCTGGACATCCAAAGATGGATATAGGATACTTTTTATCCGTCAACGGTAAAGAAAAATGTACGCGGACGAAGTTGTGGGAACTGTCAAACCATACAAAGTGAGTCAGCTTGTATGGTTTGACATCTCATTTGCTTAGAAGAGTTAGCGTGGTTTGACTAATAAAGTGCCTTAGTGGTTCCGTCTATTTGTCATTTTTTGCCGACTACTCGGCTGAGTAAAAACGTTGCTGAATAGTCTGCTTTCCCGACTAATCCGCCCAACTGTAATTTTTTTGTTGGTGATTCGATTATCCCTTGGGCCCCAAGGATAGAATCTGCCTAAAACCCGCTCCAGAGCTTCCGATCCGATCCGATTTATTGGAAGAAATGTCCTAAAAATTGCACTACACATTATCCGATTGCTTCGGATAAATCGGATCGGATCGGAAGGTCTGGAACGGGTTTATCGCGTGGGCTGTTAATCGTAATGCCCGTTCCACACCTTCTGATCCTATCCGATCCGCTCCTAAGTATCGGATAATGTATATAGCCGTTCTAAACCTTCCGATGCGATCCTAATTATCGGATAATGTAGTGTAATAGATTCTAACAATTACATTACCTATTTTATTTTTAGGATTCCCGCTAAATCGGATAGGATCTGAAGGTTTGAAACTGGTTTAAGTAGCTGTGTTGTGTTGCTATTTTAAACCCGCTCCAGACCTTCCGAGATTCCAGATCAGATTTATCTGAAGAATTGTCCTAACAATTGCACTACACATTATACGATTTCTTCCGATAAAACTTACAATTATGCCATAGGGGGCAAACGAGCAAACGAATCGCCTGATGGAAAGCGATAACCGTCGCCCATAGACACCTGCAACACCAGAGGAGTCACAAGTGCGTTGCCGGCCTTTCATGTGGGAGTACGCTCTTTCTTTGAAGGTTTGAAGGTCGTATCCATAGTGATTATATGCTCTTTGGTCGTATCAGTCCGGAAATACCGCAAGCGACAATTCATTCCACTGAGGTGGTATAGTATAACATAGCTATCTACATAAGCAACTATATATTACTGTATGTGTATGAATGATGTGTGTTCGATGTGCTTCAGTCTTAATACAACTAGTAACCAGCATTCCACTTATAAATAAAATAACGTATCAAAGGATGATCGGACAAAATGGTCCAAGAACCAATAGCGACGTGACATATACCATTAGGAAGGTGTTTCAATATAATACAATAGTTACTATGGAAGCTCGTTTCAAATCACTGTGTGAAAAAAGTTATGGCGATATAAAAAAACTTATTTTCATAGACGATTTTAAGCAATAAAAATGAACTATTTCGTATTCCATGACGTTACAGTGCTAGTTAAAACGTGTTTGTGTGTTGTTTGAGGTGTGAGCGAGATCGCCTCCTAGTGTGGGTAGCTGAGGATAACCCTCGAGGACCTAAAAACCTGAAAGGGATAAAACCAGCTACCACGGAGCACCCTGGGCGACATTGCTAGTAATATGCTGGTTCTGACATCATTTTGCTAGCCATGTTGGCTAAGATCTGTTGAGCGCCGTACGCAAGGATGAAGGAGTCCTGGAGGTGAGTCGAGCTTAGCCGGGGTTTGATGCTATTGTGAGACAACACGTCCCCTTTGGTCCGGATTTCAGGCTAAACGGTGGCCCTGCAGCTAGCCACTGCAGGGAAATGGACACGTGTACCGTATGGATGAGGAGGATACGGTCCGCAGGCGAGACGCGGGGGTCCTCCGGGAGTATATTGGGGCTCGGCCATGCTGACGGAGCGAGGGCGTGTGGAGCACCTGGGGGAACTTGGATCGTTTTCCCCAGCCACACTGTCTGCAGCTGCCGATGTCACGCATGAGACCCAACCAACCGCGTCTATATCTCTCGGGTAGTTCTGGTTCAAGGAACATCCCCAAAGGTGCGGGCTCCACGGCGGGTGGGAAGCTCGAGAGATGAAGACAAAGATCATGGATCCCAAACCCCAATGGTGCCGGAGGTAAAACCCGAAGGCGCCCCTACATCAGGTGCCGGTGCGGCCGATGCTGTGCCTCTGTGCGACACCTCTACTCAATCACAAAGGGCGGACGGTGCTGTTTCTGCAGTGCTGCCCACCACTACACGTGCCTTTAGGGACGCAAAAGCAGCCCAGACAGGCACCACAACACCACACGGCGGCGCTGGTAACACAGTTACACACACACACAAGGCCGTACCCAGCCTTTAAAACATAGCCAAGGGAATGACGCCAACGTGACAACCGCGCAGCTTGACGCTGGCTGGACGCTGCAAGAGAGTGCTAAGAGGGGAGGAGTGAAACCCGACTAGTTCATGCTGGGCTCGGTGTACATGAAGTTCCAGTGACCACGAGGTAGGTTTTCGCGTCTCTCAAGACGACAACGAGGCGACAGAATCCGCCCATGGACACTGCCGCGGAGACCGAGGCATCCGCTGACGTAGTCGCGGAGAAGCCCGGGTACCAAACCCCAGAGCCGACCGCCCTGGTCCCCGAGAAAGACGAAGAAGAACTGTTTTGGCCGTCATCAGCCCTTAGGGCATTTTTTTTGATGTGACAATGTGTAAAATAAACCAATAAACTATATATTAATCATAACTTTTTTTTACATTCTGGTAGAGAATGACCCTCACCCTGCTCTCTGCACCCCCCAGAACTACTCACAAACACGTTTTAACTAGCACTGCAACGTCATGGAAAACGAAATGATTCATTTTTATTGCTTAAAATCGCCTATGAAAATAAGTTTTTTATATCGCCATAACTTTTTTCACACAGTGATTTGAAATGAGCTCCCATCGTAACTATTGTAGTATATTGAAGCACCTTTCTAATGATATATGTCACGTCGCTATTAGTTCTTGGACCAGCCTCCATACACATTTGCCGGTCCTCCTTTCACGTATCTTGAAATCAAAGTAATAAATAAAAATAACGCTACTAATTAGTATTTGTTTAATTAAATAACTTTTTTACGAAGTTACACACATGTCTTTTGGAAAATGTTAATCTCGGTCTAGTCCTCGTTTCATTTCACTGATGGCAAATTCGTAATCACTGCATTTGATACACCACAGATATCCATTCTGCTTCATTATTGGTACAAGCATCAAACTGCTCTTCTTAAACTATAGGTATCTTCCGGTTCGGTTGCAAGCACAGAATATGAGTATTTATTAACTTCATCTCACAAAGTAGACAGAAGGCCTCTGGTCTTTCTTCTTAGTTTTGTATTTCCCCTTTATTGTAGGACACGGCTGAAAAATATCGGGAAGATATCTGGATTGTGGTTTCCCCAAATTCTATTGCATAAAACTTTGTTTGTCATAATGTAAGTATATAATCGGCTTGCCGGCAGTGTGCCGCTCCTCTTTAGCGTATATTTCATAATATATTCGTTTTATTCTGAAAATTTAATTGGAACAGAACGTAAAAAGCAGTGAAAATATTAAATATTTTTTTTTTCCTTGTGGCTTTCACTTCTTGCTCTCAGCAAGAGGTATTTCGCCAATGACGACGTTTGGACATATCACACGAGAGGAGATTGATCGGTAGAAAATTTTGATTTTTGTGATGGGATATGTCATGTAGGAGACCTAAAACAAATAACATTTATGTTAAGGACAGCATAGACAACACAAGACGTTTGTACAGTTATTAATAAAAAGAGCGGGAAGAGGATGACAGTAAGTAGGGCGTGCCAACATATAGGATAGGAGAATCAGAAAAGACGAACAGTAAGATAAGAATAGCGTTTTATAGTCTAATATTATGCTCTACTATATATTTAATAAGGATAGCAGTGAGAGGAGTGTCCATTGAAGCTAAAAGCGAAGAGACAATGACAGGCCGCGGGATATTTTTGGGTAGCACATCGTACAAAGAGTATGAAAATTTGGTGCAGTTGAAGAAGATGTGATCCAGGGTACCTTCATCAAGACCGCATTCACATAATGAGTTATCCCGGACCCTAATTTTGGCTAAAAACACCGGGGTACAAACATGCCCTAGACGAAGACGACAAATAGTGGAAGTGACCCATTTATTAGCTGACCGAAACATAAAAAACCAAGGCTTTCGAGGGATAACTGGTTGAATGTTACCGTAGTGCCTGCCTTTGATGAGCCTAGAAGAGTCCCACAGTTCTTGCCAGGAATCCATCATGCTAGAGTGAGCGAGCATCATTAGGTCTGATGAAATAATATCATCGTGAGTTTGGGAACCGATTCTGGTGGCCTCCTTTGCCCAAGTATCAGCTCGCTCGTTGCCTTCAATGCCACAGTGTCCTGGGATCCAAGCAAGGGTAATTTCAAGGCCTTTTTTATGACAAATATTTAAGGTTTCTTTAATTTTTAAAATTAAGGGAAGTTTGGTCTTCATTTTAAACTGGTTTCCTATAATTTAAGATAAGATAAGATAAGATATTTATTGAATAATAACTTATTATACAGTAATAATAACTATAGCCTAAGACATTCTATGTGCAAAAAATTACATGCGCCTGAACTAGGATTCCCTGTGTTTCAGGCATATAGAGGACTAACTTATTAACAATTTCTTAAATAAATAATCATAAACACATGAAACAATAATTTAGTTCTTATTAAATAGTTTGATAAATTATAGATCGGATACAAAAATATTAAATTAGAATGAATACATGAAAATCAACTTAGAACAATCAGTAACTTCTCTGTATCTTCGTATGACATATTTCGTAGCGCTTCTTGGAGTGTTTTCTTACATTTCGCGTAGCTGAGCGGATATATATCCAGCTTCGTATTAAGCCTACTGTACAGAAGAGGACCCAGCGAAACAAAAAATCTAAAACAGAAGTGACTTCTTCGAATAGTTTTAGAGCAAACAATATCCTTTCGCCGTTTATTAGTATAATCAGTGCTATAAGGGATTGCAGCGTGCTGTTTCAGGACCGTGCTTAGTATAAATAGTTGCCGAACGGTTAGTACTTCACAAGACTTATAAAGAAGATTAGTAGGGTAGAGGAAAGGACGGGAAGTGGATACCTTTAGAATTGCTCTTTGAGCTCTTTCTAAGTTTATTAATGTAGTCTTGGCCAGCCCGCCCCATGAGGAAATGCAGTACGTTAATATCGATTGACATAGGGCAAAATAGACTTGTTTGATTAAATGTGAGTCCGCAAATGACCGCAGGTTTTTGAACACAAATATCAACTTACGTACTCTATTGCATAAAGTTGCGATGTGATATTTAAAAGAGAGAGTATCATCAATTATGATTCCTAAATACTTAACTTGGGTAACTGCGGCTATATCTGGACATTTGCATTGTGTTTTATTGGGGTCCTTACAGTTGTGCGAGTAGAGTTTGGGGTTATTTGGTGTTAAATTAGATTTGCGCATGGAAAACTTTATGTAGTTCGTTTTGTCCGAATTAAGTGTAAGTAGATGCTGTTGAAGCCAGTTATTAACAGTGTTTAAGCCTCGTTGCGCATACGTATAAACTTCCTCTATTGTTTTTGCAGAAAAAAGTAGAACAGTGTCATCCGCGTAGGAAATAATTTTGCCGCTATCCACTTTCAAATCACAGAGATCATTGATATAAATTAAAAACAGTGTAGGGCCTAGTATACTTCCTTGGGGAACCCCAAAACAAGTGTTTTTCAGGTCAGAGCTGACAACATTGTCTATTTTTATGCATTGAGTGCGCTCATCGAGATAGTTTGCGAATAGTTTGAGTTGGGTGCCTCTTACGCCTATTGCTTCAAGCTTGTGTAGTAGAATGGAAACAGAGACGGTATCAAAAGCTTTAGCAAGGTCCAGAAATATACCTATTGTCTGGTTGCCCCTGTCAAGTTCCTGAACTACGTGGTCAGTCAATTCATGGACCGCATCGGCAGTTGACAATTTAGAGCGAAAACCAAATTGGGTTTTTGACAAGATAGAATGTTTCTCTAAATATTGGACAAGTCTATTATTGATAATTTTTTCGAGGATTTTAGATGTCGATGGTAGAAGAAATATGGGTCTATAGTTCGTTATTTCATCTTTAGCGCCGGATTTGTATACAGGAACAATGACAGCTTTTTTCAGACATTTAGGAAAGATTCCGTCTGAGAGGCATTTTCGAAAGACCTGCGTGAGTGGTGGAACCAGGATGTGCTTGTATTGTTTTAAAATTTTATTTGAGATACCATCCCAACCTACCGCGGAATCGTCTTTTAAGCCCATAATAATTCTTTCAACCTCTTCTTCATCAGTATTTAATAACACAAATGACTTTAAAGTACTGAAGTTGATTGAAGATAAGTTACGAGGAGGAGCAGGCAACTCTCTCTTTACTTTTTCTGCTAGGTTTTTCCCTATGTTTACGAAAAAATCATTTGCGTTATTGACAGATGTTAATTGGGATGAGTGCGAGTGTAATAAACCCGAAGACGATTCACGTTGTTTCGTCGTATATGTTAAATTTTTAATACATTTCCAAATTAATTTACTGTTTGTACCAGCCAGTTCTAGTTCTTTTTTATTGTAGCTGGTTTTAACTTTTTTGAGTAAGTCATTACAAAAATTTCGATATCTTTTGTACGCTAATTGCAGTACTAAATTGGCAGGGTTCGATTTGGCCTTAGAATGTAGTTTATCTCTGTGTCTCATACAGCGTATAAGACCGGGAGTAATCCACGGCTTAATATTTAAATACTTATTACCTATCCATTTTTCTATTGTATTGCTACATATTGCTTGTTGTACACTTTGAAGCAGGTACGACATGCAATAATTTGCGTCAGCAGAATTGTAAACGGGGGCAAAGTCAATTTTGCATAAATCGTCTTCAAGTTTGTTTACATTTAATTTTGTGATTATTTGCGCGCGAGTTTTATGAGGTTGTTTTTGAAACAAGGTCAACAGGGCAGCTCTGTGATCGGTTACGGTGGAGTTAGCAATTAGTGCGAGAGCCGGGAAATCTGATTTAAGCATGATATGATCTAAACAGGAGCCACTTTGATGAGTTGGAAGCGTGTGTGCTGGGAGTAAGCCATGAAAGGAGCATAAGTTGAGATAGCTCTCAGATGCGGAGTCATTTTTTCCTGGGAGAATGTCAATATTAATGTCTCCTATCAGTATAACATTTTTAAATGACTTTAAATTACTTAATGTTTGGCCTAGAGAATCAGTGAAAATGGTTACATTTTTAAAAGAAGGGGGTCTATACAAAGCTAATATTGCTAAATCTGATCCTATTTTAATTAACAGTCGATTACATTCTAATATATTGGGTTCTTCAACCGTAATACTTAAATTATTTCTAACGTAAACTACTATCCCGTCGTTTTGGTTGTAATTAATCGTACTGCTAAATTTATTATAACCTGTCATGTTAGGTAAATTGCTATATTTACCTAGCCAACATTCAGTCAAAACAACAACATCGCTATTTATACCTAATCTTTGTTGAAAAACATTAAAGTTATGAAAATTTTTAAATATACTTCGTATATTTTGCGTTAGTATGGAAAGCGGATCACGACCTGGGCAAATATATTGTTTGCATAATTCGACATCACAGGCTTTAGATTCGGATACAGAGAAGTTATCTAGGTCAGAAAGTAAACTATCACTCATATGTACACGTACTAAACTATCAAGAAAAAAGTTCAGAAAAGGATAACTTAAAGAGGCGCTCTCAGGCGCCTTCATAATCTATTGAATTTTGGTACCTTTTTTCTGCCATTTTTCTAGCTGGGCATTCAGGAGTCCCGGTTTGGTGATTACTCGGCTTCTTGTAGTGCAAACATGTTGCACATTTTGGTGGTTCTGCCTTCTTAGAGCACTCCTTTATTGCGTGCCCTAGATCTCCGCAATGCCCGCAGGTACTGGTGTCCGTCTTACATGTTTTCGCCGCATGACCATATTGCTGGCATTTGTAACACCTTGTGACGAGAGTAAAATCCCTTACAGGGCACGACGACCAATTTACAAAAACTCTGTCATTATTGATTAGGACCTTTCGAATAAAAGCTGGGACTTCAATGATGTAGTTGCAGTTTTCGGCGTCCTTCTTCCCCGATTTGTGGCTCAATTTGGATGAGGATAAAAACTTTTCCAGGGTCAGGTCTTGAAGTTTGTCGGCTAGGTCCTGCTGAAAGATACATTTAAAAACTTCTGCTTCTTGCATAGCCGCGGGCACCCCGACAACTACTATTCTGGGCTTTCGTTTCTGAGGCTCATCCACAGTGAGGCCCGATGTTGTTAGTTGCTGCAACTGCTTGAGTTTCAAGATATCCTCCTTGGACTCAGTACTGATAATAACGCCACCATTTTTCACTTTGCGCATCCCTCTCACGTGCAATTAATTTCATTTCATCAGGCCTAATAATTTGTTGAACGAGGGATTTTGTTTCCTCGCTCGATTTTAATTTGTCGGTCGGGTAGATAGCTACCGAGCTGACGTTAGAGGGCTGGATACGACTACCGGTATTTTTCTTGAGCATATCTGTTTGCGTTCATATAAATTCTAATAAGCCAAGTGGCCGCTAGATGGCGCTGACCCGACAACCGGTTACGGCTGCATCACGCTAACGTTTGTTTTATATAGTGATTATAACTATTTAATTGCACGCTAGATGGCGCTGACCCGACAACCGGCTACGGCTGCATCACGCTATCGTTTGTTTTACTCAGTTTTATGAGATGTCGTGTGAATTTATTTTAATATAGGCTTTATATGTGACTTTGTTGTTTCAATATCGATCACTATAGAGGGCGCCCTTTTTTGAAAGTAGTACAGGTGCATACATTGGTCCTTTTCGAACCGGGTGTACCTTGGGCCTTATACAATTTCTTAGTGCTTTCCTGTACCAAGTGGCAACGGATTGTTGTCGAGGGTGCAACCTTCCAGCAGCAGCATCCAGCGGTGGTGCAGTCAACGGAGGCAGCAGCGTCGTGACGTAGAGTGACGTCACAGGCGAGCAACTTGGCGGGAAGTTCAAATTGGAGGTTCAAGTACTAGTGCAGTGTTTGGCAAAGTGTAAGAAGACATAAAACTGTGAGTACTTTATATTTTATCTGTGAAGTGTTGTTTTTCGCTACCTGTCAAAATTTGGAACTGTCAGCTGTCAAATTGAATTTGAAGTTTAAACTGTCAATTTTGGACTTAGAAAAATCAGAGATCAACAAACTGAAATTTTGCAAGTGTTAAAGACTTAGAATAATTTATAGCGAAGAAGTCCAATAATTCATACAAGTGTTTAGAACTTAGCATAGTTTAAGAAAAAGTGAACCGACGGGGAACCTATGCCCGATTTTATAGCGAAATAAACAAAGTTAAAAACACTTGTAATTTTTCAAGAGTGAAGTTGGGACTTAGAAAATTTGAAGTTTGTTTACATCTGGGACTTGTAATTTTTTGAAGAGATGAGTAAGTTTGAAGCAAGTATAAGTCTACAGACGGATCAGAATGCTCGTATCGCGAAGGCATTTAGTAATTATAAAAAGTCTCCCAAGGATCGCATCAATATCTCGTATATAGAAACTAGGTTGGAAAGCTTAGAGCAGCTATGGCAACAGTTTTCACGTATGCACACGCAGCTTTTAACGACACCTGACAGAGAAACATTGCAAAATAGTGCATATATGAAGGATGATATGTATGATGCGACTTACGAACTATATATGGACTACAAATGCGAGCTAAAAAGTGCACTTAGCAGATTAACGGCAGGATCCAGTAGTACTAGTTCCAATTCATCAGCGAGCATATCAAAATCGAGTCAAGTAAAATTGCCAAAGATATCAATTCCAAGTTTTTCGGGAAAATATACAGAATGGACGAGTTTCCGGGATTTATTTACTTCACTCATCCACAAAAACAAAGACATTGATGACGTGCAAAAGTTGCATTATCTGAAGGCGCATTTGACAGGCGAAGCGGAGCAACTGTTACGACACATACCTATTACTAGCGAAAGTTACAGTCAGTGTTGGACCCAGTTAGAATGTCGGTACAATAACAAACAATATTTAGGGAATAGCATATTAAAAAGATTTTTCTCGCAAAAGACGCTTCTAACTGAGTCTGCCACAGATATTAAGAATCTATTAGATTGTACTACTGAAACTTTAAACGCCTTAAAGAGTCTTGCTATAGACACTGGTACCTGGGATATTATTATAATTTACATTGTTAGTCAAAAGTTAGATGCTGAAAGTCGTAAGAACTGGGAAAGTAAAGTTAGTGAATCTGTATCAGGGTTAGATCAGTTACCGAGTTTAGAGCAATTTAAAGATTTCTTGTTGACGAGATTTCATGCATTAGAGTTTTTAGAACCGAAACCAGGCTATAGTCATAAACCAAGGGGTACCAGTAATAACACTAATTATAAAGGAAATAATGTTAGTTATGTCAAAAGTACTCCAGTGCAAAGGGTTGCTAATCTTCATATTACAAATGCATCATGTAGTTATTGCAAAGGCGAACATCGTATAATACATTGTAAAGATTTCATTAACTTGGATGGCGAGGTAAAGCGTAACTTTGTCCAAACCAATGGGTTATGTTTCAACTGTTTGGGTAACAATCATTCGGCCAAGTACTGCAAAAATACAAAAAGTTGTCAAATCTGTAATAGGAGACACCATTCGCTACTACATCAAAAGGGTGAACAGCAAGCGTTCGGCAGCGGAGAGCCAGTCGAACGCCCAACTATGGCGCAAGTTCACACACAACAAATCACCAATTCAACGGAAGAGGCTATACCGGGTACCAGTATCATGAACCACTTCGTAAACGAAGTCACCCAGCAGGTGTTACTGGCTACGGCGGTTGTAGAAGCCAAAGCATGGGAAATGGAAAAACGTCATTTTCTTCGGGCACTCATTGACCAAGGGTCACAAGCGTCATTCATCACTTCGGCCGCGGTTCAATTACTCGGGTTAAAACGAACCCCAGCCAAAGGTCTTATATCTGGTTTAGGAGGGAAGCAGAATGTCGTATCAAAGTCAACCGTTCAAGTGACTATTGCATCACGTATCAATTCCAGATATGTAATTCGGGTTACAGCATATGTCCTTGATAAACTCACTTCGTACTTACCAGCCGCAAAGGTGTCTATTGCTTCCTGGCCAGAGCTTAAGAATCTCGATCTTGCAGATCCGGAGTATCACACCCCCAACAAAATAGATATGCTGCTTGGCGCAGAAATCTACGCGCAGATCATAGACACAGGTTTAATTAGATGTCCTTCACAGGGTTCACCAGTGGCACAAAATACAGCCCTGGGTTGGATTTTAAGTGGGCAAGTTGGGTCACAAACGAACCTATCATGCACGCTAGTCAGCATGCATACTCAGGTAGACCAGTTGCTAAGGTCTTTTTGGGAACTGGAATCAGAACCTAGCATCACACCAAAGATATTGTCACCTGATGAGCAGAGGTGTGAAGAAGTGTACCAAGCGACTACTACACGGGATGAGGACGGGCGCTACGTAGTTAGATTACCGTTCCGGGATGAACAACCAGCCTGTGTAGATGGTGGTTCCAGGGAGATAGCATTGAGAAGATTTCACTCCCTGGAAAGAAAGCTTCAAAGGGATCGCCACCTGAAAACAGAGTATAACAAGGTGTTTCATGAATATCTGGAACTAAATCACATGGAACGTCTATCACCAAAGGAATCTAATGAAAAGGGACTATACTTACCTTACCATGCCGTAGTGCGTGAAGATAAAGATACCACTAAGGTACGTATAGTATTTGATGCTTCCTGTAAGGGTTCAAACGGAGTGGCTTTGAATGATGATCTTCTGGTGGGACCCACGTTACAGTCTGAGTTGCGCCACATTATCATGAGATGGCGTATGCATCCAATTTGCTTCACAGCTGACATCGTAAAGATGTATCGGCAGGTGATAGTTGATGAGAGAGACACGAAATACCAACGTATTCTGTGGAGAGAAAACCCAGAAGACGACATAAAAGAATACAAGTTAAAACGAGTCACTTTCGGGACGTCCTCAGCCCCTTACCTTGCGGTTAAGAGTCTAATACAGGTAGCTCTTGATGAAGGTAAAGAGTTTCCTCTGGCCGCAGCACGGGTGCGCCAGGACTTTTACATGGACGATTTGATGTCAGGATGTCAATCAGACGAGGAAGCAATAGAGATGTATTGGCAAATGAAAGCATTATTAAGCAAAGGAGGATTTGAATTACAAAAATTGTCAAGCAATAGTAAAGTTATGTTGGAGAAAATTAAAGAAAGCATAGTGGGAAAGGATGAGCACAAGAAAATAGAGATGAAACAAGAACCTGTAAACAAAATCTTGGGACTTACCTGGGATCGAAGCCACGATGAGTTTGCATATGCAGTGCGGCTTCCTCCTCCAACAGCACCTGTAACTAAAAGAAAGGTTACCTCAGATATAGCAAAGCTTTATGATCCTTTGGGATGGATTGCACCCAGCATAGTGCAAGCTAAAATATTCATTCAACGGTTATGGCTAGCAGGTATAGACTGGGATGAAGAGTTACCGTCTCCTCTTTTAGAAGAATGGTTGAAATATAGAGAAGAGCTGTCACAACTCACCAGGTTCAGACTGTATCGATGGACAAATCATACGACCCATGCCAGATTAGTGGAGCTGCACGGGTTCAGCGACGCTTCAAATGCCGCATATGCCTCCGTGGTGTATTTGCGCGTCATTGACACTGAAGGTTTGATACACGTCAGTTTAGTGACCAGTAAGACGAAAGTCGCGCCTATAAGGCAAGTGTCAACGCCTCGGCTAGAGTTATGTGGAGCTGTATTGCTGGCCAAACTGTTGGTAGAGGTTTCGGAAGTTTTAGAAGTGCCAAAAGCAAATGTACACGCATGGACCGACTCGGAAGTAGTATTGGCGTGGTTGAGCAGCCACCCAAGCCGATGGAAGACGTTTATCGGGAACCGATGTTCCGAGATCTTGTCAGCGATCAGTCGGAATCAATGGGCGCATGTAAAGTCAGAACACAACCCAGCCGACTGCGCATCCAGAGGTGTTCCAGCGTCTGAACTAAGCAACTTTGAACTTTGGATCAGTGGTCCTAAATGGCTGAAAAAAGAGACAATCAATTACCCTGCGGCAAAATCATTAATCACAAACCTAGAAGAAAAGAAAGTACATACTCACCTCGCAACAGCGCTTTTCGGAGCAGAAGAAGAAGATTCGATGTGGTCGAAGTATTCGTCACTTACGAAATTACTGAGAGTTGTCGCGTACTGCCGACGGTTCCTGAAAAATAAAAGGAAAAATCATACTTACCTATTGAAAACAGAAATAGAGGAAGCTCTAGCAATTAGGGTAAAAAAGAGTCAATATCAAGCATATGGGGAAGAACTAGAAGATATAAAAAAGGGTAAACTAAAAAGAAAAAGTGAACTTACCTCTTTCACTCCACAACTAGATGACTTGGGAATAATCCGTGTTGGTGGGCGGCTCCAGTTCGCAGATATAGATTATGATCGAAAGCATCCCATTTTGTTGTCAAAATCAGCGTGGTTAACCCAACTTATCATAAAAGATGCACATGTCAAAACAATGCACGGTGGACAACCACTGATGGTCAACTACATCAGGGCAAAGTTTTGCATACCCGGACTTAAGAATTTGGCAAAAGCATACGTAAAGAAATGTATTCCTTGTGTCAGACACGCGGCCAATATCCGTAATCAATTGATGGGACAGCTACCCACGCCGAGAGTGAACGCCGCAAAGGTATTTCTGCGCAGTGGAGTAGATTACGCGGGCCCAATCAATATTCGTGTCTCTAAAGGCAGAGGAAACAAGTCATACAAGGGGTATATCTGCCTTTTTATATGTATGGCAACAAGGGCTGTACATTTGGAGGCTGTCAGCGAATTGTCAACAGCAGGCTTTTTAGCTGCCTTTAAGCGATTCGTGGCTAGGCGAGGTCACTGTAGCGATCTGTACAGTGACAATGGATCTAATTTCGTAGGTGCGGCCAAAGAACTCCAGGAACTTTTTAATTCGGAAAAATCTACGCTGGTTCCTGAGATCTCAGACTGGATGGCCACCAACGGAACTCAATGGCATTTTATACCACCGTACGCTCCTAATTTCGGCGGACTATGGGAAGCCGGAATTAAGTCCTGTAAGTTCCATCTCAAGCGAGTGATTGGCAATTCGACACTCACTTTCGAAGAGATGATCACAGTCTTGTCGCAAATCGAGGCCTGTTTAAATTCGAGGCCTATGTGGCGTATTGACGACGAGGGAGAATCACTACCTTTGACGCCGGGACACTTCCTCGTGGGAGAACCACTTATTGTAGCACCTGATCGTTGTTATGAACATGTTCCAATATTGCCTTTACGTAGATGGCAATTGTGTCAAAGAATGTTGCAGGATTTCTGGCGTCGCTGGTCCCAGGAGTACTTAACACAATTCCTTCAAAGGCACAAATGGACACAAAAAACTGTCGAGCCCAAAGTAGGAGATGTAGTGCTTGTGAAGGAACCAGATTTACCACCGGCTAAATGGTTGCTTGGCCAAGTGGTTGAGGCGCATCCTGGTTTGGACAACGTAACGCGAGTTGTTACCCTCAGATGTAAAAACAATTTAATAAAACGACCTACATCCAGAATTTTTGTTCTACCATTAGCTGACTAATCTGTATAATGTTAATTGTTTTTTTTTTGGTAGTATTTTATACAACTGTCAGTATATGTACATATAAGTAAAATTAAGGAAAATTCGTGTACATGTGTCCTTGTAAATAGAGTTAAGAACAGTTGTTCTTGGTGGGCGGCATGTTTGCGTTCATATAAATTCTAATAAGCCAAGTGGCCGCTAGATGGCGCTGACCCGACAACCGGTTACGGCTGCATCACGCTAACGTTTGTTTTATATAGTGATTATAACTATTTAATTGCACGCTAGATGGCGCTGACCCGACAACCGGCTACGGCTGCATCACGCTATCGTTTGTTTTACTCAGTTTTATGAGATGTCGTGTGAATTTATTTTAATATAGGCTTTATATGTGACTTTGTTGTTTCAATATCGATCACTATAGAGGGCGCCCTTTTTTGAAAGTAGTACAGGTGCATACAATATCCGCAAAAGAAACTTGCCCGGGGCAGGCTAAAGTGGACTCTTGTATACATTTCTGTAATTCCTGGACGCGCAGAGATAGGTCAAGATTTTCCTTAAAGGTTTTATGGGAGTTATAGGCCTGGATAGCTTTTTGTTTTAGAGACTGGTACTCGATTGCCATTTGCGATGATGAATGGCCCACTTTGCGGCACAGGGTGTTAATCTTGGATTTCTGCTCAGAGTTTAATTTACCTTCCGAAGCGATGCTGCACACTTCATTCAGGTAGGTCTCGATGGTCTTCATCCATGCTTGGAGGTCCGTGGTGGCCACGCACGCCAGGGGCTCGAGCTCGTGCTGTGCGCGCGGCTTGGGCGGGGCGGGCGGCGCGGGCTGGTCTGGCGGCGGCGTGGGCGAGGGCGGCGGGCTGCGGCGCGTTAGTCCGCTCCGGTTAAATGGACTACTTGGATCCATTTTTCATACACTCCGTTAATGATTACAGTCTAAACATTCTCACTAGCGAGTACTATGCCGTGACACAGATACTTGCTTCCGCGTAACATAAAGAGCTAGGTCACGTCTTAAAATGATTATAATATATTTATTTTTATTAATCGACACGTCCGATAGGTATGACGACTAGAGAATATTCCTTGCTTTAAATTGCTTGCAGACAACTCCTGGAATCCGAGAAGATTATAGTTTTGGGAATGTTGTGTGTCTCTACATAAGAGACTGCCTCCAGGATTGCAATGGACTCCCCAGTGAAAACAGAAGATTGTGGAGGGCATCTGTGCGACAAGAGGATGTGAAATTTGGGGATCCATGCTGCTATTCCAACACAACCGTCCGTCTCCAACTTTGAAGCGTCTGTATAAATAGGTAGGTAGTTATGCCATTTAGATAAGAGATTTTGAAATTTGGAGTTTGCTGCTGGGTCATCTTTAAATAAGCCAAAATCTAGAATGACTGTTGGGGTAAAAACTATTGTTTCAAAGTCCACTTCGAACAGGGGGTTAGACTTTGTAGTGTAAACTGGGTCGGGTAGGTTTTTCAATTTTTTAAAGCTATTTAAGGTTCTTGGCGCTGTCTTGTATGACCAATATGGGTTTTCAGAGACCTCCTGCAATAAAGCATCCAGGCGAGGGATAAGAGGATGGTTGGAGATACTGCAAGCTTTGAATACATAGCGGTCCGCCAGAAACTGTCTACGGAGGGCAAGAGGAGGATCCACACACTTCCCCTGCAAGGCATTTTTAGGTGAGAATTTCATGGCACCAGCTATGATACGCAGACACTTAGCCTGAATGAGTTCGAGCTTTTGAAGAGCCATTTTGTTACAAGGTTCCAGAACGATTGAACCATAGTCCATGTGACTGCGAACTACTGCATTGTATATAAGTTTCTGGCAATACGGGTGAGCACCCCACCAGACACCGGACAGGGCCCTGAGAATATTGACACCTCTCTCGCATTTCCCGACTATGTATTCCAAGTGAGGAATACCGGTCATTTTAGAGTCTAGGATCACACCAAGAAACTTGACAGAGCCTTTACTGGGAATAGTTTCACTTTCACAGACAATGTCCACGAAGGGGATGGTTCTGCTTCGAGTAAAGGTGACTGTGCAGCTTTTGGATGGGGAGGGGAGAGAGATAGTCCATGGTCATCAAGCCAGTCCTTAAGGTAGCTGAGGCCCTCACAAAGACTGGATTTTGCTTCTTCGATTGACTGGGCGGAGGAGTAAAGGACTAAGTCGTCTGCATATTGTAGAATGCTGCTACAAGGTGAGACAGTTTGTGCTAAGTCGTAGGTGTAAATATTATATAAAAGGGGACTGAGGACTGAACCCTGAGGGAGGCCTTGCCATACAGTTAAAGGAGGGTGGTGATAACTTCCAATTCGGACTTTGATGGTACGCCCCATGAACAGCTTACATACTATTTGTATTAACCTCGCGGGAATGCTCAGCTGAAGCATCTTTGCTCTGAGCAGTGGGAGTTGTACATTATCGTATGCCGCAGCAATGTCTAGGAAGCATCCAATAAGGTGTTTCTTTTTTGTCATGGCTAGTCTGATGTCTGATGTAAGGATACTTAAGCTGTCCATAGTGCTTTTGCCTTTTCGAAACCCGAACTGGGTGTCCGCGATTAAGCCCCTATTCTCTACAAACCATTCTTACCTATTTTTGATTAAGTGTTCTAAAATTTTTGTTATAGTCGAGGACAAGGCGATTGGACGATAGGATGAGGCTTCAAGCGGACTCTTACCAGGTTTCAAGATGGGGATGATGACTTGAGACTTCCATGCGTCCGGCACGTCTCCGGACACGAAGCATGCATTAAGTAAGCTCAAAAGGTGTTCTTGGGAAGATTTGTTTATTTTAGTTAAGAATATATAAGGAATGCCGTCTTCACCTGGTGAGCTGTTATGAAGTCCATCCAAAACTAAAGCTAATTCGGAAAATGTAAAGGGTTCGTCCAGTGGGCCAAGCGGAGCATGGGGGAGGGAAGGGCTTATGCAGGATTCTGAAGGCACGGCAGGCGGGGCCATACTATTTACAAACTCCTCCAACCAGACGGAGTAGTCAGGTGAAGAAGTGGGATCTGATTGAAAAGAGCCTCTAAACTTTTTAATACTCTTCCAGACTAGTGATGGAGGAGTCCTAGGATTCAAACTTGCAGAAATCCTTCCACCCTTGCTTTTTGGTTTTATTAAGCAGGCGCTTAGTTCTGGCTGATGTTTTTTGAAACAACACGAAATCCTCAGTGAGGCCAGAAGAATTGAACGTACGTTCTGCCAAGTTCCTCTCTTTAACCGCTGCCGTGCATTCAGGATTCCACCAGGGAGGTGACGGAATTTTGGAGGACCGAGGGTTTTTTTTGGGGATGTGCTCATCTGCAGCTTCTAGGAGGATTGCTTTAAATTGGGCAGATTTATGTTGCATACTTATGGAATTAAAATCAATCTCGCTCAATTTATTTTCTACAAAAAGGGAGAAATTTGGCCAATCTGCTAAGTCAATTTTGAATTTTAGGAGGGGAGCGGGGGTTGGTGAAGGCGCTACTATGGTTGGTTTCGAGATGATAATTGGAAAGTGGTCACTGCCGAAGGACTGATTCAGCACCTGCAGCGAAAGTAAAGAAGCCAGGTCTGGCGAGCATATAACTAAGTCAAGGACAGACTGGGGATCCTGACCGGGGTACACCCTGTGGGTGGGGGTGCCGTCATTGATGACAGCGGTGTTGATATCATCAATGAGGTCTATGAGGAATTTGGAAAAAATATCACTATATGACGAACCCCAGGAAGTATTGTGGGAGTTAAAATCGCCTAAAATAAGAAGAGGAGGAGGGACAGAGAAGAAGATAGTAGAAAGATCAGGTATTAAAGTCAAATTTGGGTGCGGAATATAAACTGCTATGAAGTTTATACCCATAACATTCGCAGCTACTGCATTTATTTGATCAGTATGGGGAGGAAGGGCAATTTGAAAATAAGAGTACTTTCTACTAATCAATAAAGCACAACCTGCAAAACCATCGTCACGGTCATCCCGAAGGCAAGCATAGCCCGGAATCCTAAAATGAGATCCCGGTCTCAGCCATGTCTCCGAGATGGCCGCCACGGAAACAGAGTGGTTATTGATTAGGTGAATTAGGTCAGGTTTTTTAGATTGAATACTACGGCTATTCCAAAGTAAATAATTGGCCTGGGGAGCCATTGGAGAAGGATAGTTTTTTCGCTAGGGTCATCATAAGAGGGGAAACGTCGGGCGGTAAACAGTCGCTCCACTTGGCGACTATATTAATTAGTAACTTGAAGAGGAGCTCCATCATGTCGTCGTCTCGGGTCTCACATTGAGACAGAGCAGCTCCATTCGGAACTTGTGAAGGTGGTGTTGCAACTAGGTTCATGTGGGCGTGTTGGTCGAAACCAGGAGAAAGTGGGGTCCTACTTCTGGGCTGGCGAACCACCGATTGGCGGTAGGATCTAGTGGCAGTGTGTTGAGGTGAAGAAGGTGGGCATGACAGCGGTGACTGCCATGGAGCCTGTGGTGCCGGGTCAAACATGACCTTAGCCACATCAGCATAAGGTCTACGAACAGCAGGGTGCAGAGTTGAGGCCTCTTGGTAGGAGATGTTACGTTCTGACATTGTTTTTTTAATAGACTTCTGGCGGCAGAATTCAGGGCAACGCTGGTCCGTAGCAAAATGTCTGCCTGTACAGAATATACAGGTGACATGCTCGGGAGCAACGTTGCAACTGTCCCCGGGGTGGTTACGAGCGCACTTAAAACAACGGGCATCCGAGCGACATTGAGTCTGTATGTGTCCAAATCGCAGACACTTCCTACACTGGATGGTTGGGAGCACATATATCTCAACGACCAAAGATGTATAGTAAGCGCAAAGTCTGTCCGGTAAAGTCTGGCCCTCAAAAGTGGCTACTACTGATTGGGTTGGAACCCAAGTAGGGGGACCATTGTCCTTTGTTACTTTACGCTGAAGGCGACGGGCTTTTAAGATCCTTCCAGAGCCATCTTTCAGCTCGGTGGCGGAAAAAAACTCGTCCATGGACCACTCTGTCGGTACTCCGCGAACCAGGCCCATACGAGAAACCTGATATGAGGGAATGGAAGCTGTCAGTTTATTTCGAGGGAGACTGGGGTTCGCGAGGACGTCGTTGGCTGCCGCCGCCGAGCTGAACTCGACCGACACGCGATTCCTGCCTATTGACTTTATCCCGTCTTTTTTGATTGATATTTTCTTTTTTGAAGATAAGTCCAACCTTAATTGGTTGGAGGGAAATTCCAGAATCAGATGCTTCTACCTCTCGGGAGACATGAACAATGAATGGGCCTTTATCGTCACAACCGTATTTGCGGGCCTCATCCAGGGCCGGGTGTTTGAATAAAAGCGGATTATGAGTCTCGTTGCGTTCCTGAGTAACGGTATCCTGCATAGGTCTCTTTTCTCTAGGTTCGATGACCTTGTCAGACGGCAACAGTTCCAGGGCCTTGATGGTACGCTTTCTTTGTTCTTTTTCCAAGTTACTGAACGAATAGTCCCTGGAACTGGTGCCGCCCGGGTCCGGCGGCTTATCCTCCTCGTTCCCTTCCATCGCTAACCTTAACCCCTCACCAGTTAGATTAAGACTACTTATGTATATAGCCTTAAGGATATGTAAAGTTAATTATGTTAATAAACTATTACCAATATAAACTACTGGGATTTGTTATTATCAGGGATATAACCTAAAATCGCGGAACAACACGCGGAAGATCCGAATCCCCTAAATAATTTTATTCTGACAATGACATCAATGACATTTGTCTACTTCCACGCACACATACCTAGATTTTTTTTTTATATCGCACGTAATCGTAGTGATTTGAAATTAACTTTCTTCAGCCTGGGAATAATCTTTTGCTATTAATATCCATTTTTCTCAAAAAATGGTGGTCTGAAAATTCTAAAAAATATTTTATAGTGCTAAGGAAACCAATTTCTTCGAATAGGGATTAAAATATAGTGACTTCAAAAAAATAAAACTGTTTTGCATTACAACAAAACAGATATTGTATGTGTTAAAAAAAAAGCATTGAGATGAAGAAAGCATTATCAATTTTGACACAAAATTAAGGGAAATATGCGCCTTACCTTAATAAATTTAGTGTTTTTTACTATTTCACATCTTTCAATCCAGCTAGGTGAATCATAAATTTGTATGCACCTGTCAAAACGCCAGACGTCATAGTCTTCATGCAATCGCCAGCAAGCAATTTGCTGCAATGCTATTTTATTTCACACATACAATATCTGTTTTGTTGTAATGCAAAACAGTTTTATTGTATTTTTGTTCCATAAAATAGCATTGAGATGAAGATTTGTTTGTTATCTGCTGGTGAAAGAGTAAATGCTATGTTGATTCAACACAAGTATATTAATAACCCCTCGTATGTTATGTCGTTATGTCAAAAAATATACAGTTAAATTGAAAATCAATGATATGTTTACATACGATTTGAATGTTGTGCACTGATCGGTGCTTCGACAGACCAAGGGTTAACCACAATATTAAAATGCAATCGGGATTATTAAAGTTTCCAAGTACTTACAGTACCTTGGCTTCAGTTGGCTGGACTTGAGCTATTAAATAGTTTAGTGGTGGTAGAATCTCCACAGATCTCATCACGTCCTTTAGGGAAACCCTGCCTCACCTGTTCTTTCCGTTAAGTTCCAGCGACAGCGAGACGGTTAGTCTCTTTGCCATAAAGTAAATTATATTTTCAACGCTGACTACTCTACAGCATGTCCAATTTTACTCTCAGGATATTGCGGCATCTATTTTACAAGATATACTATTGCCCCTTTAACCTTTGGGACGCTTTAGTCGCCACACCGCGACATTGTAAAAATATGCCAGTGCCGACAAAATTTAAAAAAGAAAAATAATTCTCAGTAATCAACAACAAAAATATGTTGTATGGAATAGATATCACAAGCTAAGCTTTTTGTCACAACACGGTACGTAAACTGCATTTCGACTCGAGTCCTTGACATGTTCATACTCGTACTGACGAATAAAGTTTAGCGTAAGACAAAAGTTCTCGGTGTTGTGGAAAAGTTTAAACACAAAAGTTTGTCTACAGAATGTCATAGGATTGTATGTTCGTTCATAACACAGTTTAATTCATTCATAAACTGAGAACAAAGTTTAATTTATTCCTAAACTTCGTAAGTACTTAGTCGCTGGTAGGTAGGCGGCAACGACGAAAGACCTCGAGCTCGAGCAGGTGGCAGTGAGAGGGTTAGGTGTGTACAGCATTCATAGACACTCGTAGGTATAGTTTAAGGCCCTTAAAACGTACGGCTATAACGTCACATGACGTCACATTTTTTGGCCTTAGCCATGGCCAAAGCAACGCAAGCCAGCACCGTTTTAAGACAGGTCCGGTTCAGGTTAGGTTGGCAATGTCATACGACACCGGGTAGGGGGCCAGAAGTACAGTTTCGGTCACTAGTGCGGTTCTCACAAGAGGTAGGCAATCCCTCGATTAACGTCCCTATTACTGATTACGGCCTCCGCGGCCGGGGACAAACAGGCGCACCCATTCCGGTCATGCCCTGGCACCCTGACAGACGGTTGGCTGCATGCAATGCCACCGTGCCCCTCCGAGGGCCACGTCGTCATGTCAGGATGTTTTGCCGCCCAGTCGGCTATATGTTGATCAGCCCGACGCTCGTCAGGACACTAGGCATCCACCCACGGCATGCGCTAGTAGAGATCAGTGAGAACGAAATATTTGTTTTCAAATTAATACCACTTCAGCAAACTGAACTGTGGTTACGCCGGGATGCGAGTCCGGATACGCATGTTATAGCCTAGAAACTATTGTCAGCCTTCAGGGTCCCGTCCCCCAGTATAACTAGGGCAGGGCGGGACTAGTGGGGGCTAGGAGGCTTATCCCCCCAAAAAAGATCAGGTCGACCACAGATCACGGCTGGGTCTACTCTTGATTAAACGTCATGTTTGTTAAGGGGGCCAACAGGTACTGTTTGACTGACTGACTGACTGTGAACCGTCAGTTTCCCTTACTGCCCTTGTAATGTAATGTAACACTGACACATTATAGTGTCAGATTTTGATTAGGTTAGGTAGGTACCTACTGTTTAACATTGGCCTAAGTGCAAGTTATTCTCAGACAACTGTAAGGTAATTTAAATCACCGACAACATTAGCATATGAATTTTACACATTGCATAACTCTACTCACTGATAGACAGAAGAAACTAATTCAAAGACATGATCAGTGTTCTGCAGTATTTATACTCATCTAGATCTTTGATTCAAATTCCATATGAGCTTCATTCAAAATAATAAGTATCAAGAATAACAGGTTTGTGACAAAATAGTACCTGTAGCTTTAAGCTACAACTGATCTGAGTGAATTTTCTCTCAGTCAAACATTTCATTTGATCTTATTTTGTGTTAAATAATCATAGTATCTTCAAAAAAGTTTGGGAAACACTGATCAGCATCATAGTATTATCACAATAATAATATACCTATTCTGCAAGTCTAATCAATTTAAAACTTGAAACGAAAGCTTGTCTTATCTTTATTTAATATGTAATATCCCAAGCAATGGATATTTAGCAATTTTTTAATATATTATTAAAATAAATGTAAGTTTTTGAGACCATGAAGTTACAAGATAATTTGTCAAATTGTGCTCTAACCCCTTTCATATCACATGGAGGGCCCGAGTTAACACTATTTCACATCCAAACATGTTTAAAATAAAGCATGTCTCAACACTACAAGCAATTTTGTGATAACAGTAACGAGGACCTCAATTTAATTTATTTGGTCTTAAACCTAGATTAGGTTAAGGAATTCTTGGAATCTGGTTATTTCAGTATTTAGAAAAAGACAGAGGATATTGTAAACACCAAGTTATTAGTTTGGTGAGTAAATACTTTGTTTATATATTACTAAAACTAGTATTTAATAATTATTTGAAGTGTAAATGTAAAGTGCTTTGTATCAATGGTACACATGTATAACTACAACTATGAGTCAATATGTAACTCAAAATAAATGAATTTTAATTTAATTTTTTAATTGTAATGGTTTAAAAGCTGAAGTAGAGAATCGCGCACCAAAAGTCATTATCAACTCTATCTTTTGATAGTTTGTTTGCTTGCAAGTTTTGAACACATTGCCATTAGACATAGATTCTCACATCTCAATAAGCTGGTGTATGTTCACCTACTACTGTGTATCAACACTGGGTACCATCGGTGGCTTTGAGTCTGGCCATTTTTATCAGTAAATTAGCTGGGTTATTCCAACCACTGCTTTATCAGGTCTTTAATCCATGACATTATGGGACCATAATAGCATTGATGTCAGTTTGTTGATAATAGAAATCTGCATATCAGTATTCTAGTCAGAGAGTCTCTCAGTTTGGAGACATGTTATTAGTCAGTGGATTTACAAATTAAGATATCCAATCACAACAGGTTGCAACCTGCAACCTTATTAATTAACCATATGTATTGTGGTCATGCATTAATATTTCTCAAATGGCATTGAAGATAAAACGGAGATTTATCTCTCCTGTACTCAAGTTTGTAGGTATTTTGGTGCCTAGTCAGCAAGTAGGACTTAATTGAGTATAGTACCAAGACCAAATTGTACTACCCTGGAAGAGTTTTTTCAAAACGACATGTATTGACGACATTTATGATACGAAACTTGGTACTAAGTACGTGGTATTCTACTGTACTACTACTACGTAAATAAAATATTGAGTGGTGGATAAGTCATCTTCCGCAAATGACTCGTCTCAACCACGGCCTCGCTAGGTAGCGAATAAAACGATCATTCTTTAAACAAAGCAAAGATCGCCGGCCAGTTACATACGGACTTTGCCTGGCCGCTAGTTGCAGGATTTGCGTGTCCATTCTTGATCACAAGTATCACTACTAAAATCATTTCTCGATTTTTAACTCTTACGCAATAAACACTCCAATATTTTGGTGTTTTTACTAATTTATTTTCGAGAAAAGCAGAGACGCATGTTTTCTCGTCAAAATTAAAAATGCTATGACGTCTAAAAGGCTGGATTGAAAGATGTGAAATAGTAAAAAACACTAAATTTATTAAGGTAAGGCGCATATTTCCCTTAATTATGTGTCAAAATTGATAATGCTTTCTTCATCTCAATGCTATTTTATGGAACAAAAATACAATGAAATGTTGTCCATTCATTCCACAATGCAGTCGTGCGAGGCAGGAAATTTCTAGAAAAGCGCACAGTTTGTGGGCAGCTGTATATTAAAACAGCCTTTGAATCACGAATCTTTTATTAGAAATATTATTAAAACCCAATACAATGCTTATGTGAATCGTTTCATTTTTAAATCTGTGACAGTAATGTCAAGCATTTATTTTTCTAAACCATGACCATAAACTAAATTCTAAACGCACTGCAACACCTTCTAATTTTTAAATTGTCTTTAAGTCTAATGATAACATTAGTTACACTTGAAGAAATTAAAGTATGACAATTTAACAATTACAGACATTGCAGTATTAACATTACATGAAAATGGTTTCACGAAATCAAATTATTACAATGTCTCTGAAACTTCAATCTGTTCAAAGGCTTCGTCATGATATCTGCTAACTGGCTCTCTGAAGGACAATATTCTATGTCAATTTGACCTTCAGCATACTTCTCATGTATAAAATAATAACGCACGTCTATGTGCTTGGATCTCTTACTGAATGAGCCAGTTTTGATCAGCTGTATTGAGCTCTGGTTGTCGACGTGCAGAGAAATCTTGACTTTTTCTTCTACCAATTCGTTCAGCAAGGATTTCAAGTACATGGCATCCTTACAACTATCAGCAGCAGCTATGAACTCGGACTCGGTAGACGAGACCGACACGATAGGCTGTCTTTTTGATGTCCAACATATAGGGCCATTCTTAAGCATCAACACAGTTCCAGTTGTGCTCCGTCTAGTCATTAAGTCACCCGCATAATCAGAGTCACTATATGTTTGTATGTTGGATATTGGTATGTTCCTTTTAAACATTATTCCTTTATCTTTGGTTCCGATTAGGTACTTCATTATTTTCTTAACTGCAAGCACGTCAGCTTTAGAAGGATTTTCAATTTTTCTGGTAGCTTGGTTTACAGCTTGAGCTATGTCAGGTCTGGTTCTGGTGGATAAATACAATAAGCTTCCCACGACTTCCCGATATGGATAGTCCACCTTCTCCTGGGAAGTTTCTTGTGTCAGTTTACAATCCAAGTTACTTGGTATATCAACGGGTTTAGCGTTCTCCATGCCATACTTTTGCAAAATATTGTTGATATAATTTTTCTGTGTAAGTTTAATACCTTCTTCCAAATTATGTATTTCCATTCCTAAATAATTTATAGGATTGTCATTTTTCTTCATCTGAAACTTGCTTTCTAGTTTACTCAATATCTGTTTTAATTTTTCTTTGTCTTGTCCGATCAATAATCCGTCATCCACATACAAAGCAATGATGATTGATTTGTCTTTGTTGACAAAAACACATCTGTCATTTTTTATAATTTTAAAACCAAGGTCTGTCATAGTTTGAGTAAACGTTTTATTCCAAGTAAGAGGCGCTTGTTTAAGGACGTATAGTGCTTTTTTCAGCATGCATACTTTTTCAGTTTTTTCATATCCTTTAGGCACTTTCATAAATATCTTATTGTTACGAGCGTGGGGTTCGTATTTGATAGAAAAGCACAAATTAATCCACTAAATAAAACACTCACTTTATTACCCAAATTACGTACTTACAATTCACACGAACTGTACTTAAAATCCGCTAATTAAAACACACACACTATTTCACAAATTATGCACTCACTATTCACACGAACTGTACTTAAAGCGCACTAATCACTCAAGTCTTTCTCTCCGATTATCCTTGTACTAGCAGTCGATCGCTGTTAAAATGTAACTAACTCGCGCCGGCCGTCGGCGCCTTATATATCCCGCGGAACCGCTTTCTCGATGCGTTGTCCACACATATCGCGAATATTCTAGTAAGGTCCAGTGTGAGGGCCGAGAACATTCGAGGCTATATATGTCTCTCTCTAATGGTGCACTCTCTGTCACTCCTTTCTCGAATGTTCCGAGTATAGCTATCTCTTTCTAGTAGTCCTATCTCTGTCACACACTTCTCGAATGTTCCGAGTATAGCTATCTCATTCTACTAGTGCTATCTCTGTCACTCCTACGGGATATTTCGCCATATAACGATTTGTGCTTCAGAGGCCCATAAGGGGTCCTGAAAACGCCTGAAAACGGGTTTTCAGGTTATGGCGTCATCTGATAGAGGGTGCCCTGAAACGGACTGAAAACATGTTTCAGGCGCCTGAAAACGACGGCAACTTGGGTGAAATTTCGATCTTTAGATATGTGATAGAGCATCTTCTGAAACTGCCTGAAATGACTTTTCAGCCTGCTGAAAACGCTTCTAACGCACTGAAAATGACGTTCAATGTTTTTGACCTAACCTACCGGCGTAACATTATCTTTTAGTTCGCCGTAAAGGAATGCTGTTTTTATATCGAAGGTCATTATATGGTAGTTTTTCGACGCTGCTATGGCAAATAAAGTTTTGATAGCAGTTTGACACACGACCGGACTATATATTTGATCGTGGTCAAGGTTGTCTCTTTGCTCGCATCCACGGACCACCAGCCTCGCCTTATAAGTTCCATCTTCCTTTACTTAATGTTTTTTTTTTTTTTTTAGAATAACTTGTATGTTGAAATTTAATAGAATTTTTATAATGTATATTGACTTGTAAAATGTTGACATTTTATTAATAAATGAGTATGAGTATGAGTAATCGAAAGACCCATTTGTTCGATAGTATTTTATGGCCTTTTGCCTCTTCTTTATTAACCATAATCCAGGTATTATTCTCTTGTAAAGAGTTGATTTCGGACTGAATAGCCTTCTCCCAATTTTTCTTTTCAGCACTGGCTATAGCTTGTTCATACGTCATCAAAACGTATTCATTGTATTTTTCAGGTAATTTTCTAGTCCTCTTATTTCTTATATCTGTGTTTTCGATACTTTCCGGAACTGTTTCTTGTTCTTTATTTTCCGTGTTTAGTTCTTGTTCATTATCTTTTTCTTCTTCGTGGGTGTCATATTCAATTTCAGTGTCAGTGTTTATTGGGTCATAGAATTCGGTGTCTTCATCATCAATGTCTTGTGATGTTCTTGGTTCTTGCAATATCTTGATCTCACAATCTTCTTCGTTTTTGAATCTAGGTATGGTTGCCGTTGTTTGAGATCTTTCATCTATTTCCCTTTTTTCAAATATGATGTCTCGCTGAATTGTGATTTTTCTTTGTTCAGGATCCCACATCCTGTATCCAACTGGAGCATATCCTACCATTATCTGTTTTTTAGTTCTAGTCACTAGTTTTTTAAGATATCCAAGCCGTTTGACATATCCAGTGGTTCCAAATGTTTTTATATTTTCTAGATTTGGTTTTCTTAGGTACCATAGTTCATATGGAGTAGTCTTATCAGTTGTTTTTGAAGGAAAGCGATTCAGCAGGTACGTAGATGTTAAAACTGCTTCTCCCCACATTTCCTTATCTAGTCCCGATTGAAATAGCAAGGCTCTTGCTTTTTCTATCAACGTGCGATTGAGCCGTTCCGCTTTGCCATTTAATTGAGGACTGTGAGGGATTGTGTAGTCTAGTTTAATACCTCTTCGCTGACACCAGATTTTAAATTCTTTTTCAGTATATTCGCCTCCATTATCGCATCTTACTTTGTTTACTTTCTGATTTAATTCTCTTTCAGCTTCATTAATATATTGTTTTATTATTTCAGGAACCTCAAATTTGTTCTTTATTAAGTATACTTTTGTGAAATGAGTGTAATCATCCAAAACTGTAACTATATATCTCATTCCATCCCATGTTGTTTGTTCAACATAACAGACATCGGTATGTTTTATTTCCAGGGGTTTTTCTGCTCTTGTTCTTTCAGTATTAAATGGTTTTCTTGTTTGTTTTGCCATGATGCATACTTCGCATAGCTCATTTTTACATTTATTTTCATCATGTGTTGAAATACCTTCAGCTAGTTTTGGTAAGATTTTAATTGCTTCTTTTCCAGGATGTCCCATTTTAATATGCCAATCATCTTCTGCACACATCGCCACATTGCATTTTTCGTTCAAATTTACAGTGTATAAGCCAAGCTCATTTTTCTTTCCTAATAGTGTGAGATCTTCTTTACGTATCTCAACGGTGTTCTTAGAGAATAGTACAGTACCACCGTTGTTAGTAATTTCGTTCACTGACATTAGGTTTTGTGAGAGCTCAGGTACGAAAAGAGTATTGTTCAGTACGCAGAGATCTCCTTCGACAGTCCCGATACCTTTCGATTGTAAAGAAAACTTCACGTTCACTAGTTAACTTGTTTTATTAGCACTGGCTATCAGCATATACATCAACAATGCATCCGCACTTCAGCACGGTCACTCAGCAAGTGAGTCAAAATGGCGCTGGCGCGCCCTTCTACATCGTTTTCCCGCCATCATAACTCCTAAGTAATAACTACCCGACAAATTGAAACATAATAGTCAATACAACAACTTTAATATATTTAACATTCAATAAGTGTTTATTATTAAATGCATACTTCATGTTACGAGATCATAATTATAACTCAATAATTAAACCCTTATCACTTAGTTAAGTTATGATAGCGTCCATAATTCCATCGAGATACAACGTTTACATAATTATGACACGAAACAAGAATAATATTATCCAAAATCACAACATTCGGCCATCCGACTGCGTGCCATCTCCGAGGCACGTAAAATCACAACATTCGGTACTCAGAATGCTATTAAATACTAGAAACTTATTTTTAAGATTGAAAACACGCAATTTCTCTTATAATTAGGTTATAATGATTTGAACAAATCCACAAAAGTGTAATTTATTGTTAATAAATGGATTTTATACATGTAAATATATGCACAAGAGAATCATTTTTTTTTTAATTTATTTACCTATCTTTCTACTTTACTCTGAATGATGTATTACCCTCGGAACCAGATGATCTATTGACCTGTAAAGCTTTCACATTGATCCACGGCCTCATCCTATCGGACGCTACAACACTTTCGTACTTCTTAGATGTAAACCCTGGCACATTAGTAATTTTATATCGATCATTTCCTAAGCACCCCACTACCTTGTACGGCCCGATGAACTTTGGTAAGAGCTTCTTACTTTTGCCGTCATTATAAAAACTCGTTTTAACAAGTTTTACTAAATCACCTACTGAATATGAAACTGCCGGTGCTCGTTTCAAGTCATATAATGCTTTTTGTTTTAATTGACTACATTTAATGTTTTCCGAAGCCTCTTTCCTAACTTCGTCAAGCCGTTTGTTTGTGTCTATTGGGGATGAGATGGGGATGTCATTAACACTGAGAGTATTCATTGGACTGGGTAACGATGTATGAATCGACTCACTATCATCGACGGGTGCAATCGACAACGGAGAGGGGTCGATAGGCAACTCTCTGTCGAGGTCATTGTCCCGGAATGACTGGTGGTCATTTTCGCTTCCTTCGACATGGTTGGTCATCAACTTATTATCTAAGGGACAATTAGCTTTGACGCCAAAAAGCAATTCTGATGCGCTTCTCTTAGTGGAGGCGTTTATAGTATTATTAATACCCCATTGTACTCGACCCAGCTGCTTGTCCCAGTCGCGTTCGTCATTCCCAAAATTCTGCGCGGATAAACCGGTGAGAATAGTTTGGTTAAATCTTTCCGCTTGCCCATTCGCCCTAGGACAAGCAACCGCGTTGAGTACATGTTTGATACCCTTGTTTGTACAATACTCTTTAAATTGCGCGGAAGTGAAGGCCGTCCCACGATCTGAAATAACCCTTTGAGGTGACATGAAATCATAAAATAAACTGTCTAATGCTTTAATTACGTTTTTGGTTTTAGTGTCTTTGACTGGTCTAGCAAAAACGTATTTTGTAAAACCGTCCACTATAGTAAGAATGTAGTTATTCCCGGTCTTACTTCTTACAAATGGACCCAAATGGTCCAAGTGTAAGGTGTGGAACGGTTGTTCTACCTTCTCTATTGGGTGTAACAATCCCGAGTTCTTTCGCACTGCGTTATCTTTATTGTACGCGCAGTCGATGCAAGCCGCTACGTATTTCTTGACGAAACGTCTTAACTTAGGAAACCAGTAACGGCTTTGAACACGTTCCAGTGTCTTCGCAAACCCAAAATGACCAACGTCATCGTGGTTGGCTTTGCAAATTTGCCACCTTGCATCTTTGGGGACCACTAAACGTAATTCCTGTCCCAACTTCTTATGCAACGAGTGGTGCTTGACAACATAGTTCTTTTTAATGTCTGTTACTTCTAAATCGGTCCCCGGCTGTAATACTTTAAAAATTCGCTCTAATTTAGGGTCAGCTAATTGGAGTGTGAGTAGCCAGTTATCCGTGTTTATAGTTAAGGTCTTAACCAACTGGGGCGAAGTGTTATTTTTCTGAGGATTGCGGCTCAGAGCGTCCGCGTGGCCCATACGACACCCCGGACGATACTCAATGTTGAAATTGTATTCGCTCACCAACAACCACCACCTTGCTATACGTGGGATTAAATCGCGTTTCGTTAAGGTCGTCCGGAGGGCATTACAGTCCGTATATACCGTAAAGTTAAGTCCCAATAGGTACGATCGAAACTTCTTCAAAGAACAGACCACAGCCAAAGTTTCCAGTTCATACGAATGGAAGTAGCGTTCTTCGGGTGTGGTCTGTCGGCTGAAGGACGCGACAGGCTTCAATACCCTGGGGCTCACCTGCCACTGCATGAGTATACCGCCCAGACCAAGCGAGCTAGCGTCAGTGTGAACTTCCGTTTCTAGTTCGGGGTTATACAAAGCTAGGAGCGGGCGCTTAATGAGACGGTCTTTCAGCGTTTCGAACGACTCCGACTCGTCACTACCCCAACGCCATTGCACATCTTTCTTGAGTAGCGCAGTTAAAGGCCTAGCAATTTCACCAAACCCTTTCACAAAGCGACGAAAATAGCTTGCCAGGCCCAGGAACTGACGGACCTCGTGAACGTTGCGCGGCACGGGAAAATCACGCACTGCTAAAATTTTCCTTTCGCAAGGTTTTATACCCTCAGCAGAGATTTCGTAACCTAAGTACTCGATGCTTGTATCAAAAAAGCTACACTTTGACAGTTTTAAGGTTAACCCCGCCTCCTCGATCAACTTCAATACGTCTTCCAGCCTCTCAAAACCTTCATCTATGGAAGCCGCTGGGATAAGAAGGTCGTCCATATATGCCAAAGCACTCTTAAATCTTCGAGCGCCTAACAAGGAGTTCATCATTTTTTGAAATACCGCTGGAGCGTTCGCCAGCCCGAACGGCATACGTTTGAATTCGTAGTGCCCGTCCGGGGTGACGAACGCAGTCAGGTGACGACTTTCTTCTCCCATTGGTATCTGGTAATAACCAGAGGCTAGATCCAGCGTAATAAAAAATTTGTTTCCACTTAGGTTTGAGAGCTGGTCGTCAATCAAGGGTAGAGGGTACTTATCTTTTACAGTTTTATTATTAAGAGCCCTGTAGTCTACGCATAGTCGAGACTCTCCGTTCTTTTTCCTAACCAGTAGTATGGGACTAGCGTAGTTAGAGTTCGATTCCTGCACAATATCATTTTCGACTAACTCATCTACCATGTCCCTTACCTTCTGACGTTCGTTGTTCGACAACCTATAAGGCCTGTACACTACCGGAGTTTTATCGTGCAATTCTATATCCATTGCTGCATATTTGGCTCGACCTAACTCACTAAGGCTTGTAGCAAAACAGCTTCTGTACTTTTGTAAAAGCCTGTGTAATCTCTCACGAGTGTCGTTATCAGTATCTTTACCTATCCTAATGTCGGATTCGTCAAGTGGCATCAGTTCAGTCGTACTTTGGCATGTCTGGACAACCAATGCTTTAACCTTTTCTATAGGATTGGCTCGGGCTAATAACATGTCTGACTTGAAACTAAGCGGAGTATTGGTTAAGCCAGTAATAAATATCATTGATTTGCTGTCGTTGACATGGTAACAACCCTGATGAAGGTGATATTCTTGATTGGGACTCATTCTTGTACCTCCGTCTGAGTAAATATCGCCAGTGTAAGGCTCCCTGGTATAAACTTCTACTAGCCCCCCTTTATTTATCGTAATATCCTTCGAAACGTATAAGTTGAGACCCTTATCTTGCCTACCAAGATCGTCAGTCGGAGTGTAATAGAAAAACAACCTTTCGTTGTCTTTCAACACAGTCACGGATGCCATCTCCGTAAAGTTCTGCCCTATTAGCAGTGGGACGTGTAAATAGACATCATCAACTGCCAATACCTCCAGTTTTGTATCAACTTCGTCAATTCTTATTTCAACGGTTGCTTGGAATTTCGGAATAACTGTAGAATTGCCAAAACCCTTTATTGTAGGCAGTGGATGATCCTTCCTTTCAATTAAGCAAAGAGATTTAGCATCGGAACATCTGATTAAGCTACAATCGCTCCCAAAGTCAATGTAAGCGTTTAGCATTGTGCCATTAACAGAGACGTTTTTGTGGAACTTATCATTTGTGTCATTATTAATATTGTTAGATAATGGGACACCGTGATTTGGATGACTATCCACTGCCTTCAACTTGGTTACACCTTTGCCATCGCTGTTAGTAGCTATAACTACCTCCTTGTCCATCACTACTTTTAATACCTTTTTATCGGAACTCTGATTCTTGGTGTCAACTTCTCGTGTCTGTAACGGTCTCCTACTGCAATTCTCTATATTGTGCCCCACTCTATGACATTTCTCGCATTTCGTAATTGGCTTACTGCAATTTTGATAAGTGTGACCACGTTCATTGCAATTAAAACATACGATATCTGTTCCTTTGTAGCTGCTAGGACTCCTACCATAAGTGTTACTACGGAATTCGCGTCTCTTTATCGAATTTACTGGCAATGTTCCGCGCGTGTGTTCCTTAACATTGGAAGGCTGTTGCGACGATAGATAGTTCAATAGATCTTCGGGTTCCTCACATTTAAGAGCTTGGGCTCCGTTCCTAACAGAATTATCAGTAATTCCATAAATTATACAATCGACTGCCTTACGACCGATAATCTCGCATCTGCTCAACAATGTCAATTTTTCATAAAAGTAATCTCTTAAGGTTTCGTCTGTACGTGATTTTCGGTTTAACATTTCATCTAACAATTTTCCGTAGTTGACATCGTTCGGAAATGCCTTTTTTAATTTACCCTGCCAAACGTCCCAGGAGTAGTTGAGCGATGGAAGGGATTCATACCAGCTTTTTGCTAATCCGCGTAATTTCTGTAGCGCGTAATGTATAGTTTGTTTTTCATCCCAAGAGTATATCTCTGCACACTCATTGACTTTTCTCAACCAGCGCTCAACGTCCTGGGCTTTGTTGTTGGGGTCAAACTCAGGCACGACATTATTAGTATTGCTAGTCTTACTTGGTACACTTTGCACTGCGGTTAAAATCTTCAGCAAATCCTCTGCGGTCAACCCGGTCCTGCCTCTCTTTACAGACCTCGCGTCGCTATCATCTGAAGAGGCTGAGCATGACCTCTGGCGCCTTCGCGAGGAACGTGGAGGGTGTCGGGGTGTATGGCTCGCACCCCCGTCATCATCGTTCTGAAAAGTTTAAGCGCATTTAATGTTCCTCCCGGGCAATCGTACTTATCCCAAGATGAATATTAACTCTGATAAACAAGTTTCTATTAACTTTATCTCCAAGTTTAGATTATATCTTCTCTTACTTGACTCTGAAGGTACTTGAACTCGCGTTGGACTGACTTCGACTTGACCTGGACTTGACTTGACTTGGACTTGACTTGACTTGACTTGGACTTGACTTGGACTTGACTTGGACTTGACTTGGACTTGACTTGGACTTGACTTGGACTTGACTTGGACTTGACTTGGACTTGACTTGGACTTGACTTGGACTTGACTTGGACTTTACTTGTACTTGACTTGGACTTGACTTGGACTTGACTTGGACTTGACTTGGACTTGACTTGGACTTGACTTGGACTTGACTTGGACTTGACTTGGACTTGACTTGGACTTGACTTGGACTTGACTTGGACTTGACTTGGACTTGACTTGGACTTGACTTGGCAACAACTTGGCAACAACTTGGCATCAACTGGGCAAAAACTTGGCATTAACTTGGCAATGACTTGGCATCAACTTGGCATCAACTTGGCATCAACTTGGCAATGACTTGGCATCAACTTGGCATCAACTTAGCCTCAACTTGGCATCAACTTGGCATCAACTTGGCATCAACTTGGCATCAACTTGGCATCGACTTGGCATCGACTTGGCATCAACTTTGCTACGACTTGGCATCGACTTGGCATCGACTTGGCATCGACTTGGCATCGACTTGGCATCGACTTGGCATCGACTTGGCATCGACTTGGCATCGACTTGGCATACTTACATGGCCATGGTACCTACCTGGCTGTATCTCGTACTTAGTGCGGCACACCTACATGGCCACAATCGTACAACGCACCTACATGGTTGTACGTCCCTACGCAGCGCACCTACATGGCTGCACACAGCACACCTACATGGCTGTATCTCGTTCTTAGTATGGCACACCTACATGGCCACAATCGTACAACGCACCTACATGGTTGTACGTCCCTATGCAGCGCACCTACATGGCTGCAAGCAGCGCACCTACATGGCTGCAAACAGCACACCTACATGGCTGTATCTCGTTCTTAGTATGGCACACCTACATGGCCACAATCGTACAACGCACCTACATGGTTGTACGTCCCTATGCAGCGCACCTACATGGCTACAAACAGCACACCTACATGGCTGTACTCATAGACTACAGTTGCTTAATTAAAAACAAGAACTACTCGTAACGACGCACATCTTAGATTGAATTGAGTTTCGACGGCTAAGCTCATTCTTTCTTTTAACATAATTTATAATGTACAAGCTCAAAAGTACTTACGTTTTCATTCGGCATGGCGCATAAGTTCACGCCCACTTCCGATTTGTAAAGAAAACTTCACGTTCACTAGTTAACTTGTTTTATTAGCACTGGCTATCAGCATATACATCAACAATGCATCCGCACTTCAGCACGGTCACTCAGCAAGTGAGTCAAAATGGCGCTGGCGCGCCCTTCTACATCGTTTTCCCGCCATCATAACTCCTAAGTAATAACTACCCGACAAATTGAAACATAATAGTCAATACAACAACTTTAATATATTTAACATTCAAAAAGTGTTTATTATTAAATGCATACTTCATGTTACGAGATCATAATTATAACTCAATAATTAAACCCTTATCACTTAGTTAAGTTATGATAGCGTCCATAATTCCATCGAGATACAACGTTTACATAATTATGACACGAAACAAGAATAATATTATCCAAAATCACAACACGATACTATCTTGCCTTCACTTTTGGCTATACATATTGTTGACTCTTGACTCTTGAAGTTTTTTATGTTTTCGATGTTGTTTGTCATGTGTGCTGAACATCCAGAATCCACAATGAACTCAAGTTTTCTGGCAGATATTTCATTTTCTTCATAACTTGTGAGGAATGCCACTCTTCCAGGCTTTTTATATTTATTTTTGTTAGCGTCTTTGAAAAAACATTTTTCTTCCGGATGGTTATACTTTTTACAGATGCTGCATTGTTTAGACCTGCAGTCCTTTGCTTTATGCCCCTTCCTGTTGCATTTCAGGCATTCGATTGCTGTATTTGCTTTCAATGCTACTGAGGAAGTTGAAGGTAGGCTATTATTTCTATTTTCTTCTAACAACAGGCGGTTTTTCAAGTTAGACAGTGTCTTATCACTCGAAGATTCCCATGCAGTCATAAAACTGCTATAAGTCTCGGGAAGAGCTGAGAGAATCTTTGACATTATCAATTCTTCTTCGATTGGACTGCCTAGCTTGGATAAACGAAATGTTATGCTTTCCAACTCGGAGAGATACTCGGTCATATTTTGCCCTTGATATTTATAATTGAAAAAATCTTGCATAGTATTGCATTTGTTTCGCGATTCCTGCCCGTCATAAATGTCACATAAGATTTTATACATTTGTGCAGCGGTTTCGCATGTTAGAATGTATTGTAGATGCTTTCTGTCGATGGTTGAAATTATTAGGGCTTGGCCCTGAGCATCTAGCTTTTCATCAAAGGTTTTTTCACCATCTTTGTCAGTTTTGTCCCTGGGTTTAGTCAAATCCAACAAACCTTTAGCTCGTAGAAATATTGTGAGCCCGAACTTCCAGCCACGATAAGATTCAACACCAGTTAGTTTTTCTATATGTTCATTTTCAGGTCTTGACATTTTTCCAACTTTTGTTTTTTTTTATTAAGTTTTTACAAATTTTTATTTATATTCTCGTATTTTTATTTATTTTTATAGGCGTATTAGTCGCCCATAACCTGTGGGCAGCTGTATATTAAAACAGCCTTTGAATCACGAATCTTTTATTAGAAATATTATTAAAACACAATACAATGCTTATGTGAATCGTTTCATTTTTAAATCTGTGACAGTAATGTCAAGCATTTATTTTTCTAAACCATGACCATAAACTAAATTCTAAACGCACTGCAACACAGTTGTGGACTGCGAACTATATAAGTGGTGAGGATGAAAGGATTGTCGCGTAGAATGATGGCGGAAAGAAGCGGCAAGAATCAATCCGAACAACTCCTCGGAGCACTCCCCGTCTACACATTTTCCGATTGCTTCCGATAAATCTGTATGCCGACTGTACAGCCGGCAGCAAAGAAAGAGATACTAGCTTACTTTTATGCTGGCTGAACGTTATTGTCGAGATAAGAATGCCTTCCATCCTTGTCTAATTTACTTATTAAATAAAGGATGACTTATTCGTTTCGCCCTGTCTAGGCAAGAGTGTACAGCTGGCATCAGTTGTTTGTTACTTTGTGGTTCAGTTCAGTTTTGTCACCAAAGAGAATATAATCACTACGTTTTAAGAGGCGGGACTCTCATACTAGCCAATAGAATCAGCCAAGAATCAGTTTGCATGGCAAACCGATACCATAATGTACGATAAAGAACCAACAAACAGCAGTAGTACAAACCTAACAGACTAAAATAGTGTAGCGGCCTATACTGTCATGAGAGACTGGCAATCAACAGTTTATGGTTCTGGATTTGATTTGATTCAAATCTAGTGACAGATGTAAAACTGAATATTGATGTTGACTTACTCCGTTGACAGCTGCTAAAGGAAACACATCTTATGTTGACATGTGTACTGTATTTTTTAGAAGTGTATATTTAATGTGTTGTGCTTAAATAAATGCGTGTTTGAATTGCCAAGGCCCTTTGATTAAAACCATTAGAGGTCATGGGCACCAGCGGCGCATTATAGATGCATTATAGAATCAGTGATTGGTGTTTGAAAGTTTTAGTCCAGAAAGGATAGCCATTGCTTATATAAAAATAAGCCTAGCAACCAGAAGTTGTTTACCTAACAACTGGCTTGCCAAAAGGAAAAAGAACAAGGTATATTTAAATGAAAATGATAACAATGTAAGAATCGGAGGACTTTGGCATTTAGAAGAAAAAGAACAAGAAATAGTCACGGAGGGCACAACACATAATCAAGAAGATGGAAGAGAAGATGTAAGAAGAAATAATAGTAATGAAGTAGGTGGTCGAGAAGGTGATAATATGAGAAGAATTATTGAAAATGAGTTTCGAGAAGGAGTTCAGTTGAGAAGGTTAAGCAGTTTTAGTGACATAAGTGAAATAAATGAAGGCGAAATAAATGAAGTTGAAACAAATGAAGGGGAAATAAATGAATGTGAATATAATCATGATGAAAGAAGAAGAGAAAACTGTGATAATTTTGGAAATGATTTAAATTTTGATAATGAGATTTATTTTGATGGAGATGAAGAATTTTATGATATTGGTTAATGAAGATGATCGAGCAGAAGGAATTGAAGAGAAAGAGTTGTGAATAATGAAAATAGAAGAATCTGTAAAGTTCGAAAAATGTCAGCATATCATAAATAGTCAGGTTTAAGGGGGTGTTTGTTTTCAAATAATGATTCACTTAAGGGGGTGAAGATGAGGTGAATCATGTTGTAAGTGAATCATTATTAAGTATTTTCTATTTTTATATTTTATATGATTTAATTTGATTGTATTTGTTTCTTATATATTGTATATTGTTTGTTATTTAGGTTTTTCTTGTTAGTGTGAATTGGTGATATGAGTGTGAGTTGTTGTTGGTTGTTGTATGTTGTAGGTTTATGAGTTTATTAAAATGAAGGAGAAATATTTATTGCAGTATAATGAAGATGAGGAGTCGAGTAGGAGAATATAAAGGTGGAATATTTTTTGTAGTTTTAGTAAAATGATGAGTCGAGTGGGAGAATATAGTAGATGAAATATTTATTGTAGTTTTATGAAGTGAGGATTCGAGTGGGAGAAGATAGTAGCTGAAATATTTATTGTAGTCTAGTGAAGTGAGGATTCAGGAGATGATGAAGTTTTTAAATATTAATTGTAGTTTAATGAGGTGATGTATCGAGTTGCAGAATTTGAAGGTCGTTATAGGAAAAGTTGGAAAGGGATGTTTAAATACTTATTGTGGTTTTTAATAAATGAAGTGTCGAGTGGAGTATAATAGAAGTTGATTTAAATATTGAAGTTGTGTATTGAAGTTTTTTTGAGTGTAAGATTTTGAAATTCATGTTGAGTATTGATGACGAGTCTAGTGGAGATTTATAATGTTTTGTTAGTTGGTTTTATCGAATTTTAATGATGAGTGTGTGCCGAGATGAGGGTCAATGAACGTAGTAGCAAGGTTTGGTTAAAGTTTTTTGGATATGGATGTAAAATTATAATTGTTTGGAGGAGCTTGGAAATTGTACCAATTTATTGTATTTATACAGGGTGTCTAAAGATTGAAAAAATTGTGAATAAAGTTGAGTAGTTTAGGTATACAGGGTGGTTCAAAATTTGTGAATATACAGGGTAATTTTAGATTAGTGAGTCGATTGAGGGGGTGTGTCATGAGAGACTGGCAATCGACAGTTTATGGTTCTGGATTTGATTTGATTCAAATCTAGTGACAGATGTAAAACTGAATATTGATGTTGACTTACTCCGTTGACAGCTGCTAAAGGGAACACATCTTATGTTGACATGTGTACTGTATTTTTTAGAAGTGTATATTTAATGTGTTGTGCTTAAATAAATGAGTGTTTGAATTGCCAAGGCCCTTTGATTAAAACCATTAGATATACGTTCGTTTTTTTATCGATATCGATAAAATGAACAGGGTTGAAATAAAGGCTCATACGTAAACTAATTTTTTTTCTCGAAATTAGGTTAGTTTTGATTCCACATTTAAGCCGTATGTTGTACAGTAGATAATAATAATGATATTTTTTTAATTCTAATACAAGGTTCGACTTAAATGTAGACCCGAAATAAAATTAAAAACTTACTTATTATTTATTGTTACACATTCTTAAAATTTTTTGTTTATTATTTTGCATACATATTTCAATGTATGTAACTTTTCTATTGGAATAAATACCAAGTCTTCTTTTCCCACAAACTTGACCCACTGCCTGCATCTGAAAATATTTTATAATTAAAACAGAGTTATGATTTCTTATATCTAAGATTAAAATCAAAAACTCATAACAAATGATTTTAAAACTTACCCAATTTTTTTTACTAAAAAACAAGTGAACATTGATTCGCACGCATCAGGTATAAGCTGAATGTGCATCATAAAATAATCAGTATTTTTGTTGTCCTATTTCATGCTAGCCCTCACACAATTCGACTTTACGTAATTATTTGAACTGATAAACAAATAAGCCTGTATATAGTTATCTATAGATACAGAACATCTCTAGTACACAATAACTAGGTCGATGCAGAGTCAGCCACCGGCTAAGCTTGCACCATAGATTGGAGCGGAGTTTTATTATTTTATTTTTTTCGAAATTTTCTCTTCGTCACGACCTAGCGAAATTTAATTTGTGCATTTTAAAACAAAAATGTCTAAAATCGGTTGAGAACTCGCTGAGATCTGCGCATTGTTACGAAGTCTATTCGAGTCGATCCATGGGAGCTTCGCTCGCTTCGCTCGCGCCGCTCCAAAAATGGAAATAAAATATCTAATTTAGTATTTTATAGCCTGCTGCACTTAAATATGGCTAAAAATAGCTAAATCAATACATACCGGTTTTCATCCTAGGGAAATTTTGCCATAAACATCCGTTCATTGAAATTTTCATAACTAGCTCGATTTCCACAAATTTCACAAGTTATAAACCGTCTTTTCCGTGGCATTGTCACAAAATATATTCACTAAACAGTGTTCGATCACATTTCACTACTTTCAATTACAAATTAAGACCAAAACAATTAGAAATTCACAAAAATAATCAAACAAAACAGACGAAACGCAATGACAAGCAAAACAACATGGCTGATGAAATGGAAAAATTAAAAATGATTTATTTCTTTCCTAAGATGTACATTATTTTACATGTGCTGGTGTCCCCTTTTTAAGTAAAAATAATACCTGTGCTAAGGGGAACCGCTCTTCCATATGAAGGTAACAATTAGTACAGTTGTGTAGGAGAAAAGAGGTAAGACAAGGTTATAGGTTAAATTATATAGTCTAAATCTAGAGTCTAGCTCACCGCGTATAGGCATGTGTGTACATATATATACATATATATATATATATATACACATACCGACACACATACACGCAGACGCGCATACGGGATGAGGGATGACCACAGATTAGATACTAAGAACTATACTGATGGAGTATGGTGGCTATTGTTTGCCATGTAAAGTCCATACAAAAGTTTTTTTTGTTCCTAGTTGCATTAGATCAAGGATTGATTGATTGTCATTGTCACTGTCAAACGCCGCCAAAAAGTATATAAGTAATAGCTTCGAAAGAGGATAATCCTTTACTCCATAGATGTGTTTCTCATTCTGGCGTCTTGTTTTTAATTTTAACTAATTCAACTAATTGCTACTATGATTGACGCCGCGGCTAACGATGCACTGGACGCGCTGGCGGCTTGTCCCTGCTGCCTCCTGGGCCCGCAGCAGCGCTGTCTGAAGACGCCGTACACCCATCTAAACAACACCGAGATATATTCAGATATGCTGAAAGAATGCTTCAATATTCAGGTAAATTAAGATTTCTTTGACTTAGCAATACGACGTTTATCAAGAGTTGTTATTCCTACAAATTCCTTAAAATTTACGTTCAAATTTTAGTATACAACTGACCTTTACAATTTGTAGTTATACTATTTATTATGTCTTATTCACAAACCCTCTCTCTCTCTTCATAATGTCCTTAACATCTTCAAAAAACTTTTAAGTCTAGTTGCTTTGTTAATAATTTATAGGTTGTTAAGCATAAGAAAAAATTTGGTTGACCATTGCATACAATTGCAGTCCAGCATGGTTTTATAATGGGTGTCAACTCTGGTCATAATCCCATTATAAACCTATTTGTATTGCACTACACAAACTTTTTGAATAATTAAATATTGTCTTTAACTTGCAGCTAGATGTACCCAGTGATGAGTGTGGCATCTGTGAGGAGTGTGTGGTGCGCGTTCGAGACGCCAGCCTCTTCAAGCGGCAAGTGCAGCGCAGCCAGCGGGAGCTGCAGGAGCGGCTGGCCAGAGCCATTAAAATCATAGGTAAATTATACTCTATATAATGACATGAAAGTTCATATAGAGAACCCAAAGTATTTTCAAGAGTTCTGTTACAATTATTATGATAATTAATGTTGGTTTTGTCGTCTGTTGTTATAGAAGAAGCACCTCCTACAGTGGTGAAGATGGAGATAGCTGATGAGGATGGGACAAGTGATAACTTGTCAGGTCAGTGTCCACATAAACACACCAGCTAACTTAAACTAGGACTATTCAATATCATAAGTAATGTGTATCAGGTAAAAAGTTGTAGCTTGTAGTTATAGCATCATTAGAGTATTTAAGAGTTTTGTTTTTATTTCAGGTTAAGTGCTCCCAGACAAGATGTCCAGTGCTGGCGGCGGGGGTGAGGGTGCTGCGTTATGTGAGTACCGAGTTTCTTTTTGTATTTGTTATAACTGTGCATATTCTTAATAACTTTTGTATTCGTAATAACTTTCAACAACTCTCTGGTTAAGGAAATTGATAGGAGGATAGCATTAAATAAATAAATAAATAAATAAATAAAAAAGCCTTTATTTCCAAATTTCCCATTTTCTTACATTAGAAGTTTTTCGGTTAGTGAGTTCTTATAGTTATTTGTTAGTGTTAAGTTTATGTTTGTTATGTACTATTTATTTATTTAATTTGGACCCCTCTTCGGGTGTAGGCCTCCTCCAAATCTCTCCATTTTTGCCTGTCTTCCGCTTTGTTTAGCCAGTCTTTTCCTGCATTTCTTTAATATCATCTAGCCATCGTTGTTTTAATGTCATTTTGTGGTGTTTTTCTGCGTACAGGCTCTTCATTTGTTTTGGAATTGTTTCTTTGTTTAAGGTTCTGTTGTGTAGTTTTTTGTTCTTTTGTTTCGCTGGGTTTACTGCTCAATGAATTTTGTTGCGCATGATTTATTTTATTTGTTTGTGGTTGTGGTTCCTTCATTGGAGGGTTGCGGTCAGAATTCCCCACGATGACCGCTGTTCGTCTTGGGGAATGGTGGTTTATGTTAGTTGTTTCATCTACTGTGGTGTATTTCCGGGGGTCCGTCGTTCGTTGCTATTGTTCGCTCGTGCCGTGGTATGAATTTGCCCTTGGGCGGTTCATGAGATCGAAAGCATTTGTTTTATTTATTTTATTTGGTGCCTTTTGGGGCACTTCTTCGTGGGAGTCTTTTTTTGTTGGTGTTGTCGATGGTGACCTTTTTCTTTTTTCTGTTGCGTTCGATTTTTCTTTGAATATGAGTCGGTCATAGCGAATCACGGCATTGTTGCCTTTTTTTATCTCTTCTTGCAGCTTTACTTTGAGTTCTTTTCTTGTGTTTAGGACGTCTTTTGGGAAGTCTTCTGTGACATAGGTGTCCAGGGGGAACTTTTTGTTGTTTTTTAGCAGTTCTGTTCTTCTCCATGCTAGGGTAAGTTTTACTAGTATGGGTCTATGTTTCTCTTCTTGTTTTCTGCCCAGTCTGTAGACGTCACTTAGTTCCCACTTATCGAACGGTTCTGATCCCGCAGCTGTGCATACAGTGCTGAATGCCTCAATGACCAGTTTTTGGAGCTCGTTATTATTTTGCTCTGTTTCATTGATTCCATGAAGAATAATGTTGTTCCTTCTTATTTCTTTTTCCAGGCTTCGGACTTTGTTGTTTAGAGTTGCTACTTTATCTTTCAATACCATATTTTCTTCTAGGAGTGGTTTCAGCTTATCATCGATTGTGGAAGCCAAATCGGTGGTGAGTTTTTCTGTTTGTTCCTTTATTTGGTCTTTGAAATCTTCCTTCATTTTATTTATATTTGTGTTCATGGTGTCCATTTTTTTTAGTAGTTGTGCCATCTGTTTTTCCATAGTTGTTGAAAATTCTACTAAATGGTAGGAATTTTTTTATATCGTGCAACACTGGGCAGTGGTTGGTAACACTAGTCTTGTCTTTGGTAGCTTTTTTGTACTGGCAACTTCTCATTGATTTGACATCTCAAGTGTCATAGCACCGGATATCGCGTTTCGATATGTGACAGTTCATACGTTATGATAACTAGTTATACGTATAGTTATGTTTATTCTTGTTTTTTGTTTTCACGCTTTTCGGTTTTAACGCACTGTTTTTGACACTTTTAGTTTGTGATTTAGTTGCCACTAATTATAGTTCGTACCGCCGTACACTTTCCGTAACGCGATAGTGGTTATTTCACTAGATTTTTAATTAAATTTACGCTGTAGCACAAATACGGTTCGTTACTTGACAGCTCCCGGAAGTCATTCGCATTAGGATGGCGGAAATTCGAGAATCGAGAAAGAATCGTACAAAGATGTATTCAAAAGTAACTTACCAGTACATCTGAAGAAAAAAATATTGGACACAACAATTATTCCAACAGTTACATATGGATGTCAATGTTGGCCTCTCACTGCAACCATTACTCACAAGTTAAGAACATTTCAAAGAGCTACGGAGAGGTCAATGTTGGACATCAAGTTAAAAGACCATATAAGATGTACTGACTAAGGAAAATAACAAAAGTAACAGATATAGTACAAATAGTCTGTAAACTGAAGTGGAGATGGGAGGGTCACGTTGCCAGATTAAAGGACGGACGCTGGAGCGAGAGGGTCATACAATGGTATCCTAGAGATGGAAAGAGAGCAAGAGGCAGACCGTAAAAGCGTTGGAGCGATGACATTACCATGACCGCTGGTGGAGACTGGCAGAGGCATGCAAGGGATCGGCGCACGTGGCACAAAATGGAGGAGGCCTATGCCCAGCAATGGACGCCCAAACAATTGGAAAACTATTAGGACAGTGACTTATGAAAGTTTATTTTCATTTATTGTCTGAATCATTAAGAAGTAATTTTATTGCAGCAATGTTTGGAATAAAGAGGCTTTATTATTATTTATTATTATTATTATGACAACTGTGCGACACTTTCTCGTGCGAACTCAAACTCAAAGTAATGATATAATTTCTTCATGGTTACTTATTAACGTTTAACTTTGCTATAGGTGAAGAACCTGATGTCAAATCTGAGGTAGCGGACGACGATGGACCGAGTGACAACTCGTTAGGTGAGTACACATAGAGTTGTCTAGCAGGTACTTAACGTTTATCAGCTGTTCAACAGTAGTGTTATTGCTTCAGGCGAGCCGGAGACGGCGCGCGACGCGGCGAGCGACGAGGACCCGATATCACGTGAGTCACACACATACCTCGGGACTTAAAAGCACGAATACTTTTTGTACAAGAGTAGAGTTAAATAGACCGTTCAATGCAAGGACTGGTACATAAATACTTATGAGGGTTAAATTTTAGTTTTAAAAATATAGAAATACATTTATTCCTGACGTGACCATAAAACAAATACAAACATAAAGTGACAAAAATAATAAAATATAAAACAATAGGCAACTAAGTATAATATTATGGCTGCGCCACGATGCGGTTCCACACCACACGTCAAGCCACACAAAACGTCGGCTCGCAGCGCCCTCCCCACCCGCTACTCGTGACCTACACCTATGCTCGGCATACGCACCGCCCGGGATCACATTAGCTAATCATATAAATAACTTAAATTCCGTATTTAGTAAGACAGGCATGCCGGATGAATGTGTTAAAATCCTTGAGTACTGGTATTTGAACCAAACGAATCAAGTGAAATGGGCAGATAATCTGTCGTCTGAATATAAGCTCGAGTGTGGTGTGAGACAGGGCGGTATTACGTCTCCCAGACTGTTCAACCTGTACGCGGATGAGCTGATAGCTGGTCTCAGCAGCATGCATGCAGGATGTTATATAGACGGTGTTAGTGTCAATAACATCAGCTATGCTGATGATATGGTGCTGCTGGCGCCGGCTGTCAGTGCTCTTACACAGCTGTTGGGCATCTGTGAGGCATACGCTAACTCTCATGGCCTTGAGTATAATGTAAATAAAAGTGAGGTGATGGTGTTCAAGGCGGGGAAAATTAAGCCCTACTATATACCTCCTATTGTACTCAATGGTGTACCTACCACTAAAGTCTGTGGAAAAATTTAAATATCTTGGTCACATTATTACTAGTGATCTAAGTGATGACCAGGATATAGACAGGGAACGCAGGGCGCTGGCGGTTCGGGGAAATATGCTGGCCCGCAGGTTTGCTCGATGTACAGCAGAAGTTAAAATAACCCTTTTCAAGGCGTACTGCCAGAGCTTTTAAGTATTCGAGCAGCCTGTGGGTTCGGTATACAAAGCGAGCCTACAATGCCCCGAGAGTGCTGTATAACAATATATTTAGAATGCTGTTGCGCCTACCCAGCAGATGTAGTGCCTCGGGCATGTTCTGTGAGGCCCGCACGGACGGATTTCCAGCAGTCATGCGGAAAAAAATTGTATCACTGCTTGGTCGATTAAGGAATAGTTGCAACAGAATTCTAAATATAATTGCTGAAAAATATGACTGCCCAATATTTAAGTACTGGACGGGACAGATCATAGGTGTAGCACGCTCCCTTGATTAGGCTATTTCATTTATTTATTAAGTTTTAGTTATAGGTACTAACATAGCCATAAGACTGTTACTAACAAACTATGGAATTCAAATTCTGAAATTAAGACTTTATTATTATTATATTATAGTAATGTCATTTCGTCAGAATTAAACTCTCATTTTCTGATTGCCGGCGATTTTAATCTTCCTCACATACAGTGGTATAGCGATTCTCCTCCTGAGCACGCGCGGCGTGGCGCAATCGAGGTTCAGACAGCGGCTACCAATCTTGTTGAGGGGATGTATCTGTCATCTTTTGAGCAATATAATATCAATAAAAATTCAAGTAATAATATTTTAGACCTGATATTCACAAATTTCCCAGTTTAAGTCGAAAAATCCAACTCTCCCCTTGTCAGCGCGGATCCCCATCACCCTCCTCTCGAAATAATTATTAGACATTTTTTCGGCGCCCTTAAAAGAAATCGCGAAGCCTTAATTTAGATTTCGGAAAGCTAACTACGATACGATGCTATAAATGACAGTCTTGAAAGTGTGGATTGGCATTCATCTCTCTCTGCTGACTCTCTTAATAATGCACTTGATACATTTTACAATATCGTTAACAGTACAATAAATGACCATGTTCCTGTAGATACCCGCAGCAATACCTAACAGCCGATATCCGATTTGGTATACAAGTAGTTCAATTAAAATAATTAAAGAAAAAGATAAAATGCATTGTAAATGGAAAAAGTATGGGAACCCATTAGTTATGATAGCTTTTCGCTTCTACGTAAACGCCAAAAAAAATTGTAAGAGAACTGTTGGACCCAGTACATTGACTCGGTGCAAACTAATATTAAACATATCCCTAAGCAACTTTGGGTGTTTGTCAAAGCTCGTCGCGGTGGTTCTGCCTATCCGAAGTCTTTCGAATATCTGGACGAGACCCTAAGCAACAGTCAGGAAATCTTTAATATATTTTTTAGCTCAGTATTTAGTAAACCACTTGATGTTTACCCTGAGACTTCACTTGCGCCGCTGTTCTGCGATAGTGATGAAATTATTTCCACTATACACATATCATATCACCTAAAGAAGTTATAAATTTATTGTTAAAATTAGATCCCAATGGTGGTGCAGGCAGCGATGGGATACCTCCGTTCTTCATCAAAGAGTGCGCTTCCAGCATAAGTTTGCCTCTTTCTTTGCTATTTAACCGCTCTTTAGCTGAAGGTTTCTTTCCTTTAACCTTTTGAGCGCTACAGTCGGCTGTGGCCGTCAACAAAAAGTCGTGCCCCTGACGCCACGTCGGCCACAGCCGTCCAAATTTCAATGATCAAAAACTTTGTAATTCTAACCGCTACAAGTATTTTTCAATCCCTGTTGATTTTTTGACATCTTTTTTTTTACTCTGGCGTCAGTGGCACGGTAAATTGCTAGACCGCTTGGCGGTCAATAGGTTAAAATGGAAAGAAGCCCTAATCGTGCCCATTTACAAAAAAGGACCTAAAGCGAAGATAATCTATCGTCCAATTTCAATTTTAAATCAATTCGGCAAAATTTTAAAAACTGGTTTATCAAATATTTACAGCATTTTAAATAAAGGCATCATCATATCATCATCATATCATTTATTCAAGAACAATTACAAATTGTGTTTGAAATTCTTATATATACTAAGTTCTAAACTAGGTACTTACTTAATCTAAATAAATTAAAAGTCACCACATAATACTAATAATACACGTTACAAAATATTCTGTTGCACAGTCGGTACAAATTAAATAATAAATAATAATAATGTCAGCGATTAAATACGTGATTAGAAATGCATTAACAATTAATTAATATAAATAAATTGAATCTTATTGACATGTCAAGTTAATATTATTATTTGTTTTGCATGTAATCATCTATTGAATAAAACGATTTTTCCAACAGAAACTGCTTGAGTCTTGCACCAAAAAATTTACTATTTGTGATGTTTTTAAGCTCAACAGATAGCTTGTTATAAAGGACAACCGACTGGTAATACGCCGCGTACTTCACAATGTTTAGCCTAGGCACTATGTTGCATGGTATATCCTTGCGTCTCGTTGACAATCTGTGCTCCCTGTCCAATGTGCTTTCCCATTTGTTTAAGTGCTTCACGAAGTCTGTGAGCAGTACGAGAATGTATAGACATGGTACTGTTAGAACCTTGAGGTCAATGAAGTGCTGTCTACATGATTCCCTTTGTGGGATGCGAACAATAGCGCGAATGGCCCTTTTCTGCATCTTGAACGCTTTATTAACATTATAGTTATAGCCATTACCCTATAATTTTATGCTGTAACGCAACTTAGATTCTACTAGGGCGTAATATAATAACTTAAGTTGTTCAGTTTTTAAAACATCTCGCAGGCTACGAAGAGCATAACAAGCAGAACCTAGAGAGCTGTTAAGCGCCTGAACTTCGTGCTTCCAATTCAGTAGCTCATCAATATGAATGCCCAGGAATTTGACACAATAAGTTTGCAATATTTTATCGCCATAAACTGCTGCATCCAAGGTATCCGTGTTTTTTGCTGTAGCTTTAAATAAAATGGCGTTGTTTTTGTTAGAGTTCAGTTTCAGGTTGTTTACTGCAATCTGGCAAACAACAATAGGGCAGCATTTACTCTGTCATTTAACTGTGATATATTATCAGCAGCTATTACAGCGTTGGTGTCATCTGCAAACAAGATTAGGTTGGTACATGGCACTGGGTCAGTAATATAATTTGCGATATCGTTCAGAAACACCACAAAGAATAAGGGACCCAAAATTGATCCCTGGGGGACCCCTCTGCTTATTGTCGCCATCCTGTACTTTACCACTACCTCAGTTCCATTCATTATGGACTTAATTTCAACGAACTGCTTCCTATTTCTAAGATATGACTCAAATAATGCTAGCACACTATCTCTGATGCCATAATGTTCAAGTTTGGCTAATAATATGCATTCCACCTCAACAGCACGGTTTTTTACGGGGTCGGTCAACGGTTTCAAATCTAATCGAATTTACTAACTTTGTCCTTCGAAGGATGGAGAGAGGGAAGCAGGTGGACGCAGGGTGGACGTGATTTATACGGATTTTGAAAAGGCTTGACCGTGTAGATCACGTCATCCTGCTTCGCAAACTGTATTGGCTGGGACTACGTGGTGATGTTTATCGCTGGATATCGTCATATGTAGTTAACAGGCGCCAGGCTGTTGTACTTGGCGGCTGTAGGTCGGACTACGTAAACGTTCCCTCTGGCGTCCCCCAGGGCTCGCACATAGGACCTTTGCTGTATAATGCTTATTTATACGATATTTATACTGTATTTTGCAACTCTAACTTCCTAATGTACGCTGACGATAAAAACGTTTTTCTTGACATTAACCAGGAGAGTGACTGCGACAAAATTCAGGCTGATTTGGATCGATTATCAATTTACTATATTCTATATTACTAACAGGATAAATGCTAACGTAAATAAATGCGCAAGTAAATCTGATTCAAGACCTAGGTGTGACTTTGGATTCAAAACTAACTTTTGAACAGCACATCGATAAAGTAGTCGCTAGGGCTTATCGTAATCTGGGTTTTGTTTTCAGAGTGTGCAGTGATTTTCACGATAGCAATTGCATTAAAGTTGTGTACTTTGCCTATGTCAGGTGTATTGTAGAATACGCCAGCTGTATATGGTTCCCCCAATATGTCACGCATAAAGAAAAAATTGAAAAACTACAGCGCTCATTTTTGCGTCATTTAATATATATAAAATGGGATCCAAACTACAAGTCCATGTGCAGCCGCCACCACTTACTCGTACTGAGCCTGGAGGACCGTCGTATACTGCTTGATGTCTCTATACTACATGATATCCTGTCTGGTCGTATCGATAGTGCTTCACTTCTTGCCGAAATTGGCTTTTCTGTGCCAACCTTCAGAACCCGGCACTCCGAGCGTCGACTTTTCAGCATTCCCAAGATAAACACTAGGTATGCTCAAAACTCCCCAATTGTACGTATTCTGAGAGAATACAATTGTAAATTTAATGCCGCCGATCTATTTGACTGTTCCAAGTCGGTCTTAAAAACCGTATTCGAAAACTCATTTTGCAAGGTTGATGATGTGGTAGCGTAGAGTTGCGTACGATAGGCATGCTTATATATTACACACACACACACGCACACAGACACGTATACACACACACACACACACACACACACACACACACACACACACACACACACACACACACACACACACACACACACACACACACACACACACTTGGGGTGCCAGCTTTAATTTAAGTGTATATGTACCTTACCTAATTCTATACCTATTAAAATCTGATATCGTTACTTTTTCAAGGCCTCGTTAACTGCATATCTGTGGACATCTGTTATTGGCTTTATGTTCTATTTCATTTTCATTTCATTTATTTACACACCATGGTTGTTTACAAAGATGTTACACTTGTTTGAGTCCTTTACATGGGCCCTGTTAGGGCATAGCAATATCTTAAAAATTAGACTTACACTAGGATTACGCGCATTAACACACTTAATGATAGATCACCAAATACAAATTTAACAAAATTAACACACTTAATGATAGATCACCAAATACAAATTTAACAAAATTAAATTACATTGTATTAAAATTAAATTGTGTGAAAATAAATTACTCATGCTAGATTTGTTAATTATTAATTATAACCAGTAAAAATAGATAATATGGGGTATAAGTACATTTTATCATTGTATTAAGCGGTTTACACTCACGTGAAATTGTCAGGAACGGCCCGACATGTTTCGAACTCGTATGGAGCTCTTCATCAGGGACGGCTGCCCGTACACCTCCGCGGCAACCTCGTCATGTCGTGGCCGTTCCTGACAATTTCACGTGAGTGTAAACCGCTTAATACAATAATTAAATATGTCTCACGAAAGTTTTAATAAAATTATTACATTTTATCATTTCATAAGTGGATGGATAGAACTATAATTATATAATTTAAACATCGTTGGATTTTAAAATACGTGAAAAAAAAAGAAAAGTATATTTATATTCGTTTTAATATTCGTTAAATAAGTTTTACTTTAGTTTAGTTTAGATCTTCTGTTAGAAACTCGTTAACTGTATAATAACATTTATTTAGTAAGAATTTCTTCCATTGATTTATGAAAATTACATCTTTTGTGTGTTCTTTTATTGTGTTTGGAATTTTGTTCTAAATTATTATAAATCTGTAGTATTGACTTTTTTTATATATTGCAAGGTTAGGTTTTGGCAGTACTAATCTATCTATATTTCTTGTATTCCTGTTGCTAACATCTTTATATTGTCTGAAGAAGTAAAAATGTTTCCTAACAAATACGCCCACTTCCATGAGGTATAAGGACGGTAATGTGAGCAATTTATGTTGGATAAAGTAAGGTCGACAGCTATTTGGACTTCGGATATTCATAAGGATACGTACGCATTTTTTCTGTAAGACGAATAGGTCATGGGACTCCACGCTCTCCCCCCACAAGATGACTTCTAGCTATATGCATTGTTATATAATATGTTCTGTAATGCTGTTGATGTTCCAAAAAATAAAATAAAATAAATATAAAATAAAAAAATGGACTCCCAAAGGCCATTCCAAAAGCAATAAAAGCCAGAAGGCGATTTCTTTTGCTCGGCCGATTGTATCAACCTGCCTGTATACCCACAGAGTGTGTAAATAAGTTTTATGGTTACATTGTTTCAGCGTCCCTTACCCCATCCGAGATGAACACTTGCGCACAGGCAACCGCGCTGGACAGGGCTTGCTCGGTCCGTCTAGAGCAAGTGTTTGTAGACGCGGACCACAACACATGCAGGGTTGGTTTACAAACATACAAGTTGAGCCCATATTCACAAAGACTACCCATACAGGAAGAAAAAGAAAACGTTTCAGGGAAGAGCGAGATCAGCAGTAAGTATACGTTATGATGACGCGGTAGTTGCAGTTTGTTAGCACATGCCTACTGAGCCGGCGGGCCCGGGTTCGAATCCCAGCGAGGACAAATAGTTGTGTGATGAACTCGAATATGTGTGCTTGGGTCATGGTTGTTTTATATTATATATAAGTATATATTTAGCTATATAAGTAGGTCATGTATAACAGCGTCTATTTACTATCACCTATAACATTACGCTTGGTAGCTTCTTGAGCTTAATTTGGAACTGAATCGATTTGTCTGATATTTATTTATATTTTTTTTATTTAATATATGCAAGTTGATACTCGTGTGACGTATTAGGAGAACCACGATGAGCAACTTTCACCTATCACTCCCTGGACTACTTACAACATGAACGCCTGTGCGTATCAGCAGAGCAATCCAAATCTGTGGTGTATTTATGTTTGTGTCAGGCGCTAAGTAGTCAAAAAATAATTATACGCGAAACTTTTTGATCTGTAACGCTGCAGAGTTGATTTTAAGCTAAATGTAGGTAGCAATTAGGTAGCAAATTTGGGTTAGTAAATAACATGAAAATTGTGCGTCCTTCGCAAAATATGAACTTTGTTCAAACATCCTGACGTCAGAATGACTGGTCAAAAAAAAAAGTGATATCTTTTATTATACGAGGTAGCAATTATTTGGTAAATGGTAGCTAAGACTAGCAAATAGGTAGCAATTTTTACGTAAGCAATCAATGCTGAATTCAACAGTCAACGAATCATTCTGACGCACACAGAAATTGCTGTTAAAACTGAAAACGCTCCATACAAATATGCGTGCTGTGTATGGAAAAATTACTTTTTCCATTTTGACCATGATAAATTCCGTTTAGGTTCATAGTTGTCATACAATTATTGTTTTGTTGAATTATTAGGATATTGGAATCAATTTCATATTTGCTTTTGGATAAAAAAAATGTAAAATGTTCGTACCTTAAAGGAGTGTCCCTCTTTAACAACAATTTCTGATTCTTAGAGAACTCTAAATGTATGTAGTCCCATACAGACATTTGTTCTCAATAAAAAATAGGATCGATTGACATCTTAATTTATTAATTTTTTTCTCTACTCAATTTCGACCGGGTTCGATTCCGGGTTATGCATGACATATACGAAAAAAATGGAATGCAGTTTTTAATAAATCTTAAATCGAAGCCATGGTTCCTAAGAACAGATTTCCCTATCTCTTATAGTTTTCGTTTTCTCCCTACAGACCCATTTGGATTGATCACCCGGTATAAAAACGTGTAGTCTAGTTAACTTGACACTTAACAGGTTATTACAGAGTGAGGTTTAACTTAGCTGTATTTTATTTATTTTATACGAATATATACAAATATACTTTACACAATAAGTATACTGTTAAAGCCGCCTACACATTTGTCTGGCATGTTGTGACGTGACACATCAGTACGGAATCGGTAAATGTATGAACATTTAACACAAACCGTCACAACACGCAGCATCACAGTAATGTAAACGCAACCGTATTGACGCAGTTTGTAGTGCAGCTGCCTACTGAGCTGGCGGTCCTGGGTTCGAATCCCGGCAAGCACTTGTGGAATGAACTCAAATGTTTGTTCTTGGGTCATGGATGTTTATCTATGAATGTATTTATATATAGTACCCATAGCACAGGAATTGCTTAGTTTGTGTAAGAAAGTCTTTCAATATTTATTGATAACATATACGACACCGATACCGATTCTAATGCATCACGACACAAAATGTCAGCCGAATGAAGGCGACTTAGCGGAAATCTTATTCATTACCCATTCGATAATTTAATAATTAATTAGCGATATGATGTAATGTGTATACTACTGTCCTTGTAGAGTGGACTCGACAGGACTACCAAAGAATACGACCGAGAAGAAACAAAAGCCGATTATTTGTTGGAGGCAACTTGAATAACGAACAGGTGGGAACAGCTGGAGAGCAAAAAACTTCACTATCGCGTCAAGTATATTCGGACGGAGATGCAGATGTTTGTGAAATACCTGCTGTTAAATACTTGAAAACAGCAAACATTACAAAGAAGACCACCCGTTTCAAATGTGGTCACTGCAGTTACGCTAGTGCCAAAAAAAAAAAATGTACCACGAAAGAAAACACACCGGCGAGAAACCTTACAAATGTCATCACTGCAGTTACGCTAGTGCCCATAAAAGTAATTTAATTAAACACGTAAGAAAACACACCGGCGAGAAACCTTACAAATGTACTCACTGCAGTTACGCTAGCGTCCATAAATGTCATTTAGTGGTCCATCTAAAAAAACACACCGGCGAGAAACCTTACAAATGTACTCACTGCAGTTACGCTAGCGTCTATAAATGTCATTTAGTGGCCCATCTAAAAAAACACACCGGCGAGAAACCTTACAAATGCACTCATTGCAATTACGCTACTGCTCATAAAAGTAATTTAGTGGTCCATATAAAAAATCACACGGGCGAGAAACCTTACAAATGCACTCATTGCAATTACGCTACTGCCAATAAATGTGTTTTATTGGTCCATTTAAAAAAACACACAGGTGAGAAACCTTACAAATGCACTCATTGCAATTACGCTACTGCTCATAAAAGTAATTTAATTACACACGTAAGAAAACACACCGGCGAGAAACCTTACAAATGTTCTCACTGCAGTTACGCTAGTGCCCGTAAATGGGATTTAGTGATCCATTTAAAAAATAACACCGGCGAGAAACCTTACAAATGCACTCATTGCAGTTACGCTACTGCCAATAAATGTGTTTTATTGGCCCATTTAAAAAAACACACTGGTGAGAAACCTTACAAATGCACTCATTGCAATTACGCTACTGCTCATAAAAGTAATTTGATTAAACACGTAAGAAAACACACCGGCGAGAAACCTTACAAATGCACTCATTGTAGTTACGCTAGCGCCCATAAAAGGAATTTAGTGGTCCATCTAAAAAATCACACGGGCGAGAAACCTTACTGTTACAAACTCATTTCGCACTTCGCATCCTCTTTAGTAGTTACCAAAAACCATATCGATTCTCTGTCTTGTCATGTTTCCAGTCTTGTCAATGTCTATAAAATAAACGTAATATTATTAATTTAACGATAATGTTTATTCATATCAGTGGCGACGAGAATTAAAAGCAAAATGAACAGCGAACAATTTGACAAATTTCTGCAATTGCAGGCATCACAACAAAAACAAATATCGGACATTTTACAACTGTTACTATCACAACAACACAAAGCGGCTGACGTGACTTCCACACCGAACACGACAAATGGCACGGAGTCATCCAGTTCCACCAGCAGAAACACCATCTACAACAGTTTTAAAGGTGACAAATTCAATCCTAATGACACAACGATCGAAAACTTTATAGACTATTTCGAAACAAAATGCGGACTTTGGGAGGAAGACGCACGAAAAATTCAGAAAGAGCTTCTGTTTGCCTGCCTCACTCCTGAAACTTTTCACGACATAAAAGTTGCTCTGACACCACATTTTGAAACCAGTACATATGCAGACATCCGAGCAAAGCTTCTCGACCTGTACAGAATTAAGCGCACACGATACAGAGCACTTACGGACTTTTGGAACTGCATACGCGCTGAAAATGAATCCATGGAACTCTACGCTAACAGACTTAAAGAAATAAGCAAAGATTGCGGCTATAACGACAATCTATTAGAGCGACAACTACGTGACCGTTTTGCCACCGGCCTAAACCACCAACAGTTACAGATCGATCTGAAACAAAAATGGCCTGACTTACAAGAACTTTTAGACGGAAAAATTAAAGAAGTCACGTTTGCACAAATCTTCAGCGTTGCACAGTCACGTGAACGAGCAGAAGGCGATGAAGATGGATACGTCAAACTCAACAAAGTTAAAAGAAATACTAGACCTCATCAGGCATCAACACATTCATCTCCACGCAGACTACGAACTCATCAATGTCTCAGATGCGGCCAGGCAGAAAGACATCCACTAAATCATTGCGCAGCCAAAGGTCATACATGTAAAGAGTGTCATATACAGGGTCATTTCGAAGACTGTTGCATCAAGTCAGGCAAAGCATGTCTACCTAATCGAAACGACAACACATCAAGGATTTTTAATAAAAGAAACAAATTGTACAAGCTGAAACATAACGGAAGCTATAACGACTCTTCACAAACATCTGACTCAGATGACAATGACGACGACACAGATACTGTTTGTCAAATCAACCTTACAAAAAGCAAAGACAGCAAGCGCATTGACGTCATAATCAATGGCATTCATTGTACGCTAGATTGGGACCCCGGCTCCGTCTATTCGATTATCAGCACCAAGTTCTGGAGGCGTATCGGGGCACCACCCCTCACGAAGGCTCCAGGATTACGCGCCTACGGCAATATCAAACTCAAACCAAAGGGCCTTACAGACGTTACAGTACAGTTGCAAGGAGAGGAAAAAATATTACCTGTCGTCGTCATGAAGTCAGCAGAACCTATGTTATTCGGCCTACAGTGGAGTGAAATGTTCAACATGGACTTTCCCAAACCAGTCTACTCTATCAAAAACACCCGACACGAATCTAATACCCTAAAGGAGGTCTTAAACAAACACGCTGCTCTTTTCGATGGTAAACTTGGAAAAGTCAAAAATTATCAAGTAAACATACACATCAAACCTCAAGCTGAGCCGAAACACATTCCAGCAAGGTCGATAAAATTTTCGATGAAGAAGAACATAGAAGTTGAGCTAGAACGTCTAGTTGAAGAAGGCATTATAACACAAGTAGATCCAAACGTCACACCAGTTCAATGGGCAACACCAACAGTCAATGTAGTCAAATCCAACGGTCAGATCAGAATATGCGGTGATTTCCGCAGCACAATCAATCCCGTACTGATCACGCACGCACATCCAATTCCATTATTCGACCAGTTACGGCAGAACCTCGCAAATGGAGAGAAATTTTCTAAAATTGACCTAAAAGACGCTTACCTTCAATTCGAAATAAGTCCTGATTCAAAACAATTCCTAACAATATCGACGCACAAAGGTTACTATACCTACAATCGAATGCCATTCGGGATTTCCACGGCTCCATCAATATTTCAGCATTACCTTGACAAACTCCTAGAAGGAATACCAAACGTGGCAGTCTACTTCGATGACATTGCAATAACAGGTAAAGATGACAAACAGCACCTTCAAACACTACGAATCGTTTTCGAAAGACTCGAACAAGCAGGATTAAAAGTTAATTTGAAGAAATGCACCTTCCTACAATCTGAAGTTGAGTACCTTGGACACACAATTGACAAAAATGGAGTTCGTCCTACAAGATCGAAGATTGAAGCAATTGCCAAAGCTTCTCCTCCAACAAACGCCAAGGAGCTACGGTCTTTCCTTGGATTAGTCAACTTTTACGAGCGTTTTATACCACATTTACACAGTGTCTGTGCCGACCTTCACGCACTAACAGGAAGCCGATTGAAATGGCGATGGACAGACACAGAAATTAAGGCTTTTGAACATGCGAAATCTTTGATTGTACGCTCCAAGCCTCTTGTAGCCTTCGATGACAATCGCCCGCTGTTCTTAGCCTGTGATGCATCAGAGAAGGGCGTCGGAGCGATACTTTTCCACAAGAAGAACAACGTTGAACAACCAATCGCTTTTGCATCAAGGAAACTTCGACCTGCGGAATCCAAATACTCAGTCATAGACCGCGAAGCTCTTGCAATATTTTTTGCAGTCCGGAAATTCGATCCATACCTTCGCGGTATCAAATTCACGCTGGTTACCGATCATAAGCCTCTCATATACATCCTGGGGGCTCAACGCAACTTACCTAAACTCGCTAATAACCGCTTAGTGCGGTGGGCTTTGATAATAGGGAGCTATGATTACGACATCGTATATACAAAAGGTGGTAACAATCTGATTGCCGACTATTTATCACGAATGCCCAATCCAGAAGAGCTACCTTCCAAGGCTGAACTCGCAGTCCACAAGGTTGTGTCACGCCTGCAGTCAGTTAGACTAACCGATCTCGCGCTATCGGAGGAGATCTTAAGAGAAGAATCAAAAAAGGATACCACACTCAGACACGTATCACAGTATATTAAAACCGGCTGGCGTGAACAGGAATACTCAAGCGAAATAAAACCATACGCTCGCAAACGTGGTGAACTTTCGCTAGAAAATAAGATCATAATGTGGCAAGGTCGAATTATTATTCCCGACAGTCTAAGGAAAACTACCTTAACGTACCTGCATCGTGGACATCCAGGCATATCAGCGATGAGAGCACTGGCACGGTTTTACGTATGGTGGCCAACCATTGAGGAAGATATTGACACACACGTGAAAAGTTGCCGCAAGTGCCAGGAGAACAGGCCTAATAACCCAGAGTTGCCTATCTTCTCTTGGTCCCTGCCAGATCAAACATGGGAAAGAATTCACGTCGATTTCGCTGGATCTTTCGAGGGTTTATATTGGTTGGTCCTCGCAGACGCTTTTTCCAAATGGATTGAGGTCAAACCGATGACGAAAATTACAACGACTAAACTGTGTGATGAACTGGACACGATTTTTGCTACCTTTGGCCTTCCTCAATTTTTAGTTTCCGATAATGGACCGCAGTTTACCTCTCAGGAGTTCCAGAGTTACTGCAAAGACAACGGAATTAAACACATCAAATCATCACCTTACCATCCACGAACGAATGGGTTAGCAGAACGTCTCGTAAGGACTTTCAAGACCAGAATGTCCTCAAGCACAGAGTGCCTAAAAAAACGCCTTGAACAATTCCTTTTCGCATATCGCATCACCCCCCACAGTACCACTGGTAAGGCGCCGAGCCAGCTGATGTTTGGGCGTCAGATAGCTTGCGTCCTTGATAATGCCCGACCAAGTGCCAAAAGGTCATTACAATACAAGCAAATACAAGCAAACGTGAACTCAGATGGCCAGACGCCGAATTATGGACCCGGCGATGCTGTGTATGTGCGTGCCAGAGACCAATCACGATGGGAACCTGCCATAGTGTCACGACGGACTCATCGATATTCATACGTCATCAACACTCCAGTGGGTGTGGAAAGGAGGTATCACGCGGACCATATACGTCCCCGACTCGCCGATGACAACGAAGGTTCCTCTGGACGGACATCTCATACTCATCTTAGTCCAGTCGCATCTTCGACCCCAATACTAGACGCTGCACAAATGCCTATAGAGTCTCTAGTGACAGGAAACGCATCTGAAGCTGTCCCAGAAGCTGCTTCATCGCGATCACCACAGAATGCGCCCAACATACCGGCTACACCTATGGCGCCACGTCGCAGCAAGCGTATCATTAGACCACCCCGACGCTTAATAGACGAAATGGAAAATTGATACTTATAAAGGCGGACGAATGTTACAAACTCATTTCGCACTTCGCATCCTCTTTAGTAGTTACCAAAAACCATATCGATTCTCTGTCTTGTCATGTTTCCAGTCTTGTCAATGTCTATAAAATAAACGTAATATTATTAATTTAACGATAATGTTTATTCATATCACTTACAAATGCACTCATTGCAATTACGCTACTGCCAATAAATGTGTTTTATTGGTCCATTTAAAAAAAACACAGGTGAGAAACCTTACTAATGCACTCATTGCAATTACGCTACTGCCCATAAAAGTAATTTAATTAAACACATAAGAAAACACACCGGCGAGAAACCTTACAAATGTTCTCACTGCAGTTACGTTAGTGCCCGTAAATGGGATTTAGTGATCCATTTAAAAAAACACACCGGTGAGAAACCTTACAAATTCACTCATTGTAGTTACGGTAGCGCCCGTAAATGTAATTTAGTGGTCCATTTAAAAAAATACAGTTACGAGAAACCTTACAAATGCGCTCACTGCAGTTACGCTACTGCCTCTAAAAGTCTGTTAGTTGGCCACCTAAAAACCACACTGGTGAGTAACCTTACAAAGCACTCACTGCAGCTACTGCAGAGTCTCAAAAGTTAATTTAGTGGACCATCTAAGAAAACACACCGGCGAGAAACCTTACAATGCCCTTACTGCAGTTACGCTACTGCCTATAAAAGTCTGTTAGTGGTCCACCTAAAAAACCACACCGGTGATAAAATTTACTAATGCTGTCACTGCAGTTACACTAGTGCCTATAAAGGTCATTTAGCGGACCATCTTAGAACACACACCGGCGAGAAACCGCACAAATACCGTCACTGCAGTTACACTAGTGTCCGTAAAAGCAATTTACTTGCCCACGAAAGAAAACATGCTGGCAAATAAACTTACAATTGTGGCCCCTGCTGTCACCCTACTATCCGACAAGGTTGATAGGGAACCACCTACTACTAAAACTGCAATGCCGTAAAACAATTCTAGTTCACCAAAAAAGTATTTATAACATGTGCATTGACATTTAACGTGCGAGCTGACCTAAAATTTCGGACTCGTGACCAACGCAATAATTAAGTATTTTCTAGTATTCCACGAACATTATACTCACACATTCGTTTTTTGCGTATATTCTTTATTCTGCGTATTTGAGTTGTTTAATGTTTCCTTTGTTATCTTCTCATGGCATTAAACTAAGCGAAAGCGGCTAATCTGACAGAGCGCACTCGGCTAGCGAGACCCGATGAAAACGGATTTGTTCTACGGTTTTCGGGCATACAATAGTTATACTTAAAAACAAACTTACAGATAAAATGTGAAATATTCACCAAGGCTATAGAACACTTAGCAAGGCTAAAGAGCACAAAGCAGCCATTTTTTTTTTTTAATTAGTTTTAAACGATTTTCCCTCTAAAGCCTTTAGTTTGGTCGGTAACTTATTTAATACTTTTATGGCATTTATGAAAGTACTCCTTGTGTATATAATGCATTTTACGTGTGGGTGGATCAACTTTTTCTTGTTGTTATTCTGCCTCGTCAGCCAGGAGACAAAGGTGATTATACTCCTTAGAAAAGTGTTGATAATTTATAATATTGGTATTTTTAAGAGATATTCTAAAAAATAATGGGCTTATAACTGCAGCAATTACAACGTTTTTGTTGAATATTGCCGCCGAAAATCGTAGTTTTATAGAGTAACCCAGGGGACATCACCATGGTAACAAGCAACAGAAAGAAGTTGATTGACCCTTATTACGGTAAGAAAATATTCCATTGATATTGGTGACTGGTGTCTTACATTACTTTTTACTGTAGATTTTTTTGTAAAGTATTCCACATTGCTTTTGAGAAAAATAGATAGTTCTAAAATGTAAATACTAGTGTAAGTAGTAAAACCTTTTTCTTTTAATATAGTTCTTACTGATTCCGGATTGTTAACCCTTTGAACGCCAAGAGCCACTAAAGTGGTCACGTGCTGTCGTGCCTACCACGCCAACAACCACTAAAGCGGTAATGGCCGACGCTGTAAAAGCAATTTTCCTGCTGACATATAAGGTATATTTTCGCTCTTTCTTTTTTCAACTATTGGCATATAAGCCACATTTCGGCGTGGGAGGAAAAGCGTTCAGAAGGTTAATGTGGTAAATAGTGCGTATACACCTTTTTTTGTAAAACAAAAGTAGACTGGACTTCTGTAGAATATCCCCAGTATATATTCCATAACTCAGCAATGGATAAATGTTTCCGAAGTATGCATTTCTTGTAATGTGCTCTGACCATGTTTCAGAAAGTATTATTGACTCGATAAATTCTTTTTGATTTGAGTTAATGTGGGATGTCCTATATCCTTCTATGTTTTCTTCTGCTTGATTTACATTTAGGGTTAGTTATACTATTAGGTAAAAACCTGCGCGTTATCGGCCCGACCTACTACGAGTTTCTACCCGCCAAAATACCATCTGACGAAACATTTCGACGAAAATTTAGAAACTTAGTTAGTTTTTGACTCATAGTGACATACATTTCCATTGACATTGGATTTTAGGATTCTTTTTTTAATGTTGTAGTTATGTTGGTGTATTTGACTTAATTGAATGATTACTATAAAATTTTATGTTTCTATTGACGATATATGATTCAAAATATCACAATTCATGTAGATTAACTTAGCATAATTAAAAATGTAATTTTTTATTACGAAATAAATAAACCTAAATCTATTTCTAAATTGCATGAGTTTGTTTTTACTCAGATTCACATTAAGATTCAGGATCAACAATTTTATGCAGAGTACAGTTAATATTACACTCCAGATCGGAAACTCTCTTCCTGCGCACCTTTTCCCTGAAAAATATAACTTAGATCTCGTCAAGTCGAGAGTGAATAGGCATCTCCTAGACTAGCATGCTTCATCTTAGGCCTCATCTTTACTTAACATCAGGTACGTTCGAGGTCATATGATATGTTTGTCAATCGCTCACAAAAAAAAACCTAGTCATAATAGCGGTGGCGGTGACTAAATGAAGTTACTAGCCTCAAACCTAAACGGAATTGCAAAAGATGTCTACTTCAGCGACACCACCAGGAGAATGGAGGGGGCATAAGCATTACGTAAAAAGCAAGAGTGAGAAGAGCCTTACAAGTGTCTAAAAGTGCCGCTGATCGGTGAGGATATCCGGGTAGTAAAGCCGTCAAACCTGCCTGTATTAATCTTATGGATGATTGTAGTTTATCATACATGAAGGCCGCTCACGGCTGATTTGATTTGGTCCTTTTGGTCACGGTCCATCACATAGATGATCTTCCACGTGGTCTGGTCCCATCTAGCTTGCCCTCGAGGATGAGACGCTCTATGGAGTTTTTTTTTCCGCCTTTAAAAGTGGCCGAAAAGTTTTAAAATACGAGACGGATCTAAAGCGGACAGACGCTGCTTTATGCGGAGTTCTTCACGGATTGACATTCTTATGTATTATATAACACTGTATTTCTAGAAAATAAATCTATCGAATCTTTTATTAATGTGAGTTCATGAAAGAAAAATGAACCCGAAAAGAATGACAAATATGGCAAATGCAACGTCCGCAAAGCACAAATACTAAATCACGAAAAGACACACAGCGGTAAACATTGCGAATGTATGTGTACACTGCGGTGACGCGCTTTCTGCGCGGTTCTCAGCAATAGTTAGTAAGTGTGACATAACGTAACATACCAGCACCTCTGTCGTACGCGACTCATTCTCGCGCGAGATATTTATCTTTCTCTTTCTGTGCAATACTGTGAGAAAGTAACAGATGACACGACGCCGCGCGACGAGAGTCGCGAAGATTAGTTGTGCTAGACGGGTTGGGGAGGTGAGTCCGTGAATGCCCCAGATCGCAGGTGTTTGTGGCCAATACCGAAGGTGAGGAAATGAAAAGAAATTAATTTTTATTTTGCATGATATTAGGTACATTAAGTTAAGATTATTAATAAACACGTACATTAGGGTATCACCATAGAGTAAGGAATTGATCTATGATCACTAAAATTCACCGAATCACGGCATGTAAACAATAATCTTAGGTCTATTTACTTATAATCTAGGTAGGTATACACTTGTCGATGAGCTCCTTTTTAGAGTATTTTTAAACATTACAAATGATAAGCGACAAGTTAGTTGAAGAAACTTACAGTTTATTCCGATATTGTGATCGTGTAAAAATGCAAATACACGGTAGAGAAAGTATTCCATGAAGTTTAAAGTAAGGCCTGCATGATTCAACAGTTTTGAGTTATAATATATAGCTCGTATACACTTCTTCTGCATTGTAAATACACTGTCAATATCGGGAGATCTGCCCCACATAGTTATTCCGTACTGAAGTATTGAGTGTATAATATCCATTGTAAGAAATTAGAGCTGCTTCTTTAGAAACGTCTAGACTTCTTCTTAGTGCAAAGACAAAACGATTGACTCTAGAACAGAGGTACATAAATATGCTAATATCATTTAATGGAATGTTCTCTTTCTCTGACTGTCTTTGGTGTAGTAAATGTTTAATTATTTAAATATATAAATGAGACATGACATGATGCTTACGAATCGCCGTCTTTTATTTTGTTACCCACAGATACCTCACCATACAGATATCTCCATTAGTATTCGACATACAAATAACATAAGTACAGAAACACGTAACAGTAAACATGTGTACACTTTATTTATAAATTTTATAATTACTTAAGGCCCCAGTCTCGCTACGCAGCATTTTGTTTTTGAAGTACTAGTAACATCAGCGGGGCGGGGGAAGCGGCGCTCCCCTCCCTAGACTTGGCTGCGCGTGAACGGCGTAAAGGTTACTCTACTTCAAAACGAGTCGAGCACGACACAACTATTTGAATCTTTATGTTACTGTTTGTTATAACTAAGTAAATTACACAGCTTTGTTATTATTTATGGCAGCAAATGATAATAATTAAATATAAAAAAATGAGTGGAAATGAATAAATAGTTTGTATATAAAAAAGAACTTTACTTTTAAAAAGCCTTTACTTTTAAACAGGAACAAAAAAAGGCAGTACTAATAGGCTAGTTTACTCATGTCAAATTGTAATAAACTAATGTTTATTTCGTATTTAACAAAGGAAACCGAAATATATATTTTTCAATTCATAAAAGAGCATTTTTCAAAATATGTTCCGTGACGTATTGGAATTCCACCCAGTAAAACAATTTGTTTTTGATAAAAACGCTTTTAATAAATTCTCCTTCTATATTCTTTGAAAATAATACGTGTTTCAATGTAAATTGCTTAATTAGGCAAATAATCTACTTTGAACCTAACTACTACCACTGTGACGTTCCATTACGATACGAACTTTAGGTATCTTTTTAGCAAAGTTCAATGTGTTGTTTGTAAATATTAAATGAAATTAAACGCAATAATACTATATTATAAATGAATAACATTTGCAATACAAAGCATCACAATAAAGTTATTTAACAAAATCTTTCCTTTACGTTACTTTTTGGTTTTCATCATAGCTTAGCTATCACCTTACCTTGAGACATAATAAAAAAGACTATCAAAAGTTATGTTTATCATAATTGGCATATATTATTCTAACGAATGAGATCTAAATGGTATTATTTATTCTTAATAACAAATATAAATTCTTGAAAAACAATCACAGCCAAAGTAGGACAAAGTTATTGAATCATGCGTGGAAAATTGCTTACAACTCTACTAAGTTTTCGGTACAAAATTCATATATGAAAGCTGAGCAGCAGCAGCTTGCAAGCTGAATAACTCATACTCTTATTAGATCATTACAGTAGTACAAGTGGTGTACAAGTATTTTACCTCCATGCAGTCTTACGGTTTTCGAGATATTTAAGAACAATCCTATCATCAGACCCCTCTGATATCCATCCTATATAAATAATATACATCCCCCTCGGGTATACCATAACATTTTATAAATAAATGATTAAATAACATTTTCTAAAAAAAATGGCCCACAATTAAGACAGAAATTAAGGTCCAATATAATTTTCCTATTTTGTTACTAATTTTCTTTGTGATTTCCAATACATTGATATCAGATTATGTATAATTAAAAAAGTATACCTAAGCATAACAGAACCTTAATTATACTTCGTGATTCGTCTTTCTAGATTAATAACCTGAAAATAAAAGTTAAATAATATACAAATGTAGTAACGCATAGTTGCCACCACTACCTGCACTATGTTGAGAAAAAAATATGAAGGTAATCCTCAAAATTTCGTCTTATTTTGGGGGTAATCTCAGTTCCGGCTGGGCTTGGCCGTGCCCAGTGCCAGACTCACAGCTCATTCGCAATTTAGTGCTTCACCACTCACCACGTATCACTAAATTCAATATTCAAATTAACGGTTGGATAAAAAATTTCAATTACTTTTTCAACCTAATTATTTCTTTGTTCTTTATAAGTAAAATACTGTCTAGCGATACTAGACAATTTCAACAATGCCTAAACGTAAAAGTTCAGACCTTGAAGATTTGCAATCCTTAAAAAAGAGATTAAAATGGCTTGAAGAAAAACTTAAAAAACCTAATGCTCGTCGTCGCATACGTGTTATAGAAGACTCATCTTCATCGTCGGAAACATCACGAGACTCCTCGCCCGCTCCGGCGAACCTACAAGGTAAATATACCCTACTTTTATTTCGCGAAAATAACACGCAGTTATGCCTACAACAGGTTATGGCACGCGCATCGCGCATTGCTTGACCTACTTTAAAATGCACCCTGAGCAGTTTATGGGACTGTCTCGCCGCATTTGTTTGATTTGGTTTGCGTTCTGTTCTTTGGGAGCTTTACCTTACCAATGATTGGCATGGCAATATAAACCATTACCAGAGCTGTCTGTGGGACTGTCTCGACAATGGGTACATGGGCTGCGTAATATTCTATGGGAATATTACCTTACCCGAGACGTGCGTAAAGCAACAGCCTTACGCATTACTACTTTAAACGTAGTTACATACCTACATAGGTATAAAATGCCATCTCGCCTACATAGTCACGGCCGGCCACGTCGGGCCTACAAAGCCCGACACAGAACTAATTAGCTAATAGCTGGGCATTTATTTTTGTCGCCGTAGAACTGTTGATATAAGTAATAATTACAATTAGTAATGTTCGTATTACTTCCGTCTTTCAGGCGGAGACATCATGGACTCGGAGGAATCTCAAATCGAACCAGCGCCTGAAATTCAAGCTGCGTCATCTCAAGACGATGTCACACACATCTTGGATGGATGTACACCAACACAAGGGGATAAAGCTGTCAATCATCAGGCCGACATCGCGCAAGAAACCAACCCGGCTGCAGATGCGGCGCTCGATAGCATAATATTGGACATTTTGGGAGATGATCCGACAGCGACTACTGAATATGGCAAGGAAGTCCACGGGCACCTTGCAAGCCGTTTAGAATATTTTGCGTCGAATGGCCTTACTAAAGAGGGCCGTAAGGAGTTAAACGATAAATACCTGGTGCCATCAAATTGCGTCCGCATCGGTGCTCCAATGTAAAATGCGGAAATTAAGGCTGCATTACCCGAGAATCTTGTTAAAAGGGACAAGGCCATCGAAGTGCGGCAAAAACTTCTCGCGAAAGCGATCTCGTCCGTGGCTTCTATTATCACCGACCAGCTTAATAGCTCCGACAAAAATCAAGAGCTACTCAAGCAACTAATGGACACTGGCCGCCTGCTTTGTGACATACAACATTCGGAATCGGTTACCAGACGCAACTTTGCCCTATTCTCACTCAAAAAAGACCTAAAAGAACACCTCTCCAATACCAAAATAGATAAATACCTATTTGGGGACAACTTATCAGATGCGCTAAAAGCTGCTAAGGCTGTCAACAAGTCAGGGACGGACTTGAAAGTTAGTGCGGCGTCAACTTTCAAAAAACCTGCGCCGCTTCCTAAAAGCCAAGCTGCAAAAAATTTAAATTGGAAGCCTCCGGCCCCAGTTCGCAGGCAAACGGGACCACAACGGAGCCGCGAGCCTGCGACGGCGACGCGCAAGCAGCCTCCGAGCTCGTCGAGACGCTCGCCGCGACGCTCCGCGACGACCCGCCGCCGATAGACGAGGTGAAGTTTGCTGGGCAACTTTCTAAATATTATAAACAATGGGCTCTTATTACGTCTGACCGTAACATCCTTAAATGGATTAAAGGTTATAAAATAGAATTTTCTAAACCTGTTGTACAACACCGAATCCCTGTAGCTCCAAAATTCAGCAGTTCTGAATTGATTCACATAGATAAGGCCATAAATGATTTATTACGTTCAGGTGCTTAGTCTGAATGTTTGCCATGTGAGGGACAGTTCATATCAAGTTTTTTTCTACGACCAAAACCAAACGGTAAAATGCGCTTTATTTTAAATCTGAAGGAGCTAAATAAGTTTATTAGCACTCAACATTTTAAAATAGAAGACTTGCGCACGGCTGTAAAATTAGTTTCCAAACATGGCTACATGGCGACACTGGACCTGAAAGATGCCTATTTCTTTATAAATATAGATCGTTGTAGTAGAAAATACCTGCGATTTATATGGGATAACAAAATGTATGAGTTTAATGCCCTTCCATTTGGTCTCAACACATCACCCCAAATATTCACAAAAATCATGAAACCAGTAGTTAAACTGCTACGATCCACTGGTTATTTATCAACAATATACCTCGATGACATACTCTTACTAGGACGTACCTATCAAGAATGCTATCTTAATATCGAGTTAACAAAGAGGCTGCTTCTGTCTTTAGGATTTGTTATTAATAAAGAAAAAAGCAGCCTTATACCTTCAACTAGTTGTAAATTCCTGGGCTTTTTAATTAATTCACAAAAAATGCAAGTTTCTTTGCCAAAGGACAAAATAAAACGAATAAAAAATGAACTTATAAAATTTATGTCATTAAAACGCTGTAAAATTCGAACATTTGCTCAAATGGTGGGATTATTAGTCTCAGCATGCCCAGCCGTCGAATATGGTCTGCTCTATACAAAACAACTTGAACGTAGCAAATTTCTTAACCTCGATGGGCACAATAACTATGACCTATACATGAACATCTCAAGTTCCTTACTACCTGACTTACAATGGTGGTTAAAAGCGATCCAAAACTCAGCAAAAAGTATACGAAGTGATGTTTATACCACTGTCATATATTCTGACGCCTCAACGACGGGGTGAGGTGCGTCCTGTGATAAGGAAACTGCTAGTGGCCAGTGGTCACACAGCGAGCGTACACATCACATTAACTATTTAGAACTTCTTGCTGCCTTTATAGCTTTAAAGATATTTGCAAAGGACCTGACCGATTGTCAAGTATTGCTAAGGATCGACAACTCCACGGCTATCTCCTATATCAACCGTATGGGTGGAATTCAATTTCCGCATCTCACGCAGTTGGCCAAGAACATCTGGCAATGGTGCGAACGTCGAAAGATTTTTATCTTTGCCTCGTACATTAAATCTGCGGATAACATAATAGCAGATGCTGAATCTCGAAAAGTACACCCAGACATAGAATGGGAGTTGTCGGAGTCAGCCTATAGAAATCTGATTGATAGATTCGGAACTCCCGATATAGACCTATTTGCAAGTCGGCTCAACAACAAATGCATCAAGTACGTTTCCTGGCACAGAGACCCTGACGCCTTTGCTATCAACGCCTTCACCCTTGACTGGACTAGCTATTATTTTTACGCTTTTCCACCTTTCTCCGTAATTCTTAAAACCTTGAAAAAGATAATTACGGATAAAGCTACCGGTATCATGGTCGTACCAGTATGGCCTACCCAACCATGGTATCCCGTTTTCACAAGTTTACTTGTATCAGAATGTTTATTCTTCAAAGCAAGTGAACATATGTCTTCTTCTCATTACAGAGACAACCGGCAAATACACATGAACCTTACCCTGGCTGCCGGGATATTGTCGTGGCGGCGTTACGAGAACGAGGCGCACCGCTTTCATCGATAGAAATAATGTTATCTTCTATTTCACCGAATTCAATGAAACAGTACAATGTCTATTTTAAAAAATGGCACAATTTTTGTTCAAAAAACACTGTCGATATTTTTAACGCCCCTATATCAAAAGTTTTAGATTTTTTATCTGAAGTCTATAATACTGGCAGCCAGTACGGAACTCTTAACAGCTGTAGAGCAGCGCTGTCTTTATTACTAGGTCCAGATATCATCGCGGATGATAAAATTCAAAGATTTTTTAAGGGCGTATTTCGTCTTCGACCGCCGAAGCCAAAATACGACTTTACCTGGGATACAAGCTGTGTCTTAAATTATTTACAAAACCAGTACCCTAATGAAGGGTTAACTCTAGAACAACTTTCCAAAAAATGTTGTGCCTTACTAGCACTGGTAACTGCTCATAGAGTGCAGACCCTTTCGAAAATTAAAGTCACTAACATCGAAATCTTTCAGACTCAAATCGTTATTAAAATACCCGACCTTATTAAAACTTCTCGTTTGGGTGCAAACCAACCAATTTTACTTCTACCATTCTTTCGTGATAAACCCGCAATTTGTCCCGCAAATACCCTTGCTACTTATCTCAATAAAACCGCATCAATACGCCAATCCAATTCCCTCTTTGTTAGTTTTAAAAGGCCTTACAAACCAGTGACTACTCAAACCTTAAGTCGCTGGATCAAATGTATCCTAAGTGACAGCGGGATAGACATATCTATATTTTCGGCGCACAGCACACGACACGCGTCAACGTCACGCGCATACTCATGCGGCACTAACATCGACCTCATCCGCAAGACTGCTGGCTGGAGCGGAAGCTCAAGTACTTTCGCCAGGTTCTACAATAGGACTATACTTGACACTAACGAGACAGATTTTGCTAATGCAATCATAAACCAATGATTTAAGGTGGAAAAAACTGAGACGATGACCTGTATTGTTTATAATTAAGTACCATAATTTGAAGATTATTTTCGGAAATACGTTTACCACTGTATCATAACATCATGTTTAATAAATAAGTATTGATTATGAGTGGTTCGCATTATTTATATTCATTTCCCTGACGAAACCCAGTAACCACTCTCAAAGTCTACATTTGTATATTATTTAACTTTTATTTTCAGGTTATTAATCTAGAAAGACGAATCACGAAGTATAATTAGTGATTAAACGAACTTACCAAGTGAAGTTCTATCATAATTATACGAGTGATTCGTCTGAAGAGATTAATAACCCCCGCCCGCCCTACACCCGTAGCTATGGTTGTGGGTTTCATCAGGAACTCCAAACTAATGAGCTGTGAGTCTGGCACTGGGCACGGCCAAGCCCAGCCGGAACTGAGATTACCCCCAAAATAAGACGAAATTTTGAGGATTACCTTCATATTTTTTTCTCAACATAGTGCAGGTAGTGGTGGCAACTATGCGTTACTACATTTGTATATTATTTAACTTTTATTTTCAGGTTATTAATCTCTTCAGACGAATCACTCGTATAATTATGATAGAACTTCACTTGGTAAGTTCGTTTAATCACTAATTATTGAACATAGCCGTAACATTGATATAAAATTACCATTATTCCGTCAATTTTCCGGTTTTGACTGTCAAAAATACCATATTTTTTTAACGGCTAACATTCAAATTCCTGCTTGCTAGCTCTCCTGCTTCATTGGCTGTACTTTTCAATAGGTTAAAGCTAGACTAATACATGATTCGCTGTTTATTCGCCACAAATGTAAGAACAGTTTATATGACCACAATCGGGTCTCCCACAAATGCGGGTTGGAAAAAGTGAGGCCATCATCGGGGTCACCCACAGATGAGAGGTTATACTAATCATCTAGTTATTTTTTGGCAGTAACTAATTCTTAATACAAAAAATAAACGCAACTCATCTCCTAACATAGGTATTAACGAAAAATAATAAATAACATGTAACTTTTAAAAAGCATGCTGCAGGAGTAACGATCAAGATCGTTTCACCCGTTTGATACGCGGACATGACCCTCGTACGAAAGGCGGGCGACAGAAGCGTGCGCTAGCGCCATCTATCGAGTTTCATGTTGTTGAATCAAGTTGTCCGTAAAGGACTAAAGCAGCTAAGGCCTCTTAATATACAAAATACGAGTATAAATAAGTAATAATTATTCAGCGAACTTACCTCTTTTTACGATTTTCTTTCATTATTTGTATTTTTCTTTTATTTTCCTTTTTACTCATACAAGGATATTTATTTCTTTTCCGATCTATCGTTGTTTACTTAGTTTATATTCACTGTAGACTGTAGATAATGTTCCAATGTGTGTATATACAAATCAAAATAAATAACTTCTTAAAACTAAAACTTAAAACAGTATTAAAATAGAGCAACTTTCACGATGAGCCTTCGCCTCGTATGCTTTAGCGTGCGAGTAAAGAGCTTGATCGTGCGAGCGAGAGGAAAAATCACTATGAGCCACAAAACACACGTCCGAACGCTGTGAACGTCACAGCGGAACTGACTGATATGTCAACTATTTTCAACGCGCTTTTTGGTATAAATTCCGAACAAAATTATATTAATTAAAATTGACTTTTTAAATACAGTATTTTTATAATTTGTCTACTTAATCGTTGTATTTTAATTAGTTTAGGTTTGAGTTCAGTAAACGATGATTTTATAAAAAAAAAAAAACCGGCCAAGAGCATGTCGGGCCACGCTCAGTGTAGGGTTCCGTAGTTGCTCATCCTTCACAATAAACTGCTGTTTTAAGCCCGAGGTTTAAGTTAAGAAAGCTTTTAAGCTTTATAAAAAGATCGTAAACGCCCTAGAAACTGTAATCACTTATTACCTTCTGGAAGTCAACTTACGTCCTTTTAAAGAAAAAATATGAAATTTGGCGATAACTCCAAAACGGCTCGACCGATTTTGTTCAATATAGTTTTCATTGAAAGTACTGATAAGGTCTCATTTACATGAATTTTTCCGTTTTTTTTGACCCGTGGTTGCAAAGTTAGAGGGGGGGGGGACACTATTTTTATGGTTTCGGAGCGAATATTTACAAAACTGCTGACTTTATCAAAAAATAATGTTCTGAGACCCCTATTATTTTTACAAGACCTATTCAACGACACCCCACACACCAGTGTAGAAAAGAAAAAAAAATTCACCCCCACTTTAGGTGTTCGAGAGGTACCCGAAAAAAATAAAAATTTTGAATTTTTATTTTACCGTTCTGTCGGCGTTATTATTATTATTATTTATTTATTTAAATCAGACAACTATAACGGTCCATTTTGTGTTAGTAAACTTAGGAAAACTATGTTAGTACTTAATAATTAATAATTAACAACGATTTAGTCCTCTGGCTGAGATTCCACATTATAGGACAGTTAACCTTAGCCGCTATCATATTTAGGATGCTGTTACTACTTCTCCGTACCCTTTCCAGTAGCGAGGCAGTTTTCTTGCGCCAGACAGCATCGAAACTGTCTGTGCGCGCCTCCACGAACATTTTCGATGCACTACAAAACCTCGGTCTTCGCAACAGCACCCTAAATGCGTTATTATATTGGACCCGGAGAGCATTGTAAGCCCGTTGCGTAAAACTGGTCCACAGACTTGATGAGTACAACGAAGTGCAGTAGGCCTTAAACAATGTAACCTTAACTGCTTCAGAACATCGACCAAATCTGCGGGCCAGCATGTTAGCACGAACTGACAACGCCCTCCGCTCCCTCTCCATGTCTACATCATCCTTCAAATCATCAGTCAACAAATGTCCTAAGTATTTAAATTGGTTCACTCTCCTAAGGGGAACACCATTCAACTTAATAGGGGGAAAATAGAAAGGACACTTGCTTCCCGCCTTAAAGATCATGTACTCAGTCTTTTTTACGTTATAACTCAAGCCATGCGATGCCGCATACGCTTCACAGGTAGCGATCAGCTGACGCAACGCACTGACCGAGGGGGCCAACAACACCATGTCGTCCGCGTAGCTGACATTATTGATGCAGATCCCGTCCACAAAGCACCCGACATGCATGCTACTGAGCTCCTCGATCAGTGCATTCACATACAAACTAAATAGCAAGGGCGAGCTCAACCCTCCTTGCCTAACGCCGCAGTCCGGCCTGCATGGATCTGACAGCACACCCGCCCATTTTACCCGATTCTCCTGATTTAAATACCAATATTTAAAAAGCGAGACCAACTCGGGGGGTAGTCCAATATTTTTCAGTTTACGCCAAAGAATATCATAGCATACGGTGTCAAATGCTTTCGACAGATCCATGAAGCATGCATAAACCGGCGTATCTCTGTCAGTATAATACCTGACAGTGTGTTTTACAGTGAGTATGGCAGACTCGGTAGACATTCCGGGAACAAACCCAAACTGAGCGTCGTGTAACTTAACATGCCTTCTCAAGTATGAATTAAGCACACTGTCAAGCACCTTCGCTATTATCGTAGCCAGAGATATGGGTCGATAGTTTGACTTATCCGACCCATCCCCTGTCTTGCTCTTCACAATAGGTACCACCAGAGTCTTGAGCATGTCCTGCGGAAGGTACGAATGGTTCAAACACAGGTTATAGAACAGAGCAAGTACTCTTGGCATATGAGTACCCGCGTATCGCAGGTGCTCGATACTGAGGCCATCATCTCCTGGGGATTTGCCCTTTGACATCTTCTTGATGGCTAATTTGACATCCTTCGTAAGGATCAGGACAGTTGTCTTCCCTATGTCCTCAGTATCGAGCAGCCTACTTGGCGGTCCCAATGGTGACGTAACTTTAAAGTGATTCAGAAATATGTTCGCTATCTCGCTCGGGTTAGAGACACCCGCAACACTCACGGGAGTGCCAGGCTTACCATGAAACCTACCGGTGCACTTCCAGAACTTTTTAAAATCTGATTTAGAGTGATGAGTCGCCAACACGTCTATTTTTATTTGTTCTTGGTGGTTTTGACACCACTTTAACTTTCCCTTAAAAAATTTTCGTGACTCAATCATGCGATTATAATCTGGACCACTACACGGCTTACCCAGCCCTATCCACGTCTTAAAATGCAACCTGGCACTCGCGTGAGCCTCACTCACGTGTCTGTTCCAGCCAATTAAATGCTTTTTACGGTCTCTTAATTTTGAGGACCCGTGAGTGCGACTCGCAGCCTGACACAAAATAGTTTGTATATGTATGTACATTTTATCAATAATATCCTTATGACTAACATCATTGCAATTATGACCACAACAATGAACAAGCTCTAAAGGAAAATCTATACATTTTAATTCACTATCACATAATTGCTGATACTCACTAATTTGTTCATCATCTCTTTCTCCCCAGCGAACCTTATTTAGAGTGAAATTATTAAGGACGATTTTCTGCGTAATTACATTAACATTACAGTTCATAACGAGAGGAAAATGATCCGACCAGTACACACCATATTTGACATATGCATCAATAACGCATGAATGTGCAGCGCTAGTCACCACACAGTGATCTAGCCACCGCTTACACCCATGCGCCTCGCTAACGAACGTAAACGTATCGGATGACAAACCTAGCTTCTCGACATCCGCACACACCCAATCCTGTTCTGACGAGAAATTTTTAAGCTCTGTGTAATATCTAGTATTTGGATGCGCATTGAAGTCTCCAAGTATGAAGGCCGATTCAACGTCACTTTCCTCAATTATGGCATGTACCATACTTAGGCAGTCTGTAAACTCTGTTACGTTCTCCGCACAGTCCGTAGGCATATAGACACTGAACACTAACAAAGGTCGGTCGTTTGTGGTAATTTGGACCGCCGCAATACGCGGATTCGCACACTCTATCACTGTAACACACTGGAACACCGATTTCCGCCACAGAATCGCAACTCCACCGAACGGTCTGCCTCTTAGGATACCCGCACCAGTGTCGATTGCCGAAGTCCCCGTACTCCCGAAGTCCTCGTGAATATCGGCCAGATATGATAACTCACACGGCGTCAGCCACGTTTCTTGTAGAGCGATAACATCCGCAAACGTACATAATTGCCTGATATCTTTGACAGAGCGTTTAATATTTTTGCAGTTAAACGTGACAAAATTTGCACCATACATAGTTAAACAGGAATATCGCTTTTCTGATCGCCTACCGGCTCACTGCTTCTGTAAGACCTAAAACGTCGACAAGTTATCCCGTCCGGCCAGAATTCGTTTTTTAAATACTCTCCTATTTTATGTCTTTGTACCAACATTTTATAACAGTTATACCCTTTGTCGGCTTTCATTCTTATTTTACGGAGTATAACTTCTTCTTGTGTTTTTGAAAATATAAATTCCAATATATCGCTCTCAGACACATCTTTATGCACATTAGAGACAAATAGGGAGGCTTTTAAGTTAGCCGATTTAAATTTGTCGCCAGGTTTGCTCTCAGCTGTACCTCTAATAAAACTGTCTTATTTTTCTGTACTTTTTCTTATTTTTTACCATTTGCCATTCTTGATTTTTGGTTTCTCCTGATGTAGTGTCTGATCCCGATTTAATTCCATCTCTCATACTCATAGTGTTTACTTTTGCATCATTCGCAACGCTCGGACCACCGTCCGCGATCGCTACGGTGTGAGAGGCGGCCGCAGTCAGCTGAGATCCGGCCGTAAACCGGTCGGCGGCCCCAGTGCGCTCGCGCTCAGTCTCGACGCCGGAGCTGTTTACTTGTGCCCGCGCACTAACCGCGGTGCCTGTTTCGACAGATATTATAGTGCTACTCCGTTTCCTACCCGATTTCGGAGTGATGGAGCTCTCCCGTAGACAACTAATTCTATCTTGCGTATCCGCCCGGTCTTCTGGAGTACTTGTTGTGTTATGGTTATGGTTATTTTCTGGGCGGGTAGTCGATAAATCCACAATACCAAACGGCCCGCTTTCTTCTAACATATAACCGCCGCGCCTTTTGTTTACATTCATGTCGCTATGACCGTTACTAACCAGAGATGCATATTTCATGTGTTCTAGCTCATCTTTAACATCCTTAAGGTGCTCAAGGGTAAGATAATTTTCCTTTATCATTTTGACCTCCGATTGTAACAAAACAATGTCCTTTAATAATCTTGAGACGTCAACGTGATCAAACGTTAACGCTGGCAGTTTGTGCAATTCTTTCGCGACAAATATCGGCATGTCGTCGGGTTCCGTATTCTTAAATACCTTAACAATATCTTCTAAATCTTTTTGTTCTTTATTCACGCGCCTTGCTACTTTTTGAATAGAAGTGGAGATCGAGGCGAACAGCAAATCCTTCGCATTACTAATTTCAGACGTAGAGAACGAACTTAAGCACAATTTGACTACACTTATTTCGTCCACTAAGTTTATTTTGTTCTGAATAAAGCATAATAACTCATTTATAACAATTCGACACTGTAAACACTGCAAAATCGCTAGCGCCTTCTCGGTTCCGTACCCGTCCGCCATGGCGTTTGTGCATAGAGTTATACATACACATACTTATACCAAATTTCAGCTTTCTAGTACTAATGATCACGGAGCTAAGCCGCGGACGGACGGACGGACGGACAGACGGACATGGCGAAACTATAAGGGTTCCTAGTTGACTACGGAACCCTAAAAAGGACGATTTTGCAGTGGTCGACTTCATAAAATATCAACTTCTTAAGTCATCTTAAATAAGAAAACTAAACCATTTTGCAAAAAAGTAACGAGATAAGATTGTTGCCGACCATTTGAACTCAAATGTTATCTGCTTACATTTCATGTTTTGGTCTTCATTTTTTCTCTGCGAGTGCAGCAATTCAACCTTCAACGCGTAGAACGAAAACTGGGGTATGTTTAAAGCGTGACATTGATATAAAAAATAACCTCGAAGTAATAAAAAATTGGGCAAGTGCGAGCCCGACTCGCGCATGAAGGGTTCCGTACCTATACATATATATAATCTATAACAAGTTTGTTGTATGGGAGCCCCCCTTAAATATTTATTTTATTTTATTTTTAGTATTTGTTGTTATAGCGGCAATAGAAATACATCATCTGTGAAAATTTCAACTGTCTAGCTATCACCGTTGTTGAGATACAGCCTGGTGACAGACGGACGGACGGACAGCGAAGTCTCAGTAATAGGGTCCCGTTTTTACCCTTTGGGTACGGAACCCTAAAAAAATATGTTTTGGAAACCTCAAATCCTATACTTTAAGTTTCTTTAAAATACATTTCATTTGTAGCTTTGAAACAATTAAAATGACGCAGATTCTTTCCTGCAAATTCTGCAAAAAACATATTTGTGCGAGACTGGGGCCTTAACATTACACTCACGGCTTTGAATGGCTTTCAGCATTTTTTTTGGATTTGGATATTTTTAAATATGTCTTTTAATGAAATTTAAACAAAAAACCACGATTGATATTGATTGTTGACAAACAAACATAAAATCATATTTAAATACAAAACCCGCCAAGTGCGAGTCGGAATCGCGCGCCGAAGGTTCCGCGTACAAACCTTAACGGGATGCGTTAACTTTGCACTTATGGCATTTTGGCATGTATGGCGCCGCAATCCGCATGCAAGGTGCAAAGTCAACGCAACTGATCACGTTTATTGTATGGGAGCCCCACATAAATATTAATGGAGAGAGGTCATGATTTCAGGAAAAGTCGTAGTGCACAATTTGTGCGAATGTTAAATATATTGGGGGTTTTATCTTATCACCGCACAATAATTATTTCTGCATCTACTTTACTACACAAAATTAAACGTACAGTCGGATACACTTTAGCTTTCTCTTCCTCATCTTAAATGAGGCTACTTGCCAACGCGGAACCGACTGTTTCCCGGGCCTGGTTCCATTGTAACTCAGGCGATTCTATCTGCTTCGCTTTAATGTAAATGTTAATGCATTGTTCGTTCAGTTGATACTGTATTAAGATAACAAAAACAAACAGGTCTATAGCAATTAGTCACGATACCTTTAAAGTTGTTGTCCCAGGGCCGGACGAGCCGCGCCTGCCGAGGGTGGGCACCGTGCTCCTCACGCTCACCCTGGCGACCGCCCTCAACTTCACCGCCTGTGGTTAAATAAATCATTGATTCTCACGGTCGAATCTCTAAGTGCCTCAGCCCATCACCTGTGATAGGTACTGTACTGTTAATACTTCATAATAAAGATTACTGAATTGGAATTGTTGTATGTAATTAATGATATGATCCTTACTTGACAAATTAATTCAATTATCATACTACTAGTCTAGGACTGAATGAAACCATATGCCCAGTTTAAATTATTAGTATTAAATATCTTACAGTTGGCTTCGTGACAGCAAGTATAAATTGTCATCAGATTGCTTATTGCACGAACCACAATTATGTTACTCATGACAGCAAATTATAACAAACTCTATATCATGAGTATTGTGTAAAGTTGTAAACCAATTAATTAACGTGGCTCCTATTTCAGGAGTGACTGATGATCCTGGGTCCATATTTCCACCCAGGGTAACCAGCACTATGGGCACTATTCTCTTATCTCAAGATATCATCATCATCATATACGAGGGTAGTCCCAGAAGTATCCGACCTGACAAAGAAAACAAAAGAAAATCTAAATTTTTGGAGTTTACTCCTTAAGAATCGATTTTCATATATAAGCCCGGGGTATGAAAAATATGGGGTATAAAATCGAACGTATCTGCCGTGCTAATTTAAAAAGTCGTTTCTCAGTATACGATCGGGGTAAAAACGTACGACTTCGTAATTTAGCAGGTTATGCGTTAAGCGTTATAGACTAAGATCCCGATATAAAATAACCTTTACCGAGATGTTTATTTGATGAAATGTATTTTATATTTAATTTAATATGTCAATAAATATATTGCATATGGGTTGCCTAACAAATTTTAGTCCAGGGTATGTTTAATTAATAATAAAAAAAAAATGTTTTAAATATTTCACCGGTTTGCTTAATATTAGATAAATTCTATACCAATCGAAAGTATGAAGCCCATAGAATATGCAAACGTAAGGTTGTGTGGGGGATGCACTCAGATGGAGTAATTGAAAGAGCAGAAGTACGTTAATATGTTTATTGCCCGGAGGCCAATACAAGACTTAACTATACATATTTTATTTATGACGGATGTCACTCGTTCATTCCAATTTATAAAACGTATTTATTTTTATGTCAGTGGCCAATACCACTAAGAGTGAAGCCCAAACCTTCACATTTCCCGCCGTCTCGGGGTGGACGAGGGACATCTGTCCTACTATAGAGACACTAGACAAATCTACTCCTGCTTAACACATAAGAAGTCCCTACCTATGCAGGGATACCCATACATTCATACCCAGATGGTCTCTTACTAAGAGATAACCAGGGTCAGGACATGTGCGGACACTAGCCTATGGCATATTACGTATTCCGACATGTTGTCTGACACCGGCTTCGCCTTGACAAAAACCCCGCTTAAAAAGGCAAGGCACCAACTTGACTACCCCCAAAAGTCATTCGACTTAATAGACTAAAACGTAGACCATTCGATACAATATCAAAACTGACAGGCTTCAACAATTTAATCGCGTAGTGTAAAACCGGCTATAAATATATTACCCGATTTAATCGTCTCGAATGTTCCCACCTTAACTGCCTGGAGTATGACACATGACACACGTCGCATGCCCCAAACAATTGTACCATGATGTGTACTGCCCTTATACTAGATGCCTGAACACATTGTCTATGACACTTGTCTCAAACATCCATACAGGACTAAATAGTGACCATCGTCTATAATTACCTTTACATTAGAATCCTGGCACATATGAATTATGCTCCAAAATTCTGTACCATTGAATAACCATCATTTACCATAAATAAATATCTGGAATAAATATCGTATTTATTCCAAATACTTGTACCAATAATAATAATTGCAATAACATTAAACCTCATAATTGAATTTACGATCATAGATGTTAAACACAGACCCTCAATGTCAAATCACAAATTATAATTGCTTAAAAATAAGTTAGGAAAACGATGACCCATTTTTACATGATTATATAACGAGATAACGTAATGACGTAATATTGTGTAATTACTTACCCTTTTGTCCAGACAAAGGACAATAGCTATTGTGTAACATTATTACTTCCGAGCATCGTTATTATGTATGTAACTGTTTTTATATTATAATTATTTTAAGGTGTTTAATTAAGTGAATTACTCAATCAGAGAATAGGTATAGATTAAGTAAAATCACATTATAAAATTAAGTATGATTATCAAATTAGCATAGGTTGAACCACTTCCTAACCATAGGCTAATCTGGCTATTTCTTTTATCTCCTTTCGTATCCTTTACTTACGTAATCCATGAAAGTGACCTTGAATGTTGTCGACCTACATTTCATGCTGCTTACGTAACTAAGGGAAAATATCATAGTTCCAATTAGAATCCAATACGCATAGCCAGAATATTTGCGATAATCATAAAAGTTGTCAGATCTCAGGTCTAGAAATAAGCTATAGGTATTTATAAGAAATAAACATTTGATAACATGAATCTTTCATTCCCCACTTTGGAGATCTGCTGACCAACTGCAATACATATGTAAACATTTTGTATGTACCTAAATAAACATGAATGTTTTTATAAATAAATTCGTGAAATAAGCTAGATGAGCGCATGCGCGAATTAACCACGCCCCCGCACATCTCGCGATTCTGATTCAGTCTATCAAGGACAGAATAAAGATGGCGGGCGCAAAATATGGGTCAGTGTCACAGTAAGCGTCGCCCAGCTCTCATCTCGCTCCAGTTCGCCTTATGAAGAAAGAAACAGTATCTTTTTATTATGCAACCCAGTCTCAAGTATTATACAGTCCTGTCATGCAGAACGAGTCGCCAGTAGCAAGTTAGGCCATTCGTTTTAATGGTCCTTCGAGCAGCCGGATCAAGATCTAGTGAGACCATTCGTTTTAATGGTCCCTTCGAGTAGCCGGATCAAGAATTAGTGCAACAATTACGTCAATCGCCAAGTGTTTTGCGAATTTTCGCGACACCCCCAAGTGGTCTCTGTCTGACAGAGAAATTCGGACCGCAACTTTAGTTGCGGTTATGCTGCATTTCAATAAGTAACGCTAGTGAAAGTTGAAATTGCAGTCGTCGTTTCGTAATCGTGCAGGCTAGTGCTTTCGAGCGCAGGCAGCCTTTTACTTCGACACAGACTGAGTGACGGTCGAGCCTTGTCGGTACTCTTAAAGAACGTGAGCAGCTCACTTAAATGTGTTCAGCTATTGATCTATAGAGTATTGGGCGACGCTCTGTAGACACTCATGCACCGAACCCCCTAATTTCAAAAGAGAATGCGCAGCGCACTTGGTGTCCAGCTAATTCTCAAGTGAAAACTGGTGGGTCAGTTGCAAAACAAGCGGCAGTGGACCTTGCGGTGTTAAACCCACAGAGTGTCGTACTTCGTGAGTTATCGGACGCGCTCACCTTTCCACGGTGGTGGATCGTACAGTCCGGCCGTGAATACGGTTCCGCACTTCCCCAAGTCCTAGCTGGATTCCCCACATAGTGTGTCCAGTTAGGCCACAGGGCCCAGTAGGTCGCACGGAGCCAGCCTATCAGGGGGCTGGAACCGATGCTAGGTCGTTAGGAAGTGGTTCATTAGGGACATACGGTCGGATAAGTGTTTTAATTGTGTTTTGTGTGTAAATGTGTTTTTTATATTTCTACTTTTTTTAAATTCTCGCGCAAATAAGTGTCTAAAATTCGCGTAAATAATTGTGTATTGAAATTGTTTGATTAATCCGTGTAATAAGTGTGTTTTTTGTTTTATAATTGTTATTGTGATCAATGTCAGTGGGCCCAAGTTAATTCGTTTTATTTATTTTGTTTGTTTAAGTGTTAATGTCCGTACCGGAGACTAACGTAAGGGTTTTGCGCTCGGGAAAGCGAACACCTTCAGTGTCTCCAGTCAACATGTCGGCTAGCGGCACCCCTCCGTCGGGGTTGACTACTTCAAATGAAACGAATACTTGGGACAAGGACGTTGATAGTGCAAATAAAAATACGAGCAGTGACGCAAAGGCAAAGGCCACCGCGAGTCAGGAAACATTAACGCCAAAAAACGTAACTCACGCGCAAAAGGAAGCTCCTCCAGCTACGGATAATGCTAGCATCTCTGTGCTTATGGCAGAATTAGAATTAAGGAAGGCGGAGTTGATCCAGGCTAGGGCAGTATCGGCGGAAGCTCAGACTAGACTAGAAATCGCCAGGCTAGAGGCAGCTAGGTCTAGTAGCAACACGTCGCAGGACTGTGATAGGAATTCTCGTGTAGAGGGTTGGATTCAACAACAAAACGTCACTAATTTGCCCGGGGTGTGCATTAGGGAGCCGCGTAATGAGAACACGTACGGTCAGTTTCAAAACAAAGACCTTGAGTTGATGTCACACAGGATAGAGACCGCGGTCACTCGTAAGAACGCACCAATTATTCAACGAAACGTACCGGAGCTATCGCATTTCTCTGGGGCACTCACGGAGTGGATCCCCTTTAAAGCCGAATATTTAGACACTGAGTCGCTATTCACAGACGTCATGAATGTAGCTAGAATACGACGTAGCTTGCGAGGCGACGCGAGAAGCGCGGTAAAATCAATTTTGTATACAGTATCGGACCCGAATGAGATAATGGACTTGTTAGAATTGCAGTTTGGCAATCCTGAGGCTATTATTTTAGCCGAGATCGAGGAGGTCAAACGTTTGCCTAAATTAACAGAAGATTGCGCCAATATTATCTCATTCGCGGGGCAGGTAGCTAATGTAGTTTCATGTATCAAGGCGTTGAAACAGGATCAGTACTTGTTAGCCCCCGAACTAGTAGGTAGGTTAGTTGAGAAGCTAAATCCCATTTTGCGGTACGAATGGAATAAATATCGCGTGGCCAACTCCTCTATACCTACTCTAGTAGCATTATCGACATTTTTAAACGACACCAGTAGAGCTTCAGGTTTAACTCGTAGGCCGATAACGCGACAACAGCGCAACCCGGTTCATGCAACTAGGCTAGCGCAGCGTAGGTCAAGGTCGTCGTCTCGATCTTTAAGCAGGGATAGTGTAGGATCAGACGTCAATCACAGCGTTAACACCCATAGAGTCGTAAATAATAGGAAAAATGTCGATAAGCCTAGGCACACAGTAGCTCAGATAGATAGTAGACCGCAAAACAGACCGAAAAAACCCACACAGCACGCACCGGCACAGTCTCGCGATAATTCGAGTAAAAAATGCACCATTTGCAACGGCGATCATACAGTAGCGAAGTGCGCGGATTTTATTAAATTATCCGTAGATGATCGCTGGGCGAAGGCTAAAGAGTTTAAATTGTGTTTTAGATGCTTAAATTTCGCCCATAAAAAGCCGTACAAGTGTGCGTACGTGCCGTGTGGACACGGAGGTTGTGAGGCAGGTCACAATAAGTTATTACACGGAGTGTCACGGGACACTCCCGCGCGCCGAATAATGTAACTAGGATTAATCACGTAAGGCGGCCAGCGACTTATTTAAAGATAGTACCCGCTATTATTAGCGGCCCGTTAGGATCGCAGGAAATCTTATGTCTACAAGATGACGGCAGTAGCTTAACAATTTTAGAGCGCAGTGTAGCCGAAAGAATCGCTCCGCTCGGCGCGACTGAGAAACTCCTTATTGAAGGGGTTGGCGGATGCGTAATAAACGAAAGCGAGTCATACCGTTTAGAACTGACAATACAGGGCAAATATCGTAGAAACATTGAGAAAATAAATGTATGTACGATTGATAGTTTGAACTTAGGTACTCAACGCGTAAATAAAGAGTTGATCGATAGTTGCCCACACCTGTTACCTATAAGTGATCAATTGTGCTATGATGAAGGCACGCCTAAGCTGTTAATAGGCCAGGACAATTGGCACTTATTAGTGACACAGAATGTTCTAAGCGGTAGTAAAGCGCAGTTGATAGCTAGCGAAGGTCGGTTAGGTTTTAGCGTGCATGGTTCAATGTCTATACCTAGGTCTCTAATAGGTTACGTAAATCACGCGAGGTGTAGTAACGAACAGGACATGTACGACTTGATAAAGCAACATTTTAGCATAGAGTCGTTAGGTATAGAGCCGCGAATACCTAAATCGGACCCCAATCAGCGCGCATTAGATATTCTAAACGCAACATGCAAAAAGGTACCAAATGAGCGCCGCTTCGAAATAGGGCTGTTATGGGCAAATAATGATGTAATTTTGCCGAATAACAAACAACAGGCGCTCAACCGGTTGTACAGTTTAGAAAGAAAGTTAGATAAAGACGAAGCGTTACGGGTCGAGTATTCTAAACAAATACAAAATTTATTAGATAAAGATTACGCGGAGAAAGTAGAAAGCGCCTCGACCTCTCCACGAACGTCGTATTTACCGCATTTCGCTGTAAAGCATCCGCAAAAACAACGAGTACGAGTTGTTTTCGACGCGGCTTGCAAATATAACGGTGTTAGTTTGAACGACACCTTGTTAACAGGACCGGACTTATTGCAGTCACTATTCGGAGTCCTTATAAGGTTTAGGGAGGGTCGTATTGCCGTTATTTCGGACATCCGCGAGATGTTTTTGCAGATACGAATTATTGAAGCTGACCGGAACTCACTGATGTTTCTGTGGCGGGGAGATGATAGACAAGGCCCAGTCCAAGAATATCGCATGAAAAATCTATTTTTCGGCGGCTCTTCAAGCCCGACATCAGCGATATTCGTTAAGAACAGAAACGCAGAGAGTCACGCGGAGCAATACCCACTCGTATATGAAAAAACTATAAATAGCTTCTACGTCGATGACCTGTTAGCTAGTTTCGATGACAGGCAGGAGGCTAAGCGTTTAGTAGCCGATATGAGTAGGGTATTCAAGGAGGCGTCCTTTGAGTTGTGTGGGTGGGCGTCAAACGACCCCGAGGTATTAAGCGATGTAGTCGACGTAAAAAAGGACGAAGCTACGCTTTTAGGCAAGTGCGACTATGAACGAACATTAGGAATGTTATGGCATAATTCTCGCGACACGATAGGTTTCAATGTAAACTTTCGAAACTTACCTCCGGAGATAGTAGAGGGCCAAAAAATACCTACGAAACGCCAAGTAACTAGCGGTGTAATGGGTCTGTTTGACCCGAACGGTCTCGTCTCGCCCGTCAGCATTGCAGGCAAGACATTAATTCAAGACATGTGGCGTTTAGGTATCGATTGGGATCAATGCATATCACCGGAGCTAAACGAGAAATGGCGTTCGTTCATAGAAAACGTAAAAAAGTTACGCGACTTAGAAATAGAGCGTTACGTCATAGCCCCAACTAGGCAGGTAGTTTTGCATACATTCTGTGATAGTAGCGAGACAGTCTACGCAACTGCCGTGTACATGGTAGGGTTAGACGAAAAAGGCGAAAAATACTCAACATTGGTAGCCGCAAAGGCTCGAGTAACGCCATTAAAGAAAATTAGCATACCTAGGCTAGAACTACAAGCGGCAGTCTTAGGTTGTAGACTAGCTCAATCGGTTAAAAAGGAGACTAGTTATAACGTAACGAGTTGCCATTATTGGACAGATTCGAAAACTGTTCTAGCCTGGATCAAGTCGGACCCTAGGACGTTCAAGTCTTTCGTCGCGCACCGTCTGTCAGAAATCGAGGACAGCACGCTGCCCAGCGAGTGGCACTGGGTGCCAACCGCGCTGAACGTCAGCGACGACGCGACTAGAAACGTACCTATAAATTTCGATAAAAATCATAGATGGTTCCACGGACCCGAGTTTATCAGATTGGATACAGATAAATGGCCAACTGATGGATGCGCGCCCGTCGAAACGTCAGACGCGTGTGAGGAACGAATAGCGAAAAAGGTTTTAGTCGTAACTAGGCGCGATAAATTTGCTCACTTACCCGATGTAAACAAGTACTCGAAGTACTTGCGCCTGTTACGCGTCACTGCTCGTATCCTGTTAGCCGCCCAAATGTTTAAGGCTAAATTGTTAAAATGTAACGTTGACAAAAATGTAAATACGAACACATAAAAATTGCCGAATTATTGCTCTTAAAGCGAAGCCAGTACGAGTCGTTCCACGAGGACATCGAGCGTCTTAAGGCTGGGCGGCCAATACCTAAAAAATCGACGTTACACAGACTAGCAGTAAAGATCGACAGACACGACACGTTACTGCTCGACGGGCGAATCGACAGAAGCGAGAGTATCCCAGTCCTACATGCCAAAGAGTCATTCACGAGATTAATTATAGCACATTACCACGCTATTTTTAATCATGGCAATCACGCTACCGTTATGAACGAGTTGCAAAAATCGTTTCATATAATAGGACTGAGAAGCGCTTTGAGGTACATAACTCACACATGTCAATGGTGTCGAGTGTATAAAGGAAAGACTCCGAACATACCTCTCGGTGACATACCGCCAGAAAGGCTCGCAGTTAATCAACCAGCGTTCACGGCGACAGCTTGCGATTACTTCGGCCCCATGCACATAACCATCGGGAGGAGGAGAGAAAAAAGATGGGGAGTCTTATTTACTTGCTTAACCACGAGAGCAGTACATTTAGAGCTCGCAGCATCCCTGTCGGCATCGTCAATGATCCTAGCATTACGCCGTATGATGGCTAGACGCGGCACGCCGACGGTGTTCTACTCGGACAACGGCACAAACTTTATCGGCAGTGAACGAGAAATAAGAGAAGCTGCAGAATCGATCAATACCGAGATGCGAGCCTACTTAGAGAACAAACAAATAATTTTCAAACGAATACCGCCCGGGAACCCATCGGCCGGAGGTGCCTGGGAGAGATTAGTCGGGTCGGTGAAAACCGCTTTGCGTGTTACTTTGAAAGAAAAATCGCCGTCAGAAGAAGTCTTGCACACACTGCTTTTAGAGGCCGAGCATGTTGTAAACTCGCGCCCACTGATACCCGTAATGCCGTGCAGTAAACAAGAGGCACTGACCCCCAACCACTTTTTATTGGGCCGGTCAAACGCCATGTCACCATTCGGGTCTTTCAGCGACATAACACTAAACGAAAAGTCATGGAAAGCAGCGCAAGTACTAGCGGACTCTTTTTGGAATCGATGGGTAAAAGAATATCGACAATCTTTACGCCCACGAGTAGGCAACAATGCCCCAACTAATAACGTGAAGATCGGCGACATTGTCATAATCGCAGATGGCACTATGCCCAGAGGTTCATGGCCGAGAGGCGAGGTCGTAAATGTCTATCCCGGACCCGACGGCCGAGTTCGTGTAACCGAGATTAGAACGACAGCAGGATTAATACGCCGCCCAGCCTCTCGTCTCATCGTAATTCACACACATTAGTTTATGGTGTTCGCACACGTTGGGGGGAATGTTAAACACAGACCCTCAATGTCAAATCACAAATTATAATTGCTTAAAAATAAGTTAGGAAAACGATGACCCATTTTTACATGATTATATAACGAGATAACGTAATGACGTAATATTGTGTAATTACTTACCCTTTTGTCCAGACAAAGGACAATAGCTATTGTGTAACATTATTACTTCCGGGCATCGTTATTATGTATGTAACTGTTTTTATATTATAATTATTTTAAGGTGTTTAATTAAGTGAATTACTCAATCAGAGAATAGGTATAGATTAAGTAAAATCACATTATAAAATTAAGTATGATTATCAAATTAGCATAGGTTGAACCACTTCCTAACCATAGGCTAATCTGGCTATTTCTTTTATCTCCTTTCGTATCCTTTACTTACGTAATCCATGAAAGTGACCTTGAATGTTGTCGACCTACATTTCATGCTGCTTACGTAACTAAGGGAAAATATCATAGTTCCAATTAGACTCCAATACGCATAGCCAGAATATTTGCGATAATCATAAAAGTTGTCAGATCTCAGGTCTAGAAATAAGCTATAGGTATTTATAAGAAATAAACATTTGATAACATGAATCTTTCATTCCCCACTTTGGAGATCTGACCAACTGCAATACATATGTAAACATTTTGTATGTACCTAAATAAACATGAATGTTTTTATAAATAAATTCGTGAAATAAGCTAGATGAGCGCATGCGCGAATTAACCACGCCCCCGCACATCTCGCGATTCTGATTCAGTCTATCAAGGACAGAATAAAGATGGCGGGCGCAAAATATGGGTCAGTGTCACAGTAAGCGTCGCCCAGCTCTCATCTCGCTCCAGTTCGCCTTATGAAGAAAGAAACAGTATCTTTTTATTATGCAACCCAGTCTCAAGTATTATACAGTCCTCTCATGCAGAACGAGTCGCCAGTAGCAAGTTAGGCCATTCGTTTTAATAGACTATGGCATTACATGTCATATTGACATGTCAAATGTTATGTCATTGTCAAGTCGCAAAATTTAATTATTTATAAAACTCAAAAGATCTTTTTTATTTAAAAACCTACCTAACCCTAAGAGAAAGTAAAATTAAAATTTTATTTGAAACAACCCTAAGCTAAAATAAAATCTTCAGTCTGCATTGGCCTGATGCAGGGTGCCGTGTGGTCCTTGGCTCGACAGGCCAAGATCCCACGATCCTGCCGCCAGCTGGATGAAAAATGCGAGCCGCATTCAGTCACCCCAGTAGCTGAAATCCCAGGGAACTGGGACAGCCGTGGCCTCCGCAGTGGTATACATGAAAAATAAAATAACAACATTATCTCATGTGAAAACATTAAAGTGCTGAAATAAAAACAAAGTGTTATAATTATTTAAATGATAATTCTCAAACTATTGTTGGGATTCTGTGCAATTAATAAATTTATTAGTTAATATTATTAAAAGAAACGTTATTGAAAGTGCAATTACTTTACAGGGAAGCAAGTAATGCAAGTGCATGAAATCGAAAACTTAATACCTAGAGTATTATTTAAAAATGCAGTTAATTTACAGTGGAAAGAATTAAAGAAATTTAATTATATTTACAGTGGTGATATTCGTAAATTCACCTAGTACAGTTAGCTTCAATAAGTATAATAAAATTGCTGAAAAATAATTGTTTTATTATTTACACCCTAGAAATATAGAACTGTTTATATCGTTAGAATTAACGTTTATAAAACTTTTTTAATCTATTTACATGAATTACCATATTCTTGGCACGACCATTAGGTGTGAGTTTTTGTACAACATAATTCAATGGAGACAATCGGTGGATTATCTTGTAAGGCAATATTTTACACCAGAAAGAGTTTTGTTTGTAGGGCCTTACAAACATCTAGAAATATCATACAACTAGCACAATTATCATGAGTCAATTATTTACATCCTAATAAACACACATTCTACAAATAATGGTTCATTAGTGCCTGTTATCTGCGTTGCGTCTTGAACGGCGTTCACGGCGTCCATGGCGTTCGTCGGCGCTTGAGCGGGCCTCCTCGCTCAGGCATGCTGTTCCCGATGCTGCATTTTCTTGAAAGCACTCGGTCCGGCACAGCACATATTGATGAAATAAACTTTAACAAGCAACATATTGTGGAACTAATGACCTTGGCTGAAATTGATGGCTTCCACTCTTTAAGAACATTTGTTACATCATTTGATAACACAGAAACTGAATGTTTCTCACTGGCAAAACTCCATATTTTCACTGACAATTGCTTGTCTGATGTCAACAACGTGTGCTTCAAGCGTATAGAAATAAATTATTGGGGATTCTTGCGATTTTTGCCGACGATGATAAAATCCTTGTACATAATTTTGGCTCGACGGGAATTCGTTGTTTAACTCTGATAGAACATCCTCAAACGATGTCTGAAACTAATCTGTAATGCGGGTCCCGAAAATTATACCGCAATCGCCATTTGTGATTATTTTAATTCGTATTTTTCACTTGGGCTATTATTTAATAATCTTCAACGTCGGAAAAGCCATTAAAAGTGTTTGTTTCCATTTTCGTATGAAATCCAAACAAATTAGATGCACAAACAGTTTAAAATCGCACGAAATGAAAAATGGGTGATTTATTTAATTATGAAATTTCAACTTCACCCGTTTGTCGACCTGCTCCTTTACGGCAGTGCCGTAATTCCATACGATACCGTGAATTCGCAATCCGTAATTGCAATATGTGCACTTTTTCTTCTTTGTGATCTGTGGACAACAATTAATTGGGAGCGGGGGAACTTTTCAATAATCGCGCGACTCTAGATATATGTTTTTTCACCTCCACCACTTGTGGGGAAAACCCAAACCACCTCCACCACTTGTGGGGGATGCACTCAGATGGAGTAATTGAAAGAGCAGAGGTACGTTAATATGTTTATTGCCCGGAGGCCAATACAAGACTAACTATACATATTTTATTTATGACGGATGTCACTCGTTCATTCCAATTTATAAAACGTATTTATTTTTATGTCAGTGGCCAATACCACTAAGAGTGAAGCCCAAACCTTCACAGTTGCCTATTCTTTTCCGGTCACAACTGTTGGGTAGCCAGGTATAAACAGGTAAATATATACCTACTAGCATTTTGCAAAGGTCTGATTATTGAATTGAAGTTAAATAAAATTAAAGATTATTTAATTATGAATTTATCTAATAAAAAAATCGGTGAAATGTAAAAAAATATTTTTTTATTTTAAACTAAACATACCCTGGACTAAAATTTGTTAGGCAAGCCATGTGCAATATATTTATTGACATTTTAAACTAAATATAAAATACATTTCATCAAATAAACATCTCTGTGAAGGTCATTTTATATCGGGTTCTTAGTCTATAACGCTTAACGCATAACCTGCTAAATTAAGAAGTCGTATTTTTACCCCGATCGTATACTGCGATGAGACTTTTTAAATTAGCACGGCAGATACGTTCCAAAAATATAAGTATTGCGATACTACGGTAGAAAGGTCGTATCTTTGTATGGATTTCATAGTAAGATACGGTTTTTTTCCGTAGCACTGCAGACTGTAGTAACTAAACTAGCCGCTCGAGGGCGCTTTACATCACGCTTCCTTATTTAGTTAGTACTCATAATCTCTCCAATTTGTTAGAAATGAATCGGAAGTAAATTTTCCTTGTAAAATATTGTAATTTTGCTGTATATTAATTATACTCGTATATTAATATTATGTAAGTGCCTACCTTCTCGTTCTTGTTTGCAGCACCCAACAGGGTACATAATGTGATACTTAAACTATTTACTTCCACCTATATAATCATTATGTGCAATAAACGTATTGAGTATATATTTTATAATCGTTCTTAAGGCCAGGCGCGCACCACGATTTTAGTCGCGCGATTTGTTTGTCGCATAAATGCAAGATATGGGTTTATATGAGAGTGCGCGCACCACGATTTTCATAAACCCATAAGTACGCTTATTTCTGCGACAAAATTATCGCGCGACAAAAAAAAAACGTGGTGCGCGCCTGGCCTGAAGAGTAAACTCCAGTCGTGCGTCGGAGCTGACGTACACACTTTTTGGAGTTTACTCCTTAAGAATCGATTTTCATATATAAGCCCGGGGGTATGAAAAATATGGGGTATAAAATCGAACGTATCTGCCGTGCTAATTTAAAAAGTCGTATCTCAGTATACGATCGGGGTAAAAATACGACTTCTTAAATTAGCAGGTTATGCGTTACGTTAAGCGTTATAGACTAAGATCCCTATATAAAATGACCTTCACCGAGATGTTTATTTGATGAAATGTATTTTATTGTACTTAGCAACGGGAAAACATGGCTCCCGTTAGAGAAAATTAATATTAATTGTTCTCTGCCATTTATTTATTTTAAATTACCACAAGAGGCTTAACAAATAACATAGACAAGAAACATATTCATAATTTCTCCGCGGAGACTGCGGCGGCGGCCGGCGGCCTACACGGCGCGTTGCTGCGCAAGTGCGCATCGGGCAGCTTGACTGACAGTTGTCAATCTACAACAGCTGAGAAATGTGTTTTTGTTTTCAAGTTTTTGCTAATATTTTGCGTGAATCTCTATCATGTTACGAGTGTGATTGCTATCAGTGCATGAGTACTATCTAGTTATATGTGCAATTATAAACCACCGCTTCCCCCAGGAACTTTATGGGGCAATTTGTATGCCGAATCTTGGAGCGGTTTTTTTAAATACTTTATTTGTTATCGTAGCCGTAAGTTTTTATCTATTGCGTTTTTTAATAGTTTACTTGATGAATCCTAATAGCACGGGCTCCTCTCAGAATGTCGCTTCCAGGTCTGTGTCCCTGTCGCTGGAGAATTCCGTACAGTGCCCACATTGCTCCCAGATTCGTTTCTTTAAAGGTCAGAAAGGACTTAATATATACATCAGTAGAACCCATGGCATTCGTGCTGGCGCAATTACGTCGCCACCAGGCAAACAATTCACAACCAAGTCAGATCAGGCCTTTTTCTGAAAAAATCAGTGAGCTTAAACATTCAATTCCAGTGGTCAAACGAATTCCTCGCAGCGCTCGAATTCAGGTTGCACAAAAAGTGTGCCTTTGCCTACCTTCACGTTCTTGTTTGCAGCGCCCAACAGGGTACATAATGTGATACTTAAACTATTTACTTTCACCTGTATAATCATTATGTGCAATAAACGTATTGAGTATTGAGTATATATTTTATAAACATTCTTAAGGCCAGGCGCGCACCAAGATTTTAGTCGCACGATAATTATGTCGCATAAATGCAAGATATGGGTTTATATGAGAGTGCGCGCACCACGATTTTCATAAACCCATAAGTACGCTTATTTCTGCGACAAAAAAGTGGTGCGTGCCTGGCCTGAAGGGTAAACTCCAGTCGTGCGTCGGAGCTGACACACACACTATTTTTTTTATTTTATTTTTTTCTACATAATCTCCTTTTAGTTCTATGCACTTGGCCTAGCGTTGTTCGATAGCTTTGTGGTGATCAACCTGCTTACTCTCACCACAAGGCTGCGCGCCAAATCACCGCGCAACACCGCCGCGCTCCATGGCAACAAAATAACAAGAATGTCACTTCTCTTACTTATTGCTTCTACAAACGTTTTCATGATCTTCTGTTGTAAAATATTTAATGTAATTTATTGTAAATATAGGTGTACATAAACGACTGTAAATAGAATATTTGTTTCTCTTCGTCGGGTGCATAACGCGCACCCACATTGGTGACCACCGACTAAAGAATTTGAAAATACACAAACGCCATGGCCGACGAAAATTCGGAAGAAAAATTTGCCGACGCTGATGGTAGCGCCACGGAGACGAAAGGTGAAGTATACAGAGTCGGGATCCGCGTACCGCCTTTCAACGCCGACGAGCCCGCGCTGTGGTTCGCTCAAATTGAAGCGCAATTTATGTTATCTGCCATTAAATGCGACAGTACAAAATTTTATTATGTAGCTAGCCAACTTGATGCTCGATATGCTTTAGAAATAAAGGATATTATAACTAACCCTCCCGCTGCCGGCAAATATGACAGAATTAAATTGGAATTGATACAACGTCTGTCAGCGTCTCAAGAACAGCGTACACGGCAACTAGTAGTTCGCGAAGAGCTAGGCGATCGTAGACCGTCGCAGTTTTTACGACATTTACAAAATTTAGCAGGCGCCGCCGCTACGTCAGATTTAGTAAAAACTTTGTGGACTGATCGTTTACCTAGCAATGTACAGACGATTGTGGCTTCACAGTTCGACCAGCCGTTGAACAGACTCGCTGACCTGGCGGACAGAATTTACGAGCTAGCTCCGCCTACTCCTCATGCTCCACAGGTAGCTTCTACTTCTGCTGCCGCTGCCACATACTTGTCTGCGCCACCTGTCCACGGGTCCATACCACCTGCAACCTGCGCACCTGCTCCACCTTCCGACTACGTGATGCAGCAAATAAGTGAGTTGACAAGGCAAGTTGCTCTACTTACTAGCCGCTTTGATAAAAGAGGACGATCACACTCGCGCTCACGTTCGAAGTCAAATTCAAGGCGATACAGTCGTTCACGATCTCGTCCACCGCAGCCGCCGCCGAACCATTCACACTGCTTCTACCACTACAATTTTGGACGCAACGCTCGGAAGTGCAATCAACCTTGCAGTTTTAATTCGGAAAACTCTCCGGGCGGTCGGAACTAGCGGCCAACGACTGCCCCTCTGCTTCAGGCCGTCTTTTCTTAACCGATCGGACAACGAAAATACGTTACCTCATAGACACTGGTTCAGATTTATGTGTTTATCCCCGATCGGCCATCAAGACGCCCTGTCCTCGATCGAAATATGACCGTATTGCTGCCAATAATTCTGTCATCCATACTTACGGACCCATCCAGATCACTGTCAACCTGGGACTGAGAAGAGCTTTTCCGTGGAACTTCACTGTAGCTGATGTCACGAGGCCTATCATAGGTGTCGATTTTCTCGCGTATTACAATTTACTTGTAGATGTCAAAAATCAACGGTTATTAGATAACACTACAACGCTGTCTGTAGCCGCTGTCAACTACAGATCTGCTGAACATACAGCTTCTGTCAAAGCAGTAACGGGTGAAACAGAATTCCACGACATTTTACGTGAGTACCCTGATATAACCAGACCTCCAGGTAGACACTCACCATCCAAGCACAACACCTTGCACTACATCAGGACTACACCTGGACAGTGGACAGCCAGTATCCTGCAAGCCTCGCCGCCTCGATCCGATGCGCATGCAGGCCGCGAAGAAGGAGTTCGAGGATATGCTGACTTCAGGTATAGCTCGACGTTCTGAAAGTCCTTGGGCCAGCGCTCTACATCTGGTGAAGAAAAAGGACGACACCTGGAGACCATGTGGAGATTACAGAGCTCTCAATGCCAGAACCATTCCGGACAAGTACCCCATACGTCATATACACGACTTTTCATACCAACTGTCAGGATGCACAATATTTTCAACCATCGACTTAGTCAAGGCGTACAACCAAATAGCCGTAAATCCAGATGACATACCCAAGACAGCGATCATCACGCCATTCGGGTTGTATGAGTTCCCTTATATGACATTTGGACTCAGGAATGCTGCGCAGACGTTCCAGAGGTTTATTGACGAGGTTCTGCTGGGACTTGACTTCTGCTATGGTTACTTAGACGACATCTTGGTTTTTTCATCATCCCTAGAACAACACAAAAGTCATCTTCGTCAGCTGTTCGAACGCTTAACACAGTATGGTGTATGGATCAACATCTCGAAATGCCTATTTGGTCAATCCGAAGTCACCTTTCTTGGATACCACGTGACAGCTTCAGGCACTAAACCGTTGGAGGCAAAAGTTCAAGCAATCCAGGATTACCCAGTTCCGAAAACGGTTAAAGAACTAAGACGTTTCCTGGGTATGATAAACTTTTACCGCCGATTCGTACCCAACGCTGCACAGCTGCAAGCACCACTTCACTCTCTTCTGGCAGGTCCAAAGATCAAAGGATCACATCCGGTAAACATGACTCCAAATTTACTACAAGCTTTCGAAGATTGCAAATCATCGCTATCCACTGCAACACTATTAGCTCATCCAGACTCATCAGTACAACTGGCTATCTTCACTGACGCTTCTGACTCCTCGATTGGCGCCGTGCTGCAGCAGCTCAGTGACGACAACTGGCAACCTTTGGCATTCTACTCACACAAACTTTCAACAGCACAGCGAAAGTACAGCCCGTACGATCGAGAACTACTGGCAGTGTACGAGGCCATCAAGTACTTCCGTCATATGGTCGAAGCCAGAGATTTTACAGTGTTCACCGACCATAAACCTCTCACCTTTGCTTTCTCCACGAACAGAGATAAATGCTCACCTAGGCAGTTCAGATACCTAGACTTTATCTCGCAGTTCACCACGGACGTACAATACTTACCCGGAAAACTCAATATTGTCGCTGATGCTCTATCTCGAGTCGAAGAAATCGCCAATCCTATTGACTACCAGGCTCTTGCACAATCTCAGGAACATGATCCAGAGCTGCAAGACCTGCTTCTAAATGGCTCATCGCTCAAACTTAAAAAGATGCCTACGCTTGACAGTGACTTACCTGTCTACTGCGATACCTCTACTCGGCAACCTCGTCCATACATCACTCCGCAGTTCCGCAAACAAGTCTTTGACCAGCTACACCAACTTCATCATCCAGGATCCTCAGCTACTGTGCGACTGGCCGCTGAGAGATTCGTATGGCCAGGGATACGCAAGGATTGTAGAGAGTGGGTCAGGCACTGCTTAAAATGCCAACAATCAAAAATCACTCGTCATACCATTTCACCACTTTCCACCTTCACCACTCCATCCTCGAGGTTCACTCATATCCATCTAGACCTCGTAGGACCCCTAATCCCTTCCTCCAATTACAGATTCTGCCTCACAGTCATCGACAGATTTACGCGATGGCCTGAGGTGTTTCCACTCAGAGACATTACTGCCGAGTCCTGCGCTTCTGCACTCGTTTCTGGCTGGTTTGCCAGATTTGGTTGTCCACTGCGGATAACCACAGACCGCGGACGCCAATTCGAAAGCCATCTCTTCAAAGCTCTGACAGTCATGGTTGGAGCACGCCACTTCCGGACCACGGCGTATCATCCAGCCGCCAACGGGATGATCGAGAGACTACATCGCCAGCTCAAGGCAGCCATCATGTGCCACTCCTCATCATCAACGTGGACGGAAGCTCTGCCACTGATTCTGCTTGGCGTGAGAAGTGCGGTGAAGGAAGACCTACAGGTAACTCCGGCTGAACTTGTATATGGCGAAACACTCCGCTTACCCGGTCAGTTCCTGTCACCTCAAACCGACTTCACAACTGCAGACGTCACAGAATACGCCACACGGCTCCGCTCTCACATGGCCAAACTAACGCCAAAACCTGCATCGTGGCATGTCTCATCTTCGCCATTCTACATTCCACGGACGCTGCAAACTTGTACGCATGTTTTTCAACGTGTCGACCGCGTTCGAAGTTCTCTAGAGCCGCCTTATGAAGGACCTTATAAGGTGATAAAACGACAAGCTAAATTCTACACCATTGAGGTCAAAGGCAAGCCAAACAACGTATCCATCGACAGACTGAAGCCCGCATACATCATGCGCGAGGTAACGCTGGACCATAACACCGCCACGCCTGCTGAGTCACGCACGAGAAGCGGTAGATTAGTCACCTTCCCTGCAAGATATCGACCGTAGTTATGGTCTGGCCAGGGGGAACATGTGGTGATCAACCTGCTTACTCTCACCACAAGGCTGCGCGCCAAATCACCGCGCAACACCGCCGCGCTCCATGGCAACAAAATAACAAGAATGTCACTTCTCTTACTTATTGCTTCTACAAACGTTTTCATGATCTTCTGTTGTAAAATATTTAATGTAATTTATTGTAAATATCGGTGTACATAAACGACTGTAAATAGAATATTTGTTTCTCTTCGTCGGGTGCATAACGCGCACCCACAGCTTCAACACCTTGTTTGTAGTAAGATTGGTCGAGCTCGTCGAAATACCCATCAACCGCAGCCTCCACTTCATCATTGCTGGCAAATCATTTACCACCAAGCCATTTTTTTAAATTTGGAAACAAAAAATAATCTGAAGGGGCCAAATCGGGTGAATAGGGTGCATGAGGAAGTAATTCGACCTTTAAATCCCGGATTTTGGTCATGGCCTTGGTACCTACACGTCCTACTGGTGCATTGTCTTGGTGAAACAATTTTTTTTTTCGCTAGATGCGGTCGTTTTTGACAGATTTTTTCACTCAATTGATGCAAAAGGTTAGCATAATACTCGCCAGTGATAGTCTTTCTTTCTGAAGATAATCTATGAAGATTATCCCACGGCAATCCCAAAAAACGGAGGCCATGACCTTTCCTGCTGATGGAACGGTTTTTGCCTTCTTTGGGGCCGGTTCTCCTCTTCGAGTCCGTTGCTTCGACTGTTCTTTCGTCTCTGGTGTGAAATAATGCACCCATGTTTCATCCATAGCGATGAAACGCCGCAAAAATTCCGCTTTATTGTTATGAAATTTTGCCAGACACTCGGTTGAAATATCTTCGCGAAGTCGTTTTTGTTCGTCTGTGAGCAATCGCGGCACCCACCTCGCGCACATCTTTTTCATACCCAAATTTTCAGTTAATATGCGATGTACAGCACTTTTTGAAATCGCTGCCATGTCTGCTAGCTCGCGTACTTTCAATCGACGGTCATCTAATACCATTTTGTAGATTGTTTTAACTGTTTCTGGCGTAGTCACTTCATTTGGTCGACCACATCGATGTTCATATTCGCAACTAGAGCGACCTCGTTTAAACTCTGCCACCCAATATTTTACTGTTGAAAACGATGGAGCAGACTCCCCCAAAGTAGAATCTAGCTCCGCTTTAATGCTAGTTGGACTAAAACCTTTCAAATGAAAGTATTGTATCACATAACGATGGCCAATTTTCTCCATGTCTGAAAATTTGTTCACAGCGTCCACTATTGATGGCTACTAAACAAAAGACAAACGACGCTACGTGTTCGAATTTCAAACTTAAAACTTTATAAAATGCGTTCTTTTTAAAAAGAGTATTTACTCAAAATAAAAACCGCTTTAAGTGTGTCAGGTCGGGTACTTCTGGGACTACCCTCGTATGGGCTGACATCAACCGACGTCAGCCCGTCGCAAGGTACCGAACGACAAGTAGACCGGAGGACCGACTTAAGAGCGAGTTCCATCACTACACGCCAGTCCCCCTTGAGGTGCCTGTTTATCAGGCACCCGCTGGCATTCAACACGAATCTCGTGTATGCGTGCACGACTTACTTGTTAGTATAAGGAGCTAAACAACTCCACAGAATTCCTATGCCAACCCCGCAGAAGTTAACCAACTTCCCAGGCATTACAGGCATTTCCGCCAACCCCGCAGGAGTTAACAAACTCCCCAGGCATTACAGGCTTCTGGCGCATGCGTGATCCATCATAGTAATCAAAATACCAGGGTTCAACAACCCTACGCATGCGCCGCCAGCTAAAGCAAATGGGCGGCAATTATCTGCCGCCCTATCCCGCCTGCAGGCCGGGTTTAGGGTCTACTTAGTGAGAAATAGCACGGCCCGGACACCACCAAATGTGCCTGTCCATCATCATAAATACAATTAATATCATAAAGTTATAATCATCAATACACTGGCATATAATTACATAAAGAAATCAAAGTTATATTCATAATGGTCTTTGTGATATTATATTCAGACCAATATAAGAATCATGAGATTCCTAGGATGCGCTAGAAAATCTGGCCATCGATCCTTTACAAGTACCTTCGCATTGCTACGTATATGTATAAAAGAACGGTCGCTGAACATGGCGTCGAAGCCGGTGCGTCTCATTTTGTCCGTTTCGATAAAGCAAGAGTGTTGGTACGTGAGAAACGTTGTATACAACGTAAGGTACACGAAGCTATCGAGATCGGATGGCGCCCGAATTTTAATAAAGACGGCGGTTGGGCTTTACCTCCAGCATGGAAGCCTGTGCTTCCGGCGGCGAAACATATTGTGCGTTTGGACAATCCCGTGGACACCATTAGTCAAGTGTGCGTAATGTCTATTGATGACAAAAGTGACGTTGGAGTGCTGGACGGACAAGTTGCGGGCTTGCAAGCACCCCCGCCCCCGCGCCATCGGCGCGCGCGCTCAGGGCGGAACGTCGATCAAAATATCAACAGTGACGAGTTAGCCGCGGTGGTGTACGGGCAGCCGTCCCTGATGAAGGGCTCCATACGAGTTCGAAACATGTCGGGCCGTTCCTGACAATTTCACGTGAGTGTAAACCGCTTAATACAATAAGTATTTAAAAGAAAAAAAACAAATCAAGATTGTAAAGGCTAAAACACTTAGCTTTCGCAGATCTCTCCGGCTGTCCCACAGTTGGATTTCTCGCACTGAGTTTAAACACTTAATTACTCACAAATTAAAGCCTGACCAGAAATATATGAGGATTGTCAAGAGGGCGCAATTTATAAGATTTACATGGCAACAATTTTGCAACCAATCGCAAGCCACTATAATGACATTAGTTTTTAATACCTGTCAGTTCCACTATGTTAAACTCGTAATATCATTTATGGAATGCACTCTTTTCCTGACTGTTTTTCGTGTAGTAAACAGGTGTTATAGCGTGTGACACTAAGAAGACGCCCCGTATGCGTGCTTTAGAGAGAGAGAGCACGCCTACTTACTGGGCACCTTTCAAAAAGGACCAATAGAGGTAGACCCCCGGCTCGCTTCCTAACGGACTAAGCCGCGGGTCAATGTATAATGGTCGTACGCGCGGCCATGTTTTCGAATCACAGAGGCGCTTGCAGCGCTGCCCGTTTAGTAGTTGGAGTTCACAGCTCGCATTGTCCGGTTGCTGGTATCCGTTGGTAAAAACGTGGCGCGTGTCTGACCCTAAGACCAATCATTACTTTTACTAAGTGTAATAGTTTTATTGTTTTAAAGTGTAGTGCGTTGTATTTCGTATCAATAAACTGTTTAACTTCAGTGCCGGTTATTATTATACCTACGCCCCGCTATATTCTGGCTGCCCAACGTGTTCGGGTCTGGGTGCTCATCGCTATATTCAGCCGCCCAACGTTTTTGGATCTGGAATATTCGATTACGCGTTTACCAAGAATACCTACCGATCGTGACTTGTCTAGAAAATGCCTCAAACACGTCGGGGTCGTGGTAGACTCTCGTTGGGATCACACGGGAGCGCCGAGTCTGTCAACGAGACCATCACAGTGAACCAGGAAACCCTAACGACGATGTTGACCACCTTGCAGCAAACTCAGAACGAGTTTTGTCAGCAACTGCTTCGCGAGGTGAGGTCTTCAACCCCGTCACAGGCCGACGCCACTGCTGCTGCCATCGCTGCTGCTGCTACATTCGCTTCAGTTAACGGTAACTTTGCTCAATGTACAGCTCGTTACAGCGGCAGCAAAGAAGAGCATCTAGAAAGTTTTCTTGATAACATAGAAAGTTACAAGTCATGCATGCATATTACGGACGAAAATGCTGTGCGAGGTCTGTCGCTGTTACTCACTAAGGACGCAGGAGTTTGGTGGCAAGGCGTCAAGACACAAGTAAGGACGTGGGAAGGTGCGCTCGATAAGTTGCGAAGTGCGTTCGGCGAGCGCCGTCCTCCTTTTGTGATATACACAGAGCTATTCTCTTTGGTTCAAGGTGAACAAAATACGGAGCTCTTTATTTCGAAAGCCAGAGCATTGTTAGCTAAGTTGCCACCAGAAGACCTGAGCGAGCGAGTCCAAATTGATATGATATTCGGGCTCTTAGACCGCCGCATACGAAAAAGATTAAAAAGAGAAAATATAAATACGTTTGATACATTGCTGAAACATTGTCAAAGTATTGAAGATTCACGCAAAGAGAATTGTGTGCCCGTTGCGGCAAAGAAGTCAAGCGATCGTCAATGTTCTACGGCAGCGAGCGTTTCGCCGAATCGCGCAAGGTCAAGCGCCGGTGGCGCGAGGGGCGTTGCTACGCAACGCGCCGCCGCCGCCGCCGCCGACGAAGCCGACGGCGACGCTTCAACGTCGCGTGCGCCGTGTTCTTCCGATCAAGCTGACGCCAAGCCTCGTCGTTTGTATTGCGTTTACTGTCGTCGCAGCGGGCATAGTAAAGACAATTGCGAAAGGTTAAATAAAAGTGAAAATGGTGAAAAGTGCGCGGAATATAAAGTCGTTGAAAAAGTGAAGTGTTACGGTTGCGGTGCCCCTAACGTTATTCGGTCTAAGTGTCCTAATTGCAACTCTAAGTCGGGGTTATCGTTTTATTCGCTCGACGTAGTATCCTGTCACGTCGACGGCGCCGCCAACCCGCGCGAGGGCGGGTCGAGCGGACACGACTCGTCGCAACCTGCATCGTCGCCGCCCGGCGCCGCGAAGGCCCTTGTACGGCACGGCGAAAGTCCCGCCGTACGGCTCAGCGAAAGTCCTGCAGGTGCTCACGAGCGTTCGCGAGAGCGCGATACTTACGCCGGTCGCGAGGTTACGCCGCGCACGGCGGGCAATGCGGCCTTGCCGCGGACAAGCGCCGCGCCGACCGCTAACCCTTCGCCTGCGCACTGTGGAGGAGGTAACCCTACGCGTGCCGTGGGGGAATTTAATTACATACAAACTTTATTTTGTAATAATGTAAGTCAAGTTTGCGATGATGTAATTAATGTTTGTCAGGTTAATGTCAAGGCATCTCCGCGCCCTATTATGATTATAAATATTCTCGGGGCGAAAGGCTCTGCGCTTATTGATCCTGCGGCTAAAGCTAGTGTCGCTGGTCACACATTGTATGCTCTCCTACGAAGTAAAGGACACCCGTTAGTGTCGTCAACAATGAGTGTTAGGTTGGCAGACGGTGTTAGTAGGGACATGACTGTACTCACCGCGGAGGTGGAGGTGACATTGAAACATAAGACAAGAAAAACTAGTTTTGTGATTTTTCCTGATGCCGTCAGTAACGAGTCTCTTCTAGGAATAGATTTCCTTAAAGATTTCGGTTTAATCGTTGATTTTCGCGATGATCGTTGGTATTTTGCTGAGAATAGTAAACAAAAGTATGGGTTACAATTTGAAAGCGTGTCACCTCCCGCTCTGTGTGTTGCTGCTTTAGACGTGCTTCGGAAGGACGAAGCCACTTTGCTCAACGTGCAACATCACGAGTCGCTTGCCCAGTTGCTCACTGAAAACAAAGACCAGTTGGAGCCAGGGGGAGGGCCAGCTCCTTTTGCTGAGCGCAGGAGCGACACATGCGATCATGCGCCTGTTGCGGTGCCGCATTATAGGGTCACGCCTGCCAAGAAGGCGGTGGTGCGCGCGGAAACAGAGGTTTGTTATGACTTGAAGGGCGTTCTTGTCAAGGAAAACTTTATTCCTCGGATAACGCCATTTGTTAGTTATATGTCAGCAGTACGAGGCCGGGCGGAAGCTCAGCAGGACAGGCGTGAGGAACGTGCTGAACATGCTGATAGGCCTCGTCAGCTAGGTGACGTATTTGACGTCGGGGACGGTGTCCTCATTAAGTCACATGGTCTTGGCAGTGCATCAAGAAGCGTCGCGGCCAAGTCTGCCCAGAAAGGAGATCGTCCGTACCTGGTTGTTAAGAAGGTCAGTCCGACAAGTTACATGATCACTGATCCTAACTCACCCGGTGAGATACTGGGCAAGCATCACTCCTCTCAGCTGGTTCGTTTTTATAGTACAGATGATGTGCTTCCTTCTTCCGTAGTGTCTAAACGTAGTCGAGGTCGTCCACGTAACCGTGACCAGAGTGTTGTGCGAGTCCATGGACGTGGGCGTCTTCATGAACTCGAGGGGGAGTCTATAGCGTGTGACACTAAGAAGACGCCCCGTATGCGTGCTTTAGAGAGAGAGAGCACGCCTACTTACTGGGCACCTTTCAAAAAGGACCAATAGAGGTAGACCCCCGGCTCGCTTCCTAACGGACTAAGCCGCGGGTCAATGTATAATGGTCGTACGCGCGGCCATGTTTTCGAATCACAGAGGCGCTTGCAGCGCTGCCCGTTTAGTAGTTGGAGTTCACAGCTCGCATTGTCCGGTTGCTGGCTTCCGTTGGTAAAAACGTGGCGCGTGTCTGACCCTTAGACCAATCATAACTTTGTTATTTGTAATAGTTTTACTGTTTTAAAGTGTAGCGGGTTGTATTTTGTATCAATAAACTGTTTAACTTCAGTGCCGGTTATTATTATACCTACGCCCCGCTATAGTGTACACTTTATTTATAATCTTACGTTCACGATTGTAAATGGTTTTCGGCATTTTCTTTGGATAATTTTCAATATTCTATTCTATTTTTATATATAAAAAAAAATGGCGTCTGTCCATAGGAACAATTTTGCCAATGTCAAAGTTGTTAGAGCGTTACATGTACGGTGACTTGAGCTTTTTGTAAAGTGATAGCGATTTACAAAAAACCACACGGACTATCGGGCCTTGACCCAGGAAGGGCTATGAACGCTTCAAGTTGAATTCTTCATTAGCTATTCACTCATACGTTAGATCACTGCACAATACGCTATCAATACTACACATTGAACAACAAAAATGAATAAATAATGAAGAGCGAAACTTAAACGCATGCGGCCATCTTGGGTCACGAACCGCTCATATTCATTTTCAATATTTGTCTTTTAAAGAAATCACCAGTGACATTGTTGAAACCATCAAAATCATTGCCAGTGTAAGAAATTAGTTCCAGTGAAATTCCGCAATATGGCGCATCCTCATATATTTCTGGTCAGGCTTTACTTTAAACACAAGGACACGTTGTGAAAGAAAAATTTGACCAAGTAAAAACATGAATCTCACCATAGACAATTTGTAGTTTTAGGTGCGTTCCAATTCACGCAAATATCGCGACATTTCGCGACACGATTGTCATTTGTTTTGTATTGGCCCGCGGCGCCATAGCAGTCTGGCGCCATCTGTTTTATTAATATCCTTTATCCCCTCATCACGCCGAAACAGCTGGACAAATGCTAACCAATTTTGGTACAGGAATAGCTGGACATCCAAAGATGGATAAAGAATACTTTTTATCCGTCAACGGTAAAGAAAAATGTACGCGGACGAAGTTGCGGGAACTGTCAAACCACAAAGTGAGTCAGCTTGTATGGTTTGACATCTCATTTGCTTGGAAGAGTTAGCGTGGTTTGACTAATAAAGTGCCTTAGTGGTTCCGTCTATTCGACATTTTTTGCCGACTTAGTACTCGGCTGAGTAAAAACGTTGCTGAACAGTCGGCTTTCCCGACTAATCAGCCCAACTGTAATGTTTTTGTAGGTGATTCGATTAGCCCTTGGGCCCCAAGGATAGAATCTGCCTAAAACCCGCTCCAGACCTTCTGAACCGATCCGATTTATCGGAAGAAATGTCCTAAAAATTTAACTACACATTATTCGATTGCTTCGATAAATGGGATCGGATCGGAAGGTCTGGAACGGGTTTTACACAAGCTAGCCGTGGCATGTTGACGAGACTGTACAGCCGGCATCAAAGAAAGAGATACTAAGCTTACTTTTATGCCGGCTGAAAATTATTGTCGAGATAAGAATGCCATCCTTGTCTAATTTACTTATAAGCATTCGAGGGCCTTTATTATCATTCATGTTGAACTGGAATGTCGCGGGCGCGGGAATGCAAACTAACTTGCGATTATTAACATCAAAACACTTTAAAACACTTCCACTTTACGTTTAGTAACCAAATCCACAAATCACCATATTAGAAACATTATCTAGGTATGATAGTCACTACAAAGCACAAGATAGGGAAAACAGTATGGTATTGAACTAGCGATTCGTCAAAGACACCGTACGCGAGCATTCTCTACAGAAACAAGCAAGTAAACTTAGCGTCTTTTAAACTGCTTCGCGCGCTGTCAGTTAGACGTTCCGCTAGGGCAAGATGGCGCCCTTGTCCAACCCATATTTATGGTCAGCCGCCGTCACGGCCAGACTGACAGTCGACCGTCCTCGGGCGAACAGAAAACTTTATTATTTCGTCTCGTCGTCATCGTAATTGCGCTCGTCCAACCTGACACTGTGGCTAAGAATACTAGAGCCCCTCACATACTTCTTATCATACAATATGAGCATGGACCGGGCATGTACGTCCTTTCAACCAGCCACGAGGACATGGCGAAATTAGCACTGCCCCTACGACCAGCTATCAAACATCTATCATCCAACATTATCAATAAGCGACCAGAGCGTCCCTTCGACCAGCCACATGACGTGGACCGGACGTCAATGTTCATATCAAACAGAGCGTCCCTTCGACCAGCCACATGACATGGACCGGACGGCAATGGTCTTATCAACTAGTGCGTCCCTTCGACCAGCCACATGACATGGACCGGACGTCACTGATCTTATCAACCAGTGCGTCCCTTCGACCAGCCACACGACCTGGACCGGACGTCACTACTCCTATCAACCTGTGCGTCCCTTCGACCAGCCACACGACCTGGACCGGACGTCACTATTCCTATCAACCAGTGCGTCCTTTCGACCAGCCACACGACCTGGACCGGACGTCACTATTCCTATTAACCAGTGCGTCCCTTCGACTAGCCATATGAGTATGACCTAGACCGGACGTCACTCACAACACACTCACAACACTCTAATACTCAACCTCTATCAAATACAATAACAAGGAACACAGAAATTTCAATCCCACTATGTATATTGTCCCCAAAGGTAATTTCTAAATATATACCAAATGTTTCTTTATCTGAACTCGATTTGGCGGTGCCTGCCCTTCTAATACAAGTAGTCACGCGACACATCGTCGCCAGCCACTCTATGACAGCACTGAACAGAAATAGGTAGGCAACATTTTCTTGCGGGAGAAAGAGTCGCCCGTCACAGCCGTGCTGGCGATGATGTGATTTTTAGGCGAACTCGAAGTTGCCTTGAGAGTTTCTGAATTTACCACTGAAAGACTCGGGCTTGCGATGAAGATTCAGTGCCCCCAGTTTAAACATTCGAGCCTATGGTCAGACATCGATCTTCACTTTTATCAACACGTAACTCAGTACCCGACGCCGTCTCGGCCTCCTCGTTGTTTAATAAATGATCAATTATTAGCATCACGGTTCGATGGTTCTGGACGCAAATTTGTGCGTACATATTTATGAAAGCAATTAGTACCCGTAATAGCTTTTAACTCGTAATGGTCGTTTTTCAATTTCCAATACAGCGGTGATAATGAATCGACTTAAAAATAAAATTGACAAGTTTGGTTTGAGATCAAATTGTTTGCTAATTTTAATACAGACAACCTTCTCGAAATGGTTTTACTACAGCGCAATCGCGACTATAAACTTTTTTTTTTTTTTTTTTAAACTGACCGGCGATCGACCTTGGCTACGGAGTGGCTACGGAGTCGAAGACCCCGCTCGCTGGCTCAGCAACAGCCCACTAACCTCTACCTTGAAGAGACCCAAATTACAATTTCCAGAAAATACACATGATGGGAGCGAGTCGTTAGCGGTTCGCATTAAAATGATGACGCTAAACGTATTCTTACAAGACTAGGATAAAGCGCTCCGCTCTCCTGTCCTGGAGTTCCGATGGTGAAACGGCTACGGCGGGATTGAATCGTGTGCAGACTACAAAAGATATCCGATAGAAAACTGACAAGCTGGTAACTTTGCGCCGATATTCGAGGCTCTGGAAGTCACCCCCAGCTGGCAAAGCATTATCAATTATGACTCTTAGAGATCGCGTTTTACTGAATCCAAGAGGCAGCTAGCTGGTACTTGTCAGAGCCATCTCACCCAATGTAGTACTCCATGCACGAACGAACGAACCTAAGCTTGGGGGTAAAAAGGGATTGTGTTTGTTTGTCACGCGTCCTCCCTGATTAAGGAACTATTAAAACAGTGGTGGAGTCCAATCTCGGTTCATCATCTAACGAATTAGGGTGTAACTAAACAATCCTTAAATACTGGGCCTTAATACCCATCATGATCTCAGTATTTCGTGAGATTTGATACAGCAGAGTTAAGTCTAGGTGCTAGTTCAATGTGTCCTAATTCATTTTGCCAGGATTATTTAATTTCATGCACAATAGTATTTAAGTTACTGCTCTGGTCAGCTATGACACGTTTTAGTGCACAGCACTAGCCAAATCAATGGAAGACGTTATGTTCCAAGATTACAATTATTTTATAAAACAGTAAGTTTCCCCGTAAACCATATTAGATATCGAGGGACAAATTAAACTGGCATCAAGAGGTATCTTTAATCCGTTATTATTATTTTTTCTGTACAAAATGTTTTTTTTTTTTTTTTTTTTACAGTATCCGAGATTTTGTTGGCACACTTTTGCTCGACGAATAACCACCTTGATTGTATTGTCCCATACAACTTAAATTTCCGTGGTGTTGTTCCGTGCATCCATGGTGTCGCGAACTATCGCGAACGAGAATGTAAATGCCAGCGCTTCTTGCAGAGATGGCGCTAGCATCTACGTAAATGACGTTACTATGACAACAGAAAGATGGCGGAGGGAGCGAACTAGGGACGAAGGCAGGTTGACGGACGCTGCTTGGGATTAATGAATCAGTTATAGTAATGTCAACTATTATCTATTCTGTGGTAATACCAGCAACTAAGTCACAAAAAGAGTTTCTTAGATCTAAGACTGACCGAGAGGTCGGGGTCATTTACACAGATCAGTTAGTACTTGCGGTTGACGATGTTCTACATGCATAATTGCCATAGCCTCGAGCTCATGAGGGTAGTATCGCAATTCAACTTTAGTCAGCACTTGACCTTCTATTTGTATGAGAAGGTAAGTATTCTAAAACCAAGAGAGCTAGCGTCCATGTGTAGTACCTATAACACGGGTCCAAAATGGTAAGTACTGGCTCGTTGGTGCTTTTATCGTGTTTATCGTCCACCGGATATTCTTAAACTTATCGCACTATTTAATTTGACCCTTAAATTTACTAAACGGGTACAAAGGTCCAACAACATGAGTAAATCCTGGCGCAGCCAGCCCTATCCATATAGGTTAGGCCCGGGTTAGACAATCGCTATGCAGCACCCTAGGCACCCCAGATCCGATTAAAGATGAACCTTAGACGAGTAAGCGCCACGGGTGGCCGCGGCCGCCCGGGTTGACGACGGCTAAAGCCGCCACTGAATCTACAGATTAACTTCCTAAAATAAGAAGCTAGACCCAAAAACACACCGGAAAATTGTTTTAAGTGCTGTGTCTAAGTAGCACGCAAGATGATCCGCTTTCAAATAAGAAAGATACAGTCTCACCCGACAACGCCATCAGACCTCGCGACGCTCGATGCCTGCAAGAATTGACGTCTTTGATACTTGCGTCGATACCGCTCTTCTTGTTAGAAGATGTTCAAGTTTCATCATCATCACCAAAAGACGTCCACTGCTGAACATAGGCCTCCCCCAGAGAACGCACCATGACCGGTCCTGCGCCGCTTTCATCCAGCGGACTCCTGCGTCCTTCGCCAGGTCATCAGTCCACCTTGTGGGGGCTGCATCGTCCGGTGCGTGGTCGCCACCCAAGAACTCGATGGCCCCAGCGGCCGTCGGTTCTACGAGCGACGTGCCCTGTCCATTTGCCACTTAAGTTCAAGTTTACCGCACTCAAAACAAATACACAAACACACACACACACATACACGCACGCACACAGGTAGAGGTTCCTATTGTTTTTTTATCACGTTAGGTGAAGGTGTGTATTCCTTCAGCTTAGACGCCAGTCTTCACGCTGCTTCAAACACTCAGTATATTCACTAGTGCCTAACTTCTCGGCATTAATGATATCCACCGGTAAATTAGTTATTTGTCTTTGTCTTGATGATATTGTTTCATTTTTTTTTTAATCGATCGTTTCGTTTTTGGTAATTGCTCAAACATGTTCCATAATCTACTTACTACTTCTGTTGCTGTTTCTTAGGCACCTAAATGGGACCTCATAACATAATATCATCAAAATAATCCTGGACAACTTATTAAGGTCTTGAAAATTGCAAGCCAGGTTAAATCTCAAAGTCACATTTTGTCAAACAAGCCGCAGTTCGCCCACTTTAAAGCACTTTACGCGTTATTAAGTGTTAACAATAAACCAAAACTAATTCGTTTACTGTTTAGAATAATCTCGGTCACTGCACCAACTCTCTATATCGGCATCTGCTTCATCTGGATTAAATTGCAGGTAATACTAGCATCATGTAAACCTTGTTCGCCATTCGATTGCATTTTATTTTAATCGATCCCACATCTGATATAAGCATTCGAGGGCCTTTATTATCATTCATGTTGAACTGGAATGTCGCGGGCGCGGGAATGCAAACTAACTTGCGATTATTAACATCAAAACACTTTAAAACACTTCCACTTTACGTTTAGTAACCAAATCCACAAATCACCATATTAGAAACATTATCTAGGTATGATAGTCACTACAAAGCACAAGATAGGGAAAACAGTATGGTATTGAACTAGCGATTCGTCAAAGACACCGTACGCGAGCATTCTCTACAGAAACAAGCAAGTAAACTTAGCGTCTTTTAAACTGCTTCGCGCGCTGTCAGTTAGACGTTCCGCTAGGGCAAGATGGCGCCCTTGTCCAACCCATATTTATGGTCAGCCGCCGTCATACTTATTAAATAAAGGATGACCCACTCGTTTCGCCCTGTTTGGGCAAGAGTGTACAGCTGGCTTTAGTTGTTTGTGACTTTGTGGTTCAGTTCAGTTAGCTACTTGTCATTGTCACTGTCAACCGCCGCAAAAAAATAAAAATCGCTTCGGAAGAGAATATAATCCTTTACTCTTTGATGTAATTACGAAACGGTATATTTTATACTTATATAACGTCGCCGAGAGACGCGCGTGTATTTTTCTCATTATGGCGTCCTGTTTTTAATTTTAACTAATTGCTACAATGATTGACGCCGCGGCTAACGATGCACTGGACGCGCTGGCGGCTTGTCCCTGCTGCCTCCTGGGCCCGCAGCAGCGCTGTCTGAAGACGCCGTACACCCATCTAAACAACACCGAGATATATTCAGATATGCTGAAAGAATGCTTCAATATACAGGTAAATAAAATAATATAAACACATATAAGGGTAATAAATTTCTCTTACTTGGCAATACGATGTTAATCAAGAGTTGTTATTCCTACAAAATTCTTTAAGATTTACGCTCAAATTTTCGTATATAACTGACCTTTACAATTTGTAGTTATACTATTTATTTTGTCATATTTACATAACCTTATATCTTTATTTTGTACTTAACATCTTCGAAAAACTTTTAAGTCTAGTTGCTTTATTAGTAATATATAGGTTATTAAGCTTAAGAAAAATAAAATGGGAAACTTTGGTTGACCATTGGATACAATTGCAGTCAAGCTTGATTTTATAATGGGTGGCAACTCTGGTCATAATCCCATTATAAAACTATTTGTATTGCACTAAACAAACTTTCTAAATAACTGAATATTGTGTTGCAGCTAGATGTACCCAGTGATGAGTGTGGCATCTGTGAGGAGTGTGTGGTGCGCCTGCGAGACGCCAGCCTCTTCAAGCGGCAAGTGCACCGCAGCCAGCGGGAGCTGCAGGAGCGGCTGGCCAGAGCTATTAAAATCATAGGTAAATTTTACTCTATATTATGACATGAAAGTTCATAAAGACAATCCTAAGTATTTTCAAGAGTTCATTTACAATTATTAAGATAATTATTGTTGGTTTTGTTGTCTGTTGTTATAGAAGAAGCACCTCCTACAGTGGTGAAGATGGAGATAGCTGATGAGGATGGGACAAGTGATAACTTGTCAGGTCAGTGTCAACATAAACACACCAGCTAACTTAAACTAGGACTATTCAATATCATAAGTAATGTGTATCAGGTAAAAAGTTGTAGCTTGTAGTTATAGCATCATTAGAGTATTTAAGAGTTTTGTTTTTATTTCAGGTGAAGTACTCCCAGACGAGATGTCCAGTGCTGGCGGCGAGGGCGAGGGTGCTGCGTTATGTGAGTACCGAGTTTCTTTTTGTATTCGTAACAACTGTGCGACCCTTTCTCGCGCGAGAAATATTACCTATCTCTTTCTTGGCTGCACTGTGAGAGAGTGACGGGCGATGACATGTCGCGTGACAAGAGTTGTGAAACGTAGTTGTGCTAGTTGGAGTGGTAAACTCAAAGTAATGATATAAGTTCTTCATGGTTACTTATTAACGTTTAACATTGCTATAGGTGAAGAACCTGATGTCAAATCTGAGGTAGCGGACGACGATGGACTGAGTGACAACTCGTTAGGTGAGTACACATAGTGTTGTCTAGCAGGTACTTAACGTTTATCAGCTGTTCAACAGTAGTGTTATTGCTTCAGGCGAGCCGGAGACGGCGCGCGACGCGGCGAGCGACGAGGACCCGATATCACGTGAGTCACACACATACCTCGGGACTTAAGAGCACGAATACTTTTTGTACAAGAGTAGAGTTGAATAGACCGTTCAATGCAAGGACTGGTAAATACTCATGAGGGTTAAATTTCAGTTTTAAAAATAAAGAAATACATTTATTCCTGACGTGACCATAAAACAAATACAAACATAAAGTGACAAAAATAATAAAATATAAAACAATAGGCAACTAAGTATATTATGGCTGCGCCACGATGCGGTTCCCTTTGTAATATAACAATCCTGAAAAGTTGTTTGATTCAGAGAAAAGTATAAATGGACAACATTTCATTTTTTTACCCCTACCTTTTATTGATTTATCTAATAGTATTTGCAAAATTACTCGACACTTTTTTTTCTTTTAATTCTTTTTTTAGTTTAAGACACTTTTTTTGTAAAAATAATAATACTTTATTCCAAAGATGCGTAACGCAATTTCCAGGCGGGAATGGATACCGCCTGTGCATTTATAAGTAAAAAATGTAGTGCATCTGTGGACTCAATGTGACAGGCGTTATTACTGTCATGCACGGATTAACTAGCCTATGGATTACGATTCCTAACAAACTTTTCCACAAAGCCTCCTGGAAAAAGACGCGTTATTTCAGAGACACTGCGTTGTCAAATATTAGCAAAAAAGTATTGAACTGTTATTTTTCAACAAATATAGAAATAAATAGACCTTCCTTAGCTGGCCCGCTATCTCGCTCTTACTACATTGATTACGAATTTTGCTATTCCTGTCACACTTTGAAATAGTGTGGGACATCGCTCGGAAGCAAATATATCGATAGATAATAATAATAAATATAATGTACTAGCTTTTAAAGAATGAAAGTGACTAGTGATAATTCTGCCTAATGTGTGTCAACATATTTCGTAGCTTTTCGAAACAATTATTGTGTTGCGTGTTCGTGTAACTGAGTATATTTTGCATCGATTTTGAAGTTATACTAAGCGTGAAAACTAGTGATCCAGTAATTTGGTTCGAAATATAGAGGTAACTTGGAAAAAATTCTGAAAGTTTCGAAAATTGGTGATATTAATGTGCTCTTTTCGAATTTCAACTTGGCCACCTCTGGTCTGCTGCTCACGCCACGATATAAAAAGGGTCTGAATTTTTCTGACAATATATCCTTCCTTACTCATTTTACAGTAAAAACATTTATATGGAAATTATTAATCTAGAGAATATTTTCTACCATTTTCAAAACTCCTGGAAAAAATCCCAGTAACCTCTATTTCTACAAGATACAAGATACAAGATACTATTTCTACCTACTTACTTTAACCACAGATTTATATTCAAGCTTTGACCAACAGAAACGAAAATTGTCGATATCGAATAATGAATAAAGTCGATAACTGTGACTTCCCGAGTTTTGTTACTCGAAAATAGGTGCAATATACAAACTTGTCATGCGACGTCCATAAACTAAGAGGTCCGGTGTTGTCATGGTAACGAGTATATTGAATGTTATTAAATGTTTGTTTTTATTCTCAGCTTTCAGCAATTTTTATTTTGATTTGGCTGTTTTTTAGGGTTCCGTAGCCAAATGGCAAAAAACGGAACCCTTATAGATTCGTCATGTCTGTCTGTCTGTCTGTCTGTCTGTCCGTCTGTCCGTCCGTATGTCACAGCCATTTTTTTCCGAAACTATAAGAGCTATACTGTTGAAACTTGGTAGGTAGATGTATTTTGTGAACCGCATTAAGATTTTGATGCAAAAATAAAAAAATAATAATAAATATTGGGGGCTCCCCATACTTAGAACTGAAAATCAAAATTTTTTTTTTCATCAAACACATACATGTGGGGTATCTATGGATAGGTCTTCAAAAATGATATCGAGGTTTCTAAAATATTTTTTTTCTAAACCGAATAGTTTGCGTGACAGACGCTTCCAAAGTGGAAAAAAGTTGGTCCCCCCCCCTCTAACTTCTAAAATAAGAAAATGAAAAATCTAAAAAAAACATATGATGTACATTACTATAAAAACTACCAACGAAAATTGTTTTGAACGAGATCTAGTAAGTAGTTTTTTTTTAATACCTAACTTTGCAAGTTTGCACCTAATTTATATGGGGCGCTATACATACCAGGTGCAAACTTAACTTAAACACTTAGGGATGGAAAGTGTTTGTACGGAACCCTCGGTGCGCGAGTCCGACTCGCACTTGGCCGGTTTTTTATTTTTCTAATAATAATTGAAAGGCCGTGTTATCATAGAATGTTTCGGCACAGGACGAAATTATAAACGCATCATCATGGTGTCCTTCGATAAATAATATTTCTTCTTTGTACAAAGTCAATATCCTAAAAGGTTCACTGTTTATGAAGATCATAATTTATAAATGTAATGTAATGTAAGTACTAGGAATCTCTATGTTTTGATTATACAATTAGTTAATACAAATGTTTCAGTGGGTAATATTATGTTATTTTTTTCAGTTAGAAGAAAATGTACAAATCTATGAATTACCTAGTGTTGGGGAGGATCATGAAGTAAAACACTAAAGAAATCGAAGGCATCTTGTGTGTCTAAATACCAATGCAGTTCAACTCAAACGACTAACTGTGAATAAAAGTGGCTTCAGATATTGAAATGAAATGTGTATTACCTTTATTGTTTTTATTCCGTAGTAGTAGTCGTTATTTTTTTACACTGCAATAAGCATATATCGAAAAATACAACAAGATCCAGTAGAATTGAAAGATAATAAAAAAACATCTGGATAAACTGGCTAATCATGTGAAAAAATCGTAAACATTCCCATTAGGATTATTGTTCATAACTTTGGTAAGGTTTACAAAAAAAAACATTCTCATTTACTAGTATATACTTGTTATTTTTAAACAAGATTAAATTAATAATATATCAATTTAGAATATTTTTTCGTAAACCTTACCAACCAAAACTGTCGTATTGTCTAAATGCTCCCTGGATTTTGATGTATGTTCAAAATCATAATACTTCCACTTATAAATAAAATAACGTATCAAATTTCACGTATCTTGAAATCAAAGTAATACCTAAATAAAAATAACGCTACTAATTAGTATTTGTTTAATTAAATAACTTTTTTTACGAAGTTACACACATGTCTTTTGGAAAATGTTAATCTCGGTCTAGTCCTCGTTTCATTTCACTGATGGCAAATTCGTAATCACTGCATTTGATACACCACAGATATCCATTCTGCTTCATTATTGGTACAAGCATCAAACTGCTCTTCTTACACTTGCACTATAAGTATCTTCCGGTTCGGTTGCAAGCACAGAATATGAGTATTTATTAACTCTTCATCTCACAAAGTAGACAGAAGGCCCCTGGTCTTTCTTCTTAGTTTTGTATTTCCCCTTTATTGTAGGACACGGCTGAAAAATATCGGGAAGATATCTGGATTTTGGTTTCCCCAAATTCTATTGCATAAAACTTTGTTTGTCATAATGTAAGTATATAATCGGCTTGCCGGCAGTGTGCCGCTCCTCTTTAGCGTATATTTCATAATATATTCGTTTTATTCTGAAAATTTAATTGGAACAGAACGTAAAAAGCAGTGAAAATATTAAATATTTTAATCTGACAATGACATCAATGACATTTGTCTACTTCCACGCACACATACCTAGACATTTTTTTATATCGCACGTAATCGTAGTGATTTGAAATTAACTTTCTTCAGCCTGGGAATAATCTTTTGCTATTAATATCCATTTTTCTCAAAAAATGGTGGTCTGAAAATTCTAAAAAATATTTTATAGTGCTAAGGAAACCAATTTCTTCGAATAGGGATTAAAATATAGTGACTTTAAAAAAATGAAATGTTGTCCATTATGACTACGAAAACTATGACTAATGACAGTTATGATTAAGAATTGTATGTAAGCCAATATGGACTTATCCGAAATCACCACTCATATTGCCGCGATTACGACCGAGTTGAACCAGAAAATCACGTTACTGGTAGAAAAATCGAATCGAATCGTCGAACTCGAAGAGAAACTTGAGGCCTCGCAACAGCGTATAGTCGACCTCGAAAATGCCTTCAGCGCGCACCAGCAGTGGTTACGCATGAACAACCTGGAGATATCTGGCGTGCCTGAGCTACCAAACGAATCGCTAGCAAACATCGCCGTTGACACAGTCTGTTTGATATGATATTATAACAAATATTTGACAGTTCTCTGTTGATGTTTGTAGTGATGTAGCAAAAACATATTGTCTGCCAAACCTAACGATTATGAATGGTTGATCAAATCGATTTTATCGACGAACTTTTTTCAAACCTGAATATATTTTTGTTTATTTTGTGTAAATCAATATTTTTTTCAGCAACAATTATTAAGATAATTAATGTTGGTTTTGTTGTCTGTTGTTATAGAAGAAGCACCTCCTACAGTGGTGAAGATGGAGATAGCTGATGAGGACGGGACGAGTGATAACTTGTCAGGTCAGTGTCAACATAAACACACAAGCTAACTTAAACTCATCATCATCATCATCAGTCGTTCACTCTTGGCAGAGTGGTCGTGGTTACGGCAATAGTGTCCACATTCCTCTGGCAGACAGCAGCTCTCGCGATGCATCTCCATTTCACCCGGTTGTCTGCGGAGCGAGGGCACTGCACCAAGGAGCTCCGTGTGGTCTTTTTAATAAGGTCGGTCCAGCGAGTCGGTGGCCGGCCTCGTCCTCTCTTGCCTTCTATCTGGCCCTGGATTACCAATCTTTCCATGGAGTTTTCATTTCGGGATATGTGGCCAAAGAACTTCAACACTGGGAGCTGCATAACTTAAACTAGGACTATTCAATATCACAACTAATGTGTATCAGGTAAAAAGTTTTAGCTTGCAGTTAGTTATAGCATCATTAGAGTATTTGAGAGTTGTGTTTTTATTTCAGGTGAAGTGCTCCCAAACGAGATGTCCGGCGCTGGCGGCGAGGGCGAGGGCGCTGCGTTATGTGAGTACCGAGTTTCTTTTTGTATTCGTTACAACTGTGCGACACTTTCTCGCGCGAGAAATATTACCTATCTCTTTCTTGGCTGCACTGTGAGAGAGTGACGGGCGATGACATGTCGCGTGACAAGAGTCATGAAACGTAGTTGTGCTACCTGGACCGGTAAACTCAAAGTAATGAAATAATTTCTTCATGGTAACTTATTAACGTTTAACTTTGCTATAGGTGAAGAACCTGATGTCAAATCTGAGGTAGCGGACGACGATGGACCGAGTGACAACTCGTTAGGTGAGTACACATAGAGTTGTCTAGCAGGTACTTAACGTTTATCAGCTGTTTAACAGTAGTGTTATTGCTTCAGGCGAGCCGGAGACGGCGCGCGACGCGGCGAGCGACGAGGACCCGATATCACGTGAGTCACACACATACCTCGGGACTTAAGAGCACGAATACTTTTTGTACTAGAGTAGAGTTGAATATACCGTTCAATGCAAGGACTGGTTAAAACTTATGAGGGTTCAATTTCAGTTTTAAAAATAAAGAAATACATTTATTCCTGACGTGACCATAAAACAAATACAAACATAAAGTGACAAAAATAATAAAATATAAAACAATAGGCAACTAAGTATAATATTATGGCTGCGCCACGATGCGGTTCCACACCACACGTCAAGCCACACAAAACGTCGGCTCGCAGCGCCCTCCCCACCCGCTACTCGTGACGTTTTATTTATTTATTTATTATACGCACCGCCCGGGATCACATTAGCTAATCATATAAATAACTTAAATTCCGTATTTAGTAATGTCTTTTCGTCAGAATTAAACTCTCATTTTCTGATTGCCGGCGATTTTAATCTTCCTCACATACAGTGGTATAGCGATTCTCCTCCTGAGCACGCGCGACGTGGCGCAATCGAGGTTCAGACAGCGGCTACCAATCTTGTTGAGGGGATGTATCTGTCATCTTTTGAGAAATATAATATCAATAAAAATTCAAGTAATAATATTTTAGACCTGATATTCACAAATTTCCCAGTTTAAGTCGAAAAATCCAACTCTCCCCTTGTCAGCGCGGATCCTCTTTTTTTTTTTTTTTTTTTTTTATTTATTTACCAACAAAAAACATACATAAAATACAAATTTAAGTAATTTCTCGCCAAACTGCAACGTTTATTGGCGAGACGCGCTCAATTTTAATAAAACAACTTAGCGTATCTTATCAACATAATAAGCAATGACGAGATATCTCCTTCTCGACAACAACTTTCGCAGTTGAGGTATCCGATTGTAATAGGGTAGGATGAGTTCTTTCAACCTGCTGACAGCATGTTATTGAGAAGGAAATCCCTAAGCTTTGATTTTAACAGTGTTTTTCTTAATTTTGGTTCTTGTCTTAGCAAATCTATCTTATTAAATATTTTTGGTACTAGGAATTTGGACATTCTTTCACCATAATAATTTTTTACTTTTGGTTGAACATATTTTTTTTGTTTTACACTTCTAGTTTCATATCTCTTATTCGTATTAACTTTGTACTCTTCGCTGTAGTAGTGTTCTAAACCTATCAAATATTTAATTTTTTCATCAACTGGCAGGATTTTACATAACGGGAATAATGTATCATACTCTTTATTACAGTTTTCTTTTACGTTCTTGCTTACAAGGAATTTAATTAATCTTATTTGTAAAGTTTTTATATCTCTAATGTAGGTCATAAATGTTCGCCCGTATACAATGAGCCCGTAGCTGATAAGCGAATCGGCAAGTGCATAATATACAACTCGTAATGTGTCCCTATTTAATATTTTGCTTAATAGATAAAATTTCCCTAATACAGACCTGAGCCGGTTACAAACATCGCTAACATGTGGTTTCCAGTTAAACTTTGTGTCAATCGTAAGGCCTAGATATTTAAATGTCTCAACATACTCTAACTTAGCGCAGCTACATTGCAATTTGCTCATATGTAGGCAGTCGTATGTGTGTCCTATTATATCCAAGTCTTTCCCGGCAACAAGTTTAGCCTGCTGGTTATATGGCGAGTGTATATGCATGCATCTGGTTTTCGAGAAGTTTATTAGGATACCATTATCGTGCGCCCACATAGTAATGCGTTCAAAATCCTCTTGTATGCACTTCTGTATCTCTGGTACATCCTTCGAGGCGTAGACCATGCACATGTCATCTGCATACATATACACCCGACACCTTTTTACAACATTTGAAACACTATTAACATGCATCACATATCCGACGGGTCCGAAGACGGATCCAGTTGGCACCCCGAGTTCCACGTTTGCCTCGTCTCCCGTGACCCCCGCGATACTTGTGCTAATTTTTCTGCCTGTCAAAAAACTTTTGAACCAATTGTTCGTTAGGCCACGAATACCGCATTCGTCCATCGCCTGTAACAAGACGTCATGGTCCAGGGTATCAAAGGCCTTTTTATAGTCTATAAAAAGTGCTATTACCTGATTACCCGAGTCAAGACAACTGTTTACATAATCAGAGAACCCCATTAACGCCGAGATAGTACTGCGGCCTTTCCGAAAGCCATGTTGGGTGTCTGAAAGTACACTATGCTGCTCCAAGAACCTACAGATTTGACCAACTATAATTTTTTCAGTAATCTTATCGATGACAGATAGGATGGCTATGGGTCTATAGTTTATGTATTCTAAGTGGCTACCAGACTTGTAAATCGGCCGTATTATCGCATTCTTGAGCTGGTCAGGATATACACCATTATTTAGACAGGCATTCACTAACTGAGCAATAATAGGACTTAACTGATTCCCCAAATACTTGATATCTTTCACCCTTATGTGATCTAAACCTGCCGCTTTTTTACATGACAACATATTTATAACCTTTTCTACGTCTGCCGGACTCACTCTGGTATACCTAAAACTCGAATCACACGGTTTCACATAATCCTCTCTCTTTAAAAACATTGTGTTACATTTGTGTTTAATATTCTGAATTTCCTGTGTAAAAGTTATGGAAAACTTTGTACAAATACTACTAATACTTTCTGTTTTCCCTAAATATCTTAATATAACATCATCTAAACTATTGTTACTTTTCCCCAACCACGAATTAATACTTGCCCAAATTTTTCTAAAATCACCTTTACAATTCAGTATTTCCGACTGTCTATACCGGTTTTTTGCCTCATTTACCATTTTATTAACTCTATTTCTAAATTTTGTATACTCGAGCCTTTTAGTCATATTTTTAGGTTGCGACTTCCATACTCTAAATAAATAATCCCTATGCATTAACATTTTATACAACTCATTATCTATCCATGGTTGTTTATTCCTTTTAACTTTTTTTTGCGCAGTCTTTACAATTGTACTATCCTTATAAATACTATCAAAAACTGAACATATAGTCCCAAATAACATAAGCGGGCATGAAATGGTTGTTAGGCGTGCCCAATCAAAGGTGTCTAATCTCTGTTTAACCCGTTTCTCACAAATAAATTCGCGCACTTGATCACTAAGGTTCATTGATAATTGTATGTTCTCACTTACACTCATGTCCAGTACGATACCAACGGCATGATGATCGGATACACGCGCCTCCAGCACGTACGACGAGAGCTTGCCGACGTCCCGTCCCGCTCGCACCCACACATGATCCAAGCATGACGCATCGGCCCGCCCGTCCACTATTGCCTCCCGCGTTATCTCTGTGCTGGGTATTGCACATTGCAGCCCGCATCCACACATGGTGTTTTTATATTTTGTAATAGAAGGGTTAGTTATATTATTTAAGATGTCTATATTTGAGTCCCCGATTACAATAACGCTGTCCAGTGTTGGTATAGACTTTAACACTGTATTTAATTGTTCCATAAATATCATTTTATTTTTATTAGGTGGTCTGTAAATTGCAATTATATGCAATGTACTTTTTTCGTTTTTAAGCTGGCCATGAAGTGTTTCTAAAGCTTCCGTATTAACTTTTTGAACATTAAAGCTTAGTCCTTCTTTCGCGTACATTAAAATTCCTCCCCCTCTTCTGGTTTCCCTTGTCCGTATGTATGTATTATATCCCGATATTTGGTATAAAGACAACTCTTCCTTCTTAATATTTATCTCACTGAGAATGATTATATCTATATTATATTTGCTTCCTTGTAGTATAACTAGTAACTCATTGAAGTTTTTACGAAGCGACCTAATATTTAGGTGAAATATGTGAATGGGCTGGTTGCTTTGGTTTAATTCACTGCTTAATGTAACTATATCAGTATATCTTTTATAAGCAAAATCAGTAGTTAATTCTTCTGATCGATTGAATGTTGATAAGAAAGAAATCGCCTAGTGTGACTTGACGCGCTAGGTGCACCGTTGAACCGATTTATTTACCGTCCTCAAGCTTATTCAAATATTCTTCCGACCTTATGTTATATATTTTGTTTTCCTCGTTACTTTTTTTGGCCAGGATGTTTCCATCTTGAACCCATACATATTCATATCCTTTCTGTTTTAATACGCTTCTCGCGAGCCAAAGTAATTGCCGCTTGTACTTCGGTAAATCCTCGTTAATATATATTCTCTTGTCACTGCCCTCCTCGTAAACATCTTTATTAATAATTTTCCTTCCCTTCTTAGCAAGCATCCATCCGTCACGGGCAGTCTTAGTTCTAAGTTTCACCAGTACAATCCTTGGCCTTGTTGCACCTGGCTTTTCTTGCCCTACCCTCTGCGCATCTTCGATGTCGCTTGGGTTTTGGTTAAGTTTTTTGGCTAATTCCTGTATAACCGCCTTGGTATTTTCGTTATCTTTTAACTCTAGGCCATGGATTTCGATATTCTTTTCTTTTTCTCGTGTCTCCAGCTCTTGAATCCTTTCCTCCAGGGATTTGTTGCACTTCTCCAAGTAAACATTTTTTTGTTCTAAGTATTTAATTTTTTTCTGAGATTCCTCTTTAAATTCTACTAGCTTTTGATACATCTCGGAGTAGAATTCTACGTTGGAGGTCAAGTCTTCTATTTTCTTTTGTACGTCATACAGTACTTCCAATTTTTTATTAACTTCAGCTAGCACCTTCTCGCCGGTTGTCTCAGTGAGGTTCATCGTAAGCTTTGGTGCCTGTGCTTGTTGTTTCGGGCTGCCTTTAGTCTTCTGGCAGTCATCACACAGTTCTGTTTGTGAAAATTGCTTACTATTTGGCACACATTTCTTGTGGAAGATAACCCCACAATTACCTTTACACTTCACAGTGTCGTCCTTGGATGTGGACAAAAAAAGTTTGCATTTATTACACTGCACCATTTTTCTATACTGTACGCATACACTAAGTTCTTATCACACAAGTTATGTCACACGTCCGAACGTTGAGCGCGCACGCTTTTGACTGTCTTCACCCTCCTCTCGAAATAATTATTAAAGACATTTTTTCGGCGCCCTTAAAAGAAATCGCGAAGCCTTAATTTAGATTTCGGAAAGCTAACTACGATGCTATAAACGACAGTCTTGAAAGTGTGGATTGGCATTCATCTCTCTCTGCTGACTCTCTTGATAATGCACTTGATACATTTTACAATATCGTTAACAGTACAATAAATGGCCATGTTCCTGTAGATACCCGCAACAATACCTAACAGCCGATATCCGATTTGGTATACAAGTAGTTTAATTAAAATAATTAAAGAAAAATATAAAATGCATTGTAATTGGAAAAACTATGGGACCCCATTATGATAGCTTTTCGCTTCTAGGTAAACGCCAAAAAAAAATTGCAAGAGAACTGTTGGATCCAGTACATTGACTCGGTGCAAACTAATATTAAACATAACCCTAAGCAACTTTGGTCGTTTGTCAAAGCTCGTCGCGGTGGTTCTGCCTATCCGAAGTCTTTCGAATATCTGGACGAGACCCTAAGCAACAGTCAGGAAATCTGTGAGAGCTTTAATATATTTTTTAGCTCAATATTTAGTAAACCACTCGTTGTTTACCCTGAGGCTTCACTTGCGCCGCTGTTCTGCGATAGTGATGAAATTATTTCCACTATACACATATCACCTAAAGAAGTTATAAATTTATTGTTAAAATTAGGTCCCAATGGTGGTGCAGGCAGCGATGGGATAGCTCCGTTCTTCATCAAAGAGTGCGCTTCCAGCTTAAGTTTGCCTCTTTCTTTGCTATTTAACCGCTCTTTAGCTGAAGGTTTCTTTCCTTTAAAATGGAAAGAAGCCCTAATCGTGCCCATTTACAAAAAACCGGCCAAGTGCGAGTCGGACTCGCGCACCGAGGGTTCCGTACAAACACTTTCCATCCCTAAGTGGTTAAGTTAAGTTTGCACCTGGTATGTATAGCGCCCATATAAATTAGGTGCAAAGTTAGGTATTAAAATATAAAAAAAAAACTACTTACTAGATCTCGTTCAAAACAATTTTCGTTGGTAGTTTTTATAGTAATGTACATCATATGTTTTTTTTAGATTTTTCATTTTCTTATTTTAGAAGTTAGAGGGGGGGGACCAACTTTTTTCCACTTTGGAAGCGTCCGTCACGCAAACTATTCGGTTTAGAAAAAAAATATTTTAGAAACCTCGATATCATTTTTGAAGACCTATCCATAGATACCCCACACGTATGTGTTTGATGAAAAAAAAAAATTGATTTTCAGTTCTAAGTATGGGGAGCCCCCAATATTTATTATTATTTTTAGGGTTCCGTACCTCAAAAGGAAAAAACGGAACCCTTATAGGATCACTTTGTTGTCCGTCTGTCCGTCCGTCCGTCCGTCTGTCAAGACCCTTTTTCTCAGGAACGCGTGGAGGTATGAAGCTGAAATTTATATCAATTACTCAGGTCTACTGTCCCTTGAAGCTGTGAAAAAATCAAACTTCTAAGCCAACGCAATCAAAAGATACAGCCGTTTATGCCGCAAATTTTCGACACTTGCAAGGGAATCAAAACCTACAGGGTGCTTCCCGTGAACTCAGAATCTTGAAATTTGGTACGAAGCAACGTCTTGTAGCATAGATAAAGGAATAATTACGAAATCCATAAATTTTTTTTTTAATACCTAACTTTGCACCTAATTTATATGGGGCGCTATACATACCAGGTGCAAACTTAACTTAACCACTTAGGGATGGAAAGTGTTTGTACGGAACCCTCGGTGCGCGAGTCCGACTCGCACTTGGCCGGTTTTTTTATTTTTGCATCAAAATCTTAATGCGGTTCACAGAATACATCTACCTACCAAATTTCAACAGTATAGCTCTTATAGTTTCGGAAAAAAATGGCTTTGACATACGGACGGACAGACGGACAGACAGACAGACAGACATGACGAATCTATGAGGGTTCCGTTTTTTGCCTTTTGGCTACGGAACCCTAAAAAGGACCTAAAGCGAAGATAATTAACTATCGTCCAATTTCAATTTTAAATCAATTCGGCAAAATTTTAAAAACTGGTCTTATCAAATATTTACAACATTTTAAATAAAAGCATTCCACCTCAACAGCACGGTTTTTTACGGGGTCGGTCAACGGTTTCAAATCTAATCGAATTTACTAACTTTGTCCTTCGAAGGATGGAGAGAGGGAAGCAGGTGGTGATTTATACGGATTTTGAAAAGGCTTGACCGTGTAGATCACGTCATCCTGCTTCGCAAACTGTATTGGCTGGGACTACGTGGTGATGTTTATCGCTGGATATCGTCATATGTAGTTAACAGGCGCCAGGCTGTTGTACTTGGCGGCTGTAGGTCGGACTACGTAAACGTTCCCTCTGGCGTCCCCCAGGGCTCGCACATAGGACCTTTGCTGTATAATGCTTATTTATACGATATTTATACTGTATTTTGCAACTCTAACTTCCTAATGTACGCTGACGATAAAAAGTTTTGTTTGACATTAACCAGGAGAGTGACTGCGACAAAATTCAGGCTGATTTGGATCGATTATCAATTTACTATATAGTCCATATTACTAACAGCAGCTAAAAGCTCTGCCAAACTGCACAGCAGTTTGTTGGCAGAAAAACATAGTGCCCTCCACCATTGTACATATTACTATTGAGTAGTATCGCATTTTAAAGTACACTGTAAATAAACAACAATATTGCTACTCGATAACAAGGAAAAGCCAGCTTGTAATCAACAATCAAGAATATTTCAAACAGTGTTAAGTTTAAACTAATTTCATTACTTTAATTTCACCAACAACTAATATAATATCGATTCAGAATTTAATCTATACCTACAAGATAGCAGATACGTGGCGTACATCGCACATGATTCCCACCTGTTTGCCCACTTAGGACGGATGATGAATCGAAATCTACCTCGGCATGCCCTGCGTTTTTGTTTGCCATTGCTGGATACATCCGTTCAGACATTAAAATTATCGTGTCAAAAAATGGGATCCAAACTACAAGTCCATGTGCAGCCGCCACCACTTACTGAGCCTGGAGGATCGTCGTATATTGATTGATGTCTCTATACTACATGATATCCTGTCTGGTCGTATCGATAGTGCTTCACTTCTTGCCGAAATTGGCTTTTCTGTGCCAACCTTCAGAACCCGGCACTCCGAGCGTCGACTTTTCAGCATTCCCAAGGTAAACACTAGGTATGCTCAAAACTCCCCAATTGTAAGTATTCTGAGAGAATACAATTGTAAATTTAATGCCGCCGATCTATTTGACTGTTCCAAGTCGGTCTTGGAAAACCGTATTAGAAAACTCATTTTGCAAGGTTGATGATGTGGTAGCGTAGAGTTGCGTACGATAGGCATTCTTATATATTACACACACAGACACGTATATACACACACACACTTGGGTTGGTTACTAGCTTTCTTTTGTTTTAATTTAAGGGTATATGTACCTTACGTAATTTTATACCAATTAAAATCTGATATCGTCACCTTTTCAAGGCCTCGTTAACTGCATATCTGTCGACATCTGTTATTGGCTTTATGTTCTAGCTATAATATAAGCATTGTTATATATGTTCTGTAATGCTGTTGATGTTCCAAGTAAAAATAAATAAAAATAAAAATAAAATAAGCCTTTATTGCTGTTTTACAATTTACATATTTACGACGATAAGTTTTAAACAACAGCTTGTCCTTCGACAAAGGCCTCCTCCAAGGATTTCCACCTTTCTCTGTCTCTTGCAATTCTCGTCCATTCTAGGCCGGCTACTTTTTTGAGTCCATCTTCCCAACGTTTCATTTGTCGACCTTTACTTCTCTTGCCATCCCTGGGGTACCACTCTGTTATTTTTCTAGTCTATTTCTCATTTTTGTCTCTTAGCATATGGCCTGCCCATTTCCATTTAAGTGTCTTGCATACTTTATTCGCATCTTTAAATTTAGTTACATCTTTGATTTTGGTTAGTCTTATTTTATCTTTTCTTCTGACTCCAGTTACACTTCTCTCCATTCCATTTTGACATACTATTATTTTGTTGCTTAGTTTATCTGTTAATGCCCATGTTTGACAGCCATATGTTAAACATGGCAAAATGCACATGTTATAAACTTTCCTTTTATATGTAATTGGCATATCTTTGTTTTTCATAACTTCGCTAAGAGACCAAAATCTCTTCCAAGTGTTGGCGATTCTTCTATCGATTTCCTTTTGCATGGTATCCTGCGGGGCTATTAGCTGTCCTAGGTATATATACTCGTCCACGTATTCTATTTTCTGTGTATTTACAATGATATCGTATGTCTGTGAAGCATTAGTCATAATTTTAGTTTTCGAAGTATGCATTGAAAGCCCTGCTTTTATGCTTTGATCCGATAGTTGTTGTAGCATTTGCTCCAGGTTTTTTGGACATTCTGAGAATAGAATTAGGTCGTCTGCGAACCGTAAGTGATGTAGGTTTTCACCATTTATGTTGAGTCCGTTTTCTTTCCAATTTAAGTTTCTGAATACCATCTCTAAGGCTGCTGAGAACAACTTTGGCGAGATGGGGTCGCCCTGTCGGACGCCTCTTTCTAAAGGAAACTCCTCTCCCGTTGTTTCTAGCCTGATTTGGGCTGTACTTTTGGAGTATATGTTCTTAAGTATTCGAACATACTTTTCCTGTATACCTTGAGTACGCAATGCTTCCCAGATGTATTCATGTTCCAAGGAATCAAAGGCCTTGTTGTAATCTACAAAACCCAAATAGTAACTTTTATTGTATTCTTTGTATTTTTGAAGAACTTGTCTTAGAACATGTATATGATCTACTGTTGAGTATTTGCTACAGAACCCGGCTTGTTCTTTCGGTTGATTTTCGTCAAGTGTAGGCGTGATTTTAGCAATAATTATTTTAGAAGACGGACGGACGGACGGACGGACAGCGAAGTCTCAGTAATAGGGTCCCGTTTTTACCCTTTGGGTACGGAACCCTAAAAATGGACCCCCAAACGCCATTCCAAAAGCAATAAAAGCCAGAAGGCGATTTCTTTTGCTCGGCTGATTGCATCAACCTGCCTGTACACCCACAGTGTGTAAATAAGTTTTATGGTTACATTGTTTCAGCGTCCCTTACCCCATCCGAGATGAACACTTGCGCACAGGCAACCGCGCTGGACAGGGCTTGCTCGGTCCGTCTAGAGCAAGTGTTTGTAGACGCGGACCACAACACATGCAGGGTTGGTTTACAAACATACAAGTTGAGCCCATATTCACAAAGACTACCCATACAGGAAGAAAAAGAAAACGTTTCAGGGAAGAGCGAGATTAGCAGTAAGTATATGTTATGGTGACGCGGTTACTGAGCCCCGGGCCCACCCCGGGTTCGAATCCCAGCCAGGACAAATAGTTGTGTGATGAACTCTAATATTTGTGCTTCGGTCATGGTTGTTTTATATTATATATAAGTATATATTTAGCTATATAAGTAGGTCATGTATAACATCGTCTATTTACTATCACAAGCAAGCTTCTTGAGCTTAATTTGGAACTGAATCGATTTGTCTGATATTTATTTATATTTTTTTTATTTAATATATGCAAGTTGATACTCGTGTGACGTATTAGGAGAACCACGATGAGCAACTTTCACCTATCACTCCCTGGACTACTTACAACATGAACGCCTGTGCGTATCAGCAGAGCAATCCAAATCTGTGGTGTATTTATGTTTGTGTCAGGCGCTAAGTAGTCAAAAAATAATTATACGCGAAACTTTTTGATCTGTAACGCTGCAGAGTTGATTTTAAGCTAAATGTAGGTAGCAATGAGGTAGCAAATTTGGGTTAGTAAATAACATGAAAATTGTGCGTCCTTCGCAAAATATGAACTTTGTCCAAACATCCTGACGTCAGAATGACTGGTCAAAAGAAAAGTGATATCTTTTATTATACTGAGGTAGCAATTATTTGGTAAATGGTAGCTAAGACTAGCAAATAGGTAGCAATTTTTCCGTAAGCAATCAATGCTGAATTCAACAGTCAACGAATCATTCTGACGCACACAGAAATTGCTGATAAAACTGAAAACGCTCCATACAAATATGCGTGCTGTGTATGGAAAAATAACTTTTTCCATTTTGACCATGATAAATTCCGTTTAGGTTCATAGTTGTCATACAATTATTGTTTTGTTGAATTATGAGGATATTGGAAACAATTTGATATTTGCTTTTGGATAAAAAAAATTTAAAATGCTCGTACCTTAAAGGAGTGTCCCTCTTTAACAGCAATTTCTGATTCTTAGAGAACTCTAAATGTATGTAGTCCCATACAGACATTTGTTCTCAATAAAAAATAGGATCGATTGACATCTTAATTAATTTATTTTTTTCTCTACTCAATTTCGACCGGGTTCGATTCCGGGTTATGCATGACATATACGAAAAAATGGAATGCAGTTTTTAATAAATCTTAAATCGAAGCCATGGTTCCTAAGAACAGATTTCCCTATCTCTTATAGTTTTCGTTCTCTCGCTACTGACCCATTTGGATTGATCACCCGGTATAAAAACGTGTAGTCTAGTTAACTTGACACTTAACAGGTTATTACAGAGTGAGGTTTAACTTAGCTGTATTTTATTTATTTTATACGAATATATACAAATATACTTTACACAATAACTATACTGTTAAAGCCGCCTACACATTTGTCTGGCGTGTTGTGACGTGACACATTAGTACGGAATCTGTAAATGTACGAACATTTAACACAAACCGTCACAACACGCAGCATCACAGTAATGTAAACGCAACCGTATTGGCGCAGTTTGTAGTGCAGCTGCCTACTGAGCTGGCGTCCTGGGTTCGAATCCCGGCAAGCACTTGTGGAATGAACTCAAATGTTTGTTCTTCGGTCATGGATCTTTATCTATGAATGTATTTATATATAATTTATAACGTCGTCTAAGTAGTACCCATAGCACAAGAATTGCTTAGTTTGGGACTAGGTAGATTTGGTAAGAAAGTCTTTCAATATTTATTGATTAAATATACGACACCGATACCTATTCTACTGCATCACGACACAAAATGTCAGCCGAATGAAGGCGACTTAGCGGAAATCTTATTTATTACCCATTCGATAATTTAATAATTTATTGACGATATGATGTAATGTGTGTACTACTGTCCTTGTAGAGCGAACTCGGCAGGACTACCAAAGAATACGACCGAGAAGAAACAAAAGCCGATCATTTGTTAGAGGCAACTTGAATAACAAACAGGTGGGAACAGCTGGAGAGCAAAAAACTTCACTATTGCGTCAAGTATATTCGGACGAAGATGCAGATGTTGGTGAAATACCTGCTGTTAAACACTTGAAAACAGCAAACATTACAAAGGAGACCACCCGTTTCAAATGTGGTCACTGCAGTTACGCTAGTGCAAAAAAAAGTAATTTAATTTGCCACGAAAGAAGACACACCGGCGAGAAACCTTACAAATGCACTCATTGCAATTACGCTACTGCCCATAAAAGTGATTTACATAAACACGTAAGAAAACACACCGGCGAGAAACCTTACAAATGTACTCATTGTAGTTACGCTAGCGCCCATAAAAGTAATTTAGTGGTCCATCTAAAAAAACACACCGGTGAGAAACCTTACAAATGCACTCATTGTAGTTACGCTAGCGCCCGTAAATGTGATTTAGTGGTCCATCTAAAAAAACACACAGGTGAGAAACCTTACAAATGCACTCACTGCAGTTACGCCAGTGCACTAAAAAGTACTATAATGTACCACGAAAGAATACACACCGGCGAGAAACCTTACAAATGCACTCATTGTAGTTACGCTAGCGCCCTTAAAAGTAATTTAGTGGCCCATCTAAAAACACACACCGGTGAGAAACCTCACAAAGCGCTCATCGCTAGCGGCCATAAATGTGATTTAGTTATCCATTTAAGAAAACACACAGGTGAGAAACCTTACAAATGTACCCACTGCAGTTACGCTAGTGCCCGTAAAGGTCATGTAGTGGCCCATATAAAAAAACACACCGGCGAGAAACCTTACAAATGCACTCACTGCAGTTACGCTAGTGCAGAAAAACATAATTTAATTTACCACGTAAGTAAACACACCGGCGAGAAACCTTACAAATGTGCTCACTGCAGTTACGCTTCTGCCTATAAAAGTCTGTTAGTTGGCCACCTAAAAAACCACACCGGTGAGTAACCTTACAAAGCATTCACTGCAGTTACTGTAGAGTCTCAAAAGGTAATTTAGTAGACCATTTAAGAAAACACATCGGCGAGAAACCTCACATATACAGTCACTGCAGTTATACTAGTGCCCGTAAAAGCAATTTACTAGCCCACGAAAGAAAACATGCTGGCAAATAAACTTACAATTGTGGCCCCTGCTGTTACCCTACTATCCGACAAGGTTGAAAGGGAAGCACCTACTACTAAAACTGCAATGCCGTTAAACAATTCTAGTAAACCAAAAAAGTATTTATAACATGTGCATTGACATTTAAACGTGCCAGCCGTTCTAAAACTTCGGCCTTGCGACCGCTTGAAGTTTAATTATTCCTTTATTCAAGCAATAATTAATTATTTTCTAGTTTTCCACTAACATTATAGTCACACATTCGTTGTTTGCGTATAATCTTTATTTTGCGTATTTGCATTGTTTAATGTTTCCTTTACCATCTTCGCATGGCATTTAACTAAGCGAAAGCGGCTGATCTGAAAGAGCGCACTCGGCTAGCGAGGCCCGATGAACAGCGAATTTGTTCTACGGTTTTCGGGCATACAATAGTTAGACTTAAAAACAAACTTACAGATAAAATGCGAAATATTCACCAAGGCTAAGAACACTAAAGCAGCTATTTTTTTTTATTAGTTTTAAACGATTTTTCCCTCTAAAACCTTTAGTTTGGTCGGTAACTTATTCAATACTTTTATGGCATTTATAAAAGTACTCCTTGTGTATATAATGCATTTTACGTATGGGTGGATCAACTTTTTCTTGTTTTTTTTTTTTTTTTTTATTTCCACATCTACATTTGCATTGCATTGTTGTTATTCTGCCTCGTCAGCAAGGACACAAAGGTGATTAAACTTAGAAAAGTGTTGATAATTTATAATATTGGTATTTTTAAGAGATATTCATAAAATAATGGGCTTATAACTGCAGCAATTACAACGTTTTTGTTGAATATTGCCGCCGAAAATCGTAGTTTTATGGATTAACCCAGGGGACATCACCATGGCAACAAGCAACTGAAATTTGTAAGTTGATTGACCCTTATTACGGTAAGATAATATTCCATTTATATTGGTGTCTTACGTTACTTTGTGGGTGGATTGCAAAACATTTGTACATAGTTAAGGGCTTTAATCAAAACAACATTAATTGATTCCTTTGTGTGACGAAAGTTACCCATACATTTTGTATGACTAACTTTCGTCACACAATGGAAGCGATCGTATTTTATGTTAACTAAGCTTTTAACTATGTACAAATTTTTTGCAATCGACCCTTGTACTGTAGATTTTTTTGTAAAGTATTCCACATTGCTTTTGAGAAAAATAGATAGTTCTAAAATGTAAATACTAGTGAAAGTTATAAAACCTTTTTCTTTTAATATAGTTCTTACTGATTCTGGATTGTTAACCCTTTGAACGCCAAGAGCCACTAAAGTGGTCGTGTGCTGTCGTGTCTACCACGCCAACAACAACCACTAAAGCGGTAATGGCCGACGCTGTCAAAGCAATTTTCCTGCTGACATATAAGGTATATTTTCGCTCTTTCTTTTTTCAACTAGCATGGGAGGAAAAGCGTTCAAAAGGTTAATGTGGTAAATAGTGCGTATACACCTTTGTTTGTAAAACCAAAGCAGACTGTACTTCTGTAGAATATCACCAGTATATATTCCATAAGTCAGCAATGGATAAATGTTTCTGAAGTATGCTTTCTTGTAATTTGTTCTGAACATGTTTCAGAAAGTAGCACTGACTCGACAAATTCTTATTGATTTGAGTTATGTGGGATTTCCTATATCAATTAGGATCTACATAACACCTACTCTTAAAACTTAAAGCTGTTTACTGTTTCTATGTTTTCTTCTGCTTGATTTACATTTAGGGTTAGTTATACTTCGACGAAAATTGAGAAACTTTTTAGTGAAAAATCCATTTTATTCTGTAAGCAAGTATATAGATATGAAATTATAAGATGATATTTGTTTATTTAGTTTTTAATCTTTTTCTGACGATCCCATTGGTAATACTTGGTGATACTCATAGTGACATAATATTTCTGTTTTAACTGTCATTGGCTCATTGCATTTTAGGATCCTATTTTTATTGTTGTAGTATGTTGGTGTATTTGACTTAATTGAATGATAACAAGAGTCAGATCATGCGAATAATATAGCTAATATTCACTTAAATCACAGTCAAATATTAAAAAAAATTAAAAATGTAGATATTATATAATAAAGGTGCCGGTCCAGATAGAATTAGCCCATTTTTTATAAAAAATACTGCCATCGCCCTAGCCGCCCCATTATTTATTATTTTTCATAAATGTCTCAGTGCAGGAGCTTTCCCAAAACGTTGGAAGATCTCTCATGTTACACCTTTACATAAATCAGGTTCAAAATCCCAAGTTTCAAATTACAGACCAGTATCAGTCCAATCAATAATACCTAAAGTTTTTGAAAGTCTTATCCATGATGTTGTTTTCCCCCTGGTGCAAAAAACTCTACTACCGGAGCAACATGGGTTCATGAAAAAGAAATCTACTGTAACCAACCTCATGTTATATACTAATTTTCTGTTTAAATCTATGGATAAAAGGGAGCAGGTGGATGTCATATTCACTGATTTTCAAAAGGCATTCGATAAGGTAGATCACTTATACCTACTTCGGAAGCTAGCATTCAATGGAATTCGTGGTAATCTTTTGCGCTGGTTTGCGTCATATCTGACAAATAGGACACAAGTAGTAATTATCAACGGTTTTAGATCAATGGAAGCCAAAGTGACTTCCGGTGTGATTGAAGGTTCAATTTTAGGGCCTTTGCTTTATATTATTTTTATTAATGATATTAAGAAATGTTTTAAAAATTGCAACTTCTTAATGTTTGCTGACGACCTAAAAATCTATAGAATAGTACGAGACCAAAATGATTGTAGATTGATTCAAAGTGACTTAGATAACTTTTATGAATACTGTGAATGTAATAAGCTACGGCTAGCGGTTAATAAATGCATGCAAAGAATTATCAAAGAGTAATCAACTATAATTACAGTATAGGAAGTACTGAAATAAAAAAGGTTCAAACAGTTCGGGATCTCGGTGTAATATTCGATGAAAAGTTGCACTTTAATGAACATGTTGAAAAAATCGTTCGGAAGGCACATCAGATGTTAGCATTCGTGATCAGGTCATCTAAGGTATTTAAAAAACCAGACACATACCTATTACTATATAAAGCTTTAGTAAGACCACATTTAGAATATGCATCAGTGATATGGAACCCGTTATATGCCAAATATTCTAACTGTATTGAGATGGTGCAAAAGAAATTTTTAAGAATTATGCATAAAAGATTGACAGGAAAAAAAATGACATATACAGATTTACTGAAACATTACAAAATCTCATCACTACTAGTACGGCGTAAAATGTCCGATGCGGTAGCGCTATACAATATCTGTCGGTCAGAGTATGACAGCAGTGAACTACTGGAGCTCGTGCAGTTTAGGGTGCCGACACGCCGCGCGCGCGCGACGCGCGCCGAGGCCCTCTTCGCCGTGCCCACGAGCGCCGGCAACGCCGGGGTGCGCGCGCCTATACGTCGCATTTGTCACGCTTACAACAAGTCCCTCGTCTCGATTGATATTTTTAACACATCACGTAACCGGTTTAAAAAACAATTACTCAATGTTATTACTGACTAACTTTCAAATTCCATGACTTTTATCTGTATGCAAAGTTTTACCTTATTCGTACCTGATAAGCAGGCCGTTTCAATCTCTTTTATTTTTTTTTTCTCTGCAACATACCTACCTACTGTTTATTAACATACAGTAAGTAAGTGTAGTTAGGAAATATATAAATACATAGAGAGCAATAAATATAAGAATGTATGTCTTAGTGAGAACTGTTGAGGAGCTAGATACATGTTTAGTATATAATTTTATAATTAAGTTGTTTCTTATGTAAGTTATGTATATCTATCTCTGTTTGTTCTCCAAATAAATAAAATAAAAAATAAAATACTATTAAATTTTATGTTTCTATTGATGATCATAATATTGACAGAAATTTCCTTGTGGCATCACCAATTGTCTATGATTTAAATAATTTTGATACTTTATGTACTAGTTCTAACATTCCGATTGAGTTGAAATTTGGCATAGTACATATGTAATTTTTTTGGAGATCTATTAATGTTATGGGTATTATGGTATTAAGTATAAGATAAATAAGACCTAGCTCGAGCTAGGTCTTATTTACACTACATTTTATATTTGGCCTTGTATTATGTTTTTATCGTTGACTGTACTGTATATAGTGGTAGAAATGATGTGAGCTAACTATGAGTGCACGTCAACGTATATTCACTTATTTCCTAGGTACATTACTTGTGCATAGAAAGTCAGAAATATTTTCTAGTATCAAAACTATAATTCCTCAGATTTTTTAAATTTCCCGACAAAACTTCGAGTAATATTTCATTAGCCAGACTATAACTTAGGATAATTTATAATGTAATTATTTATTACGAAATAAATAAACCTAAATTGCATGAGTTTGTTTTTACTTAGATTCACATTAAGATTCAGGATCAACTATTTTATGCATAGTACAGTTAATATTACACTCCAGATCGGAAACTCTCTTCCTGCGCACCTTTTCCCAGAAAAATATAACTTAGATCTCTTCAAGTCGAGAGTGAATAGGCATCTCCTAGACTAGCACGCTTCATCTTAGGCCTCATCTTTACTTCCTCATCTTACCATCAGGTAAGTTCGAGGTCAAATGTTTGTCAATCGCACACAAAAAAAACCTAGTCATTATAGCGGTGGCGTGGCCAAGACTAAACGGAGTTACTAGCCTCAAACCTAAACGGAATTGCAAAAGATGTCTACTTCAGCGACACCACCAGGGGAGTGGAGGGGGTTAAGCATTACGTAAAAAGCAAGAGTGAGAAGATCCTTACAAGTGTCTAAAATTGCCGCTGATCGGTGAGGATATCCGGGTAGTAAAGCCGTCAAACCTGCCTGTATTAATCTTATGGATGATTGTAGTTTATCATACATGAAGTCCGCTCACGGCTGATTTGATGTGGTCGGTCCATCACATAGATGATCTTCCACGTGGTCTGGTCCCATCTAGCTTGCCCTGGAGGATGAGACGCTCTATGCAGTTATTTTTTTCGCCTTTAACCCTTCGACCGCCAAAGACGGCAAATCACGTCATCGGGAATTCGTGCCACTTACGCCAACGACGCCTATTGACGGCAAAAATTTCAATGGTCAAAAACATGCTAATTCAAACCACTATCTGTGTTTTTCAATCTCTGTTGATTTTGGAGCACTTTTTTTTTTGGGGGGTTTGGCGTCAGTGGCACGGTGAATTGCTTTGCCGCTTGGCGCTCAAAGGGTTAAAAGTGGCCAAAAGTTTTAAAATACGAGACGGATCTAAAGCGGACGGACGCTGCTTTATGCGGAGTTCTTCACGGATTAACATTCTTCTGTATTATATAACACTGTATTTCTAGAAAATAAATCTATTGAATCTTTTATTAATGTGAGTTCATGAAAGAAAAATGAACCCGAAAAGAATTACAAATATGGCAAATGCAACTTCCGCAAAGCACAAATACTGAATCACGAAAAGACACTCAGCGGTAAACATTGCGAATGTATGTGTAGGTACACTGCGGTGACGCGCTTTCTGCGCGGTTCTCGGCAATAGTAGGTGTGACATAACGTAACCAGCACCTCTGTCGTACGCGACTCTTTCTCGCGCGAGATATTTATCTTTCTCTTTCTGTGCAATACTGTGAGAAAGTAACAGATGACACGACGCCGCGCGACAAGAGTCGCAAAGATTAGTTGTGCTAGACGGGCTGGGGAGGTGAGTCCGTGAATGTCCCAGATCGCAGGTGTTTGTGGCCCGAACCGAAGGTGAGGAAATGAAATGAAATTAACTTTATTTTGCATGATATTAGGTACATTAAGTTAAGATTATTAATAAACACGTACATTAGGGTATCACCATAGAGTAACCCTAGTAGCATTTATCGTTGGGGTGTCCTAGCCAACGGTTGGCAATATGATGGGACGTGGTAGTGGACAAAGTCACCAAAGCCCCAACAATGGACCACGCGCGCCGAGTTCTCGTTGATTTTCCCACGAACTTATATGATTGGGCCCACTACCCAAGTAGCATTCCTGTTCCTAAAAAAGGTATTGGAGATATCTTGCACTCAAATTCGTTAATTCAGGCCGTTGTCTTGAAAAAATCTTCTAGGACTTCTAGATATCCCTCAGATTACCTTCAAGACAGTGTAAAGCACAGATTGGCACAGCCTTTAGGAGAATGTGAAGACTAAGTTCATACTACTTGTAAGATAAACTTAAGTGTAACTTAAGAGTGAAGTTTTAAGGATTCTTAAAACTATCTTCAAGATATCTTTAAGGTTGTGTTAACACTAATTAATTAGTTTTCAAGATATGTAGAATACCAAGTTCACACTACTTCTAAAGTAAACTGCAGTCTTGCTTAGGATTAAAGTTTTAAGGGTGCTTATAATTCTCTTCATGATATCTTGAAGGTTTCTTCAAAAATACTTAAGTCGTTTTCAAGATATCTACTATACTCAATTAAAACTTATTTAATAGCGAGTTCCTACTACTTTTCAGGTAACTTAAGTCTTCAGAGTGAAGTTTAAAGAGTTCTTAAAAATATCTGCAATAGTGCGTGCTAATTCTAACCTTATTTAAAATAATAAAAATTAAAACTGAATTGCCTTTATGAGACCTCTTTTTAGAGAAAATAAATGAAATGGCGTGTTTAAGACACAACGTTAGAAAAGTTTACAAATAAAATGGCGAACAGTCATTACAGTGATGATTTAATTTTGCGTTTCTTGCCTGTACATAGAGCGAAAAAGTAATACGCATGTTGGCTGATCGAGTGAAATGGCCATAAATTACTAAAAAACAAGCGGGCCGAATGAAATATCGAGTAGTGTTTTAAATTTTGGAATTTTAACTAGTGAATATATGAAATGCTAAGCAAAATAGTAAAATGATTGACGTCCGCGTAACTTACATAAATAGTGTTGTGAATAAATATATTTAACAACACTAACTGTTTTTACTGCCTCATTTGAGGTGGCAGAGTCAGCTTTTTTCATCTAGTTGTCCTTTCCAATGGTATAAAATGGCGCTAATACCTCTTTTATTTAACGAAATACTACTTAAGATAAAAATGATAAAAAAAGATTATTTAAGAAAAAGTAAAGACAAATTTGTCTACACTTAAGCGCTAATATCCTTAACTTGATCTGAAAAACGAATTGATGCAATACAACTTAAGATTATTTCGTGTATACATATTGTTAACTTTGACTTACTTAATCCATACTTCTTACCTAATACGTTTTATAGCACTAAAACATGGATCTATTATGTAGGTACAACAGCAGAACAAGTGTGCACTCAGCATAATTGTGCACGCAAAATTAAACTTTAAAGTAATGACAAGAAATGTATTTTACAACTGAAGGGACCATTGGTCCGACAGAAACCACATGCACAGAGTCAGTGTGTCCCAGTCTCTTTATTGCCAGTTGCAAAAAAAATAGTCATTAGATTAAAAAAAAAATAGAATTAATACTAAAAACTTCAAACAATATTTTTATTACTAAAAGGTACCGTCGCAAAAAAAAACTAACAAAATTTTTATAAACTATACAATTCGTACATAAAATATTTTTCACTCAGCTCAAACATGGCGATTTTGCTGCGAGATAACAATAAACAAAATGTTATTTGTTTCGAGAGTGAGTAGAAAGTAGCATTTTAATTTTGTCAAATTTTGACTACGATTTGTCATTTCTCAGCCGCAGATTAATTATAAAATTCGAATCATTCGAATTTCGATGTACTGTCTTATTCATATCTATATGAAAAAAGAGTGATAAAAACACATCAACTCGATATCCGATTTTCGAACCCGACCTTGAATAAGAACACGTTCCGATACGATCACGTTCTAATATTGTGGATAAATGGATAAACTGTTGAAACTATAATTCTGTAATTTGTGTACAGTCTTGACAATAAATAAATGTCTTTATCTTTACGTGTTTTACCATTAAAATTTAAAAAATACCCAAAGAAGTTTTAGTTATAACATATTGTTATTAATGAGAATGAGAATATTTATTTCACAAAAGTGGGTATACATAAATGACCTTAACTATGACTATAGATTCTCTACTTTCCGTCTATAAGTCAGACATACAAATTAAATTCAATTGTAGCTGTTTTATTACTAAACCCAATTTATTCCTTAATATCATACATTTTATACATTTACATGAGAAATAAATTATAATATTTGAGTACATTTCATTAAATTATTTTTAATTAACATATTATTATTGAGCTAATTTTATTTATTAATATTATTTCACTTTATTTATGTCACACTATTATTAAGGACCCCTCGACGAGTATAGGCCTCCTCCATTTTTCTCCAGTCTTCTCTAGCTTGCGCTGTTACGATCCTGTCATCTCCTGCGATCTTTTTAATTTTATCCGTCCATCTTTCCATCGGCCTGCCGCGTTTTCGTTTACCAGGGGGGCCAGCCCATGTTGTCACTCTCTTGAGAGAAGAGAGTGACTACAATTATAGCTTATCGAAACATTATTAATTACATATTTTTTTTAGTTAAATGGATTAATCACACATTCTATACACACAAATAGTTAATTTCATTGAATACTAATCATTATTTTTATTTATTTACATGCTATTTCTTATTACTTACATTACATTACTTCACGTGATATTATATTATAAATTAAATTAATGCAAATTATGCTAATCATAATATGATTAGCATAATTATTTGCATGTCAGTGTTCTGAAATAACTATTGTACATATTAATTTAATATTATCCTTACACCAACTGAATAAGTACATTTTAAATTGTTGTATATCGAAAGCCTTTATATCGTTGGGCAGGTAATTATATTTTTTTATGCACATGAATACGGCATTCTTATTAACCAATGCAGAATAATGCAAATTTAACCAATGCCTAGTGTTGTGCCTTGAGGTGGACGCATGACTGGTAAAAGAGCTTAAATTTCGTTTAATGAAGAGACATGTGTACATAAAGAGAGGCCAAGGTTAAAATATTGAGCTCTCTGAATATTGGTCGACATGAGTCTGTTTGCTCGGCACCATAGATTGCACTAATACATTTTTTAGGGTTCCGTAGTCAACTATATTACTTATAGTTTCGCCATGTCCGTCTGTCCGTCCGTCCGTCCGTCCGCGGCTTAGCTCCATGATCATTATTACTAGAAAGCTGAAATTTGGTATGAGGGGTCAATTTCAACAAGACGCATTTTTTGTATCATTTCGGTGTGATTCATTATTTTTGATTAATTTTAAGTTTTTTAAATGTGAAGAGATACTTTAGACTATTATTAAACATATGTAAAAGGGACCCTGAAATCTGAAATAGTTTTCGAGATATTCGAGATCGAATATGAAACACACAACGGAATGATAAATGTACACCAGGATGATAAAATAAGTGCACCGCAATGAAATTTCATACGCCGGAATGAAAGAAAAGTGGCATATTATGAAAGTAATTTTACTTTTTATATTCGTAATATATATTATATTGGCATTACATAATAATTTAAACATATATCTTAGTATGGTATTAAAAACAAAATAAAAAAATATTATTATTTCAACAATATTTATGAAAAGTGAAGCTACTTTTGATGTCATTCCGGTGCTTTCCTCATTTTGGTGGGGTTTAAAGTCATTTTACTACACCGGAAACACTGGAATGAAAATGGTGGAATGAGAATAACGACATATTTTTATTTCTTAAAAAAAAAGTAAGCCCTATATTCTAAAACTAATTAAACTCTTGTAATGGCGAGTGTACTTTACCTGATATAGATAAATTTCTAACCACGCAGTTAAAAAATAAAGAAGCTATAACAAACTCCGGAATGACATTTTTTTTGTCCCCTGTCCACCGCGATGAAATATTCACGTTTATACAAGCCAACGTATTGCCACTATACACAAGCGGCCTCGTCGAGCGCCGCAGCTTGACTAATTCTTTGAAGTGCGCGGGAGACGGGGAGCGTACTTGATCAAATTTGGGAAATAAATCGGTTCGAAACATTGTCGGCGGTAATGAGAAGTTTTCTCGGGACAAAAGTATATGCACTTATTCAAGGGTATACAAAGGAGATATATAACGGGTAATGTGCTTTTTTCGTTACCTATTTATATGATAATAAAATAATGGTAACAGATTTTCTTTGTCATGCATAGTATTTGACTTACCCGGCATTTTACAAACAAAACCGGCTTGGGGACAACCCACCTTGATGAGAAATTTGGTCTAAATATATTTTTTTAAATTATTATATATATTAATATTTAAATTTTAGCTGTTGCCCGAGGTAGACAATGGCGGGCTGTTTCCGAAAAAAAGTGGTACTTTATTATTCAACCTTTCTGCACCTGCGTTTTCAGTCTTGCCATCAAAAAATACTGCTTGGGAAATTGACCCGACGTATGTGTATGTATCACGCCGACAAACGGTAAATTTTTTTTTTCGGGTACCTCTCGAAGACTGTACAGATGAATTACCCAATATTTTGTTTCCCCAGTCGTTTTATTACCATTCGCGTTTTTCCCCAAATTGCTTATTTTCCATTCGTCATTATGGCCGGCATTTAATTTCTTACACGTTTTTTTTTCTAATCGTATTTTTCGCTAAATGCATTTTTTTACCAGTCCGTATTGTTCACATACGTTCACTTCACCTGTACAATAACATATTCCTCATAAGTCGGGTTTCGGGTCATAAAAAAAAAATAACCTAAACCTAACCCAACCAAGTCGGGTTTCGGGTCATAAAAAAAAATAACCTAAACCTAACCCAACCAAGTCGGGTTTCGGGTCATATAAAAAAAATAACCTAAACCTAAATCTAGATCTTTTCTGCTATACGGGAGAGACTCAAGGCCAATACGGAGTAGGATTTCCAATAAAAAATCCATGATGAAATTTGGCATGGAGATTGTTTAAGATCCGAGGAAGGACATAGGATAGTTTTCATCTTGGAAATTATCCCTAAAAAGATTGAAAAGTGAGTAAGTAATTCATGATGACATTGATGACCCTGTAGGAAATGTAATGATTAGACCAAAAGCACAATTGCTCTTACATATGCTTAGGCGCTTTTAATAATCTCTTTTATTAATTAAGGTGATTAGGTGGATATCTAGCGTGTTGTACGAGGTTGCTTCCATACTTCCAAGTTCCACGCGGACGTAGTCGCGAGCAAAAGCTAGTAAATAATAAAGCAATATCGAAAACTACATAGGCATATCGGATAGTTTGCCTCCTAAATATGGAATTCGATGCAGTGAAAATATCTATTATAAAAGTATATGGAACCTCGGAGCCCCCCCACCTCGGAAGCACGGGACGTCGACATGGACGTCTTTTACGAGCAGATAGACCGGGCTCAAAAACTTGCGAACGGAAAAATCATCTTAATGGGAGATTTGAACGCGAAAATAGGCCAAAGAAAACACATAGAAAATACAATTATGGGACCATACTGTTACGGAATTAGAAATTACAGAGGAGACAAATTGATAGAATACGCATTATCCAATAAATTCAAGAAGTAAATATAATATTTAAGAAAAACATCAAAAACCTTTGGACTTGGACCATGCCGGATAAACAACACAAAAATCAGATTGACTATGTACTGAGCAACTGCTCACAGCTCTTCAAAAACATAGAAAATTTGAATAACAGAATATTCCCCAGCGAACATAGGTTAGTGAGAGGCACCGTTCAACTACAAAAAACTAGAAGAAGTCGAGCGACATTCAGCGAACATAGTCGATCTATCGCGCAACAAAAATCAACAAGAATACCTCAGGACATTAAAGGAAAAAATAGAAAAGATGCAGTGGGAAAATAGCGATGACATAGAGACCTTCTATTTTAAGTTAGAGAGCCGTGAAACAAAGTTTTAAGGCTGCCACCTCGAAAAAAAGTAATAAAGAAATACTAACTGACGAAACTAAATAATAACTTAAAAGGCGGACTCTACTACAGTGGAAACCATCAAAAACTAAAGAAGAGAACAATAAGAACTAGCGAATCTATAAAACTACTAACAAATGTTAAAAAAGGACTATGGAAACTACAGAATGGAAGTAAACGAAAAAAACCTTGTCAACACCGAAAGCCAAAAGAAAGCGTATAAACAACTAAATACAGAGAAAACATGGTCACCCCCCTTTAAAGCGCAAAAAGAAACAGGCAAGATACAAACACGAAAAGAGCTAATAAGCATTGCAACAGACTTCTACCGGAATCTTTACCACGATGAACACAACGAAGAAAATGTATAACAAAACCACGAAACACACCTATTTTGACTACAGAGAAATTATAGAAAAAAAATTAAAATTGAAAAAGGATAAAAGCCCGAGCCATGACAATATTCCAAATGAAGCTCTTAAAAATTGGGCAGTAGGTCCAATAATAACTCTATTTATTTCTAAAATAATCATTTGCTAAGTGACTTTTTGTAATATCATACTTTTGTCAAATGTCTAACGAGACATAGGCAAACGTGCCTAATGAATATTTGTTAAAACTTTGTTTGGTCAAATGATCAAAATGTAGTCAAAATGATAAGGTGTGTTGGTTCACTAATGTTTGACCAAAAAACGTTTGGCAAATGATCATTTGACCAAACAACGTTTCAACAAATATTCATTAGGCAAACGAGACATTTGACAAAAGTACTACAAAAAGTCACTTAGCAAATGATTATTTTACAAACACTACACTTGACAAATGTGTTAAATAACAAAATATTATTTAACAAAATGTTATTTCATAAAAAGTACTTCTTTTTCCAACATAATGATTTAGTCTGTAATCTGTAGTTGGGTAATTTATTCCGCTACTATCTTAGAATCTATCCACTATGCTTTACAATCTGTATGTACTAAAAGAGCAAATCGTACATTTTCCTCAAGTTTGCTCTACGAGTTTTACGGATAGAGCAAATTGATTTTTTTTGTTCTGGCGCTGTTGTGGTCGCAGTTCTAACATAACATAACCCATTAACGAATCTATCCACTATGCTCTACGATCTAAAATAGTAAAAATAGTAGAGCAAATTGGAGAAAAAAAGTTAGATTTGCTCTAAAAATACAAAAAAAAACAAACGAAACACTTGTCAAATAATACATAGTACCAGACGTTTTTAGACCCAGAGTAGTTTTGTCTAATAACTCAGTTGCTAAATGATCATTTTGTCAAATGATTGTTTGTAAAAAAAATAATTGTAAAATGACTTGTTATAAAATTATCAATTGGTGAAACGTTTTTTTGTAAAACGTTGTTTGTAATGTGGTATTTTATAAAATGACTTTTGGTCAAACGATAGGACACCCTCAAATAATTTTACTGTACAAAAAGGGAGATCCTTCCGATATAAACAACTATTGACCTATCAGTCTGCTGCCAACCTTATACAAACTGTTCTCTATGCGAATAAAGTTAAATCAAAAGTAAAATACAATACAGAAATTACAAAGTATATAAACACATTATAAAAAAAACCTAACCTAGGGTGCCGCCGACGACGGGGCCCAGGCTACCGGTGGCTAGGGCTGCAGAGTGAGGAACCTCCTGACGATGCGTGCGGTGTCCAAGAGTACCGCCTTCTGTATCTGGCCCTTGATCAAGCCATCTAGCGAGAGTCTTTTAAGATATTTGTCGAGACTCATCGCTACAAGACCGTTCGCCGAAACGACTATCGGGACGATGCCATCGTCGAGTCAACATCCCACACGGCGGTTACCTCGTGAGCCAAGTCAAGGTACTTGCTGAGTTTGTCCTTCTCGGCCTTCACGAGGTTCTCGTCATGCGGGATGGTGATGTCGACGAGCACTGCCTGGGGCTTGGATCGATCTACCAACACGATATCAGGCTTATTGGCTACAATAGTCCTGTCCGTGGTGATAGATCGATATTATTATTATTATATTACTATTCATCTCAAAACGCTCTTACATTTGGGACCACAGATAATAGGTCTCTGAGAAAAATAATTGTCCTATATAAAAAAGGTAAAGGTTTTTTTTTAAGAACTGCGGGTCATCAACATTGTTTTGACTAACTTTGCTAAACTGTACATCAATTTGCAGTTTTTCTTTTGAATTTGGCTCTTACGCCGTTCACAATAAGGATCACAGAGCAAAGTCAGCCTATTCGGGGTTTTCGTGATTAAGTTTTAGTGATATGGTCTTTTCGTGATAAAGTCTATTCATGATATGGTCTTTTCGTTATGTCTTTTCGTGATAAAGTTTTCGTGATAGTCTTTAGTATACGCGACTTATAAGACAAGTAAGTAACGCGACTAATAAGTCATAAAAAAACAGACAATAAAAAAAATTCGACGTACTAAAATGTAGTAAAGCTCCTTGTCTCTTTGTTGCCAAATATTTGGTTACCAGCAGTGTCTCTCGCATCTCATAAAATTTGCGTTACTTTTTTTTTGGTGATGTGAAAGAACTTTTAGCAAATAAATGCTTAATTGTTTAAGTTTTTAGTACTTATTAGTTTTGTATTTCTTAACTTAAACTACTAATCACTACTATTTTTTTGTGACTGGCAATAATAGAAATGGACACACATACTCCACTCGTGCGTTTTCTGTCGGATCGTTGCCCGTTCAGTTGTAAAAAACGTTTTGTTTTTTTTATTGAGGTTTAATCTTGTGTGCACACTCCTGTTGTCTCTCATAATTAATAGCTCCATGACTAAAGTTTATCCGTCAAACGATTCAGTTTGTTGTGACTAAAGTAATACTGAATAGATTCTAATGACTTCAAAAGAGTTTTATGTGTTATTTAAATTAAACTCGTGTTAATAAAATTTGATTTGTATGTACGTTTTATAGGTACCTACACTTCAGACAAAATCTTCTTGGAAATAATTTACTTGGATTCATTAAAACGAAACTTTCTGAAGAAACACTATTTAAAAACTGTTTTTATTTTCAGTTATCTATAGTTGATTTATAAAACCCTATCTTAGTTATTTCAAGCAAACTTAAGACATGCATAAGTTGTACTTCGTATGATTTTGTTAATTAAAGTGAGTTTTGAGTGCGATTCAAATAAACAAATTTTAGTGAAACAAGACTTTGTACGAATATGCTGTAGGCATACCTAAGACAAAGTCATCTAGGGAATACTTTACTTGGATTTGGAAATTCAAATGCTGATCTAGAAAGTTTTTGGTAAAACTGTTTTGATTTTAATTTAAAGTTGATTTTGATCATACAAAACCTTTAACCTAGTTAAAGCAAACTTAAGATAAAATACAGATATGTAAGAAGAGTACTGAACATGGTTTATGTAAGTCAAAGAGTTTTAAGTTCGATTTCAAATAAACTAATTTTAGTAAAACAGGATCGTACTGTACGTATGTGTGGTATTACTTTAGATTACATTATCTCGGGAACCCTTGCTTGGATTTGTGAATACGAAACTTATTATAGAAGTGGTTTTTAACAACTAATTTGATTTTAAGTTAAAGCTGATTTTACTTCATTCTTATCCCTACTTAAAGCAAACTCAAGACACATTTCAGATACTAAAGATATATGCTCAAGTTGTACTGAACATGTATAGGTTAATTAAAATGAGTTTTAAATGGGACTTGAAATAAAGTAATTTAAGTAAAAAAAATGCCCGTTTACGTGATACTTTACTTCGAATTGTGAATACGAAACTTACTATGGAAGCGGTTTTTAAAAACTATTTTGATTTTAAGTAAAAGTTGATTTGCTTAATCCTTATAGTAATTAAAGCAAACTTAAGACACATTACAGATACTTAAGATATGCTCAAGTTGTACTGGACATGTATAAGGTAATCGAAATGAGTTATAAGTGTGATTTCAAATAAACAAATTTTAGTAACATTTGATTTTTTACCTTTATGGGTAGAAACATTTTAGGCAAAATTATCTTGGGAATACTTTGGTTTGATTTGTGAATACGAAACTTACTATAGAAGCGGTTTTTAAAAACGATTTTGATTTTAAGTTAAAATTGATTTTACTTAATCCTTATCCCAATTAAAGCAAATTTAAGACATATTACAGATAGTTAAGATATGCTTAAGTTGTACTGAACATGTATAAGTTAATTCAAATGTGTTTTAAGTACTATTTCAAATAAGCACATTTTAGTAAAATAAGATTTTTACGTACTAGGGGTAGACATATTTTTAGGTAAAGTCGTCTTGGGAATACTGTAATAGGTTTTGGGAATACGAATGTTACTGTAAAAGCGATTTTTTAAAACTTATTTGATTTTAAGTTATTACTGATTTTACAAAATCCTTCTTATCTTATGAACATAAAACTTCGGATTAATTACAGATACTCATCTCAAGTAAGTCAAACTTAAGAAACTTTACAGGTACTAAAGATTTAGAGTTTAGTCGCAATTGCTACTTGGGTAGCTCTGCGATCTATCTACCAACGAGGATATTTTCTCGTGGGTGTATAGTTGGGTTAACCGAAATCAATTTACAAAATTTTATTACACGTGTACTCACGTATTACTGAAGAAATATTAATTAACATGCAAATCTATGCTTTTAATATATACTTCCACTTGGTGTCAGCTGATAAAAAAAAATTATGATCTGGTTAAATACGCAATGGACCAACGATGTAACACCAACTTAATTATTTTCCGTAAACACATGGCAGTGGGCCAACGACCTCATCAGTTGGCATAGTCACCAATGATTGTGTTGTATTTACCGCAAACTTATGACGTTAGGCCTACCAGCTCTACGGTTGGTTTATCAACGCAGAATTCGTTCCGTTGTTACATCATTGGCCTTAACAAATTTAAAATACAAACAAGTTAATAGTATTTTTAGGGTTCCGTACCTTAATCGGAACAAACGGAACCCTTATCACTTTGTTGTCCGTCCGTCCGTCTGTCTGTCAAGACCCTTTATCTCGAGAACGCGTGGAGGCATCGAGTTGAAATGAACACCATATAGGTACTCAGATCTACGGTCCCTTGAAGCTGTGAAAAAAACTTCAAACTTCTACGTTAACGTGAAAAAAACATACGGCCGTTTATATCGCAAAAACGTACATTTCGATTCGAAACTTACAAGGGAATCAAATGATAGGGTACTTCCCGATGACCTAACTAGAACTATGAAATTTGGCAAGTAATCGTCACTTACTACAAATACTTATAAAAATCTGAAACCATACATTTGTAATAAAATCATAAAAAATATAGTCCTTTTCAAACATCATCATATTTGGAGAACTCGTTCGCGATAAGTTATATTTTACTATTGTCAAATAAAATACTAAGTACCTAATAAATATTATATATGATATTTTGGAATACCTCAATTACGTGACAACTAACGTAACATTACATTTAACACACTACGCTATAAACACTGGGCTCCATGTGTGTTCAACTTCGTTCGCGGAGGACAAAAAGTAATACCCCTTCTTTTTTTCTTCGGCTTAGTCGGGTAAATGGTATTTTATAATCAACCTATACTAAAAATAGTTGAAATCTGTTTAGCCGATTTGGCGCGATGAATGACACGAACAAACATACATGCAAGCACAAAAAAAAAAATATATATACATATATTTTTCGATTCGGTGACCTCCACTCCAACGTCTTCAACTAATCCGGTTCTAACATTATTTTGAAAATATCTTCTTAATTTTTTAATACTTTATGACAGTAGTTAAGTACCTACATAGTTTATATTTTCATTTTTCAAGTAATTGACCTACCTATATTTTCTATTTGAATTGACATCAAAAACTCGGCAGCACTCGCAGGACTAGACAATTTTATTAAAATGCATCTTAGTGAGAGTTTTACCTAACATATCTTCGTAGGTAAATACTAGAAGGAAAGCCCTACTTTAATTTCAATATTTTAGAATAACCTACGGCTACATTATTCCCGAACGGGTTATATATAATAAAAATAAATAATGTTTAATACGCGGCGTTCGCCATCCCCCCCCCCCGCGGCACAGCACGCGCGCCGGCCGCGGCGCCGCGCCGCGCCAGTCCAGTGACCAGTCGGGACATGATCGCCCTTACGTGCGCAACTATTTCTTTAGCTCGTGGCTCTCGCTAACATATTTTGTGGATTACCTAAAGATAGTTGTGTGTACTTTTTGTTTTACGTAATATAGACGTTTGTCGTGACACTCGTGACTAACTTTGTTTTCATGAACACACTGAGACTAGCCAGCCCTCAAAGTGACGCCTAACTCAGTGGCCGTGTGTTAAACCAGTGGTGAAGCCAGTTAATTTTGAAAACAGGAAATCATGCCGCCGATGACTAGCGGGACGAACGAGGAAACAACTATTCTAACAACGACGGGTGACGACGCCAGCCCGGTCCAGCACCCACGCGCGCGATCACGCCCGCCAGGGGGGCGCCGCTCACGGCGCCGCACTCAGCGAAGCTCATTGGCGCTGCCGCTACCTGAACTGAACACCGAGAGACTAACCACGGTGGAGTCGTTCGCACGAACGCAGGCAGAGACCAACCGCACCTTGATGGAAACCCTACGATCCAATCACTTCATTATAGCAACCAATGGAACTGGGCCGCATAGACACCGGCGACATCGCCCGCGGTGAACTCATCAGCTCAGCGGTGTGCGGCACGAAAGTAATTTCGCAAGGTGCACTGCCAGATTCGACAGGCATTGCGTCCGACGAGCACGCGTTACGTGGCCTTTCTATGTGCGGCGACGCGGCGGTGTGGTGGCGCGTCGTGCGAGCTGAGCTGACGTCGCGACGTGGCCCGACGCCCTATTGCGGCTGCGAGAAATAGCACCGTCCGAACAATGTGAAAGTGAACGTGTTGATGTGTTCATGCTCATAGCAAAGGTATGGTCGTTAATCGTAAAATTACTGTATGTTGTGTCGATACATGCAATTTGACATTATTTAGTGCATCGCCGTGTTCGTAAACGTTTATCTCGCGATATTTGTATTGATGTGGATACGTTGTTAACTTGTTAGAGAAAGCGAGAATCGTAGATGATTCGATAAAAAAAGGAAGCGCTACTATGAGCTAACATACTAGGTACTACCGCCTTCGCGTTATAATATAATAATATAACATATTATGTTCATTTTGTAAAGCATTTGGAATTTTGTAAAGCGAGCATTCTGCGCTAGCATTCAATCGGTTCTCCGGTGCGCGGTTCTCGCTATCTTCTTTCAAGTTGTTATTGTGATTTGATTACCCAAAAATCGTTATTGTGTGTACTATTACTTTGTTTCTTTCACGTAAAATAGACGTTTATCGTGACAAACTTTGTTTTCTTTAAAACCCCGAGACCGGCACGGCGCAGTCACTGTGAAATGGCGCGGCGTCGTGGATTTTTAAGGTGGTTTTATAAACACTGACTTACCGTAAAAATCTACGACGCCACGCCGTTCACGGTGACGGCGCCGTGCCGTGATGATGTGGCCAGGTCCTTATAAATAGTCGGAAGGACCTCCGTAAGGAAACAAGCAATTGGCCTTACGTGGATAAACTAGTGAGGGGGCCTACCTAGGAATGCAATCATAGGGCCATCTTGTTTTAAAGCTGAGAATCCAACGTAAAACCAATGGTTGGACCTCTGTAGACACACATGGTTGGCCCAGTATAAAAAAACATATAAGGCTCCTACCGTTGGTTCTACTATTTTTAGGAGTGACAAGCCACACCGTTGTCCAACTAAAAGTGGACGTAGGCCGAACAATCACCCAACTCCAAATGCTACTAGGGAAGGAATTGATCTATGGTATCACTAAAATTCACCGAATCACGGCATGTAAACAATAATCTTAGGTCTATTTACTTATAATCTAGGTATACACTTGTCGGTGAGCTCCTTTTAAGAGTATTTTTAAACATTACAAATGATAAGCGACAAGTTAGTTGAAGGAACTTACAGTTTATTACGATATTGTGATCGTGTGAAAATGTAAATACACGGAAGAGAAAGTATTCCATGAAGTTTAAAGTAAGGCCTGCATGATTCAACAGTTTTGAGTTTTAATATATAGCTCGTATACACTTCTTCTGCATTGTAAATACACTGTCAATATCGGGAGATCTGCCCCACATAGTTATTCCGTACTGAAGTATTGAGTGTATAATATCCATTGTAAGAAATTAGAGCTGCTTTAGAATCGTCTAGACTTCTTCTTAGTGCAAAGACAACACGATTGATTGACTCTAGAACAGAGGTACATAAATATGCTAATATCATTTAATGCAATGTTCTCTTTCTCTGACTGTCTTTGGTGTAGTTAATGTTTAATTATTTAAATATATAAATGAGACATGACATGATGCTTACGAATCGCCGTCTTTTATTTTGTAACCCACAGATACCTCACCATACAGATATCTCCATTAGTATCCGACATACAAATTACATAAGTACAGAAACACGTAACAGTAAATATGTGTACACTTTATTTATAAATTTTATAATTACTTAACATTGCACTCACGGCTTTGAATGCATGTTTTTGGATTTGGAATTTTTAAAATATCTTTTAATGAAATTTAAACAATCAACCACGATTGATATTGATTGTTAACAAACAAACATAAAATCATATTTAAATATAAAACCTGCCAAGTGCGAATCAGAATCGCGCGCCGAGGGTTCCGTACAAACCTTAACTGGACGCGTTAAGTTAAGTTTGCACCTGGCATGTATGGCGCCGCATGCAAATGAGGTGCAAAGTTAACGCAACTGATCACGTTTATTGTATGGGAGCCCCACATAAATATTTATGGAGAGAGGTCATGGTTTCAGGAAAAATCGTGGTGCTGGATCGTCATTTGTTTTGTATTGGCCCGCGGCGCCATGTCAGTCTGGCGCCATCTGTTTTCATAATTTAATTTCCTTTATCCTCTCATCACGCCGAAACGGCTGGACAAATGTTAACCAATATTGGTACAGGAATAGCTGGACATCCAAAGATGGTTATAGGATACTTTTTATCCGTCAACGGTAAAGAAAAATGTACGCGGACGAAGTTGCGGGAACTGTCACACCACAAAGTGAGTCAGCTTGTATGGTTTGACATCTCATTTGGTTGGAAGAGTTAGCGTGGTTTGACTAATAAAGTGCCTTAGTGGTTCCGTCTATTCGACATTTTTTGCCGACTACTCCGCTGAGTAAAAACGTTGCTGAATAGTCGACTTTCCCGACTAATCAGCCCAACTGTAATTTTTTTGTAGGTGATTCGATTATCCCTTGGGCCCCAAGGATAGAATCTGCCTAAAACCCGCTCCAGCCTTCTGAACCGATCCGATTTATCGAAAGAAATGTCCTAAAAATTTTACTACACATTATTCGATTGCTTTGATAAATGGGATCGAATCGGAAGGTCTGGAACGGGTTTTAGGCAAGCTAGCCGTGGCATGTTGACGAGACTGTACAGCCGGCATCAAAGAAAGAGATACTAAGCTTGATACGCGGGACCCTACTAGTGCCCGCACCCCACTTGTGGCGCCATCTGTGTCCAATGAAGGGAGTTATTCTCCCAGCCGCCCGCGCCGATTGGCGCGCCGGCCAGTGTGCGATTTCCAATGGCGGAGAATGCTTGTTAAGAGTTTAGTCTGTTTCGTGTCTGTAATAGTTTAAGAGTAAACTACTGTGTAAGCTACTAAGACAGTTGTATCCATTGTTTGTAATAGTGCTCAGTGTGGTGTGTTACAATAAAACTAGAAAGTACAGCAATGCGTGATCATTTTACACACATAGACTCACACCCGTTTCATGGCGCCCTTTCCGTGTGTCTTAGTGTAAACCACGTGTTGTAAAAAACATAAAAGTGTGAACTGTGCTTGACTGTTTTATAAACTTTTCTACTTTTTCGAGTGCCTTACGTACATAAACAATGATGACTCGCTCTAACCAGTCTAACCGTACTCCGCGTACGCCAGACAATCGTCGCGCGTCGACATCAAAGGAAAACGCCACCGCCGCCGACCATCCTCGAGATGACGATGGTGAACATTCGGGCAATGTGACGACCTGTCCATGTTGCTGCAAACCATCCAGCAATCCAACGCCGACATGTTCCAACGGCTACTGCGGGAAGTGCGTTCTTCCACCCCGGCTTCAGGCGAGCCGGTCAGCGTGACCGTCGCCGCCCCCGCCCCTGTCGTGAGCGGCAACTTTTCAAGATGCCATGCCACTTACAGCGGCCGCGCCGAGGAGAGTCTCGACGGGTTCATCGACGCAGTGGAGGCCTATAAGGATTGTTGCGGAGTTACCGACGAGAACGCCATAATGAAATAATGAAATAATGAACTTTATTCTGCAAGTAGGCCACAAGGGCACTTTTACATGTCTGAGTCTACCGGCATTTCACAAGAGGAGACCACTGTTGAGAAGAAACGCCGAAAGAAACTCAACAGTCAGTCATTTTTTCAGAAAGCAAAAGTACTTAACTATTACAATGATATGAACTTAACTATACGTAGTTCTACAAGAAAACATATTAAAAGTGTATTTTAAGACATAAGTGAGGAAAAGTGTAAGAATAAAATAGAAACTACAAGAAAGCCTGACGGTTTATCACAATTTATGTACGTTTGATATGCTTTCTTATTAGAACTGTGTCCCTTAAACTAGTTAGGTACAATCTAAGAAGGAGTCAGCTACGCGGTTTCTGGTTCAGGCCATGCATTTTTGTCTGTCAGATAGTCCTCTACTGTATAATATGCTTTTGACATTAGAGATTTTTTTAAATAATTTTTGAGAGATGGAAAGGCTAATTTTAAAACATGATCAGGTAACTTGTTATAAAAATGAATACATTGGCCTAAAAATGATTTACTTACTTTACGAACACGAAACTTTCTAATAGCAATTTTATTTTTATTTCTAGTGTTAAAACTGTGGACATCGGAATTTTTTGTAAATGAATGTAGGTTTCTAATAACATACATAATATTCTCATAAATATATTGGGACGCTACAGTTAAGATGTTTATATCTTTGAAAATGTCTCTTAAGGAGTCACGAGAATTTAGGTTATATATAGAACGAATGGCTCTTTTTTGTAGCACAAATATAGTCTGAATGTCAGCTGCTTTGCCCCCATAAGAGGGTTCTCCATACTGCTGACGCATTCCGCCGCGACCTGGTGGCAAGGAGTTAAAGGTTCTACGACGTCCTGGGCAGAGGCCGTAGACCGACTACGCAGGGCTTTCGGAGATCGTCGGCCGCCTCATCGCCTCTACCGAGAACTGTTTAATAGTGAACAACAGGCCACGGAGAATACCGACAAGTTCGTGGCTCGAGCTCGCGCAATACTCGCGCGACTTCCTACCGAGGACCTCACGGACAAAGCGCAGTTGGATATGGTGTACGGCTTAATACACCATCGCATCCGCGAGCGCCTTCGTCGTGAGGAGTTCCAGTCTTTCGACGAGCTCCTAAGTAAGGCGCATTCGATAGAGGACGCCCTCAAAGTTGAAGTAACTCGCACGAGCGCGGGGAAGCCGCCGCCGGCCGCGGGCCCCGCGCGCCGCTCGACATCAAACACGCCGCCGGCCGCGCACGCGCCGCGCGCTCCGTCTCCGTGTTCAATCTCGCCGCCGCCGCAGCCGCTTACCTCGGTTGGCGCGAAAGAAAACGTCGATTCCAACAAGAAACGTCTATTCTGTGTTTAAGGTAGAAAACCTAATCACGATAAAGACAATTGTGCTAAACTTAAAAACCTAACTGATAATAGTAACAGTAGTTCTATTGACAATAACTATAGTAGTAGTAATAGTTTTATTCACTGTTACGGATGTGGAGAACAAGGCGTGATAAGGTCAGACTGTTCGAAGTGTAATTCTCAGTTTTCGGCAATACTGATCGAACCAATTTGTACGTTGGGTTCAATGACCTTGACCTCCGCACTGGTGTCAGATGTTTTTGAATGCACCGATTTGTATAATCGTCACTTAGATTGTTATGAGCATGAGGCTAAGGCCAATAATAGGCGTAATCAGATTTCGTCTAACTCGAATTCAGTCGAATTGTTAAATAATGAACGTCATTTGAAAAACAATCGTAAATCTGATTATGACCTATCGATGTTTAAATCTGTGATTCCCGAATTTTTCGACACTTATGAATGTCGTAATACAAAACGTAATAACGTGTTTTTACCTAGCCAGTTTACGAATGTTTTACCGACAGATTTCTTTGTAAAATGCGCGACGCCGGTAGTGTCGCTACCTAACCATGATGGTTGCGTCAAGCAGGCAGGTCCACGATGTAATGATATGTGTGTTAAGCCGGTAGGTCCACAATGCATTGATGTGTGTGTTAAGTCGGTAGGTCCACAATGTAATGATATGTGCGTTAAGCCGGCAGGTCCACAATATAATGATATGTGCGTTAACCCGGTAGGTCCACAATGTATTGATGTGTGCATGGCCTCGGTAGTACCACCAAATGAAGGTAATAATTTAGTTTCGGAAGAGAGTACATTGTCTACGTGTGACACATTAGCAAACATTTCGGTTGACGATGCTGAATTAAGGGGGAGTGAATTAAACAGTAGCGTGTTTATGTCAACTTCTAGTTCGGATACAGTCTTGCCTCCATATGATTGCGCGTCCGCAGACTTGGACTCATCCTCTAGATCCATTGTACAACAACAGCGACCTATATTAGGTATATCCTTTTTAGGTATAAAAGATAGGGCTTTGATAGATACTGCTGCAAAACGTTCCGTAGTAGGTTGCACGTTGTACGAAGTATTAAAACAACAAAATCAAATATTTTTAGAATCCTTTTTGTCAATTAGGCTCGCAGATGGATCTGTACAGAACAAGGAAGTGCTCACAACAACGTTGGATGTCGTTGTTAAGCATAAGACCGTGTCACTGGAATTTGTAGTGTTGCCTGACGCGTGCGGCAATGACACTTTACTAGGCATTGATTTTCTAGTGAAAGCTGCCATTTCCATGGACTTCGCAACTTCTTTTTGGCATTTCTCCGAGGAAAACAAACTGTTTCCCATTGAGTTCGAGTCGCCGAGCAGACACGTAACGTGTTCGTCTGCCGACATGCTCCGCGACGGTGAAGGTATCATGCTGCATTCTTCTGTACGTATTAAACAAGCAGGTCTTCTCCTTTCTAACGGGGATATTTTGGAGATAGGGGGAGCTCCGACCACATTTGAGGTGTCACACTTAGATAATGCTGTCATTGTAGGTAAATTTCACGCGGCATTTCTTACCCCTTTTGTTACTAGACAGGGAGAAGATGCTGTACCCATTCAGCCTCGTCGTCCCCGTGGACGTCCACCTGATCTGAGTACTGCCAAAGCCAAGCCACATACGGGACGTTTATGTAGCTTGGAGGGGGAGGATGATACGCGGGACCCTACTAGTGCCCGCACCCCACTTGTGGCGCCATCTGTGTCCAATGAAGGGAGTTATTCTCCCAGCCGCCCGCGCCGATTGGCGCGCCGGCCAGTGTGCGATTTCCAATGGCGGAGAATGCTTGTTAAGAGTTTAGTCTGTTTCGTGTCTGTAATAGTTTAAGAGTAAACTACTGTGTAAGCTACTAAGACAGTTGTATCCATTGTTTGTAATAGTGCTCAGTGTGGTGTGTTACAATAAAACTAGAAAGTACAGCAATGCGTGATCATTTTACACACATAGACTCACACCCGTTTCACACGGCGCCACAAATTATTGTCGAGATAAGAATGCCATCCTTGTCTAATTTACTTATTAAATAAAGGATGACCTACTCGTTTCGCCCTGTCTGGGCAAGAGTGACAGGACTGGCATTAGTTGTTTGTGACTGTGGTTTAGGTTCAAGGAGCTTATATTGTAAGACAACAGGAGTGCGAACTCAGAATAAGTGTGCACACAAAATTAAATCTTAGTGTAAATACATAAGGTATATTTTACCGGTGAAGGGGTCACGGTCAAACAGAGACAGCTCGCATATAGGTAGTGTGTCCCTTTCTAATATTGCCAGTCACAAAAAATAGTAATGATTAGTAGTTTTCAAATAAAATGGTAGTTATTAGTAGTTTACATTTTTCTTTAAATTAACATTATTCACTTCAAATAATTAAATATTTTATTTGCTAAACGTTCTTACGCGTCACCAAAGAAACTAACGGAAAATTTTATGAACGCTATACAATCCGATAGTATATAAATAAAATAATTTTATGTTAGTGCCATGTCAGGATAAAACCTTTATATTTAAATCCTTATTAATATATATGAAAACTGTCAGCATTTTTAACAGTGCTTAGTGGTATCTTTCCTGATTATTTAAAAAAATACATACTTATAATTGCATCATGGTAACTGGAATTAAAGGTTGCAAAAGGAAATCTTTTAGTGCCTGTAGTATATTTTTTCAGGTAATATATGGTATCGTATATTAATATGAAAGCATGTGAAACTTTGATAAAGTACTAATAGAGTGACAATGAATTTACAAAATTACCGGATAATTCCGATCTATGTTTTACTTCGAGACATATTATTCGTACTAAAAACAATCTGAGCATTGCACTATTGCAGTAATGTCGTTTTTACTTTACTACGATAATCCTTCGCTATCTAAGGTTGGTTAATAGGCGTCAAAATTCTAAAATGGTCGTAGCGAGCTAAATTTGGTATGTAGGGGGTTTTAGGGCCCCCTGATTCCAAAACACTTTTTTTTTCTAGCAAAAAAAAATGTATGGCGAATTTTTTAAGAGTTCCATATCTCGTAAACGGTTGGCTCAGGTGGGAGGTGCTCGACCAAATGTCATAGGGGGCCTCCACCCGAGTACAGTCGTGAAAAAAAAAACGAAATGGTGACTTTTTTTTCTTAATTTCAAGTTGGTGCTAGGGAGCTGAAACTCAGTATCGGGGGGCATTTTTGGGACTCACAAATATGAATCTGAAATCGGTGTCCGGAAATTCGGTCAAATTCAGAAAATATCGGAAAAACAAGATTTGTATGGAGAAAATTTCAAATTGGTCCGAGGGGGCTGAAATTCGGTATCAGGCTGTTTTTGGGGCCCCCAAGTCGGAATCCGAAATTGAATTTAAAAAAATCGGTCAAATTCAGAAAATATCGGACAACAAACTTTAGTATTTTAGTTTGACCGAGGGCCGCAGGCCCAAGGGCGAACGTCCCCCCACGAGGCCGCAGGCCGAGCTCCGTGTAGCACCAAAGGTGCGGAGCGTCCCAGAGATGGCGTAGCGCGCGAGCCCAAGGGCCCGCAGGGCGAGCCCACCTAGAACATTGCTACCCGCCTGAGTAATCGTAGCACCGAAGTTAGGAGATAACGCAAACGAGATGTATGCCTTTAAGACCTCCCAGATCACCCCGCCATAAGTATTTTATATGAATCACTAAAAACAAAAAAATATACTTTTATAATATAAAAATATAATAAATGAGTGGTTTGGCATCGTCTTCAAAACGTGATTCAAACGTAATCTGTACTTAAATGGGTTATTTTTAGCTTTTTAGTTTTTTTTGAAGTCGGTTTTTTTTAGTTATTTTTTTTTTTTTGCTTTTTATTTCGCCATATACTTAGTAACCGTTAGTACAGTAATAAAAAGTAATGCGTAGTCTTGCATTGGTAAAACAGAGTTATATATATAATAACATAGTTATATAGTTTTACCTCCCTAATTAATTTATGGTACCCTACAAATAACCACTTTTTTTATATCCTTATAAATGTGTTCATGTCCACGTAAAGCCTGACCAAAAATATATGAGCATGCGCCATATTGCGGAATTTCACTGGAACTAATTTCTTACACTGGCAAGGATTTTATGATGGTTTGTGAACAATGTCAATGTCATTCGTGGTGCTTTCTTTAAAAGACAAATATTTAAAATTATGCAAAGAAAATGCCGATAACCATTTACAGTGGTGAACGTAAGATTATAAATAAAGTGTACCCGTATTTACTACACGAAAAACAGTCTGAAAAAGAGTGAATTCCATTAAATGATATTTCGAGGTTAACATAGTGGAACTGACAGGTATTTAAACTAATTTAATTATAGTGCGTTGTGATTGGTTGCAAAATTGTTGCCATATAAATGTTATAAATAGCGCCCTCTTGACAATCCTCATATATTTCTGGTCAGGCTTTACATCAGAATATGTTTTTTGTTTGTTTTGTTTTTAAGTATGACTTAACGAAGTTTGTCATTTATCAAATCAAATTAACAATTACGGGATTGCTGCGTTCTGTTAAAATAACGGGAGTGTGTTATTGCTGGCATAGTAGCTAACATTCACTATATTTTATTTATGAGTTTCCATAGGTAGGTATCCATACTTAATATTATAAATGCGAAAGTGTGTCTGTCTGTCTGTTACCTCTTCACGCTTATACCGCTGAATCGATTTTGATGAAATTTGGCATGGAGATAGTTTAAGAGGAAGGACATAGGATAGTTTTCATCCTGGAAATTATCCCTAAAAAGATTGAAAAGTGAGTAAGTAATTCATGATGACATTGATGACCCTTTTGAAAATGTAATTATTAGACCAAAAGCACAATTGCTCTTATATTTGCTTAGGCGCTTTTAATAAACCTTTTTATTAATTAAGGTAATTAGGTGGCTATGGATATCTATCGTGTTGTGTTGTACGAGGTTGCTTCCATACTTCCAAGTTCCACGCGGACGTAGTCGCGGGCAAAAGCTAGTATAAAATAAATTCTAGCTACAGTGCCAGCCAATATACATTTTTACACTTGTAATAAAATGGAGTAAGGAATGAGTCCCTCTTTATTGCTAAATATTTGGTTACCCCAGCAGAGTGGGACAAACTGCCCCCTTGGCGGCTTTCTCACTTGGCTCGTTCGAACGAAGCAATGAGCAGTCCAGGTATACGCTAGTATATGCTAGGTCCATGGTTCAGTTACCTACTTGTTGATTCTAATGTGTATGTAATCTTATTTAAGCTGATGGCCTAGTTGCCAATGCTTGCAACAAATAAAAAAAAAATAGCTACTTGTCATTGTCACTGTCAAACGCCGCCAAAAAAATAAATCGCTTCGAAAGAGAATATAATTATAATCCTTTACTCTTTGATGTAATCACTAAACGGTATATTTTATACGTATATGACGTCGCCGAGAGACGCGCGTGTATGTTTCTCATTCTGGCGTCTTGTTTTTAATTTTAACTAATTGCTACAATGATTGACGCCGCGGCTAACGATGCACTGGACGCGCTGGCGGCTTGTCCCTGCTGCCTCCTGGGCCCGCAGCAGCGCTGTCTGAAGACGCCGTACACCCATCTAAACAACACCGAAATATATTCAGATATGCTGAAAGAATGCTTCAATATACAGGTAAATAAATATTTCTCTTACTTGGCAATACGATTTTAATCAAGAGTTGAATTCCTACAAAATTCTTTAAGATTTACGCTGAAATTTTTGTATATAACTGGGTTGGGGTATAGCAAAAGGGGCCCTATTTTTAGGACTTTTTTTTTTGTTTGTTTGGGCTTTAATTAGATTGAATCTTGTATATTACGCCAAAATAAGCATATTTTATTCTTTAAACTTTTTCTCTCAGATCGATATTTACCGAAATATTGGGGTTCAAAGGGGCGCGGGACTTAGAAAATTTTTGATTGTGGTATGTCATTATAACACTTATTTTTTATGATGCTATCGTATAGATGACGCTAAAATAAGCATGTTTTGTATGGGCAACTTTTCTCTAAACTTAATAATTACCGAGATATTGAGGTTTTAAGGTAAAACTGCTTGCTGAAAATGGGCCTTGCCAAATACTGACTTGCACACTAATTATCCTCGCACTGCACACTAAGATCCGACTCGGCCGGGTTAGGTTAGGTTAGTTTTTTTTTTTATATCCCGTAAAACAGTTTTGTAAATACATATTCGAACGACCTTAAAATCTAATTTAAACCTGAAAATGCGAAAAATTTAAAGTTTTTTTTTTAACCGCTTTATCTCGGTAAATATTACTCTGAGTGAAAAAGTTTAAAGAAAAAAATATGTTTTTTTTTGCGAAATCTACAAGATTCAATCTAATTTAAGCCCAAAAACAGCAAAAAAAAATCAATTCAAAAATTTTCTAAGTCCTAAAATAGGGCCCCTTTTGCTATACTCCGACCTATAACTGACCTTTACTATTTGTAGTTATACTATTTATTTTGTCATATTTACATAACCTTATATCTTTATTTTGTCCTTAACATCTTCGAAAAACTTTTAAGTCTAGTTGCTTTATTAGTAATATATAGGTTATTAAGCTTAAGAAAAAATAAAATGGGAAACTTTGGTTGACCATTGGATACAATTGCAGTCCAGCTTGATTTTATAATGGGTGGCAACTCTGGTCATAATCCCATTATAAAACTAATTGTATTGCACTAAACAAACTTTTTAAATAACTGAATATTGTGTTGCAGCTAGATGTACCCAGTGATGAGTGTGGCATCTGTGAGGAGTGTGTGGTGCGCCTGCGAGACGCCAGCCTCTTCAAGCGGCAAGTGCAGCGCAGCCAGCGGGAGCTGCAGGAGCGGCTGGCCAGAGCTATTAAAATCATAGGTAACTTTTACTCTATATTATGACATGAAAGTTCATATAGACAACCCAAAGTATTTTCAAGAGTTCTGTTACAATTATTAAGATAATTAATGTTAATTAATGTTGGTTTTGTTGTTTTTTGTTATAGAAGAAGCACCTCCTACAGTGGTGAAGATGGAGATAGCTGATGAGGACGGGACAAGTGATAACTTGTCAGGTCAGTGTCAACATAAACACACCAGCTAACTTAAACTAGGACTATTCAATATCATAAGTAATGTGTATCAGGTAAAAAGTTGTAGCTTGTAGTTATAACATCATTAGAGTATTTAAGAGTTTTGTTTTTATTTCAGGTGAAGTACTCACAGACGAGATGTCCAGTGCTGGCGGCGAAGGCGAGGGTGCTGCGTTATGTGAGTACTGAGTTTTTTTTGTATTCGTTATAACTGTGCGTATTCTTAATAACTTTTGTATTCGTAATAACTTTCAACAACTCTCTGGTTAAGGAAATTGATAGGAGGATAGCATTAGGATGGCGGAAATTCTGGTCGTACAAAGATGTATTCAAAAGTAACTTACCAGTACATCTGAAGAATAAAGTATTGGACACAACAATTCTTCCAACAGTTACATATGGATGTCAATGTTGGCCTCTTACTGCAACCAAGTTAATAACATTTCAGAGAGCTACGGAGAGGTCAATGTTGAACATCAAGTTAAAAGACCATATAAGATGTACTGACATAAGGAAAATAACAAAAGTAACAGATATAAAAAAATAATAATAATAATAATAATAATATCGGACAACCTCACACAAATCGATCTAGTCCCAAATTAAGCTCAAGAAGGCTTGTGTTATGGGTACTAGACGACGATATACGTACTTATATAGATAAATATATACTTAAATACATAGAACAACCATGACCCAAGCACAAATATTCGAGTACATCACACAAATATTTGCCCTGGCCGGGATTCGAACCCGGGACCGTCGGCTCAGTAGGCAGGTGTCTACAAACCGAGCCAAACGCGTCGTCAAAAGAGATAGTACGAGGGTGGTTTGATAAGTCAGCGATGGAGCAGATTCCCCATAATATTTGTTTAACCGGTCTTCAGTCTCTTTGATAGTTTTGCCACGTAAAAAGTAATGTTTAATTAGCACACGAAATTCACTTTTCTCCATTTTCCGACAATTTCCCGCTCTTATGACTATGCCTCGATTTCTTTTTTAATTTTCGCAATATAAGAAAAAAATTATGACAGCCCATAGATATAGTATAGTAGTTATAGATTTGCCACAGAGCGACCAGGCGTAAGAGAAAGACATATAATGACGTCACAATGTGGGGTTGCCATGGTCGCAAAAGAAAACCTTTAAAAAGTGGTTAGAGAGAAACGTTCCCAGTACTCGAATTCACAACATTTTTTTTTTTTTACTCATAACATCAAATAAAGGATAAAAAAATTATGCATTCCCTTTTTTATCTTATTTAAAAATATTCCAATTTCCAGATTAAAAATCTATTTGTTCCTCAGTTTAAAAGGCGAAAGGTAATTGGTCACAGCGCAGTAAATCATACAGTCGGACTGTTACTAAGGCGGATTTAGTATGAAAATTGTAGCGCTGTTCTTTTATAGGCTACGACTGTCAATTTTCCACAAGGTGTCGTCATTTGAGTGCTGATTGATTTGAGTCTTAGACGACGCTGCTTTCACCTTTATCTTTAGTATTTTCAAAACTAGTCCGATTATACGTACGGAAATAAAAATAATATACTTGGGTTCTCTGATACAGCAATAAATAAACTGATAAACTGATAATAAAAATAATGAAATTAGTTTAAACTTTAAATAATATGTATTTACAACAATTGTTTCTAAACCAAATTTTTGATTTGCTCTTGAATACTGTAGAATTTTTCTGGCCATTACTAAAAAAATAGGGTGAAACTTCTTCTTTCTTCTTTTTCTTCTATTCTACTCAGGATACTTTTAATCCATCGTGACAGTCCACGTTCATGGACGCACCGCTTTATTGGGACATTCTGTAACAAAGCAAAATTAAATAGTAAAATTGTAAACGACATAAATAGATAGGATATCACCAATACTAGTTGCGAAAATCAAATTTATCTCAGGCCTTGCTATTCATTTTTTACACGGTTCTTTCTCTGTCGGAATCGGAGAACTGAAAATATCAATTTGCTATAGATTCCCCAAATATGGGGGTAATTTTTATTTTATATCTAGGTATCCCCAAATTGGATTATAAACCGACTGATTTATTTAGACGTCTATGTTAGCTGGCTTCTATCGTAGATTTATGCTACGCAATTTGATCGATTTGCAATATTTACCTGTCAAAATGCTCCGAGTTATTTTGAAAATAATTTACAGATTTTTCCTATTTTATCAACTTTTTCACGATATAACTAATGATTTAACTTTGTAACTTGATTCTTGTGAGATTTGAGAAAGAAATAGGTGATCAAAACACAAAAAAACTTGTACTTACGGATGAAATGTAAAATCCGCTTATTTTCGTTAACTGTTGCTTTTCTAACCAAACACTGAACACCCCACAATTTTTGAGGCTACACACAAACACTCCACATCCGTTAATATGTCAATTATCTGGTAATAATAATTATTTAATACACAAAATCTTCTATTTCTATACCGCTTTTGATACTACCTGATTGTTTTGCTTAGAATTTGAAGTGTGCCAATAACCCGACCATGAAAAAATGCTCGGTCGCTGATAAAGACAAAACATGGCACTCTTTTCTATTTCTTCTTTTAGGAATCGCAATAAGGCTATCTTTATCTATCAAAGCGTGTCAGACCCTTGTGACAGCCAGTAACCAAAGAGTTAAGAATTAGAATAAAAAAGTTCGATTATGAAAAAGTTTTTTTTTTAACTAAAAGTCACTGACTTATCAAACCGCCCTCGTACAAATAGTCTGTAAACTGAAGTGGAGATGGGCGGGTCACGTTGCCAGATTAAAGGACGGACGCTGGAGCGAGAGGGTCATACAATGGTATCCTAGAGATGGAAAGAGAGCAAGAGGTAGACCGAAAAAGCGTTGGAGCGATGACATTACCATGACCGCTGGTGGAGACTGGCAGAGGCATGCAAGGGATCGGCGCACGTGGCACAAGATGGAGGAGGCCTATGCCCAGCAATGGGCGCCCAAACAATTGGAAAACTATTAGGACAGTGACTTATGAAAGATTATTTACATTTATTGTCTGAATCATTAAGAAGTAATTTTATTGCAGCAATGTTTGGAATACAGAGGCTTTATTATTATTTATTATTTTTATTATAACAACTGTGCGACACTTTCTCGCGCCAGAAATATTACCTATCTCTTTCTTGGCTGCACTGTGAGAGAGTGACGGGCGATATGACATGTCGCGTGACAAGAGTCGTGAAACGTAGTTGTGCGAGTTGGACTGGTAAACTCAAAGTAATGATACAATTTCTTCATGGTTACTTATTAACGTTTAACTTTTGCTATAGGTGAAGAACCTGATGTCAAATCAGAGGTAGCGGATGACGATGGATCGAGTGACAACTCGTTAGGTGAGTACACATAGAGTTGTCTAGCAGGTACTTAACGTTTATCAGCTGTTCAACAGTAGTGTTATTGCTTCAGGCGAGCCGGAGACGGCGCGCGACGCGGACCCGATATCACGTGAGTCACACACATACCTCGGGACTTGAGAGCTCGAATACTTTTTGTACAAGAGTAGAGTTGAATAGACCATTCAATGCAAGGACTGGTAAATACTCATGAGGGTTCAATTTCAGTTTTAAAAATAAAGAAATACATTTATTCCTGACGTGACTATAAAACAAATACAAACATAAAGTGACAAAAATAATAAAATATAAAACGGTAGGCAACTAAGTATAATATTATGGCTGCGCCACGATGCGGTTCCACACCACACGTCAAGCCGCACAAAACGTCGGCTCGCAGCGCCCTCCCCACCCGCTACTCGTGACCTACACCTATGCTTGGCATACGCACCACCCGGGATCACATTAGCTAATCATATAAATAACTTAAATTCCGTATTTAGTAATGTCATTTCGTCAGAACTAAACTCTCATTTTCTGATTGCCGGCGATTTTAATCTTCCTCACATACAGTGGTATAGCGATTCTCCTCCTGAGCGTGGCGCAATCGAGGTTCAGACAGCGGCTACCAATCTTGTTGAGGGGATGTATCTGTCATCTTTTGAGCAATATAATATCAATAAAAATTCAAGTAATAATATTTTAGACCTGATATTCACAAATTTCCCAGTTGAAGTCGAAAAATCCAACTCTCCCCTTGTCAGCGCGGATCCCCATCACCCTCCTCGCGAAATAATTATTCGACATTTTTTCGGCGCGCTTAAAAGAAATCGCGAAGCCTAAATTTAGATTTCGGAAAGCTAACTACGATGCTATAAACGACAGTCTTGAAAGTGTGGATTGGCATTCATCTCTCTCTGCTGACTCTCTTGATAATGCACTTGATACATTTTACAATATCGTTAACAGTACAATAAATGACCATGTTCCTGTAGATACCCGCAGCAATAACAGCCGATATCCGATTTGGTATACAAGTAGTTTAATTAAAATAATTAAAGAAAAAGATAAAATGCATTGTAAATGGAAAAAGTATGGGAACCCATTAGATTATGATAGCTTTTCGCTTCTACGTAAACGCCAAAAAAAATTGCAAGAGAACTGTTGGAGTTCCAGTACATTGACTCGGTGCAAACTAATATTAAACATAACCCTAAGCAACTTTGGTCGTTTGTCAAAGCTCGTCGCGGTGGTTCTGTCTATCCGAAGTCTTTCGAATATCTGGATGAGACCCTAAGCAACAGTCAGGAAATCTGTGAGAGCTTTAATATATTTCTTAGCTCAGTATTTAGTAAACCACTCGATGTTTACCCTGAGACTTCACTTGCGCCGCTGTTCTGCGATAGTGATGAAATTATTTCCACTATACAGATCCCAATGGTGGTGCAGGCAGCGATGGGATACCTCCGTTCTTCATCAAAGAGTGCGCTTCCAGCGTATGTTTGCCTCTTTCTTTACTATTTAACCGCTCTTTAGCTGAAGGTTTCTTTCGTCGTGCCCATTTACAAAAAAGGACCTAAAGCGAGGATAATTAACTATCGTCCAATTTTAATTTTAAATCAATTCGGCAAAATTTTAAAAACTGGTCTTGTCAAATATTTACAACATTTTAAATAAAGGCATTCCACCTCAACAGCACGGTTTTTTTACGGGGTCGGTCAACGGTTTCAAATCTAATCGAATTTACTAACTTTGTCCTCGAAGGATGGAGAGATGGAAGCAGGTGGACGTGGTTTATACGGATTTTGAAAAGGTTTGACCGTGTAGATCACGTCATCCTGCTTCGCAAACTGTATTGGCTGGGACTACGTGGTGATGTTTATCGCTGGATATCGTCATATGTAGTTAACAGGCGCCAGGCTGTTGTACTTGGCGGCTGTAGATCGGACTACGTAAACGTTCCCGCTGGCGTCCCCCAGGGCTCGCACCTAGGACCTTTGCTGTATAATGCTTATTTATACTGTATTTTGCAACTCTAACTTCCTAATGTATGCTGACGATAAAAAGTTTTGTTTGACATTAACCAGGAGAATGACTGCGACTGATTTGGATTTCAGGCTGATTTGGATCGATTATCAATTTACTATATAGTCTATATTACTAACAGCAGCTAAAAGCTCTGCCAAACTGCACAGCAGTTTGTTGGCAGAAAAACATAGTGCCCTCCACCATTGTACATATTACTATTGAGTAGTATCGCATTTTAAAGTACACTGTAAATAAACAACAATATTGCTACTCGATAACAAGGAAAAGCCAGCTTGTAATCAACAATCAAGAATATTTCAAACAGTGTTAAGTTTAAACTAATTTCATTACTTTATTTTCACCAACAACTAATATAATATCGATTCAGAATTTAATCTATACCTACAAGATAGCAGATACGTGGCGTACATCGCACATGATTCCCACCTGTTTGCCCACTTAGGACGGATGATGAATCGAAATCTACCTCGGCATGCCCTGCGTTTTTGTTTGCCATTGCTGGATACATCCGTTCAGACATTAAAATTATCGTGTCAAAAAATGGGATCCAAACTACAAGTCCATGTGCAGCCGCCACCACTTACTGAGCCTGGAGGATCGTCGTATATTGATTGATGTCTCTATACTACATGATATCCTGTCTGGTCGTATCGATAGTGCTTCACTTCTTGCCGAAATTGGCTTTTCTGTGCCAACCTTCAGAACCCGGCACTCCGAGCGTCGACTTTTCAGCATTCCCAAGGTAAACACTAGGTATGCTCAAAACTCCCCAATTGTAAGTATTCTGAGAGAATACAATTGTAAATTTAATGCCGCCGATCTATTTGACTGTTCCAAGTCGGTCTTGGAAAACCGTATTAGAAAACTCATTTTGCAAGGTTGATGATGTGGTAGCGTAGAGTTGCGTACGATAGGCATGCTTATATATTACACACACAGACACGTATATACACACACACACTTGGGTTGGTTACTAGCTTTCTTTTGTTTTAATTTAAGTGTATATGTACCTTACCTAATTTTATACCAATTAAAATCTGATATCGTTACCTTTTCAAGGCCTCGTTAACTGCATATCTGTCGACATCTGTTATTGGCTTTATGTTCTAGCTATAATATAAGCATTGTTATATATGTTCTGTAATGCTGTTGATGTTCCAAATAAAAATAAATAAAAATAAAAATAAAATAAGCCTTTATTGCTGTTTTACAATTTACATATTTACGACGATAAGTTTTAAACAACAGCCACCTTTCTCTGTCTCTTGCAATTCTCGTCCATTCTAGGCCGGCTACTTTTTTGAGTCCATCTTCCCAACGTTTCATTTGTCGACCTTTACTTCTCTTGCCATCCCTGGGGTACCACTCTGTAATTTTTCTAGTCCATTTCTCATTTTTGTCTCTTAGCATATGGCCTGCCCATTTCCATTTAAGTGTCTTGCATACTTTATTCGCATCTTTAAATTTAGTTACATCTTTGATTTTGGTTAGTCTTATTTTATCTTTTCTTCTGACTCCAGTTACACTTCTCTCCATTCCATTTTGACATACTATTATTTTGTTGCTTAGTTTCTCTGTTAATGCCCATGTTTGACAGCCATATGTTAAACATGGCAAAATGCACATGTTATAAACTTTCCTTTTATATGTAATTGGCATATCTTTGTTTTTCATAACTTCGCTAAGAGACCAAAATCTCTTCCAAGTGTTGGCGATTCTTCTATCGATTTCCTTTTGCATGGTATCCTGCGGGGCTATTAGCTGTCCTAGGTATATATGAGACCCTCCACGTATTCTATTTTCTGTGTATTTACAATGATATCGTATGTCTGTGAAGCATTAGTCATAATTTTAGTTTTCGAAGTATGCATTGAAAGCCCTGCTTTTATGCTTTGATCCGATAGTTGTTGTAGCATTTGCTCCAGGTTTTTTGGACATTCTGAGAATAGAATTAGGTCGTCTGCGAACCGTAAGTGATGTAGGTTTTCACCATTTATGTTGAGTCCGTTTTCTTTCCAATTTAAGTTTCTGAATACCATCTCTAAGGCTGCCGAGAACAACTTTGGCGAGATGGGGTCGCCCTGTCGGACGCCTCTTTCTAAAGGAAACTCCTCTCCCGTTGTTTCTAGCCTGATTTGGGCTGTACTTTTGGAGTATATGTTCTTAAGTATTCGAACATACTTTTCCTGTATACCTTGAGTACGCAATGCTTCCCAGATGTATTCATGTTCCAAGGAATCAAAGGCCTTGTTGTAATCTACAAAACCCAAATAGTAACTTTTATTGTATTCTTTGTATTTTTGAAGAACTTGTCTTAGAACATGTATATGATCTACTGTTGAGTATTTGCTACGGAACCCGGCTTGTTCTTTCGGTTGATTTTCGTCAAGTGTAGGCGTGATTTTAGCAATAATTATTTTAGAAGACGGACGGCCGGACGGACGGACGGACAGCGAAGTCTCAGTAATAGGGTCCCGTTTTTACCCTTTGGGTACGGAACCCTAAAAATGGACCCCCAAACGCCATTCCAAAAGCAATAAAAGCCAGAAGGCGATTTCTTTTGCTCGGCTGATTGCATCAACCTGCCTGTACACCCACAGTGTGTAAATAAGTTTTATGGTTACATTGTTTCAGCGTCCCTTACCCCATCCGAGATGAACACTTGCGCACAGGCAACCGCGCTGGACAGGGCTTGCTCGGTCCGTCTAGAGCAAGTGTTTGTAGACGCGGACCACAACACATGCAGGGTTGGTTTACAAACATACAAGTTGAGCCCATATTCACAAAGACTACCCATACAGGAAGAAAAAGAAAACGTTTCAGGGAAGAGCGAGATTAGCAGTAAGTATATGTTATGGTGACGCGGTTACTGAGCCCCGGGCCCACCCCGGGTTCGAATCCCAGCCAGGACAAATAGTTGTGTGATGAACTCTAATATTTGTGCTTCGGTCATGGTTGTTTTATATTATATATAAGTATATATTTAGCTATATAAGTAGGTCATGTATAACATCGTCTATTTACTATCACCTATAACATTACGCTTGGTAGCTTCTTGAGCTTAATTTGGAACTGAATCGATTTGTCTGATATTTATTTATATTTTTATTTTATTTAATATATGCAAGTTGATACTCGTGTGACGTATTAGGAGAACCACGATGAGCAACTTTCACCTATCACTCCCTGGACTACTTACAACATGAACGCCTGTGCGTATCAGCAGAGCAATCCAAATCTGTGGTGTATTTATGTTTGTGTCAGGCGCTAAGTAGTCAAAAAATAATTATACGCGAAACTTTTTGATCTGTAACGCTGCAGAGTTGATTTTAAGCTAAATGTAGGTAGCAATTAGGTAGCAAATTTGGGTTAGTAAATAACATGAAAATTGTGCGTCCTTCGCAAAATATGAACTTTGTCCAAACATCCTGACGTCAGAATGACTGGTCAAAAAAAAAAGTGATATCTTTTATTATACTGAGGTAGCAATTATTTGGTAAATGGTAGCTAAGACTAGCAAATAGGTAGCAATTTTTACGTAAGCAATCAATGCTGAATTCAACAGTCAACGAATCATTCTGACGCACACAGAAATTGCTGATAAAACTGAAAACGCTCCATACAAATATGCGTGCTGTGTATGGAAAAATAACTTTTTCCATTTTGACCATGATAAATTCCGTTTAGGTTCATAGTTGTCATACAATTATTGTTTTGTTGAATTATGAGGATATTGGAAACAATTTGATATTTGCTTTTGGATAAAAAAATGTAAAATGTTCGTACCTTAAAGGAGTGTCCCTCTTTAACAGCAATTTCTGATTCTTAGAGAACTCTAAATGTATGTAGTCCCATACAGACAATTGTTCTCAATAAAAAATAGGATCGATTGACATCTTAATTTATTTATTTTTTTCTCTACTCAATTTCGACCGGGTTCGATTCCGGGTTATGCATGACATATACGAAAAAAATGGAATGCAGTTTTTAATAAATCTTAAATCGAAGCCATGGTTCCTAAGAACAGATTTCCCTATCTCTTATAGTTTTCGTTCTCTCGCTACTGACCCATTTGGATTGATCACCCGGTATAAAAACGTGTAGTCTAGTTAACTTGACACTTAACAGGTTATTACAGAGTGAGGTTTAACTTAGCTGTATTTTATTTATTTTATACGAATATATACAAATATACTTTACACAATAACTATACTGTTAAAGCCGCCTACACATTTGTCTGGCGTGTTGTGACGTGACACATCAGTACGGAATCGGTAAATGTATGAACATTTAACACAAACCGTCACAACACGCAGCATCACAGTAATGTAAACGCAACCGTATCGGCGCAGTTTGTAGTGCAGCTGCCTACTGAGCTGGCGTCCTGGGTTCGAATCCCGGCAAGCACTTGTGGAATGAACTCAAATGTTTGTTCAGATCTTTATCTTTAAAATTTATATGCGACTAGCTGTGCCCCGCGGTGTTACCCGCTCATCCCACGGGAAAACTAAATTTATTCGGGATAAAAAGTATCCTATGTCCTTCCCCGGGACTGAAACTATCTATATACCAAATTTCATCTAAATCGGTTCAGCGGTTTAAGCGTCAAGAGGTAACAGACAGACAGACAGACAGACAGACAGACACACTTTCGCATTTATAATATTAGTATGGATGTTTACCGTCGTCTAGTACCCATAGTACAAGAATTGCTTAGTTTGGGACTAGGTTGCTCTGTGTAAGATAGTCTTCAATATTTATTGATTAAATATACGAAACCGATACAGTTTCTAACGCGTCACGACACAAAATGTCAACCAAATGAAGGCGGCTAAACGGAAAATCTTATTCGATAACTTATTAATAACCTATTTGATGTAATGTGTATACTGTCCTTATAGAGCGGACTCGACCGGACTGCCAAAGACGACCGCGAAAAATCAAAAGCCGATTATTTGTTGGAGGCAACTTGAATAACGAACAGGTGGGAACAGCTGGAGAGCAAAAAACTTCACTATCGCGTCAAGTATATTCGGACAAAGATGCTGATGTTGGTGAAATACCTGTTGACAAACACTTGAGAACAGCAAACATTACTAAGAAGACCACCCGTTTCAAATGTCGTTACTGCAGTTACGCTGGTGTTAGAAAACTTCATTTACTAGACCACGAAAGAAAACACACCGGCGAGAAACCTTACAAATGTCGTCACTGCAGTTTCGCTAGTGCCCGTAAATGTCATTTAGTGGTCCATCTAAAAAAACACACCGGCGAGAAACCTTACAAATGCGCTCATTGCAGTTACGCTAGTGCCCGTAAAAGTCACTTAATTGTCCATCTAAAAAAACACACCGGTGAGAAACCTTACATATGCGCTCACTGCGGTTACGCTAGTGCCCAGAAAGGTAACTTAGTAATCCATCTAAAAAGAAACACCGGTGTGGAACCTTACAAATGTCATCTCTGCAGTTACGCTAGTGCCTTTAAATGTAGATTAAAGGTCCATCTATACAAACACAACGACGTGAAACCTTACAAATGTTGTCACTGCAGTTACGCTAGTGTCCGTAAAAGTTATTTAGTGGTCCATTTAAAAAAAACACACAGGTGAGAAACCTTATAAATGTTCTCACTGCAGTTACGCTAGTGCCCATAAAAGTAATTTAATTCAACACGTAAAAAAACACACCGGCGAGAAACCTTACAAATGTACTCACTGCAGTTACGCTAGTGCCCATAAACATGTCTTAGTGGTCCATTTAAAAAAACACACCGGTGAGAAACCTCACAAATGTTGTCACTGCAATTACGCTACTGCCTCTAAAAGTAATTTAGTGGTCCATGTAAAAAATCACAGGCGAGAGACCTTATAAATTCAGTCCCTGCATTTACGCTAGTGCTAAGGCATGAATACCGGAATCTCGGCTTGTTTTTAACGGTATTACAATACCGGTATTGGAGAGGACCATTACCGGAATTCCGAGATTAATATTTTGTCAACTATTATGCGAGTAAAATTGTATTTTCTCAATTATTTTTTATAAAACCCACGGTAGGTAGTTAATGGGTCGATTGCAAAAAAAAAATACGTAGTTAAGGGCATTAATTAAAACAAAACTTAATTGATTCCTTGGTGTGACGAAAGTCGAAAAAGACCCATACATTCTGTATGACCAACTTTGGTCACACAAAGGAAGAGATCGTGAATCTTTGTTAACTAATCTTTTAACTATGTACTTACAATTTTCGTTTAGTCCATATTCGTAATTTCATTTTCACAATTGACTACCAAAGAAGAATTATTTTTCACTGTTTCGTAATTGATTATTAAACAAGAATTTATTTTCTGTTTTAGTAATCGATGATATTTGTTCTTTCGTTGTTAATAATAATTAAATTGTAGTTTATAATAATAATTGAAAATGTATCATAATAATAATTGGGAATTGTAATCATAATATGTAGATAATTGTAATTTATAATAATAATAATGTAACATGACTGACTTGTAAAATACCATTTTACCAATAAAGTATCTGTATCTGTATTACCAAACAAACTTTCCCTTTTCGTTGTTCGTAATTAATTATTAACCAAGAATTTGCTGTCGATGTATACTGCTAAAAAAAATGTGGATTACGTATTTTTTTATGGTCATAGCTGTATCAATGACCTTTAAAAAACAAAATAGATTAATTTGAAATTACACAGTTTTAACCAACTATATGTTTGTTACTTGTTCACGCTCAAACGGCTGGACCAATTTTGATATGAAAGTTGCTGCTGACACCCTGGATTATACATAGGCTACTTTTTATACTGAAAAAATGTAGTGTTCCCGTGGTATGAGCCGGCTACACAGCGCGGCGTAGCTAGTTCGGAAAAACATTCCTTCCAATCTTATGTTACGTTCCAAGAACGTAAGAACATACGGAATAATATTCCAAAATAAATATATATTTTTTTACAGTATATTTTTAGATTCTCTAAGAAGTAAGTAAGGCTCCCCTGACCTGACACGGAGCTGATCAGAGCGGAGAGGAAAATACTGTGCATTGACCAATCACAGTATTCAAAATCGCCACTCTACTGTACACTTTTCAAACAGTGTAAGGCTGCAGAATTACAAATAAAACAACCGTTCCGCCCAGCTGTGTGGGTATAACTACTTGTCACTACATAGTCTTTTCTACACCGTTTAGCTTCGATTCAGTGAAAATGCACTCTAATTCACGTTATGAGTACACCTGCAATAAAACTTTCACTTATGTATCATCTTAGGTAGGTTTTTAGGGTTCCGCACCCAAAGGGTAAAAACGGGACCCTATTACTGAGACTTCGCTGTCCGTCCGTCCGTCCGTCCGTCCGTCCGTCTGTCACCAGGCTGTATCTCAAGAACGGTGATAGCTAGACAGTTGAAATTTTCACAGATGATGTATTTCTATTGCCGCTATAACAACAAATACTAAAAATAAAATAAAATAAATATTTTAGGGGGGCTCCCATACAACAAACTTGTTCTAGATTATATAAATATATATAGGTACGGAACCCTTCATGCGCGAGTCGGACTCGCACTTGCCCAATTTTATTTCTTCCTGGCCCTACATGTACTGCGCATTCTTTAAATCTCTCTATCATAATAAGGCACCACTTGAACCAGTCTTTCAGGATTCTTGTCGTGACTCTTCGCTAGACCGAAAAAATAAGACCGTTCAGCGAAATGACTTGATCCTTCGGGCTTTCACGAGGTTCTCGTCATGCGAGGTTCAAGTCGCGTTCAGTGCGCCAAGCGACATAGACGCATTGATGAGTAATTCAATTAAACCTTAATTCGACATTAGCGCGGCCCGGCCGCTGCTTGCGAATCGACGCGATGAGTGCCTCCAATCAGAGTCAACCCGTCGTGAACGATTTCCTCGCCTTTCTGCAGCAAAAGGAGAAGCTGCAACTGGAAGGCAAGATGGATGCGGTGACCGCTGTCCAGTTCAGTTCGCGGGCATCGAGTTTCGGCGTCGAAGACATCTGCGAAGCGAAGCAGGTGTTGTGCCAGTCCCTTGAGATCTTCGGCACATATGTGCCTCACCGGAAAGGGGACGAAAGTGGAAAGAAAACCCTTGCGGATATAATGAAAAACCTAAGGGAGAACCAAGATCGGATTCCGGAGTTTGTGGCGACGGGTGCCCCTAACCTATCCTTCCGTTCCGGATAGTATCGACGTTAGCTGCTTGTATAAGGACATCGTGGATCTAAAAACAAGTTTAGCTATGAAATAAGTTTGAAGCTGCCCAGGTCACTATTACTGAGTTACGCAACGAAGTCACCAGTTTGCGTAATAGTGCTCCAACTCAGCAGGTAGCATCAAATTTCAAGAGTGACGACCGACCCGCTGCTATAAACGCCGAGTCTGTTAATTTGCGCGTTGCTGACACTATAAAAGGTGCCGCACCCGCCGCTCCACCGCCCGCGCGGCCCCCCGTCCGCCCGGCCGCCTCAAGCTTCGAAGTCACGTCAGCGTGCTTATGCTGACGTCGCCGGTCAGCCTGTCGCAGCTAACCGGGCTTCAGTACAAATACAAATTATACATATTCTTTATTCGATAAAACGTACATGGTGTATATACAAAGGGATGGTGCCATCCGGTAAGCAAAATATTGCCTGTGTTAGAAGACACCGCTCTTCTTTAATTATGGTCCGTACGTTACACTATTTATTATACATAAAATAATTAAAACATGAATTGCAAAAGACAACTGAAGTTAATACGTATTGTATTATACAAATCTAATACAAATGGTGTTTAAACAAATTCAATTAGTTAAGCTTAAACTTAATTAAAACTGTGTATGTATGTGTGTGTGCGTAAAATCTCTATTTCCTAATAACTTTTAGTTTTTAGCCATTTAGTTATAATTAATGCTTTGGGCTTATAACCACAAAATCTCATTTCACCTCATTATCAATACTCCCAGATCTCAAAACTTCATGGTCTCAAAATACCTAAATTGCAGTATGCCTAAATTTTTTTCACAATCAACCGAAACCTTAATATCGCCGATGTGCAAAATACCTTAGGCTCATAATACCTAAACTTCAAAACAGCATTATGGCAAAACAACATATGCTTAAAACAACCAAACCTCAAAATACCTAAATTTATACTACATGAAGATAATACTTACATTGCAAATTATCCTTTTACTGTACAAACTCCGTAATTAACCATTTTCATAGAATACCTATCCTACTTTAATGCCGGCCACTTGAAATTGAAGTAATAAGTAATATAAGTCAACCATCACATCTCTCATCAACATCTCTGAGGACACTCGACTTTAGGAGAGCGGCAGATTGATGGAGGTAAAAGATCGGTGGATAATATCAAATAAACACTCGTAAAAAAAATTAGGCATTTTTGGAAAAATGCCTAAATTTAGGTATTTTGAGGTTGAGTTGTTTTGATATTTTGTCATTTCTGCCATTCGGTAATTGAAGGAATTGTGCATTTCAATCTTCAGGCATTTAGAGAATATGCCGTTTTAAGTCAAAGTCATAATGAATTTCGTTCATTTTAAGAATGTTACAATTTGACATTTAGGTTTTATGAACTCATGGTAACTTGAAAATAGGGAGTATTGGCGAATAAGGCATTATGAGATTTAGTGATTTTAAGCCCAAAGCTAATTAATTTACATTCATAATATTGTTTTGGGTAAATATTAAGAATATTTATTTAAAGTCAAAAGTATACAAATACAAAAAAAAATTACTCAAGACTAGCTTAAGCCTAGTCAAACAGGGCTCCTCGGGTTGCCCCTGGCGCAAAGGTACCCATCACACTGGCCGCGTTACCACGTTAAATGGCGATGGACAACCTTTGCACCAAGTACGAACCCGCACGGGCGTCAGATCCCCTCTCCCTAATTCGACGTCCCACTTCCCGAATGAAGGTTATAGCATCCGCCCCCCAGCACCCAGTAGCCTCAAACGCGAGCGGTACAAAGTAATAGTCCTTGCCCAGTGCCGAATACTTCTCCCGTTTCTTGACCGCCGCAAAATCTGCCGCGGCACCTGCTGTGCGGACTGTACGGCTGAGATGTGAGGCGGCGAAAGTACTGACGCACGTGGCGTCCCAAAGTAAACACCTTCCTTTCTGCCACGGCACTAAAGTTAAGCCGTCTGGCCTTTTGCCGTCGGTGCGGCAGAGACCTGGAGGCTCCAGAATACATGGGATGTTGGCCGATCCCAAAGCCCTCCTCACGATATCATTGAGAGTGTGGTGGCGTGGAAACCTACCTGAACACCGACAACAACTCAACGCGTGATGGCCATTCGCTTCCACCATGGAACCGCAGATGCATTTATGAGGCACACAAACATCGGAGCCCAGGCGGAGAGCTACTGCCACCCACAAAGAGTCGTTGTCCAGGAGTGTTCCTAGAAATGGAGCCGGTAAAGCCTGTAACCACGCTCCCGATTCGACTTTAGTCTGGCCAAATCAACCCAGTGGCTACCTCCATAAGCCGTGAAAGTGCGCCCTTGGCCCCCACGTCGTCCCAAACTCGTATCTCCGGGGACCCGGGCAGCGATGCACCTGGGTAAAGAGCTGTCCACATCGCCAGTGCATTATTCACAAACGGAATGGTAACCACGTCTCCATGAGAATTTAAAATTTTAGAGACAAGGCCACCAACTCCGTGTGCCGATGCAAGGAAGGCCGGCAAGCCCACATCCCCCGCACGCCGCAAACCGAGGCCACCGTGACGTATAGGCAAGGAAGCTTGGACCCATATAATAATAAATATATTAAGTACTTTATTGATTTTATTATATATATATATGACTTGGAAGTTGTTTTTAGTTGCGATCTTGCAAAAGTGATCCTAGTGTTTGACGGAAAAGCTACATTACTGATTGTTCTTTTTGTGTTTTATTTAGGGTGATATATAAGAGTTTTATGTTTTTTAAGCGTGACTTGCAAGATATACAGTTTTCGCACGGACAGGAGGTTGCTTATTTGGTAGAGTGATTCAGTGGAAAATCTAGTTCTTTTAAACTACATGATCTTCACTAGCGCACGCTGAGCACGCTCAAGGCCAATGAAACGGCTCTTTGCAGACCCCCCCCCCCCAGATAGATATGCAGTATACTAAAACAGACTGTACCAGAGATATGTATATATATTATTCAGAACATTACGTGATTTTGATGTGACTTTTTCACTATTTGGTACAATATGCCTCAGCGCCCTGAATATCCACATCATCTTCCTTAACCTGGTCCAGGTGGGAGTACCAATTTAGATGCTCGTAATCAGTAATCAGTCATTTATTTGCTTAAACATGGTATAACTATATAGTTGGTCTTACTAAATCTATTTACAGTACTACATGTTTTGTCACAGAGACATGCAAATCTTAGGTACTATGTGTGGTGTGCGTGTGGATTGAGTGAGCACCCTTCAAAAATGAAAAAAAATGTGCTGATCATTTAGTAAAAGTTCTAAAACAATTGTAAAACTAATTGATGAATTTGTAAAACGATAAATAAAAAAAATACATTCATTAACGTATGCTCACTCAGTTCTCACAAACAACCAACGAAATCTGGGAATGCGTTTATTTAACATATAATATTTATATCCTAATTTTTAGTAAAAATTATGCTTAAGGTAGGTAATAATTTGTAGATCACCTGGTTACGTATTTAAAGTTTTACAAATTATTTCGCATGCTCACTCAATCCGCACACTTTCGAAAACCCGATTTCTGATGAAAATACTGCAGATTGAAACTTCTATATATGTATATAATTTAGTAAAACTCATATGGGAATTTGTAAAATACAAAACAAACCGCTAACGTGACAGATTTTTGGATAATACATGTTTGTAAGTGCTCACTCAGTCCACACATTATTCGTAAGTTAAAAATGTAAATATCTTAAGATTTTTACTATCTAGGAAACTACAAAGTAGTTCAACTTTTAGTAAATTTTTTTACTAAATATCCACCATCTAAAATGTCATATTCGTTGCCTGCTTTTAAAGATATTCAAATTTCATTTTAAAATACAATCTAAGATACAGTCCACTTTTAAGATCACACTCCACTTCTTAAAATACAATCTAAAATGTGGACTGTATCTTAGATTGTATTTTAAAATGAAATTTGAATATCTTTAAAAGCAGACAACGAATATGACATTTTAGATGGTGGATATTTAGTAAAAAAAAATACTAAAAGTTGAACTACTTTGTAGTTTCCTAGATGGTAAAAATCTTAAGATATTTACATTTTTAACTTACGAATAATGTGTGGACTGAGTGAGCACTTACAAACATGTATTATCCAAAAATCTGTCACGTTAGCGGTTTGTTTTGTATTTTACAAATTCCCATATGAGTTTTACTAAATTATATACATATATAGAAGTTTCAATCTGCAGTATTTTCATCAGAAATCGGGTTTTCGAAAGTGTGCGGATTGAGTGAGCATACGAAATAATTTGTAAAACTTTAAATACGTAACCAGGTGATCTACAAATTATTACCTACCTTAAGCATAATTTTTACTAAAAATTAGGATATAAATATTATATGTTAAATAAACGCATTCCCAGATTTCGTTGGTTGTTTGTGAGAACTGAGTGAGCATACGTTAATGAATGTATTTTTTTTATTTATCGTTTTACAAATTCATCAATTAGTTTTACAATTGTTTTAGAACTTTTACTAAATGATCAGCACATTTCTTTTCATTTTTGAAGGGTGCTCACTCAATCCACACGCACACCTATGTGTGTGCAGCATATGCGTAAATTAGTTGTGTACTAGGAGTGTCATTTAAATATTCCTGAATTGTGTAGTAAGCTTTAGACGCTAAAAACTTAAACAATGCATTCTTAAATTCAGTCATGGTTTCTAATTTTAAAATTGAATTCGGCAATTTATTAAATATTTTTGGAGCCATTCCAAAAATACTTTTTTGACAAAAAAGCTGTTTTGAATGGCTTATGATTAATTTTATGTTGCTGGCGTGTGCTATTAAAAGATGCAAATTGTTTTATGTTAGATTTCACATACATTGATATTTCATACACGTAAAGTCTAAGATAACTCCCAGATATTTAGTTTGGGGTACCTTATTGATAGTTGGACAGTGACAATTGGAGTTTATCTCACTACACGAGTGGATCTTTAGATCCATATTGAAATTGGGTTGTGTAGAATTTGTGCGTTGTGTACTGAAGCATATACAATTTGTGTTGTTTGTATTTAGAGTTAACAGGTTAATTCTTAGCCATTTATTTATCATTGCCATTTCCTGTTCAGCGTTGGTTTTAACATCCTTCCACGTTTTACCGGTGAAGACGACCGCTGTATCGTCAGCATATGAAAAAATGTTTCCATTAGGTATGACCATGTTACATAAGTCGTTGATGTAGACCAGGAACAGGGTAGGTCCTAGGATACTCCCCTGTGGTACACCATACGAAACGTTTGTATCATCACTAACATGTTCACCTAGCTTAACACATTGTTTCCTATTTGAAAGATATTTTTTTATTAATGAAAGTGGAGTTCCCCTGACCCTTTTCTTCTCTAGCTTATGTACAAGGATAGGGATAGAGACGGTGTCGACTGTCGAAGGCCTTTTTTGGATCGAGGAAAACCGCTGATTTTTCCAAGATCTTCGATATACGGCCTGTAGTTGCTAACATCGTCTCTTTCCCCATTCTTGTACACAGGGGTGATGATAGATTGCTTTAGTGCGCTTGGGAAAATTCCTCGGTCGAAACTGAGATTTGCCAGGCGTGTAATGATAGGGACTACCTGTGTTTCTTGGGCTATACAATTTGTTGTTATGTAATGAATTATTTAAAAGCTCTCTTTCGTATTGTCTTTTCAGTTTTTTTATAAGATTATTGCAGTAATTTCTGTAACGGATGTATGTTATTTTTATTAGTTTCATTACAAGGGTTGTCCTTCACTTTTTGCTGTAGCTTGTTTCGGTTACGTATGCAGCGTAATGAGTTTGTAACATTCGTCCGCCTTATAAGTATCAATTTTCCATTTCGTCTATTAAGCGTCGGGGTGGTCTAATGATACGCTTGCTGCGACGTGGCGCCATAGATGTAGCCGGTATGTTGGGCGCATTCTGCGGTGATCGCGATGAAGCAGCTTCTGGAACAGCTTCAGATGCGTTTCCTGGCACTAGAGACTCTATAGTCATTTGTGCAGCGCAGCGTCTAGTATTGGGGTCGAAGATGCGACTGGACTGAGATGAGTATGAGATGTCCGTCCAGAGGAACCTTCGTTGTCATCGGCGAGTCGGGGACGTATATGGTCCGCGTGATACCTCCTTTCCACACCCACTGGAGTGTTGATGACGTATGAACATCGATGACTCCGTCGTGACACTATGGCAGCGTTACGGGTTTATGAGTTAAAAAAAGTCATAAAAGAATGGTTAGAAACGCTAAGCTAGGGTGAAAACGAAAATTCTACGTCAGCTATCAAAAATGTGTCATCGCCAGTAAAATAAATTAGTACTACAAAAAATCCGCAATAAGGCGTGGGCTGGAAACACCCTGTTGGACTATAAATAAACACCTGATGCTTGTAATAGTGAGTTGTGCCCGCTCGTCTACTGAACTGATCGCTCTCAGTACAATCGGACAAATGTACAAGTTCAGTCTTTTAGTACTGTAACGTAAATGACTCCCGTCCGGTCCGTACGATTTGTGAAGTAGAACAGTTGAAAATTCGGCATCTCGCTTACTCCCTGCTATTGACGTGAGTGTTGTTTCGTTCCTTTTCACTTAAAAATGTCCAAGTGTCAGTTCACCGCTCCGCATGTATTAAACTTACTCGTACTAAAGGGTGATAAATTGATAATGTCACGGAATAGTTCGGTCTAGTAGTGACAGGAATTGCGCCCATTTAGTTCTTAGTACACAAGTTTAGTGAGGTCGTTTGTGAAGTCACTAGTGTTTGTTAAACATCATTTGTTCTATTCCGGAACAGCTAAACCTGTCCCCCGTTATTTTAGTTAGTTAGTTATTTATTTATTTTATTTCATTAGGGGTTTTCTCCCCGTGAGTTCGTTCATGTCTCCTTAAATGACTGCAAGTCACAAACTTCTTGTGACAAACAGTGCAGGCGTAAGGTTTTTCTCCCGTATGAATCCGTTCGTGTATCTTTAATGAGTCCTTTACTTTGAACTTTTGTCCGCATATAGCGCAGGAATAAGGCTTGACTTCTGTGTGAGTTCGTTCGTGTTTCTTAAAAGTACCCGACTGCGTAAAGTTCTTGTTACAAATTTTGCAGAAGTAAGGCTTCTCACCCGCGTGAATTCGTCCGTGTGCCTGTAAATCACCCAACCGTCTAAAAGTCTTTCCACATATTCGACAGGAATAAGGTTTGGCTCCCGTGTGGATCCGTTCATGTCTCTTTAAATCGCCCAACTGCCTGAACCCCTGTTCACATATTGTGCAAATAAAAGATCTCTCCCCTGTGTGGATTTGCTCATGTTTCTTTAAATCACCCAGCCGCATAAACTTCTGTTGACACGTTCCGCAGCAATGAGGCCTTTCTCCTGTGTGAATTCGTTCATGCATCTTTAAATTACTCGTCGTCGTAAACGTCTTTTTACATGTAACGCAGGAAAAAGGTTTTATAACAGCGCCAGTTCCTTCATATCTGTTCACAAGCGCGCCTGCTCCCGACACTGCAATACAGAGATAGTTCATTATTAAAGGTTGGGTTACGATATTTTTGGCCATTTTGACTGCTACTAACTAACTGTACATTAATTCCGAAGTTTTCTTTTGCAAATAATGATTGAAAGACTACCCACTGTCTACGTCACCTCCATGCCAGCTTTCGCTCCGCTTTGACACCAGGCGCGCATCGTTGCTAAGAGGTGACTCGTCGATAAGCTCGTGCTCGTCTCGAGGCGCGGGTTGTTTCACGTCAAGCGCCTGGTTAGCTGCGCGAAAAAATATAGTTAAAGCCTGACCAGAAATATAGGAGGATTGTCAAGAGGGCGCTATTTATAAGATTTATATGGCAACAATTTTGAAAGCTATCGCAACCGCACTATAATGACATTCGTGTAAATAAAGCCCGACCAGAAATAGTTATATGAGGATTGTCAAGAGGGCGCTATTTATAAAATTTATATGGCAACAATTTTGAAAGCTATCGCAACCGCACTATAATGACATTAGTGTAAATAAAGCCTGACCAGAAATATACGAGGATTGTCAAGAGGGCGCTATTTATAAGATTTATATGGCAACAATTTTGAAAGCTATCGCAACCGCACTATAATGACATTAGTGTAAATAAAGCCTGACCAGAAATATACGAGGATTGTCAAGAGGGCGCTATTTATAAGATTTATATGGCAACAATTTTGGAACATATCGCAACCACACTATAATGACATTAGTTTTAGTCCAATACGGGAAGGGTTCAATTGCCCCTCAATCTAAATTAATTCGCATTGTACGGTTTTTCTTTTAAGTCAACAAGGTTATAATGAGTACTATTGGGTATGAACATTTTCTAACGGCTCTTGAGTGTGCGTTAGGTATAAAAAAAGTTTTTGTAAGCAACAAAAAAAAACTAGTTTTTAGGAAAATGTCTCCGAGTTCCGATAAGTGTCACATTTACCACCACCACAGAATAGATTAATTACATTTTGTTTTTATGTCATGGGGGGCAAACGAGCAAACGGATCGCCTGATGGAAAGCGAATACCGTCGCTCACAGACACCTGCAACACCGGAGGAGTCACAAGTGCGTTGCCGGCCTTCCAAGTGGGAGAACGCTTTTTTCTTGAAGGTTTGAAGGTATCGGTCCGGAAATACCGCAAGCGACAATTCATTCCACAATGCAGTCATGCGAGGCAGGATATTTCTAGAAAAACGCACAATTTCAAGAGATTATTAGGTGCTTAATTTTAGTTGAATTGTAGTGTATCGTCAAATTCTTCAATGCTGGCCATATAAATAAATAAATAAATATCGGACAACCTCACACAAATCTATCTAGTCCCAAATTAAGCTCAAGAAGGCTTGTGTTATGGGTACTAGACGACGATATACGTACTTATATAGATAAATATATACTTAAATACATAGAACAACCATGACCCAAGCACAAATATTCGAGTTCATCACACAAATATTTGCCCTGGCCGGGATTCGAACCCGGGACCGCTGAAAAATATAACCATATCAAAAGAACAAGTCGATTCCGCACAGTGCACTAACCACGAATGGTGAAGGCTATGTCGGGCGGCTGCGGGCCCTCGGGCCCCAGCACGAGCTCGTCCTTCACCACGTGCCCGGCGTACAGTCCTGGCAGCGCAGGCTCGCTCCAGCTGCTGACACCCGGAGAGGCATGCTCCCACTCCGTTTCGTGTTTTACATACTCCACCTCCTCTTCCTTTACTTGCCCTGGCGACATTATAACATCGTTAGCACTGTTAACTGATGCGTGTCCATGTTATCGTTTTTACTTTACTTTCTGTTTTTTAATTTTACATTTTACTTTTTTTACCTTCTAATTTGTATGTACTATGGGCTGCACAAATGCATGGCCCATTTATGAATGAATTCATTTGTAAATAGGCCATGCAATTCTGCAGCTCATTGTACTTTTTAATTTTTATTTTCACTTGACTAGATCGTAGATAAAGTATTGTATGCAACGTTGTATAAGTAGGTCAAAAAATGCTCGTGGCATCTATCAACCTATCTCGCTTTTTTTGGCCTCTCATATACAACTATTACATAAAATTACTAACTATTAAACCAAGTTGCACAAAAAAGACGTAGTACCTATAAGGTCTTCGCACATTATAACAACTCAACGGCGACTCGATTCTATGCCAAATATTGAAATTGAAGCCCTATGTCATATTTACTAGGTTTAATTTCAAAAAATGTACGACGCGTCGTCCACTCGTCGTCCACTACTAATATCATTTTTAGTTTGAACAAATGTAACTTTGATAGAGAAAACACAATCTGTAACCTTTTTCAATGAATGAGTGGGTTATTCGTACCTTAAAAACTTTTTGAAAAGCTTCATCCATTTGCCATTGTGTGCATAGTCGTATTATCATGTCTATTTATCGATGTCCGCATTTGTGCAACGTACGCAAGATGTTTTTACTAATTTAATTTATTTATTTATTTAAACTTTAATGCACAATACAAAAAAGTACAAATGGCGGACTTAATGCCTTTAGGCATTCTCTACCAGTCAACCACAGGGTTAAACAGAAATATGTAGTCGGTGCAGGATCAAAGTTACAGAGAAACAAAATAATTAAAACACAAATCAATAATATAAGATATATATAGAATGTATATATAATTACCATAAACGTACACGAATACTTTATTTTTAACAAATTGAGGCGTTAGTTGTTTAAAAAAAAATTCACGTTCACTCAAACGATTTAATTAAACCAAAAATACAATTATTTTACAAAGAAATAAAATCAATCCAAATATAAAAAGGAAGCTATATTCGTAACGATGGCTTAAACGTCTATCTGATCCGAGACGAGAGTCGTTGCAAAAGTGGCGTCGAGAATGGCTCGCAGATCACGAGGAAAGAGGGGATCCCCTCCACCCACGCTCTCTGCCAACGTCAGGCCACCCAGCACGTGGTGCCGGCCATGTGAATGTGACGTAAATTTTCTGATAATATTATATTATATACTTACATACATATATTATGTACCCAAAGTAAAATATTTCTATTTTATTTAATGCATTAATTCAGCAGGTAATTGTTCATTTCAATAATTATATTAAGTAAGTACCCAAGTGTTAATTGACCTTACCTTAATATAGTTTAAAGTTCTTATAAAATTAGTAAAATTATGAAGATCTCATTATGTTAACCGAAATATTTCGATTTTGTAAACTGTAAAACTATTGAGAAATAAAGAAAATCTAAATAAACTAAAAAAATTAGAAACTCATATACAAATCTTCTTAAGTAGTGACGGTATCCTGCTTATTAAAAAAGGAATTATGTTGTTACGCTAATAATGTCCAGTCTGTGTGTACTTTTATGGAATAAACATGTATCTTTCTTTTTAAATGATTTCATTCCTATTCATTCCTTTTCCTTTTAGTACTATGCACAGAGACATGGACTTACTCAATGAGCTTTGTCTTGATTCTTCAAAAAATTATTTAACCTGTTAATTTTTTTCGTGATTATAAGCCTTTTTTTTTTAAGCATGACTTGAGTTGCATCAGAGCAGAGGGCTAACTCACTACCATGAGTCGGACTTAATGTAGAGGACTGGACCCTTTTTGAAAATCCTTGGGGGGAGCCAAGTGGCCTTTAAACTAGGACAAATCTGGGGAAATCCAGACGGATGGCAGCCCCGTCTCGATTCTAGCCTAGTAGTAATTTTATAAAGAAATAGGTATGATTGTCACTTACCAGCGCACAGGTCGGATTTATGAGACGGTTCGGATGCTCCGAGTGCCTTCAGGTGTTCTGGCCCCGTGACCTCAAGCTTTACTTCATGATAGGCGGCCAGTCCGGCCCGCACCGCGCCGGTCGTGCCAGGGTGCTCCCATTCTGGCTCCTGTTTTACTAACTCTGCTTCCACTTTAATGTGCACTGCAAGAGAAAAGTACGAGTTTAGCTGGCAGCTTCTCAAATGATTATTATAGATTAAAAAGCAAAACTTACTTTGAAATTAAAATGTTATTGTATTACCTAGAAAATCCATAGTATCTAGTAACATACTCACACCCTATATTAAAATACATGGCGTTCTTATTCTTTACTGATTATTAAGATATAGTGATCCAGTAAGATATACTGTAAAATATACTGTCTAAATTCTATATTATAGTCTAGTACGAGTGACAGATAGTTCACTCAATTTCATTTGATTATCAGTTCTCCTATTTGTAATTTTTAATTCTTTTTATTTTATATGTCATTTGTTAGTACTCTTATTTATAAACATACCTAGGATAACTCGGGGCACCTATACGAAAGTGACGTAGCAAAATATTTTATCGACAAAACAATCTATCGATGTTACTGTCAACATCTAAATGTCATCGACATAAATAAATATTACTTTATTTCTCCACATTTTCAAATGAAAAAATATACATATTAAAACGTGTATTTACATGTTTATTTTAAAATAATTTTCATAATATACGTAAATTGACATTTTGATTGAAATGACATCCTCATACTTTTATTATCTTAATTTAAGAGGCTCGATATCAGATCAGATATGACATCGAACCTCTTTATAGTAATCCAGAATGTTCATTGAGCACATACATTAATTTAATCATATCGACATCTTTTTTATCGATATCCTATCCCTAGAACGTGCCCCGAGTTATCCTAGGTATGTTTATAAACTTTGTGCTAATTAATTGATACACTCCGGGGAAGAGTGGTGCCTCTTAACACAGGTATCTTAGTATACTCAAAATGAGTTACCAATTGAATAAATGATTTAATGATAATGAATGGTAACCTATCTCAAACACTAAAAACCATTGACCTAATTTAATTTTTCCAAAAATTATTCGAATTATTATCGTTTGTCCGATGACAGGATTTGTACATTTTTCTTTTCACCATTTCACATTTAGTAGAAGTATCGTTTGTCCGAAAAACTTATCCCGTCACATTCACTATGAGTTGCCCTATGAGTTGTTACGTATTTTTTTTCGTAGCCCATTTTTCATTTACCCAATGATACTTTTGGCACTGCATACATTTAAACAAATTTTCAGTTTACCTTTTAACTTTTCCCGCCCCATTCACTTGCCCTCTGAATTGAGATGTCTTTCGTTTAATATCCATTTTTCCATTTACGTGATATTTTTGGTATTATATAAGAACTGCGACCACAACAGCGCGCCAGCCGAGCGAGTGAACCTAGCGTGCCGCGGCAGCAGCCGGCAAAGCTCCAAAACCGACCTGGCTGGGTTAGGTTAGGTTAAAACTGTGACCACAACAGAACCACCAGTCCACTTGAGAACAGTCGAGTAGTTAATTAAATAAACCGAATTGTTACATCCAAAGTCATACAAAAAAAGTCGAATCCATACTAATATTATAAATGCGAAAGTGTGTCTGTCTGTCTGTTACCTCTTCACGCTTAAACCGCTGAATCGATTTTGATGAAATTTGGCATGGAGATAGTTTAAGACCCGAGGAAGGACATAGGATAGTTTTCACCCTGGAAATTATCCCTAAAAAGATTGAAAAGTGAGTAAGTTATTCATGATGACATTGATGTCCCTGTAGAAAATGTAATGATTAGACCAAAAGCACAATTGCCCTTACATTTGCTTAGGCGCTTTTAATAATCCCTTTTATTAAATAAGGTGATTAGGTGGATATCTATCGTGTTGTACGAGGTTGCTTCCGTACTTCCAAGTTCCACGCGGACGTAGTCGCGGGCAAAAGCTAGTAATTAATAAAGCGAAACGTTACATCGGAAAACTGATATTACGGACAAATGAAATTTAGGGAAACGTGTCATTAGTCGAGTGAATAAAAACCTAAACAATTAATGCCCAATCGTAAAATATCGAATTGAATTTTCGGACAAATGAAAAAAAAGCCAAAATAATATTTGTCGAATAGTTTTTGTCGAAACGAAATTCGGATTAATAAATTAAGTTTTTAGAGTTTCAGATAGGTAACCATAATGAATAATAATGAAACCGAACCCTAACCTACTTAAAAAGTTTTTAAAGAATGTATGATTTTGATTGAATCTTCCTCGTGCCTACTGTGCCTGTCCTTTATATCTTGGAGTGCATCAGGCAGTTTGGTGTTCAGCAATGAGCAGACCTGGTCTGACCATCCGGCCTCTCAATCTTTGTCCTTCAATTTTGCTGGTGACCATTTACTGCTCAAAATTGTGCCTGTTCTTTAAGGTAATATGACCAAAAACTCAAAAATTCTACAAAGACAAATCATAGGAAGTTGGGTCTTTAGTTTGAGCTCACAGAGAATAGAGCTGTTGAGAGGTCCAAATCAATTGTTTTGATTTTCTTACAGTTTAAAAGTCTGGTTATTTATTGATGACGGGGTTGGCACAGTTTGTAGACACCTGCCTACTGAACGGCGGTCCTGGGTTTGAATCCCGGCCGGGGCGAATATTTAAGTGATGCACTCGAATATTTGAACATAGTAATGCAGAAAGCGACCAAAGATAAATAAATAAATATTATTTAAGGGACAATCTTACACAAATCAACCTAATTCTAGATTTATTTTTGTAATGCATAAGGCGACCAACTCATTAATTGATTAAGACATAAGTCACTGACAAAAAATCTACTCGCTTTGTGCATAACTATGGTCATTTGATCCTGTGTCATGGATGTTATCTATGTACATATATGTTATCTATATCATCATCTAGTACTGATAGTACAGGCTTAGCTTAGTTTGGGATTAGGTCAATTTGAGTATGATTGTCTCTTAATATGTATTTATTTTGTTTTGCTGATTACTTATCAGCATTTATAGTGCATCTGCTGTTGTGTACTTATCTATTACTGACCGCAACTGCCCCTCACTCACCGTGTTCCTTCATCACTAGCTCCGGCGGCCGCAGCTCTTCTCCGCTCGTCTCTTCGTCCCAAACTGGCTCTATCTTTACCCACACCTCCTCCGGTGGCTGAGATTTTGATGTCATAATAGTTTCCTATCGATCTATACGGTAACGTTGACGCTAGGGACCTAAAGTGTCGTTCGATGTAGAAATTGAATAAAAAGGATCGTGTTTAATTTATGATTTAGTCTTGTAAACAACTTACACTAGTTCGGAAAAAGATGAACGATTTTTACATTGGAAATTAACTAAAGTGATAGTAAGCAGCGATTACTATAAAATAGTTTTTAGTTTAAATGAAAATAAAGAGACAAACAGTCCTTCCTTCCTTTGGTTTTCACAAAAAAATCTGTGCTAAAAATAAAATAACCTAAGTCCTAATAATAAATTTGACGTTTATGTTTTTTTTGGCTTTTATGGCTTGACTGCGGAGGACTTTAAGCCACATAAACCTCGGTATACACTACTCGCAAAGTTGCCCTAAGTAAGTCCAACCAAAAAGAGTAGAAATTAAAAAGTGGCAATACTGTAGTGTCCTCCCTTTCTAATCAATATAAGAAAACGGAGACGACACTACAGTATTGCCACTTTTTAATTTCTACTCTTTATGGTCGGAATGTACTCTTTTTTGTACTGTTTTGTATGGACTTCCGCAGCGAATTACCCCATCGCCCAATCTTGGCCAACTTCGTGAGTAGCTACGGCCAGTATCGCCAAATGCAATTAAAAATGCAAATTTTACGTTGACACTGAGTGACAGCGACAGACGTGACAATTTGACAAACACGAAATGCATTCCGACTAGAGATGGATTTTATTTTACCGACTAATCGGTTTCTGTGAAAGTTCTGTTTCTCGTATTCGTATTTGAGTTTTGCCAAATCGAAAAACGTATCACTGTCGTTGCGTTGATAGTATTAGTCTGTGAGTATAACATTTTGTTGATTTGTACTTTTCGGTGTTTTGAAAATAATAAAAATAATAAAAGTTTTAGATAATTGCATTCATAAATTGGTTAGTTTTGGTTTCGAATAGTTGGATACTTGGTTATTCCGACTATTTAGTAGTGGCTCTGTGAACTTTAGACCTCGCGTGTTTGTTTCCAAATGGATGAAACATCGTTTTTTTTCAAAATCAAAATGTTTACTTGCCAGAATATTGTAATAATAATAAAAGATCTCACAAAGTAGAGTTTGTGCGTGCATATTTGACATGCAGGTGTGCAAATTTTACGTTTTCTAACCCCATATCGCGGCCAATTTGAAAAAATCTAAAACCTGAATTGACCAAAAATTATATAAGTATGTAGTAAGTAGGCCTAGTTACAAAATTTCAGGACATCAGTTCACAAAAGAGGCCTATAAGCGAGAATACCCGATCCGAACCGAACATATATACGAAATAAATTTTGGCGAAGCTGAAACAGTGAAGCATCGCTCGCTCGGTCAATTACAATTTACAGTTTATGGTTATCTTAAAAAAACATGTCATACTATTATGTCATATTATTACAAGAAATTGAAACAAAATCTGAGTCAATTGCTAAAAAAATTGTACATACTTAGTTAAAAGCTTAGTTAACAAAAATCACGATCGCTTCCTTTGTGTGACGAAAGTTAGTCATACAAAATGTATTGGTAATTTTCGTCACACAAAGGAATCAATTAAGTTTTGTTGTAATTAAAGCCCTTAACTATGTAATTTTTTTTTACAATCGACCCATCTATCGATATATATCCCTTCTTTAGTTTTGATTTTTGTACTTGTGTCACTTGTTCAATTTTATCATTTGTTGATTGATGAACCGAAACTTGTTGGCGTATAATTATACAAAATTGGCAAAAGCCTCGAGCTGCCATTCTCGGCCTATTAATAATAATAATTATACAAAAGCAAACGAGTATTACCGTAGCCGCGGAGTGCCCACGAAGCCGCCGCAGTTGGTATGGAGGGGAACGGGCGCAGTACGTACGCAGCAGTGCGCATCAAGGAAGAGCCAGGTGAGCCGTTGACGGAGCTCGCGCACGCGGGTGAGTGCGCAGAGATGGGCGCTCATGGGTAAATATCCGATACAAACCGGGTAAATACCCATCTACTACTACACCTACTGCCCGGTAGGTACCCAAGTATTTACCCTGTATTTATTGGGTAAGTGTAAGTACATAACCCATGAGCGCCCATCTCTAGCGCGACACATACTCACACATTTTTTTGTGCTGTTACCATTCACCTACTGCCTGCTGGTCTTCAACAGGATCTGTATGTATTGTTTTAATTACTAGAAGTATAGCAATTCCTTCATCCGCCGAACTATAAAATGGAACTCTTTGCCGGCTCATGTGTTTCCTTCCACCTTCTATGACACGAGACCCTTCAAACGAAGCGTGAAGAAGCATCACTCGGGCCAGCATGGCACCGTTGGTTTCTTGTCAGTTGCCATTGCGAGTCGGGCCGCTTCTTGCTTACCATCAGGCGAAGTGGAGTGTCCCGGAAAGGACATGAAATAGGTTTTATCCCGGACAATGGTGGTGGAAATTTGTATGGGAAAATACCTACTAATCATGCAGATGAAGTCGTGGGTAACAACTAGGTGGCTTAAAAATGACGAGCAAAGAAGTCAGTGTCGAAAGGTACGCTGCGCTCCCTAATTATCTATCAGACAATATTGAGTGGAGTCAAACCACGATAACTCTTCCAAGCTAATGAACTGTCAAACCATACAAAGTGAGTTAGTTATTTGTGTGGTTTGACAGTTCATTTGCCTGGAAGAGTGAGCGTGGTCTGACTCTAAACAAGTTTTTTATAGTTTATATATAACGCCTAAATAAATCTTTACTCAATGTTTGGTAGTTCACATCACGGAAGCAGAGTGTGTGAAGGAGGAGACAGAGTGGGCGCACGATGACGCGACGTCCCTGAAGGATGAGCCCGAGTGGGAGAACGAGGGAGAGGGGGAGGGGGAGGACAGCGGAGGCAGCAGAGCCTCACGCGCTCGTTTGGCGGCCGCGCGGGCTGCGCTGTACGCTGGACACCAGATCAAGGACGAGCTCGTGCTGGGGCCGGAGGGGCCGCAGCCGCCCGACGTCGTCTTTGTACTCCACGGTAAGCTCTCCATTAGAACGCTTTTCCTCCTATGTCAAAATGTTACACGTAAATAGTTGAAAAAAGAAACAGCGAAAATATACCTTATCTGTCAGCAGGAAAATTGCATTGACAGCGTCCGCCATTACCCCTTTAGTGGTCGTTGGCATGACTACAGCACCCGACGACGTGGCTCTTGGCGTTCAAAGGGTTAATGAACTAGTAAATGAATTAAATCATTATGTACGTATAGTCTGATCTCTAAGATCAAAAGAAGTCACTTTGGCACAAGGTACAATGAGCTGCAGAATTGCATGGCCCATTTATGAATGATTCATTCATATGGGCTATGCATTTGTGCAGCCCATAGTACAAACATAAACAACCGTGTACATGATTGTAAATTTAAGGTCGTTTTTCACTTATGCCAGTTTGACATAGTTTGATCTTAGAATTCCGGATAGACTATACCCGAGCATTTCTCAAAAAAATTGCCTACAACTAAGACAGAAATTAAGGTCCAATATAATTTTCCTATTTTGGTACCAATTTTCTTTGTGATTTCCAATACATTGATATCAGATTATGTATAATTAAAAAAGTATAAGCATAACATAACCATAATTATCGAACATAGCCATAAGCCATAACATTGATATAAAATTACTAAAATAATTGGTAACAAAATAGGAAAATTATATGAAACCTTAATTTCTGTCTTAATTGTGGGCCTAAATTTTGAGAAGTGCTCGCCTAACGACACATACGGCATATTATCCTGAATAGTAAATAGAAAGTTTTAGCCGGCGGTGTTTAAATCAATACGAGTGTGATTTCAGCCATATCAGCCGTTTTTGGCAGCAGAGTGAGCTCGGCGACGCCCTCGCGCTACGAACATGTCGTGCTGAAAGACTGTGTTGTGAGACTTGAACGCATCGTCGACCATCGGGTTACAGTAGAGAATGTATCGAATCTCACGAGTCATTTTGAAAGTGATTTAGATAGTGAAAAGAATAAGCAAAGTAAGAACTTTGGCACTGAGAAGGAAATCTATTCATGCGATATTTGCAAGAAAAGTTACACTTTGAAAACTAGACTACTGAAACATATCGCGGTGCATATTCATGAGCTAACGAGTTCGGAGGGAGCGGATATCCCCGATGACAGTGGTGAGTTTAATGTGTTCTTGATATTATTCTCAGTAGCTGCTGCCATCTGTGGATATCAACATTGTGCAGAGTAGATTTCTAACTGTGCTTAGTGCATTGCATTGCAATTTGCATTACTCTTTCGGCAAAGTAGTGTTTTTTAACTGGAATTCTTAGCAGATGTAGCTTATAAATGAATATATATCGAGGTTCTAGAGGGATAGTTCTAGAGGTTTAATATGTGTCACTCTTGTTTCAGACATATTAAACCTCTCTTTGCCCGAGACTCGACTCGCGCTGAGGGAATGTTCGGTGAGGCTCCAGCGGTGCGACGACAAGCGTGAGGGACCCGTACGTGGCGCGTACGCCAGCCGACTGCGAGCGGACAGTCTCACAAGCGGCAGCGGGCGAGCTGAAGAGGATGCCGAGTTGCCACGGAAACTAATCACTAACAGTTTTCAAGATACCACAGAGAAAACGGTGTACGTATGTGACACTTGCGGCAGAACTTTTACACAAAAATACACTTTGAAACGACATATTCAACTGCATTTACCAGTTACGACAAAAACACGGTACCCGATTAAAAAGCGCCACACGAGGAAAAAAAACGGGTTGTCATGCGAATATTGCAACAGGCAGTTTGGGTATTTGAGTATTTTAGTCTCACATAGACGAATGCACACGGGCGAGAAACCGTATACCTGTAAAATATGTAAAAAGCGATTCAAGCATGCGAGCAGCTTGAAAGTGCACTCCAGCATTCACACGGGGGAGAAACCGTTCTCGTGCAGAATATGTGGGAGACGGTTTAGAGTTTCAAGTACCTTAAGGACACATGAGCCGATTCATTCGGTGCGGTCGAAGTACTGCTGCAAAACGTGCGACAAGGGATTCGCGAATATTACACGGTTAAAAGTTCATGAACGAATTCACACGGGAGAAAAACCATACTGTTGCAAAATATGTAAAAAAAAGTTCACGCAATCGAGTGCTTTAAAGACGCATAAGAAGTCTCACAGTGGAGAAAAGCATTACTTCTGCGGAATTTGTAAAAAGGGATTTACGCAGTTCGCCCATTTGACGATACACGAACGGATTCATTCGGGTGTAAAACCTTACTCGTGCGTAACGTGCGGAAAGAAGTTTGGTCGCTCACATCATCTGAAACAACATGAACGAACTCACACAGGTGAAAAACCCTACCCCTGCGAAATTTGTAAAAAAACATTTTCGGATTCGAGCAATTTGAAAAAACATAAGCTTCTCCATACGGGAAACAAGTCGCACTCTTGTGAAATATGCAAAAAGAAGTTCACGTTCAAGAAAAATTTAAAGACACATGGACGAATACACACCGGAGAAAAGCCATTTTCTTGCGGGCTGTGTGGAAAAAGCTTTTCGCTAATGTATACTTTGAAGAAACATGTGCAGACACACACGAAGGAGGGACCATTCTCGTGCGGCACGTGTGGGCGGGCGTTCGCGCGGCGGAGCGCTCTGCGAGTGCACGCGCGCACGCACGCGCCGAGCCCCGCACGGGGCAAACCCGACTCAAGCCGTCGCACGCGCATGGACAAAGCGATGTAACAGTTTTAGATCGAGAGCATAGGATTTATTAGGAGATTTTTAATAGATGAAAATATAAAGTTCTACAGACACGCTCGAAAATGTTATTACTTATTAATGAAAACAATAAATTTACGAAACATGTAATATCTCGTTTTTTTAAGTACACACCACAATTTTTAAATGATTCCTTTGATGCAAAGGTCAAAGCTTAAAGAAAAATTGAAATGCGTTTCAAATAAACAATACAAAGATCGACACAAAGCATAAGTAAAAATTCGAAAGGTTGCTTCGGAGTTAGGGTGGTGGAAAGGAAATCCAGAGGTACCGGGTTCGATTCCCGGTCTCTTCCACCAGGTAACGCATTGAAATTTTTCTTTGAGGTTTGATTGTATCAATGGTTTAATATCAATCGTGTTTAACATTATTTGCTCCCACGCCTACAGACCTTCTATACCTCGGAGGATGTTGTAAGGTAAAATTGGAAAACAGATCCCTCCTTAAGGTGTTTTAATTTAATGCATTATGATAGACGGGCTGATGATGAATCGCGCACCGATCCGCACCATGTTGAGCTATATATACTTAAAATGGAGATCTATCTATCAGCCACAGACGTCCACTTCTGAACATAGGCCTCCCCCATGACTCGCCACAAAGTGCGATCCTGTGCAGACCGCATCCAATGATTCCCCGCTACCCTCACGAGGTCATCCATCCATCTATTCGGGGGCCGACCCACGCTGCGCTTTCCTATACGTGGTCGCCACTCTAGGACTTTGCTGCCCCAACGGCCGTCCGTTCTCCGGGCTACATGGCCTGCCCATTGCCACTTCAACCGGGCAATCCTGTGCACTATGTCGGTTACCTTGGTAAAGTGGAGATGAATGATATGAAAACTAAATGAAGGAGAGACTTGAAATTTACAGGGCGAGGGACGAATTGAGGAAGCTCATAGAGCGCTGAAGATATTCTATTGCATTAATAGTAGTTTATGTGACTGTACATAATGAAGGGTATTAAACACGAGTGTGGGTTTATGAAACGCGCCGAAGGCAAGTTTCATAATAACATCACACGAGTGTTTTAATGCCTAATTATGTACAGTTACATACACTACTTTATCTAGCCACATATCATAGGCCTCCATGATGCGTTCAGGAGTCGCACATTACGACAAATATTACCCGGTAATGGCGGTAATGAAGTTTTCTGGCAGCTGTCATAGTTTTTTTTTTAATTCAGAAACAAACTAGAGTTGGCCCCAACTATCATATCGTTCGATATCTTACTTACGTGCGACATTTGTCAAATTTGATGCAAGTTGACAATTCATTTCGAACTAAACGTCATCTCGACTGATATTAGAATAGAGGTCAAATCAAATTTCTTTGTTTTTAAAGATGTTCGAAATTTGAATAAATAATATTATCGAAATCGATGTTATTATTTAGCAATAATAACATTTTTACAGATAAGAAATTTGTTCTAATAAAACAGTCTATTTTTATGGTGTTCATAATGTGCGGTTCTTGAAGGCATCATGGAGGGTTTATGATATTTGGATAGATAAAAATATATATGTTCCAAATTACCTTCATCAAACCCTAACTTATACTTACGTTGAAGTGATCTTTACAAGAATATAGGTAAACAAGTGGAAGGAGATATCATGTCTCTCTTAGTGCGGGAAGTAGTGTCACCCAATGTATGGAACGTGCAAATTTTGGTGTCGGATGAATTCACTTGGCACATATGTAGTATACGTAAAACTAAGCTAATTTAGCCCGTTAGCCATCCACCACCCCCTGGCGGGTAGGAAGGGGGGCAGTCACAGTTACACGCCAGCATATCAGCTTCTATAAATCGGGCATGAGAATTGAGGAATCATTTTAGCGACATTGAATGTACAGTTTAATAGAAAAAAAGGAAAATATTGACAAACATATCAAAATTGGTTTGCAATTTTTAATTAGCTTAGTTTTACTTATATTACATTTGTGCCAAGTGAATTCATCCGATACCAAAATTTGCACGTTGTGACACTACTTCCCGCACTATCTATACTTTGACACCACTTGCTTCGTATGTCCGCACCTCTCGGGACAAGAAACAATTGTTTATCGGGTGCATTTTTATTGATTTTTTACACATTGGGACTATACAATATCTATACTTAAATCGTTTTTTTGTGTTTTTCGTAAATCGCTGAACAAGACTTTAGATGTAAACTGCACTTTTAACAAACTACAACAATTCTAAATACAATACTAGGGATACGCAGTTAAGACACTCAGTAAATTAATGAATAAAACAATAAATCAAAGCTCTTTAAACCTAACCTCGCATGCACAGAGTACCTTTGTATATCGCATGCAATGCAAGTTATGCAAGGCTGCAAGCTTTGGCTGCGAGCATCACATCATATTTTCTTGCACTTAAACATTTAGTTTCGCTAGTGACATCTAGCGGTGAGTAGCTTTACTATAATTCATGTTTTTTGACGCTTGCAACACTGAACCCACATTTAGTTATTTATTTTTTCAATATATGATAAAATCAAAGCGTCGCATTGTACAAAATATGTTTCTTAATAAATAATCGCTGCAGCGCAGTGTACTCCTTCAATCTCATGCGAAGAATAGTCCGCTTGTGCGCGTGCACCTTAATACGTATAAATATTATGTTTGTGAATTGTAATTTATCTATGTCACACAACTGTCATCTGCATGTGTTTCAAAAACTGGTGTATATTTATTTTGTAATTGGTTTTGTGTTACTTTTAATACTTTTTACTTAAATAATAATTTATATACAATGAAAGTGACACTTTCGTGCTGTTGTTGCTTGTTGGGCACATCTGATACAGCTTTAAGGACACCGCACACCCATCTCGGCGTAACAGAGATATACTCAGACATGCTCGAAGAATGCTTCCAAATACATGTAAGAAAACTGTTTTGCTGCTCCTCACTACTCTCGAACTCGACCGAAGTTGGGCTAGGAAGAAATGTGAAGAGGCACTTTGCGGAAACCCTTTCTTCGGGCAATTTCGTGAGTAGTGTAGTGCTTAAGCCCGCTGGTGGGCGCAACCACCGCACACCGACGGCACCTTGGAAACCGACAGAGCTCGTCAGGTGGGCGCTTTTCGCTGGGCCGGCAGCTAAGTAAAAGTTACGAGCGCCCACCTGACTGTTTGTTGTGAAAGTGTTAATGTGTGAAAATAGCTGTAACTACCAAAAATATTAAAATTAGTATTTCAAGTGATATATATTATCAGGAAAAATATAAATAAGTGTTTCAAATAGCATGCTGTGATCATAACTATGCTGAATAAACCCAACATTGTTTTCATACAGTTGACACTGGACAAGAATCAAGAGTATGGGATCTGCTCGGTGTGTGTTGGCCGCCTGCGGGACGCGAGCGACTTCAAGCTGCAGGTGCAGCGCAGCCAGGTGGAGCTGCGGGCGCGGGTCGATGCAGCACTGAAAGTAAAAGGTTTGTAAAGTGAAGATTATACCCCATCAGTAGGGGTAAAAACCTACACCCCAGGGTTATCGGTATGCTATTGATATTCATCATAATGTTGGTAATTTGGGTGAGGATGTTGTGATCATCACAAACTCACATACTTTGCTATTGTTATAGTCCCAGATGAGTACACCTCTTTTAATGTATTCTAAAATATGTTATAAATAAGTATGATTTACGCAAATAAATCCAGACAAATCCATTTGATGTCATTATTATCTAAAGTATGTTATAAATAAGTAAGGTTCCTGCCAAATAAAAAAAGCATACCTACTATTATATTATGCATAAGAAATTTAAATTTTATTCCATTAAGTAAAGGAAAGTGAAATTAAACTTGTAATAATTTAGAATTTTGGCTTTTGCAAGTTGTGTACAAAAACTTGGGAACTTGACATATTTGTATTTTGGCCGCTGCCCTGCTGGACTAGGAGAAGAAGCAAAATACAATACACAAGTTGAAGTCTTGTAACTTTTTGAACATAGCTTGCACTGCTACTTTTTTACTCCTCCCTCCCCCCTGGTGATATTTGGTGAGGTTCTTTGTTACCCCCCCCCCCCTCTTCCTCACAAACGCGCGTGTATTTTTTTTCGCCAGAATTTTGTAAAAAAGACGCCATTTTAAAATATTGGACAAGTGAATATTTATTTTTAACGAAACCGAGAAAAAGTATCTTGGGTACTCATGTCGTATATTTTTTTCTTAGAAAAATACACGTGAGGTACCCCACCCTCCCCCAATGTGATCTGTCGTGATTTTTTTCTTGACCCTCCTTCCCATATCGAACCTCGCATGATTTGTGCACAAGCCCCAAGTTGCAAGTAGCATTACTGATGAATACAAGCAAATTATAAGAGGTCATAATTTGTATTATATTGGACCAGGTTGAGTTTTAGGTACCTCTCTGTATATTATGGCCAATGGTGACCAAGTGGAATATGTCATAGTAAACACTTAACCTAACCTTTACACCAGCACCATACCCTTTCATATTTCATTGTTTGCTTCAGTTGAGGACCCCCTCCTCCTGCCAGACACGGCTGACGGATCCACCTGTGGCGAGTCTCTCTTACCTGCGGTGATCTTCAAATGCGGTAGTTGGATTCGATTTTTACGGCGATATCGCAACCTCAAAACATTCAAAGTGAAATTTAAACATTTATTGCATATCACATTACATAATTTTGATGGAATAATTGAAAGGTATACATGTGACACCCTGCAAGGGCACTGCAACATAAGAGGACTAACACTATTTTATTTTCTTTTAATTTTTTAATAAGTATACAAAACAATTAAATTTCAAATTATAAACATTTACATCTGCACATCTTAAGTTACAAATTATATTTAGGGCAAGAGCTATCAAAGTATAATGTAATTTATTTGTCTTCAAAAAATTCGTCAAGACTGTAGAAATATATGCCGATTAAACAATTTTTCACATGTTTATTAAATTGCTCTATCCGTGTGATGTTTTTTATAGTGTTTGGGATATGATTATATATTTTTATTAGCATATAATGTGGCTGTTAGAAACTAATTTGTTTCCCATCTGTATCGTTTCGCCAAATTTTCACTTGTCCGAAAGAATTTTTTTCCTGAAACCCCTAATATTATTAGCATTTTTAAACATCACTTTAAAGAACCCATTAGGTTAGGTTAGGTTTTTATAAATTTATGAAACATGTAATGTCTCATTTTTTTTAAATGTGGGTAGGTACACCACGATTTTTTATTTAAGCCTTAAAAACAAAGAACAAAGCTTAAAGAAAAATTAAAAAAACAGGCGCTGGACCGGCAATCCAGAGGTACCGGGTTCGATTCCCGATCTCTTCCCCCAGGTAGCTCCTTTTTCAATTTTTCTTTAAGCTTTGAGTTTGTATTTAAGGCTTAGGTTAGGTTTTTTTTATAATTATTCTGAAAAAAATTGGGATACTCATGTAGACATATGAAAATTTGGCAGTGTTCAGTCAGATAGGTAACCGATTTTTACTGATTGTTGACGTGTAAGTTACTGTTATTCCTCAGTTGATGGTTGTTTCAGAGGACGAGGCCGCAGTGAAGCTGGAGATGGTTGGGGAAGATGAAACAGCAGGTGAGATATTGCGTAAGTACTAACGTCAATAGACAGGGCTAATTTAATAAAAAAAAAAATTAAATATCAGACAACCTCACACAAATCAACCTAGTCCCAAATTAAGCTCAAGAAGGCTTGTGTTATGGGTACTAGGCGACGATATACATACTTATATAGATAAATAAATACTGAAATACATAGAACATCCATGACCCAGGCACAAATATTCGTGTTCATCTCACAAATATTTGCCCTGGCCGGGATTCGAACCCAGGACCGTCGGCTCAGTAGGCAATTGCTTAACCACTGCGCCAATCGCGTCCTCGTCGTTTATTTATTAATATGTTCTCGCAATAAACGAATTGAATTACATAACTTTAGATCAAAGTCGTTCAGCGAGCTATGAAAGAGCTGAGCATTTCTCAAAAAGTTTGTACTCAGTTAAGACGTCTATTAAAGTTTGAACTTTATATATTTTTCCTATTTTGCTACCAATTATTTTAGTAATTTTATATCAATGTTACGGCTGTGATTAATAATTAAGGTTCCGTCCTGCTTATACTTTTTTAATTATACAGGGTGTTCGGTAGAGCGATGTCAATATGAAACAGGCGAGTAGAGGAGGTCATTAGCTACCTGAATCAGGTACTATAACCTTAAATTTGGCTAAGGGCTATTTAATACCGATTTTTTTTTCAATTTTGTAAAAAAAATGCGAAATTTGGCCTTCAAGCTAAAAAAAATCAATAAGTGTATGGTTTTATCGTAAAAAACTAATTTTCTTGTAATTTTGAATGTTATGCTACTCAAATAAATTAGTTTTGGCAGCAGACAACGACTTCAGGAAATAATGAGAGCCCTAAAAGTTTCAGGAATGAGTACAAAAATCTTTCACCCTCAACTTTACACTGAAATAAAAAAATGAAAAAAAATACCAGAGTTCTTCCAATTTCCTGAAAACATCTACAGTTCATGACGATTCTAATGGTATGCCACATGCATACCAAATCTCTGGAAAATTCGAGTTTTTTGCTAATAACTTCTATCCGGCCGTGAATGTAACGATTTCGATTTTAGGGAAAATTTACTCGTTTGTTCAGAATGACTATTTACGCAATTGGAAAATGATGTCTAGCTCTAATTCACACTTCCTTTCTCTTTTTGTCATAGAGAGAGACTACCTGGATGTTAATAATAGGTACAGGAGTAGGTATTTATTCTGCTTTTAAGCTGATTCGGTGATTTGTTCGACGAACGCTAGTAACTACGTTCTCCTGGTCGTGAGAATGTTCATTACTTGCGAATGTTCAATAGTGAATAAGCACCTTTAGCGTCGCGTCGGCTACAATCAGATAAGAAGGGTAAAGTACCATTGCATCAGTCATGGATTACTGAGATTAGAACAAAAGACCTTCATAAACGAAAAAAAGCGTGGTCTTAAAATAAGATCCCCAAGACTACCTGGATTAAGTTGTTATCGGGGGGCACGGCAGTGCCCCCGCCAAGTCGAGCGCGAAGCAAACACTGCCGTACCATCCTTTACTGGAACCATTTCGCCGCATTTTCAGGCCCCTATTTGAGCACCTCTGGATAAGACCAGAACGCAGAAGTTTTTGTCATCCAGTAAGCTATAATCACATACTTAAAATCCAAAATTTCAAGTCTGTAGGTCATTTAGTTCCGAAGTTAAGCGAAAGCAAAGTTTCGCATTTACGACACTCACTCACTCATTCACTCACTCACTCATGATCATCAGTAAAGAACTAGTACTTCCCATAAATTCAGAGAGCTGAAATTTGGTACAGAGTTAGGGTTTGATGGCCACATAAAGCGAAAACTATAAAAATTGGCCAAGTGCGAGTCCGATCGCGCATGAAGGGTTCCGTACCATAAAACAAGTTTGTTGTATGGGAGCCCTTAAATATTTATTTTATTTTATTTTTAGTATTTTTTGTTATAGCGGCAATAGAAATAGATCATCTGTGAAAATTTCAACTGTCTAGCTATCACCGTTCGTGATATAAAGCCTGGTGACAGACGGACGGCCGGACGGTCGGACGGACGGACAGCGAAGTCTCAGTAATAGGGTCTCGTTTTTACCCTTTGGGTACGGAACCCTAAAAACTAGGATAATCGAAGATCTGGAGTACTCTGATTAGAAAACACAAGAGCCCAACCAAACTATTAGAGATCAACATACCGCCTTTACAAAAAATATTCAACTTGTTGTTGTGTTCGGTTGGCCGCCGTCGCGACTGATCATCTCTCCTGATGATGGATCGCGTACCGATTCGAAACATGTCGAGCATTATTCGACTTCTACGACGTGAGTAAACCCGTTTAAGTATTTTAATATTCAACTTAGTGGGCCGCTTCATTTGATGTCAAAAATCCAAGGTCTGTAGTATTTTGACGACGCGTTTGGCTCGGTTTGTAGACACCTCCCTACTGAGCCGGCGGTCCCGGGTTCGAGTCCCGGCCAGGGCAAATATTTGTGTGATGAACTCGAATATTTGTGCTTGGGTCATGGTTGTTCTATGTATTTAAGTATATCTTTATGTATATAAGTATGTCTATCGTCGTCTAGTACCCATAACACAAGCCTTCTAGAGCTTAATTTGGGACTAGATCGATTTGTGTGAGGTTGTCCGATATTTATTTATTTATTTGATGAAGAACCCTCAGCTGGTCTCAGCTGTATTAGAGATATGGTAATGCCCCCTTCTACTATTGGTACATTAAAAATTCGACAGTCATTGAAAAAATCCAGCGTAGTGGGTACACATCTTCTAATTTAATCTAGCCTATAGCGTCCCACAGCTGGGCGGGTTACGTATTACAATCCCGAAAGTTCATGATACCTAGTAGTTGAAATACCGATGGTCAAAATACCGAAAGTTCAAAAAGCCGATATTCGATAAACCGAAGCTCAAATTACCTCTTTTCAGAAAATCGAAAGTTCAAAATCTCGAAATTTCATAATCCCGAAATTTTTAAAATCTCGAAATTTTATAATCCCGAAAGTCAATGAACACTTTAAAAGTGTCAGGACACTAAACTAATCTGACTTTTCCGTGGAACCGATCTGCTCCGGCGCTGCGGGATGTTTAGCCCCTCCGCCCTAGCGTAAGAAAGTGCTGCACCTACGCTCGCCTTCGCAGCTTCGGCTTTTTCGTCACCTTCGGCGGCCGGGGGCTGCCCTCCCTCCGCGCCTCCGGGCTTTTATATACACTCTAGGGGTAGGGCAGACAAGACCACGTGGAATCGGGGTTGACAGCTTCGGTTCTGTGGCAAGTCGATTAAGAAAAGGAAAGAGTCCGGGAAAGTGGGAAATTATGACACTAAATATTCCATATTATGATAAAATATTCTGTCATGGACTGCCAACCGAACCGAACTTGTCTAGAACCGAAGCTGTCAACGCTCGCCTCCGCAGCTTCGGCTTTTTGGTCACCTTCGGCGACCAGCCTCAGCTGCTGCGACTCGCTTGATTCCCGCACTTTCTAACGCTAGGGCGGAGGAGAACTCCACAGAAGAGTTCACTTATAAATAGTAAGTATAGTAGTAGGCAAGTATAGGTTACGTAATTTAGGTTAATATTCTTTGTATAAAATAAACATTAGAATCTGTAAGACTACAAAAATATAATTCTCGACAGTTTTATTCCGGATTACAACCTTCAGGCAGGATCATAGTCTTCGGGATTATAATCTTCGGGATTACAGTCTTCGGGATTTCATTCTTCGGGATTACAGTCTTCGGGATTATAATATTCGGTATTTCATCCTTTCGATCAAACGTTCTTTCGGGATTTTAAACTTTCGGTCAAATAAACATTCGAAATTTTAATTTTCGGCCTTCCGTCCATAGGTCTTATGAAATTCGGTATTTTGAAGTTCGGCATTGTAATACGTACCCGCTGGGCGAATGCCTCCCCTTCTGTTTTTAATACGCATATAAATAAAATTAAAGGAAAACTCTGGATAAGACTAGACTGGCTTTTATACTTATACTTACAAGTTTACAAGAAGAAATAGTCGAACGATTAACTTTATTCTACTCGAACATTACACAAATTAAATAAACAAATTACACCAAAATATTAATTTCGCTCAAAATTTGGTCAAAATATAATGCATTGGACTAAGAGTGGCGGTGATACCCGCACACGTCGCTAGATGGCGCTAACTGTATTTTAAAACACGCCTACGTTTGTTTTTCCGATAATCTTATATGGTGAAGTGGCAACCGGCCGCGTTAGAGTCGTTTACGACATTCTTCTATTGCGCTCGGAAACGTTTGCTAGGGATTAGGAGGGATTATTTGCATTTCGTTGATTTCGCTTATTATTTCGTGAGGTTTGCTAAAGTGAATTAGCAGGTTGTTATAAAACAATATGCCCACGTTTCTACAAAAAGAAGTGAAATCCCACCAAAAACATTCTGTAAAAAACTAGCCAAGTCTCGATGGAGCTGCTTGTTTATCTCTAAAAAGTAATGAAATCTAGACAAAGTCGCACCAAGTCTAAGGTTCCTTACTGCGATTTCTTTATTATTATAGTTAATGTTGTGTGACTTGGCCGTTGAAGAGTACACAAGGGTACAACACCAGGTGCTCCATGACACCATTGCACCAATCTGTCCCCAGAACCGCTACAAGTCAATTTTGTTTACACGTAATGTTATATCTGTTGTAACTACCTATGTTTGTTAAGCGAGATAATAACCCATACTGGTATTGGTAATTTGACGCTAGTGTCTCATTTTAGGCTGTTGTTGATTGTGCAGCACATGCATTCAGCATTGACAATGCTGACTTCTGCTCTCTTCTTTTTGGAGCGTCAAATCGACCACCGATCTAACATAAAATAGACGTACAGACGTTCTATCAATGATTAGATGTCCATCTGTACTAGAAATATTTTTTATACTGTTTGTTTCAGGCTCGCCTATACATAAGTATTATTGAAATACGCAGCTTTATCAAGGCTACAATTGACTGGTTATTGAATCAACGTTTTCCAAGTGGCAATTTTCCATCGTCATTGGGTAACGGTTCTGGCGACAGATTGGTGCAATGGTGTCATGGAGCACCTGGTGTTGTACCCTTGTGTACTCTTCAACGGCCAAGTCACACAACATTAACTATAATAATAAAGAAATCGCAGTAAGGAACCTTAGACTTGGTGCGACTTTGTCTAGATTTCATTACTTTTTAGAGATAAACAAGCAGCTCCATCGAGACTTGGCTAGTTTTTTACAGAATGTTTTTGGTGGGATTGATATTTAGGAGTCTTTGTTCTAATCTTAGCAAGCCATGACTGATGCAATAGTACTTTACCCTTCTTATCTGATTGTAGCCGACGCGACGCTAAAGGTGCTTATTTACTTGAACATTCACAAGTAATGAACATTCTCACGACCACGTAGTTACTAGCGTTCGTCGAACAAATCACCGAATCAGCTTAAAAGCAGAATAAATACCTACTCCTGTACCTATTATTAACATCCAGGTAGTCTCTCTCTATGATAGAAAGAGAAAGGAAGTGTGAATTGGAGCTAGACATCATTTTCCAATTGCGTAAATAGTCATTCTGAACAAACGAGTAAATTTTCCCTAAAATCGAAATCGTTACATTCACGGCCGGATGGAAGTTATTAGCAAAAAACTCGAATTTTCCAGAGATTTGGTATGCATGTGGCATACCATTAGAATCGTCATGAACTGTAGATGTTTTCAGGAAATTGGAAGAACTCTGGTATTTTTTTTTATTTCAGTGTAAAGTTGAGGGTGAAAGATTTTTGTACTCATTCCTGAAACTTTTAGGGCTCTCATTATTTTCTGAAGTCGTTGTCTGCTGCCAAAACTAATTTATTTGAGTAGCATAACATTCAAAATTACAATAAAATTAGTTTTTTACGATAAAACCATACACTTATTGATTTTTTTTAGCTTGAAGGCCAAATTTCGCATTTTTTTTACAAAATTGAAAAAAAATCGGTATTAAATAGCCCTTAGCCAAATTTAAGGTTATAGTACCTGATTCAGGTAGCTAATGACCTCCTCTACTCGCCTGTTTCATATTGACATCGCTCTACCGAACACCCTGTATATAATCTGAAATCAATGTATTGGAAATCACAAAGGAAATTGGTATCCAAGTAAGAAAAATATATTGAACTTTAATTGACGTCTTGTGTACAAACTTTTTGAGAAATGCTCAGCTATGCTTGGGATGGGGTTTCTTTACGAGATTGAATCAGAAATTAGGAAATTTGTAGTCGAACCAAGGTCATTGACATAGCAAGCCGGGTAAGCAAGCTGAGCAGAGCACATAGCTTGAAGAACCGATGACAGTTGGGGTAGAAAGGCTCTCGAGAGGAGACCACGCACTGGTAAGCTCAGTGTAGGACGGTCACCCGCAAGGTGGTTACAGTTGCGGGGACTCGCTGGATGCGGGTCGCGATCCGGCCCATGTGGAAGTTTTGAGGAGGCCTGTGTCCAGCAGTCGACGTCCTATGGCTGAAATGATGACCAATTGATCATAGATAACTTAGATAACGTCGGGGATAGTGCAATACCGCGCAAGTAACAAGTGTAGATACGATTCAATATTCAAACAAATGCTAAGTATTTTATTGAAATGAGAACTTTATCGACAGCTGTTAGTTACGCGGTATTGCACTATACCGGACGATATTTAAAACTAGTATTTTCTTTCGTTTCCGCCACTGAACTTTAAATAAAACCATTTAAATGGATTATACCGCATATAATCGTTATTTGAGCCTACCTGACTCACTCACTGACTGATGTAACTTTGACAGAAAAAAAATGTGTTTTTCTCAGTCAACCACCAATGGTACCAGACAATGGTAACTGGAAAGTTGGCGAAACGTCACGGAGGCTCAAATTATGAATATAATCCGTTTGAATTGTTTAATTTAAATATCTAAAACTAGAGAAGAATCAAGAATTTAAGAAATTATTAGTCGGACTTATGTCATGAAGCTAAAACGTCCTACCGTTTATAAAGTTGTGTTTTTGTGTCAGGTGCCGAGTCGCCAGTCAAGGCGGAGGCGCCGGCTGCCGCGAGCGACGAGGATTTCGGCTCGCGTAAGGAATTATTATTTGATCAGGCGACTGCTAAGATCTGTATCAGGTGGAAATTAATTGCGATAGAAAACTAAATATTCTTAGTACGCAACTGGTTGCGATTGATGTGTTTTCATTATTTGTTCGCAACTAGACGTCGTTATCAACTATGTTTCGCCACCAGTAGCGGCCAAAGAATGCCATTTCTTTTTACGCAACCCTTTTTTTTTAATTTTAACACTCAATTAAATCAGTCTGTATACAAAATATTTCAAGAGGATACTCAATTACAAGGGCTATATAGTCTTGACAAGGCTGTCATGTAGTGTACACCCTAAAAAATGTTTGAATTTATTTTTCTAAGAAAATACATAAAATAACCGAAATCTACAACTATGCCTGTATAGAGTTGAAGTTTTCGATCTATCCGCGAAAAAAAAAAAAGCTGTCAATAATGTCAAGCAAAGTCATTCGTTTATTTTATTAGACTCGATACTAAAGTAACCTTTCTATTCTGTCATAGTTTTGGATTTACATTTTAGAATGAGTAAATTATGATAAATAAATTATAAAATGATTCAATCATGTAATTAAAACAATTTAGCCGAAAAAAAAAATAAAAATAGGTCAACAGCGAAACGGACTCGCGTACGAAGGGTTCAGTACCATAACTTAAAAAATAGCAAAAATCACGTTTGTTGTATGGGAGCAGCACTTCAATATTTATTGTTATTTATTATTTGTTGAATTACAGTAACCAACATCAAACTCCACTTGACTTAAATCTCATACAACTTGCAAAAAAAGCAAAAGTAATTTCAAAATTGTTTAGATCTGAAATAATAAAATAAAGATGTAAGATGTACAAGATAAGATTCCATGCGGACGAAGTCGCGGGCAACACAGCTAGTAAATTATAAAATAAATTGTAATCTCAGGAAAAATATAAAAACAGTGATCACGTCCTCTTTCTAAGCGGAATACAGAAAAGTAATACATTTGTAGCCTTAAAAATATGAATTCTTGTTAATTCTGCAGCTCCTTGTAAAATGTTGTGTTTGTTCCACTAGAGTCGAACCAAGGTAACTCTTCTAAGCAAACGAATTCTCAAAGCAACCATACAAAGTGAGTCAGTTTGTATGGTATGGTTTGAAAGTTCATTTGCTTGAAAGAATTTGCGTGGTTTGACTCTTTTTAAATTTGTAGTTTTGCTTCAGATGAAGATCCGTCCCTAAAGGCAGAGACGCCGGCCGCCGCGAGCGACGAAGACTTCGAGTCGCGTAAGTAGTGAATATTTTCTTCGGTTTCCGCGACTGTCACACATTTAAATAAAACAATTTAGTCAAATTATATCGCGTATATTAATTATTTGAGCCTCCATGACGTTTCGGTAGCTTTACAGTTAAAAAATCCAATTAATTATAATAATATTTGAAATATCATGGGGGATAGTGCAATATCGCGTAAGTAACAAGTGTAGATACGAATCAATATTCAAACAATTGCTAAGTATTTATTGAAATGAGAACTTTATCGACAGGCTGTTACTTACGCAGTATTGCACTATCCCCGACGATATGTGATTTTAAAGGTATCGCAAAATGTAGGTTTTTTTTTATAACTCCAAAATAAATTTTATTTTTTTTGTCTGTAACTTATAATGTAACAAAAAAAGAATTGTATTACAACCATGAACATAAGAGTCATTTTCAAAATACATCTACATAGTTAAGGTCTTTAATTAAAACAAAACTTAATTGATTCCATTGTGTTACGAATACGATAGTTACCCATATATTTTGTATGAGTAACTTTCGTAACACAAAAGAAGCGATCGTAATTTTGTTTTTATTAAGCCTTTAACTATGTACATGTATTTTCAAAATGACTCATAACGCACTTTTCACAGTGAACATGGCAAATTAATGTCTCCATACAAATATTGGCACTCATACCATATAATGACGCCACGATGAGGTGGCCATTTTAACGTTCCGTAGAAATGTTGAACTTTGACGGTCATATCTGACTTTTAGAGCCGTCTAAGGGTAGTGAGTCCCATATAGACATTTGATCCCAATAAAAAAAGAATCGATTGACGTCCTCAAATAAAAAATTCACATGCCTATTTCGTTTGTCTTTGACAGCCCTAATTTTACTTTGTTTTAGTGTCGTTGTATGGCGATGGGAGTGAGGGGGTTCTCGTGGCGGGTTCCGTAGGGCTCGAGGGTCCCCGCGGTGATGCGACGCACACGTGCCAGATCTGTCACAAAACATTTAAGCGAAAATCAAGTCTCACGACGCACTTTAAAGGGATGCACGCCGACAGTTTCAGGGTTCACGCCGGAGAGAAAGCGTACACGTGCGACACTTGCGGAAAACAGTACACGACGAAGTCTAGTCTAATTAGACACTTACAGGTGCACACAGATAATTCCTGTGTGATATGTTCAAAAAGCTTTTCTAGTAATAGTCTCTTATCAAAACATGCACGTACTCACAATGGGGATAAAGGTTACACCTGTGAATTGGATAACAAACACTGTACGTCGAAAAGTAGTTTAATAAGAGTCGATCAAATTCACACGGGAGATAACGGCTGCACACGCGACGTGCGTATTAAACAGTCTATACTAAGAAGAAATAGAAGGAGGCGGATCAAAACAAATGCAACACAGAAAGTGTTTAACTGTGAAATATGTAATAGATCATTTAGTCGTAAATGTAACATGTTAAGACACGTCGGAACACATACTGGAAATAAACCATATAGCTGTGATATTTGTAGCATGCAATTTACGCGAAGTGAAAATTTAAAAAAACACGGCATAATACATACCGACAGAAAACATGCCGGCATAAGACATACCGGCAGCAAACAATACAAGCTGAAAGCTTATAAATGTGATACATGTAACAAATTATTCGCGACGAAAAGATCCTTGCAAGATCACTCCTTAATACACACAGGGGAGAAACCTTATAAATGTGATATATGTAACAAATCATGCAGACAGAAAAGTGCCTTGCTAGTACACTTGAGAACACATACAGGCCAGAAACCGTATAGCTGTGGTATTTGTAACAGGAAATTCGCAGTCAAAGGTAACTTGCGAACTCACGTCGGCGTACATGCCAGACTGAAACCTTATTGCTGTCATATATGTAGCAAGCTATTCAGTCGCAAAGACAATTTGGAAAGACATGTCAAAATACATACCCGACAGAAAATTTATACTTGTGACATATGTAATAAGCAATTCATACAGAAAAGTAATTTGAGATATCACATAATACACAGCCATTTGTAACTACAAGCTTTCATTTACACTCTTGAAAGATACATTTTGCAAGTACTATTTGAACCACTTTCCGGTGAACGAGTGAGCTGAAATTTGGTGTAGGTACCTTCGTAATTTCGATAACAATACAACAATAGGACACCATGGAGCTGGTCTGATGATGGAGCCGAAAGGTGGGCATAGGAACGCTGTAATATGACGATGCAATCCTACCTAGTTTGGGCCCTTTAGAATCGTCGAGGCTAGTAGTGGGATATAAATTTACTTTACTCTAGGCCCATAGGGACCAGCCGCTCACAATGTGTTCGATTCCCTAAAAAAACTAATACGAACTACCTGTGATCCCAGAGCTGGCGCGTTTCTCGGACAAAGGCTCAGTATTGCTGTGCAGCGGGGAAACGCCGTCAGCATTTTGGGATCATTTCCGCCTATGACCGACCTTGGCTAGAGTTAGGTTAGTGTAGGTTTTAAGTTGTCTTTTTTTTATGTCATAGGGGGCAAACGAGCAAACGTATCGCCTGATGGAAAGCGGTAACCGTCGCCCATATACACCTGCAACACCAGAGGAGTCACAAGTGCTTGCCTACCCGGAGGACGAAGATGGAATGCCTCTATGCTAGTAATTTCACCGGCTATCTTATCCCCACACCGGAACACAACAATGCGAACATTGCTGTTTGGCGGTGGGTTAGCAGGCAAGACGGTACTAACAATCCGGACGGACCCTGCACGAAGCCCTACTACTCCAACCTGTCTTACCACTTAATTCGATTTTTCTTTTTATAAATAAATACTTCTAATTTATGAAACTTTGTCTCATTTATTTTTTATGTGGGTACACCACAATTTTGTATTAAACTATTGATACAAAGATATCAACGCTTAAAGAAAAAAATAAATGAATTACCTGGGACGAGGCCATATCAATGTTTCAAATAAACAATGCAAAGATCGACACACAGAGCATATGGAAAATGTTTCATATATTTATGAAAATAACAGCGCCCTCTCTTGCTTGCCCGTTCACTGCTGCAAAGTGGTGCGGAAAGATGTGAATATTAACGTATTCACATAGAGGTCGCGAAGTGTCAAAAACCTTTCAAATAAACAATGGAAAGACCGACACACAAAGCATATGGAAATATGGAGTTCGGGTAGCGAAGTGGTTAACGCACTGGACCGGCAATCCAGAAGTACCGGGTTCGATTCCCGGTCTCGTCCCCCAGGTAACTCATTTCAATTTTTGTATCAATAGAGTAGTGGGATGTTAAAAAAATACAGTCTGCAATAAAAGTTTGTCACATTTTTTTTTTATTTATCTCCTATTTCATCTATGCATGTGACTTTCGGGATACTAGACATAATAGACACGCCTGTGGATAAAGAGGTCACGTTTAACAACGCAGTGATGCACTTGTATATGCAGGAGCATATCTTGCCAGTAGTACTTACTTACTAACAAGGAAGGGTACCCAACTGTCCGACTCCGATTTGATTTATTTTGATATATGTTTTATAGTCTAAAATAGCAGACACGTATTTTTTTTTAGCCGCCCAAATTCAAACTGTTAGGACAAATTGTCCTTCAAAGTACTGAAAATTTACCACTACAGATAAGAAATAACCCACATACTATGGCCGACAGCTAAGTGGTGCCAGTGCAGTGGCGCGAGGTGCCTCCGACGCCACGTGGCCCACAGCCGACCAAATTGTAATGATCAAAAACTTTGACACCAATATGTATTTTTCGATCCCTATTGATTTTGGAGCACTTTTGACAATCTTACTTGTCGACGATAACATCAATGACTTAGGAACAAATATTTGATTCGAAGCCAGGACCGCTGGCTCAGTAGGCAGGTGTACTCCGTGTACTACAAACTGCGCCAACGCTAACTTTTTTGGACATATTGAGACTGGATCTGAATCTGAAATTAGTCCTACTCCTACTTTACAAATTTAATCATGATTTTTATTTTTAATATTGAATTTAATTATGATTTTTGGGAATTCATTGGCGTTTACTACGTTTCCGCTTTTTGCCGTCGATATGTTAAAATAGCTTATGTTTAAAATTCATTAAACCTGTATGTAAACTTAAATTGAACATAGCTAATGGTGTCCGGAGGAGGGCGTAACTGACTGCGACATATACAACTACTGCAGTGATTACGTGCATTTGTTTATTATAATGTTTTGTTATGTTCAATAAAAATCTTTAAATATTAATTGCATCAAAATCATGCGTATTTAGAACATAAGAACATAACCAATTACCAATTTTTTATTGCGGTACCACACTACTCGCGAAGTTGGATGAGTTTCGGCGAACATGATAGTGTCTATTGTGGATGGGCACTTCGCCACAGATTAATAAATATTAAGGGACAGTCTCACAGGGCCAGTGACAATCTCTCTCTCTCTATAAATAGTTCTTTTCGCTGCGGAAGCCCAAACAGAGAAACTGAATTCGCCTCTGCCAACTTCGGTCTAATTCTAATTCTAATTTTAAAATATGGCTTCCATCAGGTTAATGATGATTTCGCCAATTTCAAGTTTGCTCGTAGAGCATGCCGTTGTTCGGTGAGGTTTTGCTTTTTGTAAATTGATAGCGATTTACAAAAAACCACGCGGTCTACCGGGCCTTGACCCAAGAAGGGCTATGTACGCTTCAAGTTGAATTCTTCATTAACCATTCACTCATACGTTAGTTCACTGCACAATACGCTATCAATACTACACATTGAACAACAAAAATGAATAAATAATGAACAGCAAAACTTGAACGCATGCGGCCATCTTAAGTCACGAACCGGAAACCCTTGGTGTAATATGTTAGACATTTGACAGCTAATCTCAAATGTTGCTACAGTATCTATGGCGTTTGTAACCTAACACAGTAAAGCTACTCTCCACTAGATGTCGCTAAAAATATTTTGAATATAAAGGTGCACGTTTACTAAGCTATTGCGCAGGTAATTTATGTCAAAATAAAATAAGCAACAAAACGCATCTGGCATGGCGGTGTCATGATGAACAGCTGATGATGACATTGATTCAATTGATTGAGCCTTGGTGTCAGTCGGCTGTGTAAACAAAAATATTCTGTATGGTCTACTTATATATTTTCTAATCATGTAAAAATGAGTTATTATTCTACCTATCGTTGGTGTGGTGTTCCTGAATGCAAGAATACCAGTGTAAAAACACCGGACAAATTATGGTTCCGAGTGCCAAGTGACATAAATAGGAGAAACACTTGGTTCAATGTTGCGGGGAGGGATCCCGAACTATTATATAAAAAAACCCGTTTGTATTTTTGTGAAGATCACTTTGATGTAAGTATCCATTTGCATTCTTCTCTAAAATATACAATCAAAAAGAATATAATCACTATGTTTTATATACAGTAGGTTACATGAAGTGACATGGAGTACAAGATATTTTTGGAATATAGTTAGTTTTGGAGGTTATAGTATATCGCTACATAGTACAAAACAAAGTCGCTTCCTGCTGTCTGTATGTGTGTCCCTATGTATGCTTAGATCATTAAAACTACGCAACGGATTATAATGTGGAGTTTTTTTAAAAGATAGAGTGATTCAAGATGAAGTTTTATATATGCAAGCCGGGGTGGGTCGCTACTAGTACAATAAATTGTCTTTTAATAATTTATAACTTTTCAGTTGGAACATGACATGGAAAACTACATAAAGTATAAAATAATGGGTTCAGTAAAAAGAATTCAACTGAAACCAGATTGTATACCGTCCAGATTTGAATTTAATAGAAAACAGTCTGCTTCAAATGAATCTCATATTGATGAAGCTAACAGGTTCAGAATATCTATAGCTAAAGAATCCGTACAAGATCTTAGGGAAGAAGATAGTGTCAAAGGAATGTCATCCTCCATAAATGGTAATTTTATATCTTATACCCTATATAAACATGAAGAGTAGCGTACTAGTTAAAAGTGCCTTTTTAAAAGCCTAATCGGCACCAACACAGAAAGGCAAACTGAAATAAAATTTGACGTTTGAATTTTGTGCAATGCAGTCCATCTCGATCCTATTTTATTTTATATAATGAAGGATTACCAACAGATAACACATCAGTCTATAAAATAGTATAAGTACACAAATGACAAACAGGATGCTTATCCAATTATAGGTACCCACGGCTAACAGGTCTTTGTCCTAACTATAGATTTTTGATTTGGTGTAGGGACGCTGGACTGGCGAGCTGTCGATCGCTTGATTACGTTCATTCGGCCCAAACCTATCTATAGATTATTATGGGTATAATTTATTTAAATACACTGTTTGACTATAATAGTGAACACAAATTGTGGCATTGAAACCACTAAACACACATTAAAAATATGAAATAAACTATCACTAACTTTTGGAAATTATACTATTTTTAATTGTAGGTACAGTAACTAAAAAGAAGACGTGTTTTGACTGCTTTTTATGACGTCACATGCCCGTATCATCATAGAAGCTTCATACTAACAGATCGTTTTAACATTTCATAAAGAGTAGCTGATTTGAATTGTTATCAATGTGTGTATTATTAACTATTACTTTCAAGCCAAGATGCCCAAGATATTAGGTACAATTGGGGATTCAAAGGATCAAGACAGCTTAAGGCGTGAATCTGTTGAAGTCAAGTTGGAGCCGGAAGACAACGAGGTACTTGTGCATGGACAAGACAAAGGTATGTTATACACATCACTGTATTAGTACCTATCAAGGTACTGATATTTTAATTTTAATTATATTTACTATAGTACTTTTTGACATTTAGAATTTTATTATAGAAACATTCACACCATCCGTGTTTTATTTGTTGACAATCCTTTTTGGGATTTTTCTTTTATTTCTATAATGTTGTTTTTTATTTTATTTTTAGTAATAAATCTATCAATAAATTGCTGTGCTCTCTGTAACTGACGATTTGAAAGTGCTTGTAGCTAGGCCTACTTTGCTAGGTTGTAAAACTGAAAACTATTGAACAGAATCAATGTTCCTATTTTATGTGGTGATACCACAGTTCATATTTATGTATAAGACAAAGGATAAATAAGAAGCCTAAATTTTACGCATACCACTGAAGTGCTATTTGGAATCCAACCCACGTCCTCTGCTTGACTGGAGCAGTGCTCTCACCACTGAGCTATAGGACCGCTGTATATAGATTATTACTTACGTCAATTATATATATAATATAAACCTAGTTATATAATATAATTGTAATAGCTTTAAGTATAAATTATAAGAGTTTCTTTCGGCTTTCTTCTCAACTAGGGCATCCCGGTTCTGATTATGTATGATGAGAACCGGGAATTCCCGGTTCCGGTACTGGATTTGTATAGAAAATGAGTACACCCTATTCTCAACAGCGGCCAGCGGTCTCCTCTTGTGAAATGCCAGTATATTCCGATTCAGACATGTGAAAGTGGCCTTGTGGCCTATTTACAGAATAAACGTTTTTATTTTGATTTTGAACTACTACTACCATTCGTTACTAGAACGTCAAATTATTGGGTAAAATTTTAGCTTCTTATTTATCCTTTGTAATTGTAACATTGTTGTTGTATAATGTTAATAAACATAGTTTAAGACGATTTTACTGCTTTAATAAAAAAATATTAATTTGGGTGTAGCACATCGTTATTATCGATTCTCAGCATAGTTTGAGACGATGGTGCCGACTATAAAGTCTAAGTCTTTACGGTAGATGGCGCTACGATGCCACCCTAAGGCATAAGTCATAAGTTTTTTATTTGCTCAAGATAGGGTACATAATGTAAGGTCTTATAAATAAATATTGTGCTCCAACTATCTTGTCACGCAGTGACATGCAAATTTTAGGAAGAGAAAAAGAAATGGTTTACAATTTAGACTAAACTGAATATAAATCAAACCTAAAGCATGTTGAAGCAACTGGTTGAAAAGTTCAATGGCTCTGACATCTGGTTCGGTGGTCCAGTTGGTAGGACGCCCGTGTTGGCCCGGAAAGCCGTTGGAGACGCAGGTTGGAATCCTGTCTGAACCATTAAATTTTTCGCTTCATTGTAGGCGTTAAGAAACATGTTAGATCATAAATAAAAATGTCTAAAACAATCAGCATTCTGAAGGAATAAAGAGCCTTTATATGTCGTGTGACTGTAGACAACTTAACAGTGAAGAAAGAAGAACAAATGAAAACGGAGACAGAGTGGGAACATGATGCCCACAGTGTGAGCGAGACAGCAGACGCGCTCGCCGCACTATATCCTGAACACGAGGTGAAGGAAGAGCTTGTGGTGGAGTCTGAACGCGTGCAGCCGCGTGACGTGGTCTTCACACTACGAGGTTCGTTGCCCTGGGGTACACTCAGGGAAGCCATCTCATTGACGCGGTTGGCTCGGTTTGTAGAGTCATGCCTACTGAGCCGGGGGTCCCGGGTTCGAATCCCGGCTAGGGCAAATATTTATGTGATGAACTCGAATATTTGTTCCTGGGTCATGGTTGTTCTATATATTTATGTATATAAGTATGTATATCGTCGACTAGTACCCATAACACAAGCCATCTTGAGCTTAATTTGAGACCAGATCGATTTGTGTGACATTTTCTGATATTTATTTATTTAAATATATTTAGTTATATCTAAAATCCTAATTTAAGTGTGATTTTGCATGTAGCAGCCCAGATAACAGAAATGACAGAACAGCCCGTCGTGAGCCATACACCTCGCAGCACGAAGCAGGAGAGCCGGCCCGGCGCCGCCGATAGCGGTCAGTTGTTTTTTCGTGGATGGTATTTTTAACCCCGACGAAAAAAGAGGGGTGAAGTTTAATATTTGTATCTGTATGTCTGTCTGTGGCATCGTAACTCCCAATCGGATGGACCAATTTGAGTGCGGTTTATTAAATACACGGAACCGACGAAACTACCGCTAACGCTTGGTTTTTATGACGTCACTAGCCGGTATATTCATAGAAACTCCATACTAACCCATCGTTTTTGACATTTCATAAAAAGTAGCTGATTTGAATCATCAAATACCGTATTAATATTGCAGAGCGGGCGACAGCGGTTGCGAGGCGCGGGCGACGGGGCGCGCGGGCGCAGACACACGAACTTCGCTCGGAAGATCGTTACCCCTGCCAGATATGTAATGAAAAGTTTAATCATTTGTGCCACTTAAAGACACATGAACGAATTCACTCGGGAAATAAGCCGCATACCTGCGGAATATGTAACAAGAAGTTTGCGTACCCCTGCCACTTGAAAATACACAAACGATGTCACACTGGAGAGAAACCATTTTCTTGTGGATTTTGTAAAAAGGAGTTTACACACTCTGGTCACTTAAATGTACATAAACGAAGTCACACAGGAGATAAACCTTATTATTGTGGAATATGTAAACAGGAGTTTGTGCAATCGAGTGATTTAAGGAGACATGAACGTACTCACTCGGGAGAAAAACCTTACAGTTGCGTAATATGTAACAAAAAGTTTACGGATTTTGGTAATTTGAAGAAACACGAACGAACTCACACGGGAGAAAAGCCATATTGTTGCGAAATGTGCAACAAGAAGTTCAATCGATTGAGTAATTTAAAGACACACGAACGTACTCATAATGGAAGTAAACCTTTTACCTGTGGAATATGTAACAAGAAATTCACGTTGTCGGGTAATTTAAAAAAACATGAACGAACGCACGGGCAACATGTGTACCGGTGCGACATGTGTCAGAAGGGATTCATTCAAAAACCTAAACTACTCGCACATATACTGACTCACAAGAGAAAAGGGCAGTTTTGAAATGCCGGTAGGAAAAGCGATGTTTGAGTTTTACCTAAATCTCTGACCTATGCCCGAAACGCTGTGTTCAAGGACAGAAATACTTGACTTTGTCTAAACAAAACAAGCCTTAATACTTGATCATTAATGAACTGAGCCGCGTGTCTCTAATGTAAGTGTATAAAATCGGCGAAAGTGTATAATAAAATATAAATTTATCATAAATTATCTTTGACTTTTATTTCTGCATTTGTTGTGGCGTTTGAGAGCCTTTTACCTCTGGCTGCGCTTCGTGCGTCGTCGTGTGTCGCTCGTGGCGGTGTTGCCAATCCGCGCGCGTCTCTAGCTCACGTGCTCCCGTGAACCTACGAGATGTTCTCGAGAACGAAAATCCCAGAGTCTAATGTTACCTAGGGGCGGAGTACCGACGTACTTATTGCTAATAATTTACGCATATACTAGGTATGTAAAATATACGCAAGTTAATGAATCCATAATATATAATATGAGATACAAAATATCCGTATCATTCTAATACAAACTAAACCGTATATATTTCATTTATACTATTATAAAACATTAAAATTGTATTGAAATATTTTCTGTGGAGTGGGGTAATTACTTTAGGAAACATTTTAACATGAAACAGCCTGGCTCAGCCGTACAGCGCCATTTGTTTGTCGCCATCTTTGTCCTTAAATCACGCAGAAACTGCTAGATGGATTATAACCAATTTTGGTACAGGGATAATAGGAAACCCAAAGATGGAAATACGCCAAAAAAATAATACGCTGTGGGAGTTACGGGGCCTTGTATTATTTATTACAATTCTGAAAAATGAACGGATATTACGAACCTTAGCCAGCCATACTGAGACGCGCACATCAGCCGCCGAATAAAATAAAACTACTAGATATTTCGAAACACATTTATTTGCAGCACGTTGGTATAAGCCACAAAGAGTGCCATCGTGCCGAAATATTACATATATTAATATATATTTCTCTTAAATATTGAGGCTACAAGGAGTATCGGTGGTTAGTATTTAAATTTAGCTACCTATGCTTGTTTTCGCATCAAAAACACTGTTAAACACAGACCCTTACAATATAAATAAATAATTATAATTGCCTAATATAAGTTAAGATAACGATGACCCACTTTTACACGATTATATAACGTAATGACGTAATATTGTGTAATTACTTACCCTTTTGTCCAGATAAAGGACAATAGTTATTGTGTAACATGACTTCCGGGTATCGTTACTGATTATGTAACTATTTTTATATTATAATTATTTTAAGGTGTTTAATTAAGTGAATTACTCTATCAGAGAATAGGTATAGATTAAGTAAAATCACATTATAAAATTAAGTATGATTATCAAATTAGCATAGGTTGAACCACTTCCTAACCATAGGCTAATCTGGCTATTTCTCTTATCTCCTTTCGGATCTTTTACTTACGTAATCCATGAAAGTGACCTTGAATGTTGTTGACCTACATTTCATGTTGCTTACGTAACTAAGGGAAAATATCATAGTTCCAATTAGAATCCAATACGCATAGCCAGAATATTGCGATAATCATAAAAGTTGTCAGATCTCAGGTCTAGATATAAGCTATAGGTATTTATAAGAAATAAACATTTGATAACATGAATCTATTATTCCCCACTTTGGAGATCTGACTAACTGAAATACATATGTAAACATTTTGTATGTACCTAAATAAACATGAATATTTTATTGAATAAATGAGTGAAACAAGTTAGATGAGCGCACGCGCAAACAAACCACGCCCCCGCACATCTTATAACTCTGATTCGGTCTATCAAGGACGGAATAAAGATGGCGGGCGCAAAAATAAGATTAGTGTCACAGCAAGCGTCGCCCAGCTCTCATCTCGCTCCAGTTCACCTTATGAAGAAAGAAACAGTATCTTTTTATTGTGCAACCCAGTCTCAAGTATTATACAGTCCTATCATGCAGAACGAGTCGCCAGTAGCCAGTTAGGCCATTCGTTTTAATGGTCCCTTCGAGTAGCCGGATCAAGAATTAGTGCAACAATTACGTCAATCGCCAAGTGTTTTGCGAATTTTCGCGACACCCCCAAGTGGTCTCTGTCTGACAGAGAAATTCGGACCGCAACTTTAGTTGCGGTTATGCTGCATTTCAATAAGTAACGCTAGTGAAAGTTGAAATTGCAGTCGTCGTTTCGTAATCGTGCAGGCTAGTGCTTTCGAGCGCAGGCAGCCCTTTACTTCGACACAGACTGAGTGACGGTCGAGCCTTGTCGGTACTCTTAAAGAACGTGAGCAGCTCACTTAAATGTGTTCAGCTATTGATCTATAGAGTATTGGGCGACGCTCTGTAGACACTCATGCACCGTACCCCCTAATTTCAAAAGAGAATGCGCAGCGCACCTGGTGTCCAGCTAATTCTCAAGTGAAAACTGGCGGGTCAGTTGCAAAACAAGCGGCAGTGGACCTTGCGGTGTTAAACCCACAGAGTGTCGTACTTCGTGAGTTATCGGACGCGCTCACCTTTCCACGGTGGTGGATCGTACAGTCCGGCCGTGAATACGGTTCCGCACTTCCCCAAGTCCTAGCTGGATTCCCCACATAGTGTGTCCAGTTAGGCCACAGGGCCCAGTAGGTCGCACGGAGCCAGCCTATCAGGGGGCTGGAACCGATGCTAGGTCGTTAGGAAGTGGTTCATTAGGGACATACGGTCGGATAAGTGTTTTAATTGTGTTTTGTGTATAAGTGTTTTAATTGTGTTTTAATTCATAAATATTGTGTTTAAATTCTCGCGCAAATAACTGTGTCTAAAATTCGCGTAAATAATTGTGTATTAAATTTGAATTGTTTGATTAATCCGTGTAATAAGTGTTGTTTTTTGTTTTATAATTGTTATTGTAATCAAGTCAGTGAGCCCAAGTTGATTCGTTTTGTTTATTTTGTTTGTTCAAGTGTTAATGTCCGTACCGGAGATTAACGTAAGGGTTTTGCGCTCGGGAAAGCGAACACCTTCGGTGTCTCCAGTCAACATGTCGGCTAGCGGCACCCCTCCGTCGGGGTTGACTACTTCAAATGAAACGAATACTTGGGACAAGGACGTTGATAGTGCAAATAAAAATACGAGCAGTGACGCAAAGGCAAAGGCCACCGCGAGTCAGGAAACATTAACGCCAAAAAACGTAACTCACGCGCAAAAAGAAGCTCCTCCAGCCACGGATAATGCAAGCATCTCTGTGCTTATGGCAGAATTAGAATTAAGGAAGGCGGAGTTGATCCAGGCTAGGGCAGTATCGGCGGAAGCTCAGACTAGACTAGAAATCGCCAGGCTAGAGGCAGCTAGGTCTAGTAGCAACACGTCGCAGGACTGTGATAGGAATTCTCGTGTAGAGGGTTGGATTCAACAACAAAACGTCACTAATTTGCCCGGGGTGCGCATTAGGGAGCCGCGTAATGAGAACACGTACGGTCAGTTTCAAAACAAAGACCTTGAGTTGATGTCACACAGGATAGAGACCGCGGTCACTCGTAAGAACGCACCAATTATTCAACGGAACGTACCGGAGCTATCGCATTTCTCTGGGGCACTCACGGAGTGGATCCCCTTTAAAGCCGAATATTTAGACACCGAGTCGCTATTCACAGACGTCATGAATGTAGCTAGAATACGACGTAGCTTACGAGGCGACGCGAGAAGCGCAGTAAAATCAATTTTGTATACAGTATCGGACCCGAATGAGATAATGGATTTGTTAGAATTGCAGTTCGGCAATCCTGAGGCAATTATTTTAGCCGAGATCGAGGAGGTCAAACGTTTGCCTAAATTAACCGAAGATTGCGCCAATATTATCTCATTCGCGGGGCAGGTAGCTAATGTAGTTTCATGTATCAAGGCGTTGAAACAAGATCAGTACTTGTTAGCCCCCGAACTAGTAGGTAGGTTAGTTGAGAAGCTAAATCCCATTTTGCGGTACGAATGGAATAAATATCGCGTGGCCAACTCCTCTATACCTACTCTAGTAGCATTATCGACATTTTTAAACGACACCAGTAGAGCTTCGGGTTTAACGCGTAGGCCGATAACGCGACAACAGCGCAACCCGGTCCATACAACTAGGCTAGCGCGGCGTAGGTCAAGGTCGTCGTCTCGATCTTTAAGCAGGGATAGTGTAGGATCAGACGTCAATCACAGCGTTAACACCCATAGAGTCGTAAATAATAGGAAAAATGTCGATAAGCCTAGGCACACAGTAGCTCAGATAAATAGTAGACCGCAAAGCAGACCGAAAAAACCCACACAGCACGCACCGGCACAGTCTCGCGATAATTCGAGTAAAAAATGCACCATTTGCAACGGCGATCATACAGTAGCGAAGTGCGCGGATTTTATTAAATTATCCGTAGATGATCGCTGGGCAAAGGCTAAAGAGTTTAAATTGTGTTTTAGATGCTTAAATTTCGCTCATAAAAAGCCGTACAAGTGTGCGTACGTGCCGTGTGGACACGGAGGTTGTGAGGCAGGTCACAATAAGTTATTACACGGAGTGTCACGGGACACTCCCGCGCCGAATAACGTAGCTAGAATTAATCACGTAAGGCGACCAGCGACTTATTTAAAAATAGTACCCGCTATCATTAGTGGCCCGTTGGGATCGCAGGAGATTCTATGCCTACAAGACGACGGTAGTAGCTTAAAAATATTAGAGCGCAGTGTAGCCGAAAGAATCGCTCCGCTCGGCGCGACTGAGAAACTTCTGATTGAAGGGGTTGGTGGATGCGTAATAAACGAAAGCGAGTCATACCGTTTAGAACTAACAATACAGAGCAAATATCGTAGAAACGTTGAGAAAATAAATGTATGTACGATTGATAGTTTGAACTTAGGTACTCAACGCGTAAATAAAGAATTGATCGATAGTTGCCCACACCTGTTACCTATAAGTGATCAATTGTGCTATGATGAAGGCACGCCTAAACTGTTAATAGGCCAGGACAATTGGCACTTATTAGTGACACAGAATGTTCTAAGCGGTAATAAATCGCAGCTGATAGCTAGCGAGGGTCGATTAGGTTTTAGCGTGCACGGTTCAATGTCTATACCTAGGTCTCTGATAGGTTATGTAAATCACGCGAGGTGTAGTAACGAACAGGACATGTACGACTTGATAAAGCAACATTTTAGCATAGAGTCGTTAGGTATAGAGCCGCGAATACCTAAATCGGACCCCAATCAGCGCGCATTAGATATTCTAAACGCGACATGCAAAAAAGTACCAGATGAACGCCGTTTCGAAATAGGGCTGTTATGGGCAAGCAATGATGTGATTTTGCCAAATAACAAACAACAGGCGCTCAACCGGTTGTACAGTTTAGAAAGAAAGTTAGATAAAGACGAAGCGTTACGGGTCGAGTATTCTAAACAAATACAAAATTTATTAGATAAAGATTACGCGGAGAAAGTAGAAAGCGCCTCGACCTCTTCACGAACGTCGTATTTGCCGCATTTCGCTGTAAAGCATCCGCAAAAGCAACGAGTACGAGTTGTTTTCGACGCGGCTTGCAAATATAACGGTGTTAGTTTGAACGACGCCTTGTTAACAGGACCGGACTTATTGCAGTCACTATTCGGAGTCCTTATAAGGTTTAGGGAGGGTCGTATTGCCGTTATTTCGGACATCCGCGAGATGTTTTTACAGATACGAATTATTGAAGCTGACCGGAACTCACTGATGTTTCTGTGGCGGGGAGATAATAGACAAGGCCCAGTCCAAGAATATCGCATGAAAAATCTATTTTTCGGCGGCTCTTCAAGCCCGACATCAGCGATATTCGTTAAGAACAGAAACGCAGAGAGTCACGCGGAGCAATACCCACTCGTATATGAAAAAACTATAAATAGCTTCTACGTCGATGACCTGTTAGCTAGTTTCGATGACAGGCAGGAGGCTAAGCGTTTAGTAGCCGATATGAGTAGGGTATTCAAGGAGGCGTCCTTTGAGTTGTGTGGGTGGGCGTCAAACGACCCCGAAGTATTTAGCGATGTAGTCGACGTCAAAAAGGACGAAGCTACGCTTTTAGGCAAGTGTGACTATGAACGAACATTAGGAATGTTATGGCATAATTCTCGCGACACGATAGGTTTCAATGTAAACTTTCGAAACTTACCTCCGGAGATAGTAGAGGGCCAAAAAATACCTACGAAACGCCAAGTAACTAGCGGTGTAATGGGTCTGTTCGACCCGAACGGTCTCGTCTCGCCCGTCAGCATTGCGGGCAAGACATTAATTCAAGACATGTGGCGTTTAGGTATCGATTGGGACCAATGCATATCACCGGAGCTAAACGAGAAATGGCGTTCGTTCATAGAAAACGTAAAAAAGTTACGCGACTTAGAAATAGAGCGTTACGTCATAGCCCCTACTAGGCAGGTAGTTTTGCATACATTCTGTGATAGTAGCGAGACAGTCTACGCAACTGCCGTGTACATGGTAGGGTTAGACGAAAAAGGCGAAAAATACTCTACGTTAGTAGCCGCGAAGGCTCGAGTAACGCCATTAAAGAAAATTAGCATACCTAGACTAGAACTGCAAGCGGCAGTCTTAGGTTGTAGACTAGCTCAATCGGTTAAAAAAGAGACTAGTTATAACGTAACGAGTTGTCATTACTGGACAGATTCGAAAACTGTTCTAGCCTGGATCAAGTCGGACCCTAGGACGTTCAAGTCTTTCGTCGCGCACCGTCTGTCAGAAATAGAGGACAGCACGCTGCCCAGCGAGTGGCACTGGGTGCCAACCGCGCTGAACGTCAGCGACGACGCAACTAGAAACGTACCTATAAATTTCGATAAAAATCATAGATGGTTCCACGGACCCGAGTTTATCAGATTGGATACAGATAAATGGCCAACTGATGGATGCGCGTCCGTCGAAACGTCAGACGCGTGTGAGGAACGAATAGCGAAAAAGGTTTTAGTCGTAACTAGGCGCGATAAATTTGCTCACTTACCCGATGTAAACAAGTACTCGAAGTACTTGCGCCTGTTACGCGTCACTGCTCGTATCCTGTTAGCCGCCCAAATGTTTAAGGCTAAATTGTTAAAATGTAACGTTGACAAAAATGTAAATAACGAACACATAAAAATTGCCGAATTATTGCTCTTAAAGCGAAGCCAGTACGAGTCGTTCCACGAGGACATCGAGCGTCTTAAGGCTGGGCGGCCAATCCCTAAAAAATCGACGTTACACAAACTAGCAGTAAAGATCGACAGACACGACACGTTACTGCTCGATGGGTGAATCGACAGAAGCGAGAGTATCCCAGTCCTACATGCCAAAGAGTCATTCACGAGATTAATTATAGCACATTACCACGCTATTTTTAATCATGGCAATCACGCTACTGTCATGAACGAGTTGCAAAAATCGTTTCATATAGTAGGACTGAGAAGCGCTTTGAGGTACATAACTCACACATGTCAATGGTGTCGAGTATACAAAGGAAAGACTCCGAACATACCTCTCGGTGACATACCGCCAGAAAGGCTCGCAGTTAATCAACCAGCGTTCACGGCGACAGCTTGCGATTACTTCGGTCCCATGCACATAACCATCGGGAGGAGGAGAGAAAAAAGATGGGGAGTCTTATTTACTTGCTTAACCACGAGAGCAGTACATTTAGAGCTCGCAGCATCCCTGTCGGCATCGTCAATGATATTAGCATTACGCCGAATGATGGCTAGACGCGGCACTCCGACGGTGTTCTACTCGGACAATGGTACAAATTTTATCGGCAGCGAGAGAGAGATAAAAGATGCTGCAGAATCAATCGACAACGAGATGCGAGCCTACTTAGAAAACAAGCAAATAACTTTCAAACGAATACCGCCCGGGAACCCATCGGCGAGGTGCCTGGGAGAGATTAGTCGGGTCGGTGAAAACCGCTTTGCGTGTTACATTGAAAGAAAAATCGCCGCCAGAAGAAGTCTTGCATACACTGCTTTTAGAGGCCGAGCATGTTGTAAACTCGCGCCCCCTGATACCCGTAATGCCGTGCAGTAAACAAGAGGCACTGACCCCCAACCACTTTTTATTGGGCCGGTCAAACGCCATGTCACCATTCGGGTCTTTCAGCGACATAACACTAAACGAAAAGTCATGGAAAGCAGCGCAAGTACTAGCAGACTCTTTTTGGAATCGATGGATAAAAGAATATCGACAATCTTTACGTCCACGAATAGTCAAGAATACCCCAGCTAATAACGTGAAGATCGGCGACATTGTCATAATTGCAGATGGCACTATGCCCAGAGGTTCATGGCCGAGAGGCGAAGTCGTAAAAGTCTATCCCGGACCCGACGGCAGAGTTCGCGTAACCGAGATTAGAACGACAGCAGGATTAATACGTCGCCCAGCCTCTCGTCTCATCGTAATTCACACACGTTAGTTTACGGTGTTCGCACACGTTGGGGGGAATGTTAAACACAGACCCTTACAATATAAATAAATAATTATAATTGCCTAATATAAGTTAAGATAACGATGACCCACTTTTACACGATTATATAACGTAATGACGTAATATTGTGTAATTACTTACCCTTTTGTCCAGATAAAGGACAATAGTTATTGTGTAACATGACTTCCGGGTATCGTTACTGATTATGTAACTATTTTTATATTATAATTATTTTAAGGTGTTTAATTAAGTGAATTACTCTATCAGAGAATAGGTATAGATTAAGTAAAATCACATTATAAAATTAAGTATGATTATCAAATTAGCATAGGTTGAACCACTTCCTAACCATAGGCTAATCTGGCTATTTCTCTTATCTCCTTTCGGATCTTTTACTTACGTAATCCATGAAAGTGACCTTGAATGTTGTTGACCTACATTTCATGTTGCTTACGTAACTAAGGGAAAATATCATAGTTCCAATTAGAATCCAATACGCATAGCCAGAATATTGCGATAATCATAAAAGTTGTCAGATCTCAGGTCTAGATATAAGCTATAGGTATTTATAAGAAATAAACATTTGATAACATGAATCTATTATTCCCCACTTTGGAGATCTGACTAACTGAAATACATATGTAAACATTTTGTATGTACCTAAATAAACATGAATATTTTATTGAATAAATGAGTGAAACAAGTTAGATGAGCGCACGCGCAAACAAACCACGCCCCCGCACATCTTATAACTCTGATTCGGTCTATCAAGGACGGAATAAAGATGGCGGGCGCAAAAATAAGATTAGTGTCACAGCAAGCGTCGCCCAGCTCTCATCTCGCTCCAGTTCACCTTATGAAGAAAGAAACAGTATCTTTTTATTGTGCAACCCAGTCTCAAGTATTATACAGTCCTATCATGCAGAACGAGTCGCCAGTAGCCAGTTAGGCCATTCGTTTTAAACACCTTCCTAATTTTCGCCGCATTCACGGGCAATACTGATAATGTAGTTATGCATGTGAGTCTTGGACGCTAACAGTTAATAAATAACAAGCTGTTAGTGAATGGAAAAAAATCTTCCGAAAGAGCAGGATATTTCTGCCGGCGCGGGAAAGAGCATGGAAGCTTCCGAATCCGAAATAACTCGAAAATCAACAGTTAAAGTTTTGTAAATGCACTTTATATAAAAATCAGAAATCTAGCTCACATAGAGCAAGCAGTAAATAATTTCCAAATTAATTTTATTTGGTACAATGATTACTACCTGACAACTGATAACAAAACAAAATTTAGCCATGTGGAGCTATGATTGAATGTCTTTATTTTTCCAAACTATAACGACGGCCGGTCGGCCCCCCGGTGAAGTCGGTATCTTTTGGTCGTTTAGCCATCAAATAGTAGTCGTATGTCTTACTAAACCAGTTTTCCACGCCAACCGCTTCTAACAAATATTACAAGAAAACGTTCTACTCCTTGTGAGTATTTCGATGTTTCTTCATATTGTCTGATCGCGTAAACCGCTTTTTGCACACATCACACGTGTATGGTTTCTGTCCCGATTCCGAATGAGTCCATGAATGGGTCTTCAACTGCCTCATCTGCGTAAACGTCAGGTCACATACTCCGCAGGGATAAGTTTTTGTTGTGTCGTGAGTGATCTCATGATTCTTTAAATGACTCAAATCAGTAAACTTCCTTTCACATGTGCTGCAGGAATAAGGTGTCTCTCGCGTGTGAATTCGTTCATGTGCCTTTAAACGACTTGTAGTCACAAACTTTTTTGGGCATATTCCACAACAATAAGGTTTCTCTTCGGCGTGACATCGTTCATGTCTCCTCAGCTGATTATAACTCGCAAATTTTTTTTCGCATTTTCCACAACGATAAGGTTTTTCTTCCGCATGAGTTAGTTCATGTGACTGTAAATGGCCCAGCTGTTTAAACTTCTGTTCACATAGTCCACAGGAAAATGGTTTTTCTCCCGTGTGTATTCGTTCATGATTCTTAAAATTACCCAAGTCTAAGAACGTTTTATTACATATCTCGCAAGAATAAGGCCTTTCCCCTGTGTGAGTTCGTTTATGTCTCGTTAAAGAACCCGATTCCGTAAACTTCTTTTTACATATTCCACAGGAATACGGTCTTTCATCCGTGTGTTTTTTTTCATGTTTCCTTAAATAACGCAATCGCGTAAACTTTTTTGTGCACATCCCGCAGGTAAAAGGTTTTGTTCCAATGCAGGCCTCATCATAGCTGTTCGAACCTCCTGCTGCCTTCTCCGCTGGAACTGAAACACAATTAAATAAATAATAAATAAATATCGGACAACCGCATACAAATCAATCTAGTCCCACTGTAAGCTCTAGCAGGCTTGTGTTATGGACACTAAACGACGATAAACATACTTATATAGATACAAACATACTTAAATACAAATAACATCCATGACCCAGACACAAACATTCGAGTTCATCACACAAATATTTGGCCTTGCCGGGATTCGAACCCAGGACCGTCGGCTCAGTAGGCAGTTGCTTAACCACTGCACCAACCACTTTGTCTAAGCGTCGACGATGCACGTCACTAATTATGTGGCATTAGTGAAAAGGGGTAAAAGCCAAATATTAACCAGACACAAGTCATATTGAGACTTAAGCTCCTTGCTCCTAGGTTAAATCTGACTTTTCTCTAGGGACCAAATCAGAAGTTGAGTTTTTTTCGGCGTATCTTCTCAACAGCGGTCTTTTCTTGTGAAATTCCGGTAGACTCAGACATGTAAAACTGCCCTTGTGGCCTAAGTACAGAATACAGAATAACGTATTTCCATTAGGTATAGGGTTGCCTGTATAAGATTGTTCTTCAAATCATAGATCAAGATCATTCGTGTAGTATTTGATGACGCGGCTGGCGCAGTGGTTAAGCAACTGCCTACTGAGCCGGCGGTCCTGGGTTCGAATCCCGGCAAGGGCAAATATTTGTGCCTGGGTCATGGATATTGTTTGTATTTAAGTATGTATTTATCTATATAAGTATGTTTATCGCCGTCTAGTGTCCATAACACAAGCCTACTACTAGAGCTTACTGTGGGACTAGATTGATTTGTGTGAGGTTGTCCGATATTTATTTATTTTAGTATTAACGCACCTGTAAATGGACGATATTAATGTGGCCTTTTTTTCTACACTCAAAACATTGCAATGGGAAAGATAAAATAGAGAATGGGATGAAGTCTGGTATTTATAAGCTAACAATGTAGTAAACACTAACAATGATTACTTTAACGTCCATTTATCAAAGTCAGAATTTGTGCAGTGTTTAAGATTTCTTTATTACTACCAAACCTATTTACTAACCAAATGTACCATATTCTTGAAAATAAATAATTATGAATTATATGTTTTAAAATTAAAAGTAAATTATACTTTTATCTCTCAGGAACATGACCTATAAATAATTTTGTGAAGAAAAAAGTAAAATTATTATTTACAAGTGCATAGGGCAACTTACCAGAAGCTTTGGATACTCCAGACGCCTTTGGGCGCTCCGGTTCTGCCATGACCTCATCCGTTACTTCATGATTAGTGTCCACCCTAGCTTGCGAGACTGCATTGTTTTCACCGCTTGTGCCAGCGTCCTCCCACTCTGGCTCCTCTTTTATTATTTCTGTTTCTACCTTTATGTGCACTGCAAGAGAAAAGTAGGAGAGGTTAACTAGAAATCTTTTCAAACATTATCCATTCGCCCAAATTCGCAACCAAGTTTTCTAATTAGCTATGAAATGAGTAATTTTTTCTTTGCTTGTAACCAGGTTCCCAGCAAAGAATTTGATTTCGATTGTTGTGTTTGTAACCCTTAGCTTACAAATAATTTGATAAATACTTAGTTGGTAAGTTAAAAATTTAATAAATTCTTAGTTTATAACCTGTAGCTGGGTTAGAAACAAAGGATTTTAGTTTCACCTTCACAGCAAGGTTACAAAGAAATAATTAAGAATGAGTGTCAATTATTTCCAGTTCCAGCAGATTTCTTGACGCTGATAATAATAATCAGAGATTAAACAACATATAGCTTTATTCATAAAAGCATTGGGCAGTAAAACAATGTTATTAAAATAAAACAATTTAAACGGATTATATCGCGTATATTAATTACGTCGTTGCAACAGGTCTGCAGTCTGCGAGCATGTCATGGACAAACCAAACCATTCAATTAAGTTTGATAACACTTCAATCCTTGCCAGAGAGAAACAATATTTTCCCAGAATGTTGCGCGAGGCTATTGAAATCAAAAAATATCCCAATTTCAATAGAGAAGATGGTTTGTCATTACCACCGGCTTGGGATCCTGTTGTACATCTTATCAAGGATCAAGCAAGACATAAGACTGGAAACCTTGGGCCTCGAACGGTGTAAAACAAATTAGTGTTAAAAGTAGCATATGTAGAGTTTTTGTTTAAAAGTATTTTATAGTAATAAATAAGGCAATCTGGGAGTTTTCTTTGGCGGTTCTTTCTCCTCAGTAAGCCTTTAGTGAACCGCTGGTAGATATTTTAAATAAATAATAAATGCCCTTCTGGCACATGTGTAACTGTCTTTACACATTAGGCCCATCTGGCATGTATGAACGCCTTTATTTTTAAATTAATATTTACAAAATGGGTAGTTTGCACAAATGTAACTTTGACAGAGAAAAATTGTGTTTTTCTCAGTCAACCTTTGACAACGGTATCTGTAAAGGTACTGAAACGTCAGGGAGGCTCAAATAATTAATATACGCGATATAATCCGTTTAAATTGTTTTATTTAAATGTGTGACAGTCGCGGAAACCGAAGAAAATATTATGTACACCAGTACGGACTGGATGTAGCAAACCAACTCAGGCGGTATGAAAACCTCAGGACGGGACTCGCACGAGCTAGAAGTTCATTGAATTTCCTTAAAAGATGCCGTGATGAAGATCTTATTCCTACATGCGTGAAGATAGCACCGAAGAAGGACATTTTCGGTAGTGATCGCATTCTCCGCCAGGCGAGTATAAAGTTATTGTGCAAACTGATCCATAATACCCGTTACTCAGCACATAAATTAGAACAACAGATTAAGGAAAAGAGTGATGAATTACGGAAAATTTTGACCGATGGTGATTTCAAAGAAATTGTTGAACAAGGCAATAGACGTTATGCGTCGAAATTTGAATGTTGTACGCGTAAGAAAAATGCTAAGTTTGACAGATTGAAATCGAAGCGCAGTGGGAACGGAACGTTTCGTGGAAGTAACGGAACGGACCTGTCAAACCAGAACCAAACGTCACATCACAATAACACTGCAAAGATCGTGAAAAATATCTCCGACAAAGAACTTTCCGCCGCTCAGATAGAAGTTTTGGAAAAAGGCTTGAATTATGTTATTGCTCCGCGTACTATCCCGTTCGAAGATATTATAGTCGGCGTAGAAGATTGTCTGGTGAAAAATCAAATGCGAAAGGAAGATTTGGAGGCAATTCGCCAAGACGTTTCGTCTGTTTTACGAAAGGCAAAGCCACCGAAAGTTAACTTAGCAAAAACTGAATTTCACGCGCTCAAGACCTTGCGTGAGGACCCAGACCTAACCATTCTTCGAGCTGACAAAGGAAATGCAACGGTTGTCATGAACACCAATGACTACAATCAGAAAATAACAGCTTTATTGTCGGATGTATCAACATATAAGCCTGTGAAACGTGATCCGACTGCGAAAGTGTTAAAATCTACTACTGAGCTAATAAGCAAGCACTCCAAGAGCCTTAATCTAGATGTCAAAAGTTTAGTTCCCTCCTGCCCGTTGCCACCAAAGTTGTATGGTTTGCCAAAAATACACAAACAAGATGCGCCTCTACGCCCTATAGTGAGTCAAATCGATGCTCCCACCTATCGCTTGGCTCAGTACCTAGCTGGGGTTCTTTCTTCGTTGCGGGGAAAGACGCAGGCATACACACGGGACTCATACCATTTCATCACTGAAATTAAAGATCTGATACTAACTGATAATGAAATTATGGTTAGTTTTGATGTCCAGTCCCTCTTTACATGCCTACCAGTACAGGATTGCATCAATATTGTGAGGAGGAGGCTACGTGAACAGAATATGGAAATGGAATATGCTGAATTATTAGAACACTGCCTTACATCTGGCTATATGCTATGGAATGGTGAATTCTACGTGCAAGTGGATGGTGTGGCTATGGGGTCTCCAGTATCTCCTGTTGTCGCCGATATCTTCATGGAGGACTTCGAGGAGAAAGCACTCTCATCGTCACCTGTCAAGCCGAGGATCTTTAAAAGATACGTAGATGATACCTTTACTATTTTACCTAAATCTAGTGTTTCAGTTTTCCTAGACCATTTAAACTCCATTCATGAGAAAATAAAGTTTACAATGGAGTTAGAAAATGACAATTCACTAGCCTTCTTAGATGTCAGTGTGTTGAGAAGGTCTGATAATACAATAGGTCATACTGTTTATAGAAAGCCTACTCACACTGATAGGTATTTAAATGGCAAATCACATCACCATCCTAGTCAACTTGCTACAGTGGGTAAATCTTTGTTTCAGAGAGCCAAGGGAATCTGTGACGACCAACATTTGACTGATGAACTACAGCATGTCAAGCGTGCGCTTTGGGCCAATGGGCTCAAGATACCACGCCTCAACCAGAAACCCCGTGTGAAGACTCCTACAGTCGAGCGTAAACCTGCGGTCCTGCCATATGTGAAAGGGGTCACGGATAGGATTGGAAACATCTTGAAACGGGCTTCCATTAAAACATATTTCAAGCCGATGAAGAAGATGTCTCAATACCTGAGGCCCGTGAAGTGTAGCATCCCTCTGCAGAGTGCTGGTGTTTACAAGCTGGACTGCGAGTGTGGTCTGTCATACATTGGCCAAACGAAACGTAGTATAGCTACACGGGTTAAGGAGCATGTAGCTGATGTCAAGCACCGTCGTTGCAACAGGTCTGCAGTCTGCGAGCATGTCATGGACAAACCAAACCATTCAATTAAGTTTGATAACACTTCAATCCTTGCCAGAGAGAAACAATATTTTCCCAGAATGTTGCGCGAGGCTATTGAAATCAAAAAATATCCCAATTTCAATAGAGAAGATGGTTTGTCATTACCACCGGCTTGGGATCCTGTTGTACATCTTATCAAGGATCAAGCAAGACATAAGACTGGAAACCTTGGGCCTCGAACGGTGTAAAACAAATTAGTGTTAAAAGTAGCATATGTAGAGTTTTTGTTTAAAAGTATTTTATAGTAATAAATAAGGCAATCTGGGAGTTTTCTTTGGCGGTTCTTTCTCCTCAGTAAGCCTTTAGTGAACCGCTGGTAGATATTTTAAATAAATAATAAATGCCCTTCTGGCACATGTGTAACTGTCTTTACACATTAGGCCCATCTGGCATGTATGAACGCCTTTATTTTTAAATTAATATTTACAAAATGGGTAGTTTGCACAAATGTAACTTTGACAGAGAAAAATTGTGTTTTTCTCAGTCAACCTTTGACAACGGTATCTGTAAAGGTACTGAAACGTCAGGGAGGCTCAAATAATTAATATACGCGATATAATCCGTTTAAATTGTTTTATTTAAATGTGTGACAGTCGCGGAAACCGAAGAAAATATAATGTTATTAAAAACATTAATACAAAGATCAAAGCTTAAAGAAAAATTGAAAAAGGAGCTACCTGGTGGAAGGGACCGGGAATCGAACTCGGTACCTCTGGTTTACCGGTCCAGCGCGTTAGCCACTTCACTACCCTCGCTCCTTATTTTTCTTTAAGCTTTGATTTTTGTATTAATGGTTTAAATCAAAATTATGGTGTACCCACATTAAAAAAAAATTAGACATTACATGTTTCATAAATTTATAAATGTTATTAAAACCAATATCAATGTCCCATTACTTGCTCCAAACCTACACATTTATATAACATAGATCTGGTTATTTATAATATGGAAGGTTTTTATTTATTTAGTTAATTATATTTCACAGCATAACAGTAAAACTAAAAATGTGAAACTAAGACTAAACACATACAGATTTTATACAAACATAACAAACATAATGATAAGAATTATACTGATGTAGGCCTTTCATCCATCATCTTACAGAACCTCAAACATTCATCGCACACATCCAACCATTCACCTGCAAACATCATTTGATGACAAATCTAAGAGCAAGTTTATGAGGTGCAATGCTTGTGCAAGAGGGGTTTTTCGGCGGGACACAATTCTGAATGCTAGTTAATGACAGCAAAGTGGTTGAAAGCGAATTCTACTATACATTTCTGAAATATGTACTTTTTTTGTGTGGGTACACACCATGTATCAATGGTTTAATGTGAGAATTCGACTGTTCGGTCTACATACAGTTTTGAGAAGCATTATTAGTGACCGCAACGGCCCCGCACTCACCGTGTTCCGTCGTCACTGGCTTCGGCGGCCGCAGCTCTTCTCCGCTCGTCTCTTCGTCCCAAACCGGCTCTATCTTCACCCACACCTCCTCCGGTAGGTGGGATTTTGACGACATGATAACTTTTCCTATTGATCTATAGTGCAACGCTGACGCTACGAACTTAAGTGTCGTTGATTCAATAAAAAATATCGTGATTATTGTATGATTTAGTCTTGTACACAAATAATACTATTTCGAAGAGAGATAGAACATTCGTTGTTCTATTTTTCTAGTAGCATTTACTTTAAAAATATGCTTCTATTGAATATATTACTAAGGACAAGAAACAAACAGTGTACAGTACAGATACAAACATAACCTAAAAGTTTGACGTTGACGTTTGACGTGTAACTTGCTGATTAAGCAAGAGTATTTCGCGACTGTGTAAACGTATCACACGACAGGACAATAGACACGTTGACTGATGTTACTGTAGTTATATGAATAAAATTAGCTAAATATATCACGAAACAAAGAAAATAAATCCAGAAAAATAAATGTTTTTGGAAATATGTGACTTCAAAGGTACGCAAATTTTATGATATATTTTTTTTCATTCCAAAGGAAATTTGGAAAATATTTCCAGTATCCTCATAATTTTACAAAACAATAATTTTATAACAACCATGAACTTAAACGCACTTTTTCACGGTGAAAATGGCAAATTTCTTAATTTCTCCATACAATTTATTGGTACCTATACCGGCCTGTGATGTCACTAGCCTGGACGCCATTCGTATGGAGCGATTTTAGCGCTACGTAGGAATGTTGAACAATGTACCTAACATTGTTCATGAATCAAGTACATTTGAAATAATGGACAGTAATCATAGCATAAACATTGATAAGGAATGCCAAATTGAAATATTTTCGAGTGTTGAAAAAGAAGGAAAAACATTCATTTGTAACCGATATATATATAGTGGCAAAGAAATGTGTGACTCTGAAGTTCAAACTAATATATCAAGTAATTCGAAGATTATTAAGTATGATAAGAAGACGAAACACCAGGGATGTAATACAAATAAAAAGTATTATGCTGAATATGCTGATCAAGGAACCATAACAGAGAAGAAATATTTTACTGTGTTTCTGTTGTGATAATCAAAGACGGTTGAATGACAACTGGTTTTATTACTTTTCACAAGTACCCACAACATCTTTCCCTTTAATGAAAAGAGTATTTTAAAATGTTTAATCAACCACCACTGAGTGACATGTCGACATGACAAGTCACATGACTTATCTACTAAAGTACCTAATAACTATAATAAGTTCATTGTTGACAATAAGGACACATTTCTTTCCTGGAAATCTTTTTTAGGCTTCCGTACCCAAAGGGTAAAAACGGGACCCTATTACTGAGACTTTGTTGTCCGTCCGTCTGTCTGTCACCAGGCTGTATCTCAAGAAAGGTGATAGCTAGACAGTTGAAATTTTCACAGATGGTGTATTTCTATTGCCGCTATAACAACAAATACTAAAAATAAAATAAAATAGATATTTAAGGGGGGGCTCCCATACAACAAACTTGTTATAGATTATGGTACGGAACCCTTCATGCGCGTGTCGGACTCGCACTTGCCCAATTTTTTTTAGTATTAAGTATTTAGCAAACAGTGAATAGCTAATGAGATTCCAATAAATAAATACTTATTTTTTCCTGAGTGAAATCATTGGAGAGTGCGATTCTACAATTGTATCCTCCCATGTTTCAACTGAAGAATCGTCACTATTGTCATCAAGTGGAATAATCGTATCGGGATCACAGTCACCCTCACCATCAACATCACATTTATCTGCATTTGTAGGGCATTCGGGGCGGATGATGAACATTCTGGTTCACATTTAATTAAATGCCTCTTATGATTACGACGATAGATCCCCATTCTATTTTTAACGAGATATGATCTGGGAGAGTCACACTCTGATACAATTTGCCCTCTGGTTCTACGATTCCTATCCATTACAATGACATTATCGCCTATATTCAGTTTAGGCAATTTTTTACATCGCTAATACTGCATACTCTTTTGCTGATTACTAACTATTATGTTATGTTGATCAACTGGTACTGGCTTGGGCTGCAACGGATCGGGATGCACGGGCAGTCTGCACCTCAGCATGCGGCCCATTAACATTTGCGCGGGAGAGCTCAGATTGTCGCGAGGAGTGTTGTTATAACTAAGCAGGTTTAAATAGAAATCCGAATTACTTTCTTTTTTTTTTTTAATATTTTTAATAATTTGCACTGCTGGCTCACTCTTACCATTCGCTTGGGCGTAATTTGGCGAGGTGGTGATGTGCTCAAAACCCCAATCTGTTGCAAACCGATTAAATTCCCGACTCGAGTACTGTGTACCATTGTCACTTACGACCTTTTGCGGAATACCATGTCTAGCAAAATTTTGTTTTAGTGACTGAATAACCGATGAGCTTGTTATATTATTTAATTTGGTAACTTCAATAAAGCTTGAGTAGTAATCAACCGAGATTGAGTAATACTTTTTCGAATATTCAAAAATATCTGTTCCAACTTGGCACCACGGCAGGCACCTCGAGCGGTATTAAAGGTTCCCTACTTGGCGCGTTCATGTTATCCTGGCATACTGAACAACGTCTTACATAAACTTCAATATCTTTATTGATTTCCGGCCAAAACAACGCCTGGCGTGTCTTTTACACCGGTCAATGCCGAGACGGCCGTCGTGGATGATCTGTAGCATTTCAAATCTCATAGAACTCGGAATTAGTACTAAGTTGTTTTTAAAGATCACATTATCCACCACAAACAGCAAATCTTTTATTAACCAGTAACATTTAACATTTTCGGGAATATCGTATTAATTTTTTAGCCAGCCTTTTTTTATGTAGTCTAACAATTGTACTAACACTTTATCTTGTAAAGTTTTTTCCTTAACTAAATTCAATTTACCTTTTGACATATTGATACTTTATTTCACTAACAAATTCACCTGATATCTGATCCCGTTACTAATAGTGTCATCATCATATTTGTCAGGCAGAGACGCACGCGACAAAGTATCTGCTAGTACATATATTTGCCTGGCTTATACTCGTATATAACTGACAATGTATGGGAAATGTTCTAGAGGGTTCATCATCAAATTGCCGACACTTGTATCATCGAATTTTTTTCAGTCATAATTACGTGTATTTTCATTTCATCGACAATTCAGTCCGTCGAAATGTCATTACAAGTAATTTTCAATCATATATTTTTATTGTATTGTAACGTTATACGTACATATATCACTAAAACAAACCTTAAACATATTTATTTACTAATTAAAAATAACATTAACAACTTAAAACTACATTAAAAACTAAATCTGACATTAATATTGGGTTAAATATAAGTAATAAGCATTATAAAATCATCAACACGCTAAGTAATTTGAATATGTCGCGCCGCTAATATAACATTCACTCGAATGAACGTTTTTTCTGTTGCGCTCGCGAATACACGAATGAACGGGGATCATGACTCGCTGTGTCACCGCGCCGCGGGTTGACTCGTTCATTAAGCCAATACGTTGAGTGGAACGCACGTCGCTTAAATCGATCGCTGCTACGGACTTACTTTTGATACCGTAATCGAATTTTAACTTCGTCCCTACGTGTTCCTCAACAAATATAAAAATCACTGTCGTGATTAAGTGTGTGTAAGGTTACCCCAAACTGGGTAAGTGGATACATTTTATTTGCTAGTAGCTTAGAATGTCTTAGTGCTGATTACTTGCTTGTGAATTTTAACTTTCAGATTTAAATTATAAACATTTCATAGTAAATGTACTGTAACTAAATAAATATCACTTCCTTGAAATAGTTTTGTTCAAAAGTGGCTATTGAAAAGTTGCAAATCATTATATTCGTTATAAAGCCACCCTCTAATTTGTAATAAAAATAAATTACATATAAATTTTATCATTTTACGAATTAACTTCGCCTTTTTGTAATCTCCGTATCTGAATTGTGAACATCCACGGCTACACAACTACAAAAGTGCTTACCCGCTTGCCGTTGGCGTTCACAGATACTTATGGACCGTTTCTAACGCCTTGTTTGATGGCGCGTTCCAGGGTCCACGGTCCAGAGTGACCCTTTTGTGGCTTCCTGCTTGTCGCTCGCCTGCCGCTTCGCTTCTGGCCCTTTTTCGACTCAGCGCCACGTTTCTACTGAGAAGCGCTGAACTGAGCGCCGATGAGAATTGCCGGCGCTTACCAACTCGGTACCTTCAGGGGAGTACTTCGGCTGCAGACGACTAGCGGAATCCGATCATTAGCGTATTTTGCTCAAACCCACGCATTTAAAACTTTTCCGACTGAGCTACCGTTCCTAATAAAAAATATTATTAATTTGACCGTTCTTCTGCCTCCTCATTTATCTCTTGCTCATACCTAGTGGGACAGTAAGAAGAGTGACCCTAACAGACGGGACACTGGCGCCCTTTACACGTGGTTAATACGAATCGGATTCTGCTTTTCTTTGTAGCTAGTAGTTAGTGTGTGTTTGTGGCTTATTTTTGTGAAACGTTTTTATTTCTTTCTTTTTATTTTGCCTTTCTTTGTTCTTCCTGGGTTTTTTCCAGCTGCTAAGGTGTACAAAGTTAACTGTTTATAATATTTTACATTCATTAAATTTTTTTTTTCTTTTCGTACAATTTACAATATTCTGTAACGAGAAATTCATTGTGCTTACCTTGCTAAATATAAAGAAATAATTGTTTTTATAATTAAGACCTGTGTAAATTTTAAATAAATTATATAATTTTATTGTTGACACTAGAACTAGTACACATTAGTAGCAATTTTGTGCTTTTAACAATTTTATTTTTTATTTTTACTAATTTCAATCATAAAAAAAAAACCAAACGTTCACCTTCATTCTGAATTGTAACAGAGAGGAGAACGAGAGTTGATTATAGTTTTAAGTAGTTGCTTTTGCTTTGTACCACTTACCCAAAATATTTGATTCATCATGCTGTCCGTGAAGTTCTTGTCTCTTCAGAAGTCAGAGCTGGAGTACGAAGTGCGTATTAGAGGTGCAACCCCTGCGTCATCCGTTGAGGATTTACGCAAACAAATAATAAAACTTTCGAAGGACTTTCCTTCTGAGCACGTTTTAGAGTCTCCACTCGAAGCTAGACATGATCTTCAAGGCTGTTTGGAGGTTCTCACAAAAATACAGTCTAACTTAGAGGTGTCCGAGCCTTCTGCTCCTGTGATCATGAGAACCCAGAACATGGTGAATCACTTATATAACCGTATTGCGAGGATAACACGTAGTGATGACGTTAGGAAAGAATACGATGACGTTGTTGAAGCATTCGACCTTCTTTCTAGAAAGTTTAAGACCCTTCAGGCTAATAGACCCTTTTCAAGTACTTCAGGCACAAATACCGGCAGCTCTAGTGAATTAGGACCTGCCATGCCCGAATTGCAGAATATGATCTCGGTGTCGTGCGATCGTACCTCAGCTGATCTCTCTAAATTAAAATTCAACGGGAAAACTTGCGTGCGCTCTTTTATTCAGCGTGTTGATGAGTTCATAAAAGCTCGTAATATTCCGGCTAGTAAGGTTTTAAACTACTCCACAGAATTTTTTCAAGACAATGCCTTGCATTGGTATAGATCTGTGAAAGACAAGGTTGATTCTTGGTCTGAACTAGCAGCCTTATTGAGGAATGACTTTGATCATTGGGATTATGATTATAGGCTGGACGCGGAAATTCGTGCGCGTACCCAAGGGGAACGTGAGAGCATTACCATTTATCTCTCTATTATGGATGGTATGTTCTCGCGTTTGTCCAGTCCTCCTTCTGAGGCAGAAAAATTGAAGATCCTTCTTCACAATATAAGGCCCTGCTATGCAAGCACTTTGGCATCAGTAGCTTATATTTCTGATATAGAATCTTTACGTACTTTGTGTCGTAACTATGAATGTGTTCAGGCTCGTCTTTCACAATTCCAAGAACCACCTAAGGTTACATCAGCTACAGTTGCACCTGAATTTGCTTACACGTCAGATTCGAATAAATCGAATATTAAATATAACACTAATTTTAACAGACAAAACTTCGCAAACACAAACAATTACAATAAAAGTTATAATTACAGGCAACAAAACAATAATCAAAATAATAATCAAAACACTCAACTAAAAACCCAGCAACAAAATTATATACATAGTGTTCAAACAAACAAAAACCAACCATACTGTCCAAGGTGTCGTAACAATTCGCATCACATTCGTCAATGTCAAGCTAAACGTGATATTTTTTGCTTCAAATGCGGAATGAAGGATGTGAAAACACCGGATTGTCCAGTATGCTCTAAAGGCAATAATAATATTCCAAAAAACTAACTAAGCAGAATTGTGGAAATTTCAACAAAGAAGATTGGGATACTTGGTTGAATTTTATAAAAATATTTTCTTCTTCATATAGAATTTCCACAGTTCTGCAATCTAAACCTGAACTTGACAACAGACCATACGTTAATATTAAAATTAATGATACTGAGGCCTGCGCATTACTGGATTCTGGAGCTGGAGTTACCCTACTGGGCAATAATTCCCATAAATATTTATTTAACGGACTGCACTTTGCAACAGAATCTTAACAACATCGATATGTTTGCGGCTGGTCATCATCGTTTGAAATGTATTGGTTACATGAATTTACCCATTACATTTGAAGGGAAATACCACATAATCAAGGCTTATGTTGTACCTGAGGTTGAAAATTCAATTTTACTTGGCGTAGATTTTTGGCGTGCTTTTAATATTTGCCCTGAGTATGTTGGAAGCGTCACGTTGTCAGACTGCCCTATCTCAGAAATTAAAGTGAATTCTAAGGACGTGCACATTCACTCATATGACAATTTGACGCATCCACAGAAGGATATTGCTGATACCATCATAGCGCAATTTAGGTCAATATCAACTGAGGAAAAAGGTTTGGGTCGTACAAACATCATCACTCATCATATAGATACCGGAGATGCCCAACCTATTAGACAGCGATACTATAGGATGTCTCCTGAGAAGCAGCGCATCTTGACTGAACAAGTAGACGAAATGCTGTCTTTAGACGTCGTAGAGTATTGTGAAAGCGCTTGGTCATCTCCCGTTCTCATAGTCAACAAAAAGGACGGCCAGCCTCGGTTTTGCCTCGATAGCCGTAAGTTGAATGCGATCACTAAACGCGACGCGTATAATTTGCCCTATGTTTCGGAAATCTTAGATAGTCTCCGTGATGCTAAGTACCTAACAAGCATAGATTTATCTAAGGCTTTCTGGCAAATTCCTATTGCGCCTGAAGATCGTGACAAAACTGCATTTTACATACCAGGTAGAGGTACGCTACGATTTAAAACTACCGCCTTTGGGCTCACAAACGCACCTGCCACTCAACAGCGTTTGGTAGATCTTTTATTTGGGGATATGGAGTTCAAAACGTTCGCTTATCTCGACGACATAATTATCGTCAGTTCATCATTTGAAGAACATGTTTCGCGTCTGTTGCGCGTTTTGGACAAGTTGATACAAGCTAACCTCACTGTCAACTTTGATAAGTGCAAGTTCTTCAGGAGTGAGTTGAAGTACCTTGGATACGTGGTCGATGCTCGTGGTTTACGCACCGATCCCGCAAAAGTTGACGCCATAATTAACTTTCCAACTCCTACAAATAAGAAGGAATTGAAACGTTTTCTTGGCACTGCCTCGTGGTACCGTCGTTTTGTACCTAAATTTAGTACTGTAGCTGGTCCCTTGAACAAGCTTACTTCAAATGGTAAAAAGGCACCACCATTTCAATGGACTCAGGAAGCTGATGCGGCTTTTAACGCTTTAAAGGAATCTTTGGTTTCCGCACCAGTTCTCTCTTGTCCGGATTACTCGCTTCCTTTCGCAGTGCACTGTGACGCGAGTAATTATGGAGTCGGTGCTATGCTCACGCAGACCCTAAATGGTAAAGAACACCCAGTAGCATACATGAGTCGAGCCTTATCCAACGCTTAGAGAAACTACAGCATCACGGAGCGTGAAGCGCTTAGTGTTCTGACAGCGCTGGAGCATTGGCGCTGTTATCTCGAGAACGGTAAGACTTTTGTTGTGTACACTGACCATTCTGCCCTAAAATGGTTCCTATCTCTCGACAATCCTACTGGGAGATTAGCACGTTGGGGGGTACGGTTATCGTCATTCAACTTCGAAATGAAACATCGCCGCGGAGTCGATAACGTTATCCCTGACGCTCTTTCTCGCGCTGTCCCAGTCAATGCCATTTCTTTGTCAAATTCCATAACGAGCACAAATGATGACTGGTACATAAAAATGTATAATGGTTGTGTTAATACCCCGAGTAATTTCCCTAACTTCCTAGTAAAAAATAATTCCTTGTTTCGGTTATGTAAATCTAAATTTGAACAACTTACTTCAGAATTTCAATGGAAGGAAGTAGTGCCATGTGAGTTTCGCGAACAAATTATGGACCAAAACCATTCAGAACCAACAGCTGGACATCTGGGTATATTTAAGACCTATAGGCGGTTAGCATTGAACTATTATTGGCCTGGTATGCACCAAGATGTTGTTAAGTTTGTTGGCTCTTGTTCTGTCTGTTTGTCCTACAAATCGCAAAATCATACCACTCTTGGAGAAATGGGACGTCCGAAACAGTGTTCACGTCCATTCCAGATGATCTCCATAGACTTTATTGGCCCTTTACCCGTTACACGTAAACAAAATAGCTTCATTCTTGTTGTTACGTGCTGTTACTCTAAATATTGCGATATCTTTCCTTTACGTCGTGCAACTGCCGATGCAGTAGTTAAAATTTTAGAAGAAAACATATTTTTGGTACATGGTGTACCCCAGACAATTTTCCTGGATAATGGCAGTCAGTTCACTAGCTCATCAACTGATGCTCTTTTTAAACGGTATAACGTTCCGAATGTCTACTTCACACCTAGATACACGCCCCAAATTAACCTTGTGGAACGCTACAATAAGACGATTGTTACCTGTTTGTCAACGTTTGTCCAAAACGATCACCGGACGTGGGACACTTTTATCCCTAAAATAAAGTTCGCCATTAATAACTCCGCAAATGAGGCTACTGGTGGTTACACACCATCTTTTCTTGTGTATGGTCGCGAACTTGTCTTGTGTGGATCGCACTATACGGATAATGATCTAGGCGATGAATTACTGTTCCTACCGCGTGATATTTACGTAGAAAACCGTGGTTGTCTGGCTTCTGTGTTTAATGATGTGCAAGCTTCACTGTGGCAGGCACATGTAAAAAACACTGCTCAGTATAACTTACGACGAAAGCCTGCAGATTTTAATGTAGGAGACCTAGTCTTAAAGCGCACTTATATTTTGAGTGACAAAGATAAGTATTTCAGCAAGAAATTAGCGCCTAAATTCATAAAGTGTCGCATAATTGAAAAGAAATCTCGTCTTGTGTATGTTTTAGAGGATATGAATGGTAAAAATCTTGGGGTCTGGCATATTAAAGACCTGAAGCTGGCCAGTAACCTTAAATAACGTGTGAGCCCTATCGTTAAGATCTTGTCGTTAGTATAAGTCATACGTGCAATATATCACAATTGCCTTTTATATGTAAGGACGCGTTGTCAACTTTTGAAGTTGCAATTGCTTCTATGTTTTAGATGAAGTATGAAAGAAAGAATGAGAGATGATGAATGAAAGTGTAATACTAATGGCTACCCAATCGGGTTTTCTTTAAGAATAAAACCCTTTCGATGGAGCGGGGGGTAATATGTAACGTTATACGTACATATATCACTAAAACAAACCTTAAACATATTTATTTACTAATTAAAAATAACATTAACAACTTAAAACTACATTAAAAACTAAATCTGACATTAATATTGGGTTAAATATAAGTAATAAGCATTATAAAATCATCAACACGCTAAGTAATTTGAATATGTCGCGCCGCTAATATAACATTCACTCGAATGAACGTTTTTTCTGTTGCGCTCGCGAATACACGAATGAACGGGGATCATGACTCGCTGTGTCACCGCGCCGCGGGTTGACTCGTTCATTAAGCCAATACGTTGAGTGGAACGCACGTCGCTTAAATCGATCGCTGCTACGGATTTACTTTTGATACCGTAATCGAATTTTAACTTCGTCCCTACGTGTTCCTCAACAAATATAAAAATCACTGTCGTGATTAAGTGTGTGTAAGGTTACCCCAAACTGGGTAAGTGGATACATTTTATTTGCTAGTAGCTTAGAATGTCTTAGTGCTGATTACTTGCTTGTGAATTTTAACTTTCAGATTTAAATTATAAACATTTCATAGTAAATGTACTGTAACTAAATAAATATCACTTCCTTGAAATAGTTTTGTTCAAAAGTGGCTATTGAAAAGTTGCAAATCATTATATTCGTTATAAAGCCACCCTCTAATTTGTAATAAAAATAAATTACATATAAATTTTATCATTTTACGAATTAACTTCGCCTTTTTGTAATCTCCGTATCTGAATTGTGAACATCCACGGCTACACAACTACAAAAGTGCTTACCCGCTTGCCGTTGGCGTTCACAGATACTTATGGACCGTTTCTAACGCCTTGTTTGATGGCGCGTTCCAGGGTCCACGGTCCAGAGTGACCCTTTTGTGGCTTCCTGCTTGTCGCTCGCCTGCCGCTTCGCTTCTGGCCCTTTTTCGACTCAGCGCCACGTTTCTACTGAGAAGCGCTGAACTGAGCGCCGATGAGAATTGCCGGCGCTTACCAACTCGGTACCTTCAGGGGAGTACTTCGGCTGCAGACGACTAGCGGAATCCGATCATTAGCGTATTTTGCTCAAACCCACGCATTTAAAACTTTTCCGACTGAGCTACCGTTCCTAATAAAAAATATTATTAATTTGACCGTTCTTCTGCCTCCTCATTTATCTCTTGCTCATACCTAGTGGGACAGTAAGAAGAGTGACCCTAACAGACGGGACAGTATTAAGTTTTTTTTTCTAATAACATAATAAATAAATAAATATTAAGGGACAATCATACACAAATCGACCTAGTCCCACACTAAGCAAAGCTTGTACTATGGGTACTAGACGACGATATACATAATATATAAATACATATATAGATAACATCCATGATCCAAGAACAAATATTTGCACAAATATTTGCCCCGGCCGGGATTCGAACCCATGAAATTAGCTCCGGCCTCCGTCTGCGGGGAGAGCAGCCCTTCCGGTCTTGCGTGATAAACCACCTCCGCTTCGCACGCACGGCGCCTAAAACCCGTTCCAGACCTTCCGATCCGATCCGCTTTATCGGATGAAATCGGATAATGTGTAGTGTAATTGTAAGGAAGTTTCTTCCGATAAATCGGATCGGATCGGAAGGTCTGGAACGGGTTTTAGCTTTTTTGTCACGTCGTGTGATGCCTGCTCTCCATCCGCGCCTCTGGGTTTATTTCTGTTATATTTTGCTTCAAATTATATTAATAATAATAGCATATCGTCTGTTGACAACCAAAACTCACTAAGTAACAAATACCTACTTGAAATAAAGCTCGCATCTCAGTATCAATCAACAAAATAGATACGAGGTTGTGAAGAGTAGTGACAGAAATTTTAGTGAGTTTTTGTCCAGGCAATATTACTCATAGTGCATTCTATTAAACGTACATTCTATCAATGGATTGATATAAGAAATTACTTTCAATCAATTGTGCTTCTACGAAATAAAGATTATATGAAAGGAACATTATAAGAAACGTTGTTATACAATGAAAATTCTAACGTATGTTCGGTCATAGGAAAATATGTCAAATATAAAAAAAAAATGACACGCACCCGATTGCTTTACCGCTTGGCTATCAAAAGATTGGAAGGATGGAGCTAGCTTAGTAAGAAAACCGCTTGGTTGAATATAATATGTTTTAATAGTCAGTCTTAATTGAAACATACAGGGTTATATGTATATGGGAGGAGAGATTGCATGCGGTTAAGGTTAGTGAGATGTTTTTTCCGCGTGGGCCCGTTCATGTTTCTGTAAATTGCCCAACATTGAAAAGTCACGTTTACATATTCTACAAGAATAACTTCTTTCTCCTGTGTGAACTCGTTCGTGTCTTTTTAAATCGCTTAACTGCGTAAACTTCTTTTCACACACATCGCAAGAATGAGGTCTTTCCCCCGTGTGAATTCGTTCGTGTGTCTTTAAAGTGCCCGATTGTGTAAATGTTCGTTTACATATTCCACATGTGTAAGGTTTTTCTCCCGTGTGAGTCCCTTCGTGTCTCTTTAAGTGATCTGACCGAGCGAACTTGTGTCCACATATACTACAGGTATAAGGTCTTTCTCCCGTGTGAACTGGCTTATGTTTCCTCAGCTGACTATTACTCGCAAACTTTTTTTCGCATATTCCACAACAGTAAAGTTTTTGTTCCGCATGAGTTAGTTCATGTGACTTTAAATATCCCAGCGCCCTAAATTTCTGTTCACATATTCCACAGGAAAACGGTTTTTCTCCCGTGTGAATACGTTTATGGTTTTTTAAATTACCCAAGTCTATGAACGTCTTATTGCATATTTCACAAGAATGAGGCCTTTCCCCTGTGTGAGTTCGTTTATGTCTCTTCAAAGAACCCGATTCCGTAAACTTCCTTTTACATATCTCACAGGAATAAGGTCTTTCATTAGTGTGTTTCTTCTCATGTTTCCTTAAATAACGCAATAGCGTAAACTTCTTAGAACACGTGCTGCAGGAAAAAGATTTTCCTGCAATGCAGGTCTCTTCATGGCTGTTCGAGCCTCCTGCCGCCTCCGCTGGAACTGAAACAAAGCACGTCACTAAATTATAGACGCGGTTGGCGCAGTTTGTAGACACCTGCCTACTGAGCCGGCGGTCCTGGGTTCGAATTCCGGCCGGGCGAATATTTGTGTGATGAAGTCGAATATTTGTATTACTATTATTATGTTTTGTTACTTATTTGTAAGTTAGTTGCATCGCACTATGTTCCAGCCTGTATGGAGAAAGTGACAAAAGTCAATATCACCGTAAGTATGACACTTCATACTCTCGCGGTTTGTACACATAATTAACAGAAATTATAACGGCATCACATACACACATCATACATCTGAGGCGTGAGCAACGCCGCCGAAACGTTAGATTATGAAGGTAAATAAGAAATATCGCGTTAGACCCGTTATAATTTGTGTTAATTATCTCCGTCAGTATCAAACATATTTCAAAACCAAAAATACTTTCGTGTTTGTTATTAAAAGGTATTTTTAAAAATAATAAGAGATGATACATTTATGATATAAAATTTAATAAAAAAATATAATTTTTTTTTACCAAATAACTTAAATTATATGGGTTCTAAATAATAATCTAAACTTAAAATTAATGACTAACATTACTTTTTTTTATATATAAAACAATATCATGTAAAACAAAAACATAGGTCATATATATTTACTAAAATACACATAAAGATGTTTACAATCCTGCTTGTACATTGTGTGTTATACAGAAGAAAACCTCTATCATATGTTCTGAAAAACATACTTAAAAAAACGTAGAATCCTATTAAATAAAAGCCTTATCTACTCTATACATCTAATAAACAAATTACTGATTTAGACAATGTAGTTTTCTTTTTCCGAGGTAACTTCCTAAGGCTCGAAACCAGTGGATCTGTATTTAATAAAAGACGATTCATAACATCATGGTTGGTCAACTTGCGTGATATTTTTCTAGCGTTTCTAAGCCAGGTCTTTATATTTTTATTTGTCGACTCGGCAGCCTCTCCTGAAAGCTCTCCTATGGAAACCAACATGTTATCTATAACGTCAGCTCCGCGAATAAGAACATTATGAACGGACGCTGGCAAATTATACCATAGAAATTCCTGAACAAGCTGCCGGGCCGTTTCTAAACAAAATTCCCTAAATTTATCAACCTTAATTTTATACCCAGAATTAATACAGTTAAGAATTGTACCACATCTATCGATATGATCCTGCCCGATTCCTGTAATTTCAGCTGCAATTACAGATTTGTCAAAAAAAAATCTTGCCGTGTTCCCATCATTTGAAATAGTTTAATAATAATAGGACAAAACATCCTTTATTTTGGTATTGCTCGAAAAGAGATTATAGTGCGGAAAATATTTCTAAATTCAGAACTTGCCTTGGTTACAAACAAAAACAAGGTTGAGGCTTCCCAGTAGGTATATATATACCTGTGTCGGGATGTCTCGCTCTTCCAAAAATAGAACATTAAACGGTCCACTAATCTGATGATTACAGTTCTTTTTTTCTAACTTAGTTATTATCCTAACTTAAGCTAAGTTTTTTAAGTGCTTATTGATTACATATCTAGTAGGTAGGTTTTGTTTTCATTTGTTTTATTTTATTTTATGTTATGGGCGCATTTGTGTATGTGTGTGTATGTGTGAGCGCGCGTGTGTGTGTATGTGCGTGTGAGTGCGAAGTGCGTGTGATAAGAGATACCGAGTGGTGTTATAAACCACATAATTATATATTTTAACCATGATTTATTCATATTTTATACTCATAGTTTCTACTAACAACTTGGTGCATTATCTTGGTCTGACGTCTACAATAAAACAAATATGGCTACAGCTTTCGATAACTTTTATGTTACATTTAAGCTTTTCTATGACTTATGTTTCCCTGTTGTAAGAATTAAATTTACCGCAAGATCAAAAGAGAAGAAATGGTTCACGCGTGGTATTAGTAAATCCATAGTCATTAAGAGACGCTTACTATAAAACTAACAAAGGTGGAATTCGTAGTCATGCCAAAGCTAAATACCAAAGGTACTCGAAGCTGCTCAAAGGATGCATACATCATGTTGTTGTTGTTGTTGCCCTAAGGCACCCCGGAGATGCAAAGGGCCTTCATCAGCTCGCGCCACGCCCTTCTATCCTCAGCACCTTTCTGGCCTCGCTCCAGCTCATTCAAACGGCTCGCAGCTCGCTCTCCACGGTGCGCCGCCATGAGTGTATAGGACGTCCGCGGCTGCGCCTTCCGTCTGGCGGCTTCCACTCGAAAGCAATGCTTGCGTTGTTCGCTCCTCCACGTCGAAAGGTGTGGCCTACCCAGTGAGCGTCAGGATGACTGGACCAAGAGAGATTTTGGAAGTTTAGATATCCTATGTTTTTGTACCTGATATGAAATAATTTGTACCTCGCTAATAAGGGAAAACTATTAAAAATAAAGTGGCCAGCCATTCTGACGTCAGGATGACTGGACCAAACTGGTTTAACCTAGTTGCAAGCGTTATAACTAGTCAATTTATTTTTAAAGATTTAGTACCTAATTTGTACCTTTAAATTTGATTTACGTTTACTTCTTATAGACTCACCAAAAAAAGTTATACCTAGAATAAGATTTGCATGTGAGTATTGTAAAGCGTGTGCTGTCTGTACATTTACGAAATTTTTTTGTTTGTAAAGACACACCCGCATTGTTTAAAACTGGCAAGGAAACATGCAACTTTAATACAAGGTTTCCTGACAAATTAGTTATGCCGGCAAAAAAACTCAGCTATATAGTCATAATTCCTATTGTATGTCAATTAGTATACATAATAGACTACACAAAAATTTCAAAGAACTGCCACTAAGTAGGTTTAAAAATGCACTAAAACAGTGGTTAATGCAGGAGTGTTTTTATTCTGTTCAGGAGTACTTTAGCTATTATAGTGAAAAATAATTATACCTCTCTTTGTACAAGAAACGTTTTCGTTAGAAAGTTACAGGCTTTTTGGCATGTTGCATCCGAAGAGCTACTGATGTTCAGTTACTTGCCATTGATTTGGTTATTTTGTTATTGTTCTAACATTCAAAGTTGTAACCATGTTAATTTTTAATTTGTTGATGCATGCCAGATATTGGTAAATTGTATGAAACTTCTAAACGTATGCCACCTATTGCACCACATTTTATGCACAAATAAAGATATTCTATTCTATTCTAAACTTTGTAGATCTACTTCCGAATAGGATTCTTTTATAGTTCTTTTATCAGGGTAACACTGTTTTTTGGCGTCCAAAATCTTGCTATACGAAGGTAAAACTGGGTTCGGTTTGCTGTTTATAAAGTTCACCATGTTTTGATACTGTTGTTTTGTCAATTTGTTTTCAGTTATAAACGATAGAGTTTCATTTGGATCCACTTCACATCTATCACTATGTTTACCTGATCCTGATGAAGTGTTTAATAAGGTACTGACAGCCGAATCATCAATTTTAGAGAGCTCCGCTAATCTTCTTTTCCGTTGTCGCTTACTGCAAGATCCAAAATCCGTTTGTGGGCGGCTGATGTTCGAAGTACAATTTTCTCGTTCGGGCAACGCCTCCGAAGTCTGCACTAGTTCAATTGTTTCAAGGAAAGCCAGCCATTTTGCGTTGATTCTAATTAAATTCTCTCGAGTCCTGTTTGATTTTTTCCAGAAAGCCGTCAGCGTTGTGGTTAAGTATGTAATACGATTAATTAATGTCTCAGTATTAAAACTTTTATTTTCCGGCACATTTTTTAAAATTTCTTCTAATACTTGCTGCGTTTTTTCCTTGTTTGATCCTTTAAAATTACTCCATAATTCAAATATATGCATTCTTGTAAACTGCACCTGCAAAAAAGAACCTGAAAGAAAACAAACAAATGTTATGAGATATTAATGATGATATGATGTATTAATGGTTTAAATGTTTATGAGAATTCGATATTTTTCGTAGCTCCCTCTACGAAAAGCGTAGACGCCATATTATCAAATAACGGGCAAAATCGGGCAGTTGGTCTGAAATGAGTCAGATACTACTTTATTCAAGGTTTATTTCAGATATAATATTATTTCTATGAAAGGATCTAAACTACGTTGAATCTCAATTTGAAAACACAGGTAAGTAATGTTTTTGTGTAAAATTAAGTGATTCGTAGCAGGTATATAAATACAAAATTATGAAGAGAATGACTGTAAATAATAATAAAAATTAGAAAACATACCTTTATCATTAATTTCCATAATGACTCACAAAGGTAAAACCAAAATTTTTGTAGAAATTCAACAAACAACTTTCACTTTAATGACTCACTGATAAACCTAATCACGTGGTGTAAGTGTGTTCGCTTCAGAGGGTCAAAAATTTGAAGTAATTGGAGACCTCCAATTACTTCAAAACTATTTATAGTTTTTGGTAGGCTGGCTATTACTAAGTACTTGGGCGATAACAAATTACAGTTTGAATGTTGTGGATTTTCAGAGATATGTCGTATGAACGCGACCACAGTGCGCCGTTCGGAGAGTTCGCGGCGACCATCGCTTGGATGGTTTCCGTGATCTCATCGTCCGGGTCAGAAAGTACATGCTTCGGACGTCGGGTAAATTGACCTCTTTTTACCTCATTTGCCAAGAGATTTGCTGATTACCTCTCCCCACACGTTTACAACACAGTAAATAAAATATGTCCTATCAGGGACATCACTGTTCCTGAAGCAAAAAAGAAGGTATCACTGTGGCTCCAGTCTCTTGATTACAGTGCCACAGAGCAACTTCTTAAGGCTTCTTCATGAATATTCACCCACACACACACACACACACACACACACACACACACACACACACACACACACACACACACAGCGCACTCTGTTAAACTTGCATGATAATAAATAAGTAAATTAATTAAAATATATATATATATTTCTCTTTTAAGACCTTAGAATGGTTTAAGGATATGTTAATCTAAGAACATTTTTTGTAAATACTCGCAACGTGTTGTTAATTTAATATAAAATTGGTAACTGTCGAAAACGACTCCACAAGACAGGCTTTGCCTAGTGTGGTTGTCACAGGAAAGTCACATTTTGTACAAATTTAAATGGTAAATAAACGTTATTTTATTTATTTTTTTTTTTTTTATTTTTATTTATTTATCTTTGCAGTAACAATCTGTGAGGGGGATCCACCGAGGGATCAGGAGCTCGAGGAAGGTAGTCAGCTGCCTTCTTTATAAGGGGTATCCCGTGGTCGGGAGCTATATCGAAGAAGCGCTTAGACGCTTTTTTGAAAAAACTAACATGGTGGGAAGTTCCATGTCTTGGTGAAGGCTCAGGTTGGTCACATACCATGGGGTATCTGTCATCCTGCGCAAGAACTTATTCTGAACGACCTGAAGGGGCCTGAGACGAGACTTGGGCACGTGAGCAAAAGCTACACTAGCGTAAGTCAGATGGGACGAATACAAGTTTTGTAAAGCGTCAACTTATTTTTAAGTGACATTTTACTCCGCTTGTTAGTCATCGGACTAAGCCTACTCATAATGTGAACCGCGAACACGCTTGATATGGGGACGGAAGGTCAGTTTCTGGTCGAGGGTGCTAGGTGACAATTTCACGTGAGTGTAAACCGTTTAATGGGGGGATCAACTTTTTCTTGTTGTTATTCTGTCCCGTCACCCAGGGGACAATGGTGATTAAACATTTTAGAAAAGTGTTGATAATTTATAATATGGGTACTTTCAAGAGCTAGTCCAAATAAGAATGGACTTAAAACTGCTGCAATCACTTTATTCAATATTGCCGCCGAAAATTGTAATTTTAAAGAGTCACCCAGGGGACATCACCACGACAACAAGCAACAGAGAGAAATTGATTGACGCTAATACAATTATTAAATTTTTACTTGATTACCTTTTAGCTTTTTATTAGTAACTAGTTGTGCCCCGCGGTGTTACCCGCTCGTCCCACGGGAACACTAAATTGATTCGGGATGAAAAGTATCCTATGTCCTTTCCCGGGTCTCAAACTATCTCCATACCAAATTTCATCTAAGTCGGTTCAGCGGTTTAAGCGTGAAGAGGTAACAGACAGACAGACACACTTTCGCATTTATAATATTATTAGTAAAAAGTATATTAGTATTAGCGAGCGGTGGTAGCCTAGTGGTTAGGGCATGCGACTTTCAATCCGGAGATCGCGGGTTCGAACCCGGCCCGTACCAATGAGTTTTTCGGAACTTATGTACGGAATGTCATTTGATATTTACCACTCGCTTTTCGGTGAAGGAAAACATCGTGAGGAAACCGCCTAAGCCCAATAAGGCCTAGTTTCCCCTCTGGGTTGGAAGGTCAGATGGCAGTCGCTTGCGTAAAAACTAGTGCCTACGCCACATCTTGGGATTTAGGTTGCCGACCCCGATTGAGAATTCATTCTCTACAAAGGGACAAAGGCTAGGAGGATGATGAGTATATTAGTATTAGTATAATTAGTATATTAGTATGGATTTTGCGAAGAAAATAGTAAAATTATCATTTACCAGTGCTACTTACCACAAGTTTCAGACGCTACGGGTGTCTGGGTCTCCGGCCCTGACATGACCTCATCCTTTACTTCATGGATGTCCAGCCGGGCCCGCGCGACCGCACCACTCGTGCCAGCATCCTCCCACTCTGGCTCCTCTTTTGATTCTGTTTCTACCTTAATGTGCACTGCAAGAGAAAATAAATAAATAAATATCGGACAACCTCACACAAATCGATCTAATCCCAAATTAAGCTCAAGAAGGCTTGTGTTATGGGTACTAGACGACGATATATACGTACTTATATAAGTAAATATATACTTTGATACATAGAACAACCATGACCCGAGTACAAATATTCGAGTTCATCAATCATCACACAAATATTTGCCCCGGCCGGGATTCGAACCCGGGACCGCCGACTCAGTAGGCAGGCAGGTGTCTACAATCCGAGCCAAACCCGTCCTCAAAAAGTTAGATAGAAATCTTTTTAAACTATTATTAATTATTATCCCTTGTAGCGTTAAGTCTGTTCAAAATCAAATAAAATTGGGCAAGTGCGAGTCCGACTCGCGCATGAAGGGTTCCGTACCTATACATATATAATCTATAACAAGTTTGTTGTATGGGAGCCCCCCTTAAATATTTATTTTATTTTATTTTTAGTATTTGTTGTTATAGCGGCAATAGAAATACATCATCTGTGAAAATTTCAACTGTCTAGCTATCACCGTTCTTGAGATACAGCCTGGTGACAGACGGACGGACGGACGGACGGACGGACGGACGGACGGACGGATGGACGGACGGACGGACGGACAGCGAAGTCTCAGTAATAGGGTCCCGTTTTTACCCTTTGGGTACGGAACCCTAAAAAATCGGCATATCACAAGAGACCGCTGTTGAGAAGAAAGCCCAAAGAAACTCAACAGTAAGTTATTTTTTCGTAAATTATACTTAAAAACTATTACAATTATTTTAGCTAGTCCAAATAAGAATGGACTTAAAACTGCTGCAATCACTTTATTCAATATTGCCGCCGAAAATTGTAATTTTAAAGAGTCACCCAGGGGACATCACCACGACAACAAGCAACAGAGAGAAATTGATTGACTCTAATACAATTATTAAATTTTTACTTGATTACCTTTTAGCTTTTTATTAGTAACTAGTTGTGCCCCGCGGTGTTACCCGCTCGTCCCACGGGAACACTAAATTGATTCGGGATGAAAAGTATCCTATGTCCTTTCCCGGGTCTCAAACTATCTCCATACCAAATTTCATCTAAGTCGGTTCAGCGGTTTAAGCGTGAAGAGGTAACAGACAGACAGACACACTTTCGCATTTATAATATTATTAGTAAAAAGTATATTAGTATTAGCGAGCGGTGGTAGCCTAGTGGTTAGGGCATGCGACTTTCAATCCGGAGATCGCGGGTTCGAACCCGGCCCGTACCAATGAGTTTTTCGGAACTTATGTACGGTGTAGCCCGACTAGTCGTCGGGAATAAAAGACGAGCCGTGGTAGTGTGAAAATATATAATAAAGAATAAAACTATATACAATATAAAGATGACGGTATTCAGTCAGTACGCGGCACTAACGGGAAACACTGGCCTTAATGGAGCTGGGCAGGATGGTAGGTAGGAAAAACAGGGTTTCAAGGGTCCGCGTATCTCCAGCTTCCACGCACATCAAGCAGGAACAACCGCCGGTAGAGGTGCGTTTACCACAGCACGCAATCTTCAGCCAAGTAAAAAGGGCTGTAAAGCGGCAGCCCTTACAAGTGTTAGAACTATCAGCAATATATGATACAGCGTTATATTTACAGTAATTATGCACAATTACGTAAAACTCGTAACACCACAATACATAAGCAATCTCAGTATTACATTTAATTTTTAAAATATACAAGTAATAGCCATTCAGACACCAGTTCGTTCAGCACAAGTCCAAGCGTGTCTGAGAAAAAAGACAAAAGACGAGCGTGGAACGCCTGTCTTTTTTTAATGGCGTTTGTAAGCGGCCAGTGCTGCACCATGGAGGTTTGCCGCGTTACAGTACCCCGCGCGCCCAGGAGAATTTTCCAAAAGAGAAAACGCAGGAAAATTCCAACAAAAGAGATTAAGATAAAAAAAAAAAGGAGATACATACAACTAGCTTAAAGTTCTAACCTATATTTACAATTTTAAATCTTTGATGTGCCATTTACCAATGGCACGGCCATGGTCATCGGCCAGTTCGTACACGAGAGGTGACAATTTTTTCAATACTGTACACTTTACAAATTTAGGAGCTAGTTTTGCAGTAAAATATTTACCAGCGTCACTTAATTGGTAATTACGACGCCATACAATATCACCTTCATCAAACTCGGCCTGTTTACGCCTTAAGTTATAATATTTACAATTTTTTACATGAGCATCCCAAATTGCAGCCTGCACTTTATCTAAAATAGGCGACAAGTGGCCTAAGTTTTCAGCGTAAATATCACGCGGCGCAAATATAAGGTCGTCATAATCGACGTCATTAGAGTCAGCGACACCATAGAACGACCCGCACGGAACGAGTTCTCTGCCAAAAACCAGGAAGGCAGGGCTAAACCCCGTCACTTCATTAACGCTGGTATTTATAGCGAACTGGATCTGCGGAATATTGAGATCCCAATTTCTATGGTCGTTTTCAACAAACGAACTAATTGCAGTCATAATAGTACGGTTGTAGCGCTCGACAGAGTTTACTTGCGGGCAGTATTTGGGAGTAAAATGTACCTGTGGGATCTGATATTTAGTAAAAATTTCCTGTAATTCGTTGCTGATAAACTGCGTACCGTTATCCATTATAATAGTTCTTGGAAAGCCATGTACCAAGAATATGAAGTCTTCTAGGATCTTACATATTATATTAGAAGTCGCCTTTTTTATAGGAAATATCAAACAGTACTTTGAGAAACAACAGTTGACGACTAATATATAACGGTTCTGTTTACGTGTCATAGGTAATGTGCCAACAAGATCGATTGAAATACACTGAAATGGCCTAGAACATTCCTTAGGTTTACCCATTATTCCTAGAGTTTGATGATTTTGATACTTGTATGCTAAACAGGTCTCGCAATTAGCTATATATTTACAAACGTCCCTGTAGATACCCGGCCAAAAATAGCGCAAAGCTATTCTTTTGTGAGTTTTAAATATGCCAAAATGACCAGCAGTTGTCTGGGAATGGTTGTCATGTATAATCTTTTCTCTCATTTCCTTTGGAATTACTAGTTTCCAATCATAATCAGAAGTCAGGAAAGAACTAGTTCTTTTTAGTCTATACAAGTTATTATTTACAATTTTATAGTCAGGAAATGCAGCAGGATTATCCTGACAACCTTTAAAGATGTTGTTAAACCATTCATCATCAGAATCAACATAAATAAGGTCAACTGGTACCGAACGTGACAAAATGTCAGGTACAACGTGGTCCTTGCCTCGTTTATGTCTAATTTCGAAGTTGAACGCGGACAAACGAACACTCCATCGAGCTAATCGACCTGTCGGGTTATCCAAATTTAAAAACCACTTGATGGCCGCGTGGTCGGTATATACAACAAATTTTTGGCCATTATCTAAGTAGCATTGCCAATGTTCCAAGGAGACAATGAGACTTAATAGTTCACGTTCAGTAATCGAGTAATGTTGCTGTTGTTTAGATAAAGAACGGCTAAAATAGGCAATAGGTCGTTCCACACCGTTCTCTTCTTGAGTTAACATAGCCCCGATTCCAAAATTAGATGCATCGCAATGCACTGAAAAAGTTTTTGAAAAATCCGGGCAAGTTAATACAGGACTACTTATAAGCGTTTCCTTTATTTTATTAAAGGCAACGTCAGCCTCCTCATTCCACTTGAATGGAGGAGCCTTCTTACCAGTAGACGTTAAAGAATTAAGAGGCGCGGCTAATGTACTAAAGTTAGGTACAAAACGTCTGTACCAGCTAGCTGTACCTAGAAATCTTTTTAGCTCACGTCTAGTAGTTGGCACAGGAATGTCAAGTATCGCTTGCACCTTATCAGGATCTGTGCGCAAGCCTTGGTGATCTACAATATAACCGAGGTACTTTAGTTCGCGTCGGAAAAAAGTAGATTTTTCAAAGTTAATGGTAAGACGCGCGTATTTCAGTTTTTCCAGTACTCTAGATAACAAACTGATGTGATCTTCAAACGTACTCGATATTACTATTATATCATCTAAATACCAAAAAACACGGTTTTCGAATTCAGGTGTAAACAACACGTCCATTAAACGCTGCTGCGTGGCCGGTGCATTGGTCAATCCAAATGGGGTCACTTTAAATCTTAGCATTCCACGTCCTGGAACGTAAAAAGCGGTTTTGTCCCTATCTCCCTCACATAATGGTATTTCCCAAAATGCCTTAGCGATGTCGATACTAGACAAGAACTTAGCATCACGCAAATTGTCAAGGATCTCATTTATGTAAGGTAATTTATAAGCATCCTTTTTAGTGACAGAATTAAGCTTCCTACTATCCAAACAGAATCTCCAAGTACCGTCTTTTTTGGGAGTAACGAGAACAGGACTTAACCACGGACTTTCGCAAGGCTCTATGATGTCCAAATCAAGCATCTTGTCCACTTCTTCCACCAGCACCTTTTGTTTTTCAGGAGAGAGCCTGTAACACCGTTGCCTAATAGGTGCATGGTCACCGGTGTCAATACGATGCTCGACCAAGTGTGTGCGACCAAGAGGACTAGATTCCGTGGAAGCTTCGCGAAACCGAGATATAATATTATTGGCCTGAGACTGCTGTTCCGCGGACAAGTCTTCAAAGGGAAGAACTTGTTTTAAAGTGTCATTAATAGTTAAGGAAGTACAATTGGAAGGTTTTCTCAGTTCAGCATTTTTGAGACAATTAGGCAACAGATTGAAGCTTTTCCAAAAGTCTATACCCAGAATTAAATAAGAAGAAATGTCTGGAATTACATGTGCAGTAATGTAAAGACATTTACCGTTAAATTGTACAGGTAATTCCACGTAGCCAATAGAATAAACAGGCTGCCCATTAGCAGCTCGCACGGAAATTTTGTACGACGAGTTAAGTACAAATCCCCGATCTAGTAGAGCGTTTTGAGAATTATTACCAAGTATTGTAATAGAACTACCGCTATCGAGTAAGCCACAGAGTGTCAAATTATTTACATTAATATTTACATAAGGACGTTCATTATCATTTTGATCGTCGAAGAGGATCAATGACGTTTTGAAAGACAACATGAACAGACGTACAACTGACAGCCAGTCATTCCACTCATCACTCGAAAAATTACAATTTTTATGTACAGTAAGTCTTTGATCCTCATTTACGCGTTTTTTGAAAAAGTCTTAGTTTCAGGATCTGCTTTATTGCACTTAGGGCAATTCGTGCTACGGTAGCCAGATAAACCGCATTTAAAGCACACTAGAGAGCGTGGCTCTTTGCACATGCGTAAACTGTGTCCGTTCACTCTACAGCGAACACAAAATTGTTTACTAGAACTAACTATATTTACAGACTTAGTATTTACAGGCTTATATACAAAATCTTCAGTTAATGAAGATGAGCTGTGGGTAGGAGGTTCTTTAAAGTTCCGCGACCTATCAAGGCACACCTCATACTTCTGACACACAGCCTTCAAACCTTCAATAGACTTAATATCAGCCTGTGCTACCATAATATCGTATTCAGGACGAATGTTTCTAAGTAAAATTTGTAATTTATCCGCTTCAGACATAGTGTAGGTAAGTTTAGAAAATAAACCATACATAACAGCAAAATACGCTACAATTGACTCTTCCTTGCCTTGTGTGCGGTCTTGTATTTCTTGAAGTAATTTATAGTCGTAATCAACAATACCAAAATCATCAAACAGTTTTACTTTTAAGCTATCCCACGTGGTAAAACCGTCTTTATAAGCACGAAACCAATGAAGTGCTGCGTCCGTGAATATCTCATAACAATGAGTTAGCAAGGTGCTTGTTGGCAAATTCCTAGACAAGGCAAACTCCTCAACCTTTTGTACAAAGCTACGCGGACAGCCTTTACCCGAGTACGAGAATTTTCGAAACTCACTGGTCACCGCACGGTCACACTGTACAACGACTTTATTCTCTGTGCATCTTTCAGAGTTCGCTGTTACAAATGAAGCGGCTGAACTATTAATAGAACTGTTATTTTTCAAATCAAAACGCGTCTTCAACGCGCTAAATTTTGTAACAAGATTTTTGTACATAGCACGGTGATCGTCATCATCCGAGATGTCTATTCGCTGAAGACGTAAGTATATATGTACAAGAAATGATTGAATTTTATTTACAAGTTTCGAGCCCCACGTTGGGCGCCAATGTAGCCCGACTAGTCGTCGGGAATAAAAGACGAGCCGTGGTAGTGTGAAAATATATAATAAAGAATAAAACTATATACAATATAAAGATGACGGTATTCAGTCAGTACGCGGCACTAACGGGAAACACTGGCCTTAATGGAGCTGGGCAGGATGGTAGGTAGGAAAAACAGGGTTTCAAGGGTCCGCGTATCTCCAGCTTCCACGCACATCAAGCAGGAACAACCGCCGGTAGAGGTGCGTTTACCACAGCACGCAATCTTCAGCCAAGTAAAAAGGGCTGTAAAGCGGCAGCCCTTACAAGTGTTAGAACTATCAGCAATATATGATACAGCGTTATATTTACAGTAATTATGCACAATTACGTAAAACTCGTAACACCACAATACATAAGCAATCTCAGTATTACATTTAATTTTTAAAATATACAAGTAATAGCCATTCAGACACCAGTTCGTTCAGCACAAGTCCAAGCGTGTCTGAGAAAAAAGACAAAAGACGAGCGTGGAACGCCTGTCTTTTTTTAATGGCGTTTGTAAGCGGCCAGTGCTGCACCATGGAGGTTTGCCGCGTTACAACGGAATGTCATTTGATATTTACCACTCGCTTTTCGGTGAAGGAAAACATCGTGAGGAAACCGCCTAAGCCCAATAAGGCCTAGTTTCCCCTCTGGGCAAGTGCGAGTCCGACTCGCGCATGAAGGGTTCCGTACCTATACATATATAATCTATAACAAGTTTGTTGTATGGGAGCCCCCCTTAAATATTTATTTTATTTTATTTTTAGTATTTGTTGTTATAGCGGCAATAGAAATACATCATCTGTGAAAATTTCAACTGTCTAGCTATCACCGTTCTTGAGATACAGCCTGGTGACAGACGGACGGACGGACGGACGGATGGACGGACGGACGGACGGACAGCGAAGTCTCAGTAATAGGGTCCCGTTTTTACCCTTTGGGTACGGAACCCTAAAAAATCGGCATATCACAAGAGACCGCTGTTGAGAAGAAAGCCCAAAGAAACTCAACAGTAAGTTATTTTTTCGTAAATTATACTTAAAAACTATTACAATTATTTTATAACTATGTAATTGATACATGTTAGAGGAGATGTACAAGATTCTCCAAATCTGGGGGCACGGTAGTGCCCCCGCCAAGACGAACAAAAAAGAAGGGGGCACTACCTACCTTTTCTCGAACCGTTTCGTCTCATATTCAAACCCTCATAGTTTCGTCCCAGTTAACACTAGAGCGCCCAAATTCTCAGGTTAAGATGCAGTTAGCAAACGTATAAAATGTACTAAATTTAATTGATCTAGCTTGTATACTTTAGGTTTTATAGGTACCTAAAATACGCCGATTTTGCCACTCACTCACTGACGTATCAAAACCTCTGGGGTACTTCCCGATGACCTAGAAAGCTGAAATTTGGTATGTAAGCTAGTATTAGTATACAAACAACAAAATAATTCTAAAACTTGGAACTTTTACCCCCCAACCCCTTAAACTAGGGGATGGAAGTTTGTATGAAACTTCCGCAAATTTTGATACTAGAGGTCTGAAAATTTGAACCTATAGGGACTCATTGTTATAAATCAAATACATATTGTAGGACTTTTAAAAAATCACCCCCCACCCTTTAAATAAGGGGATGGAAGTTTGTATGGGTTTCCCATAATAGGGGATAAAAGTGTATATATATGGGGCTAAACTTAAGTATTTCTTAAATACACAATTGTCTACTTCAATTGACGCCCAAGAAACCCTGCAGCCCAAAAAAATTAAAAAAAACTAGGGCACCTTACAAAAAGAAATGAGATCCCACCAAAAACATTTCATGTAAAATTGACGGCCAAGACTCACATTCTCATAACGCTTTAGCTGTAAAAAAGTTATCAGATCCCAGGAAAAGCCAAGCCCCTAAGCCTCGACTTTACTAACCCCACCACCTTGGTTTAAAAAGTATGGCATCAACTGGCTTCAAGCCCCTAAACCCGGAGTTTACTAAACCTACACCTTTGTTTCAAAAGTATGGCTTGGCCGTTTCATAGAGTACCGTAAATATGTCTAGCGGACTGTCCGGCCCCTATGGTAAGGAATTAAGTTTATAAGTATATATTACCCACCAAAAACATTTCATGTAAAATTGACGGCCAAGACTCACATTCTCATAACGCTTTCGCTGTAAAAAAGTTATCAGATCCCAGGAAAAGCCAAGCCCCTAAGCCCCGACTTTACTAACCCCACCACCTTGGTTTAAAAAGTATGGCATCAACTGGCTTCAAGGCCCTAAACCCGGAGTTTACTAACCCTACACCTTTGTTTCAAAAGTATGGCTTGGCCGTTTCATAGACTACCGTAAATAAGTCCAACGGACCGTCTGGCCCATATGGTATCAAGAAACTAAGTTTATGTCTTTGATAATATATACTTATAAACTTAATTCCTTACGATATAGGCCGGACAGTCCGCTAGACTTATTTACGGTAGTCTATGAAACGGCCAAGCCATACTTTTGAAACAAAGGTGTAGGGTTAGTAAACTCCGGGTTTAGGGGCTTGAAGCCAGTTGATGCCATACTTTTTAAACCAAGGTGGTGGGGTTAGTAAAGTCGGGGCTTAGGGGCTTGGCTTTTCCTGGGATCTGATAACTTTTTTACAGCGAAAGCGTTATGAGAATGTGAGTCTTGGCCGTCAATTTTACATGAAATGTTTTTGGTGGGATCAATATTTACAGTAATGATTATATAAAATAAAGTGAATTTCAGAGATGTAGAAGGTCTCTATGGCGTCACGACATGTTATATAGATATAATTAAATAATGAAATAATTTAATTTCGTAGAGATGTACATGGTCTCTAGGCGCCACAACATGCAAAACAAAATAAATTAATTTAAATCCTCAGAAAATTTAAGCACTGAATAAGAAAATATACAAAAGTAAAAAAATATAAACATTAAAACTTTTCTTAGATGTATATAGTCTCTACGCGTCACAATTTACAAAAATATAAAAATAAATATGATAATAGTTACATTTCATTCCTCAGAGATGTATAAGGTATCTGAGCGTCATTGTACACGTACAGTAAACTAAGTTTATCAGAGATGTACAGTCTCTAAGTTGTTAAAAGACCCTGGCCCAAGTCAGAGCTCGTTGAACATAAACAAAATACGATCGAAGAAACAATAACTCACCAATGCCGTTTCTGCTGAGCGGTGTATGGCTCACGATGGGCTGTTCTGTCATTTCTGATGTCTGGGCTGCTACATGCAAAATCACACTCAGATTAGAACTTAACTTAAAGCTATAGGTGACACAAAGATCAAAGCGCACAGATAAGTTGTTAATGCATAACCTGGCGAAAGAGACCAGGAATCAAACCCGGTATCTTTGGATTACCGGTCCAATGTCAGCCTCTCCACCATTTGTTTCCATTAGGATAATACTAGTAAAATACGGTATTTGACTATAAAAAAAAATTGTATCACTGACACCACTAAACTAAACACACATTCAAATATACACCGAACCAAATAAGCTACCTACCATTAACTTTTGGACATTATACAATTTTTTATGGACCAAAAAACAAACAAAATGTCTTTCGACTACCGATTTTTATAACGTCACAAGCCAGTATCTTCATAGAAACTTCATACTAACAGACCGTTTTTGACATATAATAAAGACCTCTTTTCCATAGAAAACTATACTAAATATCACTAATAACTATCATTTGGCTACTAACCTCGAAGTGTGAAGACTATGTCCGGTGGCTGCACACCCTCCGGCCCCAGCACAAGCTCATCCTTCACCTCGTGACTGTGGTATAGTTCAGCAAGCGCATCCGAGTCTGCCGCTCTCCCACTTTCCCACTCTGTCTCTGCTTTTATATTTTCTTGTTCCATCTTGACATGCACTGTCAACAAACAGATCAGTACTGTTCATTTATGGTATGAATTAACTTATTTAATACGAGTACTGCTCCGCCACCCCAGCAACTTAAATCACACCAACCAACAAATGTTGCAGCGATAAATCTGAAGTCTGATGGTTTTCTTTTGGAGCAGTCCTGGAGGACGGAATGGTTGGAAGCAACTGCTGGACACCATTTTACATTCTCAGAATCTACTAAAAAGCCTTGAGGATTGTCTCTAGGAAAATACTGGAGCTGCCTTAACAGAATCCGCACAGGACGCGGCAGGTGCAACTTTTTAAAGCACAAGTGAGTCCGACCCCAATGTGTGACTGTGGTCTTGAGGATCAAACTGTGCAGCATATCGTGGAGCGTTGTCCAAAACAACGCTATTGGGGTGACCCAAAGGACCCATAATTTGCTGCTTGAAGCTACAGACTGGAGTAACCAGGATATACATTTATAATTTCCTACAAGAAAGTTTTCACCATATGATTAAATAATACTTATTCCTCTAATGTGTCATACATATGATTTATAGGCATCGGACTTCACATAGCACTATCAGACATTTAAGAGCTATGGAGCTCATATTAGCTGATAACATTCAAATATTTTTATTTATAACATAATTAATACTATGTCCTACCATGTCATAACAAGTCTCATGCCTAGTTATGTGTGTATCGGCATTGCAGAGCAGACTTAACATAAATACCGAAGAATACAACCTCAAAGAATTTGTACAATCCTCTTATGAAGAACTCGGCAAACCCTCTACAGCAAGCTTAATTTAGAAAGATGTAACATTAGTATCACAAACCTGGTTCTCTTGTTTCTTCACTCTCAGGCTCTGCCTTGACTTCAAGTTCACACTTTATTACGGTTTGGTCCTTCATTTCCATTTTAATTCCAGCCTCTATCTGTCACAACACCAATATCACAAGCAAGAGGTCTCTATGATTTGTTCGTCAACACATCAGTTCGCAAATCTGTATAAAAACTATCCTAATAACCTGCACCTGAAATTAAAATAAATAGTTTCAGATTTCCGAGTCTCTTAGCCGAGATAAGACTGCAGAACGAGACTGAAGTAGGTTCCGTCTTTCGATTTTCGTATAGAATTAAATTAAATTTCGTTTTGAATGAAATGTATCAACTTCTGTTATGATGTTAAATAATATCTAGAAAGTTATAGTTACTAGTTTAAAATATCCTCGATTCACCTTATTATTTAATATCGGACCCATACAAATGTTGGTAAATATATTCAGGTCTCAACTCTCACCGTAAACAATATATTTGTAGGTTGTATTATTGATTTTCAAGATATTTACACGCATAAACAATTCTCAGAACAATGAGTTAAATTTCCATCACAAATCAGAATGTCATATATATAATGTTTGTTCTTTAATGTAATAAAATAAACAAGAATATCCCAAAAATCAAACTACACGAAGAAAACTCAAAATAAATTCCAGTTGACACTAATGACAAATGAATGACAGTGACGCTAAGATGACGCTTCATAGTCATAGACAATAGAGACAAGGGTGACAATAGTGTACTGCTGGGAGCTGATGAAGCATGTTATAATTTATTGAAGCCGATTTTGAAATTGTTATTACTTATTTTATTTTTGACTAACGTTAAATGAAAGTAGAATTTTGTTAGATACTTTGCGAACGCACCTCGCACCATTAACTCGCAAAGTTGACCGAGGTTGGGCGAATATAGTGTGGTGTGGGGACGCGGAAGAGGCACTTCGCTCTCTGACTTCGCTGCAGAAACTCATACTTCGCAGTTTTGATTGACTTGGAAAGTTTTTATTAGGGGCAGCTTTTGAACTTTTACTTACTACACATCAAGTTTCTAGTTTACTACATCGTCGGTCGACATCATACATTGGTGATTCTGGCGTCGTCGCTCTGCCGCGCTGCCTCTGCAGGGTGTGGTGTGCTACATCGTCAGGTGAAGGAGCGTAGCTCTGCTGCCCTGTCTGTAGTGTCTGTGCATCATCAGCTGCTGCACAGGCCCCAATGGAATCGCGAGGGTGGCCGAATTAAAAAAAAACCGGTCTAGTGCGAGTCGGACTCGCGCACCAAGGGTTCCGTACAAACACTTTCTATCCTTTAGTTGTTTAAGTTAAGTTTGCACCTGGTATATACAGCGCTCCATACAAATGAGGTGCAAAGTTAACGCAACCAATCCCTTTGTTGTATGGGAGCCCCCCTTAAATATTTATTTTATTTTATTTTTAGTATTTGTTGTTATAGCGGCAAAAGAAATACATCATCTGTGAAAATTTCAACTGTCTAGCTATCACCGTTTTTGAGATACAGCCTGGTGACAGACGGACGGACGGACGGACGGACAGCGAAGTCTCAGTAATAGGGTCCCGTTTTTACCCTTTGGGTACGGAACCCTAAAAAAGTACAGTTAACTATAAAAGCTTGTCAAAAATTACATTTTGAAAAGAGCTTATATTTTATCATATAGACCAAAAATTTAAGCCCATCAGATAAAATTACAATACTAAATCCATAAACAATAAGCTGCACCTCATTTGTATGGGGTGCTATACATAGCACGTGCAAACTTAACCACTTTAGGATGGAAAGTATTTGTACGGAACCCTCGGTGCGCGAGTCCGACTCGCACTTGACCGGTTTTTTTTTAATATATTGCTCACCGAGTCCAAGTCCCCATACTCGTTAGGATTGCTTTATCTGTTACAGTTTTTAGGGCCCATTCCTGGCTCCATCATCAGACCAGCCCCATGGTACCAAATTATTGTTTTGTCAGCAAAGTTAAGTATTCAAAATTTCAGTTCAATCCGTTGAAGAGATCTGCTTCACAATTGAGTTGCAAGATTCCACCCGAACAAACATACTTATAGCTAAACAGGGTGTTTATCAGCCCACGCCATATTGTGGATTTTTAGTGGTATTTTACTGGCAACAACAAATTTTTAGGGTGGAGAAGATCGACGTCCAGCTGCGGAAAACCATGCGCTGTGTATCCGGCACCCTACAGTCAACTCCGATACAATGGTTGCCCACCTTGAGCCACATACCGCCACCTCACCTCAGGAGACAGCAAACCCTGCTAAATGAAGCCAGCAAAATTGCTTCAAACCCAGAGTTGCCAGCCCACCCAGAATTTATGTGTCCTCCAAAGCACTGCTTGAAATCCAGACACCCGCCGTACGTGACCGCACAGGATCTAATGGCACGTAATTTCAACATCAAGGACAACTGGAAAGAAGAATGGCTTTCTAACCTGCCTAGGGGTGCCCACACCAACTACAACCCCACCCAAAGACCCCAGGGCTTCTCGGCCCCGAGACGAGAATGGTGCCAATTAAATAGACTTCGCACACAGCACGGTCGATGTGGCGAATTCTTGTTTAGGTGTGGCTGGCGAGATACTCCTGCCTGTGACTGTGGTGCGCCTACCCAGTCCATCCATCACATAGTCCACGACTGCCCAAAACGCAAGTTCACCGGGAACCCTCTGGACTTACTACTGAATCTAAGCGAAGACGCAACCCAATGGGTGAAGAACTTAGATATTAATTTGTAATCAACACAACATGTAAAGCGACTCAATTATGCCATACGATTAAATAATAAATAAATAAATAAGTTTCTTTTAAAACGATCCAGTAAAGATTTATTTAGCAAGAAAAACGAAGGGTTGAGCAGCATTCCGGTGAACAATGTTTTGAATTTAGTCAATGTCAAAATTGACAAATCCTTGACAAATCGCTACTGACGTTTAATAACGAATTATACGACGTATGCACATTATTGGCATATAAAAGCTGTTTGTAGCGCCACTCGGTCGGACAAGGGTCGGACCGACGCTTGCTAGGCTATGCCTATGCATACATAAATTGCAAGTTAAGTTAAAATAAATAATGTTTCGTGGTGAAACGGTTTCATTGCAATAAAGAGACAATATTATTATATTGTATTCAATGATATCAAAGTACATCACTTTCCTAATTTACGCAGTACACGATTGTATTTATTAGTCTTTTACATTACACGTGGAGTAGCCTGAAGTTTTACTTAATTTTTTTTGACAGTTGGAAATTATTACGATATTCTTATCACAAACCCCAGTCTAAGGCCGCCTGTCCACTGGATCGCTGCGGAGCGGCGATATAATATAATGCACTTCTTTTGGGCCTCACAAAAACGCAGCCTGATTGGTTCGTGCTCTCCGCTCCGCTTGTGGACGGGGGTGAATCAACTTTTTCGTGTTGTTTACTCTGTCCCCGTTGTCCAAGTGACATCTTCATACTGTTTCATAGAAAAATGCTTAGGTTGTCCGAGGGACAAATTTTGCGTAACCATAGCAACAAGGCGCACTTAAAAGTTGATTCGCCCACGGGCAGCCTTAACAGCAAGCGGGAGCATGTCGACTCAAAATGCTTCTGAACTACATGCGCTTTAAAAACTCATCAAATTCAAAGGTCTATTGTAGCAGTTTGAACATTATATTTATACGATAACGACTTCAATTAAAGCGCATATGATTTTTGAAATCCAAGGGGGCTTCCGGCGAAATGTCATGGGTCCGGCAATGTTTCCGAATTTGCTCATGTGCGTTTGTGAGTGAAACCATAATTATAACTGCTTTTTACATTATTTTCCCTTGTGAATTTGCTCATGTCTCTTTAAATCTCCTGATCGCCTAAACTTCCGTTGACATGTACCGCAACAATAAGGCTTTTCCCCAGTGTGAATTCGTTCATGTTTCTTCAAGTCATTTAACTGCGTAAACTTTTTTTCGCATACTCCACAACAATGAGGTTTTTCTCCTGTATGTATTCGTTCATGTATTTTTACATAACCGTTATTCCTAAACTCCTTCTTACATATGCCACAACAATAAGGCTTTTCTCCAGTGTGAATTCGCACATGAGCCTTTAAATGTGACTTCTTCGTAAACTTGTGTTTACATATTTCACACGCATAAGGTTTTTCCCCTGTGTGAATTCGTTCGTGTGCTTGTAGATGCACTAACTGCGTAAACTTCTTTTCACATACTTCACAGACATATGGTTTTTCATCCGTGTGGGTTCGCTCATGCCTCTTTAAATGTGACGACTGAGTAAACTTCTGTTCACATGTTCCACAAGCGAAAGGTTTCTCTCCCGTGTGAATACGTATATGTGCCTTTAAATTATTCGATTTCATAAACTTCTTTTTACATATCTCGCAGGAAAAATATGGTTTTCTGCTAGATTGTTCATGTGTTTTCAAACGTTCGTCTGCTTCCGCCGCCACTGCAATAATAAATAAATATTAAGGGACAATCTTATACAAATCGACCTAGTCCCAAACCAAGCAAAGCTTGTACTATGGGTACTAGATAACGATATATATAACATATAAATACATATATAGATCCATGACCCAGGAACAAATATTCGATTTCGTCACACAAATGATTGCCCTGACTGGGATTCGAACCCAGTACCGCCGGCTCAGTAGGAAGGTGCTCTACAAACTGCGCCAACCGCGTATAGCCTTTAGCATAATTTAAGCCTGACCAGAAATATATGAGGATTGTCAAGACGGTGCTATTTATAAGAATTATATGGCAACAATTTTGCGACCAATCGCAATCCACTGTAATGACATTAGTTTAAATACCTGTCAGTTCCACTATGTAAACCTCGCAATATCACTTAATGGAATGCACTCTTTCCTGACTGTTTTTCGTGTAGTAAACACGTGTACACTTTATTTATAATCTTACGTTCACGACTGTAAATGGTTTTCGGCATTTTCATTGGATAATTTTGAAACATTTGTCTTAAAGAAAGCACCACGAATGACATGGACAATGCATCATAAAATCATTGCCCGTTGTCAGAAATTAATCAGTAATCAGTCATTTATTTGCTTAAACGTGGTATAACTATACAGGTGGTCTTAAATCTATTTACAGAACTACATGTTTTGTCATAGACACATGCAAATCTTAGGTACTGTGTGTGTGCAGCATATGCATAAATTAGTTATGTACTAGGAGTATCATTTAAATATTCCTGAATTGTGTAGTAAGCCTTAGACGCTAAAAACTTAAACAATGCGTTCTTAAATTCAGTAATGGTTTCTAATTTTAAAATTGAATCAGGCAATATGGCGCATCCTCATATATTTCTGGTCAGGCTTTAAACTTATTTACCTTGGAGAGGCGGGTGTGAGGGCCACACAGGCGGTGGCTCGGGGTCCAGCGGTGTGTCCTTCACTTCAGTGCCACACTCGCGTGGTGACTTCTCCTCATCCCACTCGCCTTCCCGCTTCACTTCTACTTCTACGACCGGTTCTATCTTAATATACACTGTAATAACAAATGTTCATCAATTAGGATTCACTGGAACCACTTTTACATCGTCATTAAATACATAGCTATTTTCTTTTAATGTACATCATCTTTTTAGTGAATATTGAGGGTGCCCGACGCTTGATATACGTTTCGCATAATTTTACGTTTGCTATAAAATAAAGTTATAATAATTTATTTCTGAAATTCAGATCATATATAATGTCAGTATAATTAAATGTTCTTTATTCTATAATAACATGAGTTGTGTTTGAAATTGTTATACTGTACAAGTAAGTTTTTGTAAGTGTAAAAAATGAATTTAAAAATTATCAAATACATGTAAATAATAGTCATTGTCAAAAACATACACATACTACAGAACAAAATCTTAACCCATCAAAAACACAAATACTAGTATTAGGATTGTAGATTAATCAAATTCTCATACTACAAATGTAATTATCATAATATAAAAAAAAGAATGTCAAAATAAAATTAACAAAAACTCCAAAAATGTAAAATAATCAAAAGCATGAAATAAAATAGATACCTACCGATATTATCATCTTGACCATTTGCCTGGTAGGCCATTTATACACAATGGACATGTTGATTGATGTTGAATTCTACAGCGTACTGTAGTTATATGAATAAAATTAGCTAAATATATCACGAAACAAAGAACACAATCCAGTTTTTTTTTTTTTGGAAATATTTGACTTCAAAAGTACGCAAATTTTATGTTTTTTTTTTATCCAAAAGAAATTTTGAAAATGTTTTCAGAATCCTCATAATTTTACAAAACAATAATTGTATGACAACCATGAACACAAACGCACTTTTTCACGGTGAAAATGGCAAATTTCTTAATTTCTCCATACAATTATTGGTACCTACTACCTACTACCTTCTACCTGCTGACATTGTATTAATTTTAATTTATTTCCTTGGTTAACTTATATTAGGGTCGAATACTTAACCCACAAATTTGTACACCTAGTGGCAAGACATAGAGAACTTCTGTCTAATGTAACAACTACTTTGTACCTATGATTGACAAATAAATATATTCTATTCTATGCTATTCCTAAACCGGCCTGTGACGTCACTAGCCTGAACGCCTTTTGTATGGAGCGTTTTTAGCTCTACGTAGGAATGTTGAACTTTGACGGTCATTTCTGACTTTTAGAGCTGTTTAAGTGTAGTCAGTCCCATATAGACATTTGATCACAATAAAAAATAGAATCGATTGACATCCTCAAAAAAATTAGTCAACATGTCTATTAGGGTGGTCCTTATTTTTCAAAGTGAAAAATATTAACGGGGCACCCTCTAATTATGTTCTCTGTGCTTTAATATGGATACAGATTTTTTATTTGATTTTTTGAATGACGTTTAGGGGTAGCGACTGATATTTCAAAATCTAAAAAAACTAAAAATAAGGCAAACAATCAGGAAGAAATTTTATGCAGGAATTTACAACGGGGCATGAGTTTTGTTTGTTTATAAGACACGTTAACGAGCACTTGTTCTCAATTTGACTACCCGCACCCCTTCTTGCCTGACATTCTCAAGGGCACGCCCCGCAACTCACTCAAGTTAGTTCCGTTTCAGAAATACTGGAGCAAAATTGACCAGACCGACTACAAAACAGTAACGTCTGATCCTCATTCGCTGGAATTAGTTGAAAACGTAGCTCAGGATATGATTTTTTTCCCTCAAAATCAACTTAACCAGCATCAGCCTCGAGATGATTATAAAGAGCTACTTAACCTTACCATTATTTACCTAGGAGGAGTACCTGAGACACAAACATTGTTTAGAATGCCAGCAGGACTGCACAGAGTTCGCTGGATGGCAAAAGCAATGTATTGCTTGAAAATATTCTTATTTAGACACCAGTTCAAAATGACCAAAAAAGAAGAAAAAGGAATTAAAGATGTTTGCATTTTTTCAGTCATGATTTACGTCAAATACTGGTACCAAGCTTCTGTTGCTTCGTCAGCGCCCAGAAATGACTTGCAGCTATTAAAAGATCTGATTGTGATTATATTCGAAAATATAAATCCAGCACTAGCCAAAGTTGCTTTAAAAAAAATGTTGGGACATCTGTGGTACTTGTCAGAGGAGCTCGTATCATTTGCATTTTTTGATGACGAAGTTGCTTTAGATACCAAGCAAAAAATGGTTCTGGCATTAGATAACGAAGGTCTCGATTTCTCTCCGAAGCTAATAAGTCTGAGTACCAAAGATATTGCAGGAAAAAATATCGAAGACTTCGTGTCTAGTAATTCATTCCGTTTCTTTGAGATCATTGGAATATCATCCAACTTTTTGAAAAAAGATGTTGCTGATTGGCCAGCCGATGAGGCGTATAAAGCTGGAACAGACATAGTGCGGTCAATGAAAGTAGTCAATGATATTGTAGAACGTGGTGTTGCATTAATGGAAGAATTTAATAAGTTGATCACCATTAATGAAGAGCAAAAGCAATATCTACTTTTGATTGTCAAAGAATTTAGAAAAAAATATCCTGATTCTTAAAAATCAACCCTTATTAAATGATTTTTTATAGGTATTTGTGTATTTTATGCTTTAGCTAGACTATTTAAATAATATGACATTAAATTTCTTTTTGTTTCCTCTGCAATTAATAAATATTGTAATTTATAAAAAAAGGTCTATAATTGTTACTTTTCCCACTTTTGAAAGTCCCGTCGCGACCCCTAAACTTTAATAATTAATTTAAAAAAAAATAGCATGTTTCTTTCTAAGGCTATATATCACTTTGCGAGGGTGCCCCATCAACATTTCAAAAAAAAATTTTTTGTGAACATATAAGGACCACCCTAAATGTCTATTACACACCTTGGTGAGTTGGATGCGACGGCCCGACAGGCAGCGGCTCGCGGTTTGGCGTGTCCGTCACTTCATTGCTAAATGAGCCTGTCTCGCTCTCGCAATCGCGCGGAGACTCCTCCCACTCGGGCTCCTGCTTCACAACTACTAGTTCCACTTCAGTCTTCGGCTCTGGATCTACCGTAATGCATACTGAAAGCAAGGGATATATACTGTAATAGTATTACATCAAACAACCGCAGCTGGATGAGTTTTTATAAAAAAAATAAGCTGGGGGTAATTCGACCAATTTTAGAGAGATGATCGCCATCCGCCTTTTTTGACGTGTCCATACTTGACAAGTGGCGATATCCCTAGATTCTAGTAGTAGGTCCTAGAACATCACAACTTCGTCAATCCAATTGTGTGTGGCGGCATAAATAACAGGTGTACATAATAACATACTTTAACTTGACCCTTTAGTGCAAGAAATTAGTTAGTTACGTTTCGTTCAAAACAGAAATTGATATGCGTGAATAGCATTTTTGACAATCATTATCGCCTTCATATTTCCAAAATTGAGATGAGATATGTAACTTAGAAGCTCATCGCATTTTAATGACAGTTCAAAGGTGATATCACTGTTCTATCTAATAGAGTATTGACGTTTTGCGATCTCTCAAACGGCATTCTCTAATTAAGTCCCTGTTTAAGCAATTCATTATAACACTTTCCGCTTAGCTACTCTTAAATTTAAAGATTGTGTGCTACGGAAATTAAATATAAAGGTATACATTAACTTCCAGTGCCGGTTTTAACGCTACCAGCGCCCTGGCCGCGATTTCTACGGCGCCCCCTAAACATAATGAGTTGTTCGCAAAATTTTTGGAATTTGCGAGAACGAGTTTAGCTCAATGAGCGAGAGGATATAAGGGGCGCATGGGGCCTACCGCGCCCTACCTACCTTTGAATTATTCTTTAGACTCATCTCACTCAGACACATTTCTAAATTCTACTTGCATAAGAATAAAAATACATGTGACTAAAAGTGTAATTGCCGGCAAACTTTTAGAACAAAAATGGCAGATCTGCACATGTACATTTGTACGTAAATCGGCTACTGCGCAGTCAAGGTTATGCTCTAAAAGTTTGGCAGCTGTACTTATAGTAAACTTTACCTAAAAATAAAACAATACTAGAACAAAATAAAGTTTAACCAAAAGTGGTTGCCGGGTTTTGCCATTGTTTCAAAATTCAATTTCAGCAAGTCATAATTCAATAGATAGTTAAGAAAAAATATCATCAAAAAATTACAAATTCAACAGATAAGTACTATTAAAATAATGTAGAATAAATATGGCCATAAAGTCTAATATCATACAAATTAAATGTCAAAATTCACCACAAAGAATCGTCACACACTACACTAAAATATAAAATAGTTTATGTATTATCAAGTTAATTTTTAACTGAATACAAAGGATTTTTCTTAATTGACGCTTGAATACCTGGACAGACAGGTCATTCTGAAGTTCAGTGAGTAGGCGATCATAGTATGTCAGACCTATGACACGTAATGTGACGGGACCAGTGTGTCTACACAAGTTGCATTGCCACTGGCATAAGAGGAAGGAGTGTCCCAAAGTTTTGTACAAAAATATCTTTCCAACATGTCACTAACAATTGTTTAAGGAAATTTGAATTTTCACAAAAATTTAGGATGTGGAATGGAAAAATCGTAACTAATTTTTTCTTATTTTTATATCAATTCAATCAGCAAGAACCATCTGGGTTAATGCATCAAATATAAATTAAATGCTAGTGCTCCAAAAGCGTTCAGTGGAGTAAACAGATTCGACTCAGACCTCAGTTTGAGAGACTAGGCATAATGACAGTTATCGCATTGTACATTTATAACTCCTTATTATACATACAGACTGGTTCATTGTTTAAAGTGTGTACATAACTACTTATAACACTCGCTCTTAGAACAAGTTCTTGTTACCAAAATGTAGACTTAGGAAAACACAGAACAGGGAATTTTCTTGAACATTAAAATGTTTAACAAACTGCCTATTGAAATTACTGAATTGTATTTCAAGAAAAAAAAAAAATTTTTGTATCAGAATTTTTGAACATCAACATTGACATTGTAGATTTCCAGTAATTAATTGTGATTATTAATTATAACTATTATTTTATGAATATATACTTTGACATACCATGTAGTGACCATGTTACTTTAAGGTGAATAAATGATATCTGGAAATCTGAAGAAAGAATGTCTTATATGACATCGAGTTGCGGGAAACCAGCCCGCAATAAATAACCTATATATGTAATCTCAAATATCCCCTTAGGTTCCAAATAGCCTTATCTTACGCCCATATATCACATACAGCCCATTTATTTGGAGTCGGTGTAGCATGTTGTTTTAGTCGTGCTCACTTTGACTTTTTTAACTCGGTGTAAAGATCCAATCAAGCCGCATCATTGTCATGCCCAAAAGTGCATTTAAATTAGAGAAATGTGATTCGTCCATCTAAGACATCTCCGGTTCTGTGGACAGACAGCCTTAACATAAATGATGAAACTAAATACGGAGAAAACTCACTCTGTTGTCTTTCAACGACGTGAGCATCCGATGCCGAGCGGTCGGACGACGAGCGATGTTTCTTCATTATGTAATACACAATTCACGCCATTTGAAACACAATCCGAACAATATTTTCAGATGAACAATAACACTAAATTAGGTTAGGAGTAATGTCAGTTTCAGTCCGAAAATTCAAACAAAACACGAATGTGCAGTGAAGAGACTAACACTGAGTTATTAAAGTCGTAAATTAACAATAAACAACCGGTGTAAACATACAGACGGATTTTTAATTAGCCGACCTAGCCGAAATAAACTGTCAGCTACGTGACTAAGATTAAGAATTTTTAATAGTTTGACCATATCACTTTTTATCGATAAAAGTCAATCTAAATTTACCGATAACCCGTGTTCTCGTTCATTATTTTAAGAAATAATCCCTGAGTAATAATATTTTATGAACAATAAATAAATGTCAAATCACTTCCGCTTTCAAATCTGGGTGCGGACTTTTATTTTTATAGTTAAAAGAGGTTTGCAGGCAAAGGCGTGCGCTAACAGCTTCATATTTAGTTGTAGTGAAATTAAGTGATAATAAGAGAAGATACTACACGAAATTATAAAAAAAAAGTGTTTTGTTTTCAAAAAATAATGGATTATACTATTAAATAAATTCATACAAAAATACTTGGCCGTGTCGCGCACAGATGAATAAAGGTGCGTCCACACTTGTATCATTTCGCCGATCCGATCCCCGTTGCGTATCTCCACCGCGTATCGTGCTGTTTGGACGCTCACTGCGGGCACTCCGTATCATTTGCGCCGTCGCGCGAAGAAACGCGTCCACACTTGCCGTATCGTATCCTCGTCGCGTATCGCCGCACCGATCATTTCGGCGTGCAGTAGTTTGGACGCTATCCGTATCGTAGCACCGTATCACCGCCCCGATCATTTTGGCATTTCGTTTTCGCCGAACATTTCATTTCGTTTGTGATCGTTGTTCTGTGCGGAGTTGCGTCCCATTTAAAAATGTCGCCCGCTGAGATCGCTCACTGAACCTTGACAGAAATATTCTTGAATGGGGGCCGTGTACCGTAAGTCGCAGCGAGGAAGGCCTTCATTTTTGTCATCTGCTCATGGAGATTTAGCACATGACTGTGCTCGTTTTATAATACGTAATGCGGCAGAAAGGTTCTCGAGTGGAAACCGCGTGCTGGAAGACGCCGCGTGGGGAGGCCATCGATTAAGGCACCCACTCACGGAGACATGGCCTTCGTATGACTGTGTTTGTTTTATGGCATGCGGCAGAAAGGTTCTCGAGTGGAAACCGCGTGCCGGAAGACGACGCATGGAAAGGCCTAACAAAGTAGACAGTCCATCAGTGGTATATGGTATTTTTTAATTATCGTAAAGATAAAGGATTAAAAACCAATGACCGCAGCGTGGATCGATGACTCAAATAGCGCCTTTGATGATCGGGCAAAAACCCACTCGAGATGGATCACGGCCGATCCTCACCCCGTATCCTCACCGCGTATCATGAACGGAAGTGTGGACGTCACGCCGTCGCGATCATGCAACACTTTCCTGATCGCGAGTGTGCGGGGTACTGAAGATACGCGTATCAACATGGATTTCGCGCGAGCGTTGCATGATCGCGACGTCCACACTTACCGTTCATGATACGCGGTGAAGATACGCGACGGGGATCGGATCGGCGAAATGATACAAGTGTGGACGGAGCCTAATATGTACTACGTGTCGCGTCGGGTACTCACACGACATCTAGTGGTGAGTAGCTTTAGTGTGGTAGAAGTTACAAAACCGGATGGTGTCTATGCAATCGCCAATCCAATCGCCCCACACCATAATTGCGGTTTAATTTAGGAAAGTTCATTCCGAAAGACGATCCGATCCGATTTCTCGGAAGAAATCGGATAATTGTAGTGCAATTGTTCGATTTATCGGAAGAAATCGGATGTGTAGTGCAATTGTTAGGACATTTCTTCCGATAAATCTGATCGGATCGGAAGGTCTGGAGCGGGTTTAATAGCTACATAAATTATATCGCGGGAAACCTAAACTAATGTTAAAAGAAACCTTTTTGTGTTAGCAAATGTGTCGTGTGTTTTGGAGCCTCCTGGTCTTAGCCGCCCTGATGGGAAGAGACCTGACGGTTTGACCTTAGTGCCTTGGAAGAACGGTAGGTGCCTACTTCGGGACGTCGCACTTGTGTCAGCACTTTCGCGGCTTCGCACATCGGTCGTACCGTAGCAGCAGAGCTGGCTCTGCATCTCGGAAGCGGGAAAAATATTCCGCTTTAAATTCATATTTGTTTATTCCACTTGCGGCGGAGACGTCCGGGTGTTGGTGTACGGAGGCTAAGGTCTTCTTGTCTGAGCTTGGGCGGCGATTACGAGAGGCAGACCTTGACCCTCACTCCGGGTCATTCCTGATGCAGAGGTTGGCTATAGCGATTCAACGTGGCAACGCGGCGAGCGTGATGGGCACCTTTGCTTTGGGGAGGAAGAGGGGCGAGATTTCCTATTTAGGTTAGTTTAGTTGTAATACTTAATGGAAATTTGTTTGTATAATTATTATGTATTTGTTTTCGATTTTGTTAAATGTCTTCTTGTCAAATAAATACTATATTTTAAAGAAACCTAAAATATATAAAAATAATGTTACGTAAGCGACTTGCTGGTGGAATACCCTTACAGCTTAGAATAATACACCTAGAAACCTAGTCAGCACTTGAAAGTGAAGCCAGTTAGTGAGCTACGGCCTGTCACCAGTGATCGGGCCGGTCACGGATTCAGTTTTGTCCGTATACGCATCAGTCACAACGTCAATACAAGCAAAACGTCTCTATATATTATTAGTTCGTAGACACGCTCACATAAAACCAAAACTAGGCGTTCTAGGAGTTCTAGGCGTATTTATTCTAAGCCCCAACCCCCCCTCCCCTACAAACGGTTCGTTGGTTCTTCGCGCGATATCACAGGGAGCCGTATAAAGGATTAAATAATACACGACATTGGTATACATTTCATTCATTTAATTGTATTACAGTCTTCGATTCGTTTATCTTTATAAAAGTACTAGATAAGAGTGGCGTTTTTTTTATAAATATGGCCATGGACAAATGTTTTTTCTGTGGGTTTAGGAAGGGGAATATAATGAGATTTATTATACGATTATACGGCATACCGAAAAAATACAGTAACAGTCTAAAGGCATTTTTTTAAACCTCGATTAACTACGTAGATATTTGAAGATACAAATACAATGACTTTTTATTGCACACCTCAAACATCAACGAATAGATAACACAACAAGAGATACAACAAAATAACAGGCAGAGGTAAACAACAGGCGGCCTTATTGGTAAATAGCGATCTCTTCCACTTTTAAGTAGATAACAGAGTCGTTGTCAAAAAACATGTAATTTTGTTTTTATTTAAGCCTTTAACTTTGTACATGTTTTTTGAAAATGACTCAACAACCTTTAGTTATCCCTACCTAGATGTCATAGTCACAGACTCAAGTTTAATGTGCAGACAATACAAAGATTTGTCTAAAACGGTAGCCGTAGCCGCAACTTATGTCCTGTTATTATAGGATCGCGTTTCGCGTTCGGGTTGTCTCTGGCGCGAAAAGTGAATTCTTGATTAAATCGGAAACTAATTAGTAATTACATTTCGAAACAGTTGTGTAAAAATCAATTGCTGTTCGTTTGTCTCGCTAAAACTCGAGAACGACTGGGCAGATTTAGCTGATTTTGGTTTTGATGAATGTTTGTCGTTGTCCAGGGAAGGTTTAAACAGTGAGGTATTAGCAGCTTACTGACACAGACCGAATTCCACGCGGGAGGAGCCGCGGGCACAGCTAGTCATGGCTATAACAACGTTTCATATAATTTCATCAGATCAACGTTTGATATAACGTTTGATATAATTGAAAGTAAACTACAAATTTAATTCTAGATAAAATACTAAACTGGTTACAAATTCATAATCTTGAGCTCAACATTAAAAAAAACAAAAATTATACTATTTAAGCCATATCAAAAAACCAGTCTTCCAATAAATTATAGCTATAATAATCTTAAACTCGAAAATGTGACCTCAGCTACGTTATTGGGAATCGAGTTAGACACTAGCTTGAACTTTAAACTCCATATTACTCGTATCTTGTATCACTTGTATCTAACACTTGAACATGTACGAGAAGCTGCGGCGTCGTAATCGAACGTGGCACCGTACCGTGCATCTACTCAACACAGCAAAGTTAATCTGCCCGGCGCGCGGCGCGACCTGCGGTGCCCGGTGCAGCATGTGTTTTCACGACGCGGCAACGTATATTCGCACGGTGGATAATGTGTCGCGCTTCGACGCGACACAGCGTCGTTTTACGTTTACGACGCCGTGTCGTGTGTTTTCACGACGCGGCAACGTATATTCGCACGGTGGATAATGTGTCGCGCTCCGACGCGACACCGTGTCGTTTTACGTTTACGACGCCGTGTCGTGGACATGTGGCCACGCCCTAACCTAACCTATAGTTTTCGGGGTTCAGCAAGTCTGACGCTCCGCTCGCTTCGCTCGCTCCGCTATACGTGGTCACAATACAAACCTAACCTAACCTACAGTTTTCGGGGTTCAGCTAATAACCCAACCTACCGTTTTCGGGGTTCAGCAAGTCTTTTGACGCTACGTTCGCTCGTTCCGCTATACGTGGTCACAATACAAACCTAACCTATTCGGGGTTCAGCCAATTCGATATTTGTCCAAATCCGGTTTTCTATTTTTGTTTTAACGTAAAAAATCGGTTAGTAAGTAAATAATCTTTACCCAAATACTCCGAAATATTTTATTCCGAATATACAAATTCCGATTTTTAAAACTCCGAATTTCATAATTCCTAAGAAATAAATTTCCGATTATTGAAAATACGTAAGACATTTGAAATAACGTTTATAGCGACAGTACCATTGATACAAAGATCAAATCACAAAGAGAAAATCAAAATACGTACCATTACCTCTGGATTACTGGTCCAACGTTTTAACCTTTCCACCACTCTAACGCCAAATAACCTTTAGATTTTTTTCTAATGATTTGTGTCTCAGTCTTTAGATTGTTTATTTAAAGGGGTTTATATCGATAGTTGCGCACACTTTTGTAGCAAATGCGCATCTGGATGAGCCCGTCGTGCTGTGGGCGCGGGTCCGCACCTGAAACAACTAGGTACACTTTACTACACCTATAGCAACTATAACTATAAATTTATTTCTTGCTTGTCAGTAGTCTGTTACATACCTGTATTTTTCAATCATTGGCCTCTTTCATCCATAAAGGATGATTTAAGCAGCGTCCATAAAAGTGCGGCACTTACGAACGTGACTCGATAGCCCGATTCGAGAGCGACAGCCTCGGCCGCATATCTGACATAAAAATGTTGCGCCAGTCGGTGAAGGTGGAAGAGCTGCGCGCTGATGTCTCAAGTCACGCTTATGAGAAAGAGAAGCAAACCAGGCTTCATCATGTGCGACCACACCGTCACACAGAGTCTTTCTCCACAAGTCACGGTTTTTAGACTCATTTTCCCATTTTTGAATGTCGATGTTGAATGACAGCATATCCCGCTTCGCGCTATCCTTAAACCTCAACATGGGCCGTCCAATGGGTCGCTTAGCGTCGGCAATCTGGCTTAGGAGAGTAATTCGTGGCAAACGAGATGGTTCCATCCTTTGCACATGCCCAAGCCAATGGCTTGGACCTGTATTTTTAATTAACATATAAAAGGTCAATCAAATTTTTTCTGTAACTCGTTGCCATGGTGATGTCCCCTGGGGCACTTTTTAAAACCAAGATTTTCCGTGGTTATATTTAGCAAAAGCTCTGTAATTTAAGCAGTCATAAGCCCATTCCTATGTAGACTATCTCAAGTCGAGTAATATAAATTATCAACACTTTTCTGAGAAGTTTAATCAATATTGTCCCCTGGATCACGGGACAGAATAACAGCAAGGAAAAGTTGATCCACCGAAAAATAAATAAATATTAAGGTACAATCTTACACAAATCGACCTAGTCCCAAACTAAGCAAAGCTTGTACTGTGGGTACTAGACGCCGATATACTTCATATATATATGCATATATAAGAAGAAAAGTGATTTTTGATCAATTAAAAGGGGATTTTTTTTTTGACAACTTAGTAACGTAGTTTTGTATATCTTATTGTAATAAATATAACGGTGTTCCAAATTACCTATACTGCAGAGCCGGTGCGGCGTGCGGTTCCTTCTGTGTTCTGTCAAGCTATGCAAGCGGCAGAAGTTCTTGTTTTCACATCATGTTTTATTTCGTGGACTAGCAAACGATTTTTACGGGCACTAGCGAAACTGCAGTGAGTACATTTGTAAGGTTTCTCACCGGTGTGTTTTCTTATGTGTATTCGTAGATCGCTTTTATAGGCACTAGCGAAAGAACAGTGGCCACATTTGTACGGTTTCTCACCGGTGTGTCTTCTTTCGTGGACTATAAGATAACTTTTACGGGCACTAGCGTAACTGCAGTGACGGCATTTGTACGGTTTCTCGCCACTGTGTAATTTCTCGTGAGCTACTAAATAATATTTGTGGTTACAAGCATATCTGCATTGACGGCATTTGTAAGGTTTTTCGCCAGTGTGTTTTCTTTCGTGCATTTGTAATAGTTTTTTCTGGGCACTAGCGTAACTGCAGTGCTCACATTTGTAAGGTTTCTCGCCGGTGTGATTTATTTCGTGGACTAGAAGACTACTTTTACGAGCACTAACGTAAGTGCAGTGCTTACATTTGTAAGGTTTTTCGCCAGTGTGTTTTCTTTCGTGGACTAGAAGATTACTTTTACGGGCACTAGCATAACTGCAGTAAGTGCATTTGTAAGGTTTCTCGCCGGTGTGTCTTTTTATATGGACCACTAAATGACTTTTATGGGCACTAGCGAAACTGCACTGACTACATTTGTAAGGTTTCTCACCGGTGTGTTTTCTTTCGTGGACTACTAAATGATTTTTATGGTTACTAGCGTAACTGCAGTGGCCACATTTGTAGGGTATGGATTCTTTTGTATTGTTTGCTTTTTTTAAGTGTTCAACAATAGGTGTTTTATCAACATCTGCACCTGTGACTGAATAAACTTGACCAGATACAGAAGCAATTTTTTTTTCAGTTGTCACCATTTTTTGTTTATTCAAGTTGCCTCCAACAGATAACCGGCGTTTGTTACTTTTCGCATTTCTTTCGAGTCGTACTCGTATTCCTTGGCATTTCTGTCGAGTCCTTTCTGCAATAACAATATATCTATTACATCATATCTAATTATCTAGCCAAGCCTAGACTAGTATACAAGTGTTTCTTTTATAAAAATAAATGGGAATTTGCCCATGTAATGGTAAATAGTTATTTTTAATGGAATTAAATGGCAGATTTTTTACGCAACCTTAAGGCCCCATTCGTTTTAAAATGCTGTTTGTTTTAAACATTTTTCTCTATGATCAAACATGTTTCTTAACATATTATTGATGTTACTACCTAGAACAGGGCTATTGGGATTTATTAGTATATATTTGAAACCTACAATTTGAATTTTTCATTGATAACTTTTGTTTCTCTCCAGTCGTCTCGCTGAAGAGCAAGTTGCTCCCAAACGTTCTCAAATGCGTACAGGTCATCCCGCCATCTTCGTTTCGAAAGAGGGGAGGCCTTTGCCCAGCAGTGGGACACACACAAACAGGATAAAAAAAAAAAACTTTTGTTTCAAAAACTACTCGGAATTGGAAAAATTCACGCGGAAAATTAGTTTTTTCAACTTATTTTCGACTACACGCAATTTAAGCATGAAATAGCTATGTTACTACCTATAACTCGGGGAAAAGTATTATTCACTTCAAAAAGTTGGTGGAAATTATCAATATATTTGTCATAATATGAAAAAAATCTTAAGGTCGAATTTGTCAAAATTTTTACAAAATAATTTGATTGCAGTTGTCATGTCTATGACATTACAGTATACGGGAAAATATTAGATTCATGAACTCTAGGAGGGGATTTTCAGATTTACTTGTTTCTACATTTTGCTTGAGTTTTAATGGTAAAATATTTAGCCAAAACTTTCTTATAAAGAAGAAATCACTTCACTCACAAAGACATGTATCACTTTTGCACCGTAAAACTTAAATTAAACACGCCATAGAGTATGACCGTTATAACTTGGCTGATTTTGTTAAGCAGGATAAAATTAAATTTTAATAAACAATATTTTCAAAGTTGACAAAACATTATACATGTATATTTTTTAATCTTTAATATCTTAAATTCAAAATTGTACTACTATATGTAGTATAATATTAACCTATTGACCGCCAAGCGGTCTAGCAATTTACCGTGCCACTGACGCCAGAGTAAAAAAAAAAGATGTGCCCCAAAATCAACAGGGATTGAAAAATACTTGTAGCGGTTAGAATTACAAAGTTTTTGATCATTGAAATGTGGACGGCTGTGGCCGACGTGGCGTCAGGGGCACGATTTTTTGTTGACGGCCACAGCCGACTGTGGCGCTCAAAAGGTTAATTGAAGAGCTAAATGGAAAAACTTGCTAACTCACATTTACAAAACTGTTTAAAGTATGTGGCATATGCAAAAATATATAAAAAAATCGGGACCCAGCTTTCCCACTGTTTTAAATAGTCATATGATTAACTGGCAAATTTTGTAGTCCTTTTCCTTCAATTAATTATCAAAATGAGTGAGTGACTAGAGATAAATATATACTTCAATACATAGAACAACCATGACCCAAGCACAAATATTCGAGTTCATCACACAAATATTTGCCCTGGCCAGGATTCGAACCCGGGCCTGCGGCCTCAGTAGGCAGGTGTCTACAAACCAAGCCAAATGCATTTTTATAGTTAACAATAATGACCTTACCTCTAATCTTGTTGTTTGTTGACTTATTTTCTTTTCCTTCCTGAACAGATAAGAGACTTTGGGAATATAAAGTCAACTTGTATGTTTGTAAACCAACCCTGCATGTGTGATGTTCCGTGTCCACAAATATTTGATCGAGACTGACCGAGCAAGTCCAGTCCAGTGTGGTTGCCTGTGCACAAGTTTTAAACTTGTTCTTATGTGATGCTGAAACACAGTGTTGTTGAATGGTTAAATAAGAATAATGAGGACTTGAACTTATTACCAATTTTCTTTTTTGGGCTGAACGAATGAACACAACCAAGCAATCAACCGCCCGCCTGTCGCCGGCCGGGTGTCCCGACACCAAATCAATATTTTGGTATCCATAAAGTACGCCAGGCGAGCAGTTCAGTGCAGTGAAAATTTACATATCACTTGGTTTATATTATTCTAAGATAGACAAAATAAGAAGTGTATGTGAAACACATTACAAATACGGACCTTGAAGCGCAAAGACCACATCAGGTGGCTGCAGTATCTCGGGGCCCAGTACGAGCTCATCCTTAACTTGGTGATCTTTGTACAGGCCGGCTCGCGCGGCCGCCTCGCTTACGCCGCACACACCCGCTGCGTTCTCCCAGTCCTGCTCATCCTTGACTTCTCGGTCTGTGCGCCAGTCTGCCGGTCTCTCGCTCGCGCCGTCCTCGCCTTCCCACTTGGGTTCGCTCTTGACAATCGCAGCCTCCATGGCCTCTTGTGACATCACCAATCTACCACTGCAGGCAGAAAAGTAAGTCAAGGAAATAGATTGTAGATAGTGATTGGTTAGAACTTTTGGATATTATGGAGCAGAACTAATTTCATTGTTGGCTGTCTGAAATTAAAGATAATATTTAAGTGAGAGAATTAAAACAGTAAAATTACGTGTATTACGTGTTGATATATTATATTGAAGGAAGCCCGTTATATATACATTTTTATATTTAATTTAAGTAATAAAATAACCGGTTATAAATAACTTTTAATATGTATAATTATAACACACCGCAGGAGTTTAATATGAAGTTTATTTTCCGTACTTAGCCCGCGTAGTTGGTTAAGTATCTTAATCTGTAAATGAAACAAATAAATGCTAATGGACTGGTTCGAAACAATTAAATCTGTGAATTAAATGAAAATAAAATAATAAACAATTAAGCAAGAGCAAGAAGCTTGCCAACGACAACAATGTCATGACAGATACATTTTTTTAATGACCTAGTTGCAGAGGCCTTTAAGCAACCTTTAAGCCACTGTCTAATTTTTAACCACTTCACTGAATTTATTTTACTTAATATTCAATATTTTATATATTATTAATATTGTTGTGTTGCAATCGTGGGCCTGTTGACGACACGCAGCATAAAATTTAGATATGAAAATAGTTGGCGCTTAGAGCGCGCGCACCTTTACATGGAAAACATTTTTCTCATGACATCTAGCGGACAGTGTGGCAAAATTGTTGGACGTCATGTGTACGTCAAATTATTAGGTTATGTTAGTCTAATTTTGTTTGTTTTTTAGAAGATAACCTAAAGGAAGGACTGTTTATTTTTAATTTTTATAAAGCTATTTAATAGAGAACGCTACTCACTATCACTTTGAATGGCATTCGTTTATCTCTTTTTGAAACTAGTATAAATTGTTTACGAAACTAAATCACATAATAATCGTGATAATTTTCATTGAAATTCTGCATTGATCGACCCAACTTCGTAGCGACAGCGTGGCACTATAGATCGATAGGAAAAGTTAACATGTCGTCAAAATCCCACCCTCCGGAGGAGGTGTGGGTAAAGAAAGAGCCGAATTGGGACGAAGAGACGAGCGGTGAGCCGCCGGAGCTAGTGACGACGGAACACGGTGAGTGAGGAGCAGTTGCGGTCAGTAATTGACACAATAGCAGACGCACTATAAATCCTGATAACCAACCTGCATTTGCAGATATTAAAACTCTGAATGCGTCTCATACCGCAGTGTTAGTTTTGATTTGCTAGTGATAAGACTGTATAATGTAAATCCGTAATTGGCCAATGTTAAACACATATGTGAGTCGTTTTTATAAAACATGTACTTAGTTAAGGGCTAAAATGAAAACAAAACTCAATTGATTTATTTAGCATTTAGTGAAATACTAACTAACACCTTAAAACTATGTATACCAAAGAAAAAAATTAAATTAAAAACTAATTATAGGAAAAAATGGCTGACACCTGGTATTAAGATCTCATGTAAAAACAAACGACTGCTAAAAATATTATCATTAAAATCTAATAACCCTATACTTAGAGAATACTACAAAAAATATGAAAAAACATTAAAAAAAACTATAGCCACTGCAAAAAAGATACAGTACATCAACAAAATTAAAAAATCTGACAACAAAATTAAAGCTATGTGGAATATTATTAGAGAGCGTAGTAACAAAAAACAAAAAAGAGAGAAAAAGAACATTATATTGCAAATAAACAACTCGCTGTCTTCTGATCCAAAAAAAGTAGCAAATTACTTTAATGACTTCTTCGCTTCTGTAGGTGAAAAAACCAGCTGCACGGCCAACGGACAGGGTAACGAACCCTGTAGTCAGCCTGTGCTAAACCAAATACCAAATTCCATATTTCTCAGCCCTGTGAACTACAGGGAAATACATAAATATATTAAAAATCTAAAAAATAAAAATAGTTACGGATTGGACGAACTTCCCCCATCTCTGTTAAGACAATGTGCGGATCAGCTAGCATTACCTTTAACAATCTTAATAAATCAGTCATTTGACGAAGGGGTATTCCCAGACCTATTGAAAAAAGCAATAGTTAAACCTACACACAAAAAAGGTCAAAAAACCAACCCAAACAATTACCGCCCAATAGCTCTGCTGCCCACTGCTTCGAAAATTTTTGAAAAAGCCATGTGCGACCGCGTTTATGCGTTCTGCGAAAAATTTAAAATCTTAGATGACAGCCAACATGGATTTCGAAAAAAACGATCCACGACTCTAGCGGTCTACAAATACATCCAAGAAGTCCTGAACACTCTCGATAAAAAAAAGTACGCCGTCGGAATATTATTAGATATGTCAAAAGCTTACGAAAAAGTCCAACACGACATCCTACTTAATAAACTATATAAATTAGGGATCCGCGGAATAGCACATAAATGGTTCGCGTCATATCTAAAAGACCGTCAGCAGTGCATAGAAATGGAATACTTTGATAACAGTACTGGCCAAATAATGAGAATCCGTTCGGATAACAGGACAACTGGTGCTTCCATCCCACAGGGGAGCGTGATCGGATGTCTTTTGTTTATTTTATACATAAATGACCTCCCCAAAACAATGGATGAACCATGTGTCCTGTTCGCCGACGATATTTCCATATTAACAACATGTGAAAACAATATAAACATAAAAAACAGACTTGAATCAATACTAGATAAAACTAACAACTGGCTTAGCGACCAGAACCTAGAAATAAACTTTACAAAAACTAAAATAATGGTATTCCACCCACGCCAAAAAACATCTTTAGAAATAGATTTTTCCTATAAAAATAAAAAGTTAGATGTAGTCAATAAATTTTCATTACTCGGCTTGACCATAGATACACATGTAAACTGGAAAACACATATTGAAAGCGTAAAAACAAAAATTTCATCTTATGTATATGCACTCCGCGAAATAAAAAAATCTACTGACATAAAGACTGCACTTGCCACCTACTATGCTTATGCTAATGCATGGTTCAGCTACGGTATAATCCTTTGGGGCAATAGCACAGACGTACCATCTTTATTTACTCTACAGAAAAAACTTATTCGCATAATAGTAAATATAGACAACACCGACAGTTGTAAACCCCATTTCCAGGAACAGAAAATATTAACGCTGACTGGGTTATATATTCTAGAGATTTGTAAGTTCGTACGAAATTATCCCGAATACTATAAGAAACGCGAAGACATACCCACATCTCACCAGCTCAGATATAGGGAAAAACTTATGTTACCTTCGTCTAAACTTAAAATGCATTCTGATGGAACCTATACCATGTCCATAAAAGTATATAATAAACTGCCAGATATAATAAAGTCGGAAAAAAAATATTATACATTCATAAAACTGTTAAAAGAATTCCTTATAAATAAAAGTTATTATACACTAAGAGAATACTTAGAGGAAAAACTACAATAGATAAATAATCAGTAAAATAAATAAACATAAAGGCACTTAAATTCCTTCATATACGAGTACATATTCTAATAAGTTATAATATAATATAAAGATAGAAAATAAATTAAATAAAGTATATTGAATATTAAGTAGGTACAATTCCAAATAATTTGCATTGCATTGTGTATATGCAAGTTCCAAAAAATTTAATTTTACATAAAGTGTTTACTTAAGTATATAAGTCGTCTTCTCTTCACGGAATTTGCTGTGCCCAACAGGGTCCACAATTAAGTTCACTATTATGTAACTGTTATGAAACTTAAGTTTACCTAGTATCCTGTAAACTATCATTGTGGAATGCAATAAATGATTGAGTATTGAGTATTGAGTATTGATTCATTTGTGTAACAACAGTTACCCATATCTTTTGTATGACTAACTTCGTTACACTAAAGACGCGATCATAATTTGTTTTTATTTAGCCCTTAACTATGTACATGTCTTTTGAAAATGACTCATGTATATGTTTTAAAAAAATACTGTAATTTGTGTTGTGGATTTGTATCAATAAAATAACAATGAAAAACCCGACCCCATTTATAATGTGCAGGTTGGAGCCAACCAACTTATATTGGTTTAAACTTTATCAATTTCCTAAATTCGTCAATTTTTATCTTGTCAAGTTTGTTCATAAAAGCATAAATAAATATTAATTAACAATCTTACACAAATCAGTCCAGTCCCAAACTAAGCAATGCTTGTTCTGTACTATAGGTACTAGACGCTAATACACATATTTAGATAACAGTCATGACCCAGGAACAAATATCCAAATTCGTCACATAAATATTTGTCCTTGGCGCGATTCAAACTCAGGACTGTCAGCTCAGTACACAGCTGCGCTACCGCTACAAACTGTGCCATCCGCATTGTCACACTATAAATGCATGACTTTTAAAATTGCCATTGTTTGGTCAACATCAGGGTGTTACACAAGCTCTCATTTATTTGTTTATTTTTATTTACGATGCATATTTAAGTGTCTTCTGGGATAAAAAGTTACACTTATCTAAAGAAATAAAGTAGCTGCAATTTTTTTTTACCCTATCTTGAAAAACTAGTAAAACTGGAATACTTTGTCGTGTGGCGGCGCAGATTGCGTGTGTGAAATATAAATAATGAATCATTTATCTAACTAAATTAAATCACGCATGAGGGTCTAATCCAAGATAACACAATAAGGTAAGAAGTCTCGTACCAAATGGTCGACTATCTCACACCCCACCAAAATATCTTGAAAGCTGAAATGTATGTATGTATGTAAACACTTTATTACACATAAAACATTAATATCAAAAACTCAAAAACAATACATTTGTACAAGGGCAAATGATTCCTATAAGGGATTTCTTCCATTATACAAAGATATATACAAATAGCCCATTGGAGTATCTAACATTATTTTTCAGGGGGGCCTGGGGTGGGCCTGGCCATGGCCTATGAGATGAAACCATGAATTTCTATCGGTAACCCAAAATCCTGGGGTGGGCACGGCCACGGCCCACCCGGCCACCCCCCTATATACGCCAATGAAAGAGCCGAAAAATCAATGTCTGTAAGTTTCATCCTCCCAATAATTGTTTGAAAAGAAATCTAACTAACCTCTCCTACTTCTCTCTTGCAGTGCACATTAAGGTAGAAGCAGAGTTCGTAAAGGAGGAACCAGAGTGTATAAAGGACGAGTCGAAATGGGAGGATAGTAGGACGAGCGAAACGGCCTCACAGGCCGAGCTGTGCGCGGCACACGAGGTCAAGTGGGAGGATGCAGGGACGAGCGACGCGGCCGCACGGACCGAGCTGTGCGCGGCACACGAGGTCAAGTGGGAGGATGCAGGGACGAGCGACGCGGCCGCACGGACCGAGCTGTGCGCGGCACACGAGGTCAAGTGGGAGGATGTTGGGAGGAGCGACGCGTGCGCGCAGGCTGAGCTGTGCGCCGCACATGAGGTCAAGGTCGAAGTGGAGTGGCAGGACGCTGACAGCAGCGACGCAGCTACGCGGAACGGGTCGCACGCCAACGAAGTAAAGGATGAGGACATGGGGTCGGAGTGCCCGCAGCCATCCCGAGCGTCCGAAGTTGGTGGTAAGTTAATCGGTGTCCCGGTAAATGAGAATTTAACCTTTTTTTAAGGCACAGGATCACTTCGTTTTCTATTTGTCTGCCAAAAATAGGTAATCAAAATCTATCTATATCTCATCTAGGCTACCTACTACTTCCCGTGGACGTAGAATCTGTCCGTGGAATCTAGACTTTTGGCAAGAAACAAGTCCAAATAAATTAGGGAAAAAAAATTAAACTTAAATTTTAGTTATTTTGTTTGCTTTTTTGTGACTTTCCTCAATTTGTCATAAAGTGCGCTTCTCTACACGGATAAGAAAAAGCATTGTTGGGTCATAGGAGCAATAAATTGAAACATAGATTCTTCCCTTGAAGCTGAGCAGCATTTGTTAAGCAACTAGTGAAAATAACTTGTATCACTACATAGTATAAAACAAAGTCGCTTTCTCTGTCCCTATGTCCCTTTGTATGCTTAAATCTTTAAAACTACGCAACGGATTTTGATGCGGTTTTTTTTAATAGATAGAGTGATTCAAGAGGAAGGTTTATATGTATAATACATGCATAATTTATTAGCATTGCACCCGTGCGAAGCCGGGCCGGGTCGCTAGTTAAATAATAATTTGTAGAATAATGTTCAGACAACGAAGCAATGTATTGCGAAATATGTGATATTAGTAGAGTGACGTAGTAGTTACAGCAGGGCCTCTGTAATCCGAACACCCAAAATGTATACCCTGTTCGGATGCACGGAGCGTTCGGATTACAGTATGTAGACATTTTCAAAGAAAATTTTCTTCGACGTCGAAGCCATGATGAAAAAATCCTCTAATTCGAGACGCCACACTTAACAAAATGGCGAATCGACGCGTAGCGGACGATGAAGCAATACGTTTAGCACCTAAAACGTTCTTCGTGGCACTGCGAGACAGAAACTGAGCGAAACGGTGGTTGTGTGGCTGGAGAAGGGGTCGGTCGTTCGGATTATAGAGATGTTCGTATTAGCGTGGGTACGGATTATCGAGGCCCTGCTGTATGTCAATGCTCAGGGAATGTTAATGTTGGACGACGTTACATTGAAAATCCTTTTTAGTTTGTTTGTAATAATGGAATTCTGAGAACTATCTTTTTTATAAAGTTGCTGAACAAATGTTGAAATGTTGTTCAGTTTGAAGAGTAGAATCTATGTTATAATTTATTGCTCTTATTACAATCGGACGTCTTAAAAAATGTACAACTGTTGCATAAAATACTATAACGGCATTCTAAAATGTACTATAATCGACGACGTGCATTCTTTACAGTTCCAGCGACTGCGGGTGCAAGCCGCCGCGGACAACAGGGCGGCCGTTTCAAGACTCAAGAAGACACTCGAGCAAAATATTATTTCTGCGGAATATGTACAAAGAATTTTACTAAGTCGTGTGATTTAAAGAGACATCAACGAATTCACACGGGAGAAAAACAGTATGCCTGCAGTATGTGTAATCAGAAGTTTATGCAGTCGGCGCATTTAAAGACGCATGAACGAACTCACACGGGAGATACACCATATTCCTGCAGTTTTTGTAAAAAGAAGTTCACGCAATTGGGTAATTTAAGGACACACGAACGTATTCATACGGGAGAAAAACCTTATTATTGTGAAATGTGCGAAAAAAAGTTTAGGCAGTTAAATGAATTGAAAAGACATGAACGTACGCACGCGATGGATAATTCTCATGCTTGCGAAATATGTAAAGAGGAGTTCACGAATTATAGTAATTTAAAAACACATCAACGAATTCACGCGACTGAGAAACTTTATTCCTGTAGGTCATGTAATAAGATTTTTACGAAAAATTGTGATTTAAAGAGACATGAACAAATTCACACTAGAGAAAAACCTTATACTTGCGAAATATGCGATAAGAAGTTCACAGAATTGCGTAACCTTAAGCGACATGGACGAACTCACACGGGAGAAAAACCTTTTAGTTGTGGAATATGCGAAAAGAAGTTTGCGCTATTTAATACTTTAAAATGTCACGAACGAATTCACACGGAAAAAAATCTTATACCTGTGGAGTGTGTCAACACGAGTTTAGGCAATTGAGTGACGTAAAGGCATACGTACGAAATTCACAACGATCGGTCTTGCGCCGCCGCCTTTATCCAATTTCTGCCCACGATCCTAACCAGGTCGTCGGTCCACCTTATTGGGGGCCTCCCGCGCTGCGTCTTTCGGTCCGCGGTCGCCAACCAAGAACCTTTCAGCCCCAACAGCCATCGGTTCTACGAGCAATGTGCCCGGCCCACTGCCACTTAACTTTGGCGACTGTCTGAGCTATATCTGTGGGAATGGGGCAAGGGAAACGCACTAAATGTTCTTAACGTCGTTTATTTACATATTTACATCATAATTACAACTCTGTACAAATCTTCGTCCTTATTCTACAAAATCATTCTATCGTCTGCCACTCTCCGTCATACATAATCTAACACATTCCTTATTTCATTCTATTCAAACTAGCATTTATCGTCTATCAGCCAACTCCTTATACTCTACCAGTACCAATCCAACATATCGTCGGGGATAGTGCAATACCGCGTAAGTAACAAGTGTAGATACGAACCGATAATCACACATACTAAGCATTTTATTGAAATGCAAACTTTATCGACAACTGTTATACAATACAACAATACTTTATTGCACACCAATAAAAGTTTACAAAAGGAAACAAGACAAATACAATTTATAAATAACGGTAGACAACAGGCGGTCTTATCGCTAAAGAGCGATCTCTTCCAGACAACCTTTGGGCAGTGAAATTGATGAAAATTTAAACTTAATACAAAATAATGTTATTTACGCGATATTGCACTATCCCCGACGATATCTACAACCTTGGTTCTATTGCATATCTCATCATTTCGGATTCGGTCCCGCAAGGGAACTCCATTGCCCTTTGAGCGTTGTTGTCTTTGGCCCATTGTGAGCGACCATGTTTCAATGTCGTAGGTATATCCCAAGTAGCAAAAAACTGCAGAAGCGTTTATACAGCCTTTATTCTGCTTAAATTAGCAGTATACGGTTCAATTAACTTTTTTCTGTCGCTTGTTGCCATGGTGATGTCCCCTGGGTTACAATACAATACAAAATGCTTTATTTCACACCAAAAAAGTTTACAAATTCAATACAGAACAATAATTTTAATAACGGTAGACAACAGGCGGTCTTATCGCTAAAAAGCGATCTCTTCCAGACAACCTTTAGGTAGTGTTACTCTTTAAAACTACGATTTTCGGCGGATGTTGTAATTGCAGCAGTTATAATCCCATTCTTATTTAGAATATCTTCATTGTCTCCTGGGTGACAGGACCGAATATCAACTAGAAAAAGTTGATCCACCCATAAGCACTTCTGCAGCTTGATTGTTACTTGGGAAGTTGGGATATATTGTCATCATCATAAAAAATGGTCCCGCTATACATATTATGAACATCTGCAATATCTAATACTTACAGTATTGTAGTTGCGGCGTGGCCAGCGAAGATGCCTGCCTCCATCGGTCAGTGTGCGCTATTGACAGGCCAAAATGAACAAACGTCATAAACATTAGGCCAGACGTCCCACTCGCTCTATAGAAGAAGCACTGAGAGCGAGCGAGAGGGCCGACTGAATAATTTGTGACAGTATCAGTACTTAATAAAAATAAAAAAATAAAAAAACTATCTGTACCAAACTCAAGAGATCTTGGTACGTTGATTTTAGCCTTACAAAAGTCTCCTGGGAACTGTATCGCGTTTCTATGTTCTAGTGATTAATTGTTGTTGGTTTGTATTTAAGTATATCAATAGTAAATCTATTATTGTTTGATTTTGGTGTTTAATTTCACAAATATGCCCGATGACGACCAATCCGATGTTCGAAAATCAAACTTCGCATCGTGCCGTGGGATGAGCGGGTAACACCGCGCGGCGCGGCTAGTTATAATATAATAAATAAGTTTCTGTCAAAAATTTCATTTTAGTGACAAGCTTTTATAGCCGACTGTACTTTTCTTTGGATATCAATCAAATGCTCACTGAGACGATTCTAAAGAGCCCAAGCTCGGTAGGATTGTTTTTTCTATTATATAGTTCCTATGGCCACCTTCCTGCTCCATCATCAGATCAGCCCCATGGTACCATATTATTGTATTGTATTGTCATCAAAGTTAAGTAACTATGAAAATTTTCAGCTCAATCGGTTGACGATATCTGCTTCAAAATTGAGTTGCAAGATTCCACCCGAACAAACATACTTACATACATACATACAATGCAAGTTAAATAAAAGCTTGTAATTATTAGAATAGAAAAGTTATTTATTTGCAAATAATAAGGAGGTACATACTCGCCACACTGACGTTTAATGGTGAGTAGCGCTCAGTTTTTGAAATACATCATCAACATAAATACAATTACTTTAAGTTATATTACTATAGTAGTTAAGAGCAATCATCATCATCATTATATTAGCCGATAGACGTCCACTGCCGGACAAAGGCCTCCCACAAAGTTCTCCACAACCTTCCTCATTCAATTTCTGCCCGCAATTCCAACCAGGTCGTCGGTCCACCTTGTTGGTGGCTTCCCGCTCATTTATGTTTCACGCGAAAACAAGAGGGATGGCACGGTATCATATTAAGGAGCTGGGCTCTTGTCGGTGGAGTAATATCTAGCTCACTCTACACTTCACTTTTTTTACTCTTAGGAGGAAGACCAAGTCGGACATATATATGGAGCAAATAAAAGAAAAAATAAATCTTTCAAGAAGTTCCCAAATAACAAACATAAAGAATACAACCGAATTGAAAACCTCCTATTTTTGGAAGACGGTTGAACTTAACAATTACAAATACATTAATCCGTAATAATGTGATTTGATTAATCTTCCGGATCCGCGAATATTTATACAGATAAAAAAAATCATTACCCAGTAGACATTCCCATACTTTGATATAAAACTGAGGAACAGCTAAGTCCACTGTGTCACCGATTTCAAAAAATGTTTAATAAAAGTAAATAGAGCTAAACATATGTATACTGAGAGCTTCGATGAACGTTTTTGTATATTCAACACAATTATGTCTCATATTTTATTCAATAAAACAACAGAAAATTTGTTAACATATTTAATCAACATAGTATAAAAGAATTACCAAATATTTAGTAGACAGTAGATTTATTTATATTCTAACATAACTTTTTGAAAGCAACAATAAATATGAATGGTATAATGTAGATGCATAATTATAATACAGGGTGTTTGGTGGCTAGATGCAAAGGTTTAAGGAGGTGATAGAGGAGGTATTTTTAAACATTTCTAGCCATATATGTCTTAGACGAAATTTGATATTTTTTTTTTAAATTGAAATTTTAAGAATTTTAGAAAAATACCCAGAATTTGGTAGAAACGAGTTTAAAGTGCCCGAATACGCGTTATTTTGTACACACTATCTTTTGTTTCTGATAGTTTAATGTATGTCGGACCAAATAAAGCCACTTTTAAGTGTATTTATGGCCTCTAAAACCAAATAAAGGCATATGAAACTTTAAAAAAAAACGTAGGTTGACACGAGCATAATTTTGATGTGCCATAAAAAAAAATTAAAAAAATCTTTGAATTGTTCAAACACTTTTAAAAACATGCCTATTTATTGTTCTTTCTTTAAAGGTATCAGTCATTCACATCGCTTGCCAAATCTCTGAGTTAAGAGCTAAATACCAAAGTTAGGGAGCACTTCCTAAGAATTCCAAATCCCCGTACTAGTCTTGAAATTTTACTTTAAGTAGGTACCTAGCTAATAAATAACGTGTAAAAAATAAAACAAAAAAGTTTGTTTTAATTAATTCATTCTAAGCTAATTCTTTTTTATAAATTAAATAAAAATGAATAAATATCAAGTACCATTTTCCACAATACACCAAAGTCCGAGGAGGATTATAAAAAAGCTCTAAACTAAATACCATAGCTTTAAATTTGGAACACGTTATTTTAAGAATAAGAATTTTCAAATTTGGAATTTTATGAATTGCCTTTTTTTAAGTTTTCACGATAGCCAATTGCAAATTTAGTTCTTCTATGAAAATTTAACAAACGGTTGACGCGGTTTTCATTTTGTAATTAAACATTATGAACCTAACATGGGTGCATCACAAACCACATTTTCTGTCCCGATCAAAGTTCTGCCAATAACTCCAGCCCTCTTTTTAAAATCTATCATTTGGACAGATGAGTCAAAGTTTTCAAGAGAGGGGATCACACACTTTTATAACCTTCATTAATGGGCTGACAAGGACGCAAATCCTCATTGGAAGAAGCAGGTCTCCTTTTAAAGAAGTTTTCAGTTAACGTGTGGGCTGGAGTTATTGGCAGAACTTTGATCGGGCCAGAAAATGTGGTTTGTGATGGGTGATGTTAGGTTCATAATGTTTAACTACAACATGTAAACCGCGTCAACCGTTTGTTAAATTTTCATAGAAGAACTAAATTTGCAATTGGCTATCGTGAAAACTTAAAAAAAAGGCAATTCATAAAATTCCAAATTAGAAAATTCTTATTCTTAAAATAACGTGTTCCAAATTTAAAGCTATGGTATTTAGTTTAGAGCTTTTTTATAATCCTCCTCGGACTTTGGTGTATTGTGGAAAATGGTACTTGATATTAAATTTATTCATTTTTATTTAATTTATAAAAAAGAATTAGCTTAGAATGAATTAATTAAAACACTTTTTTGTTTTATTTTTTACACGTTATTTATTAGCTAGGTACCTACTTAAAGTAAAATTTCAAGACTAGTACGGGGATTTGGAATTCTTAGGAAGTGCTCCCTAACTTTGGTATTTAGCTCTTAACTCAGAGATTTGGCAAGCGATGTGAATGACTGATACCTTTAAAGAAAGAACAATAAATAGGCATGTTTTTAAAAGTGTTTGAACAATTCAAAGATTTTTTTTTATTTTTTTTTATGGCACATCAAAATTATGCTCGTGTCAACCTACGTTTTTTTTTAAAGTTTCATATGCCTTTATTTGGTTTTAGATGCCATAAATACACTTAAAAGTGGCTTTATTTGGTCCGACATACATTAAACTATCAGAAACAAAAGATAGTGTGTACAAAATAACGCGTATTCGGGCACTATAAACACGTTTCTACCAAATTCTGGGTATTTTTCTAAAATTATTGAAATTTCAATTAAAAAAAAAAATATCAAATTTCGTCTACGACATATATGGCTAGAAATGTTTAAAAATACCTCCTCTATCACCTCCTTAAACCTTTGCATCTAGCCACCAAACACCCTGTATAATACAAGTCTTACTTTATATAAAAAAAAAAAACAACGGGTATTATTTCCGATATAATCAAATAAAGGATTTATATATAATATTACCACATTTTTACATTTTCCTAACTGTCCCAATATTCACGGTCTTGAAGGGACCATGTCCCTTCGATTTTTCTGAAGCTTAACAAAAAGATACAGATGTAAATGTACTTTCCCGCCTTGTACGGGCATTGTACGGAAAACTAACAGAATGTGTCAATTTTTTTGACCTGCCATGCTTGTTGGTACCTATTTAGCTAATATAATTGAGAAAAATTATATGCACAGTAAAAATAGCTTAGTAATTTGTAGGGCTATCCCGGGAATTTTTGTATTGGGATCATCCATACAAAAATCCCGGAATTAGAAGCTCAGTAACTAGATGACGCGGATGGCGCACTGGTAAAGCAGCTGCCTACTGAGCTGGCAGTCCTGGGTTCGAATCCCGGCAAGGGCAAATATTTGTGTGATGAACTCGAATTTGTGCATAAATATTATGTATATAAATGCATACCGGCCTAGGCGGAGATGGCGGGACGACCTGGGCACGTTCCTCAACGGCTGGCCGGAGGAGGCTTCTGATCGGGAGTCGTGGAAATCAAGAGGAGAGGCCTTTGCCCAGCAGTGGGACACTCAAATAGGCTAATAAAATAAAAAAAAACATATTTAAATAAGTATGCATTTATCTACTTTAGTATGTTTATCGTCGTTTAGTGTCCATAACACAAGCCTACGAGAGCTTACTGTGGGACAAGATCGATTTGCGTGAGGTTGTTCGATATTTATAAGGAATCGAGTATTTTTAAACATTAACAAGCTGTCAAATTATAATTTTCTATTAGACTGTCTGTCCACAGAACAGGAGCGGACGACGGAGATGAACCAATCAGGCTGCGTCTTTGTGAAGCCGAAAATAAGTACATTTAAATCTGAGATATGTGATTGGTCCAATTTACTCATCTATGATTCGTTCCGCTCCGGTTCTGTGAACTGGCGGCCTTACATCACTATGTAATATTAAATTAATTAAAATTCATTTATTTCAAGTATCATATGACTCATAACAAAATTAACACAGTACATTCAATTAAAATTAAACTACATTACAAATTATGTATTTACAGTGGTTAATAGCCCTCATAAGTTGTTGCTGGGCGCATGGAGTCCGCAGCAAAAAGTCATGTACGGGCAGAACCTATCCGCAAATCATTATAAGGACGCTGTTGGAGCTGGCGCGCACGCGTCGCACCAGGGAGGCGGCTCGCCGGCGCATGGCAGCTTTAAAACATGCCACATGCGCCTCCGCAAACATCCCTAATGCGCTGCAGTATCGCGGCAGCCCCATCAGCGTCCTAAACGCGTTATTATATTGCACTTGTAGGGCCTTATACGATTTCACGGTGAATTTTCTCCATAGACTGCAGGTGTAAAATGTTGTGCAAAAAGCTCTGAATAATGTTACTTTACTCTCTATTGAGCACCGAGCAAATCTGCGCGCAATCATATTCGCTCTGATCGATAATAGGCCCTGCATTACGTGATATAGCCTTCCTGGAACTCTAAGATCGAATTATGTCAAACTTGCACGAATGCACAAGAAGAACAACAACCTACGCACCAAGAAGAACATCATTACGTTGTTGTCATTTTCGGCCAAATTGACATAAATTGTTTTAAAACCGACAAAAAAAAAGAGGTTCCATGTTTCACTGTATGTATTGTTTCGGATAGACCATACCAGCTCGCGATTTTTAAAATTTACCGCCTTTTTATTGTTACACGATTCACTGTTCAGACCAACTACGTAAGCGTCCGTCGCCACTGGTCTAGCGTCATAGAACCCGATGCCTACCGGCTTGACTATTTAAGAGATCGGGATCTTTAATTCACTCTCGCTCTTGAAGACAACACGCGCTAAACCGGTTCCGACTTTACCAACGATTTGTTTGCCACGTCACTGGCAGGCTTTTTTTTTCTTTTACGTACATGTTGATCTAAATGACTTTTTCGAGTATACCCCTTCTGGCACAAGTCGCACCAGAACGGTTTCTCCCCCGTGTGAGTTCGTTCGTGCGACTTTAAACTACTCAACTGCGTAAACTTCCTCTCACATGTGTCGCAAGAATAAATTTTCTCACCGGTATGAATTCGTTCGTGTGTTTTCAAATTACCCAACAGCGTAAACTTCTGTTGGCACATCCCGCACGAATACGGTTTATCACCAGTGTGAATTCGCTCGTGTTTCTTCAAATTACTCAACATCGTAAACCTCTGTTCACAAGTCTCACAAGCATAAGGTTTTTCTCCCGTGTGAATTCGTTTGTGTACCTTTAAATTACTCAACTGTGCAAACCTTTGTTGACATACTTCGCATGAAAAAGGCTTCTCCCCCGTGTGAATTCTTTCATGTATATTAAGGTTACTTATATGCCTAAATTTCTTGTTACATATTCCACAAGAATAAGGTTCTTCTTCTGGGCGTGTCTGTTCATGAGCCTTCGAACGCCCGCTCTGCGCGCGGCGGCTAGTGCCTGCTGTCTTTGTTTCTGGAATGAAATAATGAACTTTATTCTGCAAGTAGGCCACAAGGGCACTTTTACATGTCTGAGTCTACCGGCATTTCACAAGAGGAGACCACTGTTGAGAAACGCCGAAAGAAACTGAACAGTCAGTCATTTTTTCAGAAAAGATAAGTACTTAACTATTACAACTCTGCAATACGATCCAAAGAAACAAACTCTGACACTCTGGCTACCCAACCACTTGTACGTCATTGACTAGTTTTCAATCTATAGTAACAAAATAAATATATGGCAAATTATTTCGTCCGCCGCTCATACAAAAAAAAACAATTATGCATTTATGTATTTTTGGGCCACATTTGGTACAAACAATATTATCAATGAATGTTTGAATTGATTACCGTACACATAAATGGGCCAATTTTTTTTTTGTGTTGATATCTTTTTTTCTGGTTTTAATAAAATTTGGTGAGTTGGTAAAGTTGCTTATTCTAATCACGTTAAGCTCAATTTCACGCTATGTCCCACAAATTTTTCAGTTGAGTTACACAAAAATCACAAGATGTATGGACATTTCGTAACTTAACTTTGTATTTTGTATGTAACTCTATGGAAAATATATGAAACTTTGTAGGACATAGCGTGAAATTGGGCTTACGATGACCAACTCACTAAATGAAATCTGAGAAAAAGAAAGAAATCTACAACAAAATAAACATTGCCCCATTTATACATGCAAGACTGAATAGACAGTAACCATGTAAACAGGTAAATTCAAACATTTATTCATAATATTGTGTATAAAGGTATATCTATCAATGGGACTCATAAGGCCGTTAAGAGTCACACAACGTGCTATAGAAGAGCTCGGAGTTTCTTTGCGCGATGGAATAAGAAATGCGGATATCCACAGAAGAACCAAGGTAACCGTCATAGCTCACAGGATAGCACGATTGAAGTGGCAATGGGCAGGCCATGTAGCCCGGAGCATGGACGGCCGTTGGGGCAGCAAAGTCCTAGAGTGGCGACCACGTATAAGAAAGCGCAGCGCGAACGACCACCCCCCCTAGGTGGACGGATGACGTCGTGAGGGTAGCGGGGAATGGATGCGGTCTGCACGGGCTCGCACTATGTGGCGAGTCACGGGGGAGGCCTATGTTCAGCAGCGGACGACTGTGGCTGATCTATGAATAAAACAACGGCTCACCTTTATCCGTAATGCCAAGTCCGCTCTCCTCCCGTTCCATGCTTCGTTGACTATCCTGAACTTCCATCCCCCTCTTCGGTGTATCACATTTATACGTTTCTGTCGTAGAGCTGTTCTTAATGTTACTGTGAGTTTCTCCCATATCAGTCTTATGTTGAGGATTACTGATGTGACTCCCCGGAGAGCCCGATGTGGTCCGGCACATGTTGGCGCTGAGGTCCTTGTCTTCTACTTCCTCCTTTATCTCTACATGTACTGCGAACAAACATATTGATCATGAAAAGAGGCCTTATTATATTATTAAAAATATTTTATTCATATTGTGACAAAAATATTGATAATTTCAACCATCTTTTTGAAGTGAATAATACTTTTACCTGAGTTCTAGATAGTAACATAGCTATTTCATGCTTGCAGTCGAAAATAAGTTGAAAAAAAAAACAGTTTTATGCGTGAATTTTTTCAAATTTGAGTAATTATTGAAACAAAAATTATTAATGAAAAATTCAAACTGTAGGTTTGAGATATATACCAGTAAATTTTTGAACAGATAAAGAGCTTTAATTATAGACACATTTTAAAGATACACACTCACTTGAGGAAATAAAACAAACGAGAAGATGTCTGCAAACTTTGTGTACTATTACTACATAGCTTAATGTTTTAAAATAATGTACAATTTACTCATTCAGATCATGCTACAAAAAACCTGTAATATAAGTATAAAAACCAAAAAGTCACATGACATTGTCAGGAACGGGTCTATTAACCATGTCAAATGTAATCTTGAGGATTTTAGAACGACTAAGTTTTAGCCGGAGCCTTTTATAAACAGTGATAAAAAAAAAACCTGATGTCAAATTATGAACGTATTGGGAATGGATTGGCACAGGATCACACTTTGTGGAGAGTCATGGGGGAGGCCTATGTTCAGCAGTGGATGTCTGCGGCTGATAGATAGATAGATAGAGAATGGCTATTGCGCTATGATGAGTAGACGTTGTTTCCATTAGAACTTATAAAGCTGAGTTTTTGCATACTTGGAAATATAACCTAAATCCAAATAGAAGCCAAACTGAAAAGAAAAACAGGAGGTTTAAAGGTAAACCAAATCAAATTTAACTAATTTCTACCCTGAAGGTTGGTTTATGTTATATCAAAAGACATTATAAAGAGCTTGAACTGTATTTAAAACATTTATTCATTCAAATTTTCACACTCACTTGAGGAAATAAAACAAACTACATACTCGTAGTATATTCAGCCTAGAACACAGTCTTCCTGAATGCTTTTGATAATGTCAATGTTTTTTTTTTTTCTCTTGGCCAATCGGCAATCAGTCGAAAGACTATAAGCTGATTTGTGGAGTGGTTAATGGCATGTAGGCGTAGAGGCCAGCGCCTCTACTATCCTTTTATAATACATCCTTCCTTTTCAGCCTCTTCACAGTAAGAGAAGGTTCTAGAAGTTGAGTTGCCAGCGGATTGGGATGAAGTGACAGGCGTTCCACATATTTCTTTTTGTACTTTTCTATTTCAGCATGAACTGTTGGGACTTCAAGATGTTCGTGTATCTCATCATTTTTGGAGAACCAAGGAGCATTAGCGATGCTGCGCAGAATGCTATTTTGTACACGTTGCAAGCATAATACGTTGGTTTTGCTAGCAGTACTCCAAAGCGGAATGCCATATGTCCAAACTGGTTTTAGGACAGAGTTGTATATCAGCAGCTTGTTATCAACAGAGAGGGCTGAGTTTCTTCCCATGAGCCAGTAGAGGTTCCTGAATTTGTAATTAATCTCATCTCTTTTCTTTTTTATATGAATTTTCCATGTAAGTCTTCTATCTAGATGGAATCCTAGATACTTTACACAGCTAGTGTCCGGTAGAAAAGCAGGGCCAAGTTTGACAGGTGGGCAGTCTTTTTTCCTCAATGTGAATGTGATGTGGTTGGACTTTTGAGCACTTGCCCGGATGCGCCACTTCTCCAACCATGCATGGGTTTTGTCTAGAAGATGTTGTAGTTTGTTGCTAGCTTCTTCTGGACTTACATCACTGGCAAGGTAAGCTACATCATCAGCGTATGTCGCCACTGTCACATCTTCGGAAGTTGGAAGATCTGATGTGAAGATATTATATAATACAGGGCCAAGTACGGAGCCCTGCGGAACACCGGCCTCCATATTGTGCAAAGCAGATCTAGCATCACCATGTTTCACTTGGAAGAGACGATCTGAGAGATAGGATTTCACAATGAGATACATAGAGTGTGGTAATTGTCCCTTAACTTTGCACAACAAACCTTTGTGCCAAACTTTGTCGAAAGCTTGCTGGACATCCAAGAAGGCCGCTGAACAGTACTGTTTCTTTTCGAAGCAGCTTCGGATCTCATGATACACTCGGTGCATTTGTTCAACTGTTGAATGTGATTTCCGAAATCCAAACTGGTGCTTGGGAATAACTGCACAGTTGTCCAGGTGCACTTTTAAGCGAGTTACAAATATTCTTTCCCACAGTTTTGAGAGAACTGGTGTGAGACTGATTGGACGATAAGACGAAGCTTCGTGTAGGGGTTTGCCGTCTTTGTGGATCATAATTATTTGAGATATTTTCCAGAACATAGGGATATGTGATGTCCTAAAGATAGCATTGAAGAGTGAGGCGAGTAGAGTAATACATTTTTTCGGTAATTCTTTTAGAACTTTTGGAGTGATCAGATCGAAACCTGGGGCCTTGTTGGTGTCAAGTCGCCTAATTTCTGCTGCTATCTCTCTTGGTGACGTGGGTGAAATTGGGAGGCTCATCTGAAGATCCTGTTGAAGAATTGCGTCTACCTCTGATTCGTCAGAACCGTCATTGGGTTTGAAGATTTCTGCTAGATGATTCGCAAAGACTTCCACTTTTTCAGCATCGGTTCTCGCCCATGAGTTTATCGATCGGAGTGGCGGGTGAAATTGTTGTGGTTTCCTCGTAATTTGTGATGCCTTCCACAGCGAATATTCTCCCTTGCCCTGGGGAGACATATTCTGGAGAGTTTTACGAAACCGTGAATTAGCCGCTTCCTGTAATTGTGCTTTCAGTTCTTTTGCAGCTCGATTAAATGCAGTTTTATCAGACGGATGCTGGGATTGGTGCCAAATTCTTCTAAGACGGCGTTTTTCCTGGAGTTTTGATTTTATATTGCCTGATTGTGGTGATGCTGCCGGGTGGGAGCGACACAGGTAAGGTGTATTTTTCCAAGCAGATATCTGGATCATCTTTGTAATATATTCGCAAGCATCATCAACGTCTTCTGGCGTTTTTAAGGGTAGCTTCAAATTTATGTTCTCATCCAGGTATATTCGAAATCCGTCCCAATCCGTTTTGTGATTAGTTAGGCTCTCTGGTGGCTCCTTGTTGATTATTGTGGTGCTCAGTGTGAGAATTACCGGCGTATGGTCGGATGATCCATCTAGGTTTGATTCCACTGTAGAGTAAAGATGGCTAATACCCTTTGTAACGAAGAAATCCAACAAATCCGGTAATTTTTTCTGGTCTGAGGGCCAGCTAGTGGTTTTTCCAGAGGACAGTGGTATAAGATGTTTTGTGTCAAGGCATTGCTTTAATGCGCGACTCTAGAGAGTGTGATACGCGATCCCCAAAACATATGCTTGGCATTCCAATCACCTCCTGAAATAAATCTATTACCCAACATTCCAAAGTAGTTTTCAAACATCTGTGCGGTGATTTTGTGCTTTGGTGGACAATATACTGCTGACAGAATGATGGGGCCTGAGCGATCCTCTAATCTTATTATCGTAGCCTGGATGTGGTCTGTGATATAGCATTTCAACTGAGAGTGTTTTATATTTGATTTGATAAAAATGGCGGTTCCAGCATGGGCTTTTCCATCATCTGGATGTGGGGTAAAGTAAACGTTAAAACCTTTCATATGATAGCAGCTGTTCTTAGTGGAATGTGACTCTGATATGAGAACTACATCCAGTTTGTTATTTTTGATTATTTCTTGAAGTTCCAAGAGGTTGGCCGACAATCCGTTGATGTTCCGCGTTGCGACACGTAAAGGAATTATGAATGCAGTTTGGAAATGACTGTAGTTAATAGGCCTATTAGTGTGCCTATGTGTTGAATAAGTTGATCTAATTTTTCTGACTGTTTGCTGAGAATTAGTTCTAGTGACGAGCTTGGTAAAGAGGTATTTTGCGGTTCGTAGATCTGATTAAGAGAGCTCCGATTGGCGGTGATGTCAGAGTAGGTCATCTTGTCCGAAGGCTGTATTGTTCGCGATACTTCTGCAATTGGGGGATTGTTGGTTATATGTAAAGAGTCCTTGGAGTCGTTTGAGTTTTGAGGTGGCGAGGTGTTTGCTTTGTTGCGGTTGCGATTGCTTTTTCTGGCCAGGATTTCTTTATATACCGGGCATCCCTTATGGTTGGCTGGATGGTCACCTGAGCACAGTGCGCATTTTGCTGGAGTGTTACGGTCTTTCTTTAGGCAATCTGTGGTCTTATGGCTCTCCCCACATTTCACACATCGATATGGTCGCATGCAGTTATTTTTTGAATGGCCATATTGTTGGCACCGGTGGCACTGGACAATCGTTGTTTGCTTTTTAGGATCTTCTATAGTAACTTGTTGATGAAATATAACCTTTATATCTTTAGAGGCTTTGTTGCTAGCATTTCCTTCTAAGTTAACAAAGAACGTGAAGGTTGGGATTTTTTCTGGGCCATAACGGGCGTTGATGATTTCACCGCAAACCTTGTTACCAGTAGCTTCTATTGCTTCAATTATTTCGCTGTGAGGAGTAGTGGGGTGAAGTTTTCTTATGACTATGCAATAAGGTTTTTTATCCCTTGGGGTGAAGGTGTTACCGATCAGACCTTCTGCCTTATTGTAGATATCACAGTCTCGTATAAGTCTGCACTTTGCACTAAGATTCGTAGCAGGTTTTTATTTACTATAACTATTTTGAAGTGTTGGGGGCTGCATACTGATTCTATAAGTTTATTGAGTTCTCTGACATCCTCAATTCTATATAAAATAATAGGAGGAGGCTTGCTTGGTCTGGGCGCTGCTACATTATTAACAGGATTTTCCTCTTGGTCCAGAGGTAACGAGTTAAACCGGTTCGATACGGTAGGATGTTCAGTATTAGGTGGGGAGTCGCTGGTTCTTCTCCTTTTGTTGCTGATCGGAACTCGTTGCCAAGTTGGAGGATTCTGTATCTGTGTGTTCATTGCGACATCAATATTATCAACTTCAACATCTTGCTGATGAATTGTTGTGAGCTTGCCTAAGTCGCTTAAAGATGCTGAATGCGTTTGGTTGAGCGATGGTGGAGTTGTTTGTTCACTAGCTACATTTTCACCTGGAGGTATTGTTTCAGTGTGGAACATGCTTCTGTGAAACACTTGTTGAACAAGGTTTTTATTTTTAATGTTGGCATTTTTACCACTATTTTGTGGTGTTTTGTTAGGAGATTTATTTTCCATTTGTGGCAACACTCAGAAAGTGTCAGACATATTGTTTATGGGCAAACGTAAACAAAGTTGAAATTTGAGGGTAGCTGTATAACAAGTCCCAAGTGTAGTTTGTTTTCTTCGAATTTTACATTGTGCACTTGTTTTTCCACACGGATAACACTATATGTGGTTCACTAAGTATTAAAATACACATGAGTAATATTTTTGTGACAAATTGCGCACTATTTACAAAGGTTCACTTTATAATTGTGGAGCACAGTATCTCTTTCACTGACAGTTGACAGTATAATGTCAATGTGATGATGTTTATTTAACTTAAAGCTAGTTACAGATACATTATTCCACGGGTGTTTCAGTCAGTCAATAATCGTAAGTAACCTTTGAATGTGAAGCGGTAAACCTGTTGCCCCTGACAACAAAGCAAAAATAAAAAAGTGCTTCACAATCAACAGGGATTAAAAAAACTTGCAGCGGTTTGAATTACAAAGCCCGATTGTGCAAGTTTTGTCGGCATTTAACGATATTGCCATTAGTGGAGCAATTTTCCTGTGCCGGCCACAGCCCACTGTGGTGTTTAAATGTTTCAATATGCATTTGTATTTATTTATGTTATGAATTTACTTGTTTAAACATGTTTACAACATTACGGTTTCCTTAACTAATGCGCCATGAAACTTACATTATAAATACAATATTATTGTAACACCAAACTGGATAACAGCAAAAAAATCTGAAAATTAGGTATTTTATCATCATCAATAATTACCTCACAATATACTTAGGATGCAATATTTTCTAACAAAAACCACGGTTATAATATGTTGTTGTATTAATTGCTGCTTGGCATGGCTCATTCATTATACATGAGATCTGACAGAGGCAGAAACGTCCCTGGAATCACCCTCATAACTTGTGAAAGGAAATATCAACTCACTTAGATTCTGGTGCTGCATTTCCCTCGGCACTCGCGCTGTCTCCTCACCACGATCCTCCCAATCCGGCTCTATTTTCACAGTCACCATCTCTACCGGTATCAGAGACATGGTGACCGCTTTCCTTTCTTATAGCGGCAGCAATGAGTGTGATCAATACAAGTAACAAGTTCAAATCGATGACTATTTCATTGCTAATCTTGTAGTTTAGAATCAAATTAAAGTTTAGTTTGCTCATAAATATATTTACGAAGCTATTTATGCTTCACTTTTTATTGCGGGGGCTGGTGTTAGCTCAAGAAAAATAAAAATAACTCGACTAAAATCCATAGATCGGCTACGATCGGCGTCGTCTTTTGACAGTGACAGCTATTATTGGAGAGGCTTCGTTCTGAGACTATTCTGCCTAGTCTTTAAATAATAACAATAAAATTTGTGCATATCTATTTCCATAAAGTATTTAAATTCTCATTCTCTGCTACTTATATTAGATAAAATATTGCATGGAATTATCGTCGTTTCATTGTATATTACTAGACGTAAATATTGTATAAGTTTTATTAGTGACATCTAGTGGTGAGTAGAAATTGTATGATTGACAAAATAGATTTAAAGGTACGCGCGCACTATACTGAAGCGGAGCGACTTGACGATTTGAACAGATATTAAACCGATACCGATTGGTGACTAAAACATAGTAAGGAAATATTTATATATATTAAAATTATCGAATCCTAAATTAAAAAATGACCCTATTTCTCGAAATAGCAAACATTGCATGAGTCTGTGGCACCCAGTATGCCACGGTTGAGCCGTAATTTTTTGGCTACATTGTCACAGAAAATAAAAACAATTTCGATTTGAATAAATTATTTAGATAATTTATATTTGTGCTCTGTAGCAGCAACAAGTTTTATTTTCATAAACTGTAACACTGATAAGCAGTGTTTTTTTGGGCAAATAAAATGTTTCGTAAAAACTACAAAGATGTTTCATATAACTTACGAAATACAGGGTGGAATAGTTTCCGAACGTAGAGCTGTCACAGTATCTCTTGTTAGTCTGTGGCTGTCACTGTCAGTGTCGGACGCCGACGACGGCCGAAACTCGCTATGGATTATTGTGTGAAAATTTGCGGAGTTATTTATATTTTATCTTAAACTCCGTAACTAACATCAAATTAGGCCCATTAAAAAATAATGAAGCATAACGCTTTATATATTTACCAATAAATAAATGTTAAATTAATTTAAACTTCATCGCTAATCAATTAAAGTCATCAGCACTTTATTTACTTTTACAATAGTACTGTCGGAGCGGTCGCTGTAAAAAAGGAAAGCTGTGGCCAACAGCATGTCTCTGCAGCCAGTAGAACCGGTGTTCATGAAGCAAAAATGTGACGTTGCGAGCTCGTGCGGCAAAAGCGAGACGGCCGCGGGCCGGGTAATCACACAGAACCGAGGTAAGCTCTCTGTAACAATCTGGGTTAAATTACGTGATCTCGATGATATTTAGTGAAATCAAAGATTAAGAAAAAATAGTTAGCATATCATGCAGGCATGCGCGTGCAGAGCTAGCATATCTTGGCCTGACTTCGCTTGTTGCGCGACTTGGCAGCAAGACAGCACAACTGTCACACGCGAGATAATTCCCTGTCTCTTTCTGTGTAGTAGTGTGGGAGAGAAACGGGTAGCACTGTCGCGTGGCAGGAGTTGCGAAGCATAGTTTTGCTAGATGGGCTAGTCTTGCTCATACAATATTGAAAGGAAAGTGAGTATTTGTCGCGTGACATAGAATCGCGTGTCACAGTTATGCTAGTTCTCTCTTCTCTAAGGCTAGGATATACCTTAGTATAACACCTGTGATGTAAACTCATGACCATGCAATAAATGAATTGATTGATTGATTGATTGATTGGTTGATTGATTAATATATACTTAGTATAAAATATGTTGTCAATCCTACTAAATCTTTTAAAATACCACCACTTTTTTTTTATAATATCACCATAATTTTAAAATACCACAGAAGTCATCACTTGAGCAAAGCACTTAAGTGTCCTTATGCCATGAAAATTAAGATAAAGATTAATATGTCACTATAGTAGTAACAATATATGTAGGCAGAGTTTACTTACGTTTGTACCTAACTGACACCAATAGTTTCCGTGCACTGTGGGAACAAAAAATTAATAAAAAAAAATTGTGCATGTGGCGGCCTAGTTACAAACTAGGGTAAATTAACGTTAATTTTGTTATTTTTACACACCTTTTACACACTTTTTTTTATTTTAACAATTTTAGGCTGAATTGTAATTTGATATTGGATGTATACCTGTAAATAAAGAACATTTATTTATTATAATAGCCTTTATTCCATTATGCAGTTCGCTACAAATTACAACAAAAAAAAATGTCTAAGACCAGTGCCTTATTTACCCCTAGGCCCACAAGGCCCTGGCATAGGGGCCCCAGTCCAAAAATTAGGACTTGCACCATACTTATATTCTCTTAGGGGAGGGGGCCCCAAATGCTAAAAGCCTAGGGGCCCTGACCCTCTAAGTCCAGCCCTGTCTAGAACACCATCTGATAAGAACCCTAATCCTAAAAATATTTTCAGTTTACATCCTAAAAAATAGGTTAATCCCATTATCTTGTTTTCTTGCAAAGCAATCTGTCAGTAATGTCAGTATCACATTTTTTTAATATTTCCTCTATTAGTAACTTTACAATTTAGCTATTTATTAAAAGTATAAATCTGTTTGTTAGCAGTACATCTAAATAAGGAAGTAGATGACCAAAACCTTAACACCACTATGTACAGTACCGGAAAAAAAAATCATATTGAAATATTTTAAATTGAAGTCGAATTGGATCCAAGGTTAAGATTCGAATGAATATTGCCAGTCGCGTAACAAGTAACTTGTAGTATAGTAAGTGTGTAACGAATAAAAACATATGTATTTTATTAGCGTAGTTGCAAGTATTAACTGAACGGCAAATGAGTGTAAAAACGTGTTTTTTTTATAAGCCGCAGAATCTCGGCAACATTTTTTAAATAACAATTTGTATAGAAAAATAGAGGTTTTATTGATTAAAAAAGAAATTTCATGTCAGTACTTTATATCACCATTTGCAATTGTAAAAGTTGGGCAACTTTATGATTTTACAATATGATTCCGGTACTGTAGCTCGCCTACTAAATAAAAACGATACTGCAAAAAATATTTTCAGTACAAATCTAGATTTTTTTAGTAGTATAGATATCTGTCAAACTAGTCTATCTATGATATTTACTGTAGTAAATATTTGACGACGCTCATGTCGCTCATCCTATTCCAGAGTCGACAACAGCAGGCACAAGACGCCGCGCGAAGGCCGGCCGTTCGGATGAACTGACTCTCGCAGACGAACGCTACTCTTGCGGCATATGCAACAAGTCGTTTCCGTTTATAGGCAATTTAAAGGTACATGAACGAATTCACACGGGAGAAAAACCTTTTTCCTGCGAAGTATGCAAACAAAAGTTTACGCAAATAGGCAATTTAAAGGCACACAAACGAATTCACACAGGAGAGAAACCTTATACATGTGCAATATGTAAACACAGCTTTAATAGTTCACCAAATTTAAAGAAGCATGAACGAATTCACTCGGCGGAAAAGCAGTATTCTTGCGGGAAATGTCAACAGAAGTTTAGCGTGTTGAGTTATTTGAAGAGACATGAACGAATTCATATAGAAAGGATTTATTCTTGCGGAGTTTGTAAAGAGAAGTTTACAAATAACGCTCAGTTAAAGACACATAAAAGGTTGAACATGGAATGTTGGCGCGTTTAACCTTTTGAGCGCCAAAGACGGCAACTCACGTCGACGGAAAGCTGTGCAACAGACGCCACGCCGTCATAGCGGTAGTTATACAATGCCATACTATCTGATGCCAGCGTGGCGTGTGGGACAGTTTTCTGACGAAGTGATGAACAGGGAAGAGTTTAACGCCGTGTATGAACGAATGATCAAGAACGCCCATTGGACATTTTGTTCGCACGTGCGTACTGCAAACGAACATCAAGCACAGCAGGTTCATACGATTTTGTATTCGATGTTTGTTTTATGCCAAGTTTTTGTTCGTTCATCTGTACACAGCTTAACACGATCTACACACAGCTACTGTAAGCCTGTCCACAAACGGAGCGGAGAAATTTATCCAATCTGACTGCATCTTTGCCGAGCCCAAAAGAAGAGCGTACTTTTTGAACGCCAAGCGGTAAAGCAATTAACCCTGACGCCAAAGCAAAAAAAATGCCCTAAAATCAAAACAGATAGTAGTTTGAATCAGCATGTTTTTGACCATTGAAATTTTGACGTCAATAGGCGTCGTTGGCGACAGTGGCACAATTTTCCGTCGACTTGATTTGCCGTCTTTGGCGCTCAATAGGTTAAATTTGAGAAATGTGACTCTAGTCCAGATCTGTATCTCAGGCAGCCTAACGGAGATGTCACGAAATTGGTCTTAGGCCGGAGCCCCGCTGCTGCGAACGCTACGTATGGACACGCTATACACGTCGCCCACGTGGGTCTATTGGTATCAGTGACGTCATTTCGTGCGCAGCGTGCTCGTGCACCACTGTGGAAGTATCTACGTAGATTTTCATACAAAGCGTTTTTGTACCCACGTGTGTAGCTCGACCGTGCGCAGCAGTGGAGCTCCGGCTTTAGCGGCGCTACGTGTCTCGCTTACTCGTATGGCGGCCGCGCTCGGATCTCGTTCAACCGCTCGCTGCGCCGCTGGTCCCGCAAGTCGTAGCATCTCCGTAAGCGGCAAAGCTCCATTGTGTCACTCTTTATAACTATATCGTCGGGGATAGTGCAATACCGCGTAAATAACAGCTGTCGATAGTTTTCATTTCAATAAAATACTTAGCATTTGTTTGAATATTGATTCGTATCGACACTTGTTACTTACGCGGTATCGCACTATCCCCGACGATATGACTGTAACTTGTTACGTTTTCATTTTGATAAAAATTTAACCTGTAGCGAGCACATAGCCTGTAACTGTGTGTCGAAGTAATCTGGACATCCAAATACACATTTTTTTTGCCAAGCTGTAACGAACACACTACACTAATTAAACCTGGTAAAGTATAAAGTCTATTGCTTAAAAAAGGTTTCCCTAGTGGCACAGATTACATTGATAGTGTGTTCCAAACCAACTTCAAATGGAATACATTCATTTCATTTCATTTTTATTTATTCAATTTCACAATATACATTGCATTTGAAATATAAACTTATAACTACAAATCCACATTAAATAAAAACAATTTGTAAATAATCATAGACAATGTCAATTAATTCACTAAAGCTATTAAATATTCAAATTATCAATCCCATTAAAAATTATTTAAAATTCAAATCAAAATTTGTACTTCAATTAATGTGTATACCAGTAATGCCAGTGCTTTTTGTTTTTGTAATGAGTCGGTCAAAAATTCTTCAACTGAATAAAAACACTTCCTTAGCAAAAATGATTTAAGCCTATTTTTAAACAGGTTTGCGCTCAACAGTAACTTCAACTCAACCGGCAACTTATTGTACAATGAAATTTCCTGGTAACCTGCAGAATGCTTAACTACTTTGAGCCTAGCGTTTGTAGCCAGATGTGGCAGGTTCTTTCTCCTTGTCTCCAGACGTTTTGTTCTTTCTTCTGGAGTTTCAATGTTTGGAAGACGCTTTATTAGATCGCTGAGGACTACAAAAATATACAAACTAGGCACAGTGAGGATTTAAAATTCTAAGAAATAATTCTTGCATGAAGTCATTTGAGGTATTTTGGCCATGATCCTAATTGCCCTTTTTTGTGCCACAAAAGCTGCATTTATGTTATACTTATAGCTGTTGCCCCAGAACTTTATGCTATACCTAAGTTTGGATTCAACCAAAGCGTGGTACACCATTTTGAGTTGAACCAGTTTTGCCTCATCTCGAAGGCTTCTGAGAGCATAGCAAGCGGAACTTACTGAGTTAACGACAGCTATCAGTTCGTTTTTCCAATTTAACTTTGAGTCTATATGTACACCAAGAAATTTTACGGAATCTACTTGACTCAAAACAGTTGACTCAATTTGACTGGCTGCATTCGTAATGACTCGCAGAACATCTTTATTACTTGCAGTAGTTTTGAAGAGTAATGCGTGAGTTTTGTCATAGTTCAATTTTAACCTATTTATACTAAACCATGATTGAAAGAACTTCAACACTTCATTCACTCGGTAGTTTAATTGCACGATGTTTTCTGCGGATATAATGGCGTTTGTATCCAACATTGTTACCAACTTACCAATTTGTATTTTATTTCAAACGTCCCAGTCGTATAAAGTGTGCATGCTACTTATTATAAGACTGCCTGTTCAGAGGAGCGGAGCGGGCCAGAATAAAAGAACCAATCAGGCTTCTTTGTGAATCCCGAAAGAGGTGCATTTAAATCTGAGTGATGTGTTTGAGGCATCCTACACATCTCCGCTTCGCTTCTGTGGACATAACTGGATTAATTTTACTTGTAAACATGACATAGAATTAATTTTTATTTTGATGTGTACCTATGTGTACACTTTTTTGGTATTAGAATTATATCGATATATTGATCGTAACTACACTATTGTGTACTTACATATTATTTATTATTCAGACATTCATTTATTTAATGTTTATTGTATTGATTTACGAATATCTTTTTTGTTTAACGATCACATTCCGAAGATTAATATAAACTGACATGTACTTGTATTTATAAGAAATTTGTAATGGTGTGATAAATAAACTAAACTAACTAAACTAAACATGCAGCCTTACTTAATGAACAAATTCTTGCAGCAAGTTCCTTTACGATGCTCGCCTCGGTTCACGTAAACTACTGCATTTTTTGAACTTTGATTTAAGATCTTTAGAGACTATGTGACTTGTTATTGTTGTCCTAATGTACTTGTATTTTCACTTTCTGTACTAATTCTGTCTCTTTGGAACATCGGAGCAAACTAGGTTTTAAACCTGGTATCTTCTTTTGCATAAAATACTAATTTTACTACAGCTAATCTTTGAAGATTTTTTATTATGAAGAAAAAGTAGGTTATGATTTGTTCTTTTCTGTAGTCAGGTAAAAAAAAGTAACCTTTAACCATAATTAGTCGCCTATCTACCTCTGTACCATAAAGAATTCAAATCCGTCCAGTTTAGGCGACAACGCACAGAGTCACATACATACACCATTTTTTTCTATCCAGTGATCTTGAACTTTCACTTATTTTTTAAAGATATGTTTATGTAGAGACATTTCATATTTATAATAGTATAGATGATTGTTAAATATTCATAATGGATAGGTATTAAGTTTCATGCATGCCTTCTTACAATAAAAGATCATCTGAAATAAATGAAGTAAGATATTTTATTTTCATATTTTTTTCTTCAAATCAATTATTATACTGTATATGTTACATATTTATCGGTGAATAAAAAATGAAGGTTAAAACTTACAAAGGAGTAGATCAGATTTGTATTCCTATTGTTAAGAAACTATTTTATAAGTATTTAACAGTTTTCTTCATATAAAAAAATATTGTTAAATAATGTGATAAATCAAGTTGCATATTATTACCCTAATCAAATATTCTACAGAAAATATATAAACGGCAACTTCAATAACGAATCGAACAAAATTGTAATTTACAATACGCGTGACATGATAGCTGGATTACAATATAAACTTATAAGAACACAAATGTGAGATACGTTAAGAACAAAAAATGGAGTCCAAAGAATATAAGTACTCAAGAGATACAGTCCTTCATTTTGTGACAGAGCTTTCAAAATCCACTGTACGCGAACAAAGCGTACGTACAGTGCGTCTCTTGTCGAAAGGTTAAGACGCTGGACCGGTAATCCAAAGATACCTGGTTCGAATCCTGGTTTGGACCACGTATGAACGCATTTGTTTTTTCTGCGTGTTGGTCTTTGTATCTATATAGAAATCAAAAAGTGTGGTGTTCATTTACCCTCATAAAAAAATTAAACGAAAAATGTAATTGTGTATCGAAATAAGTTATGTTTACAGCCTACTAAAGTTTACAGTCCACTTTTATTCCATCGCAAAGTACCAGCTCCTGAACTCAACAGTCACGGATTCATTTCAGTCTTCGGGTTCGTGTGTATTCTCATATGCTTAGTCATGTTGCCTTTTTCTCTGAATTGTCTACTACATATCTCACAGGTGTAAGGCTTCTCTCCAGTATGCACGCTGGCGTGCCTTTTCAAGTCATTTTTTAATATGAATCCTTTATCACACACGTCACAGTTGTAAAATGTCTGCCCTATATGAAATCTGACGTGATTATTCAATTGGCCTTTCTCTTTGAATTGTTTATCACATATTTCACAATTGTAAGGCTTAAGCCCTGTGTGTATTCTCAAATGCCTATCCAAGTGGCTTTTCCGCGTGAATTGTTTACTACATACATCACAGCTATAAGGTTTCTCGGTTTGTCCTGTATGATTTTTCATATGCACTTTAAGATTGCCCCTCATAGTGAACCGTCTATCGCATATTTTACATTTGTAAGGTTTTTGTCCTAAATGTAATCTAATGTGCTCATCGAGATGGCCTTTTTGTGTGAATTCCTGATAACATATTTCACAGCTCAACGGTTCTCTATGAGATTTCATATGTCTTACCACGTGACTTTTACGTGTGAACTGTTTCTTGCATATTTCACAGCTGTGCGGCTTCTTCGTCTCTCCTGTGTGAATCCTGAGGTGCACTTTCAGATTGCATTTCATTGTGAATTGTTTGTGGCATGTGTGACACTGGAAAGCTTTTTGTCCAGAGCCTACGTAACGTCTGTCCTTCGGCTCGGGCGTAGAACGGGACGCGTCCTGCCATGTCACTGGAACAAAACAAGAAAGCAAAGGAAGTAATGGTTAAGTACAACAAGACTATTCATCTAAACAGGCAACAAAATTGAAAAAAAAAAAAAAAACAATTATATCCCTCCTTTGTACATATCAATTGTTTAAAGACGGCTGTGGGAATCAACTAAAAGTCGTGCCACTGACGCCACGCCGTCGAAATTTCAACGATCAAAAACTTTGTAATACAAACCGCCACAACTATTTTTCAATCCCTGTTGATTTTGGAGCACCTCTATTTTTTTGCTGTGGCGACAGTGGCACGGTATATATTTCCACCGCTTGGCGTTCAAAAGGTTAATGTCCTATGTATATATTTTAATGTGTTATACACCATACATACATACTAAGAAATAATGACTGACTGGCAGAATTTTCAAAACAATTTTAGAATAGTATAGATAACACCAGGAATAATTAATTATTTAGAATCGAAATCAATGTATGATTCTACTGAATCACCTGGCGTAATTAATGGACGCCCCCAAGCTATTATCTTCTAAGATACTTACGAAGCGGTGCCTCGTCGTTCGGAGGCCTCCATCTTGACGGCGGGCTCTACAGACACGCCTCACGTAATTAACGTCCCCATAAAGCTATTTCAGATGCTCAATCATTGTACTGTTTTATGATTAAATGAATTGAATTGAATTGACTTACGAAGCGGTGCCTCGTCGTTCGCCGTGACATCTCCATCCAGTGCCTCCAACTTGACGGAGGGCTCTACTGAAACAATACACATATTTTTTTATTTTAACAATCTATTGTCAAAATTTCATATTTTTAGGACAACAATTGATTACTTTTTTGTATTCGGTTTAGAGAGGGCGTGATCACTGTTTTTATGTTTCTCCTAAGAATACTAATTATTTTATAATATAATTAATTTAATAAAATCTACTTATTCTAAAATGTACAGTGTGTATGATTTTTAAACACAAATTTGACAGTTCTCTGTTGATGTTTGTAGTGATGTAGCAGACATATTGTTTTCCAAATCTAACGATTATGAATGGTTGATCAAATCGATTTTATCGAAGAACTTTTTTCAAACCTGAATAAGTATATTTTTGTTTATTTTGTGTAAATCAATATTTTTTAGAGCTACGAGCCGTCGGACTCACTGGAGCTATCTATGTAAAATAATAGTTTGTTTGTTCTATCTTTAGGTTATAAACTTATCGAGATAATCGATTTCTACTAATTTACAGAAATAGCACATGAATTTAGTCATTTTTTTTTATTCATTCACACGCAGGATTTAGTCACAACACAGATAAAAAAAAGACTTAGTACGTAACTGTTTGAGTAATGATTTATTATCGTTAAATATGTACTTCAACACCGTGGTAAAAAAAAATATAACATGAACTCAATTGTATCAAATAGAAAGTGAAAAACGTTTAAATAGATACTTGAAAAACCACTATGTTATTGTTTGTTTTTTGTATGAAATTCAATAGGTCGCGCAGATTTACGTTATATGGGTCCTGTGATGTGACAAATGTTTGTTTAAATAATAACCAAATTATAGTAACTTCAAAACTATGACACAATGGATAGGATACTTTAGTCTCGTTTCTTATAAAATAAAAGGAATCACGTTGAGCTTGACATTATTTACAGTTTTTTTTTCGATTACTACAGCTCTATGCAGGCATAGTTGTCATACATTCCGGTGATTTTATGTATTTTCTTATATTTCTTTATATATAGAAAAACAAATTCAAATATTTTTTAGGGTGTACTCGACGCAAATCTCTGTATTAATTTCCACCTATTAGAAATATGAAATTTAGTCAATTATTACTTTTTTATCCAACGGGAAAAAAAGTGAAACTTGGTATGGAAATACTAAAAAAGGGGTAAGGGACATAGGATATTTTTTTCAGAGCTACATCTTCGACGCTGTAGTCTTATACCCTAACGAGTGCCGGTCCTGTCCCGGTATAGTGGCGCTACAAACAGGTTTCATATGGCAATAATGTGCATACGTCATATGTTTGCATTATTAAACATCAGTAGCGATTTGTCATCAACCAAATTCAAAACATTGTTTACCGGAATGCTGCTCAATCATTCGTTCTTCTTGCGAAATAAATATTGAATCCTATTGAATAAAACTTGACTTTCATCACTGTGGAGAGGTTTGCTTTATTACGCAATAATTACTTGAAATTTGCTGAATATTTAGTCCTGTTTCCCCTTTTACATCACTGACTTTCGACGTCAGTTACCAAAAATTTGTCGTTGCCAGTAAAATAAATTAGTACCACCAAAAATCCACAATAGGGCGTGGGTTAAAAAATGGCTATACCATTGTCCATCAGGTCATAAAAAAAACATCTCTTTAAGGCTGCATCTCAACCAGAGATGTGTAGCGAGGGATGTTTTTTTGCTAACCAATAGAATCAGCTGCGCTGAGCAAGGATAAGTAAATGAAGTTATTTCCTTGCTTAATAAAAACACATCCTACCATAACGTAATAACGATTTAATACTAACGTATTCACATAGAGGTCGCTAAGGTGCAAAGCCTTTCAAATAAACAATGCAAACTTCGACACACATAGCATAAGGAAAAATTCGAAAGGTTACTTTGCGTAAGGGTAGCCAAGTGGTTAACGCGCTGGACCGGCAATCCAGAGGTACCGGGTTCGATTCCCGGTCTCTTCCACCAGGTTACGCATTTCAGTTTTGCTTTGATCTTTGTATCAATGATTTAATATATAAAAAAAATGTGGTATATACCCACATTAAAAAAAATGAGACATTACATGTTTCATAAACTTAAAAACACATCCTTCGCTACACATCTCTGGTGGAAACGCAGCCTTAAGGGGATGAACAAAAGTTTGTAAATCTTCGCGACCTAATTTGGTACTTACGTAATATCGGATCAGTAGCCCCATCGTCACCTATCTCCGATTGCATTGTAGTTTCGTCATCTGAAAGACAAGTATATCAAAATATTTTTTGAAAACCACTGTAATTATAGTTAAATAGTTGTTTATGCAACTGTTACATAATGTGAGGTTTTAAAAGACAAGTGTGGTTATAAGAAAAGAGTCGAAGGCGAGTTTCATAATAGAATCAGACAAGTGTTTTTTTCTGCATACACTACTTTATCTACACCATCAATATCATAGATTTTTATAGACTTTTATATAGACATGAAGTAATCCTGTCAGTCCCGAAGTAAAGAAATGAATGAAGCGACCCCGCCGGCGACCGGCGACGTTACGAGCGCCCACCAGGCGAGTTGTTGGTTGTGAAAGTGTTATAGGAGCATTTCGCTTGCAGTGGCAAAACACTAACAGTTGGTTATTGTTCACTTGTAAGGAAAACCTTTTAAAGTAGTTAACTCCGCCTTTTACTAGCAGTAAATTGCCACACTTGCCTTTGACCCGCGCTCGCCTCGCCAGCCGCGCCCGCAGCTCCGCCTGGCTTCGCTGAACTTGCTGCTTGAACTCACTAGCATCTCGCAGACGGCCTTCGCACGAATCACAGATCCCACACTCATCTTCATTGCCAAGTGTTAGCTGTGGATCAAACAGTAATATTAGATAATGTACACTAGCATGACACGTCGCTGGAGAGATGCTATGGAGGTGGATCTGGCGGAGTTGAATGCCGATAACTGGCTAGAGACGGCACTAAATCATCAGGAGTGGCGAAATCTCTTATCGGAGGCAGAGGCTCACTTTGGGTCACTGAGCCATCGGAGTAAGTAAGTAAGCATGACTATAACACTATGGTACCAAAATTAACTAGGTGATCCAAGAAAAGGCTTAATATATATATATATATTTTTTTTTTTATTAGCCTTTGTGAACAGTCATTGACTGTCGTGCTCAGCATCAGCTTCTCTAAGATTTTTCAAGCCAATCTGTCTTTTACTGTTCTCATCCATGTCATTTCTTTAGGTCGTCATCCCATCTCGGGTATTGGGTTTGCTTTCTTTTATTGTACTTAGGACCATTGGCGTATCTAATATGGTATCTTATTTTTCCGGTGGGGCCTCAGTGGAGGTATGGCCATGGCCTATGAGTTAAAGTCATGAATTTCTAACCATGTAACCCAAATTCCTGGGGTGGAATTGCCCACCAAATACACTAATACTTAGGACACCACTCCACATCTTTAGCCCACTTGTCCCTATTAGTTTTAAGATTGCCTGTCCAGTTCCATTTCAATTTTTGTTAAAAATAATATGTTAGTAGGTAGGTAGTCTTGCAACTTAATATTTAGAATACTTCTCTCCATACTGTGTTGACATGTTTGTAGATTGTAGAGCTTTAGTAGGCTATAAATTACAGGCTATAAATAAATAAATAATGAATAGATAAACTAGTATTAACAACACTGGCACAGGATTATAAATTCCGTAGATACAGTGGGTTATTGGCAGAGGTGTGAGATTTCTTTGAACACATATGTTGTGTCAATAGAGATGAACATAGAATAGAGTATTATTTATAGCATACCTTAACAGGGCTGCCATCATTCACTAAAAAGCAGCCTTGTACATAGACATTGTATGAAGAAGGCCACCTTTTAAAAAAACAGGCAGAGGGAATAAGTACACACAAATCATCTGTTGACAACCAACACTCACTAAGTAACAAATACCTACCTAACCTTTTGAGCACCAAAGACGGCAAATCACGTGGACGGAAAACTGTGCCCCAGATGCCAAGACATCACTTGCCGCTATACAATGCCATACTATCTGCTATCAGCTTGGAGTGTGCGACACAGTTTTCCATTGACGAGCTGTGCGGGCACAAGGGTGAATCAAAGCTCATATCTCAGTATCAATCTCCAAACTAGATAGTTTTGAGGAGTAGAGACAGAAATTTTAGTGAGTTGTCTCCAGGCAAAATACAGATTACATGTAACATTCAATAGGGGTAGTTAACAGGCAGTTGGCATAACATGTAAAGTAATAAAGTAAGTAATGAAAAACAGTTTAAAATAGACCATATTTAGAAATAAGCTGGGTTTCATTTGGGACCAGGTTGATTTGAGTGAGGTTGTCAGATATTTACTTATAATTAACATAGAAGGAAAACTCAGTACAATTGGAAACCACGAAGAGGGCTGCATGTAACTTGTAAGACTTGACCACAGATGATACTAAATAAAGGCTGGTAAGAACGCAAAAAAACTATTGCAAGATTGCATTTCTTCATTTGCTCTTGAACAATGATTTGATAAAACATGTACCTAACGTCGTATCTTATCATCAAACAATAAGCAACCACTCTTCGACTTATTCCCTAGGGCTTACTGTATAGTCTATGAAGTAAGTCCTCGTTTTTCACAGAAAATAAAACTTTTCTTACTTGCATTTGGAAGCATTCTTCAAACATATCGGAAAATGTCTCTGTTATACCAAGCCGTGTATACGGCGATTTCAAATTTTTGTGGCACGGTCCAAGCAGGCAAAAACAACACCATTTTATCGTTTCCATCTCGTACACACTCGACTGGGGTAAAACTAAATATCCATACAGGAATCTAAACAATTCGTAGACAGGGAAAAGAAAAACAATCTGTACATCTGTCTGACTCGACTCTGACTAGACGTGGGCGTTATTTCACGTCACTAGTTACAGTAACTAGTTACGCGACATGTAACCGAATCACTAGTTTCGCGTCAAATAACAAGTAGTGATTTTTGTAAATGCGTTATTTTATTATTACTGCTATCTGTGAGTCCAGTAATCGAGCGAGAGAGCACCTTCTGCACCGGCCACAGCCAGCCGAGCGAGCGAGATGTAGAACGCGCGCGTGCTGTCACCGTCCCGGCCAGCCGAGCGAGCGGGATGACGATCGCGCGCGTCGAGTTTTGCAAACAATCACAGTAGCAGAAAAAAAAACCAGTTACAAAAATCACTAGTTATGAAACAGGTGACGGCGACCGAGTCACTGGTTTCGTTACGTTTCTTGAAAACGACGTAACGACCCACGTCTAACTCTGACATGACGATTGACGGCCATGGCCTCAAAGAGTAAAGTCCTTCCTTGTGAGTATTAAACCCGTTCCAGACCTTCCGATCCTACTTATCGGATAATGTGTAGCGTAATTGTTAGGAAATCGGATAATATTTAATGTGTAGTGCATATATAACCTAAAACACTACACATTATCCGATTTCTTCCGATAAATCGGATCGGATCGGAAGGTCTGGAGCGGGTTTTATATTGCTTGAGTGACATTCATCAATCGTTCAAAAGCGTTAGTTAAATAAGTTATGAATACGAATTTACCGCTCAACCGCTGTTAGGAGCGTCATATGTATCAGTTTTTGGATTTGACCCATATAAATTCATGTATTCATGGTATTCTCATTGTTATATATATACATTTAAAAGGTGTAACGGTTGCGCCGTGTGACTTGGCCAATCCTGTAAATCTTGGCACGCAATACCGATTCAGAACATCCCTTCCCTCATATCGTACACCCCTAGACACGATTAAAAATACGGTCGTTCGTATACGTATATGACTAAGTATAATCATTTCATTCATTTAAATTATAATTTAATTATACGTGACGAAAATTAAATGAATGAAACAGCTGAAATTAATTGAGCAAACTTATTAAAAATAGCATATGCATATGTATACTCAGTATAGTTTTACTATTTTAATTCAAACTGTGAGAAGTACGCTATTTAATTTTGTATAGAATCCGAACGTGCCATGTCATATGGTTGATATGGTTCGTCATTGTCATTGGCGTGTCTGTGGCAAGCCCGACGCCATGCCATAGTAGTTTAACTTTAGTAGTTTTACTAGTTTTTGGTTTTAATTTTAATACTGTCTCTAAATATTGATGGATACACAGATATCAAGTAAAACACAGTGTTATTGTTCAAATAACGTGCTGTAATGATTAATGACGCGGATATTGATGCATTGGAGGCGATACAATCTTGTCGCTGTTGCCTGCTTCGCCCGTCTGATAAGGGACTGAAGACCCTATACACTCATCTAGGCAAAACAGAGATATATTCAGATATGCTCAAAGAATGCTTCGATATACAAGTAAATATGTTGATTTACTAAAGCGTAGTTATACATAGTTCATAAATAATATATGGTTTAGTGATATTGTGTACGGTATAACGACAGGTAAACATGATTGATGATCATGACAGTAATAAACAAATTACAATTTTATCCTTGTTAGTAATAAATGGATACCATACATACAAAAAATGTCATGCTTGAAAAATGGGCTAGGAAAAACCGCACACAATAATTAAAAAAGTTAAGCTATGTGAGGGACAGCTTGGCTTTAATACTTTGGTATGTCCGGATAACCGGCTGTTCTCGCCTAGAGGGCGCTTGTATATAAGTATATATATATTTTTATCAATCCAGTTTTCGAAATATTTCAAAATGGCAGGTGACAAATTTTATAAAAAAAATTATCAGTATAAAAAATGATAATGATTTACCGATCTCATGTAACACACTTATGTTTAACTTTCAGCTAGCCGTTGATGAATGCGGTATCTGCGAAGTGTGCGTGGGCCGCCTGCGGGACGCGAGTGACTTCAAGCGGCAGGTGCAGCGCAGCCAGCAGGAGCTACGGGCACGGGTCAAGGGTAAAGCGCGTATAACTAGGCTGATACAGTAAGGTTTTGAGCTATGGTCTTACTGTGCTATCAGACGTTTGACCTTTCTACTTATGATTACACTTGGCTGGCTGAATTGGGATATACTTAAAAACTGAACACCCCTTTTTTCTTTGAATTAAGCAGCTTGGATCTCCAGCAACCTAATGTTATTTTTGTTAAAATCATAAAATATAGGCCAATTCAAGATACAAATTTCATCAGTTTGCCAATTAGACATGTTTAATCATTATTCTCCATAGTAAGGATTTTATGAAGACATCACTATTCACTTGCACTGCAAAACATTAGTGATGGAGGAAGGACAAGTGAAAGTCAATTAATTTAATATGAATATCTTTTCATAGGTGTCATATTCAGGCATGGGAAATACAGATGCTTTTATACCTAAACTTTGGTGTCGTCGCCGAAGTTGTTGGAGCTGTACGGAGACGGACTCAAATTAATTGAATGAATCCTTGGATTTCTACATTAACTGATTAGGCTAACATTCAAACATACTATATTAGTTATAAAATTGACTAATTGAAGGTGCTTGAAAGGTATAGCCCTACTAAATGTTATTTAATTAACATGCCAACTATTATGAAATATTTTTATCCTCAATATAAAATAAAATGATAGCTAATTAGCCAATCTGTTAAATCGGATACTTCAAAAAGATACAGTAACACTAAAATGAATGGGTAAGTACAATAATGAAATTAAATAAATAGGGTCTGCCTCCATACAACTCAACATCAACGCCGACGGCGCAGTGTAGGTATAAAAGCATCTGAATTTCCGGTGTCTACTCATATTATCACAATCTAATTATTTATTGTGGTATACGATCCCTATTCCTGGAAATGGTTTCGTAATTACCATAGGTCGTAAAAATTTGTATATCGCAATTTAGACGCGCTAACTAGACTCCAAGGCTGGGGATAGGAGGGACGCTCCTGATTACACTATTCTGAATTCTGTCGTTGAATCAACAAGACTTTTTAACCCGTCGACAATGGATGTCAGTGTGATGGCACCAGTTTTATGCAAACATAAAAAATTGCCTGCTCCATCGTAACTCTAATTATTATCAAAACGGTTTTAACTCACGTAAAAATTGACAGAAACGGCCCGTCAAGTTAAACCGTTTAAAGTTAACCATTACCGTTTTTATAGTTGCAAAAGAAAAGTAAAAAAATAGATTTTTGGCCATAGTATAACTTATAGTTACGGAAACTTATAGTAATTAGTGATAACGCATTTTTCTATAAATACTATTGAAATTTATAGATAACGAATCGGACGTGAAGTTGGAGATAGTTGTTGAAGAAATAACGAACGCAGAGGCTGCGCTACGTGAGTTCCTCTTTGTACAAACTAAGAGCTCTACTGTACAAAATGTACACAATCCATTTGTTAATTTATGTACACAAATATCTGAACACGCCTCTAAGCTGTAAAAAGAGGGACGCCCGTCTTCCTTATTCCGTTAGAAAAAAAAAATCGTTTCATTTTAAGTATATAACAAATAAAATGATCATTTTTAAAACAACTTTTTGAAGTGAATAATAAATACTCTTCCCTGAGTTCTAGATAGTAACATAGCTATTTCATGCTTTCATTGCGTGTAGTCGAAAATAAGTTGGAAAACCAGTTGCGTGATTTTTTCTTTCGATTCGAGTTTTTAAATCAAAAATTATCAATGATAAATTCAAATCTAGTTTTCAAATACATACCAATAAATCTCAATAGCCCTGTTCTAAGTAATAATAGCGATATGTTAAGAGACATGTTTGATCATAGAGAAAAATGTCTAAAACAATCAGCATATTTGAACGGATAAGGAGACTTAAGTTTTCATGTTTGTTTCAGGTGATGATCCGTCTGTGAAGCTGGAAGTTTCGGACAGCGACGGGGATATCACATCGCGTGAGTACTCTCATTTATTGATTTTCAAGGTACTCTCATTTATTGATTTTTAATGGATGGATGGATGGTTGGATGGAGAGGTTCATTTTGTCGGATGTTTGCTATGTTTGCGTATGTTTATCGATTAGTCGAAGACAGGACCGATTTGGAAAATATTTTTTTGTTTTAAAGTTTTTGTATCACTGTGGCTCCAGTCTCTTGATTACAGTGCCACAGAACTATTTCTTAAGGCATCTTCATTATTGAAATGTTAATTAAAGACTATTTTGCAACGTTTTGTTAATTTAACATGTAATGTGTAACTGTTAAAACTGACTTCATAAGACAGGCTTGGCCTAGTGTGGTGGTCACAGGAAAATCATACTAAAGTCGGATTTTTAATTAGCCGGAGTAAACTGACGCAATTACTTACGAGCGCAATTTGATTAAGTTTAATTTGGTTTCAACATATCACTTTTTAACCGACTTCAAAAAAGGAGGAGGTTCTCAATTCGAACTAATTTTTTTTTTTTTTTTTTTTTCTATGTATGTTACTCGATATCTCCGAGAATCGTGAACCGATTTTCAATTATTTTTTTTTAATCGAAAGGGTATAACTCCGAGTTGGTCCCGTTGGCACTAAGTCGGGATCTGATGATGGAATCTTGGAGAAATCGAGGGAACTCTTCAAATGTTATAGGGACATGTACGGCGCTTTCGGTAATTTATTGATAAAGTCAAGAATTTACATTCAGTAAATAGGATTTGGCCACTAGAACTTTTATATGAATCACTAAAAAGCAAAAAAAAAAAAAATTTTTAACAAAAAAAAGAACCGACTTCAGTAAAACTAAAAAACCAAAAATAACCCGTTCAAGTACAGATTACATTTGACTCACCCTTCGAAGTCGGTGCCAAACCTCGCATAAACTATAATATAAATATAAGAACTGAGTGGTTTGGGATCGACTTCGAAGGGTGAGTCAAATGTAATCTGTACTTGAACGGGTTATTTTTGGTTTTTTAGTTTTATTATCAATAAAAGTCAATATCAGCAATTACGTGTTTTCTCATTCATTGTTTTAAAAAATAATTTCTGAATAACGAAAATATAAATTACGACACGCATCTGTCAAATCACTTTGGCTAATTAAAAATTCAAATTTATGTACAAATTTAAATGGTTAATAAATGTTATTTTATTTATTTTTATGTTCAAAAGTGTACAATTTTTAGTTGGTCCCATTGGCGTCAGGTCAGAATCCGATAATGGGATCTGCAACGATCACCCCCACTCAATGAACTAAGGTATTTTTGAAACATGAGTAGTAAAAAGGTTTTTTTTTCAGTGGCATACGAAGAAGTGTCAGTCCGCACGGACTCTTCTCGACCCGGCTCTCGCGACGCGGGACCGCACACTTGCAACACCTGTGAGAAGATCTTCGACCGCCACTCTACCCTCAAGGCGCACGAACGCGTCCACACAGGAGTGAGACCTTACTCGTGCGACCTCTGCAAAAAAGAATTCGCGCAAAAAGGCAACTTAAACGCTCATTTAAGATATCACACGGGGGATTACCGGTTTTCTTGCGAAATATGCAACATGCAATTTACACAAAAATCCCACTTAACCAACCACAAAGTGATTCACACAGGACAAAAATCATACACGTGCGGCATATGTAAAAGACAATTCGCACAGAAAGGTAATTTAAACGCGCATTTGAAATATCACACGGGAGATTATAGATTCTCTTGCGATGTTTGTCATAGGAAATTTACTCAGAAATCTCGGTTGGATACACATAAGGTAGTTCACACTGGTGAGAAACCATACAGTTGTGACGTATGCAATAAACAGTATACTCAAAAATGCACTTTAAATGCTCATTTAAAATATCACACGGGGGATTATCGGTTCACGTGCGATGTGTGCAATAAAAGGTTCACACAAAAAGCTTACTTAATAAAACACACGCGGGTACACACTGGAGAGAAGCCTTACACTTGCGATGTGTGTAATAAAGGTTTTGCGCAAGAATGTAACTTAAAAACTCACTTAAAAGACCATATAAATAAGTCTGATATAAATTCTCACCCGTTAATAGACGAAGCGAACACATCATCCGAAGTCTTCACCTGTGATACGTGTAAGAAAGAGTTCAGACTAAAGTCAACTTTAGATAGACATATGCTTATTCACACAGGAGACAAAGTGTTCAGTTGCGAAATATGTGGAAAGCAGTTTCAACGTAAGAGTGGACTGTCCAGGCATATGTATGGTCACATGGGCCTAAAGCCGTTTTCATGCGAGATATGTAATAGAAAATTCACATTAAAAAGCAACTTGAAAGCTCATAAGCGGACACATACCGAAGAAAAATCGTATTCTTGCGAAGTGTGTCATAAGTTATTTAGAACGAAAACAAATTTAAAAGGCCATATGCTGGTACATTCTGGTCTGAAGTTGCACGCTTGCGAAATCTGTAATAAGGAATTTACACACAAATCTGCTTTAACAGTCCACAGTCGAATGCACACTGGATTAAAGCCTCACTCGTGCGAAATATGCAAAAAGGAATTTAGAGTTCTCTCCGGCCTGAAACTGCATTATAGGACTCACACGGGAGAGAAGCCATATGTCTGCGAATTGTGTAGCAAGCCGTTCGCTGACCCGTCTTCTTTGAGGAAACATAAACGTATACACGCTAAGGAGAAATCGTTTCTCTGGTAAAAAGGGTGCCATGATATTATAACAAATGTTTTTGTGACAATGAATAGGTTGTTATAAGCTTAATTATGATACAAAACGTACAGTATTTTTTTTTACATATCATATCACGAGTTGTTTTGAAATGTAACATGACTCGTAAAACAATCAATAACGTAATAACCTAAATTAAAACACACCGACACAAGTAGCTGGTCATCATGAGACCCTCATTCAATAAGTGACATAGATAATACTAAAACTGACGACAAAATTTGGAATTTTTAGCTTCAACATTGGCTGAGATCTTATCACTTGTTTCAATAAAAGCTTCTATCTTGGAAGCTAAGGTCCTATTTCCATCACACAGCGAAGAACCATCTCGACGGACATGTGATTCGATTAAAAAAAAACGCACCCGAATTGGTTTGGATGCTACGATGCCACAGACAGATACACATGTTAAACTTATAACATCCCTCTTTTTTCGTCGGGGGTTAAGATTTACAAATATCGAAACAAACTCGAAGCTTACAGAGCCTCAGTGTTAGTTTAACCCTTAAATGCATGATGTATATTTGGGTCAATCAACTATTTTCTGCCACTCGTTGCCATGGTGATGCCCCTGGGTCACTTTTTAAAACTACGATTTTCCGTGGTTATATTTAGCAAAAGCTTTGTAATTTAAGCAGTTATAAGCCCATTCTTATGTAGACTATCTCCTGACAATACCAGTAATGTCAATTATCAACACTTTTCTTAGAAATGTAATCACTATTATCCCCTGGGTCACGGACAGAATAACAGCAAGAAAAAGTTGATCCACCCATTTACACGTTACTGAAATGACACCGGTCAAAATCTGAATTGAATATTGTCAATAAAGGCTTTGTCATGATTGTCCCAAAATCTCAAACAGATGTGGATCTCATTGCTAATTACGTCATGTCAGAAATAATATTAATGTAATTGTATGCATTTAAGGGTTAAATCTGATTATAGAACAACAACCCATTTAGCAAACTTGAAATGTCAAGTATGTACCTAATCGTTAAATATAAAATTTCATTTATGGATACCTAGATCTTATGCATACTTGTATGATGCCTGTTATGTGAAACTTATGAATGTATTGAAAATACATTACAGATCGTGTTTATGTAGTTTTTATTTATTTATGACACTGAGTTAAGTCGACGAATGCAGACAAACCCCACATGAGCATTTCTCAAAAAGTTTGTACACAACTAAGACAGAAAATTAAAATCCAATATAATTTTCCTAATTTTGTCACCAATTTTGTTTGTTACCAATTTTCTTTGTGATTTTCAATACATTGATATCAGATTACATATAATTAAATAAATAGCATAACAGAACCTTAATTATCACTAAAAAATAAAATAAAATTACTAAAATAATTGGTAACAAAATAGGAAAGTTATATTGGACTTTAATTTTCTGTCTTAAAAAGAAATACTCAAAGGTCACATGTACTTGCACCTTACCTTACCTAATGTTCAGTTTACTAACAAATAATATGGATCTTTGTTATCTGGTATAAATAAAAATAAATATACAGAGAGGACTACATCTACATGTATGTAGACTGCCCAATGACAGGTGGACAAAAATAACAACAGAATGGCAGCCAAGAGACAAAGTAAGAAAGAGTGCCTCTCTTTCCACCTAGACTTAGATGGACGGATGAACTAAAAAAAATGATAAATATTGGTGGAGATCGGCCCAAGATAGGAAAGAATGGGAAAGGTTGGGGGGAGGCCTTTTGCGCACAAGGCGCCACGCATTCACACAACGTAGGATTAGATATAGATTCAACCTGATATGACATGTTATAATTATCATAGTTAATATTTACAAAATTGTTCGATTTTTATATCATTGTGTTTTACTTAAATTATTCAATAATTAATTGTAACTTAATGAATTGTAGCAAGTTTATTTGCATGAATAAAGGCTATTATTATTATTCCTTTATTTATTTCGTATCTTAGTTTAGGTTTTTACAATATATGTATATAAAAAGTAAAATACAATAAAGAAATTACAAAATATATAAACACATTATAAAAAACCTAACATTATTATTATACAGAGGAATCGTTGAGTTTGTCCAGGAGCCCATTTCACTAAACTAGGAGTCTCTTTTCAACTTCTTATTTGTGCCAGTCGCTGTGGACACTAGACAGCAGGACCATGAAGCCTGGAAGCCCGCAATGGGGCCAGGGGCTGCGATTACCTATCTGGTTCAGTAGGTCTCCGTAGCTATTCAGCGGGGCAATGCTGCTGGCATTATATTTACTCCAATATGCAATGAAATATCGTCATAACGTGCGTTTAAAACATGCTTCGAAGTGTCACGTTTCGGGCGGAACAATTCGAGAGAACTGTAAAGGAATTTCATACAAAATTGAAGGCCTAGGCCGGGAAGTATTTTTTTTTACATGGCGTCTGTTCCTGAACGGTCTAAACAGCTGAATTATGTTTTTTTGAGTGCTGTATTTTTTTATTTCATTTCATATGTTTGAGAAAAACACGATAAAGCCTGACCAGAAATATATGAGGATGCGCCATATTTCGGAATTTCACTGGAACTAAATCTCTTACAATGGCAATGATTTTATGATGGTTTGTCAACAATGTTAATGTCATTCATGATGGTTTCTTTAAAATGCAAATATTTAAAGAATATGCCGAAAACCATTCGCAGTCGTGAACGTAATATTATAAATAAAGCGTACACGTGTTTACTACACGAAAAACAGTCAGGAAAAGAGTGCATTCCATTAAATGATATTACGAGGTTATTGGTAGGAACTGACATGTATTTAAACTAATATCATTATAGTGCGGTTGCGATTGGTTGCAGAATTGTTGCCATATATCTTATAAATAGCGCCCTCTTGACAATCCTCATATATTTCTGGTCAGGCTTTACATGCCTTAGCCGTGAAAAGGGCTTGCCGGCTTCGTATCACTATACCTACTCAGCCGGCAAGCCCTTATTTCACGGCGTCTGCAGTAATGTACTATTATTGTCTAATAGAGTAAGACTCAACATATAGTTGGTTATTGAACTATGGCAGTCGTACCCCACCTCACCTTAGGTTTCTGGAAATTTAAAATAAAACAAATTTCACTTTTCCACGTTTTATTTCGATAAGGCACATTATACAGTAATTTAAATAGATACATAAACGAGACGTCGAGCGCGCGATGTTACATAAGAGATAGCCTGTCGCTTATATTACCTTTTAAACGCCAAGTAATATTGCCCACACACCACACTTTAGAATATTATTTAACAGTACAAGTTGGTACAGAAGGCACTTTTGATATTAGCGTATTCTACATTTGAGGCACCCCGATTTTAAAATGGTCGAAACGAGAACTTTCATTAAACTATTTTTCCAGTAGCAGACTGCCGGTCAAAAACACACTGTGACCATTGTTGAAAATGCTGACCCGTTATAGGGCCGATAGCATTTTCTTCAAGAATCGTTTGTTTAAGTAAGATGATTAGATGTCGTTTAGAGCAAGATGAGGCAAAAAAAAATCTGAAAATTGAAAAGGTTTTGTGACCTTTTTTTTTAAACGCTCATCATCGCAATTTTCAATACTGAACGGTAAATATGTAACATCTTTAAGTAGATCGTATGAAAATAACAGCCCAGGCATAGTAACTGCAGACAGAAAATCTCATTTGGAAGATCCTTCCTTCCTTCTTCGTATCCAAATACATGCGTATGCTGATCTGAGACATTATTTTACAACTAAACATGTAAATATAGTGCACCCGCGGGGTCAGCGGGTAACACTGCGCGGCGCAGCCAGTAATTAATAATAGCAAGACATTTTTACGCACTTCAGAAGTGAAAAATACAATACTTTATATTTTTAATTGTCCTAAAATTATAATAATGCCTGAAATTTTATAGTTTATACTCCTTGCAACTATTAACCTAAATAAACTTTTCGCATATTGGTAAACCAAAAAATCCGTTCAGTAGTTTCCAACTTTTACACATTTCATAATATAAAATAGTTAAAACAAGCGCACTGACACTGACGTAAAACTGACTAACAAATATCGGTTTATAACTCAGATTAACTAATACATAACATTTATACATACATGTGTACAACCTCGCTTTCGTGTCATGAGATATCAGTCCAAATATTTTACCAGGTTACTATTGTCGGGCAACTATAATAATTCACTTGGCATCTAAAATAGTTAACTTGGCATCTAAAATAGTTAACTTGGCATCTGAAATAATTAACTTGGCAGCTGAACTAATAACTTGGCATCGATGCCCAGGGAATAGATGCCACCTTATTAATTGTAGGTTAGGTTAAGTTCCTTTATTTCGATGCCCGGTTCAATTCATGCCTTTTAAGACGACTCTGGTCACCTCAGCAGCATCAGAGTGAGTTAGTCTCCAAGAGAGTGCAACATTACAATACAACTACAGATGAGCAAGTTGCAGAAAAACTCCCGGATTTTTTTTTAAACTTTCACATGAATTTAAAACAGACTTTCAATTCGGTTGAATCGGAAATTTCCTACGAAGTCTGAGAGATTACCAGAATTATCCAATGGAAAAAAAAAATGCAATTTTGGAAAATTTCTGTCAGTATTTACAACAGATACAGATACATATCATATCCTATCCATACTCACTCGTCTTATTTACTCTCAAATTGAACAGACCAATTTGTATTATGAGCTGGAGTAAAGTCGAGGCAAGTGCCACATGAGATAAGTGCACCATACATACAAATATCGATACCTTAGTGCACAATCGTACTAACTTTCCGGAAAAAATCGTTACAATTAGGACGTTAGTGCACAACTCTGTGGTTTAAATTTCATTGGCTAAATAATTGTAATTAGTAAGAATGAACTAAAGTATCGATATATAAAAATCAATGTCTTTTATTTAACCACCACTAGGCTGCTACCCCGATATACTTGGTGGAGGTGAGGTGCACGTGCAGTTTAGTGGTACAGTACCCATAATACAAAGTCTAGAGTTTCATTTGGGCCTAGGTCGATTTGTAGGGTGGTAAGTACTTTAGAATGTTATTTAAATAAGACAAATGATTATGGATAGCTTATATTTCATTTACTGTTTTAATGTATGTAAGGGCTACCACATTGGGTGTTTCGAAAAAACCAAGAAATCCAATATGGTCAAGTTGAAGAATCATTGTCATTCAAAGTCCATACAAACGACAGTTAACCCAAAGACATAACACGTGTAAATAGTTTTCGAACGGCCAGTTGTGTTAGCCCTTATGGTGCTGAGGTTAATTTTTTACAATTTTATTTTGTGAAAATTGACTTAAGCCGTGTATAATATTGAGAATGACGCTTTCACTAACGGGTGTGTCAGGAACGGTCGTTTTTAATAATTTGCCTGTCCACAGCACAACTGTGACATGACTCTTTCTCGCGCGAGCTGTAGTACCTGTCTCTTTCTGTACAGTGATGAGACGATAAGTCGAGCGACAAGATTTGCGAAATATATTGTGCTAGACGGACTGTAGCGAGCTGTAAAAAATGGGCCAATGGCATTCCTCACATTTAAATGAGACAACCTGATTGGTTCATCTTTTTGCTTCAACTGACAGACAGCCTTAGAGACGTCTCACGACTTGTATAGACTACTTAAGCTGTTTACAATTGTATAATTCCAATGTTCTAAAATATCAACACAAAGTGATAAACTAAAAAATAGATGATTAACCCTTCGTATGCCATTTTAAAAAATGGGCTAATCAAATTGAAATCAAATATTTTAACACATTCACTGCTAGCAACGCATATATGCGTTCAGCGTCACAGGTTTGTTCCTAGGTCACGCCCCCTGGCAGTGAACGTGTTAACGTAAGGTTTAAATGTGCAAGGATCCAAGCCTAAGCATACGAAGGGTTAAGGGTCGGCGCGACAAAAATGGAATAAATTAATTCTTAGTATAAATGCCAAATTTCTATATCACTCTTTTGTCATTTAATCTTTGAATTTAAGCTATATTCCAACTTGGTCGAATACATTACATGTTTTGCCAGATGTTACCACTTTCACGACCAGGTAAGAAAATTAAAACTACCCCAGGAAGCGACTGAGCCCGCTAGGTGGGTGCAATCCCACCCCGGACACACAGCCCGCCAGGTGGGCGCTCGTATAGTACACTCCGCCGCGAGCTGCGCCGGCAGTTACAAGCGCCCACTAGGCGGGTTGCTGCTCCTGAAAGTGTTAACGCCTCGAACCTGACAATTGATCATCTATTTTCTCTTAAATCAACCTCAAGTGGAGCGATCGAAAGCTGACTCTATGATCTCCCGTCCGCTCTTAACCTCCCAAGTTGACTTGACATATGGCAGTAGTAATATTGTCAGCTTGATTTTGATGCCGACTGTACATATAGTATATTTCAATAAATAGTAAGCTTTCTGTCTATTCAGCAAGGTTTTCAAACTGACAAATTATGAATGCCACAGTAAAAACGCGATGGCCCGGAAGACTCAACATGAAAGACCCCTAGCAGACCGGTGATGCGCGTATACACCAATAATCCTGTTCGCGGATAATTCATTATTTAAATATAAATAATAAAGCAATCAGCGACCAACGGATTTTATAATTTATGACAGCGATTGAAAGTAAAAGGAGCGACCACACCGCTGCTCAAAATACGCTGACGCGTTTACGCAGTGCGTCACGCATACTGAGACTTGACGTTGCTTATATTGAGTGACGAGTCGCAAGCGTCACGTGTACGAAACATTTAACTGGGTAGACGTATTGGCAGCGTATTTTGAGCGTCGACGAGGACAGCGTGAATTTACTACGTACACGACGTATCACTACGTTAACGGCAGAGCTGGCCTTAGCCATACAGGCGTTTTGACCGACAGTTTTGACTCTCCGGCGTAACGCAAATGTCCCCAAAGTTATCCATAAGTCTGGACTAAATAATTTATGCTTATTAGGTTTAGTAATTGAGCGTTTAAAGCGTACACCATAAAATTAAACATAGAGAAGCCATTATTTAAGGCCTAAATTTCACAACAAAGTTGTGGACATATTAGTGTCAGTCGAAAAATTGCTTCGCCGTTTAGGAGCCATCAGCGGCCGCCGGACGGACCGCGAGCGTAATTTAAGCAGGGGTGTGGTCGGCTCGAGTCGGGTGGTGGAAGTGGACGGATGACCTGCGCCGCGACGGGTCTAGTAGTCGTCGATGTCGTAGATGTTGTCGATCTCTTCGTCGTCGAGCTGCATCGACTGGAAGTCCACCTTGTAGCGGAGCAGACCTGCGGGAGGAGAACTGGTTAATTGATTATAAATAATGACACAAAGGTAAATTAAGAAAAAAAAAAAATTGAATGCGATCTACTACAATCGAAGCGGGGTTTGAACCCGTGACCTCTGCGTTTCACGTTGGTTAATTGATGTACTAGTGTTGGGTTAATTACTTTTGTAATTTCATTACTAATTCAATTACATGTAATTAAATTACAAGAAATCTAATTACTTTATGAAAACCTCTTTAGAAGACATACAGGAAACTTAGTTTCTATATAATATAATATGCAAAAATACACCATGGCAGTGTAGGACAAAAAGTTAATTTTAATTTCATTTTTATTAAATTTATGAACAATTTTTAATAGTTTTTTATTTTGAATCATAAAATAAGTACTAAAATCAAACCCACCATGATCAGCATTGATATACAAATTTCTACTTTTAAGCTGATTGGAGAAATAAAAAATAATAATTTATTTTTATTAAACTACACTAATAGTAATTAAATTACAAATACGAAATATAATTAGTAATTGAATTATCAATTTTTTTTTTATTATAATTATTAATAGAAATGTTTATTACTTTTTCCTTGTAATTCGTAATTGCAATTGTTAATTCAATTACTCTTTGCCCAACACTGGTATTTTTACTGACTAATTATTTCATAATTATAAAAACGAATTTGAGAAACGTGTAATGCTTCATTATTTTTTATATGGATTTTTTATTGAACCATTGATACAAGAGCACAAAGAAAAATTTGAAATGAGCCATTTCAAAAACATATCTTAAAATGCAATTAGTAGTAGTCTGAAAGAAAAAAGCCTGCAAAAAGTATACAGAGCAAACACACGCAAGAAATGTATGGTCAACATCACAAAACAGTAATATTTAACTTTTGAAGTAGTTTTGTCAGTTGAAAACGAGTTGAAAATCTACTACAAATATGTGACTTCAGATTTTATTCAAAGCCATTCAAATGCGTAAAATAATACACGTTATGATGGTGACCATACTTAGTTTTACCTCCTCTCCAAGTTAGTTTGCATGTAAAAAAAGTTTAGAAAACACAATGGAGTTATGAAGATTATGAAAAAAATGATGCACTGCATTTTTTATTTAAGTACGAAGATGATTTAAATTAAGAATATTTTTTTTTGTTTTAGTTAAAATGATGTTTTTAAGTAGTGAAACATTTATACTAGCAATGGGGTTAAAAACAGCGAATTTTTCGCTTCTGTTGTCGTCACTGTTGTACTTTTTCATTTGTTTTGTTTTAATCTATTATTTTTGTCATTTTATTTAAAAACACTTTATATTGTACTTAATCCGTATTATAATTGTTTAGGGCCAGTTTAAGAGAATGTTCAACAGTGGCATTCAAATTAAATTTCTAATTTAAACCGTATTGATGTACGGGCCATAATTAATAAATAATGTATATGTGATTCTGACATGAATTTTATCGTTTCTCACACAACATTTTTACTTACGCGATGCTCATACAAGGAGTTCGTTGTCATCTGGTTTGATTTATATAGAAAGTATTTTTTTTATATAATTTTACTATTATATTTTAAATATAAATAATTATTAGGGCGGAAGACATGTCACTTATTTAAATGTAGGTTCGTAAATAATACCAGCTTTCGAATTTCAAACCGAATGGAATACTATGTGTTTCCTTATTGGGTAAATCTTCAATTATTGGCCACCGTTCAATAACTGGCGACCTAATACTAAAAATTAACTCTGTTCGCCTACAGACTGAATTCATTTTAGTATAACGTCCGTCGTAGCAGAGTCCATTTTTAGTATGAGGTGGCCAGTAATTGGCGATTTACCATACCTATGTTCATTTATTTCATCTTTAAAATTATTATTATTATTAAGAGCCTATATTGTCCCACTGCTGGGCAAAGGCATCTTTAAAATTACATGAATAAAATTATTTGAAATGCAGACGTTTGAAGAAAATATGGTAGCCGTTGAAAACGTTTTTTATTACCAGAAAAGCATACATTTTTGTCAATCCATTACATCTTACCTCACAAGTACATTCTAAAAATTATCATTACTCTTTAAAAATATAATTAAATAGGACTAAAATTGAAACCGTTTAAAACCTAAATCTAAATATGACTAGAACGTACCCAAACAGGTTTCGGTAAAATTATACATATAGCATATAGGGACTTAACTATTGGGGTAAAACTCTGAAACTATAGTAATAAAATATATTATAAGCCATCATGCATTCTATTCTATACTTGTCGCGCTGTGTATGCCTTTCAGGCGTAGTGTATAATATATAGGTTAAATATTTATATACCTGCCCAGGTATATATGTAACGTCAAAACGGTATATAAGTTTACGGTTATATCAAATAAACACGCTGTATAATGAAATGACGACTCGGTTGGAGCTACAAATAGTGTCCCAAAGCCAGTTTTGGCTTGTATTTTTTTTATGGGAAAGCTTCTAAAGCTTCGATAGCTTTCTATTAGTAACAAATTGCAAAATTCCAGACCCCCAAACTTTATAGTTTTTTGTAAAAAAAAATACCGAGCCTCGGAGGCTGAAATTTTGCATACTTATTACTAGTAGAAAGCCACATCATCGAAAAAAAATTACAAGGCAAAACTCGCTGGGGGCATTTTCCATTCCAGATTGTCACGTTTTTGTATGAATGTTTTTAAATTTCTATGATCGTAACGGACTGTAATTTTGTTTGCCATACATTTTTTTTTGAGAAACTTTTTCTTGTATAAGCCACGAATATACAAACGAGATATGAACCCAAAAAAACTTTTTCATAAAACAAAAACTGCAAGTCGATTTTTAAAAGGGCCACGAGGGATATGTTATTTTGAAAATATACATGATGTATAAATACTTAATTCGCAAGGATTTCAGTGTTTCGTCCTAAGCTGGGCTTCGAACGTTAAGGCAACAGGCAACTATTATATTTATATTCTATGCTATAATAAACCTATTTATGTAGAAAATTTTGCGGATATCCTGCCTCGCGAAATGGAAATACCGTGAGTGACTGTGTTGACAGCGTTCAACGATTTACGCAAATTTTGAGATATGTAGTTATTTCAATTAATTGATTTATATATGTGCCAATAACTTTTGATTCAGTTTTTAAACTCCTTAAATAAAGGATGCCTTAAAAAAGGAAAACCGATTAATTGGGTTAAGTTTCTGTATATTTACTAGGTTTGATTGTGGCGCCATTTATGTTGCTTTGCGTTTTCAGTCCTATTTGCGGGCACATTATATATATTATTAAGGTACGTTATTGCTAAATCCACATACGGGCAAATACGCGACTGGGCAGGCACTTGGTGTTTCCTTTAGTTATGCTTCTATGTTACTATTGCTATTTGACGCTGAAGGCATTGCATGGTTTTAAAAAAGGTCATATATATGTTAATTATATATATACAGCTGTCGCGACAGTGGGAAGTCGAATTGTATAGGTATCGTTGTTTGTGTTAACCATTTCTAGAATATTATGGAGAGTAAAAGGGGAGGAGCATCATCTTCATACATCCAAAAAGCCCGCTGAAAGGTGTTAAATTGGTGGCGCTATTGTGGCTGAAAGTAGTGTTCTTAGTCACGGTTTGTTTATACAATCTTAACCTTTTGCCCGCTCAGCTCGTCGGTGGAGAACTGTATCGCAGACGCCGAGCTATCAGCAAATAATATGACTTTCCGTCGACGTGATCTGCCGTCTTTGGCGCTCAAAGGGTTAATAAAACTTGAAATATTAAAATTTCCAATTCGTCACAGTTTACTCCGTCTAAAACTTGTTTTTTTTTCATATTTTCTTGCTACTCTAGCGCTATTGCGGTCGGCATTGGAACTGTTATTTACTGCTTATCGCTGGACGCTTTTACAAATAGTCGGTTGACAACCAAAACTAAGTAACAAATACCTACTTGAAACAAAACTCGTATCTCATTATCAATTTACTAACTAGATACGAGGTTTTGAAGAGCAGTGACAGAAATTTTAGTGACTTGTGGTTGTCACTGGCGAAATATTCTCCTATGAAAGATACTGCTCCTCCCCATCTACACTCCATAAATTACAATCTGTAGTATCATTGACTACCCTTACATGGCGTAGTCGGTAGGATACCGCGATAGTTTGTTTGACACTTTTACAACCAACAACCCGTCCGGTGGGCGCTCGTAACTCTACTCAGCTGCCGGCGCAGCTCGCGGCTGAGTGTACTATACATATACAAGCGCCCACCTAACGGGCTCTATCGGTATCTGCACCTCTAGCACAACTGTGACAAGCTACTCTTTCTCGCGCGAGATATACTACCTATCTTCTTCTGTACAGCACTGTCAGAGAGTGACGGGTGATGTTATGTCGCCGAACCATAGTTGTGCTAGACGGGCTGGAGTAGTTTTTTTTTACCTAGTAGTGAGTGTTAACAAAATGAAATTACGTGCAATTCGCTTCCCACTGGCGACACTAAGGTGCTAGAACAGGCAAGACGGGACGGCGAAACAACTGTATAACGTCAAGATTGTATTAAGCTCGGGGTAGGGGGGAAAGCGAGGAAATATCGGCTCCCGATGTTAACCTACGTAATATTAATAGAAGGAATCTCCATTCTAACGGGCTTGTGATTGTCTACGTATTCTTTATATTATCTTTATCGCCGTATTCGCCACCAAAAGTCTTATAAAAGTCCTTCCAAATCACAATTATTTTAAATCTCCACAAAGATGCATTTGTCACTTGTTCGTTTACTATGTTCTATATTCAAGATAAATAAATTCAATTGTTTTCCCTACATGTAAATCCATCGTGCATTGACAAACAGTGTTTGTATGGTGACCGGGAGGAGTATAGGTAGACTAGGCATTAAAAATTAAAATAAATATGTAGGTTAAAATCGGGACTGACCACCGCAAGGACTGCAATATTTCGCGCACAAGATTTTATTACACATTGGTGGAAGGTCAACTTGTTTCGACTTGTCTTGTGATTTTTAAATAGGGTAGGTATAGCATATTAAAGACAATTTTTTTTTAAATAGTCCTTGCTATTAGGACTGCAGCTTATAAATTTTTCCTTGCCGTGGATTTCCAAAAATAATTTTTATTATTTACGACATGACAGTTTGCTATTATATTGTCTGAAGGGCACTTTGCGTTTTAAAACCCAATTAAAAATACTAGTCGATGGTCGGCACCTGTCAATGTCAAACTGTTGATATTTTGACACGTCAGTGTAAACCGTTGAAATTTTCACATTGACAACTGTCAAACTGACAATTTATTTTTTATTTGGATTAAAAAATTTCACTGTCTTGACGAATATTAGTAATTTTTTTTTGGAATAATCATGAGGAAAAAATAAGCAAGTCTTTACAGAAAGCACTATTCAAAAAAATATTATCGTCTTCCAAAAACGTACTACCCTATACGGTGGTACTTATGCAACATGGCATCCTCGCTGTGGTCACAAACGAAAAGCATTATAAACCTTATTGCAAGCATATCTGCTAAGTGTTCTAAAGACTTGTTATCGAGTCCCACACGCCGGCGCGATCTACACTTGATAAATTATCTCAACTGTTTGCCTTTGGTACCGTTCCGTAACTACAAGTTCGTAACCAGTCTCGAAACGGGAAAAAATCCCATTCGGTAACTGGCTTCAAAATAGGACTTTTCTATTACCGATTCGTAACCGCGGTTGGTTACCAGCCCGTCTAGGACAACTATGCTTCGCGACTTTTGTCGCGCAACATAGCGCTACCCGTCACCCTCTCACATTACTGCACAGAAAGAGACAGGCAATTATCTCGCGCGAGAAATAGTCACTTGTGAGAGTTGTGCTAGAGGAGCAGCATCGAAACAGGAAAAAGAAAACCCGTGTTATAACTGGTTACAAAACGGGACTTTTCTATTACCGATTCGTAACCGCGGTTGGTAACCAGCTTCGAAACGGGAAAAGAAATCGATTCGGTAACTGGCTTCAAAATTTGAACATGGTATTTGGGATTCCCATTTTGTAGCTAGTTACAAAACTTGGTTACCAAACGGCACCAAAAGACTGTTTTGTATATGATACATCAAACCAACTTAAACATTCTATATTCGGGATCAGTTCACCTCCTAGTTCCAATGAACTATGCTATAGTACGTGGGTTATAGTCAATTGGTTTCTACTCAAAGCTAAGACGCTATTACATTCGTCTCTATGCAGCAAGTATGAGCGAAAGAGACGAATGATATGATAGGTAGCGTATTAACCTTGCTGTATATACAGGGTGTCTTAAGAAGTAGCGTCAAAAGGAATCTCAGCGGTAGCACCTATGAGTCATTGAATGTACGTTCGGCAAGTTTAAATTCTCAGTTTATCATATAAGATTTTTAGCCTAGTATTTGGACCGTCAGTTTTCTCAAATTTAGTGACATTTGTACATCCAAATACTTAGCCACACCATCCATTTTTTTTTAGCAAAATTTGATAACTCCAGTTAAGAATAAGACCTTTAACCCAGCAGGACTAGCATTTGTCGCGCGACTCGGCATCATCTGTCATGCTCGCACGGTATTTAAAGAACAGTGACAGGGTATGTCACGCGACAAAAAGTCGCATATCACAGTTATGCCAGAGATGCAATAGAACTAAATTGTTACGAAAATACAGCTTAAACGTAGCGATCAATGTGTCTGCTCAATACCCATGCTGAATATACACCATGGGCGATTCAGTCCTCTCAAGGTTCTACATGATCGGTTTGCCACTACTGCCGTGCCACCCTGTATGTCAGTGTAAACCGCGCCACATAGTTGTATAGTTTAATAGTCGTCGAGGTCGACGTCGTCCAACGGTTCGTCCAACTGAAGAGACTGAAAATCGACTTTGTATCTAAGTATGCCTGTTGTCCCGAATTATATATATAAAAAAAAACATCAATTTTGGTATATTTGATAATAAAATTCAGTATTTTTTTGTAATTTAGTTTGATCATTCGACAAATTCATAATTTTTTGATAGAAAGGTTTTTAATATTAATTTTGCATTATTTTTTGATTTCCATTCGGTTATCGTAAGATAACAAATATTAAAATTTTATTTTTAACGTTTTTTTTAAAGCGTTTTTTGTGCAGTTTTCACAAGTCCAGCGATGATATCCAAGCAGCAGTAAAAAGAGAGAGAAACATATAATTAGTATCAGCACTTGGTTAAATATAAGCATAGGTATATATAGCACAGTACATTTAACAAGTCAACGTGGTTTAAGAACAAAATCCAGCTACAAAACATCAGCAAATTTTTAGTCGTTAACTAATGCCGATTTCACACAAGGGTAGAAAAGTGGGCAGCACAGTACTGCTACTGTTTCAACGCGCAGAACAGTACTATCTTGGCAGTAACTGTGCCCTCGTGTGAAATCGGCATTAGGAACTTGTAAAATTGAAATTTAGTGTGACACCTCTTGGCCCGTCCGACCTTTGTCTATACCATACCAATGAGGCACAAATTGGCACAATTAAAATGAGGAATATATGCATTCGAAATCTTACAGAGATGCCATGACGTTCAGCGTTAGGCGCGGTACGTCTGTCTCGCTCACTCATATGGCCGCAGCGCGGATCTCTCGCTCAACCGCTCGCCGCGACGCTGGTCGCGAAAAGTTGTGGCATCTCCGTTACTATTACGTTAGGTCGGGCCAGGAAGTATCTCACAAAGTTTAAATTTGTTTACTTTTAACTGGATACTTTGTAGTTAATCTACAATTGACAACATTCTGTAGCATGTAGGTAAGAAAATGCATAAGAAATGCAGGGAAACAAAAAACTGATAGCTTTCTGCATGTTTACAATGAAGCGAAAAATTTAAAAATTTAATGGTTCAGGCAGGATTCGAACTTGCGTCTCCAACGGCTTTCCGGGCCAACACGGGCGTTCTACCAACTGGACCATCGAACCTGATGCCAGAGCCATTGAATTTTTCAACCAGTTGCTTCTACATGCCTTAGGGTGGCATCGTAGCTCCATCTACAGTAACGATTCAGACTTTATAATCGGCACAATCGTCTCAAATTATGTTGAGAATCGATAGTAACGTTGTGCTACACCCAAATTAATTATTTATCATCCTAAGCCATGTAGATTGTAGAAACAACTGGTTGAAAAATGCAATGGCTCTGGCATCAGGTTCGGTGGTCCAGTTGGTAGGACGCTCGTGTTGGCCCGGAGAGCCGTTGGAGATGCAGGTTCGAACCCTGCCTGAACCGTTAAACTTTTCAGTTTTTTTTTATTTTTCGCTTCATTGTAAACATTTGGTTTACGATAGCAGACGTTACTGCTATAATAAAAATAGTTTTCAGCATAACTGCAGTAATTTAGTTTCCAGTTTCACTGCAGGATTCTGTATTATAAGCAGGGTTCGGAAATTCGGATAGATATTCACCTTAACTTTGGCGGCGGCTTTGTCGTTCAGTTGTAGGTATAGGCGGCTTTGATTAAGGTCTGAGTGAGATAGGAATAGGATTTTGGCAACTTAAGGTAAAGCCTGACCAAAAATATATGAGGATTGTCAAGAGGGCGCTATTTACAAGTTTTATATGGCAACAATTTTGCAACCAATCGCAACCGCATGGCAGCCGCACTATAATGACATTAGTTTAAATGCCTGTCAGTTCCTATGGTAACCTCGTAATATCATTTAATGGAATTAACTCTTTTCCTGACTGTTTTTTCGTGTAGCAACCACGTGTACACTTTATTTATAATATTACGTTCACGACTGTAAATGGTTTTCGGCATTTTATTCGGATATTTTTATATAAAGAAACCACCACAAATGACATTGACATTAATAAATAAATATCGGACAACCACACACAAATCGATCTAGTCCCAAATGAAGCTCAAGAAGGCTTGTGTTATGGGTACTAGTCGACGATATACGTACTTATATAGATAAATAAATACTTTAATATATAGACCATCCATGACCCAGGCAAAAATATTCGTGTTTATCACACAAATATTTGCCCTGGCCGGGATTCGAACCCGGGACCGCCGGCTCAGTAGGCAGGTGTCTACAAACCGAGCCAAACGCGTCGACAAATTGTTGTCGACATTGTTGACAAACCATCATAAAATCATTGCCAGTGTAAGAAATAAGTTCCAGTGAAATTCCGCAATATGGCGCATCCTCAAATATTTCTGGTCAGGCTTTAAATATCTATCCGAATGTCCGTTTGATTATAAGTGTGGTTTGATCTATCCGAATGTCCTTTAGTTTCTGGTTTCACTGCAGGATCCTGTATTATAAGCAGGGTTCGGAAATTCTGATAGATATTTACCTTAACTTTGGCGGCGGCCTTGTCGTTCAGTTGTTTGATTTGAGTGAGATAGCAATGGGATTTTGGCAACTTTAGGTAAATATCTATCCGAATGTCCGTAGTCTGATTATAAGTGTGGTTTGAACACTGACCGCCGATGCCTCCGAAGCCGCGCACGAACTGGCTGCCCTCCTGGCTCTTGTCGGTGATGATCTCGAGCGTGGCGCCGAAAGACTTGTAGTTGTTCGCGAGCCACTCCAGCAGCGGCTGGCACTCCACCAGCTCAAGCTCCACCCCGCTCTGGAATGTTACAACAGTACTATGTCTACTAATTCTAATTTTAAAATATGGCTTACATCAAAGTTAATGATGATTTCGCCAATTTCGAGTTTGCTCGTAGAGCATGCCGTTGTTCGGTGAGGTTTTGCTTTTTGTAAAGTGATAGCGATTTACAAAAAACCACGCGGACTATCGGGCCATGACCCAGGAAGGGCTATGAACGCTTCAAGTTGAATTCTTCATTAGCTATTCACTCATACGTTAGATCACTGCACAATACGCTATCAATATTACACATTGAATAACAAAAATGAATAAATAACGAACAACAAAACTTAAACGCATGCGGCCATCTAAGTCACGAACCGGAAGTACTATGTAAACTCGGTTTTCTAATTCAACACCAAAAAAACTACGACAGATACGTCACTGTCAAAGTTGACAAAATTTTAATGACATCTGACCATGTAAATTATTGCACCAAATGTTTTAAATACCTCAAGTGTTACAAGTACAATACCCGGATTTTGTACCAAAAATCTCCGATGTTTAAGTTTTTATTATCTCCTCTCGTATTTATGTAATGATAAAATTGATAAATATATCTAATTATTTTGTTAAAACATAGAGTTAAAGTTATCAATTAATAAATTATCTTAGTGTCTAATAAAGAATAAGGATTTTACTAATATTTTATTGTAGTGATAACATTGTGATAGTTTTTTTGGTCTTGAATTAGAAATCGTAGTATAGTGTTAGCCGACTTTCTGAACGCACCTTATACTTGAGGCGTATGTTGGCAACACGGTGAAATGTCAATGGCTGCCTGCCGGCAGATAGCGTAGCGTAGCGTCACGGATCAATATTACGATCGATCGTACTTTAATACTCCAATATATTGTTATCCAATATCTAGTGCCTTTATTGTTAAAAGTAGTAAAGATGTGTTTCCAAATAGCACAAGAAATGCCTACTGTATAAGTTGCCGAAAACCACAAACTGTAAATACAAAGGATAGCCAAACTTTTACGCTATCCACTGAAATGCAAGTAGGAATCGAATAAAAAATGTGGTATCACCACATAAAAAAAAAACAAGATCAACATTGATTCTGGTCAATACAAGAACTTCCTATAAAAAAATTCAAAAATAGTCTAAATATTTACTGGTGAGAAGCTACTATGATGTCAAAGAATTTTTGTTTCAGAGTACGCTGCTGTAATTAATTTCGGGGCAAACGAGCAAACGGATCGCCTGATAGAAAACCATTACCGTCGTCCGCAAACAACACCAGTAAGTCTAGCATAACTAAGTCACTTCCTGTCACTTTCCTTTCGAACCAGAAATGAGACAATGACTCGCGCGATAAGCGGAGATCCATACTAATATTATAAATGCGAAAGTGTGTCCGTCTGTCTGTCTGTTACCTCTTCACGCTTAAACCGCTGAACCGATATAGATGAAATTTGGTATATAGATAGTTTCAGTCCTGGGGAAGGACATAGGATACTTTTCATCCCGAATAAATTTAGTGTTCCCGTGGGATGAGCGGGTAACACCGCGGGGCACAGCTAGCTAATATTATAAATGCGAAAGTGTGTCTGTCTGTCTGTCTGTTACCCCTTCACGCTTAAACCGCTGAACCGACTTAAATGAATTTTGGTATGGAGATAGTTTGAGACCCGGGAAATGACATAGGATACTTTTCATCCTGAATAAATTTAGTGTTCCCGTGGGATGCGCGGGTAGCACCGTGGGGCACAGCTAGTATTATATAAGTGTAGCTTGGTATCTAGGAAAGCCAGCGGCCACAGGGCCGCGGCTAGCTGGTTCCGCACGTCGCTCTCGCACCGCTGCAAAAGCGGACGCACACAAGCACGCACGCTGAGCGACGGCGCCACACAATAGCACATTGTTGCCATGCTGCCGTGCTAAGAGTAAAAGGCGACTTTTTTTTTCTGGCTTTACAATGATTAGCCAATGTCAAGTGTTGAAGTAGAAAGATAGGGAAACTTATCAAATTATAATAAACAAAGGAAAGGCGACCTTTTAGTATCGAGCTCCATACTAGAGATGCGCAGAATGTGTCACTAAAGTGAAAAGAGTGATATGGTACAAAAAGGTCGACTGTTACCTTAGCACGGCAGCATGCAGAACCTGTACAGTACGGTTTCTCATTCACCTAACTGTAATTTAGTTTTTCACGGCAATCAATCAAACTAATAAAAGGCCGGTAAGTTAGACATAAGTATAATTTCTAACACAATGTATAATTGTTATTGAATAAATAAATCAATCAATATTTGTCACGGTTATAATTCAACCCTTAACACGTTCACTGTCCCAGTTTGACATGTGAACCTTATGTCTCTGTAATAGAAGCTTGCCGTGACTCCACATATGGGACACGGACAGTGAACGTGTTAAATGCATACGGTATCAAAAATTATACCACATTTTACTTCTGAAATGGCTTAAATAACAAATAAATGACGACGCGGTTGGCTCAGTTTGTAAGCGCTTGCCTACTGAGCCGGCGGTCCTGGGTTCGAATCTCGGCCAGGGCAAATATTTGTGTGATGAACTCGAATATTTGTGCTTGGTTCATGGATGTTATCTATATAATATGTATATCGTCGTCTAGTACCCATAGTGCAAGCTTTGCTTAGTTACTAGGTCGATTTGTCCCTCAATATTTATTTATTTAGTCTGAATTAAATATCAGTTGATTTTCGACGTGTGTCAAGTCATTTCAGTGGTATCGTTTTTAATACTTCATGCACCAAAGGGTTATATGAATAAATTAGTATGTACTAACTTTCCGGCCAAAAAGTCGTTGTAATTAGGACGTTAGTGCACAACTCTACGAGTCTACGTGGTTTAACCTATTGACCGCCAAGCGGTCTAGCAATTTACCGTGCCACTGACGCCAGAGTAAAAAAAAAAAGATGTGCCCCAAAATCAACAGGGATTGAAAAATACTTGTAGCGGTTAGAATTACAAAGTTTTTGATCATTGAAATTTGGACGGCTGTGGCCGTCGTGACGTGGCGTCAGGGGCACGATTTTTTGTTGACGGTCACAGCCGACTGTGGCGCTCAAAAGGTTAAATTTCATGGGCAAAATAATTGTACTGACCTCTTTGTCTGTGAAGTGTGACTTGTCCTTCTCCTGCTCGGGCGTCAGATGCAGGATGGTCTCCTGGTTGGTCGCGTGCGACTTCAGCACGTATCTGGAAACCAAAACTATTATGTAAGGTTCATAATACCCTTGGGTTTCTGTTGCACAAATGATTTAACTTAGTAACCTAGTAAATTTATGTTTTTTTCGTAGCATAAATAGTAAAATGTCCCTCTCGGTGGCACATATTCTGTTTACTGAGGTATCCACAGTATATATTTATGAGTAACTTGACATATCATTGGGGATAGAGAATACCATTAGGCATTAAGTTCGCCATTTGTACTGACTTTTGTTTTGTGCAATAAAGTTTAAATAAATAAAAAGATAGTGCAATACCGCGTAAATAACAGCTGTCGATAAAGTTGTCATTTCAATAAAATTCCATTTGTTTGAATATTGATTCGCATTTACACTTGTTACTTACGCGTTATTGCATTATCCCCGACGATATTCATAATTTAATATCTCTTATTATTCATTTACTTGCGGACAAATGCAGTTTCTCTAGAACGCAGAGTACCGCAGTAGTTTCCTAGAGTATCTTCGCCGATCTGTAGAGTTCATTTTAATGATGATGATTATTATCAAACCAATGCCGGATTCGTCCAACTAAAACGCAATGTGGTAACCATTTGAACGGTATGTGTGCTTTATTGTCTTCTAAGTCATTTAAATTTGATAAGTCTTAAAAAAAAAATGAAAATAAATTATAAAATCAAAATTTACTTTGATTTGAGATTTTGCGACTGTATAGTTGCATTCGATAGTTTTCAAAAAAATTACGCTTTTTACATAGGTATTTAGAAGTAAATCTCAAAAGTGGCACTATTATAAAAACGTTCTTGAATGAATGAAAAAAAAAAATAGGAGCTAGAGTAATATATCTTCTAAACTGGTTACCTTTCGATTACTGCATCCATATTAGGTTTGACAACTACCCTTTTTCGTGCGCCGCGCATGGACTTTGACACTTACAAGTCTATTTTAGCCAATGAAAACTTTAACTAACCAATCACAACTACTTCTAAGAGGAGGGATGACTTCGTATACAAATTCTTGTAGAGGGGATAGTTGTCAGTCAAATGTTGGGACCGTTTTTGAAAGCCAATTTTGTACTGGGAGCGATGTCTATATATTTTCCGGTCACTGACTGACCTCTGTATGTCGAGGTTCTCCCAGCAGATGAGAGTCTCGACGGCGCCCAGCTCGAGCGCGCGCAGCGTGTCGTCGACGCCGAAGCAGTACTTGCCCGTGTCCTGTAAAAAAATATACCAGTTAATACATTTATGAAACGTGTAATGTCTCTTTCATCTTTAATGGGGTACACACCACATTTTTTTATTTAAACCAATGATACAAAGATCAAAGTTTTTAACAGCGCGTTAAGCACGGCTATCTAGAGGGGTACCGAGTTCGATTCCCGGTCCCTTCCACCAGGTAACTCCTTTAAGCTTTGATCTTTGTATCAATGGTTTAAATATACCAGTTAAGTTAACAACACAACTATTTCTTTAACCTTTCGAGCGCCAAGCGGCAAAGCAATTCACAGTGCCACTGACGCCAAACAAAAAAAAAAGTTGCTCCAAAATCAATAGAGATTGAAAAACACAGATAGTGGTTTGAATTAGCATGTTTTTGACCATTGAAATTTTTGACGTCAATAGGCGTCGGCACGAATTCCCGATGACGTGATATGCCGTCTTTGGCGGTCAAAGGGCTCTACTCTAGAGCTAGAGCATTGACAATAACTTAAATTAAAAATTTAAACACCCTGACGCGTACGTATAGCAAGTCTTTCACAGTAAGCGCAGTGAAGTTGTGGTATCAGTTGCTTGTGTTCCTTAAAATTATTGTATGGTTGTTTGTATCCCTAAAATAAAGGCAGCACTGCATTGGCTATCCGATGACTTGTGAATTGATCGAATACTATATTTATTTACATGTTTATATGTAGGTATATTATATTATATAAATATAAGCGTACTATTACTTAGTTTATGTACTCATAAACATAATACTAGTTTGCCTATTTTCTTCGAATAGCTATTCCTTCAATAGGGTACTTGACACATGTAATGAATAATTATAAAACGTATTTTTACATGTAGCTTATGATTCCTAGAACCAAAATAAGTAGTTACATTTCAATGAAAATGATTTAATTAATTAATATTATTTAAATAAAGTTTAAGTTTTTTTATCTGTGAGTCAAATGATCAAAACGACGCCATCTTGCTAATGACGTCACACCGGCACAAACAAACTGCTGTCAAAAATTAAAACTGACAAAACTGTACGGTCACTTTATGTTGTTACGATTGGATTCATCTTCTCACACATTTAATACATTTTTGGTTTATAATTAATAATCCAGATCTTCAAAAATTGAAGAACATTATATCAAAGCAGACAGTGCTAACTTACCCAAAGTGGATTCTTACATGGTAGCCCACTTTTTTGGTACGAATCCCGACTTTTGTTCAGCTGAATTTAGGAATGTAAAAAGTGCACAGTAAGTATGAATAATATATGTTATTTGTTTATATATAATAAGATAGCCAATTCATTAGTTTTGTTACCAAATATACTATCACCTTGTATCATAGAATATCCTTTGTTATAGATCTTCAAGAGAATCTTATGGCGATGATGCCATAGGTTATGTTCAGCTTCGACGTGAGGCGATTTTGTGCACTGTTAAGTGTAAAGTGTGTTCGGAGCACAAAATAAGAAAACCACCATAATATGCCGTGACTATGGTTATTGATGAAAAGGAGAGTAAAGTTCTAACTGTGTGGAGCCATCTTGTATTTCAACAGAACGTTACTGGAAAATTTTGTGACCACGAATTGCAGTGCAGTGTATCACCCATATATTTACAAGTGTGCCAAACAATGACAATATTAAGAGCTCCGTGTTTATCGCCGCCGCAGTCTCCCGCCGAGATGAAGACCTTTGAAATCGGGCTTACATTTTTGACCCCACGATATGTTGTCTATTTTAGATTCAACGCTAATGAATGTTAGTAACATCTTTACTCCAGTTATTTGTTGTACAATTATTATTAAATGCTTAAAAATAAAATAGTTTAGTCATTTACTTGTTTCTATTATTCAATCTATTAAAAATCATATTGTAGTTTAGAAAAGAAAATTAAATATTTTACAAGGAAAATTTACTTCCGATTATTTTGTAACAAATTCGAGAGATTATGAGTAGGTAGTAACTAATAAAGAAGCGTGACGTAAAGCGCCCTGGAGCCGCTGCTTTTGTGACTACAATCTGCAATGCTACGGAAAAAAACATATCTTACTATGTAATCCATACAAAGATACGACCTTTTTACCGTAGTATCGCAGTACTCATATTTTGGACCGAAAAACACGTAAAGTTAGCTATCTATGATTCTGACTGACAAGAGAGGAAGAGGCTATGGAGTGTAGAGGGAAGGAGTTGCATCTTTCATGGAAGAATGTAAAAAAAAAATTGTACAGCGGTAGGGGTAAATAGTCCCAAAAGGCTCCGGTAGCGCTAGCTAATTGGGAAAATTGTGCCAACTATTCCAGCATTTTGATTTTAACAAAAACTAACTGATATGATCTGTTAGGAACAGGTAATAGTCTAGCTCTCTTGCAATACTAGCGCCACCAATTTAACACCTTTCCTTTCGCCGGACAATTTTGGATATATGAAGATTCTGCTCCTTCCTTTTTACACTTCAGAAAAAAGGTTCTGTTCTGCAGCTAATACACTTTCCTAAGTTAGTCAGTGACTAATTTAGTCATTAGCTAATATAGGAAGGTGTAATATCCGCATTAGTCTGTTATGCCATTGTGACGTCACACTAAAATTATATCGCGTTTTGGCGCAAACATGTGAGTGGTAACGAAAAAACACAAATTGTACAAAAACTAACGCAGTAAAATTTTTTTTCTTAGTTTTATATTTAAATTTACGATAAGCTTAATACATTTAAACCGGTTTTAAATTTTTGTCAATAACCCTATTGAACTCGAATATTTGCTCCTGGGCATAGATGTTCTCTTATTATATCGTCGTCTAGTACCCCATAGTACAAGCTTTGCTTAGTTTGGGACTAGGTCGATTTGTGTAAGATTGTACCTTAATATTTATTTATTTATTTACATATATCTTCAATTATCCCCATAAATATATTCCGGCTACGGGTATTCCGCATTAAATTACCTTGTTTTAATACGAGTCATCATAATTTTTCCTCGTCAATGAACATGACAGTGCAGTGACGCAACTGTCGAGACCTTGGCACTGATATAATAGCTTATCACCGTATCATCAATCAGTGGTTGCAATGAGGAAGTTTACACCTCCCAAAAATAAAGTAACACATCTATATATTGCTGCTATTATCACTTAACACATTCACTGCGAGCAACGCATGTATTCGTTCACTTCATACAAGTTTGTTCCTAGGCCATCCCCCCTGGCAGTGAATGCGTTAAGAAGTAAGAGTATTTTGCGAATTACAATCATATAATATATATTATATATTATATTATAATAAGTTGCTACAATATTTTTTTATCATGTCTGCAAATTGAAGATATTATTCAAGGCTTTTTTGATTCAGTCAAAACAGTAGTCCTTTTCTATTCATGACTTTTTTACGCGGATAACGTGTGGTCGTTCTTATAACTTGGGACCCTTCAAACGAAGCGTGAAGCATCTCTCGGGTCAGCATGGCAGTGTCAACTGACATGGCACTGTTGATTTCTCGTCAGTTGCCATTGTGACTTGGGCTCCCCTTTTAGCTTACTATGAGGCGAAGTGGAGCCACTATGTTATGCCGATATAAAAAAATAAAAATAAAGACTTGAACCGACTGACCTGTGAGATCTCGTCAAAGTACCGGCCGATGAGTTTCTTCTCCTGGATGAACTTGACGTTCTGCAGCGACTCCGCGGCCAGCTCGATGGCCTGGTTGAACCCGTTCTCGCCGCCGTACGACACGTCCACCAGCTTGATGATCTTGGCTTGCAAGCGCTGCGGAACAATTATGTACATTTTTAGTAAGAATCATTTATTTTGTTAAGTATTTGGTGTAGCCTAGCAAGCATTGGGCCGACCCTGGGATAGTGGCGCTACAAACAGCTTTCATATGGCAATAATGTGTATACCTCATATCGTCGGGGATAGTGCAATACCGCGTAAAAAACAGCTGTCGATAAAGTTGTCATTTCACGTCATGCTCCCTGGAAACCCCACTGTCTGTTTTGTGATTTATTAAGACGTTATGCTGATGTACACAATATGTACTGAATTAGTATATATAAAAAAAAATGTACCTCAATAGATCGAGAGTACAATAAACTGAATTCGGAGTTGCTGTAGAGCATCTCCCCAGCAACCCCAAAATTTATTTATGAAAATTCACGTGTCCGTGGAAAACCTGGATACTTTTTATGTGAATTAAAAATAAAACGATTTTTTTTATAACATTATTTTCAGACACGTCCAGGGAAAAATGCGATTTTCGCCAAATGTCCGGGTTTTTCTAATTCTTTGTCCGGGTTCGGCGAATTTAGAGATGGTAGCCTTATCATAAGTTACTCACGGGATCGAACATGTCCGACTGGCTGAGCTCGGTCTTGAAGTCCGCGGAGCCGGCCAGGATGAGCCCGGCCACGTTGGGGCGGTCCGCGCTGATGAACAGCTGCGTGGCCACCTCCGCCACCTTGCGCACGTAGTTGTGCCGCTTCTCCATGCGGAGACGCGCGAAACGCAGCGCGGACTGACCGCCGCGACCGTGCTTCTTGGGGAGGTCGACGGTGAATTTGTGCAGCACCTGGGGATATTGAGATTTGTGTTATTCAGTATTGATTATTATGAAACTAGGGGGTGCCCAGTACTGACACAGCGTTTTTTGTTTACCATAGAGGGTAAAAGGCATCTTATAATCGTCTTTGGATATCCTGCTATCCCTGTACACAGTCCACTGTGGCTACAATATGGGGTTCTTCAGGAGAGTAAATCACAATAATATGATAAAGGCAAAAGTTTGTACCTGTGTTTATGTGTACGTTTGTTACTTCTTCGTGCATCTAACGCAACACGTTTGTTGTGTGAGAGCCCCACTTAAATATTTATTTTATCCTGTTTTTAGTATTTGTTGTTATAACGTCAACAGAAATACATCATCTGTGAAAATTTCAACTATCACGGTTCATGAGATACAGCTTTGTGACAGACGGACAGCAGTCTTAGTAAGAGGGTCCCGTTTTTTACGGTACGGAACCCTAGAAACAAACCTAGATATTTAGTCCACATGCATTAAAAAATCTCACCTCTCTAGTGTTGCCCTGCAGCGTACCGAACAGCGCGCCGTTACCGTCCATGACGATGAAACCGAATTTATTGTCATCGGCCAGCAGCGCAGTGAGCGCTTCCGTGTGGAACTTGTTGTCGCACAGGTAGAGGGAAGTGTTGATGGGCTTGAACGGCTCAAAGTCGATGTTCACTTTCTTCTCCTTGCCCTCCTCGGTGACGATGGTGCCGCAGTAGATTACTAGGCCGTTGGGGGGCACTGTTGAGAAAATTATTCAATTAGGACAGTTTCATTTGGATTTATTCAAACTGCACAATGCATAATGCAAATTAATATCGGAGATGACACGTCTGCGCGAACAGCCGCGGCATACTGACTGAGCGAGACACACGAAGAATCTAGGTTGAAAAATGTTAATTTCTTGGAAAATTGTGGACACGTGGTAAAATAAGAGAGGCATTTACCTAACATCAGCAGAGGGACACGTGCCTTCTTGATTAAAATAAATAACGTAGCCATTAAATTAAGTAATACATACCGTGAGCCTATTTAACCCCATACAAATGTGACTCACGTTTAGGTCTTTGTCTTTTGTCTATTCATTAAAGAGGCTGAAAACGTAGAAAAATATTCGTCGTCGTTGTCATCAGCCAACATGTTGACATTACCTTTAGTGTACAGCTTGAGTCGGTGCTGTACGGAGGTGATGGCGCCCAGCACGGAGAGCCGGTTGACGCGCGACTTGATGTTGGACGCGGTGGTGGACTCGTCGGCCAACATGTTGACATTACCTTTATAGTGTACAGCTTGAGTCGGTGCTGTACGGAGGTGATGGCGCCCAGCACGGAGAGCCGGTTGACGCGCGACTTGATGTTGGACGCGGTGGTGGACTCGTCGGCCAACATGTTGACATTACCTTTATAGTGTACAGCTTGAGTCGGTGCTGTACGGAGGTGATGGCGCCCAGCACGGAGAGCCGGTTGACGCGCGACTTGATGTTGGACGCGGTGGTGGACTCGTCGGCCAACATGTTGACATTACCTTTAGTGTACAGCTTGAGTCGGTGCTGTACGGAGGTGATGGCGCCCAGCACGGAGAGCCGGTTGACGCGCGACTTGATGTTGGACGCGGTGGTGGACTCGTCGGCCAACATGTTGACATTACCTTTAGTGTACAGCTTGAGTCTGTGCTGTACGGAGGTGATGGCGCCCAGCACGGAGAGCCGGTTGACGCGCGACTTGATGTTGGACGCGGTGGTGGACTCGTCGGCCAACATGTTGACATTACCTTTAGTGTACAGCTTGAGTCGGTGCTGTACGGAGGTGATGGCGCCCAGCACGGAGAGCTGGTTGACGCGCGACTTGATGTTGGACGCGGTGGTGGACTCGTCGGCCAACATGTTGACATTACCTTTAGTGTACAGCTTGAGTCTGTGCTGTACGGAGGTGATGGCGCCCAGCACGGAGAGCCGGTTGACGCGCGACTTGATGTTGGACGCGGTGCCGAACTCGTCGGCCAACATCTTGGACACACGCGAGATCTGATCCTTGGGCGGGATGATGAGTGATATCATGGAGGTGCCATTGCTGTAATAAAAAAGGGACAGTCAGTTAACTTGTGCTTGAAAGTTCAAGTAGTATAAAGGAAATAGTAACAAAATGGAGGCATAAATGAATATTTATCACCTATCATGGTAATTAAATGAGCGTATACAGTGTGGAAAAAATATATGGGCTCTGGAGGGAAACTGCCTTAAACCCTTAAATCTACTCACTTATGATTCATGTTTTTAGCTCTCGCGATATATATTGTTAATTTCCTTCATTTTGGTCAGTGAATCTATAGACTTAACTGCTCCTTCATATCATCATACTCATTCCATTTAGTATGTCTTTAACTTCATTCAGTGGTTCATTTGATCATGCATCATAAGAGGTATTAAGTTATAAGCATTACTTCATAATGTCAAATAGCATCATTAATTTCAGGTCATATTGGGTGTTGAGTGGTTGCGAATGAAAGATACACTGATATAGTAAGCTAGTTTATCCTTCAGTGAGTGAGTGAGTTATTGACATGAATGAAAAGAAAAAAGATATACTTCATTTGAATCACTCTCTTAAAAACAACCCATCTCTAGATGTGGCATAGTTATTTGTGTCTCTATGCCTACAACACACCCTGTCAGTGCATCGCACAAAGGTGTGAATGATTACTAGAAGAAACCTGCCTTATCTTTCCTATCTGTGTATGATTTTCAAGTCCCCTAGGATGAGACCCCAGGGAACAGATATATGCATTCCCAGAATTGAGAATGGTTGAATTTGTAGCAACAGTTTACACAGTTGATGAGTATGAAGGTACATACATAATCCTCCATTTTGTTTTGTATTTATTAATTATACAGCATGCTAGAAGCTTTTAGAGCAAAGGTGAAACAAGAATTTAGAGCCTATAATCATATTGTTTTTGGTCACAATAGTTATGTGGGTCCATTTTAAACAACATACATTTTGAGGTTAGGAAATTGTTTACTAAATGAGTTCGTAAGAATAGATTGATAACAATATTTAAAAACTTTCCTGGTGACCTGGCATTGAACTTTAATAATCTATTGAACTCAATAATAATTGTATTTTTTTAATGCCACAGACTGATACAATGAAAAAACAAAACATGACTCGACAATAAGAAAACTTCAATGGCTACAAAGGAAATTCCAATAAGAATATTTTCCCTTAAAAAAAGTTTTGCATCATATTTCGACACCGTTTGTTTGGAGTCGTAACTCTGGTGACGAAAATCGATTGGCGCCCGTCCGTGTGGGCATTGTTACTTACGCTAAGTGCGCATAGTGCTTCTATTTACGACACTCGCATTCGGAGAGGTTACTTTTGCGCATACAAAGCACGGTGCGCATGTCCTGTCAGTGACGCAGCCTCGCTGGCAGTTCCCACCAACCATGCAGCCAAAAACCCCTCACGACGCGTGGAAAATAGGTTAAAAATAACTTAATAGTCAACGAAACTCACCCCCTGGCCATCTCCAAGCTCTTTATAAGCTTCTTGATCTTCCATATTTCGACATTGCGATCGGCGGATGATTCTTCAGACATTTCGATGCGCGACTTAAAAAACGATTACACCACTAAAACACTCCGAATAACGGACAATAATAATAAATAAGTCTTTAAATACACCACCAAACTTTAAAATTAAAGATTTACGGGGGAAAGGGAGCCCGACTCGCGGTTCAAACTGCTAAAAACCAGATCGAACCGGACGGACGAGACACCTCGCGACTCCGTTCACACACTTTCTAGTTCACATTTACGTCCGCGGTCACTGGAACTTTTCTTCTGGTGCGGGGATTCTTGGATTTCTTCTTAATTCGATTACCCCTAAGCATGTGGGACGCAAAAATCAGTCATTACAAGATAAAAAAGATGACGTGACCAAACGATCGAACGAACGCCTCGTCGACCGTCGGAGAAATGAAAGAAAAAATTGTTAGAATTTGTTGCCATACTTAAAAACCATTTGATCCTGCCAACAATTTTGGAATTAAGCAAAAATACTTCAAAACCCATTTATGCACATCAAATTACAATGAGATGAAGCAGATGTCTAGGGTTCAAGGGAAATCTGAAAGAATATGCCAAAGATTGGTACATAAATTAATAAAATATTATAATAAATGTGCACTGCAATATTTTTTATTTTGTAACACCGGTGAACGAACAAATACAGAATCTGTGACACAAATTGTAAGTCCAAATTAAGCGTTTGAAAAATTACTTCTTTTATTCCTTATTATTTAGTGTTTGGTATGGAACGTATGGAATTGTAAAATTCTATAATAACTGTAGTATTCATTTCCTCAAAACTGTCAACAGAATACATCTATTATCGAAGAAATCAATAAAAAAATATATGAATATAGTATTATTTGGACCATACATAACCACATTTCGTCTTTAATATTGTTATGACTTTTTGATTTGACATTTGCCAATTTATTTTATTGTTTCGTTTCAGTTTCGTTCCTATTATTTCCCATTGACTCGGCTGTAGACTTGAACTCTGAATATTAATCAAATCTTAAAAATTGAAAGTCATCAGTGGTTTTAATTTACTCTAATTAGTGCGGGACCACTAAAAGTATTCTAAACGTGTAATTCTGTTCACTACAATAGGAGGCTTTGAAAATGGACAGACCATACAAAACTAAAGCTGGTGTTAACAAATTTAGAACACATCTTCGTACATCGATCAATGCCGACGATTTGGATAATATGACGAGAATGCTAGATAGAGAGCTTGCCGACTCTCAAAACACTATGAACCAAATTGCAAACATATTTACATCCATCAACGACTTCAAGGACTGCAATTCAGCAGTTCATAATTTGGACCGCGACGCCGCTTCCAAGTTTTTGGAAGCAGAACCTTTAAAACTGGTTACTCCAGACTTCGCCGGCGTTAAATTTGAGGGCGATCTTGACGAGATCCTGGCCACCATGAAGAAGTATGCTGATAATTTAAAAAAGAATTTGCCCTCACTTGAACCACAGACAAACACAAAAGAAACTATTTTGAATTCGGAACCAATTGATATCAGCCAGTATGCTACTAGCTTGGAACAACTGAACAAGCGGTTAGCCTATATACGGCAGAATATGAAGAAGGAGGAGCCAAATAAAGATTTAAATATGGAGCAGAAATTGGAATTTTTAAATCAACATGTTAAACTATTTAAAGAGGTAGGAACTTTTATTTTTACTGCTATTTTAACAACCACATTGTTATTTTATCTTGATTATCCTTCCACCAGTACTATTAACCCATTTTTGTAAATTGAAATGATCTCCCCTGATCAGCTGGATTGATGTTCAAACCTAATCAATAAGTACAAATTTGATGTATAATAAATTTAGTATTCATTTAATAAAAATCTCAACAATTTTTGATAAATATACTTTTTTCGGTTATTATTATGATTAATTTTTAATACTGAAAGCCATTTTTTTCATCAAAATTTAACCATGCAGGTGTATAATCTTTTTCTCTGTAATATAACCAAAAACCCTTTTATTTCAGATGACAGAAGGCAACACTTTACTAAACAAAATCAGTAAAGAGACCAGTGAAGGCTCACAAAATCCAACAAGCCAATATGAGGAAATAATTAATAAGTTACTAGCTGGCATCAATGATGTTACTTACTTGAGGCAGAACAAGGGAATCTAACATAATGAACACTTGTGGTGTAGCTTTGTCTCGCTCCACTGCCCCTGGTCAAACCTCTGATGAAATAATCATATAGGTTATAGGTTATAGGTTATCGCGGGCTAGTTTTCCGCAACTCGACGTCTTACAATGCGCCTATTTTGCGTAAAGGGTTGCTGGCACTACTCTTGCCAACCCAACTCTACCAGAAAGCCTAGCAGTCCCTTGATGTTGCCGACGACTTCTGGGAGTGACCTCGGAGACCCGAGGTGTTGTGCCCGGTATTTGGCCACACCAGGACATTCGAGAATGACGTGGGCGGCTGTCTCTTCGGCCTCCATGCAAGCTCTGCAAAGAGGACTGTCAGTAACACCTAGAGTAAATAAGTGCTTGTTTAGCAGGGCATGTCCAGTTATCGCTCCAGTTATGAGCCGGAGCTGCGGCCTCTTCAGCTGCCTTAGCTTGCGTGACAACCCGGGGTAGATTGTCGGAAGGGCCTCTTTGCTCTGCTTGCAGGTACCTAAGTTAGACCAGTATAGTTGCTGTTCTACCTTCGTGTTCATACGCACTGTGTTGCGCAGCCAGGCGAATGGTAGAGGTATGATTGGTTCGGGTCCCTCTGCTACCATCTCCGAACCTCCTCTCGCCAGTTCGTCAGCTGCGTCGTTCCCGCGCGAGTTGCTGTGTCCTTTGATCCACTGTAGGGTTATGCTATTATTATTACATACCTCTGACAATGCTTGGTGACATTCGTATATGAGTCCTGAGGTTACTGTGTAGCTCTGCAGGGCTTGTAACACTGATCTGCTATCGGAGAGTATGCGGATGGGGTAGTCCTTTACCTTCCTTGAGATGATTGCATGGGCTGCCATTATGATACCCATACATTCCGCCTGGAAGACTGTGTTATGGGTTCCTAGTGGTGTAGAGATGTGTATGTTTAGGTCCTCTGAGAATACCCCAGAGCCAGTGCCTGACCTTGTTTTGGACCCGTCAGTGAAGATTCTCAACTCCCTTGGGTTAAGACCTTCGCCAGGTTCCTCGTACAGTTGTATCTTATATTTTTTGTCGAAGATGAATTGCTTGGGTATCCTGTCGGTGGCCGCCTCTATAAGCGGTTCCTTACCAATTACCTCATAGAGGATTTCGGTGTGCGGCACCCTAGCTGATCTCCAGAGGTTTAGTTTCTTAAGACGTATCGCCGTAGCTGCCGCTTCTTGTTTGACGAAGAGATGCAGCGGCGGCAGCCCCAGTATAGCTTCCAGGGCTGCAGTAGGTGTAGTCCTCATGCATCCCGTAGCTGCCATACAAACTAACCTCTGAAGTCGTTGTAGTTTAGCTTCTACGGTGGTTAGCTTGGTTCGTGGCCACCATACTACTGCACCGTAGCTTAATATTGGTCTGATGACTGCCTGGTATAGCCATAGTGTGATCTTAGGATTAAGACCCCAAGTTCTACCTACCATTCTACGGCACTGCCAGAACGCGACTGTAGCTTTATCAATTTTGTTATTTAGATGGTTGCTCCAATTCAACTTACTATCAAGTATTACCCCTAGATACTTTACCTCGGTCGACAATTGGAGCTCTGTATTGAACAGTCTGAAATAATCATAGGCGTATCTAGGGGTGCCGTGCCCACCCTAGGATTTTGGGTTTCCAATAGAAATTCATGGCTTCATCTCATAGGCCATGGCCGGCCCCCACACAGGCCCTGTCAGAAAAATAATCTTAGATACACCAATGAAAATTATTGGACAGCCTTCCTCTGTTGTGCTATAACTGAATCAAAATTCAGTCCTGTTGGGCTGCGGCTGGGTTGCTCCTGGAAACCATATCCTTGATGGAATTGGGGTGGCTTGTCAAGTTCATACATAAATCATAGTTTAGTTTTACTTACTATGTGTAATTTTCAAGCAAACAGTACCACTTTGTCGCTTACCATAAGGATGCGTTGACCGGTTATTGGTATAAAAATGCTAATGAATATCATACTTATTGTAAGTGATAATGGATTCTCTTTGTTTTGGTTGAAAACATAACACATTTATTAGGTAACGTTTAACACTGCCTATCTAATATAAGTCTAATTATACTTTATACTTAGGTATATGGGATTTAAGTAAGAAAACCTAAAACATAACATAAAAGCAATTCAAATCTAAATCTGTAATTCCCTTCCTGAGAACCAAAACACTAATGTACGATTCACATGGACCGGGCGCTCTGGCAGCCGGCAGCGGCCGACCGCGTCCAATGACTAGGTCGGGCGGGTTCGGCTGCCGCCACGTTCCAGCGGACGCTAGAGCGCCCGGCGGCAGCCGACTGCGTCCGTCCGAGCGATTAAATTCTAGGGCGACGGACGAGTGAACGGAGCCGATGGCGCGCGGCGGTGACCGAACGGAGCCGCTTACGCGCGACGACAGCCGAGCACCTCCGTCCGGCTGGCAGCGGCGTCAATAACATTCGAATATGGGATCAGACTGTTGTACAGAAGCTCTACATTCCTTTGGCAACTATTTAGATGCGCTTGAGCGCGCGCCGACTCCGCCCGGTCAGTGGGAATCGTACATAAACATAAGTAAGTAATATGTGCGCGCACGCACGTTAACTGTCGTAAATATTGCCGGTTGTCGTCGGTCCATCGGTATGCCGGTTTCACACGAAGGCAGAACACGAACAGTTAGGAAGGACAGTGGTGTTAATTGCGGCCGCACACTACTCGCGAATTTGGCCGAAGTATGGGATCCCAAAGCGAAGTGCCCCTCCACGCTATGATATTCGCTCAACCTCAGCCAACTTCGCGAGTAGTGTGGAGGTAGGGTAAAAATATGACAGCCAAGTCCGCAGAAAACAAGTCAGGACTGCCCTCGCGTTTACTGAGTCGAGAGAGAAACGAAAACGAAACGAGAAAGGTGGTGGGGAGCAAACTGCCCCGAAAAAATTGACCGTCGAGCTATTAACTGTTCTGCCTTGGTTGCTATCAAGACAGTACTGTTCTGTGCGTTCAAACAGTACTGTACTGCCCACTGTTCTGCCCTCGTATGAAACCAGCATTAGCTTAAGAAGTTTGGTCACTTCACGAAGAAGAGGCCGCAGGTTTGCATGTTAGTATTGGAACATTTAGAACTTTGCTGTCTTAAATTCTGATCTTATTTAATTGTGACTACTTTTTTATAAGTACCTAGAATACTAAGTATACAATTTTACTACACCAGTATAATAATGATGTATAATAAAAAACATGTCATACAAATTTGATTTCTTTACTTACACATAACAAATAACAATCACTCTTTCGAAATGTTTTGTTACTGGATTTGTTTTTCTTTTTCACACCATAACTGCCAGTTTTCAATTAAGATTGCCTTTAAAATGATCATTATCTGAACATAAACTCGTTAGCATTCCGTGAAACACGCTTTTCACAGCTACTAGATCATGAGTACTTTTTGTCAAAAACTATCTTGGTTTCAAAAAGCGCTGTCTGATTTTCTGTGTTGATGGTTTCTAGACTTTCTAGTATTGAAAAAGCAAACAGCCATGGCATCCTAAATGTTGGAACAACTAAATCACAGAATAGCCTGTCTACAAATTCTTATCGGAAAATATCTTGCCAATCATATAAGCTGGCGTATCTCTCACTCGTTTACCCTTCAAGTTAACCGAATACGGCAGTAAAGAAGGATAGCGCCTATATATCCCTTTACCTTCAGGTGTCCATGCTGTTGCCACGCAAACATCTCCCTTCTTGGCGGTGACAGACACCCACGCTATGGACGAAAGTACGATATCACCGCAGCAGTTCTTAGGCCCTTCTCCAGTAAACTCCAACGCTTTACTCTCCAAATTGGGCCAATTCTTCAATCTTTCTGTCCCTCCGTTAGGAACAGCAAATAATTCTGTACCTAAAAACGCATTGTATACTTCATCGGCATCTTCTGTTTTTGTTACTGTGATAGGTATGTGTTCAGAGCAAAATACCGTAAAGCGACAAGGATTCATGCAATCCACGAGATCAACTCTGGCTAATCCAGCTATGAACAGAGTTGAACCCTTGTTTAAGTAGTATGTCTGCGGCCGTATCAACCGTTTTGGTATAGTAGCTAACAATTCCTCTGTAGTTAGAAGCGATAAGGCTTGGTCTGGATGAACCACTCCAGGAGTGTCGTACAACCATTTACTGTTAGCGAACAACTTATTTTTTTCATCTAAAACCATCATCCGTCGCTTCCTATCAGAGGGATTATCTATCTCTTCATAATCCATGGGATCTGAAAAAGTCCTTCCTATATGGCCTATCAATGACGGTGCTTCGCGAGTCGTCTTTCCATCCAAATGCGCTTGCCTGATCTCCTTTTCGATTTTGATTAGCTTCGATTGTGATCTCAACCGATTAGATCGCTCATACATCTTCCACCCCGACGGTCTGTTGATAGGGAATTTTAATAAATTCAACGTAGTCCCAGGCCATCTGCTGACAGTAGCTCTTTTGACGATATCTACAGCATGTACCTTGCAATAATCTGATTGCAGAAGAGCATTGAACAGTGAGCTCTTTCCTACATTAGTACATCCTACTAAGAAAACATCGCCTTTATACAACCAAATTTTAAACATGGCTGAAATTAATTCTTCGACTCCATACCCCGTTTTAGCAGATATAAGAGACACATGTTTGATGTTAGCTTCACCTAATTTAGTCTTTCCGATTTCGTTCATTAAAGAGTCTTTAACCCTTTGTAAATATCCCACACTATCAGCTGGAAGTAAGTCAACTTTGTTCCCTACTAGTATGATTGGACGCTCCGTTCCTATGATATCAACAATACCAGGCCATATGGAACAAGGGAAATCGAGTAGGTCTACCATGAGGACTACCAAAGATTTAACATGTTTGATGGATTCCAGTAGTCTTTCATACTCTTCAGGCTGCACTGTCACGTCTAGAGCGATGTTGTATTCTTTAAGAAAATGGCATCGTTGGCATTCTAGAGTCTTCAATTCTGCGTCGTCTCTTTGTTTGAAGATTTCGCTGGGCAAGTACCCTGGTATTGCCGGATCGCTGCAGTGTAATAAAGCCCCACAACCTCCGCAGGGGGTTCTGCTCACGCCAGAACTCGGGTCCGGTGTTCCATAATTGTGGCTCCATTCATTCCCGATATCTTCTTCTAATTGACTATCGTCGAAGTATTCGTAGTTCGTCATCCATTTATTTACGTCTGTTATTGACTCTGCTTCTTCAGGGTCATGTGATTTGTTCAATTCTATTGTAGGCGCATCTACTTTGGCAGTGTTAGAAAACGGTAGCTGGAATACTTTTTCCGGTTCTTGATCTTTGGCTTCATTTTCTTCTTCGGCTAATAGTCTATCTTCTTTCACCAAATACATCAAAGACACTGGTAAAGGAGGCAAGCTCTTCTGCTTATATTCGTCCTGTTGCTTTTGCTTCGCCTTCTTAATCGTTTTTAAGTAATATTTGAAGTATCCTAACTCCAGTTTGTCTTGTTCTAAGTAGGAATTAAAAGTGATTTTGTCCTTATATTTTTCTATGAGCGTTTTGAAATATTTTTCTCGGTTTTCTTGCTTGGTGTCATCGGCGGAGGCGGTGGCGTGGCTGAATCTCTTGTGTAAAACGTACCTCCGACATATTCTAGAGAATATGTGCAATGACATCATATTTTCTACCTGAAATTAAATTCAACAAATTAGTTAACTTATATCTCCAAAAAGCGTCAGGGCTATCCACCAAGTACGTTCCTTTATAACCACAGAAGTTACCTATCCCTGGTTGCCGTACTATCACACCGTGTGGATGCGTGGACCTTTACGCTACATCCCGCGCCCAGCAAGTTATGAGACTTATGAGCAAGTGTTATCGCGATAAAAGTGAGTCACGTTTTGGCAAGTATGCGAGTGTGAGAGCAGGAGATGCTAAATCAGTTGACACCCAAAACTCACTAAGTAACAATTATACACAAGTACTTAAAACAAACCGAGATCTCGGTGTCAATCTACTTACTAGATACGAGGTTTTGAAGACCAGTGACAGAAATTTTAGTAAGTTTTGGTTGTCACCAGGTGATATCATCGTGATCAACCATTGTAGGCCCGCTGGATCGCATTCACCGTGCGCCTGATGGGCTGACGCCACAGCAAAAAAAAAAGCTTAAATCAACAGATTGAAAAATACTTGTAGCTGTTTGAATTACGAAGTTATTGATCATTCAAATTCGGACGTTATCTGACGATAGTGGAGTCTGAAGCACTGCTTTCTGATAATTTTATTAAATTTGTCGTCTTTACCACTCATAAGGTTGACGGGTCAAAAGCATGGTGGCGCGGTCGGTCGCCAGGATCGGAATGCCATATTAACCTTCTAGTCGGTTGTACATAACATGGTTAGGTAAAAGTAATTGTAGCACCACTGGTGGTTCTATCGGGAGTACTAAGGTTAAAGAAGGCTTTTGACAGCCCAGCTCGTCGATGGAAAACTGTCTCACTGATAACAAGCTGACAGCAGATAGTATGACACTGTCGTGGCGTCTGAGGCAAGTTTCCGCCGATAGTTCCATGACGAATCGTTAAAGTATGCAAGAACGCATTACTTTGCATCGACGTGCGATAAAACCTCATTGCGGCTCCACACTGCTCGCGAAGTTGACCGAAATCGGGCGAATATGATGTGGAGAGGCACTTCGCTGCGGAAACCCATACTTCGGCCAACATCGGTCGACGTCGCGAGTAGCTCCACTAGGTTTACGTCTAGCATAAATGTGACACGCAACTCTTTGTCGCGCGATATCTGCTACCTGTCACTTTCCTTTCCATACTGTGCAAGCAAGACGGGTGATGCAGAGTAGCGCGACAAGCGAAGTTGACAATATGTTAGCTCTGCTGTATTTTCATTTTGAATTTTCTTACGGGCCTTACGGACCCTCCTCGACTTCGTTCTTAGTGGCGATGACGAGAGACTACGAGTAATAGAGCGACAACCGCGCGCGGCAGCTCGTGGCGTGCTTCATAGATGGGTATAATTTTACTTTAACGCTCACCGCGGTCGCTGGTCGCGCATAGCGTAGTCGTGGCCGGGCCGTCAGGCAGAGATAATTGTTCATTTTGTATTGATTTATTCGCAATGATGCAAAGTTCCACGTCACGACAACAAAACATAATCAAGAAGAAAATGAGCTGCAAGATGAATCAAGGCCAAACATGATGAAACTACTTTATTGATAGTTTTATTTTATTAATAACGCATGCACAAGAATAAAAATTTATATGCCTAGTAGTTTTTTTTTTATTCAATCTAATACATTGAAATTTAAGAATTATGTACTCTTATTATTTTTGTTTTAAATTAATAAATAAACGACGACTTTCGGATATCCATCACTTGTAGATTAATAAAAATACTTCTAAATCTGAAATGTACTTAATGTTTCGAGTCTCCGTTTCAGCAGTCAGGAGTCATTTAAAACTTGGTTAAGTATTAGTCCTCCTCCATTCTACTTCTCTTACGTTCCACTTCATCATCGTCTTTATCGTCTTTTTGAGGTTTTTCGTCAGCCTCCAACACTCTCAACCTGACACCACACACGGTCGCCCCGTGTAGAGTCTTTATAGCATCATCGGCGGCTTTCACCGAACCGTATTTAGCGAACCCAAAAGTTTTATTAGGGAATGTGGACACATCTATCAGATCTCCAAAACGACAGAAGGCATCTCTTAGAGCAAGGGTCGGCGGCGGATGCGGCTTGCAAACTATAAAGCATCGTTTGGCAACCCTAGTGTTATATTCGAGCATCGGTTGTGGAGGAGGCAGTGAGCTCCAGAAGTCATCTGAACCGTGGCTGTCGTGATGGTCGTTATTGTCTGTTGTCCTAGTCGTCACTTGTTTTATCAAGGTAGAAGCTTGAGCTATCGCCTCGGCTAGTTGCATAAGATCGGGCGCTCCGTCGTCTAAGGACTTCTTAAAATCATTGACCATATTCGTTAAATCGTTTGCTACTTTCTTCAGCTGATTTTTCTCCGGTTTGACGGAGATTATTTCGCCCGAGGGGAATTCGTAGCTGTTTATTTTTTCAACGGCATAAGCGGCCGCTGATTGGTCAGCGTACGTGACGCTGGCTTTGGAGAAGCCGTTGTAAGTGTCGACTGTGTATTGGAACTGCTGCATTCCAGGCACGATGTTGAAGAGCTTCTCGATGTGGCGCTGAGGAACTGAAGGGCTACAGGTGACGCTCACCGTGGTGTAGCCATCAGGTGGCGTATTGATCATGGCAGCAACTGGATTCTGATTGAAATTCTGCATGCTCATGCTATTGTGAGTGTGATAGGGGTTGTATCCATTATCGGGTGATGGAAAATCCATGCTAGCATCTAAGGTGCTTCTGCTCCGTTTCAATTCTTCTTTAGGAATGGCGAATACAGGTCTGTAATGGCGGTCGCACTCCTCGAACGCTCTCGCCGCGTCCAGAAACGATTTGTACTGAACATACGCGAAGCCTCTGCTCTCCTGAGTAGCTTTATCCCTCTGTAATTTAATGGAATCAACGCGTCCGAACGTAGAAAAATGCTTCCGTATATCGCTTTCCGTTGCTTGCTTTGCCACTTTAATGAAGAGGCGTTTATATTTCTCCTCGTTGGTAACGTTTGAGTCGTGCTTCATGTTGGCTACCATCACTTTAAGAGGTTTGGATTGATTACCAATAGATTTAAGATGGAGTTCCTCAATCGCAGCCGCAGCGCCTGAAGTTTTTGCATATTTTATGTACGCTACACCTTTGGAAACTCCAGAGTTCCGGTCCCGTGGTATATAAAGGTCCTCAAGCTCGCCGAATTTTTCAAAGTGCGGCCTGAGGTCTTCCTCCGTAAGTTTGCCGCAGACAACGAAGATCCTGGAGTACGGTGGAGTTTCCTCCCTGCGTTCCTCGCGAGAGCTCATGATTAGGTCCGGGTCCGGGTCAGTCGAAGTCAAGCTCAGGTCAGTCAAGCGTCGTCAAACTGAAATAAACGAGTCTGTGAGTCGGTTTTTGCGTCAATGTTGCTACATACAGTCAGTTATATATGGTAGGTACAGGAGAAAAACTATAATGGGGGCAAACTCATTTAACTTGTTTGCTGTTAGAGACTCATAACCAGGCTTTGGACTTTTCGCAGCATGGTAGTATGATATAGAGCTGTGGAGCTAACATTAACATTAAAATGTACACATTCTTTTTAACTCAAAAAGTTGTGAGATATCCTATAAAACTCAGTCAGTAGTATGGCAAGCTTTATCTGCACATTTTTCGACCAAGGACCATACATCCGGGCCGTCGATCCCTTAGTCGTCACTTTCCATCGGATGATACTGAGGTCAATTGCCAGTTTCTTCCTACATGTGACACCAGCTCCCAAATGGATAAACAGGAGCGAGTGTGTTTTTTATTTTTATCAAAAGTTTCAACTGTTGAGATTGTTCTTAACTATGTCTGGCCTTATCACACTTGGATTTGTGAGCGAATTGTATGACGGCGATCACGTAGAGTTCGCCGCAACACTTATTTGTATAGAAAACTCGCTCTCACGTCGCAAATGTGATAAGGCCCTAAGTCATCATCTCCATGATATTCAATTCTTATTAAAATTAGAGAGAGAATCTCAACCAAGAAGTGAAAATTTCCACATTTAAATAAATAAAATAAATAAATAAATATTATGGGACGATCATACACAAATCGACCTAGTCCCAAACTAAGCAAAGCTTGTACTATGGGTACTAGACGATAATATAACGTCAATGGACGATATACATAATATATAAATACATATATAGATAACATCAATGACCCAAGAACAAATATTCGAGTTTGTCTCACAAATATTTGCCCCGGCCGGGATTCGAACCCGGGATCGCCGGCTCAGTAGGCAGGTGTCTGCAAACTGCTCCAACTGCGTTGTCATTTAGATTAAATATTTCGATTTTAATTATACTTTTATTTCCTATACCACTAACAAAAGATAAATATGAAATTGTGTTTAAATTAAATGCACAGACTTGCTGTGTAATTAAATTATTTGATGTGCAAGTCAGTATTTTTGTAGGTTATGTTAGGGTTGTTTCACACGTACCACAACCACACGACAACCACAACCACACCACAACCACACGACGTGGTCGGGCGCATACTTTGTATGGTTAATGAATAGTTCAATTCACACGTACCACAACCACACCACAACCACACGACGTGGTTGCGACGTGGTCGGGCGCATATTTTGTATGGTTAATGAATTGTACAATTCACACGTAACCACAACCACACCACATTTTAACGCTGCGACGTGGTGTGGTTGTGGTACGTGTGAATTGAGCCTTAGCTTTGTTGAACTATGAAGCTAAATCTCATGATGACCAGCAAACTTTTAGTTTACAATAGTCTCACTAATCCAGCTAATAAAAACTATATGGTGGTGTTAATGTTCCAATTACTGGCTTGTAGAGAAAAAAACATAATAAACTAAATAATAGCATGGAGCGAGAGTAGACAGGGGTGAGGAAGGCGCAGGCAAGGAGTGCCAGATTATTGGATACCTGATTATTGAAATACCGAATAAGGGTTGTAGGGACTACAGAATTGTGGTTTATTCGGTCTGTTGAATTTAATATATATATAAATATATTACATAATAATAAAAATCTATATTTTTATTTTGTGTATTTGAGTTATATTTTTGTTGTTTCTTTTACTTGAAAATCGTTGTCAAATAAGGGTGATTGTTTGAGCATTTTAACTGTCTTAACACTCTGTCTCTAATATTCCAATTCATATGGAGTCTGTCAAACTCCATATGAATTGTGGTGCCATTTATTGATGTCTTTTAGCAGTTGCAGCTTGTGACAATTATTATCGAAATGACAATGCTTGCTTCATGAATTGGCCATTATTGCGGAATTACTAATAATATAGTTCAAGTCCTCAAATAATCACTCATATTTATAACTTTTTTTCTATTTTAGTTTCTATATCCAGATTTATTGTTATTTTACAACCAGGCAGTGAGTGTTTTGTTTATTCAAGCATGGGAAACCAAATGCATTACCATAAGACAATACTTAATGGTACGTTTACACGCTTGCCAAGCCTCGGAAAGCATGCAGGACGCAGTCATATGTTAGAGTGAGACGGAACTACATCATGCTCACTCTAACATGTAACTGCGTCCTGCGTCCTGTAGGCTTGCCGAGGCTTGGTAAGCATGTAAACGTACCATAAAATAAAGTCTGTTGACAGCCAGAAGTAAGTAACAAATACCTAAAAGGAAAGCTCATATCTCAATATCAATCTACAAACTAGAGGGTTTGAAGAGTAAGTAGTAGTAAGTAAGAGGGTTTGATTTTAGTGAATTTTCACAAAAGTAAAAGAAAAGTCACAAACGTCATGCTCCCCAGCACCGCCACCATAGCTTTTTTGAATATAAATATATAGGAAAATATCTACATAATGTCTATGAAATTCTAGACTAGTTTAAAAAATATCTATATCTAGTTTTGTTGTGAGCTTTATTTTATTGTGGCGCTGCTGTAGAGCATACTTCACAGCAGCGCCACCATCAAACGTCTATTCCTGTATATCGTAAAGACACGTATTAGGCATGGGCATCAAATAATTCTATAACAATTCTATACCGACCTAGCATATGAAATCCCACATTTTATTCCTAGTTGACTACGGAACCCTAAAAAGGCGATAGGCGAGCAATTATTTCTACACTTCTTGTGTCATTGCCTAGATTTTAAAGTCAGGCGCTGTAAAATTATCATTCCCAAAAATGTTGAAGGACCATACCGTATATTCAATATAAAATGAGGGATTTCATATGCTAGGTCGGTATAGAATTGTTATAGAATTATTTGATGCCCAATACGTGTCTTTACGATATACAGGAATAGACGTTTGATGGTGGCGCTGCTGTGAAGTATGCTCTACAGCAGCGCCACAATAAAATAAAGCTCACAACAAAACTAGCGATATAGATATTTTTTAAACTCGTCTAGAATTTTATAGACATTATGTAGATATTTTCCTATATATTTATATTCAAAAAAGCTACGGTGGCGCTGCTGGGGAGCATGACGTTGTCACAAGGCGATAAGACAAAAACATAGTATAAAATTAGCAAGTTTAAAGTAGCACACAACAGTGAAGTATTAAATTGTTAGAAGTATGTTTTGTTTAAGCCATATTATGAGACTATTGAGTCAGGTCAAAGAATAAATTTTCGTTAAAATTTCGTATAAAAATGGGACCTAAAAAATATAACCATAAAAAGTAACACATTTCGAGTAATTTTAGCAATATTTCTGAATTAAAATTTTCTGGTTTCTAACCTAATCACTGTAAAACACACTCCTAATATCTATCGTCGTCAAAACATAATTAAAACATGTAACTTCAGTCATTTGAAGAAAGTGGTGCTAATAATAAAAACATGACGTGAAATTATCCCTCAATAATTACCTGTGTCTTAAATAATACGTGTTTCCGAATAGCGTGTTGTAAATTTATTATAAAAGTTGAAATTTAATTTAATTCTAACCACAAATAAGAAACTGCAATTAACAAACATCTGTCGTCACATAGCTTCGATTTGACAGTCGTTTTTTTTTTAATTTTTTTTATGGCGTTGGTATGGAGTCTATAGGGAGGAGCAACATCTTCATATAATCAAAAAGTGTCTGCTGAAAGGAAAGGTGGTACATAATTGGTAGTGCTACGCTACTCTGGTTTAAAGTAGTTCCGTTACTTGGCAAGGGTTAGTATTTAGTATATTCATTTTAATATAATAATAAAACTTAATTATGCATTTTTCTGTATACATATACTTAAGGTATTTATGTAAGAATTACTCTGGCCACCTAAAATATTAAAATTTTCAATTCGATACAGTTCACTCCATCTAGAACTTGGAGTTTATGGAACTATAATTTACTGCTTACCGCTAGACACTTTATCAAATATTTTTCTATAAAAGATACTGCTCCTTTTTTTTTACTGCTGCGTTCCGAAACTTAATTGAAGGTCACAAAGTGGTATTTCTTTTCTCTACAATTTCCGCGTTAGCATCCAGGAAGAAATCTTTAGATTATTTTATCATAGTATTTTAAAAAACAAATTCCTTTTTTCAGGAGTCCCATTCTTAAATAAAATACATTTATCGTTCTCTTCAGTTGAATATTTATCTTGGGGTATTTTTTTGTCTTTTCTTTTGTTGATAGGGATGTACTTACTTCATCGGTTTTTTAAACTAGTTAAAAGGTGGAGGCAAAGTAAATGTCAGCGCACACCACACCACAACTATTGGAGAATCGATTATTTTTTCCAGGTATGACTAACCTCCTTCGTGCCCTCTTCATGGCTAGGAAAGTAATACAGACTTCTCAGATCTAGCTTTCAAATATATTTTTTCCGCCTTGTGCGGATACCTTGCGGTGTACAATACAGCCGTAATATAAATTGAGATTGTCACCACAAACAGCTACTTTTACTGTATATCACCTTAATAACACCTTAACATATATCTAGAGATTTGGGAGCACGACAACACCCCTGCCAATTCAAGCGGAAAGTTGGGCCTTTTAAGGTGAATAAGGCGAAAAAACAACATATTCATCTAGTTATCGTGACTTTATCTAGAAATTAGAGGGGTTAACCCTACCAAAAAAATAAAATCAAGCCTTTTGAAACTTTTTATCCCTTTCCAAATTTCGTGTTATATGTGTAAAATCGCAAATTCAAATATTTATTGCATATCACATTTTACAGTAAAGATGGAACAGTAGGTATAGGAACATGTGACACCCTGCAAGGGCACAGCAATTAGAGAGGGCTACTATTTAAAACATTTCAAAATATTACAATTACTTTAGGTACGTTATATGCATTATTATTTATTGTTCACATTGAATGTTTACAAATTTACATTCTTGCCTATCATTAATCATTAGTATTCTCTTCAAAAAAATCACGTAGGGTATAGAAACATTTATTAATGAGAAATATTTTTATTTGTTTTGTAAATATTGTTGTCTTTTCCTGATTCTTTATTGAATTAGGCAGCTAATTATATATTTTAATCGTCATGTGGTGAGGCCTAGTCGTTACTATCTTCATTCTGGAGAAGGGTAATTCAAGTTGATTAAGATTTCTATTGTTTGGACTCCATTGCTGCTGGACACTCATGCTGAACAACTTACTACAGGTTTGTGAGCAAATCATGCTTATTATTATTTGGTCATCTTATGTCAAAATAGGGATCACAGATCACGTGGTCAGCCACGTGGTTAGCGCACAGTAGTTTTTTCAAATCTATTTTTCAGTACCTTTACAGGAAAAAATGAAAATTCCAAGATTTTTATGCACCTCTCCAGCATGAGACGAATCTAATGACATATCATTTATCAAAATCGGACCATAACTGTAGATCTGATGCGATGTACAAAAATCGGCCTCGCGTAATATATATATAGATTATAGGTTTTAGATTTTAATAATTTTTCAGTAGTTTTCTTGATTACTTTTTGCATCGCCTACTCATCTTATTTCATTTATATTAAACCGCTACCCAAAGGTTGTCTGGAAGAGACGGCTTTTTAGCGATAAGATCGCCTATTGTTTGCCTCTATTGTAATGTTAAGTGTCATCTGTATTTGTATTTCTTTCCTTTGAGGTGTGCAATAAAGAGTATTCTATTCTATTCTTTTTTTCTAATTTACGCCCCAAAACTGCCCCCCTTGTTTGAAATTAATTGATTTACGTTACGTTACGTTACACCTCCATGTTTGGGTCATCAATTTACATGTGTACCAAATTTCAACTCCATCGGTCCAGTAGTTTCGGAGCAAATTGGCTATGACAGGCACAGACACACGAGTGATCCTACTATAATGGTTCCGTTTTTCCTTTTAAGGTACCTTAAAAAAGGTCTAGAAATGTACCCAGAGACGGAACTAAATCTCTTTTTCACTTGCTAATTTGAAGAATTAAAAAAAAATAACTATAGCACCTAGACATAACTCTTTCACCAAAAGATAGATTATGTTTTGTTCTATTAAAACCGGCCAAGTGCGAGTCGGACTCGCGCACCGAGGGTTCCGTACAAACACTTTCCATCCCTAAGTGTTTAAGTTAAGTTTGCACCTGGTATGTATAGCGCCCCATATAAATTAGGTGCAAACTTGCAAAGTTAGGTATTAAAAAAAAACTACTTACTAGATCTCGTTCAAAACAATTTTCGTTGGTAGTTTTTATAGTAATGTACATCATATGTTTTTTTTAGATTTTTCATTTTCTTATTTTAGAAGTTAGAGGGGGGGGGACCAACTTTTTTCCACTTTGGAAGCGTCTGTCACGCAAACTATTCGGTTTAGAAAAAAAATATTTTAGAAACCTCGATATCATTTTTGAAGACCTATCCATACATACCCCACATGCATGTTTTTGATGAAAAAAAAAATTTTGAGTTTCAGTTCTAAGTATGGGGAGCCCCCAATATTTATTATTATTTTTTTATTTTTGCATCAAAATCTTAATGCAGTTCACAGAATACATCTACCTACCAAGTTTCAACAGTATAGCTCTTATAGTTTCGGAAAAAAATGGCTGTGACATACGGACGGACAGACGGACAGACGGACAGACAGACAGACAGACAGACAGACAGACATGACGAATCTATAAGGGTTCCGTTTTTTGCCATTTGGCTACGGAACCCTAAAAAGTACTCATAACTCCATATCGACAAAGTAGGAAGTTTTCCCTATAACAGTCACAAATATGATATCGAAGATTTTTTAGGTATTCGACAAAGTGGGACACTAGGCACTAAACTTTAAAGGACATTGAAGCGTCGACATCAAAATCATAGTTTTATTACTGAAAGCCGATTTTCGGTAGGTTTTGCCATATTTCACTAAACTAGCCGTAACTCCCTACCTAAAATGTACGTTTTACTAAACTCACTCACATACTAAATAACATTCAATAAGGCTAGATTTAAGCAACATAAGAATGAGTTACAGGATCTTGATAAATGTTTATGGAAGCTAGACTAGATAGGAAACATTTAGGTTCCTAATTTGATGATAGATAGATTTAAAGAAGTTCACTGTTTGACATGTGAACCTTGTCTTTGTAATGGACGCTTGCCGTGACCCCACATATGGGATTCTGACAGGGAATGTGTTAAGTTAGAAGAAGTTTAGTTAGTATAATGTGCCAAGGTAGCAAAATAATAGGTGAAGTACAGTTAGGATTAAATAAATAACAGGCTAAACATTTATTACATTTTTATTAAAAAAAAATCATAGTAATATTGTTTCAGATGTCTTCAAAGAATTGGATTTGCAGCAGCAACATAGAGCAAATGTTCGAGCTCAACTGCTCAAGGATGTAGGATAGATAAGATTCATTTTTATTGCTTTCATATAGTGCACAGATGTCTTAATTCTAAAGATTATAGATACCTAATATGACACAAGGGCACTGCAATATTTTGCAGAAACAACTTAATATCTATTTGAGTTATGCTTAAGACTGCACCGAGCGAAATGTGAAAAAATAGGCAGTTGCCGTTAAGTAGATAACGTCAACACTAGTTGTTTAATCCATTTCTAAACTATTTATTTAGCACTTCGAAGAATGTGTTAACAACTTTTCCGTGGAAAAGTTATAAGATTATTAATATTTTACCCTAGAGAACTAATTAAAGTTGGACAAAAATTGTAAAATAGTAAGCAGGCGTTAAGTGTTTTTTTATACTTTAACAATGGAAATCTATTCTGATTTTCAGTTCAAAAAGAAGATGAATGTTTACATTACAACTTGTCCGCATCAAATATTTCAATTATTGTTTGGTATTAAACGTCCAGATTTATCAAAAAGTGCTTTTAAATTCTCCATACATTTGTACTATGGCGGCCGCGCGCCGATCTAAATACACATTCCCCGCGCTCTATGGTTCAGTCGCTAACGCTCGGCGCCCTCTTAACAATATAATTAAGGAATCAAAACAATTTTTTTTTAAATAGGTACTTAGTATATCTTAAAGCTATCATATTTTTTATATTTGATAGAATCCTGAGGCATCTTTATTGCAGTAATATGTCTAACCATTATGTACTGTTACCTGTAACTATAAAATGATCCCATATTGAATCCAACGTTTGTGTAAAAGCGTAATAAGCACTTAACTTACTGCAGTTTTCAAATACGTGGTCTTTATAAAGTTTCTAAGGGCATAAGCAAATCTAGATAGTTTTATACAAATATTTTCAATATGTGTCTTCCAATCAATGTATACGCCTAGTAGACGACAATTATTGGTTTGTTGAATTGAATTATTTAAATGTGAAGTTAATAACTATCAGCTGTCTTTGATGGGGTCTGAACTGAATTAAGTTAGTTTTCTTTAGGTTTAGTTTTAAGGACCTGCGGATAAGTTATACATATTATGGGTAATTGTAGTAGGGCTCCTTAGGGGTTTGTGGATATAAGTTCGGTGATGCAGGATTATTACCTTTATTATCCAATTGACAGATAGCTCAATCGGTCATGAAAAGGGCAGAGCTGAAGGTTGCAAAGAAAGGAACATAGAAGTTGCAAAAAACCTACTTAAGGCTGGTGTTTCTATTGATATCTCTCCCAAACAACCAGCCTTCCTAAAGCTGAAATAAAACAATTTCAGGAATAAATTGTCTGACATGATTCTTGTAGCTGCTTGTCCACTGTTGGATCATTTAAATAAGTTTCAGGGTTATCATCTATTCCATCAGTAGTTTCTTGCCTGTTTTCGCCCCGATTTAAGGTACCCTTCCGGATTTTCCTCTTAATTTTAGAATCACCATGTTGTAAACTACCCAAGTTTTGTTCTTGCTCTGTTCTACCGTATACGCTACTCGGGTTATGACCTGGATTGGTTATTTTATCTTCTTCACTAATATTCTGCTCATCTAAGAAAGCAGAAGGAGCTTTTTTAACTTTTTCTACTTTTTTATATAGTTTATTAAGTATCGTATTTGGTGAGTAATTTTTGATAAGATTATTTAAATAATCCGTTTTGCTTCCTGCTTTATCAAAACAAAAACCATGCAATTTTTCAAAGGCAGAACAAATACTAAGTCCTACTCTATGTAACACCCAAGATAAATTTTTTGGTGTAAAAAGTTTTTTCTCGGCTAAGAAGTGATTTAAATAATTCCTTTCATTAAAACATGATTTGTGGAAGTTTTTTAAGATAGAAGCTGAATTATTTCCTGCCATGCCTAATATTGTGGATAAGTGACTTGCCGTAAACTCTACGCTATAGAAATCATTCAAAAGCTGCGTATTGTTCCCTTGCTCATCAAAACAAACATTGTGAAAATCCTTCAGAGCAGAACAAATGCTAGCCCTTGCTCCATGCAGTATATTAGATATTTTTTTAATAGTAAAACCTGCCCGTGAGAAATGGATTAAATACGCTTTTGCTCTTTCTGTGGAACAAAAATCATGAAACTGAATTAAACTACTTACTGATGCGCTTAATATACTGCACAGACTCTGAGGATTAAAACCTATCTTACGAAAATCACTGAAAAGTCCTGTTTCCTTTCCTTTATCGTCAAAAAGAGTATTATAAAAAAAAATTAATCTATGAGAAGCATGAGATCCTGATCCACATAACATAGAGGATAAGTTACCTGGCTTAAAGCCTACATCATAGAAATTATTTAAAAGTTCTGTCTCTTCTCCATTGTCGTTAAAACAAACGTTATGTAATTCTTTAAAAGCATTGCTAGCTTTAGCTCCTGCCCCATTAAAAATACAAGACAAGTTACTTATAGTAAAATTCCTTTCCTTATTCCTTTTTTCAGTAAAATGTTTTAAATACCGTTTTTTATTTCCTTGCACATCAAACCAAAGATCGTATAAGTCTTTAAAAGCTTTTGTAGTATTCGCTCCTGCTCCACTTAAAATACTGGACATATTAGGTAAATTTATTCCTTCTTTTTTTAGAGTTTTTAAATATTGTGTTTTATTTCCTTCTTCATCAAACCAAAGATCGTATAAGTCTTTAAAAGCTTTTGCAGCACTAGCTCCTGTTCCATGTAAGATACTGGACATGCTAGCAAAACTTGCTCCTTCTTTTTCTATAGTTCTCAAATATTGAGTTTTATTTCCTTCTTCATCAAACCAAAGATCATATGAGTCTTTAAAAGCTTTTGCACCATTGGCTCCTGCTCCATTCAAAATACTAGATATGCTAGATAGATTTATTCCTTCCTTTTCTAGAGTTTTTAAATATTGTGTTTTATTTCCTTTTTCATCAAACCACAGATCGTATAAGTCTTTAAAAGCTTTTGTAGCGTTAACTCCTGCTCCAGACAAAACACTAGACATATTAATAAGATTTACTCCTCTTTCTTCTAGAGTTTTTAAATATTGTGTTTTATTTCCTTGTTTATCAAACCACAGGTCATACAAGTCTTTAAAAGCCTTTGCACCATTAGCTCCTACTCCATGCAAAATACTGGACATATTAGTTAGATTTATTTTTTCTTTTTTTAAGGTTTTTAAGTATTGTGTTTCATTTCCTTGCTTATCAAACCATAGATCATACAAGTCTTTAAACGCTTTGGGAGCTTTAGCTCCTGCTTTACTTAAAATACCGGGCACATCAGCTAGATTTACTTTTTCTTTTTTTAGAGTTTTTAAATATTGAGTTTTATTTCCTTGCTTATCAAACCACAGATCATATAAGTCTTTGAAAGCCTTTGCACCATTAGCTCCTGCTCCATTCAGAATACTGGATACATTAGTGAGATTTATTCCGTTTTCTTTTAAAGTTTTTAAATATTGTGTTTTATTTCCTTCTTCATCAAACCAAAGGTCATACAAATCTTTAAAAGCCTTTGCAGCATTAACTCCTGCACCATGCAAGATACTGGATATACTAGCAAGACTTATTCCTTCTTTTTCTAGAGTTCTCAAATATTGTGTTTTATTTCCCTGCTCATCAAGAAAAGTATTAAATAGCTCTTTAAAAGCTTTTGCACCATTAGCTCCTACTCTATGCAAAATACTGGATACATAAGTAAGACCCATCCCGCTTTCTTCTAGAGTTTTTAAATATTGTGTTTTATTTCCTTTTTCATCAAACCACAGATCATACAAGTCTTTAAAAGCTTTTGCACCATTAGCTCCTGCTCCACCTAAAATACTAGACACATTAGCAAGATTTATTTCTTCTTTTTCCAGGGTTTTTAAATATTGTGTTTTATTTCCTTCTTCATCAAACCACAGATTATATAAGTCTTTAAAAGCTTTGGGAGCTTTAGCTCCTGCTTTACTTAAAATACCGGATACATTAGTAAGATTTATTTCTTCTTTTCCCAAGGTTTTTAAATATTGAGTTTTATTTCCTTGCTCATCAAACCACAGATCATGTAAGCCTTTAAAAGTCTTTACAGCATTAGCTCTTGCTCCATGCAAAATATTGGATACACTAGCTAGGCCTATTCCTTCTTTTTCTAGAGTTTTTAAATATCGTGTTTTATTTCCTTCTTCATCAAACCATAGGTCATATAAGTCTTTAAAAGCTTTTGCAGCACTAGTTCCTGTTCCGCCTAAGATACTAGAAACACTAGCTAGATTTATTCTTTCCTTTTCTAGAGTTTTTAAATATCGTGTTTTATTTCCTTGCTCATCAAACCACAGATCATATAAGCCTTTAAAAGTCTTTGCAGCATTAGCTCTTGCTTTACTTAAAATACTAGAAACACTAGCTAGATTTATTCTTTCTTTTTCTAGAGTTTTTAAATATCGTGTTTTATTTCCTTGCTCATCAAACCACAGATCATATAAGCCTTTAAAAGCTTTTGTAGCATCAGCTCCTGATCCACTTAAAATGCTGGACATACTGGATAGGTTTATTCCTTTTCCTTTCAGAACTTCTAGACATTCTTTTCCTTCCCCTTCAATTAAAAAATCTAAGAACTGATTAAATCTAGGTGTCCCTTCTTTACCGGCAACACTTTTAGCAAATCTAATTTCTTCATTAATATTGTGTACATCCACACGCGACCTCTTCAATACCATATCATCTTTGTCTGTAACAGAACGTTTTCGTTTTCTACTCGTTTTATGATTTTCCTTACCTGTACTCCTTGAATGGTCGCTTTGCTCGTGTGAGGAATTTTCAATATCTTGTAATGGTGTAGAAATGTAAGATTGAGAAATATTGTTTGAATTTGAACCTACCACATTACCGTAAGCTTCCTCTCTAGAAACTTTTATATTCTGATTGATATTCTGCATGGTCATGCTATTGTGAGTGTGGTAGGGGTTGTATCCATTATCGGGCGATGGAAAATCCATGCTAGCATCTAAGGTGCTTCTGCTCCGTTTCAATTCTTCTTTAGGAATGGCGAATACAGGTCTGTAATGGCGGTCGCACTCCTCGAACGCCCTCGCCGCGTCCAGAAACGATTTGTACTGAACATACGCGAAGCCTCTGCTCTCCCGAGTAGCTTTATCCCTCTGTAATTTAATAGAATCAACGCGTCCAAACGCAGAAAAATGCTTCCGTATATCGCTTTCCGTTGCTTGCTTTGCTACTTTAAGGCGTTTATATTTCTCCTCGTTGGTAACGTTTGAGTCGTGCTTCATGTTGGCTACCATCACTTTAAGAGGTTTGGATTGATTACCAATAGATTTAAGATGAAGTTCCTCAATTGCGGCCGCAGCGCCTGAAGTTTTTGCATATTTTATGTACGCGACACCTTTGGAAACTCCGGAGTTCCGGTCCCGTGGTATATAAAGGTCCTCAAGCTCACCGAATTTTCCAAAGTGCGGCCTGAGGTCTTCCTCCGTAAGTTTGCCGCAGACGACGAAGATCCTGGAGTACGGTGGGGTTTCTTCCCTGCGTTCCTCGCGAGAGCTCATGATTAGGTCCGGGTCAGTCGAAGTCAAGCTCAGGTCAGTCAAGCGTCGTCAAACTGAAATAAACGAGTCTGTGAGTCGGTGTTTGCGTCAATGTTGCTACATACAGTCGGTTATATATGGTAGGTACAGGAGAAAAACGATAATGGGGGCAAACTGATTTAACTTGTTTTCTGTTAGAGACTTATAACCAGGTTTTGGACTTTTCCCAGCATGGTAGTATGATATAGAGCTATGGAGCTAACATTCTTTTTAACTCAAAAAGTTGTGAGATATCCTTTAAAACTAAGCCAGTATAATGATGATGTATTAAAGTTTAAATTGTAACATTTTTCTTGTTGGTGTACAATGAAGAATTGTTGTATTGTATTGTTGTGAGTGTGCCAGCTTTATATGCACATTTTTCGCCCAATGACCATCGTGTGTATTTCCAGAAGATTATAATTTAGGTATCTTCAAGAATGAATAGGCTATTACTGTACCGGCGAGCTACATCCTCGACCCCGTAGTCACTTTCCATCAGGTGATACTGAGATCAATTGCCGGTCAGTTTGTGAATAAAAAAAAGCTTAACTTGTGTTTCTTCCTACATGTGCTACCAGCTCCCAAATGGATAAACAGCTGTTTATCCACACACACAGTACACGGCACAGTAATAGCCTATTCATTCTTGAAGATACCTAAAAGGAGTGTGTTTTTTATCAAAAGTTTCAACTGTTGAGATAGTTCTTAACTATTTGTATCGAAAATTCGCTCGCGCATTGCAAGTGTGATGAGACCCTAAGTCATCATCAGATATTCAGCTCTTATTAACATAAGAGACAGAATCTCAAACAAGAACTGAAAATTTCCACATTTAGATTAAATATTTCTATTTTAAATTATACCTTTATTTCCTATACCACTAAGTAAAGCCTCACCAGAAATATATGAAGATGCGCCATATTGCGGAATTTCACTGGAACTAATTTCTTACACTGGCAATGATTTAATGACGGTTTGTCAACAATGTTTGACGACGCGGTTGGCGCAGTGGTTAAGCAACTGACTGCTTACTGAGCCGACGGTCCTGGGTTCGAATCCCGGCAAGGGCAAATATTTGTGTGATGAACTCGAATATTTGTGCCTGGGTCATGAATGTTATTTGTATTTATTCGTCTATATAAGTATGTTTCTCATCGTCTAGTGTCCATAACACAAGCCTACTAGAGCTCACTGTGGGACTAGATTGATTTGTGTGTAGTTGTCCGATATTTATTATTATTTACCTATTTACTATAGGTAAATAAATAAATAATAATAAATATCGGATCGCATGTCAATGTCATTGGTAGATTCTTAAAAAGAAAAATATTTAAAATTATCCAAAGATGATGCCGAAAAACATTCACAGTCGTGAACATAAGATTATAAATAAAGTGTACATGTGATTACTACACGAAAAAGGTCGGGAAAAGAGTGCATTCCATTAAATGATATTACGAGGTTAACATAATGTAACTGACAGCTATTTAAATAATGTCATTATAGTGGGTTGGGTGGTTTGGGTTGGGTTCCGAAAAGGCTTTAGTACCGTAGACCACATCCATACGCTGCGACAAGTTATACAGAAGACCGAAGAGTATAACTTGCCACTATGCTTGGCGTTTGTGGACTATGAGAAGGCCTTCGATTCGATAGAGACTTGGGCAGTGCTACAGTCTCTCCAGTGGTGCCATATTGACTATCGGTACATCGAGGTGCTGAAGTGTTTATATAAAAACGCCACCATGTCGGTTCGAGTACAGGAGCAGAGCACGAAAGCTATTCCTTTGCAGCGAGGCGTAAGGCAGGGAGACGTTATCTCTCCGAAACTGTTCACCGCCGCATTGGAAGATGCTTTTAAACTCCTGGAATGGGAAGGATTGGGCATCAACATTAATGACGAATACATTACTCACCTTCGGTTTGCCGACGATATTGTGGTCATGGCAGAATCGCTGGAGGACCTCGGCACAATGCTCGATGGCCTTAATAGAGTTTCCCAAGAGGTAGGTCTTCGGATGAACATGGACAAAACAAAGGTAATGTCGAATGCCCATGTTGCACCCTAACCAGTAACGGTTGGGAGCTCTACCCTCGAAATTGTTGACAAATATTTTTACCTGGGACAAGTGATCCAGTTGGGTAGGTCCAATTTTGAAAGGGAGGTCAATCGACGAATCCAACTCGGCTGGGCAGCGTTCGGGAAACTACAAAATATCTTCTCGTCCAACATACCTCAATGCCTAAAGACGAAAGTCTACAATTAATGTGTCTTACCAGTGATGACATACGGAACAGAAACGTGGCCTCTTACTGTGGGCCTTATAAGGAAGCTCAAAGTTGCACAGCGCGCTATAGAGAGGGCTATGCTCGGCGTTTCTTTGCGAGATCAAATCAGAAATGAGGAGATCCGTGAACGAACAAAAGTCGCTGATATAGCCCAACGGATTAGCAAGCTGAAGTGGCAGTGGGCGGGGCACATAGCACGTAGAACTGACGGCCGATGGGGCAGTAAGGTTCTCGAATGGAGGCCACGCACCGGCAAGCGCAGCGTAGGACGTCAGCCCACAAGGTGGACAGACGACCTGGTAAAGGTTGCAGGAAGCCGCTGGATGCAGGTCGCTTCCAACCGGCCGATCTGGAAGTCACTGGGGGAGGCCTATGTTCAGCAGTGGACATCCTGTGGCTGAAATGATGATAATGATGATGATGAGTGGGTTGGGATTGGTTGAAAATTTGTTGCCATATAAATCTTATAAATAGCGACCTCTTGACAATCCTCATAAATTTCTGGTCAGGCTTTAAAGATAAATATGAAATTGTGTTTCAATTAAATGCACGGACTAGCTGTGCAATTAAATTATTTGAAGTGCATGTCAGTGTTTTTTTAGGTTATGTTAGTTTTGTTGAACCACTACCACCATTTATTGATGTCTTTTAGCAGTTGCAGCTTTTGACAATTATTATCGAATTGATACTGATTGCTTCCTGAATTGGCCATTATTGCGGAATTACTAATAATATAGTTCAAGTTCTCAAATAATCACTCATATTTATAACTTTTTTTCTATTTTAGTTTCTATATCCAGATTTAATTGTTGTTTTACAACCAGGCAGGGAGTGTTTTGTTTATTCAAGCATGGGAAAGCAAATGCATTACCATAAGACAATACTTAATGGTACGTTTACACGCTTGCCAAGCCTCGGAAAGCGTGCAGGACGCAGTCATATGTTAGAGTGAGACGGAACTACATCGTGCTCACTCTAACATATAACTGCATCCTCAATACCGTCTTTACCATAAGGGCACACGGGGCCCGTGCCCAGGGCCCCCATGCTCAGGGGCCCCCAAATGACCGACAATTTCTCTCACACAATAAATGGTCATACTTAGTAAAAAAATGTCATTATAATTCGTTTTTTTACCTTCCAAAAGGCCCCAAATTCTCGTGTGCCCAAGGGCTCCAGCCTAGTTTAAGACGACCCTGTGCGTCCTGTAGGCTTGCCGAGGCTTGGTAAGCATGTAAACGTACCATAAAATAACGTCTGTTGACAGCCAGAAGTAAGTAACAAATACCTAAAAGGAAAGCTCATATCTCAATATCAATCTACAAACTAGAGGGTTTGAAGAGTAAGTAGTAGTAAGTAAGAGGGTTTGATTTTAGTGAATTTTGGTTGTCACCAGGCAATAAGACCAAATCATAGTATGACATTAGCAAGTTAAAGTAGCACATAAAAGTGAAGTATTAAATTGTTAGAAGTATGTTTTGTTTAAGCCATATTATGAAAAAAAAAAAAAAATTAAAATTAAAATTTAAACTGTTTATTTCAGGAAAAAATAAGTACTAATTACAATATTTACTTAGCTAATCTTATTATTTAAAGATTGTATGCTAAGTACAGGGAAAGTTATCTATTAATGTTAACTTCATTTATTTATGTTTACCCATTAGGGTTCTCTTCACTAACATTTTGGCTTTGTGTGGTTCTTCAACTAATGAGTCAACCATAGATCTAGGGAAACCATTTAGGATAAGAGGCAACTGGCTTGACCAAACCCTTCGTCCATAATAGTTAGTACTTTTTGGTATAATAAAATATTTTTCTTTTGCTAGTTTTCTTAAGTTAGTCGGTCTCCTATACCTAGTTAGCTCTCCTAGTCCATGCCTGTACTCTAGTATCAGAGCCAATTTAACTTTATCATAAATATTTAATATTCTACAATGTTTAAACAAGTTATTATAATTCTCTTTATGCTGAGATTATTGAGTCAGGTCAAAGAATAAATTTTCGTTAAAATTTCGTATAAAAATGGGACCTAAAAAATATAACCATAAAAAGTAACACATTTCAAGTAATTTTAGCAATATTTCAGAATATTTTTTTTCTGGTTACTAACCTAATCACTGTAAAGTTAAACTCACCTAATACCTATCGTCGTCAAAACATAATTAAAAAATGTACTTTCAGTCATTTGAAGAAAGTGAAGTGGTGCGAATAAAAATAAAAAGATGAAGTGAAATTATACCTCAATAATTACCTGTCTTACATAATACGTGTTTCCGAATAGCGTGTTGTAAATTTATAATATAAGTTGAAATTTAATTTAATTCTAACCACAAATAAGAAACTGCAATTAACAAACATCTGTCGTCACATAGCTTCGATTTGACAGTTGTTTTTTTTTTATGTCGTTGGTATACTTATACTTGGTATGGAGTGTAAAAGGTAGGAGCAGCATCTTCATATAACCAAAAGTGTCCGCTTTACCGCTCAACACTTTTAAACCCACTCCAGACCTTCCAATCCGATCCGATTTATCGGAAGAAATCGGATAAAAATAATCGGATGTAGTGTTTTAGGTCCTAACTATTGCACTACACACCAACCGATTTCCTAACAATTACGCTACACATTATCCGATAAGTAGGATTGGATCGGGTAGGATCGGAAGGTCTGGAACGGGTTTTATCAAATATTCTCCTATAAAACCCGTTCCAGGCCTTCCGATCCCACCCGATTCGATCCGATTTATCGGATAATGTGTAGTGTATAATACGGCTCTTCCCAGGTGAATTTTTCGCTTCGAGCCCTAATCTTTCAAACAATGACCATTGTCTATTATCGCAAAGCCGCTAGCTACCGAGTTTGCCACGTGCCACTATAACATTCATATTAAAAACAAACGGTATCTTCATAGTATTAAGGTTCAAATCAAAATAATATGAATGCTGTATTTCGTCGGGGTGGTCCATTGTCCTACACTACCAAAACGCAATATCTAGAATATCAGTGACATTAAACTTGAATCTTAATACTGACGATACCGTTACTTTTTCATATGAGTGTTATAGTGGCACGTGGCAAACTCGGTAGCTAGCGGCTTTGCGATAATAGAGACAATGACCATTGTTTGTGAGATTAGGGCTCGAACATTGACGTAATAATTACATGGACACACAATCAGACGGAAAAAATGGCACCCTCCCAACTAATGCAAAATCACAAATCGCATTAGTTGGGCTCGCAGTCTCGTTTAGACCATGACACGTGACGGGTCTCAAAAATGACTAAATGTTCAGCGAAAAATTGCAGAAATAACAGTTATAAAAATTTAAAAAAGAACTGAATATTCTTTTTTACTTAAGTTATATTGAATAATTAACGAATACTATGTAAAATCATAGCAAATTTTTAGATTACAATTATTCATTTTCCATACAAAATGCACCTCATCACAGAACAAAAATCTAAGGAGTGGCTATAGTATTATATTTTATTAATAAATAAAGGAGTGCAATAAATAATTATCAGACCCCGTTATCAAGCAGGCAGTTTGGTGGCTAGTGATGTGCAATTTCAACAAGAAACTTTTATAACAAGATTTTTTTATGAGTATATCCAAAAAAGCTGTTCTGGGTCTGCTCAGAGAGATTAATCGAATTTATTAAGTAACACGGTTCAAAAGTAGAGCGTTATATTTTTATACTTAATATGGATTTTTTCAAGTAGAACACGAAGTCTTACGCCTACGTGTCGTGAACTGATTTTGTGTATTTATCACGAGAGTCATTTGAGTTATTTTTGATATTGAGTTAATCTGAAATATATATCTGAAAATTTAATTAAATAATTAAGTCTGTTATTGACATTGTGGCTACATCACTTATGTCACTAGCCACCAAACTGCCCGCTTGATAACGGGGGTCTGATAATTATCCAATTTTTTTATTTACGATTCCCGCGCAATCCTCAACAACGTGAAAAATGGAGGTGACTTTTAGCAAGAGACAAACGCGAAGAATAATTTAAGCCAAATAATTCGTCTCTCGTGTGTTCAGCATAATCATATGTTTTTTTTATGTTAATCAAAAGAAGTGTAAAAATGGTGACATTTATTAATTTATAAAAAAAATGCTCTGTTGTTATTGTTTTATTTTGTCACAGAGTCTAGACACTGTCAGTTTAAACCTTTGAACGCCAAGAACACCTAATTTGCCGTGCATACCATGCCATCGACAAATAAAATCATTTATTTTTTATTAAAGGGTAAGGGAAATGTCAATATTTTGTACTTGTCTTACTCTCATTTCACATACTAGAACAAGGAGAAATAATGTCATTATTACTGATCCCTTCTATGCAGTGTCGGGACCCTTTTATGCAGTTGTTAAATAAAAACGTAACTAAATTTGTTATTAACAATTTACGAGTTTATTTAGTTCAAACAAAATATATATTTTAATACCCAAATAAAATAATAGTGAAAATATTTTTAGCATGTAAAAATATTAAAATCGCATCCATTCGTGCCATGTCCAAGTTTGACAAGAGACATGAGTCAGAATACGCAAAAAAAGTTAATTTACTCGAAAAATATTCGTGGTCATAAGCACGTAAGTCAATTTGACACTTAAATGTATGAGCAATGAGTTCTTTTGTACGAAGTAATTATGTTGTTGTAAAACTATAAATAAGCGTTATTGGCATCTACTTGAACAGGACAACGGCGCCACTTTTTTTGTCATTTTTGTTCGAGTCTGTGGCTCTATTATAATAATACCTCAATGGGCTCGAAGCGAAAAATTCACCTGGGAAGAGCCGTACTATAATTGTTAGGAAATTTGAAGGTCTGGAACGGGTTTAAAAGATACTGCTCCTTTTCTTTTACTGCTGCGTTCCGAAACTTAATTGAATGTCACAAAGTGGTATTTCTTTTCTCTACAATTTCCGCGTTAGCATCCAGGAAAAAATCTTTAGATTATTTTATCATAGTATTTTAAATAACAAATTCCGATTTTCACGAGACCCATTCTTAAATAAAATACATTTACTTAGGATTTACATACTTCGTTCTCTTTAGTTGAATATTTTTTTGTCTTTTTTTAGTTGATAGGGATGTACTTACTTAATCGGTTTTTTAAACTAGTGAAAAAGTTAAGGCCAAGTAAAGGTCAGCGCACACTGCCCCACAATTATTTTTTCCAGGTATGACTAACTTCCTTCGTGCCTTTTTCATGGCTAGGAATACAGACTTCTCAGATCTAGCTTTCATATATATATTTTTTCCGCCTTGTACGTGTTGTACGGATACCTTGCGGTGTACAATACAGCCGTAATATAAATTGAGATTGTCATCACAAACAGCTACGTTTACTTTTTATACAATACATGCGATAAATAATACCTTAACATCTAGAGATTTAGGAGCACGACAACACCCCTGCCAATTCAAGCGGAAAGTTGGGCCTTTTAAGGCGAGTAAGGCGAAAAAACAACATTTTCATCTAGTTATCGTGACTTTGTCTAGAAACAAGAGGGGTTAACTCTACCAAAAAAGTAAAATCAAGCCTTTTGAAACTTTTTATCCCTTTCCAAATTTCGTGTCATATGTGAAAATCGTAAAAATCGCAAATCAAACACTTCAGACTTCTTATTATTTATTTAAGGTTTCAGGCAGTATGTTCCGTAAATAAAAAACATGACAGTTATGGCTAGCACATAAAATACAATATACCTTATCACACATCAACATAACACAATAAACATACAATATCTAAAAATCATTTTAAAAACCCGGCAAACAGTTTTATATCTAACAGCAATTTCTTTAAACACTTATAACAATAATTAAACTATCTTAACAATGTTATATGGGAACCTACATTCTTATTTTATTTATTTATATATATATATATATTATACTTAGAAGATTCTCCAACTTTAAAAGCATCAACTGCTTATACGTATATCTATACTTACAAGTAAATTTAAACGTAAGAAGCTTTTAAAGTTGGAGATATGCAGAGTCGATGTCGAAAGTGTCACTAAAACTAAGGCCTTACCATGAGTTCACGCGACCGTACTCACTAGCGACTGCGTCAACGATTTCTATTAGAGATGCACCGAATATTCGGCTAAAACTGGAATGTACTGCACTACTACTACAATTTGCACGTGAACTCTTTATTGTGTATACACAGCTTAAGGCTCTAGGACGTTTGTCGATGCATCTGTGTCTATGCCTAGGAGCCACAGATTATGTTATTTCATTCCGATATTTGCTCTCTCAGGAAACCCATCTATTCTAACCTAAGTTTGTACTGTCCTCGTGTGTTAATTATAATCGTAATACATATTTTAATCTCATGACTATTGATTATGTACTTTATATATGATATATAAAGCTGCGTATATCACGACGACTCGACTATTCATTTCTCCGCCTACATATCGCTTCCCTGCCCCAGAGTTGGTAAGAATCCACGGCATCCTCTGCAGCACCCAGACTCTTAAAGTGCAATACTATTGAACGAAGTTACTTCGTAATGACATAATAAAACTCGTTTCGAACCTAGAAATGTGTCCGCGCGAACGTTCACTACGAAACAGTACAAAACCTGCGCGACGCGCACCTGTAAAACTCAAAATGTAGGTATAGATCCGCCGGCCGAACATCCGGCGGCCGGATCCCGAATATTCGGCCGGTGGTTAGGCCGAATATCCGGTATCCGGCCAAACAACTATCTGTTGCATCTCTAATTTGTATGGAGAATACAGCGCCCAGTGGTTACTTTGTACAACAACTACAATTTTCATTCAAATTCAAACAGTCGGTACGGTCACTGTAAACTCAGGGTAAGGATACGGTTCGCGAGATAGTAATATTACTTCACAAGAGACTAAAGTGATCATTTAAAAATGTCTGGTTTGAACTAGTCCTTTAAAAAAAATTCATTGATTTAATACTCAGTGTAGGCTTCGCGCGTCGATTTAGTGGAGAAAAAAACCAGCCAAGTGCGAGTATGACTCGGTCCCTACAAACACTTTTCCCATCTTAACGGGTTAAGTTTGCACCTGGTATGTATGGCCCCAGCTACAAATGACGCGCAAAATTACCGCAACTGATCACGTTTGGTGGATTTATTTTGGTGGCTTGACCGGTTTTTCTTAATAACCAGTTATTGTTGTTTTACTTTATGTACTCGACGCATGTGTCTTTTCAAGTGCATTTCCTGATTAAACTGCTTGTTACAGATAGCACAGCTCTGCGGTTTCTTCTCCCCGTGCACCGCAGCCGTGTGTCGCCTCCAGCTAGTCTTTAGCGAAAACTCCTTGCTACAGATTTCACACTTATACGGTTTCTCACCAGTATGTATGATCATGTGGACTTTTAGATTGCATTTCGATGTGAATTGCTTCTTACAAATGTCACAAGTGACGAAAGATTTCAGTCCGGTATGCTGCTTCATGTGGTTTTTCATGTAATGTTTTTGGGTGAATTTCTTGTCGCATATTTCACAGCTGAACGGATACTCCCCGGTGTGCACTCTGGTGTGGGCTGTCAGTTGGTACTTTGATGTAAATACCTTGTTGCATATGTCACATTTGTGATTCTTTTCGCCCGTGTGTGATACGACGTGTATCTTTAGTTTCGATTTCGTTGGGAATTGCTTGTTGCATGTCTCGCAGCTAAAACAACCTGTGTGTAGTCTCTTATGTAGGTTCAACTGGTGTTGAGTTGTATATTGCTTATCACACGAGTCACAACTAAAAGGTCGTTCTCCGGTGTGTATTCTAAAGTGTTCTTCGAGACGGCGTTTCGATATGAATTTCTTATCACACAACTCACAGCTAAAGCATCTCTCTCCTGTGTGTAATTTCGTGTGAAATGTAAGCGCAGCTTTCAGTCTAAATCGTTTATTACAGTATGTACACACGTAAGGCTTTTGTCCCGTGTGGACGGACATATGCTTTCTCAAGGGGGCTTTCTGTGTGAAACTTTTATCACACATATTACAAGCAAACGGTTTATCCCCTGTGTGTCGTCTCATGTGATCGTTCAATACGCCTATACGCGCAAACTGCTTATTACATATTTCGCAACTAAAATGCTTCTCACGTGTATGACTCCGTTTGTGTTCACTAAAATCCCAGCTATTGGCGAATCCTTTTTTACAAACTCCACAACTAAACGGCTTTTGATCACTGACTAAACCTATCTTATGTGGGTAGAACGGATCGGTCGCGTGTTCTTGTAGATGCTGGATCAAATCATGCTTCTTATTGAATTGTTCTCCACAATTGTCGCATATAAAAACGGCTGGAACCCATAAGGGATCGTGTACCTCTCTCATGTGGGTCGCGAGGCTGGATTCGTTGGCGAATGTGTCATGGCAAGTGCGGCAAGTGTGGGACTCGTCATCGCTAAAGCGTTCGATCTTCACGTAGGATTCTAGCTGATCTCTGTCGCAGACGGACACAGACCAGCCCGGCTTGTGGAGGTCCGGCGATGGATCACACGTCGATGTAGCTGCAAATAATTATATGTTTTACATTTCATTTGTTTAGCTAATTCCTCCGCCTTCCTCAAACTTTATCTACTTTTAGTACAGTTTGTGGTTCGTCATGACTAGGCTTGGGACTTTTCACTGCTCGCCGTGGTTGTCCAATCCATGGAGTCGTCATATGATAAAAAAATATATTAGAAGTCAAAGTCAAAGTCTAAAAATTAAATGTTTTATGAAATGTCATAATTTATGTTGTTACATTTTTAATGGGCACGTTATAATAGTTTGCAATTATTTTTATAATAAATCTATCGGTAATTTCATATTATACCTAGTGGTCACAAATTATGCATCCTTTTTGATAGGTACTTACTTGTGTTGTGACAGACGTACTGACAACTTTTCGCAACTTAAAATTAAGAAACACTTTGAGTACTTTATAAATTGTCACTTTTGATTGAAGACCGTCTCAATAATTACTGGTTTAATTTAAAATGAATAATTTTTCGCCTGGCAAAATTGAGCTCTGGTTAGAGCCATTATGCGGAGTTTTTAAAATATGATGAAGAAAAGTCTTGTACATATTGTTATCTATGTGAGCAATTTCAAAGCTGCAAATATTAGCGTTATACTAAATTGGATAGAACCTTACGACGAACTAACAATAAGTGAAGACAAGTCCCACATTTGTTGCTCCGCGTGTGGTACTAACCTAAGACTCAAAAAGTCCATCATAATAGGGCATGTTAAACAGCCAAAATCACCAGAAGAAGACCGGAAATATGAACGATGTTTATTTAGATCTATGTTTGTTTCTCGTTAATTGCAATATTGCATGGAACAAAGTACAATTTTTAAAGTACTCAAAATGTTTCCGAATTTTAAGTTGCGAAAAGTTGTCAGTACGAGTAGTCTGTCACAACACAAACCTATCAAAAAGGATACATAATTTGTGACCACTAGGTATAATATTACCGATAGATTTTTAGACTTTGACTGAATATATTTTTTATCATATGACGACTCCATGGATTGGACAACCACGGCGAGCAGCGAAAGTCCCAAGCCTAGTCATGACAGTTAGCATTATTTTTGGCTGAAGGGTTCTCTGCCTACAAAACCCAGTTAAAAGAAAATTGACGATGGTCGGCACTGGTCAATGCCAAAACAGCCAAAAAGAAAGCAAACTGTGATGACGAACATTGAAAAACAAAGAAGTAAATTCGTGGCGCGAGAAAATTAAACAGCTACTGTTTGTAGATCATTATAGCAAGGACTACCGGAAAAAGAAATGTTCTCCCAAAAACTGTAACTAGAATTATACGTTTAATTAGGTTCTGAGCTGTATCTGAGTGCTATTTCTAAAAACAGTGTAAAGACAGATATAAACAACATGAAAATTAGCCAATTATGAGGATAGTTCTTCCAAACAGCCGTTTCCGTAAATTTCCGGAAACGTTCCTGATTTCCTATACAAAATGAGGAAAATTCCCGGAAATTTACGGAAACCGCACATCTCTAATTACTAGGGCTCGCGGTCGTCTCCGTGTTCGTGTATCTGTAGCCGGATCTCCGTTACCGTGTAATTAGGTTCCGTGTAATTAAGATACATAGCTCCGTGTTACCACGGAAATGCGTTTATAAGTTTCTTGATTAGTTTGATTTAAAAAGAAACCGCGCGGTATAGTACGGGATCTTACTCGTAGGACCGCCGGTGCTAATAACACGGAGCTACGGTTCCGTGTGTAACAAGGATATCAGAAGCCCTAGTAATTACCGATTTTTTTGAAGTTAATACATTTTATCGAAAACACTGCAGAAAAGATACATACATGGAGCAAGCGTCACGTCCTCGACCGGCTCCGTCTTAATTACTGGCTCCACATCTGTAAGTAGAAGATAGCTCAAGAAAATGACATCAAAAATTTGATTTTTATTCTGTATTTTGAAATGCTTAAACGCATGTCCGCCATTTTCATCCGTGATAGTGACGTCACCAATGCAGTAAAGAAAAAGCTTAAAACGTCATTCGCATCATAGGTAAGTGTATTACTATAAAAATAAATTAATTATCGGTCTTTATTTACGGGATCGCCTGTGTAATTCCACAGATAAGTTAAAGAGAGAGTAGGTAGAGAGAGGAGTGTGTCCTCCAATGAAAATATACTCATTTAAATTCCATTTTCTAGGAGCCGGGTTCAATCTGGGATAATATCTTTCCTTTTCAATCTTTTCTCATAGTCTCTAGCTGTTAACTACACTGCTAGTTGATTAGGATGTTGTTTCTTTCGTGATATTTTTTAGTTACAATGGTAATTACATCCTTCACTGTACTTATTTTAAGGTATCTCTGGATTTCCGTATTGGTTGTAAACCATGGGGCATTCTGAGACTGTCTGATTTAATTTACCTGCGTATTATTGGGATACTCACGTATTAAAACCTCTTCTTTAATCGTTACACTGTTGTCTCCCAACTCTTTCTTTATTAGAGGACCACCATCTGAATCAAAAAACATGATACCGATTATTATTAGCACACATCTGCAACACTCTGGTGGCTCGGGCATCTAGACAGAATGCCGGACGATAGGGCGGTAAAAAGGGCGTAAGGGCGACCGGTCGGCCGACCGAGGTACCGATGAAAGGACGAAGTTATGAAAGACCTACGCACTCTACAAGCAGGAAACTGGGAGGAGATTGCTCAAGACCGAGCGCGCTGGCGTCATTTCGTATCGGAGGCCATGATCCACTTCGGGTCGCTGCGCCAGCGGAGTAAGGAAGTACACATCTGTTATTATACATTATTTGATTACATATGCTTTGTCTTTGCTCAAATATTTAAATGAACATTAGTACACATACCTAGAGAGGTGAATTAGCGAATGTCCCAGATTGGAAGCGCTTGTAGCCTGAACCAAAGGTGAGGGCTATAAAAATGTGATCTGGGGATTTACCAATTTCCGCCCATGGTTGCCTAAAGTTTTACGTCCTGCCTTGGCCAGAAAATGAGATTTTCTGTCCCTGTAGTGGGCAGTAAATCCCACTTACTGCCTACAGTGACGTTAAATTAATAATTGTAACTTAATAATTTAGTGTACGTATTTTTATTTATTTTATAAAAAAATAAATAAATAAATAAAATGGTTCTATGTAGCTTTAAGCTGTGCCCGACTGACGTTATTTGTTATTTTAATGAGATAAATGTATACACTGAATGAGGGTCCATGAAAGAGTTCATGAAGGGAAACCTTCCACTGTCACTGAAGCGGAAACTTATCGACATGTGTATTTTGCCTGTCCTAACCTACGGTGCCCAAACACGGTCACTTACTCAGAGCCAAAAGTCCAAGTTGAAGGTTTGCCAACGGGCCATGAAGCGCAGCATTTTAGGGGTGAAGAGCACGGACTGCATCCGAAACACCACGCTGCGCTCCAAAACACGCATAGCTGACGTAGGTAGCAAAACAGCCAGGCTCAAGTGGGATTGGGCAGGCCACGTTTGCCGTATGCATCCAGAAAGATGGGCCAGCATATCCACTAAGTGGATGCCCAAAGATGGACGACGCAGACGGCGCAGGTCCAGGCGGAGATGGCGGGATGACCTAGACGCATTCCTCAGCAATTGGCCGGAACACGGACAGGGGGGAAAAAAAATGTATACACAAATTACCTTTGGCAAGCCTTCTCTCGAGCCGCGCCCGCAGCGCCGCCTGGCTGCGCTGCACTTGCAGCTTGAAGTCACTTGCGTCCTGCAGGCGGCCCACGCACTCCTCACAGATCCCACACTCATCTTCATTATCTAGTGTCAGCTGCGTGAATGAGAAGAACATTCTGTTAAACCACTAAACAAAGCACAATGAAAAACTGAAATGCTTTCTAAATTAACTCTCTGATCGTCTGACAATGCGGTTGGTACAGTTAGTAGTGCAGCTGCCTACTGAGCTAAGGACAAAAATTTGTCACAAACTTGAATATTAGTTCCTGGGTCATGACTGTTATACATTATGTGCTATACATAATGTATAGTATAACTATACATTATGTGTATCATCATGTAGTACCCATAGTACAAGCAATGCTTAGTTCGGGGCTAGGTTGATTTGCCTAGCATTGTCACTTATATGAGTGTCTAATTGCATCAGATCAGCATAAATAAATACAGGCAGAACATTTCCTTAATACTGTCATTGTTTTACAAACCATTTTTTTTTCATTATCATGCTGTGGTCAAAAACATTGCATTAGGTAAAGAAAAAATTGGGCAAGTGCGAGTCCGACTCGCGCATGAATGGTTCTGTACCATAATCTATAACAAGTTTGTTGTTTGGGAGACCCCTTAAATATTTATTTTATTTTATTTTTAGTATTTGTTGTTATAGCGCAATAGAAATACATTATCTGTGAAAATTTCATCTGTCTAGCTATCACCGTTCTTGAGATACAGCCTGGTCAGACGGACGGACGGACAGCAAAGTCTCAGTAATAGGGTTCCGTATTTACCCTTTGGGTACGGAACCCTAAAAAAAATGTTATACTTTTAGATCACTATAAATCATATTTTCCAACTGCTTGGTCGATAAATGTTTTGAGTTATTGTGTTAAACTAGAAGAGGTTTAGAGGTTAATTTCTTTGTGATGTTACTTTCGTACAGTATACTAAGTGAAAGACGTCTCTCCCTGAACTTTACAACTGGTTTTGCACGGCAGAACATGTAAAAGTCAGATATTACTCACTTGAAGCTTGAAACACTCTTCAAACATTCGCGAGTATATTTCTGTTACGCCTAGACGGGAATACGGCGTCTTCAAATCTTTACACGGAGATCGTAGTAGGCAACAACAACAGGGATTCAGACTCTCCATTATTTATTAATTAACATTAATTTATTTCGAATATAACGCAAGAAATGATAAATATCCGGTTTCGAGCGAGACAACTCAATCGATCGATACATAAATTCGCTTTCCATCAGGCGATTCGTTTGCTCGTTTGCCCCCTATGACATAAAAAAAAAAAAAAAAAAAAAAAATACGAAATGTCATTGACTTGCTCGCTGTCAAACAAATGCTAACCTGGGCTACTCCGATGTCCAAAATCCGACTGTCGAATAGTGCCATCCCTCTCGATCTCCTGTCAAAGTATATTTGAGTGAATGGAATAGCACTATACGACAGTAAAATTACAAACATCGGAGTAGCTCTTCTGACTTATATTTTTACGGCTAGGGATGTTTCTCCCCAGTATTCAAGTTCTATGTTTGGACTTTGGTATTCGAATATTATCTAAAAAATTCGTGTCCAGAACTCGAGTCCGTTACCGATTTTACAACAAAAATCAAAAATCTAAAAAGAGTAAACATCAAACAGCACGTTATAGCGGCACTCCACTACTCGCGAAGTTGAGCGAATACGTCAGTGTACGTTCACATAGTACGACACAAAAAAGTAGAAATTAAAAAGTGGCAATACTGTAGTGTCGTCTCTTTCTAATCAATCTAAGAAAAAAGGGACGACACTACTAGTATTGTGGGGAATGGATGAAAATATAAACACTTTCTGAGCAATAGAGTTGTGAGTGCCTGGAACAAACTCCCCGAGGATGTAATTTCAGTACCTAACGTCAATAATTTTAAGAATAAATTAGACAAGCATACCACTGAGCAACGATCTCAAGACACAGATCGCTGGATATAGGCACTATCAGTTGTTAAACTGCCTGCCTCATTATAAATAATAATAATAATAATAATAATAAAATATCAGAATTGAATACTCTTGTAATGAAGGTAGTAATTTTTAAAATTGGTTGATAAAATGAGGGACAGTATTATTATTATTATTTATTTCTTTACTTATTAATTTTACAACAAAGATTACACATAATCTAAAGCCCTGCGAAACTGTTATGACAGTTTGTCTACAGGAAGACTTTTCAATACCTAACTAACTAAAAGTACAAACAAACATTATTAAAAATAATAACTGAATTGAGAACCTCCTCCTGTTTGAAGTCGGTTGAAAGTAGACAACAAATAGAATCGAGTGAGCGAGTAGGTACAAAATCAATTCTTACTGACTCGAGTACGGAAATGAGTCCGACGTACTCGAATCAAAATAAATTGGTATTCCAGTAGGCGAGTCCAAAGCAGGAATCGAGTCTGACTCGACTCAAGCCGTACTCGGCACATCACTAGTGACATTTCACATTAGTGACAGTGACAGTAACCATGACACTGGGACTCGATACGGAAGGGAAGTTTTACGCGGCTTAATAATAAAAATTGGATTATAATATGTTGATCCTGAATCCTGACCTCAGTCAGTATCATTCTTCCGTCCGAAGTGGTCACAAGTTTTATATAAATAACAGGAATCCTCCTCGACTACCATCACGACTGCCACCAGCTGACCGTTCAACCTAGAGGGAAAACTAAACCTTTATTGAAAATGAAATATGAATATGGAAATGTTTATTTTGTTCTTCTTATTACACTACTGATGATAAAGGAATCTGTAACTGAAGGAAACAACCATGTGATTGGCAAAAATGTGATCACCACTGGAAGCTATCTTGGAGATAACCTTGTCATACGTGATAACTGTAAAATTATTAACTCTCATATTGATGACAATTCCGTAATTCAAACGGGTTGTGACTTGGAAAACGCGACAGTGGGAACAAATTCTAAAATCGGTTTCAACACAGTCATAAAGACATCTACAATTGGAAGCAACTGTGTGATTGGCAATAATGTGGTACTCATTGGAAGCCACATTGAAACTAACAGTGTCGTACCAGATAACAGCAGAATAATTAACAATTGATTGAATTGTTGATGACAACTTGTAATTATCTTTAACCATCCATGGACAGCATCAAATTGTAATTACTCTTCAGCACGGAGCTAAATGTAATAATCCTGCATCACGGAACCAACTTTAATGACTCCTCTTTCCACATCCTCTCACACTACACTCTACTTGTACCCACAAACCCCGAAGGAGCCCTACAACAATTACCCACAATATAACTTATCCGCAGCTCCTTAAAACTGAACCTAAAGAAAACTAACTTAATTCAGTTCAGACCCCATCAAAGACAGCTGATAGTTATTAACTTCACATTTAAATAATTCCATTCAACAAACCAATAATTGTCGCCTACTCTGATTGGAAGACACATATTGAAAATATTTGTATTAAACTATCTAGATTTGCTTATGCCCTTAGAAACTTTAGAAATACCACATATTTAAAAATTGCAGTAAGTGCTTATTATGCTTTTACACAAACTTGAATTCAATATGGCATCATTTTATGGGGTAACGGTACAAAATGGTCAGACATATTATGGTTTATGGTTTAAGACATTTATTTCTCATAAGAATTTGATTCACTTAACATGAGAAATGTAACATAGAAAAATAATTGCATGCAAATTATAAATTAATAACAAACTTAACAAGTGTCAACTTCATAAAAACATACAGGTAAACATTTTTATTACGGAGGTAGATTTCAATTCGCCGCTCGGTCGGTACGTAAGCACGCGCGCAGCGAATGCAGCTAACTTGTTCCCGATACATTGTTGTCATGTGCTCGTAGAAACACAGATCGAGCGCACCTGGATATGGCATCTTGTTTGTCCGTACTCATGGGCTTCAATACGATACTTTTTATTAGATGGTATTGGATATGACATCCAGGTATTATTGTAATATGTAATCTTCAATTTTATTTACGTTATAAATAAAATAAAGATAAATTTAAGTTATAATATTTAAAAATTGTAGTAAAAACTTAACTGTTTTATTAAATATTCTATTTTGTATATTTCATTTAATTTAATATGTATTTTAGTTTAGTTTAAAATAGTAAATTAACGATCTCTTTGGCAGTTTAGCAAGTTAAAAGTAAGACAGGTATTATATGTATACATTCATTTCATATTTTTATTATTATATTGTTTTAATTGTATTTCATTTAAGTATATAGTTTCATTTTTAAATAATATTAATTATTATATTATACTGCTGTATTTATCAACATTACCAACACATAATATTACTGCAATAAAGATGCATCAGGATTCTATCAAATATAAAATATATGATAGCTGCAGACCCTATTCATTTAAGCTATTTCTAAGTACCTATTTAAAAAAAAACTATATTTTTTCATTCCTTAATTATATTGTTAAGCATAATTCAATTAGATATTAAGTTGATTCTGCATGGGTGTCATGTAAGGTATATATAATCTTTAGAATTAAGACATATATATATGTGCACTATATGAGAGCAATAAAAATGAATCTTATCTTCTCTATCCCTCATCCTTAAACAATTGAGCTCGAACATTTGCTCTATGTTGCTGCTGCTAATTCTTTGATAAAACAGCGATTAAACTTTATGTGACCTATCTATAAACCAATATTACTATGTATTTTTGGTAATAAAATTTTAATAAATGTTTAGCCTGTTATTTAATTAATCCTGACTGTACTTCACCTATTTTTGTTACCTTGGCACATTATACTAACTAAACGTCTTACTTAACACCTTCACTGTCTGGGTCCCATATGTGGGGTAACCGCAAGCGTCTTACAAAGACAAGGTTCACATATCAAACAGTGAACATGTTAAATCTATCTATCCTCAAATTTGGAACGAACGTTTCCTATCTAGTATAGCTTCCATAAACATTTAACGATATCCTGTAACTCATTCTTATGTTGCTTAAATCTAGGCTTATTGAATGTTATTTAGTAGAAATAGATAATAATTATGATGGATAAAACTCACTCAAGTCCACAAGCAAGTATGATACTTATAGATAAAAACCGGCCAAGTGCGAGTCGGACTCGCGCACCGAGGGTTCCGTACAAACACTTTCCATCCCTAAGTGGTTAAGTTAAGTTTGCACCTGGTATGTATAGCGCCCCATATAAATTAGGTGCAAAGTTAGGTATTAAAAAAAAAATTTATGGTTTTCGTAATTATTCCTTTATCTATGCTATAAGACGTTGCTTCGTACCAAATTTCAAGATTCTGAGTTCACGGGAAGCACCCTGTAGGTTTTGATTCCCTTGCAAGTGTCGAAAATTTGCAAATTAGGTGCAAAGTTAGGTATTAAAAAAAAAATTTATGGTTTTCGTAATTATTCCTTTATCTATGCTATAAGACGTTGCTTCGTACCAAATTTCAAGATTCTGAGTTCACGGGAAGCACCCTGTAGGTTTTGATTCCCTTGCAAGTGTCGAAAATTTGCGGCATAAACGGCTGTATCTTTTGATTGCGTTGGCTTAGAAGTTTGATTTTTTCACAGCTTCAAGGGACAGTAGACCTCAGTAATTGATATAAATTTCAGCTTCATACGTCCACGCGTTCCTGAGAAAAAGGGTCTTGACAGACGGACAGACGGACAACAAAGTGATCCTATAAGGGTTCCGTTTTTTCCTTTTGAGGTACGGAACCCTAAAAATGAAATGTGAGTGAGTTTTTAGGGTTCATTAGTCAACTAGGAACCCTTATAGTTTCGCCATGTCCGTCTGTCCGTCCATCCGCGGCTTAGCTCCGTGATCATTAGTACTAGAAAGCTGGAATTTGGTATGAGTATGTATCACGCCGACAAGACGGTAAAATAAAAACTAAAAAAATATGTTTTTTTCGGGTACCTCTCGTACACCTAAAGTGGGGGTGAATTTTTTTTTTCATTCATACCCTAGTGTTTGGGGGGTCTTTAAATAGGTCTGTTAAAAATAATAGGGGTCTCTAAACATTACTTATTGATAAAGTCAGTAGTTTTGTAAATATTCGCTCCGAAAATAAAAAAAATAGTGTGAGGGGGGCCCTCGAACTTTTCAACTACGGGTCAAAAAAATATGGAATAATTCATGAAAGGCCTTATAAGTAACTACTTTCAATTAAAAATTATATTGAACAAAATCGGTCCATCCGTTTTTGAGTTATCGCAAAATTTCGTGATTTTCTTTAAAAGGACGTAAGTTGACTTCCAGAAGGTAATAAGTAATTACAGTCACTTTGGCGTTTACGACCTTTTTCCGTCTTTCCGTGTTTGACCGTCTCTTGTGAAGGATGAGCAAATACGGAATCCTACACTGAGCGTGGCCCGACATGCTCTTGGCCGGTTTATTTTATAAGTGGCTAATGAAAGTAGGGACTAGAAAATGGCGGCAAATTAAAAAAAAAACAGCTTGTGACATCGCGGTTCTGGTCGGTGGGCGAAATGATACAAGTGTGAACGCAGCCTTTAGGCAACATCGGAACCTACACTGAACGTGGCCCGACATGCTCTTGGCCGGTTTTTGAAGCTTATAGTTATAATAACAGCATGATTTCTGGTGCATTTGCTAAATACAATACTGAATTACTTACTAATGAAAACTTACATATTCGTCCAAGTTTTCTTTTCTCCCAGAATGCGAGTTGCATCCGCACACAATACACGACATTCTTTAAGTTATGCACGCACTTTCACTCTTTTTTTTTTCATTTAAAACATATATAATAAATGGATAACCCCGCAGTTGCGCATTTATTATATGTATACTCGTCCACAATGCCAACTCGTTTACATTGCCAACTCGTCCACATATATAACTCGTCTACATTGCCAACTAGTCCACAATGCAAACTCGTCCACAAAGCCAACTCGTCTACTCTGCTAACTCGTCCAATTACCAACTCGTCCATATTCCCAACTCGTCCATATTACCGACTCGTATATATTGCCAACTTGTCTATTCCAACTCGTTCACAATGCCAACTCGTCCATATTACCAACTCATCTTCATTGCCAACTCCCCCATATTCCCAACTTAGCTACATTGTCAAGTAATCCATGTTTTCAACTCGACCACATTCCCATCCGGTCCACATGCAAGCGTCAATCGACTGTATTTCTTCATTTTGCAAAATATCCTTAAATTATTAATTTATTTATTTATTCATTTACTCATTCATTCATACATGAATTAATTAATTCATTCATTCATTCATTCATTCATTCATTCATTTATTTATTTGACAAACAAATTACACAGCATTACAGCATTAGCATACAGATAATTAACAAACTTTCACGAATCACTAAGAGGACGTTCATCCATCGCCTCACAGAACTTCAAGCATTTGTCAGCTACTATACTATATCTATGATTTGTCACTGTTGGGTGGAGCGGCGTAAGAAAGAAATAAACGGTATTAAAAATATATCTTCATCAATTTATTATTATATTTGACAATCAACAAACAGTATCTAAGGAGCCGGTAACTAACACGAGTAGTGTTGCACCATGCTATTAGTGATGTGCTATGCATTCACAACACTCCTCCTCACAGCACTAAAACAGCAGTCTCAGTTTACCTCTCAGTGTTATTAGTCTGGGTCCTGGTAGCGCCTTCGTTAGCAGATCCGCTTCCATATCTTCAGTACGTACGGTTCTGGCGACAGATTGGTGCAATGGTGTCATGGAGCACCTGGTGTTGTACCCTTGTGTACTCTTCAACGGCCAAGTCACACAACATTAACTATAATAATAAAGAAATCGCAGTAAGGAACCTTAGACTTGGTACGACTTTGTCTAGATTTCATTACTTTTTAGAGATAAACAAGCAGCTCCATCGAGACTTGGCTAATTTTTTACAGAATGTTTTTGGTGGGATTTCACTTCTTTTTGTAGAAGCGTGGGCATATTGTTTTATAACAACCTGCTAATTCACTTTAGCAAACCTCACGAAATAATAAGCGAAATCAACGAAATGCAAATAATCCCTCCTAATCCCTAGCAAACGTTTCCGTGCGCAATAGAAGAATGTCGTAAACGACTGTAACGCGGCCGGTTGCCACTTCGCCATATAAGATTATCGGAAAAACAAACGTAGGCGCGTTTCAAAATACAGTTAGCGCCATCTAGCGACGTGTGCGGGTATCACCGCCACTCTTAGTCCAATGCATTATATTTTGACCAAATTTTGAGCGAAATTAATATTTTGGTGTAATTTGTTTATTTAATTTGTGTAATGTTCGAGTAGAATAAAGTTAATCGTTCGACTATTTCTTCTTGTAAACTTGTAAGGTAAGTATAAGTATAAAAGCCAGTCTAGTCTTATCCAGAGTTTTCCTTTAATTTTATTTATATGCGTATTAAAAGCAGAAGGGGAGGCATTCGCCCAGCGGGTACGTATTACAATACCGAAGTTCAAAATACCGAATTTCATAAGACCTATGGACGGAAGGCCAAAAATTAAAATTTCGAATGTTTATTTGACCGAAAGTTTAAAATCCCGAAAGAACGTTTGATCGAAAGGATGAAATACCGAATATTATAATCCCGAAGACTGTAATCCCGAAGAATGAAATCCCGAAGACTGTAATCCCGAAGATTATAATCCCGAAGACTATGATCCTGCCTTAAGGTTGTAATCCGGAATATTATTTAAACTTTCGAGAATTATATTTCTGTAGTCTTACAGATTCTAATGTTTATTTTATACAAAGAATATTAACCTAAATTACGTAACCTACTTGCCTACTACTATACTTACTATTTATAAGTGAACTCTTCTGTGGAACCGATCTGCTCCGGCGCTGCGGGATGTGCAGCTCCTCCGCCCTAGTACGTTAGTACTCTTTATTACTCGTATACTGTGGCCCAAGCGTTAGAAAGTGCGGGCATCAAGCGAGTCGCAGCAGCTGAGGCTGGTCGCCGAAGGTGACCAAAAAGCCGAAGCTGCGGAGGCGAGCGTTGACAGCTTCGGTTCCAGACAAGTTCGGTTCGGTTGGCGGTCCATGACAGAATATTTTATCATAATATCGAATATTTAGTGTCATAATTTCCCACTTTCCCGGACTCTTTCCTTTTCTTAATCGACTTGCCACAGAACCGAAGCTGTCAACCCCGATTCCACGTGGTCTTGTCTGCCCTACCCCTAGAGTGTATATAAAAGGTCGGAGGCGCGGAGGGAGGGCAGCCCCCGGCCGCCGTAAGAAGGCGAGCGTAGGTGCCGCATTTTCTTACGCTAGGGCGGAGGGGCTAAATATCCCGCAGCGCCGCCGGAGCAGATCGGTTCTACGGAAAAGTCAGATTAGTTTAGTGTCCTGACACTTTTAAAGTGCTCATTGACTATCGGGATTATAAAATTTCGAGATTTTAAAAATTTCGGGATTATGAAATTTCGAGATTTTAAACTTTCGATTTTCTGAAAATAGGTAATTTGAGCTTCGGTTTATCGAATATCGGCTTTTTGAACTTTCGGTATTTTGACCATCGGTATTTCAACTACTAGGTATTATGAACTTTCGGGATTGTAATACGTAACCCGCCCAGCTGTGGGACGCTATAGGCTAGATTAAATTAGAAGATGTGGGTACACATCTACTACGCTGGATTTTTTCAATGACAGTCGATTTTTTAATGTACCAATAGTAGAGATATGGTAATGCCCCCTGCATTACCATATCTCTAATACAGCTGAGACCAGCTGAGGGTTCTTCACCAAATAAATAATAAATAAATAAATATCAGACAACCTCACACAAATCGATCCAGTCCCAAATTAAGCTCTAGAAGGCTTGTGTTATGGGTACTAGACGACGATAGACATACTTATATAGATAAAGATATACTTAAATACATAGAACAACCATGACCCAAGCACAAATATTCGAGTTCATCACACAAATATTTGCGCTGGCCGGGACTCGAACCCGGGACCGCCGGCTCAGTAGGGAGGTGTCTACAAACCGAGCCAAACGCGTCGTCAAAATACTTCAGACCTTGGATTGACATCAAATGAAGCGGCCCACTAAGTTGAATATTAAAATACTTAAACGGGTTTACTCACGTCGTAGAAGTCGAATAACGCTCGACATGTTTCGAATCGGTACGCGATCCATCATCAGGAGAGATGATCAGTCGCGACGGCGGCCAACCGAACACAACAACAAGTTGAATATTTTTTGTAAAGGCGGTATGTCGATCTCTAATAGTTTGGTTGGGCTCTTGTGTTTTCTAATCAGAGTACTCCAGATCTTCGATTATCCTAGTTTTTAGGGTTCCGTACCCAACGGGTAAAAACGAGACCCTATTACTGAGACTTCGCTGTCCGTCCGTCCGACCGTCCGTCTGTCACCAGGCTGTATATCACGAACGGTGATAGCTAGACATTTGAAATTTTCACAGATGATCTATTTCTATTGCCGCTATAACAACAAATACTAAAAATAAAATAAAATAAATATTTAAGGGCTCCCATACAACAAACTTGTTTTATAGTACGGAACCCTTCATGCGCGAGTCGGACTCGCACTTGGCCAATTTTTATAGTTTTCGCTTTATGTGGCCATTAAACCCTAACTCTGTACCAAATTTCAGCTCTCTGAATTTATGGGAAGTACTAGTTCTTTACTGATGATCATGAGTGAGTGAGTGAATGAGTGAGTGTCGTAAATGCGAAACTTTGCTTTCGCGTAACTTCGGAACTAAATGACCTACAGACTTGAAATTTTGGATTTTAAGTATGTGATTATAGCTTACTGGATGACAAAAACTTCTGCGTTCTGGTCTTATCCAGAGGTGCTCAAATAGGGGCCTGAAAATGCGGCGAAATGGTTCCAGTAAAGGATGGTACGGCAGTGTTTGCTTCGCGCTCGACTTGGCGGGGGCACTGCCGTGCCCCCCGATACACACGGGTCTGATTGTAATGGGACGAAACCAACATTACGTAGTTCCGCGTCCAATCGGATGTATCACTGCCTCCCGGATTGTTTTAACCCATACAATGAACGTTGCAATTTGCAAACTTTTTCGCCTTTATTTTCTCTAATACATTTTAGCATGTCTTTATCTTTGTTGTATATAGTCAGGTCATTATTTCCGCTCTCATCGATAATTATTTCCGTTACATACTTTTCCAGGTTTTCAGGTACTTTCATAGTAATGTCTTCCTCTATGTCACCGTTCAGATACGCTGTCGTGACATCCATTTGTTTTAATTTCATGCCTTCTTCGACAGACATTCCAACGACGGTTCTGATGGAGCTTAACTTCGCCACAGGCGCGAAAGTTTCATTATAGTCTATTCCAGGTCTTTGGGTGAATCCCCGAGCCACAAGTCTTGCTTTCTTGGTTTCCGTATTGTCCGGTCCAGTTTTTGTTTTCAGAACAAGCTTGTAGTCGATGAGCTTCATGCCACTGGTTTTCTTCGTGATTTTCCACGTCTCATTCTTAATATGTGCTCTTATTTCAGCTTTGATCGCGTCGTGCCAGTCGTCTTCAGTTTCATTTTGTTCAGACAAGTATGACATATCTGACACGAACGTGCTTTCTTCCATATCATCTTGTAAGTGGTAGTCGGTTGTCCATGTAGGCTTCCTTCTATTTCTTGTAGGTCTTTGCGATGTTCTCTCATTTGTTTCGTGTGGAGTTTGGTATCCATCACTCTCAGCCCCTGCATCCTCTTCAAATGAAGTTTGGTCTTGATCAGTAGTTTCGGCCCCCTCATCCTCAGATGGCAATAGATTTTCATTTATATTTGTTTCAGAGTTGTTTGCATCTGAGGAGGACATATCTGTCAAGGGAAGAGGATCTTGAACCGGTAAGTTAGAATTTTGATGATTTTTCTTATTTTTAAGTTGTATCACCATTTCTTTTCCAGGTCCCTGCATACTGTCGTCAAGAACTGCTTCGGTACGAGCCGTCGTACGAGTGTCATCATAGTACGTCTTTTCAACGAATTTGACATCTCGACTGATTACAACATCGTTTTGGTCAGGTAAATAAATTCTGAATCCTTTAGCATTTTTGGCGTATCCCATAAATACTCCTTCTATGGCTTTAGGGGAGAATTTGCCTCTTCGTCTTTTATTCAAGATGAATGCTTTGCTGCCGAAAATGTGTAAATGATTTCCAGCTGGATTTCTACCGACCCATTTTTCATACGGACTGCTTCCATTTAAGGCTTTTGCAGGACTCCGATTAATTAGATAATTGGCTGTGTTTATTGCTTCTGCCCATAAGCATGAGGTTACATTTGCTTCCATCATTAAACATCTAGCCTTGTCTAGCAGTGATCGGTTTTTTCGTTCACTTACGCCGTTTTGTTGTGGAGTGTATGGTGCTGTCAGTCTCCTCTTGATGCCACATTTTGCAAGCAGGTCATCAAATTCTTTGCTTCTGTACTCGCCACCATTATCAGATTGCAAGTGCTTAATTTTCTTCTTTGTGAACAGCTCCACTCCATTTTTGTACTCTTTAAACTTTTCGATTACTTCACTTTTGTTTTCGATGAAATAGATACAACAGTACCTGGTGAAGTCATCAATGAAAGATACGTAGTATCTGGACCCAGCAAGTGATTCCGTTTCAAATGGTCCACAGACGTTACTGTGTATAATCTCTAAAATTTCAGATGACAATCGGTCATGGCTGGCAAACGGTAAGGATGAAAGTTTTCCTTTTATACAAGTTTCGCAGGTATCTAACTTTACTTCTTTTAAATCTAGTCCTCTCATCATCTGCTTCGAAACCATCATTTTGAGATCTTTTTCGTTGATGTGACCCAATTTTCGGTGCCATAACATCGATTCAGCTTTCTGGCCTCGTTCTCTTCTACAATTTTTATTTGTAATTCTTCTGGACCAGGCAGCACATCCCGCGACTCAATAGCGATACTAAAGTTTTCGTAGTTTACTGGTAGGCTGTAGAGCATCATGATACTCAATAGTTCCGGGTGTATTTTAACGTCCATGTCCTCCAGCTTTCCGACGACATCCATAAAATTATTTAAATGGTCGCGGATATCCTCTTGGGAACTCATTTTCTTTAGAACGAGTTGTTTCAACAGCGTAGCTTTTCTCGCTGGACCAGTGCTCTGATGAATGGATTTGAGTTTGTCCCATATCTCTTTTGAAGTCTTACAACCTTTTATTTGTTTTAATTCCGCTGGTGAGATGAGCAGAATAAGTTCCGATCTGGCTTGTATGTCAAATTTTTCGAACTTACATTTTTCTTCGGCGGTCGATGTTGGCGACAATTTATTCTCGCCGCTAACGTAATCCCATAATTCGGTTTTAATTAGTATGGCCTGGGCTTGTAAACACCAGGTGTCATAATTATTTCTATTTAACGTTTCTATAGACCGATATGCCGAAGACGCCATTTTTTACGTTATTCTATTTTTATTATTAGCATTTATTTATTTCACATTTTATATTGCATAACCACGCTCTGCTACCAATTGTTGGGCGTGAAATATAAATGTACTATTTCTAATAAGATGCTTTTTATTTAAAACATAACAGATTTATAATAACGTATTTTCTCTAGGAAAATTCGTGACAAGACATTAAGCTTGACAGTAAAACCATAGAGGTAGCGCGATACCAACACGCTGTGTACTCAGCTTCAGCCGTTGATAGCGCGACACTTCTTTGTTTAGTGGAGGCCCAGCTGATAGCTGCTCCTGCATACTTGAAAATGTAACCGGAACAGGATTTTCGGTCCAATTTGCAGGCACCCCAATCAGCGTCTGCCATGCCTTCTAATGGCTCTTGGGATTTTGAGTACGTGAGGCCAATGTCGATTGTGCCTTTCAGATAACGTAATACTCTCTTTGCTGATTTGAAATGCTCTTGTCCAAAACAGTCGTTAAATCTTGACAAATAGTTATCAGCATATGTTACGTCAGGCCGGGTAGCGACTGATAGGTACATCAGAGTTCCAATTAGGTTTCTGTAAGGTAAGTCGTCTACTCCTCCTTTCTTGTTAGGCTCCAGATGTAGATTTACTTCCATTGGTGTGGGCTTGCACTCCTCCATATTAAATTTCTTTAAAGTTTCTTGTATATACCTCTTCTGTGTCAATTTTATTTTATTTTCTTTGTATTCTAAATCTATTCCTATTAATCTTTTTGGCTGTCCTAGATCCTTCATTTCAAATTGTTCATTTAATCTCTTTTTTATTTCAGCCAGTCTTCTTGGGCAAGAATAAGCAATGAGCAGGTCGTCTACATATATGGCAATCACTGTTTTCGCTCCTCCTTTGACTGATATGTAGACACACGGATCAGCATTTGATGGTTTGAATCCAATTTTCTTCAGCTCAGTGTCTAATTTTGTATACCACTGCCTGCCTGCTTGTTTTAACCCGTAGAGAGCTTTTTTCAGATGACAAACTTTTTCTTGTTCTTCAATACTTTTAATATCTTCTAGAATTTTCTTTGCCTTGTTATATAAATTTAGATCATCTTCGTCACATGCCTCTACCATTATTTTGGCTACGTATTGTTCTGTGTATTCAGGATATTTCATATAAATGATCTCCTCCAATTCGCCGTTTAGGTATGCTGTCGTGACATCCATTTGATTTAGCTTGAGGTTTTCTTCAACCGTTAGTCCAATTACGGAGCGAATGGTACTTAATTTCGCGACTAGAGCGAAAGTTTCATTAAACTCGTTACCAGGGCGTTGAGTAAATCCACGCGCTACGAGTCTAGCTTTTTTTATTTCACCCTTTTCAGGAGTCCATTTGTTTCTCAGTACCATTTTATGATCGATGACTTTCATATCTTTTTCCTTCTTAATAATTTCCCAAGTTTCATTCTTGATATGTGCCTTTATCTCTGCTTTAATAGCGTCATGCCATTCTTCATTTCTGACCTCTGTTTCGCACAAAAATGTCAGCTCATCAGTTTCTTCTTCACTCAATGGCTCTTGATATTCTTCAGAAGTTGAAGACTGATCCAGCACATAATCTTGTTGCCAAATCGGAGCTTTTCGTTCTCGACGAGGTCTTGGCTCTTCATTTACAGGAATTCTCATGTTTATTGTCTCATGACTTGTACCTTCTCTAATTTCAGGTTCTACATTAACGATGCTCTCAACTTCATGTTCTTCGGATTCTGGCGCAGGTGGTGTTGTTACCAATCTTTCGGTAGGTTTTGAAGAGAATTCAATTTCAACTACAGGTAAGTTTTTCTTCTTCTTCTTCCTTTGTTTCTCACCCCTGTTTATTTCTGTGTTTTATTAACCTTATTTTCTTTTTCAGATCTCAGCCGTTCCGGTTCGTCAAAGAGGCTATCGTAGTTTTCTTCGGTACGATCATCATCTACTTGATAGTACATTTTATCAATTTTATCAATAACTTTCACGTCTCTGCTAATGACTATATTTTCTTTTTCAGGAATGTAAATACGAAATCCCTTTGCTAGTTGCGCGTATCCCATGAAAACTCCTTCTGTGGATTTTGGTGAAAACTTTCCTTTTCTATGTTTGTTCAGGACAAAAGCCTTGCTAACAAAAACATGCAGACGATTCCCAGATGGAGTTCGGCCGGTCCACTTTTCATATGGTGTACAACCTTTCAGGGCTTTAGCTGGGCTTCGATTGATCAGGTAATTTGCTGTGTATACTGCTTCTGCCCACAGTTTCTGAGGTATGTTCCCTTCAATCATTAGGCATCGGGCTCTGTCGAGTAGTGATCTATTTTTACGTTCACTTTGGCCGTTCTGCTGTGGCGTGTATGGAGCAGTGAGTCTTCTTTTAATACCATGTCGTTTCAGGTAATCATCAAACTCTCGATTGCAGTACTCAGTTCCATTGTCCGACTGTAGACTTTTTATCGGCTTATTGTGAAACTTTTCTACTTTGCTTTTGTATTCCTTGAATTTCTCGAACACTTCGCTTTTGTGTGTGATGAAGTACACGCAGCAATATTTTGTGAAGTCATCCAGGAATGTCAGGAAATATTTTGATCCCGCTAGCGTTTCAATGTTGACAGGCCCACAGACATCACTATGCACAATTTCAAGTGCTTGTGTAGACTGAGGTCCATCTACGGACGAAAATGGCAGTCTGGCCATCTTCCCTTTGATGCACACTTCGCAGTCGGGTAAATTTCCTCCTCCTAATTCTAATCCTTTGATTAGTTTCTTATTTGCATCTAACTTCAAGTCGTTTTCGTTGAGGTGTCCAAGTTTTCGGTGCCACATTTCAATGTTGTTGACACTTCGGGCTATATTTGCTTTTTCTCCCTTTGTGTAGTACAGGCCGTTTTCTTTTACAGCTGTCAGAGTTATTTCTCCTTTTTGATCCTTGATAAAAGCTTTATCTTTCCTCGCTTTATGTTTCTTTTTTCGCTGTTTCCTTTTTCAGTAATTTTAGCCACTGACATAAGGTTTGTTGCCAATGTAGGTACATACAAAGTATCATGGAGATTAATTGTGTCATTGTTGACGTTGATACGTACTTTGCCTTTTCCCTCTACTTTTGCTGTATGGTTTTCAGACGCTAATCTCAAGGATCCGGTATCGGAGTTGATGGTCTCGAAGTAGTCTTCCTGTGCACACATATGCGAGGTACAGCCGCTGTCCAGGCACCATGTGTCTGCAGAGGTGACCGACAAACAAGTAGGTGTTATGTTGAAGTTCTTCTCATCCCTTTTGTGAAATGACTGACTTTTATTTTTCTTACTCCAACATTCTTCGGCATTATGCCCCTTTTTCTTGCATTTCTGACAGTATTTTATTTTCTTCTTTGAGTAAAACGCACCCTCTCTTCTGTCATTTTGTCTGTCTTGGTTTTGTCTGGCTTCACTTTCTTCTATGATTTTAATTTTTAGCTCTTCGGGCTTTGGTAAGGTATCCCTCGATTCTACCGCGATTCTGAAGTTTTCGAATGAAGCAGGTAAGCTGTACAGCATCATGATGCTTAGTAGATCTGAATGTAGTGTTATGCCCATGTCTGCTAATTTATCGACAGTGTCCATAAAATCGTTTAGGTGTTCACGGACATCACCATTTACTTGTTTCTTCAGTATCAGATGCTTCAGCAATGTAGCCTTTCTTGCAGGACCCGTACTTTGATATATACCTTTTAGTTTGTTCCAAAGCTCGAACGATGTCTTGCTGCCTTTGACTTGTTTCAATTCTGAAGGCGAGATAAGTAGTAGCAGTTCGTGCTAACAAATCTTTGTGAAGAAAATCTTTCTTTTCCGCTTCGTTGGTTGTTTCAGTCGGCTCAGATATCTCCCCACTCGCGTATCCACACAGGCCATTTTTAATAAGCACTGCTTGTGCTTGAAGACACCAAGTATCGTAATTTTCTTTAGTTAGGGCTTCTATGCGATGATACGACGATGACGACGAAACATTTGCCGCCGATGCGCTCATGACGCACGGAGTTAGATTATTGCCGATTACATGTAATTCAACTAACCACGCTCTGCTACCAATTGTTGGGTGGAGCGGCGTAAGAAAGAAATAAACGGTATTAAAAATATATCTTCATCAATTTATTATTATATTTGACAATCAACAAACAGTATCTAAGGAGCCGGTAACTAACACGAGTAGTGTTGCACCATGCTATTAGTGATGTGCTATGCATTCACAACAGTCACATATAATATAACCTTCCAGCTACTTGCAAAAACATCGCAATCAGGTACTGATGCGAGAAACGCATTCAGATAGGTATCGCAAAGCACGAACCAATGATGATTTCCTGTGGGATACCGTGCGCGCCCTCGGAACTTCTAGCAAATGACGAGCACGTGCTCGGGGATTAAAGTTGGATTTAGACAATGAGGGCACAAGCAAGCATACAAATTGCGAACCCAATTCCGGACAATACGAATCACCTCGTAAGATACGGCACGCACCGGTCAGTAGGTAATGATTTCGCCGCACCTCAAGGGAAGTAAATCCTAACATGCCCAGCAGGAATTTAGCTGGGTACAAAAATGGATAGTACCCCTAAGTTTTCCTGTAGAAGAAACGCAAAAAAGCTTTTTGGACTTTCTCCAGAAGCAGAGCGTAAGTGACCGCATGAGGGTTGCAGACAACAGAAGCTGCCTCCAGTTTGCTTCTGAGTAACGAGGTGTAAATGAGTTTAATCGCCATGGGATTATCAAAGTCACGGGCATTTTGAATTACCTAATATTCCGAATCCCAAATCCCAACCTTCGATAGTAGAAATAATCTATTTGACGGCGCATCAGAGAGTTAGCTCGATGGCGCTAGTATCGCCTCTTGATTTATGAATGACCAAACTCTTTAGTACGTAATACCGAACTCTGTGGCCATATACGACGGGATTGACAGCTGTCGTTGGGCAGCTGTTCTTCCATGTCGAGCTAGCAGTGTTATATTCTCTTTGGAGCTAGCGCCTCACGTGTTGCGGTAGAACGTTATAAAAGTTGGGAATCCAAGTTTATTCGTCATAGATACTCTAGATAAATTTATGTTACAGGTGCGTTTGGTTCAATCATAGGAAGTGAAGTATACGGATCGGCTGATACTTCTACCAAACCTTGTCTCCTCGCCCGAATACTCACGCGGATGAACCAATCTAATGAAAACCAAGTGTAACCGGACCCTAACCGTGAGTCGTTATATTCTTGAATGATGGTCAGTTTTTCTAGTCTTTCAAGCACGAGTCCAACTCGCACTTGACCGGATTTTTTCTACACATTTGAAAAACAACCTAGCAATTTCCAAAAAAAAAAAAATTAAAGTTGACACAATATGTTTACTATCATTCTTAGTCAATAAACTGGAAAAATATGTTTGTATTTTTGTACATGTTTTAAGTGATCAGTCGGATATCTTAAAATACAATACAATACAAAATGCTTTATTGCACACCAAAAAAAGTTTACAAATTCAGTATAGAACAATAATTTTAATAACGGTAGACAACAGGCGGTCTTATCGCTAAAGAGCGATCTCTTCCAGACAACCTTTATCATGTTGCCGACTCAAAAATAATATTTCATCATGCTGAACATGGTACTACTGGTTTGAGTGCAATTCATGTTTATTATTTATTATTAATTGGTCATCTTGACTCAATAGGGATCGCAGCCCGCCTAGCATAAGTACGCTTCGCGAATCTTGTCGCGTCACATAGCATCACCCGTCACTATCTCACAGTATAGCAAAGAAAGAGATGGGTAACATTTCTCGCACGAGAAAGAGTCGCGTGTCACAGTTGTGCTAGAGGTGCTCTGTGTCTCGTGCTCAGTGACGTGGTTAGTGCACAGTAGCTTTTTCAAATTTATTTTATATCAGTTCTTATTCAGGAATAAATTAATAATCCGAGAGTTTTATGCAACTCTCCAGCATGAGACGAATCTAATGATATATCATTTATCAAAATCGGACCCTAACTGTCTGATGGGATGTACAAAAATCGGATAGTTACGACACTTGTATCCGAACAGGATGGTACGCGTCGGTAATGCTAATGCACGACGGAGATTGTTATTCGTCCTTATGGTTGTTTTGAAAATGGCCAAGGCTGCCTGGCTTGGAATGCTGTTTGGACTCACTGCGGGCATTCCGTATCATGTGCGCCGTCGCGCGATGAAATGCGTCCACACTAAGCCGAATCGTGCGTGGGGAGGCCTTCGACTATGGCACCCGCTCACGGAGACATAGCCTCCATATGACTGTGCTTGTTTTATGTCAATGCGGCAGAAAGGTTTTCGAGTGGAAACCGCGTACCGGAAGACGCCGCATGGGAAGGCTTCCAAGAAAATAGACAGTCCAGCAGTGGATTTTTAAATAATCGCAGATAGGTATTAAAAAAAGCGGCCAAGAGCAGGTCGGGCCACGCTCAGTGTAGGGTTCCGTAGTTTCCCATCCTTCACAATGGACGCCCGTCTATTTTTTTTTTCGAGGTTTAAATTACGAGAAAGATTTCACGCTCTATAAAAAAGTCGTAAACGCCAAAGTAACTATACTTACTTATTACCTTCTGGAAGTAATCGATTATACGCGCCAGATTGAGCGGCACTTAACTAATATGTGTAACATATATGGTGTAACGTTCGAAGTATAAGGACACCGCGCGGCACTTACGTCATTTTAAAGAAAAATATGAAATTTTGCAATAACTCAAAAACGGCTCGACCGATTTTATTCAATATAGTTTTCATTGAAAGTATTTATAAGGCCTCACTTTCATGAATATTTCCATAATTTTTGACCCGTGGTTGAAAGTTAGAGGGGGGACGACGCTATTTTTTGGATTTCCGGAGCGAATATTTACAAAACTGCTGACTATCAAAAAATAATGTTTGGAGACCCCTACTATTTTTAAAAGACCTATTAAACGACACCCACACGGTAGTGTCGGAATGAAAAAAAAGTCATCCCCAGTTTAGGTGTACGAGAGGTACACGAAAATATTTTTTTTTTTAGTTTTTATTTTACCGTTTTGTCGGCGAGATGCATACACGTACCTACTCATACCAAATTTCAGCTTTCTAGTACTAATGATCACGACCTAAGCCGCGGATGGACGGACAGACGGACATGGCGAAACTATAAGGGTTCGCAGTTGATTACGGAACCCTAAAAACCTCGCATCGTGAATAGTTTACACCACTTAAAACCGGGAGCGCTGCAATCGAAATCGTTGGTTTTAGTTTTGCGATGCGGATGGCACAATGTAGAGATTTTATTCGTCTTTATTATGACAACCCATTGTCTGTTCTGTCTCTCTGTTTCCTCTTCCAAAACTGATCTCATTGTGTTTGTCCATACTCCATAATTATGTCGTAAATTATATTAAATAAGTTATTATAAGTATATTGTTCTACAGAAATACATAATTAGTTAAATTAAAACTTTCAAAGGACGTAGTGTGTTAGTTCACTCTCAAGCCACTTCCTTCTACTAGATACGCATAAATAAGAAATAACTTAGCTCCGCTAACATTGACAACGTTTAAAAATAAATCTCATTGCAACTAAATTGTAAACAGAGATGACTCATTTGTTTTCGACTTCTCGTCTGCAATACGGAAAGGTTCGGTTATGATTATGACTGATGAGTCACATTTGTTTACTAGTCGGGCGCGTAATGGCCTCGAGACTATTTTTATAAACCAAAATTCACAAAAAAATGCGCATCTTTTGGTGTAATCGGAGCTAAGTTTTATCTCTTAAAATGACAATAAGTTAGAGGATTGTGCCACATGGTATATTCTGGCGAATTTTTTCGATTGAACAATGTGTTTTGATTGTGGAGAACGTTTATTTGTCTCATTTGATGTATCCTGTAAGATCAGTTTACTTAACTTTTTACAAAACAAGATTACTTACATACCTGAAATGAAAGAACACAAATCGACATTATATAATCTGTATTCACAACCAAATGCTAAACATTATCGGGTAAAAGTCGAATTGTATCTTTTGAGAAATCTGGTATTTAATGATCAATGTTTGCTTACTGTACCAATTTGTACCAGCAATTTACTCATACTTCATTATTATTTATTTACAATTACATATCCGTAACTTACAGCTAATTGCCAAAGCGTTACAGATCTTAACCTATCATACAACATACCAAATATAACAATCTTAAGTATAAACAATTAACAGAATTTGTACAAAAACAACATAATATTACACTCAACATCGAAGGAAATAAATTTATATATATATATACATATATATATACCTATATTAAACTACTCTACACAAACACATTTTAATTTTAAGACCGCTCAAGAAATTTTTTACACTGCTATTATGTACGTATACTTGGTAGCGAAAACATCGCAGTGTGGCGCTACTTTGAGAACGGAGTTGAGGATGGAGAGCGCGCTCGGGATCGGCGCGTGCCGCAGGAGCGCGGTGCGCGCGCCAGGCACCGCTAACAAGGGAGCATGGCGTAATCGTGACCGTGCCTCAGGCGCATATAGTCGCACCACTTCCTCCACTAGTCCAGTACACTCTATTTTGCCGCGAATTATGCCCAGAACAAACTTAGCTAGTGCCAGGTATCGCCGCACTTCTAGCGAATTATACCCCAGTACTCCTAATAGGAATAGTGTGGGGTAGAGATACGGATAATAAGCATATAGCTTCTTGTATAAACTCCTTAAGAACTGCTTTTGGACCTTCTCCAGCATTAAGGTATATTTAGCCTCGTGAGGGTTCCAAACCGAAGCATTTGATTCTAGCACACTCCTCACAAGTGCCGCATAGAGAGCTCGAAGAGCGTTCGGTGTTAAAAGTTGTGCATTTCGCAGTACAAAGCCTAGTTTCTGCGCTGCGCGTTTCGCAACTCTATTCGCATGCTCCCGAAATGAGAGCTGTGGATCGAAAAAAATGCCAAGGTCACGAACCAAGGATACTCTCGCTATTGAATTACCATCTAGAGTATATTGATGATGGTACGGAAGAGATGATCGAGTGAAGCTCATTGTTTCGCATTTTTTAATATTAAAATATAATTTATTTAAAAGACTCCATCTATGTAAGGCGTCAACGTCGTCTTGTAGAGCTTTACAATCCTCCAATGTGCCTACTACTTTAATTAACTTAACATCGTCTGCAAACATCATTACTTTCGAGTTTTGGACTTGATTCGGCAGGTCATTAATTAAAATATTAAACAGCAATGGCCCCAAGTTCGAACCCTGACTTATACCTGAGAGTGTTTAAAATAAATCGAAATTAATCTATATTCACGATTAAATATTTATTATTTATTGGTGCATATCGACTTATACTAGTAAGATGTATCATTTTACACCACGATTATTACTTGTATCTAAGAAGTTGTCGTATTTTAAGGTCTCTTCGCTGTGGTTTTGACTTTTTTTAAGAACTTACATTATAAAAAAAAACCGGCCAAGTGCGAGTCGGACTCGCGCACCGAGGGTTCCGTACAAACACTTTCCATCCCTAAGTGGTTAAGTTAAGTTTGCACCTGGTATGTATAGCGCCCCATATAAATTAGGTGCAAAGTTAGGTATTAAAAAAAAAATTATGGTTTTCGTAATTATTCCTTTATCTATGCTATAAGACGTTGCTTCGTACCAAATTTCAAGATTCTGAGTTCACGGGAAGCACCCTGTAGGTTTTGATTCCCTTGCAAGTGTCGAAAATTTGCAAATTAGGTGCAAAGTTAGGTATTAAAAATTTTTTTTATGGTTTTCGTAATTATTCCTTTATCTATGCTATAAGACGTTGCTTCGTACCAAATTTCAAGATTCTGAGTTCACGGGAAGCACCCTGTAGGTTTTGATTCCCTTGCAAGTGTCGAAAATTTGCGGCATAAACGGCTGTATCTTTTGATTGCGTTGGCTTAGAAGTTTGATTTTTTCACAGCTTCAAGGGACAGTAGACCTGAGTAATTGATATAAATTTCAGCTTCATACGTCCACGCGTTCCTGAGAAAAAGGGTCTTGACAGACGGACGGACAGACGGACAACAAAGTGATCCTATAAGGGTTCCGTTTTTTCCTTTTGAGGTACGGAACCCTAAAAAAACCGGCCAAGAGCATGTCGTGTCGGACCACGCTCAGTGTAGGGTTCCGTAGTTGCTCATGCGTCACAAAAAACTGCTGTTTTAAGCCCGAGGTTTAAGTTAAGAACGATTTTAAGCTCTATAAAAAGGTCGTAAACGCCCTAGTTATTACCTTCTGGAAGTCAACTTACGTCATTTTAAAGAAAAAATATGAAATTTGGCGATAACTCAAAAAAGGCTCGAGCGATTTTGTTCGATATAGTTTTCATTGAAAGTACTTATAAGGCCTCATTTACATGAATATTTCCGATTTTTTTGACCCGTGGTTGAAAAGTTAGAGGGGGGCGGGGGAACTATTTTTTTGGTTTTCGGAGCGAATATTTACAAAACTGCTGACTTTGTCAAAAAAATATGTTTAAAGACCCCTATTATTTTTACAATAGGTACCTATTCAACGACACCCCACACACCAGTGTTGAAAAGAAAAAAAAATCAACCCCACTTTAAGTGAGGTACCTACTCGAAAAAAAATATTTTTTAAATTTTTATTTTATCGTTCTGTCGGCGTCATCATACACATACTCGTACCAAATTTCAGCTTTCTAGTACTAATTATCACGGAGCTAAGCCGCGGATGGACGGACGGACAGACAGACATGGCGAAACTACAAGGGTTCCTAGTTGACTACGGAACCCTAAAAATTGGGATACCAGTATGTAGAATGACCGACAGAAGTGATGTCGGCATTTTTTCCAAGTTTTATTATCTATTAACTTGCATAACTATTCGTTCGGGTGTGCGATCTTGCAACTCAATTTTGAATCGGAGATCTGCAACCGATTCAGTTGAAATTTGGCGTAAGTACAGTCGCCATCAGATTTATCGCAGCATATAAGGCGTTCATAAATATCTGAACATGTACTGTAACGCCCAGCCAATAAGATATTTATGAACGCCTTATATGCTGCGATATATCTGATGGCGACTGTACCTAATATACCTACTTAAGTACAATAATATGGTACCATGGGGCTGGTCTGATGATGTAGCCGGATTTTTTTGCTTGTTACACAGAATGGCAGGCAGAGCTCAAATCGATCGAATGCTCAATCTTGTTGAGGAGAAAGGTGGAACAATTTTGTTGATTATATTAGCATTCCAGAAGAAGGCAGAGCGTAGTGTTCACCGTTTCTTACTCAGTACATTTACAAGAAACGGAAGAAACGGGATCGATAAAAGAAGCAGAGCAACTTTCGTTTTGGGACTGAGTTGGTGTCAATCAATGACGAAAACGAAAACCTAGAAAAAGTGAGAAAGAGATGAAAACATAGGGAGGAAAGGAAAAAGAGGAGACATTTTGGTAAATAGTATGAAACAAATAAAGACAAAAAATAAAGGAAGAGAGTTAAGATGCTAAGATATTGTAATATTAAATGCGCAATAACTATGTATATACCAACCAGAAGAACTCAGGAAAAATAATAGAGAGTTATTGGGATTTAAGAGAATATAATATAACGAAAGGGTTCAGTTCATTGCTAATTTCATTGAATTAAAGTTAAAAAAAAACACACGAATAGACGCAACAACAAAGAATAGACAATTTGCCAATCACTATTATTTATATATGTAGACAAAGTGCTATCGCATGTTTTCTATAAACATTTTACGAAACATCAAAGTATGTTCAAGGAGTACCTACCTAAGTGACAAATTTAAAATCAGTGACTTGTCTTAGATTCATCAAGGGCGATATGCCGAGTACCGCAAAAATAAGTGAAAGTAGATTGGAAGCCGTCAAGGAACATATTTCATTATTTCCTGTATATGAAATACAACGGTCCAATACGTGTACGAAAATTTGTTGTTCTGAGGATGTGGTAGATTCCCATCCTTTGGCGCCAACAGAACACGCAACAAGTGATATTATTTAATTATACAAGGTGACGAAGACGTGATACATGTTGTTTTCCGTGTCTAAGTATTCGCAATTGCGATCAACTTTTATTAGGTACCTAGTATATGACTAATAACGTTTTCGATGTCGGTCTCATACCACAAAAACTTGCTCATAATTGCAAGTCAACTGGAAAAGCCACATTTTGTGTCACGTTTTATTTGAGGTATCATCCATCCTGTATCGCTTCAGAAAGTTGATTACTTATTTTTTGCTGTTTAATGGTTGATTAGGAAAGTCCAAATTTAGTGCTATATGCGAATGTTAAATTTTCCTGTAATTTTGTAATAATAATAAATAAAAATAAAGATCTTTTATTTTTACTGCAACGGCACCGCAGAAAATGGATATAACTTCTAAAAAAACAAATTCTTCAAAAACTTACTTCTTCAAACAGATAGTATTATATAATCTGTGGTTACAGGAAAGATTTCAAGCTCTATAAAAAGGTCGTAAACGCCAAAGTAACTGTAATTACTTATTACCTTCTGGAAGTCAACTTACGTCCCTTTAAGAAAATTATGAAATTTTGCGATAACTCAAAAACGGCTCGTCCGATTTTGTTCAATATAGTTTTCATTGAAAGTACTTATAAAGCCTCATTTTCATGAATTTTCCATAATTTTTTGACCCGTGGTTAAAAAGTTAGAGGGCTATTTTTTTATCTTTGGAGCGAATATTTACAAAACTGCTGACCTTATCAAAAAATAATGTTTGGAGACCCCTATTATTTTTAAAAGACCTATTGAACGACACCTCATACGCTAGTGTTGAAACGAAAATAAAAATTAAAGAATATTTTTTTTTTAGATTTTATTTTACCGTTTTGTCGGCGTGATACATACTCATACCAAATTTCAGCTTTCTAGTACTAATGATCACGGAGCTAAGCCGCGGACGGACAGTCGGACATGGCGAAACTATAAGGGTTCCTAGTTGACTACGGAACCCTAAAAATCATTGGTAAATGAGTGTTTGTATTACAGTACCCCTCAACTCAATTAATAGTTTGCAAAAAGGTAAAACTTTTCTTAGGATTATCTCTGATTAAATGTTAGGTTTCGTTTCGTCAGGTACTTTTTATTTAGGGTATTCATGTGTCTTTCATTTATACGAGGGGCGTTCAATAAAAAGTGAGAATGAGTAAGTATTTTACAAGTTATAATAGTACATTACTGCAGACGCCGGGAAATAAGGGCTTGCCGGCTGAGTAGGTATAGATAGACGGCCGACGATAGGGAGGCCGGATAGTGATACGAAGCCGGCAAGCCTTTTTGCACGGCTATTGCCTGACCACATTACCACGGTACGGCGTCGTCACCGTGAAACAGCGCGGCGTCGTGGATTTTCACGGTGCGAGCGCATATAGGTAAAACCACCGTAAAAATCCATGACGCCGCGCCGTTTCATGGTGGCGGCGCCGTGCTGTGGCGATGTGGCCAGGCCCGAAACTAGAATCAGTGGGACGTTTTACTAAACTCACTCACATTTAATTTATCTATAAGTAATCATACTTGCTTGTGGATTTGAGTGAGTTTTATCCATCATAATTATTATTTATTTATTTCTACTAAATAACATACAATAAGGCAAGATTTAAGCAACATAAGAATGTGTTACAGGATCTTGTTAAATGTTTATGGAAGCTAGACTAGATAGGAAACATTAGGTTCCTAATTTGAGGATAAGATAGATTTAACACATTCACTGTTTGACATGTGAACCTTGTCTTTGTAATAGACACTAGCTGTGACCCCACATATGGGACCCTGATAGTGAATGTGTTAAGTAAGAAGTTTAGTAAGTATAACATGCCAAGGTAGCAAAATAATAGGTGAAGTACAGTTAGGATTAAATAAATAACAGGCTATACATTTATTGAATTTTTATTAAAAAAAGTATGATCAGATGTCTTCAAAGAATTGGAGTTGCAGCAGCAACATAAAGCAAATGTTCGAGCTCAACTGCTCAAGGATGTAGGATAGATAAGATTCATTTTTATTACTTTCATATAGTGCACAGATGTCTTAATTCTAAAGATCATAGATACCTAATATGACCCAAGGGCATTGCAATATTTTGCAGAAACAACTTAATATCTATTTGAGATGCTTGACAATATAATTAAAAAAATATATATATTTAGAAATGGGTACTTAGAAATATCTTACAGCTATCATATTTTTTATATTTGATAGAATCCTGATGCATCTTTATTGCAGTAATATGTCTGACCATTTTGTACTGTTACCCCATAAAATGATCCCGTATTTAATCCAAGTTTGTGTAAAAGCGTAATAAACACTTACTCCAGTTTTTAAATAAGTGATAAACTTAAAGGTAAAGTAAGTTTCTAGGGGCATAAGCAAATCTAGAATATTTTCGATGTGTCTTCCAATCAATGTATATGCCTAATAGACGACAATTATTGGTTTGTTGAATTGAACTATTTAAATATGAATAGTTAATAACTATTAACAGCTGTCTTTGATGGGGTCTGAACTGAATTAAGTTAGTTTTCTTTAGGTTTCGTTTTAAGGAGCTGTGGATAAGTTATAGTATGGGTAATTGTTGTAGGGCTCCTTAGGGGTTTGTGGGTATAAGTTCCGTGATGCAGGATTATTACCTTTAGCTCCGTGCTGAAGAGTAATTACAATTTGATGCTGTCCATGGATGGCTAAAGATAATTACAAGTTGTCATCAACAATTCAATCAATTGTTAATAATTTTGCTGTTATCTGGTACAACACCGTTATCTTTAATATGTCCTCCAATGAGCACCACATTATTTCCAATCACACAGTTTGCTCCAATTGTAGATATCTTTATGACCGTGTTGTAACCGATTTTTGAATTTGGTCCCACTCTCGCCTGTTCCAAGTCACAATCCGTTTTAATTACGGTATTGGAATCAATATAAGAGTTAATAATTCTACAGTTATCATGTATGACAATGTTATCTCCAATATAGCTTCCAGTGGTGATCACATTTTTGCCAATCACATTGTTGTTTCCTTCAGTTACAGATTCCCTTATCATCATTAGTGTAATAAGAAGAACGAAATACACTTTTCCATATTCATTTTTCATTTTCAATAAAGGTTTAGTTTCCCCTCTAGGTTGAACGGTCAGCTGGTGGCAGTCGTGATGGTAGTCTAGGAGGATTCCTGGTATGTATATAAAACTTCTGACCACTTCTGGCGGAAGAATGATACTGACTGAGGTCAGGATTGAGGATCAACATTTTATATTAAGCCGTAAAATTTCGTGAAAATCTTCCGTTTACGGCGCGACGTCAGACGTCACTGTCAATGTCAAGGGCACTGACACTAGTGATGGGTCGAGTACGGCTTGAGTCGAATCAGACTCGATTCCTGCTTTGGACTCGCCTACTCGAATATCAATTTAATAATAATAATAATATTATAATTATGTCCTTTATTTATTTTAATTCTTAGGCTAGGCTTTTACAATATCTGTATATAAAAAGTAAAATACAATAAAGAAATTACAAAATATATAAACATATTATAAAAAAACCTAACCTAGGGTGCCGCCGGCAGCGGGGCAGGGCCCAGGCTACCGGTGGTTAGGGCTGCAGAGAGAGGAACCTCCTGACGATGCGCGCCGTGTCCAGGAGTACCGCCTTTTGTATCTGGCCCTTGATCCAGCCATCTAGCGAGAGTCTCTTAAGATGTTTGTCGAGACTCTTCGCTATAAGACCATTCGCCGAAACGACTATCGGGACAATGATCGTCGAGTCAACATCCCACATGGCGGTCACCTCGTGAGCCAAGTCAAGGTACTTGCTGAGTTTGTCCTTCTCGGCCTTCACGAGGTTCTCGTCATGGGGGATGGTGATGTCGACGAGCACTGCCTGGCGCTTGGATCGATCTACCAAAACGATGTCAGGCTTATTGGCTACAATAGTCCTGTCTGTGATGATAGATCGATCCCAATAGAGCGTGGCACGACCATTCTCAAGAACTGGCATCGGTGCGTACTTATAGTACGGCACCTCAGACCCCACAAGACCGTATTGAAGAGCAAGTTGCTGGTGAATGATCCTGGCTACTTGGTTATGTCTGTGCAAGTACTCGCCGTTAGCAAGATGAGAACAACCGGACATTATATGCCTGAGTGACTCACCGGGACGGCGGCATGCCCGACAAATGTCGTCCGTACCGTCCTTCAGGATATATCTCCGGTAATTGTTCGTCATCATTACTTCGTCCGCAATTGCACAGACAAAACCTTCGGTTTCCCCGAAGAGATCCCCGAAGCGTAGCCAGTTCACCGACGCGAGCAGATCTACATCGGGCCCCGTAAGGGCCTTGTAGAACCGCCCGTGTAGCTCCTTGCTCTTCCATACAGCCCTGCGGTCATCGATGCTAAGCACCTTTGGTCTGCGCCAGTTCTCGTTTGCTAAGGAGAGAGAGGTGAGGCCTTTGTCAACTGCTACTACATCGCGATGAATCCCACACTCGTTGTTTAGGAAATACTCCCTAAGACTGCACACCTCGCGGTTATGGAGGTCCTTGGCGTTTAAAAAGCCACGGCCCCCACACTTACGTGGGATGTACATTCTCATAACTGACGAGCGTGGGTGCCTCATGCGATGTGTAGTGAGCAGCTGACGGACCCTCGTATCCAGGGCGTCCAGCGCAGTCTGAGTCCACCTTAGTATGCCAAAGGAGTAAGTGAGCAGAGGCATCACCCAAGCGTTGAAGGCGCGTGCCTTATTGCCACCGGACAAAAGACTGTTAAGTACTTTTGTCAAACGACAAAAGAAACGCTCCTTCAACGCCTGTCTAATGTCTCCGTCCGCAATACCCAATGACTGTGACATACCAAGGTACTTGTAGGTTTCAACTTCGGAGATAGACCTGAGGGTCATTGTCTCAGAAAGCTGTAAGTTCGCGGAATTTACGACTTTCCCCCGCTGTACATGCATGACTGCACACTTGTCTACACCAAACTCCATTTTGATGGCGCTACTGAAGGTTTCAGTTACTTCCAGTAGTTCCACCAGATCCTGGCGTTTTGGTGCATACAGCTTAAGATCATCCATGTACAGCAGATGAGAAATGACCTCACCTCCTCTTCGAAGCCGGCAACCTAGTCCTGAATCCTTCAGCAGAATGCTGAGCGGATTCAGGGCTAGGCAGAACCACAGAGGACTCAAACTGTCACCCTGGAAAATACCTCTCTCAATCCTTATCAAGTCCCGCGGACCAGGGGGGCCATCCCCGCCTCCTGGTTGACGAAGGACTGTGGTCCACTGCCTCATACACGCGCCTAAGAGGGATCTCAGAGCTGTATCGATTTTATACAGCTCTAAAATCCTCTCCAGCCATGAATGAGGCACCGAATCATAGGCCTTCTTATAGTCAATCCAAGCGGTTGAGAGGGACCCCTTGTTCCGCCAGACTTGTTGGCAAATGGTCGTGTCAATGAGGAGGAGCTCTTTAGTACCACGGGACCCAACCCTACACCCATTCTGAGAAAAGGCCAAAACGTTGTTCGCAACAATGTGCGTGTTAATTTTTGTTCTCAGAATGGACGTAAGGAGCTTGTATAAAGTGGGCAAGCACGTGATGGGTCTATAGTTTTTCGCTTCCGTGGTACTACCGGACTTATGGAGCAGGAAGGTAACACCAGTAGTCATGAAAGATGGCAGGGAACCAAGCTCGAGGGCGTCTTGAAATTGTGTTGCCAGACGTTCGTGTGAGAATCGAAACCACTTGATCCAAAAGTTGTGCAACCCGTCCGGCCCAGGACTTTTCCAGTTCTGGGTCGTACGGGCCGCACACCTTACATCATCGGGGCTGATAGTCACAGCCCCCATGGCTTCGATCGGCTCACACTCACGTCTGACAACATTCATCCATTCGCCCTCTGTGTGCTCGACTGGCACCGACCAGATACTACGCCAGAAGTTAATCATGGCAGTAGGATCCGGCAGTTGCCCGTCTCTCACACATTGGTCGGTTCCCTCCCACTTTCGGTATACCTTCCTTTGGTCACTTTGAAAGAGACGATTCTGCTGGAATCGATCCACACGCTCTCTGTAGCGACGAATACGGCTTGCCCATGCACAAACTTTCTGTTTTAGGTAGTCGATGCGCTCCGTGACACATGCCATGTAATCGCAGGGCCTGGTGCCAGTCCCCGCGAAGGCTTGTGTCACGTAGCGCATCACACGGGGGCGGTTGTTGCCCCCCCTAAAACAGATTAGCTTGGCAATGAAAGTCCTAAACGAGCTGATACGCCGCTCGATCCGTACTTGCCAGGCAGGAACACCCCCGGCGGTCCGCGGTGCTCGGTCAGTGTCCGGGAATCTGACACGAGCAACGCGGCACGCCGCGATGGCCCCACAGTACATGATCGAGTGGGTATCAGCTAAATCTTCGCTAGCCCGAAGGTACGGGTCTAGCAAAGCGTCCAGGGCTCCCATCAGCGCTAGGTTACGTTTGTGCATTGGCAAGCGTGGTAATCGCGGCCTAGACTCAGGTGTGGATCGATATTGCTCAATCGCCTCCTCCAAAGCCCTCCTCAGCTGCTCATTGGCCTGGGTACTTACGCTGCTCGCACCGTCTTCCCCATCGGCTTCGGGATCCGTCAGCGGCACCCCCGGCACCAGGTTGGGCGCTGGCGCCGGAACCGGTGACGTAGCAGGCGGATCCCGAGCCGGCACGGAAGCCGCGCGAGTGGCCAGTACTTCCAGGCGCAGTCGATCAAGTGTCGCGTCGTCCAGCAGCTTGCGCCGCTGAATGAAACGCACTTGATCGGATAGCCGCTGCGCAGATACGGCGATGGTCGGATCAAACGCCTGAAACAGAGGCAGCATCCTGTCCCGGTACGCGGACAGGTTGATTCCCCCCTCTGTAGCCCGATAGTAGGCGCGCATGCAGTTCTCGTTCATAACTCGAGTCCATCGCATGCGACGCACTACACCACCGGTAGCGGGAGCCGTGGTCGGAGCAGGTTGCCCCGTAGGCCCCAAGCGTGCCGGCAGCGGTGGCCGTCCTCGTCGTGCTGGTGGTTGTGGCGGCGGGGGCGGCGGCCCGCGCTCGTCGCTCGACTCGCTGGTGTCCGCAGCAGTAGCGAATTCGTCGCCAGACGATGATGGCGAGGAGCTGGACGAGGCGGGCGGGGGTGGTGGTCGTGCGTTAGTTTGTTCCGCTTTTTTTCGCCTTGATCTTGTAATCATAATTCCTTCAGTGTTATTTTCATTACTTCGCCTTTACATACATTGACATATGTCCGCTGTCAGAATGTCTTCGTTTTCTGTTTTCTAATAAATTACATTTGCAGTATGTACACATTGCCGAAAACGGTAAATACGTTAAAAGGTTATAAATGGACGTATAAAATTATGGCGTACACGGAATGAAAACACTTTTACAAAATTTAAAAGGAGCAAGATTACAAAAAGACGTGTGTCAACGTCAGCGGTTTTTTTTTTTTTTTTTTAATTTATAATTATTATTATTAAACATGATTATTATTCCTTTATTTATCTTACCTCTTAGGCTAGGTTTTTAACAATAAATTTATATAAAAAGTAAAATGCAGTAAAGTAATAACAAAATATAAATACATTATAAAAAACCTAACCTAGGGTGCCGCCGGCAGCGGGGCAGGGCCCAGGCTACCGGTGGTTAGGGCTGCAGAGAGAGGAACATCCTGACAATGCGCGCCGTGTCCAGGAGTACCGTCTTCTGAATCTGACCCTTGATGCAGCCATCTAGCGAGATCTTAAGGTGTTGGTCGAGACTCTTCGCTATAAGACCGTTTGCCGAAACGAATATCGGGACAATGATCATCGAATCAACATCCCACATGGCGGTCACCTCGAGAGCCAAGTCAAGGTACTTGCTGACTTTGTCCTTCTCAGCCTGGCTCAATCGGGGGGCACGAGCTCTCTCGGCAGAGCCCGGCCCCTTCCGTCTGGTGGACGTGCGTGGAGAGGTGCGATCCCCTCGAGGTGTGGATTCCCCGAGTTGTCGGCACGGCGAAACATGGCTTCTGTCAGGATCCCGATGAAGGTATCCAGCCCTTTGGCAGTTCAGGTCACGAAAGATCGTCTCATTGCGCATGTAGCGCGGCGCTGAGACGATGGTGCGCAGGGACTGGGACTCCTGCGCACGCAGCCTTTTCTTGTTGGTTTCTGATACAAGACCGTACCATGCGGGGCCACATAGGTCAAGCGGGGCCGCAAGTAGGTCTTGTATATTCCAAGCTTGGTGCGCAAGGGAAGTCTGCTGGCATCATGGGGTATCTGTCATCCTGCGCGCTATTTATACGAGTCCTACTGACTCGAGTCTAGTATTCGAATTAGGTTGACTTGTTCGTACTCGATTAATTTTTGCTGCAGAATTGCATAGCCCATTTATGAATTCATTCTTTCATCAATGGGCCCATGCTGCCCATAGAATTTATTGAAATTGGATCGGATCGGAAGGTCTGGAACGGGTTTTATTACTATTATCTTTTTACCGGTTGTATCACATCACTATTTGTGACTTGTAAAAAACAGGCAACACATGAAAAATTAAACCCGCTCCAGACCTTCCGATCCGATCCGATTTATCGGAAGAAATGTCCTAACAATTCTTCTCTTCCGATAAATCGAAAAACTGCACTACGCATTATCCGATTGCTTCCGATAAATCGGATCGGATCGGAAGGTCTGGAGCGGGTTTAAGTCTAGTTTTCCGTTTTTAGGGTTCCGTACCCAAAGGGTATAAAAACGGGACCCTATTACTGAGACTTTCTTGGAGATTGGCGGGGAGCAGAGTGCAGAGAAGTCCCTTAGTATGGATCCCATGAAATAAAACCAGTACATACGTTATGACACACTTATGCTCTTTATTTTGTATCGAACAGGAACTGGATAAAGCGATCACTCTAATTAAAATCAATTTAACTTTTAGACGACGAGACAAGTACAACAGTCAGTTTTGTCGGGGCACCGGATAACAGATAACCATAGAGAGGAAATGTCAATTGTGTCATGTGAGCATGTTTCAAATAATATTAAAAACGCCACATCTTAACACTTCCCCTCATGCAAAACATGAGAAAACAACATAACAATGCAGAGAAACATTATATAACTATATAATCTAATTAACAATTCAAATTAATTAAAACTCTACATTGACTATGTGCCGACAATCAAAAACATGACTTATGTCAACCATCCAATAAGCACCAAGATGATTGACATGATCTTACAAAGATATGTCACAGAACTATGCTCTAATTTAACAAAGTAAAGTAAAATTAAGACAATACATTTCTCAGATTTAAGTCATTAATAAAACCCAAATGCTTATAGCTACACAGAGGCTTAGTGAAAAGATCAGCAACCATCTTATCAGTAGGTAAATAACTAACAGTAATATTGTCGTTCTTCACAACGTCTTTCACAAAATGGTAGCGAAGATCTATGTGCTTGGTCTTTTTGTGGCAATACTCTTTAGTTTCAAGCAATTTCAACGCACTCTGATTATCATTAAAGATTCTACAATTAAAATGTTTACCAAAAATTTCAAACATAAAATTTCTAATAAAACATACTTCTTTGCATGAATCACTAAGACACAGATATTCACTTTCTGTAGTCGACAGAGCAGTACATCGCTGTTTGCGTGATTCCCAACAGACTGTAGAATCACCCAGCTTAATAACAAAGCCACTATACGACCTTCTATCCACGATATCATTGGCCCAGTCAGCATCAGCATATACTGACATATCAAAGCTGCCAGATCTTACAAACACTAATCTGTAATTAATTGTACCACTCAAGTACCTTAAAATTCTTTTGGCAGCCAACCAATGATCTCGCGTAAAAGCGGTATTAAACTGACTTAAATGACTTAGAGCATAAGTAATATCAGGTCTCGAACACACAGACAGGTACATTAGGCATCCTATTAACTCTCTATAAGGATAATCACTATCAGATAAACAATTATTGTCTGATGCCTTTTCTAACTTATTATTAACTGTCATAGGAGTTGAGACACTCTTACAATTAGTCATGCCAAAACGGCTTAATAACCTTTTAATATAGTCAGATTGTTCAAACATTAAAATGCCACGACTTCTATCCCTGTGAACTTGAGTACCAAGACAGTTCTTTATAGGGCCTAAGCTTTTACAACTAAATTCAGACTTTAATAAGCTATACAATTTTTCTTTCTCATTTTGACAATTAGAAAATATATAAAAGTCGTCGACATACAATGCAATCATAGTCAACTTATCATTATTCTTTTTAATATACACACATGGTTCACACCTATTTTGCAAGTAACCATGATTAGTCAACACATCATGAACCTTATTATTCCACAGCCTACTCGCTTGTTTAAGACCATACAAACTTTTATTTAACAAGCATACTTTAGTCTTATCAGTTGAGAAACCTGGAGGCTGTTCCATATAGATTTGTTCATCAATATTACTATGTAAAAACGCAGTATTTACATCTATATGTTCCATATCCATGTTAAGTTCGTTAGCTATACAAAATAACATTCTCAAACTAGAGTGCCGAACAACTGGCGAGAAGACATCTGTAAAATCTCTACCAGGCTTTTGACTAAATCCTCTTGCCACTAAACGAGCTTTATATTTTGTATAGTTACCTGAATCATCAGACTTTAATTTAAAAACCCATTTACAACTGACAATGTTATGGTTAGCAGGTCTATCAACAATTTGCCATACATTATTTTTAATCATAGAGTCGTACTCAGCTTGCATAGCAATTTGCCACTTATCTTTGTTAGGGCTTGCTACTGCTTCATCATAGGACTGAGGCTCGTCATAGATAAAATTTTGAACTAAATATGACAAATCTGATGAGTCAGACAAATCGTAATCTGCATACCTTGCTGGTTTAGTGTTCCGCGTAGAGCGAACAGGTCGGTCGCTGTCGCTGCCGGATGCTGGCGCGCCTAAATCTTCCCCTCGAACGGTTTCGTTCGATGAAGAGGAAGAACCTAAGTCCTCGCTGTCTCCATCGACTCCCTCAGCACTATGGAAGGAAGAGTCCCCTGAAACTGGAGAAAAACAAACATTAGGCGGGCTTTGCGCATTATCAGAAATATCAGATTGACAATTACTGTTGTCAGTTGGTTCATTAAAATTTAATGATTCATTATTTAATTCAGGAATATTATTCAATTCATTACTGGATTCATTGCATTGCATTCCATTTAAATTATTATTCGATAAATTATTATTCATTAAATTATTATTCACTAAATTATTCATATTAGAATTATTTTCATTGCTTTGCAAGTCATTTTCATAAGAATAAAATTTATCATTATCATTACATTGAATATCACAGTTATCAGTTGTACTATCACAAAACTTATTTTCAAAGAAAATTACATTTCTTGAAGTTATTATTTTATTAGGTACTAAGGGATCAATTAACCTATAACCCTTGGTATGCTCGCAATACCCAACAAAGATACAATGATGAGATTTAGAATCAAGCTTATCACGTCTCACGCTAGGTATGAGCGTCAGAGCACGACAACCGAAGACACGTAGATGGCTCAGGTCAACTTTGTTGCCCGTCCAAACTTCTTCAGGAAGTTTATTAGGAAGAGCCGCTGTAGGACTTCTGTTCTTAAGATAAATAGCTGTGGAAACAGCTTCACCCCAGTATTCTTTACCAAGACCAGATTCCTGAAGCATACAGCGCACTTTTTCCAGCAGGGTCCGGTTAAGGCGCTCCGAGACACCATTTTGAGACGGGCTATAAGGAGCAGTTTTCTGATGAATTATCCCCTGACCCAGTAAATACTCACTGAATTCATTACTGCAATATTCACCACCTCCGTCAGTACGAAGGATTTTAATCGAATATCCGGTTTGCTTTTCGACGGTAGCCTTAAAACACTTGAATTTGGACAAAACTTCAGATTTCTTTTTAATTAAATAACCAAACGTTTTACGTGAGAAATCGTCTGTAAATGTTAGCAGGTACCTAGATCCACCCAAGCTGCTGACAGGCATTGGCCCACAGACGTCGGAGTGAACAAGCTCCAACAATTGCACAGCACGTTTAGCTTCACCCTTAGGAAAACTTTGCACTGTTTGCTTCCCCTCAACGCAAGATTCACATTCCTTAACGGCTGCATCCTGCTGAGATTGATGAAACTTAACACCATTAGCAATATTACGGAGAACACTCACCCCACGATAGCTGAGATGACCCATCCTCCGGTGCCATAGCTCCGATGACACCGCCAAAGAAGCAGCATCTGTGTCGGGCAAGCTCTGCTGCTGCGACACATTTTCCATACTCTTGGTCACAAACGACCTTTGCTGTGGATCAGAAGAAACAAAACCATGCACATTGTCCAAAATATAAATTCCCCCAAGTTTAGTGGCAGATATTGTTAAATATTCCCCTTTGAAAACATAACACTTATTATTTTTAAAGGTAACAGTAAATGCCTTCTCACACAATTTACTAACACTTATTAAATTAGTTGAGAGGTCTGGGACGTACAAAACATCTGTTACTATTTGAGACTTGTTATTTTTCATAGGAATACTAACCTCACCAAAGCCTAGACATGGCAGGGAGCCACCGTCAGCAACAGTTACATGTTGTTGACACTTAGTAATGTCCTCAAATAAACTAATGTCTTTGCACATGTGTTTAGTTGCACCCGAGTCCAAAACCCAAACTGTACTACTATGTGGCACACACTTTGAAGAAGTCACCATCAAAGCTTCATTTCGATTGCCATCTCGCTTCTTATTCTTCTTAAACTTGTAACATTTCGCCTTTATGTGTCCTGGTTTGTGACAAAAATTGCAAATGATGTCCTTCCGCTTGGTGAACAAAGCTAGATCACTTTGTTTTTCATTATTTTTCCTCCGATGGTCCTCCTGAAGTAATCTAGTTCGCACCATCTCACTATTGAGGCTGTTGGTGATCGAAGCAGTCTCCAAGCTGCTGACAAGAACATCAAAATCTTGAGGAAGTCCCGACAGTAGTAGTTCTGCTATCTCAGAGTCTTCTATCATTCTTCCAATATCACTTAATTGATGCACAAGCGTCATAATGTGTTCAATGTAATCATTCATATTATTAAAACTATTGTAACTCGCTTGATGCAGTTGTCGAAGAAGCATTACACGTCTGTAGAAGCCTTTATCCTCAAAAACATGGCTGAGAGCTTGCCAAGCTTCCTTTGCAGTATTTGCATCTCTTACATATTGTATACAGGAAGCTTTCAGGGATAAATTTATTCTTGCTAAAGCTCGTTGGTCATTGACCGCATCCACAGCAACGTCGTCGCCTCTTGTTACACAACTCCACAAGCCGTCGATAATAAGCGCATTCTTCATATAATGCTTCCATACACAATAGTTTCCAACACCTTCAAGCCGGTCGAAATGAGTATACGACAGCTTTGTAGCATTTGCATTTATATTATCCGCCGCCATTTGCATGCACGCGCCGCCTTGCACTTGCCCCAAGCACTGCAGTGAAGCTCGCTGCACCAGCGCGAAGCGAAATGGATGAAGGCGGTTAGCAACACGCCAGATGAGTTGTTCGTATTGAGATCACACATATATTTCATGGGATTACGCAAGGGTTGGTCGCTGGGACGATAACCTCTTGGAGATTGGCGGGGAGCTGAGTGCAGAGAAGTCCCTTAGTATGGATCCCATGAAATAAAACCAGTACATACGTTATGACACACTTATGCTCTTTATTTTGTATCGAACAGGAACTGGATAAAGCGATCACTCTAATTAAAATCAATTTAACTTTTAGACGACGAGACAAGTACAACAGTCAGTTTTGTCGGGGCACCGGATAACAGATAACCATAGAGAGGAAATGTCAATTGTGTCATGTGAGCATGTTTCAAATAATATTAAAAACGCCACATCTTAACAGACTTCGCTGTCCGTCCGTCCGTCCATCTGTCACCAGGCTGTATCTCAAGAACGGTGATAGCTAGACAGTTGAAATTTTCACAGATTTCTATTGCCGCTATAACAAGAAATACTAAAATAAAATAAAATGAATATTTAAGGGGGGCTCCCATACAACAAACTTGTTATAGATTATGGTACGGAACCCTTCATGCGCGAGTCGGACTCACACTTGCCCAATTTTTTTATTTACTTCGAACATGCTTCGAAAAGCTTCGAAAAGACAACTTTTTTATATTTTGCCTAGGGTTGGTTGAATCGGTATTGCATTGCAAGCCAAGTTTTTTACTTAGATGAACACTCAGCTAGATAGTAGATACCCTAATGCAGGCCAAGAATGAGTGTGTACCATGTGTGTACGTACAAATATATGTGCTGGCATTTCCGTCAGTGGAATAATGGAATTAAAAATTAAACTTAAGTTATGTCAATCATGACAATGTCAATTGTCAAACTAAACAGATATAAAAATGCAAAACAGAACGTTATCTTAGACCAATTCGCTTTTAATTTACGTTATTTAATAAAAATCTGCTCGAACTACTTTATAATATGGACTCGACGAATCCTTGTTGCTGCTGCCTGTTACGGCTCCCTGAGAACGACTTAAAAACCCCTTACATTCGTCTGGGCGTCACAGAGATTTTCGCAGACATACTTGAAGACTGCTTCCAGATTCAAGTAAGTAAATATAACAGGAAAATGATTAGTTCTTGACGATATTTTTCCAGAAGTTCAAAAAGACAAGCTTTTTACTAGTGTAAAATAATCGGATGAAACAATTTGACGCTGCCTAGTTGCTAATTTGTTGTTAAAAAACAGAAGACAATATTTTTTACTACTACTTTTATATATGAATTTTTAACATTAATTGTAACCTTTGGGTACGCAAATAAATAATTTTTGGTTTGATTTGATTAACAATGTGTAATATTTATTGTCTTAAAAATGATTGTCATTTCACACAAATCACATTTCTCTTACAAATTCATTTATTTCTCCTTCATTTGTTTCAAATTCTTTTAATTTCGCCTTCATTTGTCCCAACTTCGTTTGTTTCGACTTCATTTGTTTGATCTTTATTTGCTCAACCTCACTGAACTCCTTCTCGAAACTCATTTTCAGTAATAATTCTTATATTTTCACCTTCTCGACCACTTACTTCATTACTATTATTTCTTCTTATATTTTCTTCTCTCTTCCTGATTGAGTTGTGACCTCTGTGACTACTTCTTGATCTCTTTTTTCTGCCAGAGTCCTCTGATTCTTACACTGTTATCATTTCCAGTTAAATATATACCTTGTTCTTTTTCCTTTTGACAAGACAGTTGCTAAGTAAACAACTTCTGTTACTGGTTGCTAGGCTTATTTTTATATAAGCAATGGCTAGCTTCTTCAGGCTAAAACTTTAAAACACTAAACCTATAATGAATCTATAATGCGCTTCTGGTGCCCATAACCAGAAGCGCATTATAGATTAGATAAAGGTTGAATGAAAGGGCCTTGGCAATTTAAACTGTTTTATTCTCACGCACAACACATTAATATAATAATCTTCTAAAATACAGTACACATGTCAACTAAGATGTTTACTGTTCAGCAGCTGTCAACGGAGTGAATAAAAATAAACATTCAATTTGATATCTGTCACTAGATTTGAATTAGTATCAAATCTAGAACCTTGATTGATGATTGATGATTTGGTGTAGGGACGCCCGGCCGGAAACAGGCGGGCTGTCGATCGCTTGGCTGCGTTCATTCAGCCCAATTCCCAATTGGAGCCAACGGTTACTGTCCCGGCGGCGCTCCCATACAGCCTTCTTCCTCGAATCTTCTTGTTCTCCTGCAGAAGGAAAGGACATCTTTAAGGTTAATGTCCCTCAGCTCTTCCTCTTCTAGTTTATCTTTTCTGAAGATGCTATAGCGTACTATCGCATACATTCCACACTCTGCTATAACATGCTTACTCGTCTCCTCCTGGCCACAGTGCACGCAGTATGGATCACTTACTACTCCCATAATGTGTAGGTGCCTGTTAAGGCTGTTGTGTCCCGTGATTATGCCTGTTAATAATCTGAGAGTTTTCTTACCTAGTTCCAGTAGATACCTGGTCCTTTTTCTGTTGATTCCTCCTAGGATCATCTTCGATTGTCGACAGTCCGTCGTCTCTTGCCATTGTCTGTTGGCCTCGTCCTCCATTCAATCTAGAACCTTAAAATGTCGATTGCCAGTCTCTCATGACCCTATTACATTAATGTTAGCACTAACAGCTATACCTAACTGGCAAATTAATTTTAACCTATGATTGATTGATGTATACAATGGATAATATTAATAATACCTATTTATTGTTGCATATTGCAGCTGGCAGTCAATGAAGAAGGTTGGGGTATTTGTGAGGTGTGCGTGAACCGCCTGCGGGACGCGAGCGACTTCAAGCTACAAGTGCAGCGTAGCCAGGAGGAGCTGCGGGCCAGGCTCGAGTCACGTTATGTCAAGAGTAAGCGTTATCCTCTCTAGCACAACTGTGATACGCGACTCCTTTGACGACGCGTGTGGCTCGGTTTGTAGACACCTGCCTACTGAGTCGGCGGTCCCGGGTTTGAATCCCGGCCGGGGCAAATATTTGTGCAAATATTTGTTCTTGGGTCATGGATGTTATCTATATATGTATTTATATATTATGTATATCGTCGTCTAGTACCCATAGTACAAACTTTGCTTAGTTTGGGACTAGATCGATTTGTGTATGATTGTCCCTTAATATTTATTTTTTTATTTTTTATTTTCCTTTTCGCGCGAGATATATAACCTATCTCTTTCTGTACAGTGCTGTGAGAGAGTGACGGGTGATGCTAAGTGGCGAAGTATAGTTGTGCTAGACGGGCTGAGCATTGGCGTATCTAACATTATTTTTCAGGGGGGGCCTGGGGGGGGCTATGAGATGAAGCCATGAATTTCTATGGGTAACTCAAAATCCTGGGGTGGGCACTAGACCATACTGGGGTCCAGCCACCCCCTATATACGCCAATGGGGCTGAGCTAGCCTTGATGCGACTTAGCAATTCGCGCGACTCAGCGTCACTTGTCTTGCTCGCACGGTATTGAAAGGAAAGTGACAGGTAGTATTTGTCGAGCATAAGAATCGCGTGCCAAAGTTATGCTAGACGAGCTAGCGGAAAATAGTTTTATGGAACAAAATGTTTCGCACAATGCTCATTTCACAGAAATAATCCTTAGCTTATACAGGAAATATTTATTTTATGTTTTGGTGTATCTTAGTAGATTAGGTTAGGTTAGGTTTTTTTTGTAACATTTCAGAAGATTGTGCTGTAAGGTATCATATATACTTGAAAATTGTTAAAAAAAATAACTCTTTCTAATGGATTCTTATATACAGTATGACTTCAAATTGGTAATACAAAATTAGTCTTTTGCATACATCATCAATTAACAGCTATAAAATAAAGAAAAAGGACGGAATATTCTTTTTTATGTAAGTTCTATTGATTAATTAACAAAACCTATATAAAATCATAGCATATTTAAGGTTAGAATTATTAACTTTGTCCCTACAAAATGCACCTCACCACAGAACAAAAATCTAAGGAGTCACTATAGTTTTATATTGTATTAATAAATAAAGCTAAGCTCCTGTACCTACTAAGGTCTCATACTTCTAAAATAATCAAAAGTATCTTATTTTTAAGTTTTAAATTACCAGTATTTTGTATGGAATCGAATACCGGTATCCGATCCCTGATCGCTATTAATCACAGGCAATTACTTAAGTACATTGACATATGAGATTGATGAAACACGGACTGGAAAAACTGCCCAGCCAATGGACCACAAAATCGCACATTGCGCCTCTTTTCAACTAGGTTATTATTTATTTATTTAAACTTTATTTCACAGATCAAACTAGTACAAATGGCGGACTTAATGCCACAAGGCATTCTCTGCCAGTCAACTATAAGGCTAAACATAAACATTGAGTTGGAGCAGGGTCTATAACGTTTGGAGACAATTTCTCCAATTATTATCTGAAGTAACAGTTAAAAAATCAGAAACGGGATGGTATAATCTTTCTTACGTTATTTACTTCTACTGATTAATTAACAAATACTTATAGCTTTAAATCATAAAATTTTTTAGAACTGTGTTTTCGATGTAGTTTTTGTACCCATGCCAGAGATAATAGATTCTGATCTTCTCGATCACAATACTAATCACTCATTCTGTGTTATTTTCTCAGTGCATGAGCCCATCGAGTTGGAGATATCTTATGACAACGAAGGCATGAACAACGAAGAGAAAGTTAAACGTAAGTATATGCATTATCTATACCATGATATTAAAGCCTGACCAGAAATATATGAGGATTGTCAAGAGGGCGCTATTTATAAGATTTATATGGCAACAATTTTGCAACCAATCGTAACCGCACCATTTCATTAGTTTAAATACTTGTCAGTTCCACTATGTTAACGTCGTAATTTTATTTAATAAAATGCACTCTTTTCCTGGCTGTTTTTCGTGTAGTAAACACGTGTACACTTTATTTATAATATTACGTTCATGGCTGTGAATGGTTTTCGGCATTATCATTGGATATTTTTAAAATTTGTCTTTTAAAAAAATCACCACGAATGACATTGACATTGTTGACAAACCGTCATAAGATCATTGCCCGTGTAAGAAATTAGTTCCAGTGAAATTCCGCAATATGGCGCATCCTCATATATTTCTGGCCAGGCTTTACTAGTTTTTATACTCGCGTGCTGGAATCTGTTAATTATAATTTCACAGAAAAAATCACAACCGCAACTATCTGAACTATAATATTTTATAAGACTACTCTCTACTCAACTGAAATGAATTTCAAAAAGAGGCCATCAGCATATTTGATAAAAAAACGCTACTATTTTCTGATTAGATTCGAGTTACTTGTCAAATAAATTAACCAATCACGATTCACCTGCTATGACCATCGCGCTCGTGTGTTTTTAATAGGTCGATTTGATATAGATTTAATTTGAACGAATAAGATTACATCAAAATAAAAATTCCTAGTAAGGAATGACGATTAATGTAAAAAAATGTTTTTCTGCGTGTTGCTCGTACAAAAAGTATTGTACGCAATAGTTACACAGTTAATTTACAACGATTGCACAATGCAACTGTTAAAACATCAATAATCTTAAAAACAAGCATAGCTATGGAATTGATGATCTTCCACCGTCATTAATTAGAAAATGCGCTAATAGCCTTACACTACCTTTCTGTTTTCTTATAAATCAGTCATTCTACGAAGGGACTTTCCCAGACCTACTGAAAAAAGCTATTATTAAACCAGTACATAAAAAAAACTCAAAAACCGACCACACAACTATCGTCCAATTGCATTACTTCCAACCGCGTCAAAACTATTCGAAAAAGCGATGTGCGAGCGAGTATACACATTCTGCGAAAAATATGACGTATTCGATGACTGTCAAAATGGTTTCAGGAAAAAGCGATCTACCACCCAAACTGTCTATAAATATATTCAAGAGGTTCTAAACACCCTAAATGCAAAAAAACACGCTTTCGGCATTCTATTGGACATGACCAAAGCCTATGATAAGGTCCAGTATGATATACTCCTAAACAAGCTGTACGGCGTAGGAATTCGTGGATTAGCCCATAAATGGTTTACCTCATACCTTAAAGACAGAGAACATATCACAGAAGTCCAGTACTTTGACCCTAACACCAGCGAAATAATGAACGTCCGATCCAATGGCAAAACAATCAATAGCTCAATCCCGCAAGGTAGTGTGATTGGATGTCTATTGTTTCTCGTATATATAAACGACCTACCTAAAATTACAGGCGAAATGTGTGTATTGTTTGCCGACGACATCTCGTTACTTATAAAATGCGATAATCTATCTGACATTACTGAAAAACTTAATACTATACTTGACAAAACAACCACTTGGATGAATGAACACAATCTCGAAATAAATTATAATAAAACGAAACTAATGACATTCCATAGTTACCAAAAGGCGCCGCTTAATATTAATTACATTTATAATAATTTAAAATTAGAGCTCGTATCAAAAATTTTCACTGCTAGGTTTAGTTATTGACAAAAACATTAACTGGAAAGCACATATAAGGCACATAAGCGGTAAGATATCTAGCTTTGCATATGCTCTCCTTGAAGTCAAGAAAACTACAAACTTTCAGTCCGCGCTAACAACATACTACGCCTACGCAAACTCCTGGTTTACATACGGGATAATATTATGGGGAAACAGTACCGATGCACCATCGCTCTTTACCTTACAAAAAAAACTGATCCGAATTTTAGTAAACAAAGATAACACTACTTCTTGCAAACAATATTTTAAGGACCTGAAAATACTCACGCTACCGTGCATTTATATTTTAGAAATATGTAAGTTTGTACGACAAAACTCAAAAATATTTAAGACGAGGGAAGAACTACCTACAACTCAATCTCTGCGACATAAAAACCGGCTCATGCTGCCATCGTCTCGTATAAAAATGCACTCAAAGAGCACCTACGTGATGGCTATAAAAGTATATAATAATTAATAAGTTACCTAACGCAATAAAAGATGAAAAACTAGATAGATCATTTATAAACAAATTGAAAGATTTACTAATAACAAAGTGCTATTACACTGTAAGCGACTTTTTAAATGACACATTTTAAGTTAACGACATACATAAATAATTTTCTTCTGACGTTATATTCTATTGATGATCTATTTAATTTTACACGGACATATATTTTTCTTTTTAAATCTGACTAATGATGTAACTTGGATACAGATATTGCTATTTGAAGTTTTGTACCTAAATTTATACCTAGTTTTAAGTATCTGACATTATTGTGCGCCATTCATCCTGTTATTTTATTTTATTTTAATTTTATTTATTTCACTTGACTTGCATACCATGACAATATTTAATTTTTACCTAATTATTTAAAACGGATACCTATGTAAAATCTAATATATTTAGTCTTTAGTTTTTAAGGAAATTGCAATGCCCTGACAGGGCGTCATGTATTGACTGCTTAATATGTAAACACCCTACTGTACCTACTCATGACAGCAATAAATGAATATGAATATGAAATACATAGTGAGAGGTCGTAAGACACGAGCATGGCTTTAAGAAACGAGCCGAAGGTGAGTTTCATAGGATTACTCGAGTGTGTTGTGTACAGTTGCATTACACACATACTTTGTCTGCACACTTATTCATTATCATATCATAGATTTTCCTTTACGTACATTACATCGCCGGAATTTCTTTGTCACACCAGTTTATGGTTTAGTTATATAATTGTGTATATCTGTATCTCTTTCAGCGGATTTAACATCTAAAGCAACAGTGTTTCCGGAGTCGGCTCAACCTGGCTCCTCCGCGGAACTCGCAACTCATCCCAACTCTACTAAGATATATAAAACTGTGTTCCGATGTGATATTTGTCTATCAACATTTGGCCAAGAATCGACTCTAGAGAAGCACATGAAGAAAATGCACAATAACTTCGAAATTCAGCCCAAGATCGAAGCGTGTGACACATTCGAGAAGCAATACACGATGTTCTGTTCAAGCAATAAACATCAAATCCAACCCAAATCCTATAAGCGCGTTCGAGGTCCGTACACTTGCAAAACCTGTAGCGACGTGTTCTGCAGTAAAAAAGATCTTTGCGTACATCAGCGGATTCACAAGGCGAAAAAAGTGCACTCCTGTGAGATATGTCACAAGATATTTAAGAGGAAATATAAGATGGTTGCGCACGTTCGAACACACACTGGGCAGAAACCGTTTAGCTGTGAAATATGTCACAAAAGCTTTACAGTCAACAGTAGTTTAACGGAACATAAACGTATTCACACTGGGGACGTTTTTATTTGCGACGTGTGTAACAAACAGTATATTAGAAAACATGAGCTGGTTATGCATATGAGATTGCACACTGGTTCAAAACCGTATGAGTGCGAAATATGCAACAAGCAATTTACTTATCGTACTAACTTGGACGCGCATAGATCGGTCCACAGCGAGGAGAAACCTTACAGCTGTGACGTCTGTGGGAAGCGGTTTAAACGCAAATATCATATGAAGGAACATAGCGTGGGACATTTGGGGCAAAAGCCTTATTCTTGCGAGCTTTGTAATCAAAAGTTTACAGCGAAGTCACATGTGAAGAAGCATAAAATTAAACTTCACCCTCTGAGCGTTTGAACAGTTATGGAAACGCGTATTCCACTAGCCAAACCCAAGGTATAAACAACAAGGCAGACATGTGACGTAGACTGATTACCGTACCTGTGCTAGATGTCTGATAATAATTCATGTTTTCTATTTAGACGGCAACCTTTATACCGACGAATGTGAAAAAAATATTGATTGTATACCTACTTATAATGAAAACTATTTTAAAATAAACCAACAAGTACACGTTTAAATTTGTTTATTGTTTTCATTTTAAAATGAGGAGAAAGAATATATAATTTATGTTGATTAACATTTAGATGTTGACAGTAACATCGATATATTTTTTGGTCGATAAAATATTTTGCTACATTATTTTAGAATCGGTGCCCCGAGTTAGCACAGGTATGCTGATTAGTTGCATTGCAGCTTTATGTTAACAAAATAATTATAATGAAAATATGTTCAACGCCAGTCGTACAAAAATAATTATCTATTGTCATATTCTTTGAATAAATTTTTTTTTGTCTTGATAATTGATTCTAAACACTCTTGATTTTAAGACATTCATACAGGTACAAAAATATCAACGAGAACAAAAATATCTGAACACGATTTTATGCTCCTGACAATAGGGTCGTGTTCAGGTATTATTGTTCTCTTAAGTGTGTAGATGTAAATGAACTCGACTGTACCAAGGGTATCGGGGAGTATTATGATATACTACTGGCAGTACAGAAACGGATTGACAGAACCAACCGACCAATCATTGTGTGATGACGCCACATGTCTGGCCTCTCATTCCGGAATGCAAACCATTGTGCTCCGCCTTCCACGTTTTTTGTTCAATGATCGGCGTTTTGCGTTAGGCAGTCCGCCCACCGAAGCTGAGAAGCAATAAGGCTGCGTTTCTGTAAACCCAAAACAAGTGCAATTAAATCTAAAAAAAGAAACGAACCGGACAAATCTATACCCGCCCAAGAGGTCAAGGTAGAAGACGTTGCACGCGCGCTTGGGTCCTTCAACAACGGTTCTGCGGCTGGGTTGGACGGTATCCGCCCGTCACATTTGAAGGAGCTTACATCCAGCTCTGCCGGTGAAAGCGGTTCTCGTTTGCTCGAGAGCTTAATGAAATTGTGCAATTTTTTACTTAGCGGCCAGTTAAATGTTGAGGTTTGTCCGTACATTTACGGAGCGTCATTGTGTGCCCTGTCCAAAAAAGATGGAGGTTTACGGCCAATCGCGGTCGGTAGCACATTTCGTCGCTTGACCGCCAAACTCGGGTGCTTTGCTGTGAGGGAGCAGATGGCCGCTTACCTACAGCCTCATCAGCTTGGATTCGGTACGCAATTGGGATGCGAAGCGGCAATTCATGCAACACGAGCGTTTGCGCTAGATTTAAAAAACTCCGAGAGCGTCATCGTTAAGCTCGACATTAAAAATGCTTTTAATTCGGTCGAGCGCGATGTTTTACTGAGCGAGGTCAAGGATAAGGTGCCTTCCCTCTATCCTTTCCTTTACCAAGTCTACTCATCTCCTACTAATCTTTTTTACAACGACTCTCTTATTCTCTCTCAGGTTGGCGCGCAGCAGGGAGACCCGCTTGGCCCTTTAGCCTTTAGTCTCGCAATCCATAAAGCTATTTCAGAGTTAAAATCTCCTTTGAATATCTGGTATCTCGACGACGGTACCCTTGGGGGAAAGCCTGAAATAGTGAAGCGGGATTTGCTGACTCTCCTTCCACACCTACATCATCTGGGACTAGAGGTTAACGCGGCAAAATGCGAATTTTTCCCCTGCAGCCCTGAATCATCCGGTTCTTTCCAATCTTTTAGCGCTATGCTTCCCGGACTAAAACAATTAACACCGGCCTCATTTAGTCTTTTGGGAGCGCCAATTTTTCCCGTAGCCATCCCCGAGGCCTTTGAAGAACGTAGGCAGCTTCTGTCGACTGCTCGGGATAGGCTGGGAGACCTGCCGGCCCACGTAGCACTGGTCCTTTTGCGGGTTTGTTTCGCGGTCCCGAAGCTTACTTACTTTCTGCGCACCGTACCGGCTTGGCTCTGCCCCGAGGACATTGACTCCTTCGATTCTATCTTAAAGGAGTCAATGGAGGTCATTCTCAATGTGTCTCTCGACGCGAGTCAGTGGCAGCAGGCTTCTCTCCCTATCCGTAACGGTGGACTCGGCATTCGGCGTGCTCGGGATGTGTGCTTACCAGCCTTCTTGGCATCGGCGAGCGGAGTCCTGGATCTTGTTTCCCAAATTGTCGCTTTGGACCAGGACAAAGCAACCATTCCGTACGCATCCGAGGCGCAGGCTGCTTGGATGGCTCTCAACCCGGGCGCAGCACTACCGGATAAGCCGGAGCGTCAGCGGTCATGGGATGAAGTGGGTGTGAAGCGCGTAGTTGACAGTCGGCTGGAGAGTGCTTTGGGTGTGGAGAGGGCGCGACTAAACGCAGTATCGAGGCCAGAATCCGGAGCGTGGCTACAAGCGCTTCCCTCCCCACACCTGGGTACTCTTCTTGACGACAATTCTTTGCGGGTGGCGGTTGCTCTCCGCCTGGGCTGCGATGTTTGTGAACCTCATCTATGCATCTGCGGCACCAGGGTGGAGAGTAACGGGCACCACGCCCTGAGTTGTTGTCGTTGTGCTGGGAGATTTCCTCGTCATCACGCTCTCAACGACATCATCCGGAGAGCGCTGGTCTCGGCTAATGTTCCGTGTTTGTTGGAGCCTCCCGGTCTTAGTCGGACTGATGGGAAGAGACCTGATGGTGTGACCTTGGTGCCCTGGCAGAGAGGCAAGTGCCTACTGTGGGACGCTACATGCGTCAGCACTTTTGCCGCCTCGCACCTTGGTCGCACGACCAGGTCTGCGGGGGCAGCTGCTGAGGTAGCTGCCTGTAGGAAGCGGGACAAGTATACGGTACTTGCCAGCAATTATATATTTGTCCCGTTTGCTGTGGAGACGACTGGTTGTTGGGGGTCCGAAGCGAGAGATTTTATCGCGGAGATCGGGCGGCGTTTACGCGAGAGAGGTCTAGACCCTCGTTCCGGGTCATTCCTGGTGCAAAGGTTGTCCATCGCGATTCAGCGAGGTAATGCGGCGAGCGTCATGGGAACCTTCGCACCGGGAATGACACGGGGCGGGTTATTCGACTAGTGCCTAACGTAAAGGTACATGATGGATAAATGTATTTATTTATTTTAAAATTGTGATTAGGATAAGATTGACTATGTATTTGTTAAATAAATATTTTAAGACTATTCTTATTTTTAGGGTCACAAAAAAGAATTGGTCTTGGTATTAGTATAACCATTTAATTCTTTGTAAATATTAAAATTAAAAACTATCTGCGGTTGTTGTGCCTGTATGTAATTTTGAAAAAACTATTTTACATCCGTTTTGCAAATATTGTAAAATTTGACCGAAATACACAGTCCCCTGCCAGAAAATGAAGCAGGGGACTGTTCTTCACTGCAGGCGACTGTAGATTTCGCGTATTGGTTATTATGTATAATACGTATTGTCCAAGTCAATTTATCCGCTATTCTGTGTTATTAATGAAATCTAGAATAATTAAAGTGTCACGCTTCGCATTACTTCCTTTAAACTCAATTATTTTGCACAGGTTGATCAACACATGATATGGCTCCTAAAAAGAAAAAGTTATCCCGAGAGGAATTGTTACAGAAAAAGAGATAAGCAGAGCGACTAAGATACCAAAAAAGAAAAATAACCCTCAAAAGAGGGATGAAATGAGAGAAAAAGATTTTTTTTTTGGAAAATCGTTAATAACCTTGAAAATACGTATAAATTTATTGGGGTGGGTATTTAACTAAAATAATAGTTATTTTCTTCAAAATAGAGTTCAGATGGAAATAGTTAAAAAAATGCCAGGACAGCATTTGTATGGGACCAATACGAGCTTACAGAGAATCCATACTAATATTATAAATGCGAAAGTGTGTCTGTCTGTTACCTCTTCACGCTTAAACCGCTGAATCGATTTTGATGAAATTTGGCATAGAGATAGTTTAAAATACGAGGAAGGACATAGGATAGTTTTCATCCTGGAAATTATACCTTAAAATATTGAAAAGTGAGTGAACATTTCTGTTGGGGTGCGGTGACCCTGTAGGAAATGTAATTATTAGACCAAAAGCACAATTGCTCTTACATTTGCTTAGGTGCTTTTAATAATCCCTTTTATCAAGTTCCACGCGTACGTAGTCGCGGGCAAAAGCTAGTAGCCCATATACGTGTGGTTTTCACTTTTCGATTCACCTACTGTATGAGCATTTAGAGCCAAGAGACAGACCACGCAACTCTTCCAAGCAAATGAACGATCAAGCCATACAAAGTGAGTTATTTTGTATGGTTTGACAGTTCATCCATACTAATATTATAAATGCGAAAGCGTGTCTGTCTGTCTGTTACCTCTTCACGCTTAAACCGCTGAATCGGTTTTGATGAAATTTGGCATGGAGATAGTTTAAGATCCGAGGAAGGACATAGGATAGTTTTCATCCTGGAAATTATCCCTAAAAAGATTGAAATGTGAGTAAGTAATTCATGATGATATTGATGACCCTGTAGGAAATGTAATGATTAGACCGAAAGCATAATTGCTCTTACATTTGCTTAGGCGCTTTTAATAATCCCTTTTATTAATTAAAAGGTGATTAGGTCGATATCGATCGTGTTGTACGAGGTTGCTTCCATACTTCCAAGTTCCACGCGGACGTAGTCGCGGGCAAAAGCTAGTTTACTATAACTCTAACTCTACCATAAAATTAACCTGATGATGGACTCTGGTAGTGCCTACTTGATCTCAGGTAACGTTCAAAAAAGACACTTTTCGAATCAACCTGGTGAACACTTAGAGCCAATACCATAAAATTGACCTGACGATGGACCCTGGAAATGCCTACTGGATCTCAGGATATGTCTGACGTAGAGATGTGCGGTTTCCGCTTGCACTTTTAGACTTACCTATCTTGATGAAGACTTAGAGCCAACACAATACAATCGACCAGATGCTGGGACACTGGAAGCGTCTCCAGAATATCAGTATTCGTTCAATGTAGATGTATGTTTTACAATTTTTGGGACAGAACTACATAAAGAATGACATTAGTAAATGTATTAAACGGTTTACACACGCGTGAAATAAAATTGTCAGGAACAGCCCAACAGACTTCGAACACGTATAGAGTTCATCAGGGACTGCTATCCGTAGTCTCGCGGTAACTTAGTCACTGGGTGCGAACGACTCGCCGCCCTGATAGCGCGCGCTGACTGTGCGGGGTGGGGGGTGCTTGAATCCTTATGGCGGCAGCACTCGCGAAGTTGGGCGAATATGATCAGCAAAATAGATATTACGGATTTTTTTTGTACGCCAAGTGGCAAAACATAGTGCAACACGAGGAAATGTAACATCTCTGTCTTTATGCAGCCATCACCTATATTCTGACTTTTGGAGGAGCACTTTGCTTCGGAATTTCATACTTCGGCCAACTTCGCTTCGGCTATCCTCGGCCAACTTCGCGAGTAGTGTGGAACTAGGGTTATAACTTGTTTGTCCGTCGCAGAACTCCATGCGAGTTCGTAACATGACTGGAATGGCCGCTCCTGACAATTTCACGTGAGTGTTACACTCACCTATTAAATGTTAAATGTGTTAAGCTGTTACAGCTTAACACATTTAACATTTAATAGATAGTTACCTGTCATAATCCCGAATTTTTGTTTCCCCTCAGTAACGTTTCGCCGAATTTTCATTTGCCCGAAAGCTATTTATTCCAAAACTATTAATATTTCAAAATAATTATAAAACAAACCTAACCTTGTTGTGTTCCGGTGTGGGGGTAAGATAGCCGGTGAAATTACTAGCATAGAGGCATTCTATCTTCGTCCTCCGGGTAGGCAAGCACTTGTGACTCCTCTGGTGTTGCAGGTGTTTATGGGCGACGGTAATCGCTTTCCATCAGGCGATACGTTTGCTCGTTTGCCCCCTACGACATAAAAAAAAACCTAACCTAATGGGTTCTTTAAAACGATATTTATAAAATCATGAAAATATTATGGGTTTCAGGAAAAATAGCTTTCGGGCAAATGAAAATTCGGCGAAACGATACGGCGGGGAAACAATGTTTCGAACGTTACCTTAATAAATATGTCTCACGAAAGTTTTAATAAGATTATGAATTACATATACTTATGCTGAGTAATACTTTTATTCATTCCCATATTTGCTACAGCAACAGAAAAATATTAAATATTCAATATGTACTATTAAACTAAATATACTATTACAGCATATCATACTAATTACAGAAAAATTACAAGTACATTATAAGATATGACGTCTTAATGTTATTATTAACCCTTTGAACGCCACTGTCGGCTGTGGCCGACAGCCAAAAGTCGTGCCGTTGACACCACGTCGGCCACAGCCGTACGATATCGTTAGTAGGCCGTGAGTGAGGTTTACTACGATACGCGGGGAGAATCTCACTTCCTGTCCAGGGCAAGAAATCAAAATTTAGACAACTTATGGCACCTTCCGTTCGGGCGAGAAAAATCTGCAAAACTGTCATACGCGACTATATCTCGCGCGAGATATTTACCCGTCTCTCTGTGCAGTAATATGAGAGAGTGACGGGTAGCGCTATCTCACGCGACAAGAGTCGCGAATAATAGTTGTGCTAGACAGGCTGGGACATTCACGAATTCACTGCCCTCGGTAAGTAATGTACTTTTACCAAAAACTATTTAAAATAATCCATACTAATAATATTATAAATGCAAAAGTGTGTCTGTCTGTCTGTTACCTCTTCACGCTTAAACCGCTGAATCGATTTTGATAAAATTTGGCATGGAGATAGTTTAAGATCCGAGGAAGGACATAGGATAGTTTTCATCCTGGAAATTATCCCTAAAAAGATTGAAAAGTGAGTAAGTAATTCATGATGACATCGATGACCCTGTAGGAAATGTAATGATACTCGTAAGACCAAAAGCACAATTGTTCTTTATTGCTTCCATACTTCCAAGTTCCACGTGGACGTAGTCGCGGGCAAAAGCTAGTATTAATATAGTCGTGTTAAAGAGTGAACCAGGGGACATCACTGAGTGACCCAGCAATAGAAATAGTCGAAAGACCCCTATTTATTTAAAATTTATTGCTTAAAAGAAAAACTTAACGAACAAAAAGAGTGAGACATTCAACACCTCCATTACAGTTATAACCTAAAATCGACTTTAGATGACAGGTGTCAGGATTGACTAAACAGGTTACTATAGTGACGCTATCTTAACACGTCCACTGTGAGTGTCCCATATGTGGGGTCACGGCAAGCCACTATTACAGAGACATAAGGTTCACATGTCAAACTGGGACTGTGAACGTGTTAACAACACGACGCGACGACGCGTTTGGCTCGGTTTGTAGACACCTGCCTACTGAGCCGGCGGTCCCGGGTTCGAATCCCGGCCAGGGCAAATATTTGTGTGATGAACTCGAATGTTTGTGCTTGGGTCATGGTTGTTCTATCTATCTATTTAAGTATATATTTATCTATATAAGTACGTATATCGTCGTCTAGTATCCATAACACAAGCCTTCTTGAGCTTAATTCGGGACTAGATCGATTCGTGTGAGGTTGTCCGATAAAAAAAAACCGCTCAAACGCTTTTCTGCCCGTGAATATTCTCTTTATGCCGTTTCACATTTGTCTTCGCGGCAAACTTTTCATCGCAAATATCACAAGAAAAAGGTTTGTGCCCCGTATGTCCAAAACTATGGAACTTCAGATGCTCTTTCCGTTTAAACCGTTTTCCACATACATCACAGCAGTAAGATTTCACATTGCTGTGGACAGCTTTATGCTGTTCTAAACTAGCACGGTTAATGAACTGCATGCTGCACAACTCGCACTTGAACGGTTTGTAGCCAACGTGAGCCCTCATATGTAGAACAAGCTCATATCTTCTGGTATACTGCTTGTTACAAATATCGCAGATAAAAACATTCCCCGTGTGAATACGCATATGTATCATTAAAGCACTGTGGGCTGTAAATTTTTTGTGACACACCTCACAGCTAAATGGTTTCAGACCGGTGTGCGTTCGAGTATGTTGCGTGCACAAGTATTTTTTCTTGAATTTCTTGCCACATATATTGCAAATGTGCTCTCTTTTCTTCTTGTGAACCGCCCGGTGATGTTCAGAAAGAAGCTCTTTAGTATTAAACACGGCAGCACAAAGTCTGCAAATGGATGGCCCGCGGTCACGCCTCAAAGTAGTTGATTGTTGACTGTTCGAACAAAACATTGTAAACTGTTTCTCGAAAGTGTCGCACACTTCATTCTTGGGCTGGATTCGGCTGAGATTGTTGTGGTGCATTTTCGTCATGTGCGTCTCCAGAGTCGATTCCTGGCCAAATGTTGATAGACAAAGATCACATTGGAGCACAGTGTCATACATCTTAGTTGGGGTGTCGTAATAAACTGGAAGCGGTTCCGTGGAGGAGCTCGGCTGAGCCGACTCCGGGACTACTGGCGTTGCTTTAGACTTTAAGTCGGCTGGAAGAGATTTATTTAATCAATATGTAGCAACAGTAAACATTCATTCAAAAATAAAAACACTAAAAAACAATATAGAATCTGCCGCAAAAGTATGGACATTAGTATTTTAACAGAAACTAAAAAGAAGTGTTTTGAGTTGCATTATGAACTAGGAGCTCCACCGCCAATTCGTCGGTGTCCTTTTTCCTAACCATAGCCGAGAAAAGAAATCCTAAAACCATATTTAGATGTCCAACTATCCCTATACCCAATTGGTTAAAATTTATCCAGACGTTTTGGTGTCATGAATACAAAAAAAATCCAGCACTGCAAACAATTCCAATACATATATCGCACGATAAAAATTGTTATTGAAATCATGAACACATGAAAATGGCCGCGACCATATTATTATTATCTCTACTATTATTAAATACAATAATTGAATTGATAATCAGTTTTCTGTGGGGTTTTTGTTTTAAAATTTGTATGGGCGACGATGCGTTTGGCTCGGTTTGTAGACACCTGCTTACTGAGCCGGCGGTCCCGGGTTCGAATCCCGGCAGGGGCAAATATTTGTGTGATGAACTCGGAATATTTGTGCTTGGGTCATGGTTGTTCTATGTATTTAAGTATATATTTATCTATATAAGTACGTATATCGTCGTCTAGTACCCATAACACAAGCCTTCTTGAGCTTAATTTGGGACTAGATTGATTTGTGTGAGGTTGTCCGATATTTATTTATTATTATTATTTATTTATCATCACGCCGAAACGGCTGGACTGATTTCAACCAATTTTACTGGACATCTAAAGATACTTCTTACCCGACTACAATAAAGAAAAACATTTTAGCGGACGAAGTTGAGAGCACATTCTAGTAAAATAATAATTGTATACTTACGCATCGGCATTATTTCTATAGATATCTGTTCGTTATCTATAACTTCTTCGTCGTCCGACGAGTTCGACTCACTCTCAGGTTCTTCTTCTGAAAAGAAAACAGATCAAGTAATTAGTATTGGGATGAAATGATACGATCATGGCAGGCATTAAAAAATTGGGCAAATGCGAGTCGGACTCGCGCACCGAGGGTTCCGTACAAACACTTTTCATCCTTAAGTGGTTAAGTTAAGTTTGCACCTGGTATGTATAGCGCCCCATACAAATGAGGTGCAAAGTTAATGCGACCAACCCGTTTGTTGTATGGGAGCCCCCCTTAAATATTTATTTTATTTTATTTTTAGTATTTGTTGTTATAGCGGCAATAGAAATACATCATCTGTGAAAATTTCAACTGTCTAGCTATCACCGTTCTTGAGATACAGCCTGGTGACAGACGGACGGACGGATGGACAGTGAAGTCTCAGTAATAGGGTCCCGTTTTTACCCTTTGGGTACGGAACCCTAAAAACTACTGTCAGATCTGGCTGGACAGGCCTTCTAACTTCTAAGGCTACTGGAGTAGAGTTGCGTAAAATGCACCAATCACATTCCTCAGATTTAAATGCACTTCGTTCGGGCTTCACAAAGACGCAGCCTGATTGGTTAATTTTCCACGCTCCGCTTCAGTGACCAGGCAGCCTTATACGGCTCCAAAAAATACTAGGTACTTTGAATCTTAATACTGTTGCTAGCTAATAATACGCATGCATAAACGGTTACCTAATTCAGGCCCATTCAGGCCCGTACAATAAAAATATAAGTTACATGTAACTGTACAACGAGAGAACTAATTTACAATCCAATTTTAAATCTATTTCACAAAAGTATAAAAAAAACCAAACAAGATTTCAGTGTAGACACAGCAGAAATGTTAATAATTTTTAATTTCTAATTAATTTTTGTTTTTGACTGAATGTTTTCTGCTGAAAATCCATTCTCGGTCTAAAATGAATGAAGATATTACAAATAATGATATTTCTGGGCAATAGAGTTGTGAGTGCTTGGAACAAACTCCCCGAGGATGTAATTTCAGCACCTAACGTCAATAATTTCAAGAATAAATTAGACAAGCATACCACTGAGCAACCATCTCAAGACACAGATCGCTGGATATAGGCACTATCAGTTGTTAAACTGCCTGCCTCATTATAAATAATAATAATAATAATATTAATTTTGCTCTATTCAAGGACAGTTTACTTTTGACACATTGTAACTTCAGCTGTGCCCACAGCTTCTCCTGGCTGCGTTGCACCTGCAGCTTGAAGTCTCTCGCGTCCCGCAGGCGGCCCACGCACTCCCCACAAATGCCCCAATCTTCGTCATTGACTGCCAGCTGCAATGTACAACACAATGCAAAGTTACCAGACCTGTCTCAGCAATCTAACTTAAATTACTGATCTTATTTAATTTTATTTATATTTAGTTTCAAGAAGTAACTTATGTTAAGATGTGGCGTTTTTAATATTATTTGAAACATGCTCACATGACACAATTGACATTTCCTCTCTATGGTTATCTGTTATCCGGTGCCCCGACAAAACTGACTGTTGTACTTGTCTCGTCGTCTAAAAGTTAAATTGATTTTAATTAGAGTGATCGCTTTATCCAGTTCCTGTTCGATACAAAATAAAGAGCATAAGTGTGTCATAACGTATGTACTGGTTTTATTTCATGGGATCCATACTAAGGGACTTCTCTGCACTCTGCTCCCCGCCAATCTCCAAGAGGTTATGGGCCCAGCACGCTTCCACTGCGTAATCCCATGAAATATATGTGTGATCTCAATACGAACAACTCATCTGGCGTGTTGCTAACCGCCTTCATCCATTTCGCTTCGCGCTGGTGCAGCGAGCTTCACTGCAGTGCTTGGGGCAAGTGCAAGGCGGCGCGTGCATGCAAATGGCGGCGGATAATATAAATGCAAATGCTACAAAGCTGTCGTATACTCATTTCGACCGGCTTGAAGGTGTTGGAAACTATTGTGTATGGAAGCATTATATGAAGAATGCGCTTATTATCGACGGCTTGTGGAGTTGTGTAACAAGAGGCGACGACGTTGCTGTGGATGCGGTCAATGACCAACGAGCTTTAGCAAGAATAAATTTATCCCTGAAAGCTTCCTGTATACAATATGTAAGAGATGCAAATACTGCAAAGGAAGCTTGGCAAGCTCTCAGCCATGTTTTTGAGGATAAAGGCTTCTACAGACGTGTAATGCTTCTTCGACAACTGCATCAAGCGAGTTACAATAGTTTTAATAATATGAATGATTACATTGAACACATTATGACGCTTGTGCGTTGTTATTATTTGTTATTAAGTGATATTGGAAGAATGATAGAAGACTCTGAGATAGCAGAACTACTACTGTCGGGACTTCCTCAAGATTTTGATGTTCTTGTCAGCAGCTTGGAGACTGCTTCGATCACCAACAGCCTCAATAGTGAGATGGTGCGAACTAGATTACTTCAGGAGGACCATCGGAGGAAAAATAATGAAAAACAAAGTGATCTAGCTTTGTTCACCAAGCGGAAGGACATCATTTGCAATTTTTGTCACAAACCAGGACACATAAAGGCGAAATGTTACAAGTTTAAGAAGAATAAGAAGCGAGATGGCAATCGAAATGAAGCTTTGATGGTGACTTCTTCAAAGTGTGTGCCACATAGTAGTACAGTTTGGGTTTTGGACTCGGGTGCAACTAAACACATGTGCAAAGACATTAGTTTATTTGAGGACATTACTAAGTGTCAACAACATGTAACTGTTGCTGACGGTGGCTCCCTGCCATGTCTAGGCTTTGGTGAGGTTAGTATTCCTATGAAAAATAACAAGTCTCAAATAGTAACAGATGTTTTGTACGTCCCAGACCTCTCAACTAATTTAATAAGTGTTAGTAAATTGTGTGAGAAGGCATTTACCTGTTACCTTTAAAAATAATAAGTGTTATGTTTTCAAAGGGGAATATTTAACAATATCTGCCACTAAACTTGGGGGAATTTATATTTTGGACAATGTGCATGGTTTTGTTTCTTCTGATCCACAGCAAAGGTCGTTTGTGACCAAGAGTATGGAAAATGTGTCGCAGCAGCAGAGCTTGCCCGACACAGATGCTGCTTCTTTGGCGGTGTCATCGGAGCTATGGCACCGGAGGATGGGTCATCTCAGCTATCGTGGGGTGAGTGTTCTCCGTAATATTGCTAATGGTGTTAAGTTTCATCAATCTCAGCAGGATGCAGCCGTTAAGGAATGTGAATCTTGCGTTGAGGGGAAGCAAACAGTGCAAAGTTTTCCTAAGGGTGAAGCTAAACGTGCTGTGCAATTGTTGGAGCTTGTTCACTCCGACGTCTGTGGGCCAATGCCTGTCAGCAGCTTGGGTGGATCTAGGTACCTGCTAACATTTACAGACGATTTCTCACGTAAAACGTTTGGTTATTTAATTAAAAAGAAATCTGAAGTTTTGTCCAAATTCAAGTGTTTTAAGGCTACCGTCGAAAAGCAAACCGGATATTCGATTAAAATCCTTCGTACTGACGGAGGTGGTGAATATTGCAGTAATGAATTCAGTGAGTATTTACTGGGTCAGGGGATAATTCATCAGAAAACTGCTCCTTATAGCCCGTCTCAAAATGGTGTCTCGGAGCGCCTTAACCGGACCCTGCTGGAAAAAGTGCGCTGTATGCTTCAGGAATCTGGTCTTGGTAAAGAATACTGGGGTGAAGCTGTTTCCACAGCTATTTATCTTAAGAACAGAAGTCCTACAGCGGCTCTTCCTAATAAACTTCCTGAAGAAGTTTGGACAGGCAACAAAGTTGACCTGAGCCATCTACGTGTCTTCGGTTGTCGTGCTCTGACGCTCATACCTAGCGTGAGACGTGATAAGCTTGATTCTAAATCTCATCATTGTATCTTTGTTGGGTATTGCGAGCATACCAAGGGTTATAGGTTAATTGATCCCTTAGTACCTAATAAAATAATAACTTCAAGAAATGTAATTTTCTTTGAAAATAAGTTTTGTGATAGTACAACTGATAACTGTGATATTCAATGTAATGATAATGATAAATTTTATTCTTATGAAAATGACTTGCAAAGCAATGAAAATAATTCTAATATGAATAATTTAGTGAATAATAATTTAATAAATAATAATTTATCGAATAATAATTTAAATGGAATGCAATGCAATGAATCCAGTAATGAATTGAATAATATTCCTGAATTAAATAATGAATCATTAAATTTTAATGAACCAACTGACAACAGTAATTGTCAATCTGATATTTCTGATAATGCGCAAAGCCCGCCTAATGTTTGTTTTTCTTCAGTTTCAGGGGACTCTTCCTTCCATAGTGCTGAGGGAGTCGATGGAGACAGCGAGGACTTAGGTTCTTCCTCTTCATCGAACGAAACGGTCGTTCGAGGGGAAGATTTAGGCGCGCCAGCATCCGGCAGCGACAGCGACCGACCTGTTCGTTCTACGCGGAACACTAAACCAGCAAGGTATGCAGATTACGATTTGTCTGACTCATCAGATTTGTCATATTTAGTTCAAAATTTTATCTATGACGAGCCTCAGTCCTATGATGAAGCAGTAGCAAGCCCTAACAAAGATAAGTGGCAAATTGCTACGCAAGCTGAGTACGACTCTATGATTAAAAATAATGTATGGCAAATTGTTGATAGACCTGCTAACCATAACATTGTCAGTTGTAAATGGGTTTTTAAATTAAAGTCTGATGATTCAGGTAACTATACAAAATATAAAGCTCGTTTAGTGGCAAGAGGATTTAGTCAAAAGCCTGGTAGAGATTTTACAGATGTCTTCTCGCCAGTTGTTCGGCACTCTAGTTTGAGAATGTTATTTTGTATAGCTAACGAACTTAACATGGATATGGAACATATAGATGTAAATACTGCGTTTTTACATAGTAATATTGATGAACAAATCTATATGGAACAGCCTCCAGGTTTCTCAACTGATAAGACTAAAGTATGCTTGTTAAATAAAAGTTTGTATGGTCTTAAACAAGCGAGTAGGCTGTGGAATAATAAGGTTCATGATGTGTTGACTAATCATGGTTACTTGCAAAATAGGTGTGAACCATGTGTGTATATTAAAAAGAATAATGATAAGTTGACTATGATTGCATTGTATGTCGACGACTTTTATATATTTTCTAATTGTCAAAATGAGAAAGAAAAATTGTATAGCTTATTAAAGTCTGAATTTAGTTGTAAAAGCTTAGGCCCTATAAAGAACTGTCTTGGTACTCAAGTTCACAGGGATAGAAGTCGTGGCATTTTAATGTTTGAACAATCTGACTATATTAAAAGGTTATTAAGCCGTTTTGGCATGACTAATTGTAAGAGTGTCTCAACTCCTATGACAGTTAATAATAAGTTAGAAAAGGCATCAGACAAGAATTGTTTATCTGATAGTGATTATCCTTATAGAGAGTTAATAGGATGCCTAATGTACCTGTCTGTGTGTTCGAGACCTGATATTACTTATGCTCTAAGTCATTTAAGTCAGTTTAATACCGCTTTTACGCGAGATCATTGGTTGGCTGCCAAAAGAATTTTAAGGTACTTGAGTGGTACAATTAATTACAGATTAGTGTTTGTAAGATCTGGCAGCTTTGATATGTCAGTATATGCTGATGCTGACTGGGCCAATGATATCGTGGATAGAAGGTCGTATAGTGGCTTTGTTATTAAGCTGGGTGATTCTACAGTCTGTTGGGAATCACGCAAACAGCGATGTACTGCTCTGTCGACTACAGAAAGTGAATATCTGTGTCTTAGTGATTCATGCAAAGAAGTATGTTTTATTAGAAATTTTATGTTTGAAATTTTTGGTGAACATTTTAATTGTAGAATCTTAATAATCAGAGTGCGTTGAAATTGCTTGAAACTAAAGAGTATTGCCACAAAAAGACCAAGCACATAGATCTTCGCTACCATTTTGTGAAAGACGTTGTGAAGAACGACAATATTACTGTTAGTTATTTACCTACTGATAAGATGGTTGCTGATCTTTTCACTAAGCCTCTGTGTAGCTATAAGCATTTGGGTTTTATTAATGACTTAAATCTGAGAAATGTATTGTCTTAATTTTACTTTACTTTGTTAAATTAGAGCATAGTTCTGTGACATATCTTTGTAAGATCATGTCAATCATCTTGGTGCTTATTGGATGGTTGACATAAGTCATGTTTTTGATTGTCGGCACATAGTCAATGTAGAGTTTTAATTAATTTGAATTGTTAATTAGATTATATAGTTATATAATGTTTCTCTGCATTGTTATGTTGTTTTCTCATGTTTTGCATGAGGGGAAGTGTTAAGATGTGGCGTTTTTAATATTATTTGAAACATGCTCACATGACACAATTGACATTTCCTCTCTATGGTTATCTGTTATCCGGTGCCCCGACAAAACTGACTGTTGTACTTGTCTCGTCGTCTAAAAGTTAAATTGATTTTAATTAGAGTGATCGCTTTATCCAGTTCCTGTTCGATACAAAATAAAGAGCATAAGTGTGTCATAACGTATGTACTGGTTTTATTTCATGGGATCCATACTAAGGGACTTCTCTGCACTCTGCTCCCCGCCAATCTCCAAGAACTTATGTTATTTCCTTTATTTATTTTAATTCTTAAGTTAGGTTTCTTTACAATAAATTAATAATAATAATAATAATAATAAGGCATTTATTCAATGTTTTTGTACATTTTGGTTATGGAACATGTAGCAGTTGTATAGTAACAAAACAATGAAAAGGAAGATGGCTCAGCTTATGCCAGTGGCCTGAGCCAATATGACTCTTGGTCACCGACGCTGTTATTCTGCCACCCCCATGACTTAGAAACTAAATACATAAAATTATTATTAGATAAGTATATAAGCTTTAAGAAAAAAAAAAAAAAAAAATATTAGATTACAGGTGTCGCACTTAATGCCAAGTTGTATTATCTACCAGTCAGCAGTTCTAGTACCTACCTAACCAGTTTCTTGCAGATCCAACAGACATGCCTTACAACATTTTTTAAAAACCTTCAGGGACTTACTTTTCCTTACAGGAGGTGGTAAGTTATTCCAACATTTAGAAGCAGCGTAACGGAAGCTGCCTCTAAATGCCTGAATCCGGTATAGCGGCACTGAGATGGAATCGCTATGCTCTCTCATACCCTTGTCCTTTCGTTTTTGCTTCCATTTAAGTTTACGTGCGAGGTATGGCGGCACGCCAGTCACTTTCAGGGTAAAAACCATTGAAGCCAATTTCAACTTACGCCGGTTAGACATGTTGAGGATGCCCGATTTATTTAAATATGGCGTTATGTGGGAGCGACGCGGAATGTCTTGACAAAAACGCATGCAAGCGTTTTGTACCCGCTGCACAGCTTTTTCTGATCTCTTAAGTAAACACGGTCCATAGACCATATCACCGTAATCTAGTTGAGATAAGACAAGAGCTTCTGTTAAGCGCTCCCGAACTTGCTTTGTTAAATAAGGTCTCAATTTGTATAACGATTTTAAAGCCCCGAAACACTTTGACATCTTGACGTTTAGATGAGTTTCGAATCTTAGTGAGCCATCCATAACGAATCCTAAGTTCTTTACCTGTTCCTCTTCAGATATAGGCATCCCTGATATTTGCAGATCAAATTATATAAAAAGTAAAATTATGTACAATATAGAAATTAAAAAATATAAACATATTATAAAATCATTAAGCTTAAGCTTGGTTTGTTTTCAATAAATTTATATAAAATGTAATCGAATCGTGTAAAGACTCAAGTAATGACCAACAGCACGAAACGTAGGGTCGAGGTAGACGGGCAGATAATACACTATGTCGATGAGTACATTTACTTGGGCCAGCTAGTCTCTTTCAGCAACAGACAGGACAAAGAAGTCGAACGCCGCGTCGAAAATGCCTGGAAGAGCTACTGGTCCATGAAAGAGTTCATGAAGGGAAACCTTCCACTGTCACTGAAGCGGAAACTTATCGACATGTGTATTTTGCCTGTCCTAACCTACGGTGCCCAAACATGGTCGCTAACTGAGAGCCAAAAGTCCAAGTTGAAGGTTTGCCAACGGGCCATGGAGCGCAGCATTTTAGGGGTGAAAAGGACGGACCGCATCCGAAACACCACGCTGCGCTCCAAAACACGCATCGCTGACGTAGGTAGCAAAACAGCCAGGCTCAAGTGGGATTGGGCAGGCCACGTTTGCCGTATGCATCCAGAAAGGTGGGCCAGCATAGCCACTAAGTGGGTGCCCAAAGATGGACGACGCAGACGGGGCAGGCCCAGACGGAGATGGCGGGATGACCTGGACGCATTTCTCAGCAACTGGCCGGAACAGGCACTAAACAGGGACCTGTGGAAGTCTGAGGGAGAGGCCTTTGCCCAGCAGTGGGACACAAACACAGGCTAGCAAAAAAAAAAAAAAAATGTAAAATATACATTAAAAATATAAACACATTATCAAAACCCTAACCTAGGGTGCGGTCCGCAGCAGGCAGGGCCCAGGCTACCGGTGGTTAGGGCTGCAGAGAGAGGAACCTCCTAACATTGCGCGCTATGCCCGCCTTCTGAATTTGACCCTTGATCCAGCCATCTAGCGAGTCTCTCTCTCACTTAGGGCCGGTTCTGCTGGGTGACCGCTCGCGTCACTGCGGCCGGCCGCGCGCTCTCCGCGCTGCTCACCGCCGCCCCGCCCATCAGTTCTCTGAATTCTAGAAGGGTCGGGGGGGCGGCGTGCGGTTGCCGGCGGCAATAGGAGGCGGCGCGCGGCCGAGCGCTGCTAGCCGCTGCCCTTCCGGTGTGAATCGGGCCTTAGGCGTTGTCTCCCTTTCCTTCTTTTATTTTGTCTTGGACACCATTAGATAACGTCCTTCACCCATTATTCTCTATTGCTCTCATCATATGACCTACCCACCTCCTCAAATTCTGATGACGACACGATACAGTTCCATTTACTTACTTGAATCTGGAAGCAGTTTTCAAGCATATCTGCGAAGATCTCTGTGACGCCCAAACGAATGTAAGGTGTTTTTAAGTCCTTCTCAGGTAGCCGTAACAGGCAGCAGCAACAAGGATTCATTGAATCCATCGTAAACACAGTAGGTCAAGCAGATTTGTAATAAATAACGTAAATTAAAAGCATAAATGTCCAAGATAATACAATGTTTGTATGTGAATTACATCTTATATTTCTTATAAATAAATAAATAAAATGCTAATTGCCAATATGAATACAATACACACAATACCGTCAGTTTGACAGTTTACTTTTTTTATTTTACTGTTAGGGATGTGCGGATTGAATCGGTATACCAAGTATTGCCAAGATATGGTACCAAGCACATTCGTCCCACTGCCCGGGATATTCGACTTTTAGTGCACACAATTTTATTTTCAACTTCTGTCAGGATGCTTTGAAGTATGGTAATATCCAAGCTTAAATACTTGGCGTGCACACATCCCTAGACGACAAAAGTGACATTTGATCTGACGATCTGAGTAATTGTAATATAAACAAGAAAAATAAGGGAATAATATACTTGTTTTAAAATGTTTTTTTCGAATATTTCGTTATTGAATAAATAGCGACAATGAATCTTTGTTATTGCTGCCTGTTACGGCTACCTCAGATGGACCTCAAAACGCCCTACATTCGTCTCGGCGTAACAGAGATCCCATCAAAAACATAAATGTTAAATTAGAGCCAAGTTCTCGCATGCAACGTTGTCGACTTCGCCGACAAAAGAATTGAGATCTATATGGGCGCCAAGTTCTTTGCCCTAATTTTTTTAGATACAAGGACATGTGACATACTCAATGCATTTATTTTACTTGGGGTGTAATTCAATATCAAGACTGGACTTGGCTAGTTTTTACATATAAATGTATATTACATTTGTCTAATCATTAACCTATTTTCGTAAAGGTATAGTTAGTGTACGTCCTGTTACTTATACTGTTAGCTTGATAATAATACTATGTTACTTTGATAAAATTAAGTCAGTTTGTGAAAACTAGCCAAGTCAAATCTTGATATTGAATTACACCCCAAGTAAAATAAATGCATTGAGTATGTCACATGTCCTTGTATCTAAAAAAATTAGGGCAAAGAACTTGGCGCCCATATAGATCTCAATTCTTTTGTCGGCGAAGTCGACAACGTTGCATGCGAGAACTTGGCTCTAATTTAACATTTATGTTTTTGATGGGATATCATTACTTTTTGTACAGAAATTTGAATTGACGCCCCACCTGTCTTGACTAGAGTGACGCGGGGTAGAGGGAGGGGCCGGACCGCTCCTCGCCACGCCGCGCTCCCGCGCTTCGCTATCCGTCCCCGCGCCACGGCAATTTATTAACCTTCTCTGTGTGTGTGTGTGTGTGTGTGTGTGTGTGTGTGTGTGTGTGTGTGTGTGTGTGTGTGTGGTGTGTGTGTGAGAGAGAGAGTGCCATCTTACAAACAAAGAAAGAATTTTCCAAATCGGTTAATAAATGACGGAGTTCTGAGGCAACAAGCATAAATAATAATAATAATAAAACTAAAAAATATCACTGTTTTTGATTTTTATATGTGTACACACACAATTACCAAGCTGAATGCCAAATTTCATCTTTCTAGGTCACCTGGAAGTGGGTTAGGTTTTTGATTACTAGTGAGTCAGTCAGTCAGTGATAAAAATGCCGTTTTTTGGACGTCAATATCTCAATAACTATTTCATCTACATTTATGAAATTTGTGGTTCTAGTTGTTCTCAGGGACCTAAATACATAAGCCAAATTTCATTTTTTTCTGTTGAATAGATTTGAAGTTATTGAGGGGTCAAAAGTGGCTCCAAACGGTTCGTGTAATATAACACACGGCTGCTGCTCGCCAGTTCCTGCGGTGAACTTGGCTGGACACGCTGCCGCGTGTCTAGATATTCTCCGAAATGATCGAAGAATGCTTCAAGATTCATGTAAGCGAAATAGTATTTTTTGGTTCGAAAATAATTACTTTGCTTTTACTTAGAATCTTACTCTTATACGAGACAAATATGGTGAATGAAATAATTCTTCCCGGCCTTCTAACTAATTACCAGGCATCGGATAATCGGATCGATATTTACCTAAACTTTGGCGGCTTTGTCGTTCAGTTGTAGGTATAGGCGGCTTTCATTGAGGTCTGAGTGAGATAGCAATAGGATTTTGGCAACTTTAGGTAAATATCGATGCGATTATCCGACACCTGCTAATTACTTAGGCACACTTCATTAAAAAAAAACTTTTAACTAAATTAGTCTACTTATTATTCACCTTTCACCGCTGGTTTTTCACATTAGAAACCTGTTTACATTTTTTTTTAGGTTTAATTATGTGTAGAGTCAATGTGTTATTGTTTATGTTCTGTTATTTATTATGATTTTATTTCAATCATCTCATTATTTAATTATGTTGAATGTCAACAGCATGTATTGATATTTCACCATATTGGTTACCTAAACGCCGCAGCGCCCTGGTGTGCCAAAAATAGGGCTGCCATCCATCCGGGTTTCCCCAGATTTGTCCTAGTGCAAAAATTACTTGAAATTTGCCCTTGAAAACCCCTTGCACGGCTATACAACTGATGCAATCTTCAAAGCTTCAAGAAAAGGGCGTACTCCCACCTGAGAGTTCGGCAATGCACTTGTGACTCCACTGGTGTTGCCAGTGTCCATGGGCGATGGTAATCGCTTTCCATCAGGCAATCCATTTGCTTGTTCTTTTTATGTCATAGAGGGGCATGACATAAAAAAAATAAAAAATTGTTAGGCCTTAGGCATGCACATGCTATGGATATAAATATTATAAATTCATCAAATAAATAAATAAGACCCTTAATATGAGGGTGGTAAGACTGCCTGTTGTCTACCTAAATTGTAATTTGTAAGTTTTTCTGTGTATTTCATTCTTATTGAAGTGTGCAATAAAGAGTATTCTATAAATTCTATTCTTTTTCTTTGTAGAATTTTTCCCTATTGCCAGGGATGGTATTCACTGTTGCTACTGTATTGCAGCTATTCCTGGACAATGAAGATGAGTGTGGGATCTGTGAGAAGTGCGTGGACCGCCTGCGAGACGCGAGCGACTTCAAGCTACAAGTGCAGCGCAGCCAGGCGGAGCTGCGGTCGAGGCTGGAGAGACCGCATAGCAAACACAAGTGTAACAAAACAATTGTAGCATTCAACAAATAGTTCATGGCTTAAATATAATAGTTTAAGAGCTAGCAACCAAATCGGTCATGTGGCTTCAGCTGCATTGAAACTCCGTTAGCTACTTCTCAGAACAACCTTTTCCTATAATCTTCGTGCTGGCAGGCCGCGGGCGGTGGGTGCGGGTGTAGTGGGGTGGAGAAAAAAAAGACCAAAAATGTGGGCTCAGCGACTTTATTTTTTTTTCAAACAGTTGCTCTGTACTCCCTGTGCATCCAAAAAAAAATTTAAATCGATCGGGTGGTGGGAAGGGGTTGGGGTTGTAGATAAACAGTTGTTTTCCTTTCCATGGTGCCGAAACCCGGCAAAGTAACATTTTTATTACAGATGTGTAAGTACTTACATTAGATTTTTTTGTTTTTGGCTTAGATAAAGAACCTGTGGTCAAGTCGGAAATACCGGATGGCGACGCCGACGAGGTTATGGATACAGGAGACATATGGATACGTAAGTTTCTTTTAATATTATAGAAAATTGCCTTCTTAAAAGATTAGGATACTACTAAAGGATAGAGAAGGCTAATTACCCTTTCTCTTGTCATGTGATTGGAGAGGATAAAGCAAAATAACCTTAATCATTAAATATGCAAGATTGATGCTTCTCTCAGGTCAGGTATTGTTCATGAAATGGTAATCATCTTCATTTTTGGCTTCGTGTTATTACCTTCTATTTAAAGAGTACAGTCTAAAGACTATAATCTGCCGTTCTTAGCTAATAGGCCACCTTTCCGTATGGAGCTACATACAAAAACACCGTCTTTACCGTAGCATGACTGTAATTTGAATATTAGACGACATGCTCCTTTAGAGTGGAAAGGTTCACTAAGAGAAAGTTTTCATTGAAAAGTATCGTAATAAATCGTAAATAATTACCACAAAATTCCTCAAATGTCTAAGATGAGGTGTGGAAATTTGCAAGCTAAAAAATCCTTTATCTGTTTCTTTTCCTTTAGCTATTTTGGAGTCTACATCAGAGCTGCCAGCAGCGTCGACTCAGCCTGTGTCCACAACGGAGAGGCTGATAGCTTGTTCTGAGAGCTATGATGATGTTGGAGCTCGCGCTCAAGTATCCTCCAAAACCGACTCTTTCGAGAATCAATTCACCATGTTTATCAACAGTAACGAACAAACCGAACCTAAACTGAAAGGCAAAACCGGAACACAACAACATAACAAACTGAAACGCAGAAAGCGAACTAAGGGGCCATATTCCTGTGTAACATGTCCCGCTATCCTACCTACCAAAGCTCTGCTTATTGAACATAAACGTACCCACAAAACCAAAGATCACACTTGCCATATATGTAATAAGAAATTTAAGATAAAATACAAGATGATGGATCATATACGAAGGCACAATGGCCAGAAGCCTTTTAGTTGTGAAATATGCAATAAAAACTTTACTTCTAACAGTAGCTTATGGACACATAACCTTATTCACAAGGGGGTTGCTTTTATCTGTGATCATTGTGGCAAAAAGTATACCCGAAGAAGCGATTTAGTGGCACATATGAATGTACACAATGAGAAAAGCCGTTTTAAGTGTGATATATGCGGCATACAATTTGTATACAAATACGCCTTGGGAGCGCATCAGGTAGTCCACAGCAAGATCAAACCGTTCAGGTGTGATGTGTGCGGAAAGGAGTTCAGACGAAAAGAACATTTGAAGACGCACAACCTGACGCATTCGGGGCAAAAGCCTTATTCTTGTGAAATTTGTGATCAAAGATGTACAACAAAGCCAAATCTTAAACGGCACAAAGAGAAGATTCACGGCCAGAAAAACCTATGAGCCATCAAAAGAGCCGCCCTAGTAGCTACACTTATCAGTTGGTCATGTCAAAAATATACGTACATATCTTTATTGTGACTTTCACTTTTAGACTTCTAGTCAAGGATCGGATACCGGTAATGAGTTCCATACATTAAACCGGTATTCAATTTCAGTATTTCGATTATTATCTATCATACATTTTCATATTTTACTCAGCTTATTTAAAAGTTCTGTATCAAACCTAAATTCTATTTCATATAATTTGAATAAAAACGCGAAATTAGAAAGATATTCAAATTTTAATTAATACCGGTAACGATCCCTGCTTCTAGTACTTATAATAAAATTTTGAACATATAATAAAATTGTTTAATTCATCTCTCCTTCTCTATTCTTCTTCGTTTAGTGTTCACATGATTCATTTGCATATTAAGTGACTTCATGAGAAATAAAGGTATTCATCTTTTAGTTTTCCTTTTGTATCATTTAACCTGTATATCAACGTATAACTGCATTCTGATTTATTTACCTTTTGGCCGTTTTCTTTCGTACGTTTAAATTTCATAAAATACTTGCTGTTTTCAAAACTTGACTTCGAGCAGAATTAAAACGCGTTACAAAATAACTGTCACAAAACTGACTTTGGCACAAGTCAGTCATTTGTCAATGTCATTGGGATTTGGTTCGGCATGCATTTTGGCAGTAAAACGTAGTGTTAGTGTCTGTTTATATTAATGTTTCTATTAGTGGTCGCTCCAATGTGACCGGTTGCCATTAATTAAAAAGAATAGAATAGTAGTGTGAATATTCTCCTTGATTGCTATTCCTGGATAAGTAATAATAAATACGGAAGAATATTACGTTTTAAAATATTTTTTCCAAATATTTTGCTATTGGGTGATAGTCACAATGAATCTTTGTTGTTGCTGCCTGTTACGGCGACCTCAGATGGATCTCAAAACTCCCTACATTCGTCTCGGCGTAACAGAGATATTCTCCGAAATGCTTGAAGAATGCTTCAAGATTCATGTAAGTTAATAATATTTTGGTCCGAAAATTATTACTTTGCTTTTACCTTGAACATTAACCTTATTCTCCCTGAACGACTAGCCTTCAAAACTTGCTAATTTATGTACTACTTTTGTAAAAAAAACGTGTAGAACTAAATTAAAGTCTACTTCATACTCTCTTCTTTAACACTGCTTTTTCATATTTGATATCTATGTCAAAAGTATTGATAATTTTACCAAATTGGTTTACCCAATACTGCGGCGTTCTGGGGCCGTAGCTTGGGACAATACAACTTGCAAATTTGGTTGATATTGATGCACTAGTTATTTATAGTAAACTCAGGCTGTTTAGGTCCAACCATACATAAGATCCTTTATATATTTTCCGTATGTTCACCACTGATATTGGCATTCAATGTTGCTACTGTATTGCAGCTATTCCTGGACAATGATGATGAATGTGGGATCTGCGAGGTGTGCGTGGGCCGCCTACGAGATGCGAGCGACTTCAAGCTACAAGTGCAGCGCAGCCAGGCAGAGCTGCGATTGAGGCTGGAGAGACTGCATGTCAAACACAAACGTAACTAAACAATTCTAACATTCAACAAATAATTTATGGCTTAAATTCATGTAAAAAAAAAACCAAGGGTTCATACTGGAAAATAACATTTATTACAAACTAGCTGTGCCTTGCGGTGTTTCCTGCTCATCCCAAAAGAACACTACAGTTTTTTGGCATAAAAAGTAGCCTATATTTTAATCCAGGGTGTCACTACAGTTTTTGGGATAAAAAGTAGCCTATATGTTAATCCAGGGTGTCAGCTACCTTCTTACCATAATTTATCAAAATTGGTCCAGTTGTTTACAAACATACACATAAACACACTCACAAATTTTCGCCTTTATAATGTTAGTGTGATGTTTGCTTAACCCTTTGAGCGCCAAGCGGCAAAGCAATTCACCATGCCACTGACGCCAAACAAAAAAAAAAAAGTGCTCCAAAATCAACAGAGATTGAAAAACACAGATAGTGGTTTGAATTAGCATGTTTTTGACCATTGAAATTTTTGACGTCAATAGACGTCGTTGGCGTCAGTGGCACGAATTCCCGATGACGTGATTTGCCGTCTTTGGCGGTCAAAGGTTTAAATTTGATTCTCTTGTTTTTGGCTTAGATAAAGAACCTGTGGTCAAGTTGGAAATACCGGATGGCGACGCTGATGAGGTTATGGATACAGAAGACATTTGGATACGTAAGTTTCTTTTAATATTATAGGAAATTTGCCTTCACTATCCTTTTCTCTTCTCTTGTCATGTGATGGGAAAGATAAAGCAAAATATTATTTATAACGAAATGGGACTTAATTTTTTATTAATATATACCTCTACGTTTTTAACGTTTTTAAAGTCGATTTAAGTCCTGTTTTTTTTATAATTAATCATAAATCGTGTCAGTTTAAAGCTCAATAAACTAAAATCAGGAGTTGTTCATGAAATGCTACTTATCTTCATTTTGGGCTTAACATTATTATTCATATAGTAGTCTAAACAAAATATAATTTGAATATTGAAGGTGCACTAAGATACTTTACCATTGAAAAGGATGGCACATAAACAAAATCAATCATCTAAAATACTATCTGGGTCGATTGCAAAAAAATTGTACATAATTAAAAGCTTAGTTAACAAAAAATCACGTTTGCATCCTTTGTGTGACGAAAGTTAATCATATAAAATGTAAGGGTAACTTTCGTCACACAAAGGAATCAACTAAATGTTATTTTAATTAAAGCCCTTAACTATGTACATTTTTTTTTGCAATCAACCCATCTGTCGAAACTTAAAAGTAAAAGAATCCTTTATCTGTTTCAGCTATTTTGGAGTCTAAGTCAGAGCTGCCAGCGCCATTGACTCGGCCTGTGTCCACAAAGGAGAATCTGATAGCTTGTCCTCGGAGCTGTGATAACGCTGAAGAACCATCCAAAAGCGACTCTTTCGAGAATCAATTCACAATGTTTTGTCTCAACAGTGACAAGCAAACCCAACCTAAATCGAACCGCAATACAGAAATAAAACAACACAAACTGAAACCCATAAAGTGTACCAAGAGACCATATACCTGCGAGAAGTGTCCCGCAGAGCTATCAACGCAAGCGCTTCTTATTGAACATAAACGGACACATAAAACCAAAGATCACTCCTGCCATATATGTAGCAAGAAATTTAAGAAAAAATACAGTCTGATAGATCATGTACGAAAGCACAATGGACAGAAGCCTTTTAGTTGTGACATATGCAATAAAAACTTTACTTCTAACAGTAGTTTATGGAAGCATAACCATATTCACAGGGGAGTTGCTTTTATCTGTGATCATTGTGGCAAAAAGTATGCCCGAAGAAGCGATTTAGTGACACATATGAATGTACACAATGAGAAAAGCCGTTTTAAGTGTGATATATGCGGCATACAATTTGTATACAAATACGCCTTGGGAGCGCATCAGGTAGTCCACAGCAAGATCAAACCGTTCAGGTGTGATGTGTGCGGAAAGGAGTTCAGACGAAAAGAACATTTGAAGACGCACAACCTGACGCATTCAGGGCAAAGACCTTATTCTTGTGGAGTTTGTGATCAAAGATTTACAACAAAGCCAAATCTTAAACGGCATGAAGTGAAAGTTCACACTCAGAGAACTTAAAGCTGTTGTCAAGAGCGTTTAACCTCGCTACTAGCCGCACGTATCTTAAATAAGGAGTGTTATGATGTCATATCATATAACTCTCCTCGCTTCGCTCGTCGTCATACCTAACCGTGGCTCAGCGACGTTTCTTTATGTTTGAATAATCCGGTGGTGTTGTGAACATAGAAAACTATATCAAATAAACATTATACTGGATGATAGTTATAGTTCGGAAAAAAATGATGAGCTCTAGAGAGAAACTGCCGTAAGATAGCTAATTTTACTTACCTAAAGGACACATTCTAGTCTCGCACGGGAACTAGACTAGTCTTTAAGTAGTTCTTATCTCTTGACATATTTCTTGGCACAAATTTCTTTGTATGTTTCAATATTGAAGTTTGCCTTTATTTTATACAACCATCATTTCATCAAAAGCTTTTTTTCTGAAGACATGATTTTTTTTGGAAAATTATAACACAAATCTATAGGTTGACATTTTCAAGATTTCTGATAAATGTGTGACCTCTGGGGAAAAAGTTGTCTATGAAATGAAAATTTGATGAAATTTCATTCAATGAACTTTGTCTATAAAAGAAGAGGGTCCCATATTCAATTGCTTTCTTTTCATGAATATGAATATATTAAAATATAAAATAGTATTTACTAGTTTTTATTTTCTCTTGTTACCAATATTATGAACCTGCTTTATGCCTCCCACTCACTCTTCAAGGGTACATCTCCATTGAAGCGAGACGGAATAGACCAATCACCGGAGTTGACATCTGTATCTCAGCTCCGCGATTGGTCTTTTCCGCACGACTCCGTTCCGTTTCAGTCCGGCCAAAAAGAGTAGAAATTAAAAAGTGGCAATACTGTAGTGCCCTCCCCGTCTTCTCATATTGACTAGAAAGGGAGGACACTCCAGCCCGTCTAGCACAACTATGGTTCGCGACTCATGTCGCGCGACATAGCATCAATCACCCGTCTGTCTCTCACAGTGTTGTACAGAAAGAGATAGGTAGTATATCTCGCGCGAGAGAGTCTCGTGTCACAGTTGTGCTGTAGATGCAGTATTGCCACTTTTTAATTTCTACTCTTTTTGGTCGGACTGTAAGTCTTGGTCCCCTGCCGCTGCTACTCGTGTATCCATCTTACTTACTAACATTTAAACGAGAGAGTACTCCCACTCCCGTGTAGCACCATCTCGTATATTAAAATAAAATTCAACATTACACGAACTTCGAATTTGTATTCTTTATTATCATTAACTAAAAATGTAAAGGGAAATTTGTTGAAAAGTCTGTGCTCCTTCGGTATATAAAGCATTGTACAGTCGAGTTCATTTACATCTACACACTTACGAGAACAAAAATATCTGAACACGATTTTATGCTCCTGACAATAGGGTCGTGTTCAGATATTTTTGTTCTCGTAAGTGTGTAGATGTAAATGAACTCGACTGTACCATAGACTAGCGTTCTCACTTATACGAAGCCGCCTATATGTCGTAAGTGTTTTGTGCTCGTCCAATTTTAATTATTTTATCAATGAATTCGACCCTATCAATAATATAATCAAGTGTTTATTGAATAAACGCCGATATATCTCTGACTGAAGACTTGTTTGATTTGCGCTCTCGCCTACACGTCCGCGGCTGCGCTGCGTGCCTTGCTGACAAAATTTATATTAAAACACGGGACAAAAATAAACAAAAAACATTTCATAAAATAAATAAACAAAATATATTTTGACTGTAAAAAAACCTACATTATATAACTATTTTCAATATTTACTATAAGCTTTCTAGACCAAATTTCACCAAGGATAAGCTTTCTCCTTATGTATTCGTTTATGTTTCCTGAAACTCGACGGATGCGCGAATTTCTTTTTGCAAATCTCACAAGTATACGGTTTCTCTCCCGTATGAGTCCGGTAGTGGAACTTCAGGCTGGCTAGAACTGTGAATTCTTTCTTGCACACATCACAGGAATGTGGTCGAATTCCTGTATGAAGTCGAGAGTGAACTGTCAACGCTGACTTATGAGTAAATTGCTTATTACACACTTCGCAAGCGTGCTGTTTTTGTCCAGAATGAACCAGCATGTGTCCTTTTAAAGTGCCCTTCAATCCGAAACGCTTATTACAAATTTCGCAAGCGTAAATCTTTTCTCCTGTGTGACATTGTTTATGAGCGTTCAAATAGGTCTTTTGTGTGAATCTTTTGTTACATATGTCACAAGCAAACGGTTTCATGTGTCCGTTTATATGCATCGATAAATGGTTTTTAGTTATAAATTGCTTTCCGCATATTTCGCAACAGAATAATTTGTCCCCGGAATGGGTTAGTACGTGTTTATTTAAGGTTCCTTTAAGGGAAAACCGTTTATTGCAAACGTCGCACGAATAAGGCTTCTCTCCAGTGTGAACACGCATGTGAACGTTCAACGTGAATTGTTCAGCAAACTGTTTTTTGCATATTTCACAAGAAAACCGAGATACTCCCGTGTGAATTAGCATATGTTTTTCTAATGTACATTTCAGAGCAAATTGTCTCTTACATATTTCGCAAGTGTGCGTTTTTTCTCCCGTGTGGACTAGCATATGTCTATTCAAGTTAGATTGCTGTGAAAACGGTCTCTTGCATATTTCGCAGGCGAATCGATAGTCTCCTGTGTGAGATTTAAAATGGGCGTCTAAGCTACATTTATATCCGAACTCCTTTTTGCATACCTCACAGGAGTAGGGTTTTTCTCTCGTGTGTACGCGCTTATGCGTGTTCAAGTAAGATCGCCGTGTAAATTTCCGTTTGCAAGTTTCACAAGAAAATTTCTTCTCTCCCGTATGACATTTCATATGCGAGTTTAGATGAGATTTTTGTGTAAACTGTTTTTTGCACAATTCACACGCGTGAGGTTTTTCTCCCGTGTGTATTAACATATGTTTATTCAGTATGGACTGTTGTTTGAACAGCCTTTTACAAACATCGCATGAAAATCGCTTCTCTCCTTTGTGGCATTTTAGATGAATGTTTAATTTGGTTTTCTGAGCAAATCGTTTATTGCACACATCACAAGTGTAGAGTTTTTCTTTCTTTTCCCTCTCTTTTTGATATCCTGTTTCCTTTTCTTCCTTTTCGGAGTCATCGTGGCTCAGCATGTGGGTGTCGAGACAGGTCTGGTTTTCAAACGTTTTCTTGCATATGTGACACTTCGTCTTCTTGTCGTAGGATATATACCTAGGCTCCGCGCTGACCAATGACACTGGGAAAGAAACAGAAATATTATTAATGACATAAAGTAAAAATAAAAACTGAAATAGGTAGCTGGATAGTGGATATCTCTGAAGGAGTCCAAGATATCCAGCTACTTATTTTGCTACGAATTGGGGTATCCCAAAAAAAATTACCCCCCCTTTTTATATTTTTATTCGATGAAATAGGCCATTTTACAATACCAATTTCATTGACTCTTCATTAGAATAAGTAGTTATTTTTTTATTAATTATTTTAAGAAGCTCACAAGATGACGTCATGATTCCCCCGTGTGTTTGAGGATAGTAAAAAAACGCTATTCAGCGTACTCTTATTTGTATTTTTTACAATTTCACTGGTAAACCTACGCATTTCTGAAGTTGTGAAACTGGCCATGAAATTCCCAAAAAAAATATATTCAATATCTTGTCAAAGAACTGTCAGGTGACAGTTTGTAAATAACCAAAAAAAATGTAATTGTTTTCCAGTTTGTTTTCATTACTTTACTACAAGTTATATGTGCTGCTTTTCGATAGCTCTGTCTTAATTTTGGACTATTTTTTCACGCCAGGCTAGTCTCCATGGCTATGCTTTGACCGTACTAACAAATATTTGACTTGGAATACGATATCACGACGAGATTCTGAGGGTAGACCTCGAACTCGTAAACATTGAGCTCCGTAAAATTATGTGATTAAAATAACTAAACTCGACTTAATTGCACTAAAAACTGGTATTGGTGATAAATAATAACTGTATTCATATGGGTGAACTGTGATTTATAGTGAAAACGGACAAAAAAGTGAATAAAACAACATTTTGCTGTGTGTTTATAGTGCATACCGACCTGTCATTTCCATTACCATGAACGCAAACGAGATGAATATAAAAATGTGTGGTAAATGTAAACAAAACATTCCGAAGAAAGACTTTTTGAAGTGTAAAACATGCACTTTATATTTTGATTTAAAATGTGCGAAAGTTTCGGAAAAATTGTTCGACATTATGACCCGGAAACAGTTATGGAATTGTTCATCTTGTTTACATAGTTTGCCTAAGCCACAGACCACCCCCACTAGACGGAGCATGTAAGGCACATGTAAGGCGACCCGCGCGCACCAACGATATGGTACGGCAAAACATTAAAGTACCAACACGGCGGCCACCGTTTAGGGTCAGCTCACACCGAGACGCGACGCGACGCGACGATACTGGAAGAGGCCGGTGATTTCGCGCTGCGCCGCGCGGCGTAGCGAGGCGCATCGAAAAAACGTTGGCAGCACGACGCCTCGCTGCGCAGCGAGACGCCGCGCGGCGCAGCGCGGTGCAGTGGAACGTGTCTACTCGCCGCCTGCCGTGCACCCGCCCCGCCGCGTCCAACCACCCCGCACGGCCTATAATCTCCGAAGAAAAGATAATAGCCTTAGTATATGGTATTGTCTATGCCGCTAGAAATCCTAGCAACAAAGGGTATAGCCGTGTTCGTACTTATCGGGCATCGGCCCCAGAAGCCCAGATGTAACTAGATGCTTTTTTACAAAAAAAGACCCTGAAATACTTCAGGTTTTTGAGAAAATTAAAAAAAACGAAAATTGGTTTTTATTTTCTTTTATCTAAACTACTCAATAGATTTTTTTGTAACGTATACACATTATGTCAGTAATAAAGATGTATTATTAAAAAAAATGGATTTCCAAATATCCTTATAAGTAGTGAAATTTTCACTTTAAATTTTTCAATATTTTTTTTTTTATATTTTCGAGATAGGGACTGATGATGATGATGGCGACTGTACAAGATGACGATATACATAATATATAAATACATACATCATGCGAGTTCATGAAACAAAATAATTGCCCCGGCCGGGATTCGAACCCAGGACCGCCGGCTCAGTAGGCAGGTGAACTACTACAAACTGCGACAATCGCGTCCTCAAAAACCGCAATAACTAAACTTAAGAGGCCTTATTCCTTTTAAAATGCAGATTGTTATTTACACATTTTTCTCTATGATCAAACATTTTTCTTAACATATTATTGATGTTACTACCTAGAACAGGGCTATTGGGATTTATTGGTATATACAGTGGAGTCCGTTTTGTACGACTTCGCATATAGCAACCAACCGTTTTTAGCGACGTAAGTATAGGCGTATGTTTGGTTTTAGAATGAGCTTATATGAAAGGACATTCTTTTATTACGACTCCGCTTACAACGACCGATCGCTTTTAACGACGGAATTTCACACATAATTGTCCGGTTACAACGACAAGCGTTGACGTGTTTACAAATTAAATCGTAGATAAGAAGCTATCTCCGCCCGCGCACCCCCCTTGCCGACACCTTTGTTCAATGCGAATGTTTTAAAACCTAAACGCGTGAGGGTGTCGTCTCAAGAGCAAGTTGAAGTGGCACTTTTACAATGGCTAAGCTGGATTTGCCCGAGACAGTCTCAGTGTTGTTGCCGACAACGGTGATGATATGCCGCTGTCTGTCTGGGCGAGAGCTCTGAATAAAGGACTGCCCATAGGAAATTAAGAACTTGAACAATATTCTGCTATTGATGACGATCTCGCAATGTGTGAGGAGCCGACTGGAGAAAATATTCTGCAAAATGTTATCGTCAACAGCCAAGATAGTAAAGATAATAATGACGATAACCTGGAAGAAAATTTTACCACTCCGAGCGAGCGTATCTGAAGCTCTAAAAGCTGCAGAAGTGCTAAATGTGTTTGTGCACGTCTAATTTTGAAGATGACACCATGAAAAGCATTATGTCTCGTTTGCATAATGCAGTTCGTACTTCTTACTATAGAAATAAAAACCAAAACCAATCAAAAATTACAGACTTTTTGCACTAGATGTTACAATAGATTATATAGACCAATTATAGACCGGTACATTATGTACGTACTTAAGATTAAATAAATACATACATACATATTTTCATTTCAATGATTTTTTATCTGCTGGTCACCTAAATATTAATAAATACATTATGTAAGTGATTAATCAAACACAAAAATTGTCTGTTCGTTTAGTACGTCTTCCGGTTAGTACGACGTAATATCAACGGTCCCTTGGCCGTCGTTATAACCGGATTCTACTGTATTTGAAACCTACAGTTTGAATTTTTCATTGATATTTTTTGTTGCCCATCTTTCACAATAGATGGGCTTAAATTAGGTACGAGAAAGATTTCAAGCTCTATAAAAAAGGTCGTGAACGCCAAAGTAACTCTAATTACTTATTACCTTCTGGAAGTCATCGATTATGCGCGCCAGATTGAGCGGAATCTTTTAATGCAATATGGCAGTTAACTAATATGTGTAACGTTTGAAGTATAAGGATACCGCGCGGCACTTACGTCATTTTAAAGAAAATTATGAAATTTTGCAATAACTCAAAAACGGCTTGACCGATTTTATTCAATATAGTTTTCATTGAAAGTACTTATAAGGCCTCATTTCCATTAATTTTTCCATAATTTTTTGACTCGTGGTTTAAAAGTTAGAGGGGGGACACTATTTTTTTATTTTCGGTGCGAATATTTACAAAACTGCTAACTTTATCAAAAAATTATGTTAGAAGACCCCTATTATTTTTCAAAGACCTATTCAACGACACCCTACACACTAGTGTTGAAACGAAAAAAAAATCACCCCTACTTTAGGTGTTCGAGAGGTACCCGAAATAAAAAAAAAAATAAGTTTTTATTTCACCGTTTTGTCGGCGTTATTCATACACATACTCATACCAAATTTCAGCTTTCTAGTACTAATGGTCACGGAGCTAAGCCGCGGACGCACGGACGGACGGACAGACGGACAGACGGACATGGCTAAACTATAAGGGTTCCTAGTTGACTACGGAACCCTAAAAAAGGAGAGCCAAGTTCAATGCAAAAATTATACTTGGCTGTGGGCTTCGCCGCAAAAAGAATGGAGATCTAAATGAGTGCCAAGTTCTATGCAAAATCCAAATATGTATTTATAGGAACAAAATAACATTATGAACAAGTATTAAACTCTATTTCTTTGCTTTATTGGATACCTATAACAATTGCTGTTATTTAAAAATGTGAGATCTTAAAGTAGATTGGATTTGACTTGGCCAGTGTTCATACATCAGTCACTTTATAAAGTTATTCAACATAATGTATATTTTTTAATTCTGATAAAAACTGGCCAAGTCAAATCTAACCTACTTTAAGAACTCACATTTTTAAATAACAGCAATAGAGTTTAATATTTGTTAATAATGTTATTTTGTTCCTACAAATGGGTAAGGACCAAATTCTTTGCATCGTTGGACAACGGAAATCACAATGGAATGTGTCACACCGGAAAAAAAGTAGCACAATACAATTGTAAATGTACGTGTACAAGGTTTGAAGATGAATAATAAATAAACATCGGGACCGGTGAAACTAAATAAAAGCTTGTAATAAGCACAATTGGTAACGTTGTCTTCGTTTCGACGAATTTCCGTTGTGACACGTAGCACAATGTTGTGTCACTCGTCGCACAATGAAGGCAAAATACTTCACGACCTAACCAGAAATGTTTCACACTCAACAAAATAAACGAGTATTACTAGTGAACTTTGATGTGTAGCAGCAATATACTATTATAGTTTGCAGTTAATCATTCGCAAGCAGAGAAAGCGTGATGGAAAACAATAAAATTACATAAGAAGTCACAGAATTTTAACTGTACGCGGAGCTTCCACCAACACGATGCTCGACTGTCAGTAAAAACAACATGGCAGCACTATCGAAGTCAAGCTTGCAAGTTCGGAGTCAGTGTTCCATTAAAATAATTGAAGAATCTACTGGAATAGCGTTGTAAGTTCCGTGTAATGTCGTCGCACAACTGGAGGTTGCAAAATGGAAGAATATTTGGGACATGCATAAAATAGCCGCAAAATTTAAAATGATGAAGGATATCGAATATTAAACTATACCTGCGTCTTAACAAAACCTAAGACTATATATACAAATAAACTGTATAAGTTAAGGCGTTCGTACTTTAAAACAAAATCAATATATTCTCGAGAAAGCAGAGTACGGACATATTCATTTTCTATGGGAAATATAATAAAGATAAAAAAGTATATTTCTGAATATTTTTTTATTAACTATTCTGAAAATCAATTCGTTTATTGATGATTGGGTTAATAGGAACTGTTATTTGGCGTGTTTTTCTACTCTACAAATTAACGATAAATGTTCTATTTTTAGTTTGGACATTAATGTATGACAGTATTTGCAAAGAATTTGGTCCTTACCCAAATACATATTTGGATTTTGCATAAACTTGGCACTCATTTAGATAGTATAACCAATTTAGATAGTATTATTTATTGAAAACGACTTTACTGCAATAAACTTTTGCTCAGGTTGTACGAATAATACGAGTATTTCTCGAAGTGAAACATACATCAGAATTATCCGGTATTTTTTTTTTTATTCATTGTCACTATTAGTACTTTATCAAAGTTTGACATTCTTTCATAATATTATACGATACCATATCTTACCTGAAAAAATATACTACGGTCACCAAAAGATTTCCTTTTGCAACCTTTATATCAGCACAATCTTACCATGATGCAAATATAAGTATGATATTTTTTAAATAACTAGAAAAGACACCATTAAGCACTGTCAAAAATGCTGACAGTTTTTAATTATATTAATAAGATTTCAAATTTAAAGGTTTTATCCTGCCATGGCACTAACATAAAAATATTTTTTATATATACTAACGGATTGTATAACGTTCATAAATTTTTCCGTTCGTTTCTTTCGTGACGCGTAACAAAGTTTAGCGAATAAAATATTTAATTATTTGAAGTGAATAGTGTTAATTGAAAGAAAAATGTAAACTACTAATAACTGCCATTTTATTTGAAAACTACTAATCATTACTATTTTTTGTGACTGGCTATATTAGAAAGGGACACATTAGCTATGTGCGAGCTGTCTCTGTCTGACCGTGACCCCTTCACCGGTAAAATATACTTTTCACTTCTCATGCTCTTAAAATGTAACTTTAGTCTCTGCATATCGGGACTAAAGCTCCTTATTAATCTCTAGGGACTAAAGTAAAATTGTTTTAATTTACTTTGAAAAACCCCTAAACAGCCAATCACGACGTTTGTGAATGGAGGTTTATAGCCATTTTCAGTGATAGGTATACAAACTTTTTGGTGCGTGAAAATAACCTCAAAATTACAACCGCTCAAAAATTCAAGATTTTATTTAATGAAACACGATTAATTATTACGAATACGAATGTAATTTTATCATGCATGGTCCATAAGTCCATATTAGTCTTAAATAAAATAGTTTTCAAGTTTCAATCTGTTGGCTAAATATGCAAGCATTTAAAGCGTCACTACAAAAAAAAGAAAAAACCACGGAACATTTATTTTTTCTATTAGAATTTTAAATGGAATGAGTAGATCATTACATACTCTTTGGAGTAGATGTCCATTACTTGTATTAAGCTTGAATTGTAATCACCAATTAGACCAATTAACTGTGTCACTTTATAAATTACGGACAAAATATGTAATCATCATCTTCCAATGAAGAAGAATAAAGCTGAAGGCTATATAGAGGAGTAAATCCAAAATAAACACAGTATCTATCGAAGGAATTAAAATATCCTCAAAGCAAAAATCACAACCAACATTTGACCCACGCCCATCAACATCGCGGGTTGAGAATGAGCCTTAATGAAACAACCTTTTTGAGAAAAAGTCTACGTCTCTACTATACCTACTCTCCATTCTCTCCAACCTTTACTTCGACTTCGAGTGAAAATACTGAACATACTTCTCAATTACAAACCACGCCGACCCAGCTTAGTTTACAGGGGAAAACCATACATTTAAATGTAAAGAATTGTACAAATTGCCCTTTAAATTTTTCTGAGGTTAGATTAACGGCTGTACTACGTAATTGTAAGAAACTTTGTTATAGGTAATAAATATCGTAATTTTATATTGAAATTCGTTTATTTTCCTCGCATTCAAAGTGAAAAGTAGAGTGTTTAACGCGAGACTAAACAACCATAATGACACTCGAACTATTAGCCACCCTCGCTTAGCTCGGGTGGCTAAAACATCTCGTGTCATTATGGCTTGTTTTAGTCCCTTGTTGAACAATCTACTATTATGTATTTACACTAAGATTCAATTTTGTGTGCACACTTATTCTGAGTTCGCACTCCTGCATAAACCTCACTCTCCCCACTTCATACCTTTCCCCTCCTATCCTATCTGTCATTTCCATTGGCGCCATTGTTAAATTTGATAATTTGAATTTGACGCTATTACTGTTTTGTACGTGATCGAGTGAAGTGTCGTTGATTTCTATCCGCGCTTATCCTCTTCGTTTAAAACAGTAATAAATAAATAAATATTGGATCACCTCACACAAATCGATCTAGTCCCAAATTAAGCTAAAGAAGGCTTGTGTTATGGGTACTAGACGAGGATATGCGTACTTATATAGATAAATATATACTTAAATACATAGAACAACCACGCTTGCATGCTTGGGTCAAGCACAAATATTCGAGTTCATCACACAAATATTTGCCCTGGCCGGGATTCGAACCCGGGACCGCCGGCTCAGTAGGCAGGTGTCTACAAACCGAGCCAAACGCGTCGTCAAATGAACGCCTTCTTTCTTAGTTAGCCAGTCTGGCGCCATCTGTTGGGCATAATTTCCTTTGTCCTCGCATCACACCGAAACGGTTGGACAAATTTAAACGGATTTTGGCACAGGGGTAGCTAGATGGACATCCAAAGATGGTTATAGGATACTTTTTTCACTTCTCCTGCTCAAAAAGTACGTCGTTTTAAGTTCGCAAAGCGGGGCTTAAATAGTACATTTAGCCCCTAGGGTTTAAAAGGAAACCATATAATCCCATACCAATTTCTATGACACTGAAAAAAAAATCTTGTTTTACCGGCCAGCTACATACTATTTACAAATAAAATAAACCAACCTGCAACCTGATCAGATCGACCCAATGAAAAAAATAAACTAAAAATTTACAATGTACTGGAATATTAACTGAAATTTTATTTGAGCACGTTTTATGATCAAAATTTAATCTTAAACATTTTATCTTGGGTAAGAATATTAAAAATGATACAATAAATTTAATGTTATTCCAGTCTTATATTTTTCTGATCACACCGCGACTAAACCTGCTACCACTTAAAAAAAATAACCCCCGAGTCTTCAGTAAAAATAACACCAATGCCAACATAAATTTACCAGGAAAGGCTGTAACATTAAATATAAAAAAATCCTCAAATTATAACTGAATTTTTCTTAAAATTAATTATTTTAATTTTTAAGTTTTTTAATTTTTTCAGTCGAAGTGAAAAGCAGAGTGTTTAACATGGGGCTACAAGCCATTATGCCACTCAGATATATTTGGCCTCGCTCACTTCGTTCGCTCGTCCAAATCGTAATTACCTAGTGTCACAATGGCTTGTTTTAGCCCCTTGTCAAACAATCTACTATATTTGCAACCGAGGATTTCGTAGCTCTACGCGCGGAGCCGATAACATGGAAAAATGCGTATGTAACGGAAACTCACTACGAGGACAGCTAGACAGTGCCCACGGAGCGGGTTCTCGGTGTTCAAAGTGTTAAGATTGCTTCTATGTACTTTGTTTTTGTCATAAATTGTCATAATAACCCTTGTACCTATTTCATTTGAAAACCTATTTTTTTTATTGGATGACAAAAATATTTAACAGACAGCAACTTTATGGATTTTATGACTCATGGTATTCTACCATACAATTATTGTACCAAATGTTATATTCGGTAGTAATTAATTAATACACCATTATATTTTAACTGACACGTTTTTATTTCGTTCCTATAAATCAATATCTGACTTTGGCAGGGATGACAGTCTTGCTAAGCTTTCATAGATATGACACTCTCCCCCACTTACTAAAAAACGAATGAATAAGCATCTCCTCACCATAAACTAAAACAGTCTCCACTACAATAAATAACTCAATAAGAAGTCTACGCATATTCTTGTAACGCATAGTAAAACATAAATAATAATAATATGTAATACAATAACAAAAGTCCGTAAAAAAAAATAATAATAATAAATAAATTGGGTTTAGCATATGTGTGATCTACATGCTGCCGGCAATGTCTGTCATAGTCATGGTCAAAGGCCACATTCTCTGAAAAGTAAAACAACAATGTTAAATAGGTATAATGTATTTTTTTAATTTTACTAATTATTTTAAACTTAAAAAGTAAATTGGACTCTATACACTTGGGAGATTTGAATCTTGCATATTATTTACTGCATAAAATTGAACAAATTGTTGCTAAATGTTTACAAATGAAGCGAAAATTATAAAATTTAATGATTCGGACAGGATTCGAACATGCGTTTCCAACGAATCATTGAATTTTTAAATTTTCGCTTCAATTGTAAACATTTAGTTTACGTTAGCAGACGTTACTGCTTTAATAAAAATAAATTATTGCTAATTCAAATCATAACCCAAAGCCATATATCTAAATGCTAATGCACTGTAAGTGGTTTTTATACTGAATGGCCCGCTCCGCTCCATCCTGTGTTGTGTTACCAAAAACCCGAATTAGATTTGTTTGTACATGGTAGTGATAATAATTTTTAGTACAATATCAACTTTTTAATATAATTTATGATCTGCCAAGATCAGCTCTTCACAAGGGTATAATCAGTGTAATGGATAATATGTGAATGTAAGTGAGACGTGCATCTACCTACTTGTTGTTTGCAAATAAATCAGCGCCGTATACCCACCCTATACACAGACTTGTGTAGCAGTCAAAAACAATATTTTACACTGTGTGCCTTGCAAAAAAAAAAAACATTTAATAAAAATGTTAAAGTTAGGGTTTATGGCTTATGCTCGCAAATTTCAAAATATTCATAATAGCATGCTTAACTTATCAGTAAGTAGAAGTATTTGGTAACAGAGATAGAACTAAAGTCACCGTCAATGGAACTTGCTAACTATGTAAACAAAAGACGTAACTTTGTTTTTTCACTGTTTAATACAGAACCTTAAAATATAAACCTGTAAATAGCGTGGTGTAGTGTTTGTGGATCTGTATAAAACCTATTATGTGGGTAGTTATGACGTTGTCTCGAGAGTACGGGTGGGAAGACAGTCACGGGAGAGCCACCGGCTGTGACGGACGTCTGACCTGCTGGTGCCATACCGAGCCAATGAGTGCGGTTCTCCTATGGGTGATCATGGGATCACTACACGTGGTATTTTTTAGTGTATATTTTTCTCTACTGACTGTTTTATTGTAATTACGTGTTAATTATTAATTAGTGAATGGTTCGTACTTACCAATTAAACTAGCTCGGTGTGGAATACTTGGTACACCATTTCTGATCTCTTTTTCAGAGAACAAAGTAGGGTATCCGCCAAACCGTATACGAGATGTTTCGGTGACAAATCGAAGCTCAAAGTGCTTGTGACATACAAACACTTTTCGAAGTTGCTGTATAGTAAAGCTGCGAAGCCGATCACTGTTTCCGATGAGTCTGAGTCCTGTCTCCGATGCGGGAAACTGATGCAATTTAACGTCCTGTCGTTTACTTGCACAGTTGTCTACACAACACTTGTAATACATTCTAGATATAAAGAATAACTTCAGTACGACAATTATTACTATTATATAGTACTAGCTGTGCCCCGCGGTGTTACCAGCTCATCCCACGGGAACACTATATTTATTCGGGACGAAAAGTATCCTATGTCCTTTCCCGGGTCTCAGACTATCTCCATACCAAATTTCATCTAAGTCCGTTCAGCGGTTTAAGCGTGAAGAGGTAATAACAGACAGACAGACAGACAGACACACTTTCGCATTTATAATATTAAGTATATTAGTATGGAGTATGGATTTGTGCTTGGTTCATGGTTGTTCTATGTATTTAAGTATATATTTATCTATATAAGTACGTATATCGTCGTCTAGTACCCATAACACAAGCCTTCTTGAGCTTAATTTGGGACTAGATCGATTTGTGTGAGGTTGTCCAATATTTATTATTATTGTATGTCGCACCCTTTCACGGGACAATAGTGTCCCGGACCTTTGGGAGGCGTGGACGGAGCCGGAGCCAACGAGCAGAGGCCCATTCGACAATTTAATGAAATGTAAGGGGTACACCATGCGGATGCTTCCCCTGCCTGTGTCATGGGACGCACACAGAGACAGCACCCGCTAGATGTAAGAACTATTGTGGTTGTATGGAGTCTAAACATGGTTCTAGGCTAATACATGAAATGAGATGGACCAACTACTGGGCTATTGTTTGAGACAGCCGGACGTCTACCAAGAAAAGTGTCTCATAGCAAAAAAAACTGGTATAGACGATGACTCGCCTCCCGCTAGATGGGCCCCCATAAAAAGCGACACATAGAGTGGCCTAAGGGCAACACCAGTGCGGAAGGCTAAAGGGCGGAGAGGTGTAATACTGGGCTTTAAACCGAAGCCAACTAACCCCTTACGTTTCCACATCCGCCCCCGAGCCGCAACACTCGCGACTCCACTCTGGCCGGCCGGTTAAGGCAAGACAGAGGCGGAGGCCCCGACCCATCACCCCCCATCAGGACCCCCAGGAGCACTCAGGTACGTGGGGTCGCTACCCCCCAACAGCTCGCCATAAGCTGCCTTGCGATGACTGACCGCGCTGGTAAAACCAGCGGGCGATGGGGTCGTCACATCCCTACGCCTTTTTATTATTATTAATTAAATATAGAAAATAATTAAGGAATAAAAAGAAATAATTTTAATGTGTTGTGTTTATTGTTTATACACATAAAAGCATAACCAGAAATATTTAAACCGCGCTCGGCTTAGTAGGTACAGACTACAGAGCCGGGTGGGTATAAATACATTTCTGGTTATGCTTGAAAACCCAATTCCCATTATTTTACCAAGCAACGGTAGCAGCTCAAAAGCTGTTTGCCGTTATCTCCTTTGCCTCAACATCTGAGAAAATTAAAAAAAATACTGTCAAAGTTGAGTCCAGGAAATCTCCACAGACTAATAACGCTGTATGAGAGTTGTGCGTCTGATACGTAGTACCTATCTCTTATTTAGTCTGGTCTTGAGAACGACAATTATGGAGATCGAGGAGAGTTTAATATTTTTAGTGCAGCGCTACGAATGTCTGTATGATATATCATCAAAGCGCTATAGTGACAGAAATGCAAAAAATAATGCATGGGATAAAATAAGTCAACAATTGGGTTTATCGGGTAAGTAACTTTGTAAATATTACTTAATCGATTTGAATAACACCAGTCAATATCATAAATTATATTTAAAATGCATAACTAGTGTAGTGTATTTGTTAAAAAGTCTATATTTTTCTATTGTTGTCTGTGCTCCTTGCGTATATAAGAACCGAACCATAGACTAGCTTTCTCTTCTTTTCCCATAAAGCCGCCTAAATGTTGTAAGTGTTCGTGTCCGTCCAATTTTAATCATTTTAATTAATTCAATCTAATAATGTAATCCAGTAATCCCGGACAATAATATATGTACTAGTGTTTAGTGAATAAACGCTGATATATTATCTTGACTGAAGACTTTGATTTGATTCGTGCTCTCGCCATATTCCACGTGCCCACCTGCGCTCTATAAATGCTAACAGTATTGCCAAATAAATGGATACTATGGCTGTCAGGGCCCCCCGGCTCTCTCTCACTCTTTGGAGAGCGGTCAAGCGCACTGGGCCTGTACAGTTGGCCATCCTGCCAGGATTACAAAATAAATGTACAGTAAGTGAAAACAACAACAGAAAAGACTTTGTAAATATTACTTAATCGATTTGAATACCACCAGTCAATATCATAAATTATATTTAAAATGCATAACTAGTGTAGTGTATTGCCAAATAAATGGATACTATGGCTGTCAGGGCCCCCCGGCTCTCTCTCACTCTTTGGAGAGCGGTCAAGCGCACTGGGCCTGTACCTACAGTTGGCCATCCTGCCAGGATTACAAAATAAATGTACAGTAAGTGAAAACAACAACAGAAAAGACTAGAGGTAAATTAACGAATGAGACCAGTTTAATTTTATTAATTATGTTAAATACGTGAGTACCCCCAAAAAGCCTTATCAACGATATGTAGTTAAGGTTGGAAGGAATGATACCTAAAAGCGAATCAAATGTGTCGACGAGATCGTAACAGCCAATGAGAATCACAGCGCGTGACGCACTGCGCTGTGATTGGCTAAAATTCGTGCTGCACGTATCGAAATATGACATCTGCGCAGTCTTTGCGCAACACAATGTTTGATTTTCAAAATGAATGCCACAACAAAATATGACCCATATTGTTCTTAATTAACAACGATTTTATACTTTGGTATATATGCTGAGTATAATGAATAAAATTATGTATGCGAATTTACTTTTCACAAACAACGAAATTTAGTAACATATAATTGCAATGGCGTAAAATGGCAAATTATTCGTGTGAATCTGTGAAACAGGATGTTTTACAATGATTTATTACGTACCTAAATAAGGATTATGGGTTATGATTATAAGTAAACATCAGGCGTTTTGGGTAAATATAATAATCGATGCCTGAAACCAGTAAACTTTTACGTGGTACTGAGGTAATTATTAAAACCGTAGTTTCGAATAGTCATAGGTACTTCATCTTCAGTTTGACTGGTATCTAATAAATCTTGCAGAATGCTGTCTCTTGGCAATGAAATGTTTTCGGGTATGTCGCCTAGCATGTAATTATGCAGGCATGTACATGCTAAAATTATGTTGTTTAAATACTTCGGCTGTATTCTTATTCTTTTTTGGAATATTTCAAATTTTAGTTGCATAATTCCAAAGGCACTTTCTACAATGCGCCTTGCTCTGCTCAAGCGGTAGTTGTATATTTTTTTCTCTCGATCATGGGAGACTTGGCCTCCGGGAAAGGGTCGCATTATATTTTGAGACAGTGGAAAAGCCTCATCTCCAACAAAAACATGGGGTGCGGTACATCTTGTACCCGGCAAACATTTATTGGGAGGTATTCCTAATTCATTGTTTTGTAGCTTCTCTCCCAATTTTGAATTAGATAAAATGCCTCCGTCACTGTTGCGCCCATAAGATCCTATGTCAACAACAACAAATCTATACTTAGCGTCTACTATTGCCAACAAAACAGTGCTGAAGTATTTTTTGTAATTGAAGTACAGGCTCCCGCTATTCCAAGGTGCTCTTATGTTGACGTGTTTTCCGTCAATAGCTCCTATGCAGTTAGGAAAGTTCCAGATGCTATCGAAATCTTTTTCTATCGACTCCCATAGCTCTCGAGTTGGTTTTGGCATGACCATAGGTTGCAATGCTTTCCAAAGTGCAGCACAGGTTTCGTGAATAATTGTTAAAGCAGTACTGTAACCCATTCGATAGCTTTGAGCAATAGACTTGAAGCTCATTGCTGTAGTCAAAAACCTGAAAAAGATTTAACACTGTATAGACCACTCGGAAAATTTAATAAACCAAATTACTATATATAGGTTCTCCCAGAAATCATCGTCAAGCCCAAAAAGGGGCATTGGCTAAGTCGTGATAGTTATCAGAAAATATTGGTGATATACTTTTCAAATAATAGTACCTAAGAATAATTTAAATATATGACAAAGGTTTTTGGAATATTTTTCCAAGAAGATAATAATGTTACGAGCGTGGGGTTCGTATTTGATAGAAAAGCACAAATTAATCCACAAATGAAAACACAACCAAAATTACGCACTCACTATTCACACGAACTGTACTTAAAGCGCACTAATCACTTAAGAGTCTTTCTCTCCGGTTATCCTTTACTCGCACTGTATCGCAGTTAAAATGTAACTAACTCCCGCCGGCCGCTCTACGGCTTTTATATCCCGCGGAACCGCTTTCTCGATGCGTTGTCACAATAAAGCGCGAATATTCCAGTAAGGTCCAGCATGAGCGCCGAGAACATTCTAGGCAATAGATGTCTCTCTCTAATGGTGCACTCTCTGTCACTCCCTTCTCGAATGTTGTGAGTATAGCTATCTCTCTCTAGTAGTGCTATCTCTGTTACACACTTCTCGAATGTTCTGAGCATAGCTATCTCTTTCTACTTGTGCTATCTCTGTCACTCCTACTGGAAATTTCGCCATAATATAATGATTTGTGCTTCAGAGCCATAAGGGGTCCTGAAAACGCCTGAAAACAGGTTTTCAGGTATTGGCGTCATCTAATAGAGGGTGCCCTGAAAAGGACTGAAAACATGTTTCAAGCGCCTGAAAACAACTCCCGAAACGGTCTGAAATGACTTTTCAACCTGCTGAAAACGCCTCTAAAGCACTGAAATTGACCTCCGAAGTTTTTGACCTAACCTACCGGCATAACAATAATAATTCGACTTAGTCGTTTCCGGGTTGACTTTGATTTCTGGGATATCCTGTATAACTATTATAACTATTAGAAAACATATACTATAACTTTATTTTTTTATTTCAGTACAAGACTGTCAAAAACGCTGGAAGAAAATCCGTGATAGTTTTAGAAGATCGTTAAATTTAAGAAAAGATTGTAAAAGTGGTTCTGCCAGAGTAAAGGCTAAGCCCATAAAATTTGAGAAAGAATTAGAATTTCTAAAAAAATATGTTGTGCAAGAAATCCCTCAGACCTCCAATCTAGATGACTCATCTCAATACTCTATGAATGATGATTCGCAATCTATAGATTCACCACCTCAAGCAAATTCGCCAGTATCACGATCGGGATCTGTATCGCGGATATCGCGGTCTCCATCACAGACACTAAATATTTCACAACAGCATAAAGCATCCGAAATATTATCCCGTTACATTGAGGCTAAAAAGGAAGAGGACTCTACAGATTTTTTTTTTAAAAGCATGGCAACTAAAGTAAAAGCAATGCCAAATAAAATAAAGGCAGAAATTGAACGCAAGATATTCCAGATTGTTAATGACGCAGAATTAAAATTGTCAGAACAAGAAGAATTAAATTTGTTACATTCATCTTATGATGAAAGTGCTATAACACACACGCCATCATCGTTTGGTAATAATCACACTGAGACAACCAATGCGCGTTTTGCTAATTACCGAACAGGCAAAAATAATAACCCTGCAAACAAAAACGACACCTACACGCCATCAAAGACGAGCAACTATCAGGGCGCAAGAAGATCAGCACCATACACGTACACGCCATCATCCGTCAATAATAATGAAACTGAGATAACCGATGCACCTCTTCCTAATTACGAAACCGTCAAAAACTATAACTTTACAGATAAAAGCGACACGTACACGCAATCAAACATGAGCAACTTTCAGGCCGCAAGATCAGCACCATACACGTACACGCCATCATCCGTCAATAATAATGAAACTGAGCTAATTTAACTGAACTATAGCTAAAAATGATTAAGTGTAATAAAAAAAGAGCTGAAGTGTGAATTCGGCAGAACATGTGTTTTTTTTAAGTTTCTTATCATACCTGATTTTATGTTAGATACTAGCTATTGCTTAAAATTATTAAGTGTAATAAAAAAAGAGCTGAAGTGTGAATTCGGCAGAACATGTGCTTTTTTTTAAGTTTCTTATCATACCTGATTTTATGTTACTAGCTATTGCTTAAAATTATTAAGTGTAATAAAAAAAGAGCTGAAGTGTGAATTCGGCAGAACATGTGATTTTTTTTAAGTTTCTTATCATACCTGATTTTATGTTACTAGCTATAGCTAAAAATGATTAAGTGTAATAATAAAAGAGCTTGCCTATCTACTAAAGTGTTGTTTTTTATAACTGAAGTACATTATAGTTATAACTTAACTGGCACACTTTTTATTTTATTTTAGAGCGCCTGTGCTTGCTACTTAAGAACTATTTAGCATTATATATTACTTTAAATAGCAACTAAAATTAGGCAAGTTGATTAACAGACAATAAAACCAGAGACAAAAGTCAAAGAAAAGAGTACCATCATATAGTTAATAACACCCAACGTAGCCAAATACTTCGTTAAACATCCTCGTTCCTATGACAATAAAGACGTGTTACGAAGTATTTGACTACTTTGGATGCTGACTGTACATTAGCATTACCTACTTACCTAAGACAGAGAGATAACCGTTCTTCGATCGAGATAGTGGGTCTGTAATTCGTTTTTTGTTTTTCTATGAATGGCCGCAACACATTCAATAAGTTGTGAAACTTTTGATAGTCCATTTTGAAATAATCATAAAATTTATATGGATAATTGGCAATGTGGTCATAACACAAAGTATGAAATTCACCATGAATTATTCTATTTCTCCATAAGTTATGCACCCAAATACTCCTGTGTGATGTCTTCCTTTTAATCTTATTTTTGTATTCTTCTTCCTCTTCCTCTTCTGCAATAAGTCCGATTATAACCAGATCCCAGTCTATCATTTTATTTTCACCAGAGCACTCGACCAAACTGCATAAATTCTACACGAAGACTGGACGGAAATAGTAGAGACAAGTCGCCACGGCGGCCTCAGGCTGCGCCTCGCGGCGTCGCGCTGCGTCGCGCGGCTTCGCGAGGCGCAGCGCCGCTCATACACGCCGCGCGTACCGGCGATGCAGCGCTGCGTCTCGCGACGCCGCGCGGCGCAGCGCGGCGCCGCGAGGCGCAGCGCTGCGTGGCGCAACGTATTTTGAATTCTCACGATGAAATGTGTCCCTTTTAATGTAGTAAATAAAGTATAATTTTGAGTCACTCTATTGAAATGTGCGCGCAGCGTCGCGTCGCGTCGCGTCTCGGTGTGAGCTGACCCTTAGTTGCGTCCATGTTTATGAGGTCTCTCTACACCACTTAACACTACAATTTACCATGTTATTTATTTAATTTCTTTTTTCGTTGACGTACGCATGGATCATAAACAAGGACTCAACTAAACGGTGGCCGCCGTGTTGATACTTTAATGTTCTGCCGTACCATATCGTTGGTGCGCGCGGGTCGCCTTACATGCTCCGTCTAGTGGAGGTTGTCTGTGGCCTAAGCACACGCATACTCATTCTGCAGAAGGAAATGTCACCCTCCGAAAGAAAGGAAATATTGCCACAATCTCTTCTTTGTCGTCTTCTCCCGATATATCTACAGCGCACGACAAAGTACAACTGCAATCATCTACCTCTAATCAACGTCCGCTAAGTAGGTCAAGGTCTACGGAGCAATTGAATATAAGTCAAAATGATACCTTATGTGAAAGCTTCTCTCAAACGAACTTGTCTAGAAGCGTTGAAAGTTTAGATGACACACACACTCACTTACAATTGGATTTAGTTAAGAGTTTAAAAACCAAAAATGATGAACTCTCATGTTGTTTACTATCGACACAAAATGAATTAGAAAATCAAATCTTAAACAATATTGAACTGCGCAGAAACACTGAAAAGCTAACACAAGAGATCCTAGTACTGAAACAAATATGTGCAACTCCTGCACTGCCTAGTATGATAGTGAAATCGAGCAGGAAGAATAGGAGAGGCCTGCAAGCTAATGAGTCTGGTAGTCTCTCACATTCACCAATTGGAGGGCAATGCAGTCCTAACTTCATATCTTCAGAAAATACACCAAGACGATCAGCACCTGTCAAAATATTTGAATTAGAGAAAAATATACGTAAGCTGCAAACTGAGCTTAATCAAGCCGTGGAAGAAATTGTGAGACTCAAAGCTACCATTGCTGGGCTTGAGAAACAAGAATTTAGTAAACCAACATCGATTCCTACTTCAGCCGCTGATAAAATTAAAGACCAGCATTTTTTTAATATGGAAAAGGATAAGATGATTTATATATTTGGGAGTCAACAATGCACCGGATTGGCATCTCAATTAAGTTATTCCCGATACTCTACTAACTATGAAAAATACAAGGTGTCTTCAATTTGTAAGCCTATGGCATCGACAAAGGATATATTAATTGATTGTTATAATATTAAGGTAACGTCTCAAGACTTTGTAATATTATGTATAGGTGAAAATGACTCAAATCCCTTTGTTTTTGAATATGAACTGTAAAAAACTGAACATGTGTAATGTTATTATTATTCCTGTGTTGAATAATAAATATTTAAATGTAAATAAAATAAACCATATTTTAGAAACTGCATGTTACAATTTGAATAACTGTATTTTTCTCGATGAGCCTTCAGCTTGGCAAACAGGTACATACTACTTGCATAAACTTTGTAAACGTATTAATTTGGTAATTGATTGTCATGATTACAATAAAAAATACCTGCATGCAAAAAGAACGCTGAGCTTTAACAACATAGCATACGGTTCTGACATATCTAATTATGCCCCGCAATCTTCTAAGAATAAAAAGGGCAGCACTCCTAACTATCTCTCAAATGGAAAAAATTGTAAAACACCTAAAAATACATCTATATACAAAAAAGGTACCATTCCCTACTACTTTCCGATAAACAAAAAAGCTGAAATAAGTGAAAACATTAACCAAAGTCTCGATCTTTTTTTTCGTACCTAAGGGCAATAAAGATGAAGTCATAATTTTACATCAGAATATACAGGGTGTCCTAAATAAGCTTAATTTATTAGATGTATGTATCAATGAATTTACCGAGAAAAACACATGCTTAGACATTGTTTGTCTCTCAGAAACCTTTGTCAGAAGGGGTAGTGAGAGTAATATTTCAATTAAGGGTTTTAAACTGGCTTCTTCTTTTTGCAGAGCTACTAAAAAACGAGGCGGCGTGTGTATCTTGATACGCCAAAATCTGGATTATGAGCCAATTCAGATTTGTAATGAAATGTCTAAGGAAAAAACTTTTGAGTGCTGTGGTATAGAAATTCCAAGCTTGAAAACTATAGTTTTATGTTTATATAGAATTCCCGTAAACACAAGTAAGAACCTTCGTATATTTTTTGATAATTTAAATATTCTTTTACACAAACTTTCATCACAGAAAAAAATAATTATAACAGGCGATATGAACATAAATATACTAAAAAATAGCAGTGCAACAAAGTCCTTAAAAAGTTTGCTAGGCAATTTTGCTATTAATTTAAAGATAACTGTTCCTACCAGATTAAACTCGTGTCTTGATCTTTTTGCTAGTAATATAAAAGATGCAGTAGGTCAAGTTCACAAGCTATATCTTTCAGATCATGAGACTTGTCAAATTTTAAAATATGTCACAGATAACAAGACACCTACGACAAACTATTGGTATAAGACTGTTAAAGATTATAGTCAAGATAACGTCAATAAATTTATAAATTATATGAAAGGTCTTACTTGGAATGAAGTTATAAATGAGTCGAACTTTAACAAAGCTTTTTCCATGTTTTATGATGACTTTTGTCTTTTCTATGAGTTGTGCTTCCCTAATATAAAAATTAAAGTAAATTCAAATTATTTCAAGCCGAAGTGGATCACCAAAGGGATAAAGAATTCCTGCAAGCGAAAACGAATCTTAAGATCACATTGCTTTGTTAAAAATAAAGAGACGTTAGAAAGAAAATTGCACTATAAATCTTATAATAAGTTATTAAAAAAATGTATTGCACAATCACAAAGAAATGTTAACTCAAAACGAATAAGTTTATCTAAAAATAAATGCAAAGCTACTTGGGACGTAATTAAAAATAAATATGATATGACGAACACTTTGGACTCTGTAGACTCTGTGCTAATAGATTCAAAAATAGAGTACAACCCCCAAGACATAGCTGAAGCATTTAATAATTTCTTCATAAACGTGGTGAACGAATCGAAAAATGGCAAGGGTGGACAATTAATCATGGAAGAGGGAAATGTTATCAATTCTTTATTTTTAAGCCCATGCACTGAAAAAGAAATAGAGGCAGTAATAAAATCACTCCGTAATACTAATGCCGTTGGCGTTGATAACGTTTCAACTTATATTATCAAATGTGCTGGAATAGAACTTTCTAAGATATTGACTCATCTCATAAATCAATCCTTTCTGCAAGGTATCTTTCCTGAGAGATTAAAGGAGTCGGTTGTGAAACCCTTGTTCAAAAAAAATGACCGACGTATTTTGAATAATTATCGACCTATAACTCTAGTCCCCGTATTGTCAAAAATTTTCGAAAAAGTAATGAAAGATAGAATTGTTAACTTCACCGGGAAATACAATATTATAGCGAAAGAGCAGAACGGATTTGTAAAGGATAGGTCGACAACACATGCTGCTTATACTCTGATTCGTAGTGTTACTGAGAACATAGATAAGAAAATCCCTGTAATTGCTATTTTCTTTGATATGACAAAAGCATTCGATCTTGTAGAACATTCGTTACTTTTAAAGAAATGTGAACATTATGGCATCCGTGGTAGTGCATCGAAGTGGATTGAAAGTTATTTGGAAAACCGCACCCAGTGTGTTGAAATTGGTAAGCTTAATGAATATAACGAATTTACTCAATACAGATCAACGTTTCAAGTCAATGCACGAGGAGTACCTCAAGGAAGTGTTCTAGGGCCACTTCTTTTTGTACTTTATATTAACGATATACCTCATGTGACGAAACACCAAATGGTAATGTTTGCGGATGACTTATCATTAGTTATTCCAGGCAATGATAAGTGCACAACACATGAAACTTTAATAAATGATGCTGTTAAACATATAGGTCAATGGATCGATAGCAATAATTTAAAGTTGAATGTAGAAAAGACAAACTGGGTTCAATTTTCTAACTACAGATCCCAGCGTCATGCCCTAAATGTAAATTTTAAAGATCAAATTATAAATACCGTTGATGAAGTTAAGTTCCTGGGCATTACTCTTGACAAGTTCTGTAGCTGGAAGCCACAAATTGATAGTATATGCTCAAAACTAAATCGATTTGTTTTCGCTCTAAAGAGGTTAAGAAGCGTGGCAGGGGAGCCGACCGCCTTGACAGCCTACCATGGTTACGTCGCTTCCCGCTTCTTCGCTATGGCATTGTAATTTGGGGTAACTCGTCAGATATTCAGCAGGCATTTTTGGTTCAAAAAAGATGTGTCCGTGCGGTATGTGGTGTTGGTCCAATGGTCTAGTGTAGACCGTTATTTAAAAGGCTCAATATATTGACTTTAACGGGTATTTTTATATTTGAACATGCTAAATTTAAAAGAGGTAATCCAGAGATGTTTTCCAAACCAGTACAAAATCCAAGTTTACGTAGTAGAGATTTGTTTAAAGTTAAACGCACTGTTACAAAATCAGCATTGCACAGTACAAATTGCTTTATAATGTCAGAAAAAAATTACAATAATCTTCCTTTAGAATTAAGAACATTGCCTTATAAATTATTTTTATATAAACTTCGATTATGGCTCATAGAAAAATGTTTTTATAATTTGAAAGAATATTTTGACATGTGATTCATAAATTTCATATTGACATATAAATTATATTCCTATATTAATTGAAAATCTGGTAATTGAATTTAATGATTATTATATTATCTTATCAATGAGTAATCTGTTAATGTAAAATTTTAAATTTGCATGCCATTGCTATGGTGAATTGTGTTGTTCTTTTGTAATATTTGTCATCCGCATGTACCATGATTCTAGCAAATAAAAGAACTTTGACTTTGACTTTTGACTTTGATAAAAGTATTTGTGTGATACTAGATAAAATGGAAATAACAGTCCTAAAACCTAAAAATTCAACATCCCAGCAAGCTTCATGGAGCAGATTATTGTTAATACTTTAAAACAGTCAAAGGATTCACTATGCAGAATTATGTTTAAGGACGAAAATATTGCTGTCAAGATTCCTAGGAAAATCTCATCACGTCTAACAACATTAAAGATAGAAAACTTGCTAGTAAATGGATCCGGAAGATTAAATTGGCAAAAATGTACAAACTACTAAGTGTGAATTACATCATAGTTCTATTTCATTCCTATATATGAAGTAAAGTTTTTGGATGATGTATATGCTGTGTCGTAACTTTAATGAATGTATAATGTAGCTGAAAAAATTAAACTCATGTTATTATAACAGTTTTTTTATTGAAAGTAAATAATCTTTGTGACATTTTAAAAGAAAAAAATCCTCGATCGAACATTCCTGTCCTCTTTTATGTTCATGCTGGCTTTAAACTGTCTGCAAGGTGGTGAGAGTTGCGGTTGCCCTTTTGGGTGGGTGTTGACTGTTGAATCAATGAAAATATTCTTGTAGTGTACTTGTAGTGGATCTGATCGAGATTCATGTCTCTGAAAGTATCGAAGGTGTCGAAGGGCACGTTTAAGATTTTCTTGGGATCCAACATACCATCAAAGTTTTGGTTTTGGTCATACGCCTAAAAGTAAAACACACGTAAGTGTCTAACTTTTAAATACAAATATAAAACAAACCTCAAATGTTTTGAGATGATTACCTTCTTATTAAATCAGCATTTTTAATAACCACCGATGCATTTCTCCTTCAAAGCTCGGTTTGGTGCATTCACGCAGTCTTTGTTAATCGCAGTTAATTGACAAGAAATATAAAAAATATAGGTAAAATCGCTTGAACTATTTCTCGAGATATTAGTCTGCATCCTAATTTTTTACAACCGATATTATTTTTATTTCCACTCATCGTCTCGTAAGTGTTTAATAAAACTCTTTTTCTTGTTGAACGTAAGAGACGATGTAAATATATATACATATACATATATTAATCCTGGAATGGCAGCTCCTGGTTTTTGCAAATGTCAGTTTTTAATAAATAATCTGATTCACTTTACTTATAAAGAATAATAAACCGTGCTTGTATATGTTCAATACCATTTCTAGAAAATCCCGATGTAAATATTGAAAATGTAAATAAATAGTTGTCATTGTTACTGTCAGACGAAATATTTACCGGTCCAAACATAAAATCTGTGAAATTTGTGTTCAATTTAGTTTCAATTGCCAGCGCAATCAAGTATTTAAAATATTCTTGAATGTTTGATTCACAACTTCAACATTATAATATTAAAGAATTATCATAATTATTGAAGGAAAGGGCAGTATAATAGCAGTAAGATAATAATTATAATGAACCGTTAGTATAATTTGGACCGAGTATTGGGGTAGCCACAGATAACACCACCTGTACCTTTCCAAACTACGGTGACGTAGTAAAACCCCGGTTACTGAAGGTCAAGTGAAAAATTGGGTAGTATCTTTTTTAAGAAATTTTTGTATTTTTTTTCAATAACTAGAAATGGTTCAGAAAGAACCCAGCTCGTCAGTCATAATCGAAATAACGGTTTTGAAAAAAAACGGTACACCCCAATTAGAGTCCAAACTCGATAAAGTTGAGGCGCTAAATTACAGAGTGCCTTCCAGTTTCATTACCAAATCATCTCAACGTCCTGGTCGCATTATCTTCCATTTTACATATGTAAGTATGCAAAATTTCAGCTATATCGAACACCGATAAATTAGACAAAACATGTGAAATTAAATTAAAACTTACGTCAAGGCCGTATGTGGGATTTTCTGCCCGCTGGGGAAAGTCACACTTCCTGGCCAATACAAGACGTAAAACTTAAGACAAAACATGGGCGGTAATACGTAAAGCCCCAGATCGCATATTTATGGCGCTCACCTTCGGTTCGGGCTACAAACACCTGAAATCTGGGACCGCGAATTCACCGACCGAGGTATGTAATGTACTATTCAAATGAAGTACTTACGTGGCATCGAGTCGTCATCGCTCATTGCGTCGACGTCCAGCATCTCCGATTTTACCGGCGGTTCCTCGTCTACAACAACAATAGTTCAAAGCATTTATTAGTAAACATTTACATTTACAAGTCACTTAAAATGAAAGTTAAAACCTGACCAGAAATACATGAGGATACGCCATATTGAGGAATTTCACTGGAACTAATTTCTTACATTGACAATGATTTTATGATAGATTGTCAACAATGCCAATGTCATTCGTGGTGGTTTCTTTAAAAGACAAATATTTAAAAATATCCAAAGAAAATGCCGAAAACCATTCACAGTCGTGAACGTAATATTATAAATAAAGTGTTTACTACACGAAAAACAGTCAGGAAAAGAGTGCATTACATTAAATGATATTACGAGGTTATCATAGGAACTGACAGGTATTTAATTGCAAAATTGTTGCCATATAAATCTTATAAATAGCGCCCTCTTGACAATCCTGATATATTTCTGGTCAGGCTTTATTTAAAGTTATAGCCTTACAACTGTCGGTCCAACACAGGGATATGAAATGAAATGAAATTATTTATTTGCTTTAGATATGGTACAGATAGATGGATGAAAAACATATAAGCACAAATGACATATCTAACCAGCAATGCTGGCATGCAAAAAACATACAATACAATAAACATACAATAGAGTCTATAGCTATAAAAGTTACCAAAATACATGACATGTCAAATTAAATATAATAGAAAATGTACTCTGATTAAACACATACACATACAAATTAACTTAAACACATAATAAAAACGAAAATCCTCAATTAATTATTTAAATAATCCTTAACCGAATAAAATGTCTTTTCTTTTAACCAATTGTATAATTTAGTTTTAAATGTCTGCAATTGTAGCTCCTTAAAATCATCTGGTAACTTATTAAATATACGGATAGCCATTGGAAAACAATTTTTGCGATATAAGGCTGTTTTTGTTTTTGGATACTGTAACCTATTCGGATATCTCGTGTTGAAGTTACATACTTGGTCTTTTGTTTTAAAGTAATGTGCATGAGTTTTCACAAAAACGCTGATTTCAAAGATATACGGACATGGTACAGTTAAGAGGTTCAGTTTCTTGAACAATGGCTTACATGATGTTATGGGACTAACGTCACATATACCGCGTATGCACTGCTTTTGACCTACAAATATTCGGTTTAGATCGATGGAGTTTCCCCATAATAATATACCATATCTTAAAATTGATCCCACGTAGCCATGGTAGGCTTTAAGAGCGGTTTGTTGGCTGGTTATTTTTGCTAGTCTCCAAAGTGCATAAGCGAATCGATTTATTTTGCTACTTATATTTTCCACATGTTTTTTCCAGGAACATTTATTACCTAAAGTTATACCTAAAAATTTTATGTCATCAGATTCCGTTATGATCTGATCTTCATAAGTGACTTCAATTTTTTGGGTATTTTCATACCTGTTGTAGAATTGAACGTATGTAGTTTTTTTGAGGTTTACTGTCAGGTAATTATCTTTAAGCCATTGTATTATGTCACTAACTGCTTGATTTATGTCATTATTAAATCTTTCTTTGTCTGTACACTTAATTACAACAGAAATATCGTCAGCAAATAGAGTACAGTGGTGGCGTGTTACTAGGGGCAAGTCGTTTATATATATTAGGAATAGTAACGGGCCCAAAATACTACCCTGAGGGACACCTACGTTGTTTGGTTTTGGGTCAGATTGGCAATTTAAAGCGGCACCGTTTGGGTCAATACTCAGCAACTGTACCTGTTGATATCTATTGCTCAAGTAACTCTCAATCCATTTTTTTGTCACTCCTCTTAAGCCATACGCTTCACATTTATGTAGCAAGATTTTATGTGAGACAAAGTCAAAAGCTTTACTCATGTCAAAGAATATCGCTGTGGTCGGTATTTTATTGTCTAAATTTGATGTTATTTCTTTGACTAAGTTAAAAGCCGCCAAAGTAGTTGATTTGCCCTTTTGAAAGCCATTTTGCTGTGGTGCAAGTATATTATGTTTGTTTAAAAAAGTCGTGATCCTAATGTGCATTAATTTTTCTATAACTTTTGATAGAACAGGTATTAGGGATATTGGTCTATAATTGTCAATTATTTCTTTGTCCCCTTTTTTGAATAGAGGTTTAACTACTGATCGCTTTAGTTTTTCTGGGAATACACCTTCAGAGAAGGATCTATTAATAAGGTAACTAAGTATGGGTGATAAACAGTCAGCAGTGTATTTTAGTACTTTAGTGCATATACCGTCGAAACCTACAGATGGTGTATTTTTTAGTGACATCAGAACCTTAAATACCTCATTTTCATCAGTAGGAAATAGGAACATATTTTCAGCTTGAGTTTTTATTTTTTGTTTGTATTTATTTACACCGTCACACAATTTTTGCTCTTTATTATTAGTCATGTCAACAAATATATCATTAAATATTTTCGCAATGTCATTAGGATCTTTTATAACATTATTGTTAAAGTTGTCCCTTAAACATTTTGTCCCTTAGTACCATGACCTGTGTTGTTTTTTATTATTTCCCACGTTGCTTTGCATATGTTCGTCGCTGAATTTATATATTTTGTGTTTGAGAGCTTTTGAGCAGTGTAAATACATTTTTTAAATAATTTAAGATAGCTTCGATACTTATGCTTATTAGCGGTATTACGAGTTGTATAATATTTATATCTTAAGAACCGTTTTGTGTGTGATGCTTTCTTAATCCCTTTTGTGATCCACGATATCGGGGCACTTTTCTGTTTCAATTTAATTCGGCTAAAAGGAAAACATAAATTATAGAAGAGGGATAAGTTATCATGAAAAATATCGAAAGCTGTATTAAAATCTGGTTCCATGTAAACTTCATTCCAGGTTAAGCTGCATAGACATTCATAGAATTTATACATATTTTCATGACTATAATCCCGCTTTTTAACAAATTTTAGGGGGTTACTATTTGCCGTAGTACGAGTAGGAACATCTAGTAACTGCCCAGTATTGTGATCTGATAACTGTAAATGATGCACTTCAGATGTAGCATCAGACGTGTTACTAATAATTTGATCTAGACACGCTTTTCCTCTAGTCGGTAGATTAATATGAATACGATAATTATAATTTTGCAATATTCTGCGATATTCCATCTCCTGTTTTGACTTTTTCAGAATATTAATGTTAAAGTCACCTGTTATTACAATTTTCATTTTTGTTTTTTTTCGTAGTACTGTCAGAAGATTTTCTAATCGAGATAAAAATATATTTGGAGGCGAGTTTGGAGTTCTATATATACATATTACTAGACAGTTGTATTCCTTAATTTCTATACCACAACATTCAAAACAATACTCCAATTGCAGGTCTTTTAAAAAGTGCAAAGGTTCAAAACATAAACCGTCTCTGCATAATATATAGACACCCCCTCTCTTTTGGGTCTTTCTACTGTACCAAATTGCACGCTGATACCCTTGTAAAATAGCATTTTGCTCATTACCAGCTTTTATAAAAGTTTCGCTCAGACATATTATATCGACTTTTTTATTTAATTTGGAGAAATCCCGAAGTGCAATCTGTAAAATATCACGTTTACTTAGTATACCGGCAATATTTTGATGTAATATTATGATATTACTATTAAAATTAGGCACGAAATAAATTATTATTTTGCCTAGAGTCATCTACTATATCAAGTGTTTTATTTATGGCAGACTCGTTTATTTTTGGGTAAGAATCATCGTTTAGGTTTGTTTGATTACATTTTGGCTTAGAAACTTGCGTTTTGTTTTTGTGAACATTATCTTTTATTTTGTTAAAAAGGTATGGTATAGTACCCTTTTTATATTTCTTATCGCTATTAGGTTTGTTTGTAATGCCAGTTTTCTTAAAATTCAGATACATGTTAGCATAGAATAGGCTGTCAATACATACATTAATTTTTGAACAAATAGAGGCCAAATAATGCCTGTAGTATAACCTTGGTGTTTCCACGTCCAGATACATACAGTTTTTAAAATTGCTTGAAATTAACTTGAGCAAATTATTTAGTTTTTTCTCGTTTAGATGTGGATTATGTATAATACCAATTATGATAACTGTTGAATTACAATGTTTTTTCAAGAAAGAGCTTAATTCTATGAACACTTCCGTCGGATTCGAGTCATCTTCGCCAACACAGATAATTATTTTATCTTCGGTCGTGGATTCTGCCAGGAGTGATGAATGGGTGTTCAATATCTCACGACAGGTAGCCCCTGGCTTCAGAAAAGAATATATTTCATAATTTTCATATTTGGTGCCCTCTCTTGCTCTAATGAGGGTTGTCGATAGTCCTTGACACTGCTGGCCTCCGAGAATGAAAATATTTTTTAGGGCTGTTTCATTTTTGTCCATGTCAGTCTGAATTTGTGTACTTGGATGTTTGATACTATTTGTAATTAATGGTTCGGACTTTCTTCCAGGAGATTCTCGATCAGCTTTCCTATCCTCAATTGGAGATTTCATAACTTGAGATGCTTCGTTTGGTTGTGATTCTATTTTTGAATTGGTAAACGATGTAGTAGGTGTGCTCGTAATATGCGACAATAGGAGGCGTTTGGGTTTGCCCATTTTAGACCTTTTATTTTTTGAAGATATTACGCCTGATTGATTTCTAATATTTTCTGGCTCATAACAGACTTTTTTCAATGTTTCTATAGTGTTTTTTTGTTCGGTTATTTGTTTATTGAGGTCAAGAACTTTGAGTGATAGAGATTCTACTTCAGTATGTGCGGCTACAAGTTGTGTTTTTAAGTTGTCTATTTCCTGTTTCATTTCCATAAAATACTCTGCCGTCGGTATAAAAGTTGAGAGATCGGGTAAGCTCTTGCTCCCAGTAGAATTACTAAGCTCGGAAGAATATCTACTTGTTTCATTTAGATCGAAGGAGTGGTTAATCTTCTTTCTTCTTGTAATATTATCCACCACAAAAGACATTTTCCAGCTTATTTTTACTTATCTGTGACAAACGTAGCGACCTCTATGAAGAGGGGTAGCAATATTGTATAATAATTATTGAAATTTCTGAACGCAAGATTTTCTTCGTGCAGTTGGTATTGAGTGCGTCAGCTGTCAATGTCAAGCCATTTGTTTATCCAATCGGCTGATTGTGACATGCGTGATTCCGTTATCGTGTTCATCGATAACAGATGGTTTATATTTTCTGAAGATATTCAAAACTGTAACGGTTAGGGGAAGTTTCTTACCGGTGTCCTTTTTTCCTTATAGAAGTGCTTGTGTCACCGGTAACCAGTGAAATAATAGTGGTGTTTTATAGATGAGGTTATGTTCCGCACTTGTAACCGTAAATCACTTAACGACGGGCAAATTTACTACGTGTTTATAATATTAAATACGACGAGCTCTCACTTTCAATGTTTTCATAGCCGGGGTTGCCAGCCGAAAAAAGCCGAGCGAGAAATCCGAGTACATCGGTCATACGAGTGAGCGAGACACACGTACCTACCGCTGCCGTACAGGCTTGTGCCTATGATCGGGCATTGAAACATCTTACAAAATTACAATAAACTTTCCATCAAGCGATACGTTTGCTCGTTTGCCACTATGACATAAAAAAAAAACGGTACTCCGGTTTACCTAATATTGAATCTTGTGCCTATGTATTTTTTTGACAGAACCCAATTTCACACAGTTCAATCCTGAACTCTACATAATGCTATCTTTTGATCGTCTCATCTGATTGTGTAAAATACGTCACAAGTGGTCCCGCATGGCGACACGATCGGCCGACGCATTCGGCCGACGTGATTTGATGACGAATTGCCCAATTTTTCCGTTACTGACTTGCTATTCAGTAATAATTTTTCCTCCAAAAGTCAACTTATATGTCTATGTGGGGTTCATATCGGGTGGCATAAAATTGATTGGCATAATGTATTATTTGGCATAAAATTGTTAGCCATAATTCTGAAATTATTAAGTGTACGATAGTTTTGAAAGTGAAGCTTAGTTTATAGGTTAGTTACCTATAGTATGGTTAGACTAACGATTTTATGACAAAGAAAACATTATGCCAATCAATTTTATGCCAGCCGATAGGACTGTGTGTACATTTCTTATTAGCCATATTATTGTGCGTCTGTTTCTGGCAAACATAACCTAGTTTTAAGAACCAGGCCGCGTATATTTAGGTAGTTCCAAGTAGGAAGCAACAAAATTCAGCTTTGTTATAGTAGGTAATATAATAAATTACTACCTACTCGTATAAGTAAAATAATTTAACTCGCGGTTGCGCCTGATTTTGCTTTTAATTCGGAAAATGGTTCTGGATTAAGACATTGGCTGTTGGTTGTTGCTGAATTTTTTATCTCACCACCTACTCTTTTATTGCTTTTTTGGCTCAATCCTCTACCCAAAGGTTGTAAGAGATCGCTCTTTAGCGATAAGACCGCCTATTGTCTACCATTTATAAATTAAGATTTCAATCAAGAATTGTTGTATTGTATTGTATTGGCTATTTTGGGATCTGTTCAGAGGCCTAATTCGATTAATCGTCAATGTGATATGGGTCCACGCCCGAACGGACCATTTTTGTTAAACCATTTTTTTTTATGATAGTGGCGCTACAAACAGCTTTTATATGGCAATCATGTGCATACGTCGTGTATTTGCGTCAGTAGGGTAGGTAGCGATCTGTCAAGAATTTGTCATCAAACAAATTCAAAATATTGTTTGGCGGAATGCTGCTTAATCCTTCGTTCTTCTTGCGAAATATACTAAATTTTATTGAAAAAACTTGACTTTCATAACTGTGAATAGTTTTGGCTTTATTATGCAAACATTACGTGAAATTTGCGGAATATTATTAGTCCTTTTTAGGGTTCCGTACCCAAAGGGTAAAAACGGGACCCTATTACTGAGACTTCGCTGTCCGTCCGTCCGTCCGTCTGTCACCAGGCTGTATCTCAAGAACGGTGATAGCTAGACAGTTGAAATTTGCACAGATGATGTATTTCTATTGCCGCTATAACAACAAATACTAAAAATAAAATTAAATAAATATTTAAGGGGGGCTCCCATACAACAAACGGGATTGGTTGCGTTAACTTTGCACCTCATTTGTATGGGGCGCTATACATACCAGGTGCAAACTTAACTTAACCACTTAAGGATGGAAAGTGTTTGTGTCCAACAAACTTGTTATAGATTATGGTACGGAACCCTTCGTGCGCGAGTCGGACTCGCACTTGTTGGTCTTTGTTTACGTCAGTGACATTCACCGACTTTCAGCGCCAGTTACAAAAAGTTTGTCGTTGCCAGTAAAATAAATTAGTACCACTGATAATTCGCAATATGGCGTAGGCTGAAATACACCCTGCTGGGCCATATTTATATCAGACATAGCAAACAATTGTTACATTAATGATCGAGTTATTACATTTCAATTCGAGTTCACTACAAACTGCGCCAACCGCGTCGTCAAAATATGTCTAAAGGCAAGGACCCGGTATTTGCGGAACATATAAACAAAAAGGTTAAGTAAGTATATTTATACAACTTACGGAGATCTGATTCCAGGCTGGTCACATCACAAATCTCAGATTTCACGGAAGGTTCTTCATCTGGAAAAAAAAGAGGAGCTCAGTAGCGTTTTATCCACTCCTTCCCTTGTGTAATGTTAGAAGTAGGTAAAAACTAATAAAGCATTATTTTTTTATTAAAGCAGAAATCCAGCATAATCTAATTGAAACTAATAATCTAAAATATTGGTTCGAGTGGAGTTCGCATCAAGGTTACTGACAGCTTACTGACAGACGTCTTAGCAATTAGACCACTGAACCACTAATATAATAACTTAACCCTTAAATGAATATGGTAACAAATGTAATCCATGTCAATTTTGAATTTGAGACTCAGTTTGACAAAGTCTGAATCAACTGAGTTGATTTCTGATGTGTCATTTCAGTGCTATCATTTTTGATACTTCATGCAACTACTCGCATTGGTGCAACTTACTTTTGACTTCCAGAGCCCTCTGCAGCCGCACCTGACTGTGACGGACCTGGTCCTTAAACTCGCTGGCATCCCGCAGGCGGCACACGCACCGCTCACAGATCCCGCACTCATCGTTCCCATAAGCAAGCTGCAGAAACAATCATCACACTAATACTGTCTGTTGACAACCAAACTCACTAAGTGACAAATACATACTTAAGAGGCCTTATTCCTTTTAAAATTCATTTTTTTCATATTATGACAAATATATCAGTAATTTCAACCAACTTTTTGAAGTGAATACTACGTTTCCACAAGTTCTAGGTAGTAACATAGCTATATCATGCTTTCATTGCGTGCAGTCGAAAATAAGTTGAAAACACTAATTTTCCGCATGAATTTTGTCAATTTCGAGTAGTTTTTGAAAAAAAAAAAATTACAAGGAAAAATTCAAACTGTAGGTTTCAAATAGATACCAATAAATTCCAATAGCCCTGTTCTAGGTAGTCACATCAATAATAAGTTAAGAAACGTTTGATCATAGAGAAAAATGTCAAACAATCAGCATTTTAAAAGGAATAAGGCCTCATCGCAAGCCAATCATCATACTTTGAGCTTAACTTGCTAATATACATAAACAAAGTTATCATATTTACGTGTATATCGAAGCATTCTGTGATCATTTTAGAATATATCTCTGTTTTACCACGATGAGTGTAGATTGTCTTTAATCCTTTATCAGGCGGTCTTTGTAAGCAGCAGCGGCATGAAAGGAGTACCCGCGTCACATCATCATCAGCGTCGGTCATTTCGAAAACGTTTTATTAATAAGACGGCTATAAGTAAACTAAATAAATTGCTAAGAATAGCGTAAATATAAAATCAATCGAGTTGTCAGTGTTTTATTTTGATTTTGACATTGACAGCTACAGCGTAATGGCGGCGGGTCCCACAGACTGCAAATTTGTTTAACCCTGGTGTACACTAATCCCGAAGTTGAAATAGAAATATTATTTTTAGCGACCCGCTCTGGCTTCGCACGGGTGCAATGCTGAGACTAAATGAAAATTGTTTCTCTACTGTATTATACGTATAAACCTTTCTCATTAATTACTCTATCTATTAAAAAAACCGCTTCAAAATCCATTGCGTAGTTTTGAAGATCTAAGCATACATAGGGACAGACTGGGACAGACAGACAGCAGGAAGCGACTTTGTTTTCTACTATGTAGTGATTGCAAACAAGTTGACCGAAGTATTGCTTCTTCCACCGAAGTGCCTCTCCACTTAGAGCATACACTACTGGAGACGCACTTCGTACTATTTCCCCTTTACCAATTTCATAAATAGCCGTTATAGTTTTTCATTTGTGGGGGCAGATTTTTTATGTGTCACCTCGCTCCCATCAGCTTTTGGCATACTCTTGTTTAGAAAGATGCGAAGGAGTCTCCTTTAGTTTTAATTACTTACTAACCTTGGTCATAAAAAGACGGGTAACAGCACCTCAGGTAAGTATAAAGATATGTGAGCTATTTCGAATGTCCCTTAGTAAAACTTCGCCTCGGTCAACTTCGCGATTCGTGAACAGACACACAGCAATGAACCGAACCAACGCTGCAGCCTCCTCTGCCCTACAGTCAGACCACGCTAAGACTGGAGCCCCACTGCCGCCCACGTGGGTCCATTGTTATAATATTGGTAGGTATCAGTGACGTCATTTCGTGCGCAGCGTGCTTGTGCACTACTGTGGAAGTATCTACTACATTTTCATACAAAGCGTTTTTGTACCCACGTGTGTAGCTCGACCGTGCGCAGCAGTGGAGCTCCGGCTTCTCTTCCAAGCAAATGAACTGTCAAACCATACAAACTGACTCACTCTGTCTGTATTGTTTGACAGTTCATTTGCTTCAGAGTTAGCGTGGTCTGACTCTAGTCGTCCTCTACTGAGCAATCCATGTTTAAGGGCGCCCTTCACTGAAGCGGATCGGAGCGGGGACGTGCGGAATCGACCAATTCAGGTGTTTGGTCTATTCCGCACATTTCTGATCCGCGTCAGTGGAGACGCACCCTAAGTACGTCACGTGTACAGTTAACTTTTGCTTGACAAACACAACCGTTTACTCATACCCATTTATTCATAATATTACGTCAAACATTACATTAGGTTATAATTAAATTATAATTTTAATACATTAGATTTCTTATAAAGATTAATACAATTTAGCATAAATATATTATTATCTCCTTTATTAAATGTCATTCTTAGGTTAAATTTATTTACAATAAAAAGTAAAATATAATAAAGTAATTACAAAATATAAATACATTATAAAAAAAAACCTATATTATTATAGTTATTATGTAACACCATTTATTTTATTGCACTAGTAGAAATCATGTTGATAAAACTTTGGTCTTGAGCCTCAATATTCGCAATTTGTAAATATCTATTATATTATTTATTTCTTTGAAATGGACGGATACGTTACTGCACACTGTTAGATTCGCTGCAGTGCAGACATTTACAGATGCTACCACACCGCTGCACAAAATCGTTACGGAAATTATGAACAACAGATGGCGCCAGACTGGCATGGCGTCGCTTGCCCATACAAAACAAGACGATCCTACGTCTCACTATTAAGATTTTTCCTGAAATTATGACCCCTCTCCATAGAAAACAGTTTTTTTTATTATTATTATATAGTATAGATGCAATAGCTTTATTAAACGTTTAACGATCAACTGCAGATACATTAATTTTTTACCTAGAACTTTCGAAAAATCGGATTCACCATTCATACTGTGATTTATTTTGATTGTTTCCCTTACCCCAAATGTGTTTCTCTTACCCCACCTGAACCTTAGATTGTTATTAGAATGTGACAGCTTTTGAATTTATTGCTTTGTTTATCCACCATAGTTAATACTCATACTTATTTATTCATAAAATGTAGACACCAAAATTAATTATACAAAATTAATTAAATTAAAATTCAATATATTAGATTGAATTTCATTATTGTCAATCAATTATTATAAAACGTAAGTTAACATTTATTCATAAAATATTAATTCAAAACTTACATACAATTTTATCAAATTATAATGTAACACATTAGACTAAATTATAATTTAGTTTACCTAATATAAAATACATTATTAATATTATTATATTACCCTGTATAAGTAAAATTAATATACTTATACAGGGTGTCTGACGATGGGGCTAAATGCAAGGTTTAATTGTGCTCTCCAAACTGAGCATCTTTCGTTCTGCAACTTTTTAAAAATATCTCTAATCTTATTTTTTTTTCATACAAGTTAGTTATTTATAATGTACGCAATCCAATGCTAAATTGACAGCAAACTGATATTAAATGTGTATCTTTAAAAGACGTTAAATGACAAATTAATAATAGCAATTTACGATACACTGACTTAACGACTAAACTTTAGAGGTCTAATAAATTATGTAAATTATACAACAACTGAAATTTAATACTATGAGTATGCTATTACAACATACTCCACTTAACCATCAACCAGGTATCAGCTTTGCTTTTCGATCTGTTACATACTGTATGTTTTATGTCACAAAACAAAATTAGATCAGTTAAGTAAGTAAAATCAAACTTTACACATTTAGTAAAACCTCAAAGCCAGAGGCAGGCTGCTACATATAATACTTTGGTGGTGGTAATTTTTTTTTAATTTGGTGAAGAACGTTACATTATTGTATATTTTATTACATAAGTATATTTATCTGATATGGACGGATACTTTGTTGGAGGATTTAGAACCGTCTATAGACTTTCATGCGGTTTACGCGCATAAGATGCGATTCGCAGATTGTCCCTGTCTCTTTAGCAAAAGGTCCCTTTCCAAAACGACTCTTCCGTAAAATATCTCATTCTCAAAACGCCACGCCGCCCGCAACACATTATTCAAAACACATTTTTCGTTCGGAACATTTTATAATACAACATATTTCTATATGTTGAATAATTACATTTCCCGAACGGAATTTCTATTAGCAAATCCTTGCAAATAACTAGGAATATTTTTATGAGGCCGAATTTATTTCTCTTTGTTCTAAAAAACAATTGACTATGAACTGCGGCCGCAAACTGCACTCATGACACCGATCATTGCAAAGTAGCTAAGCAGTAGTAGAGTAGGGTAGTAGTTAGTGGCAGCATACAATACCTACCCATTGAGTCCCATTTTTAGTTCGAACAAAGCGAAGTGAATCCGGCCTCAAACAAGCATATATATATATATATATATACGATAATACATTCCTACTATACGAAACTAGAGAGAGAGGACGTTTTGAGAATGGGACGTAATTTTGGTGGAAGGACGCTTTGTGAGTGACACCTTATGCGCCCTAACCAACATTGTGTAAAGGAGCGACCACACCGAAGCTCAAATTACAGTAATACGGCGCAACACACACGTACCTACATGACGTAAGCAGCGGCGTCATCGTTTTTTATTTCCTAACATAGCTACATATTTGGGGCCTAATTCACGAAGTTACAAATTAAAAGCCGAAGTTTCCTTCTAATATAAGAAGTTGAAAAAGGACTTCCGCTTGTAAATTGTAGCTTTGGGACAAATATGGAAATAAAATTTCTCAATACGAATTTGTATGTTTTTCAAGATAGCTGATTTTTCTTCGATTAAATTCGTTTGAAACGGTTAAGTGCTAGTTTTTCCTTTGTTCATGCCGTGCGTCAATTGTTGTCTTTTCAAATTATAATTTGTGAATTAATTGATGTTTTTGTAAAGTATACAAACGTACAAAGTCCTTGTTACATATTTTGCAAGTAAACTGCTTGTTGCTGCTGTGTTGGAGTGTATGTCGGTTTAAGTAAACAAGGTTTTTAAATGTTTTGTCGCATAATTTGCAAGCATGTATTCCTTCTCCCTTGTGCAAACGAGTGTGGGTTTCAAGATTATTTTTATGTGCGAATCTTTTATTTCATACTTTACAAGTATACAGTTCTGTGTTGGTTTCATGTTTATGTAAACTTTTCGGTCTGATAACTTTTTAGAAGTTATTTCATTACATGTTTTTTTTGATTAGATGTCTTTTTAAAATAAATTTTGTAAGATATTTTTTTTTGGTTAGATTTCTTTTTTCGGTCAGATATCTCTTTTGCACTGATTTGGTTAGATGGTTTATTTTGGTCAGATATTTTCTTAGAGCTAATTTCATTAATCTTATTTTTATTAGACATTTTTTTAAAGCCATTTTCGTTACAGAACTTTTTTTGGTCAAATATTTTTTTAGAAGTCACTTCGTTACATGTAGTTTTTTGGACGGACATATTTTTAGAACTGGTTCGTGTCATATGTGTTTGCACGTGTTTTTCAAAGCTAGCCTTCCTTTTGAACTGTCTCCCGCAAGTGTGGCACGTGTATTCTTGGCCTCTACAAGTGTCCACGTGTGTCTCGAGGCTGGCTGTGTCCAGGAAAGTCCTATGCCACGTGTTGGAGAGATGGGCCACTCGGGCCACGTCCACGCGCTCGAGACGTACGGAACAGGTCAATGCGAGCTGTTCCTTGGCGGCGGGGGGCAGAGACGACGGAAGAGCCGGTGCGTCTCGCAAGTCTTTCAATGCTGTAAGAAATAGTACATTTCTGTAGACGCCGGGAATGAAGAGATTGCCGGGTGAGTAGGTATAGACGGATAGTGATGCGAAGCCGACAAGCCCTTTTCACGGCTAAAGCATGTATAGTGCTTTTCTCAAACATATGCAATGAAATAAAAAAATACATTAAAAAAATATATAATTCAGCTGTTTAGCCTGTCGATGAACACAGACGCCATGTTTAAAAAAATTACTTCCCGGCCTAGGCCTTCAATTATGTGGGTCAATCAACTTTCTGTTCCTTGTTGCTCTGGGTTACTCTTTACAACTACGATTTTCGGCGGCAATATTCAACAAAAATGTTATAATTGCAGCAGTTATAAGCCCATTCTTATTTAGTATATCTCTTGATAATACCAATATTATAAATTATCAACACTTTTCTAATTAAGCCTTTAATACAAAGATCAAAGCTTAAAGAAAAATTTAAAAAGGAGAGACTTTTCTAATTAGTTTAATCACCACTGTCTCCTGGGTGACGGGACAGAATAACAACAAGAAAAAATTGATCCATCCTTGTATGAGATCCCTTTACGATACTCTCGAGTTGCTCCGCCCGAAACGTGATACTTCGAAGCCTGTTATGAATTTCATTGTATGTTTGAGAAAACATAGTTATGACAAGAGGAAGCGCACTCACGGGATTCGGCGTCTTCGTCGCTGTCGTCGATCGAATACGAATTGTCGGCGGGCTGCTCGTCTGCGTAGTCTGAAACACGCGCTATCTATAATACTCGGCATCCTCTTCTTTCATAGAAAGACACTTTACCAAATGCTTAATTTCATAGACAAAAATCTTGAAAATATCAACCTATAGATTAGGTTAGGCACATTCCAAAATATTCTATGGTTTGAGAAAAAAAAAACCATGAAATGAAAATTTGATAGTAAGTTTGTCATAATATTTTCTCTGGTTAACGATTGTCAAACATTTAAATAAAGCAGATTGGGTACAGACCCACGGGGTCCCCGTGCACGGGGTTTATAACGATATGTAAAACATGTAGGTATTAAGGCGCTCTTTTCCCAGTAGACGCCGAACTCACTCATTTTGGAATGAGTCGTAAACATATTAAGCAGTCTTTGAAGATTATGAAAAACATATAATATAATACTTGAGGATCTTGCGATTATAAAATCGTTTTCAGCAACACGATTGGATAAATTTCGCTCGATAGAAAAGAATCCCAAAGTTACCTCTTTTTGTAATATTTTTTCAGTGGCAAGGCTTAAATACGAAGTTTTTTTACCCGTTTTTTGCTTAAATGTATGGATACTAACATTATCTAAGTAAATTCGCTAGGATTGTCTCGATACACTTATTTATTTAATCCCTAGAACTAAAAACCTGCTAAAAATCGTCGCGCGTCAGCAATTGAAGTGCGTCAATTAGTTCCGCGCGACCACGGCCGAACAATATCGCCAAAAATATTTTCAATATTTTCGTCCTGATGAATATTATTATTACAAAACGAAAAGAGATCGGTCAAAAGAGTGTTACGTTACGACTGATACCTCGTCGTCGTGACAAAATAGTGCGAAAGAAATTACCTAAAATAAAACTTACCTACCTGCACAATACTGAAAAAATAACTACCCCTTCTGACCGATCGGTGATCGGTTAGTGTAATAATAATAACCAATTCATTAGATTGACCATGATTGTGCGAAAATAATATCAGTTGGAGCACAGGGACTAGTGAATACCCCGTGCTTCACTCAGGTGAAACAGCGAGGTCAAGCACGGGTCTATATCCAAAAAATTAAACTGATTATATATTTTTTTTTATGAAATGTTTGATACACGTTTTTTTTATTAATGTAAATAATTTTTAAGTATTTTGCATTGTACACGCGTACTGGTTGCTTTTTAAGGCGAATCAAACCAGCCCAAACTCGATGGGTTGTGACTTTTATTACCCAGTCCTCATAACCTTGCGGCTCCATCATTAGATAAGTTCCGTGCCGTACTGATATTGCATTGCACTGACATCCGATTTATACATGCATGCAAAATTACAGCTCTATCGAGACCCGAGAAGTGAGATTCGATAAATAAATATCGGACAAGGTAACACAAATCAATCTAGTCCCACAGTAAACTCTAGTAGGCTTGTGTTACGGGCACAAGACGACGATATACATACTTATATATAAACAAATACTTAAATACAAATAACATCCATGACCCAGGCACAAATATTCGAGTTCATCGTACATATATTTGCCTTGGCCGGGAATTGAACCCAAGACCGCCAGCTCAGTAGGCAACTTGCTTTACCACTGCGCCAACAGACAAATGTCAAATAAAAGCTTGTAAGGCTGCGTTTCCACCAGAGATGTGCGGAGATGCGTAGACAGGAATGTGTTTTTGTTAACCAATGCATTAACTTCATTTACTTATCCTTGCTCAGCGCAACTGATTATATTGGTTAACAAAAACACATCCCTCGCTCTCGCTACGCATCCTCGCACTGGTGGAAATGCAGCCTTAAGGTAGTAAAAAGAAAAGATACGTACATAACATAAAGTCGTCACAATCGTCGATGAATTCCGACTTGACTACCGGATCCTCACCTGAAATAAGAAATCAAAATGTTTCATTTCATGTTTGTATCGTGTTATAACCGGTATTCCCTTGACTTGTCTAAAAATATTTTGTCTAATTTCAGTTTGCCTATCAACTTCTAGTATAATGAATGTTTTGTCTAAAGTCAATATGTATAAATTAATTTTTCAGTTATTATTTTGTCGAAATTCGTTTTGCTCAAATTTGGTTTTTCATTAATCTTGTTTTATCGAATATTATTTTATTTAAAACTCTTTTGTCGATTCTTATTTTAACTAATCATTACATAGCCGAATAACGTTTTTACTAAAATCTTACTAATTCAGTTTTAAAACCGATATCTGTAGGTTAGGATAGGTTTGTATTGTGAGCATGTATAGCGGAGCGAGCGAAGCGTCAAAATGGGTCAAAAACCGGAAACCGTAGGTTAGGTTAGGTTAGAAATGAAAGTACGAAGTCGAAGTTAGGTACAAAATAAGATTATGCGACATGAATGTCACACAAAAAAATTATAATATGTCAAACAAACATTATACAAAATTAGATTATACGAAACAAACATTAGGTTAAACAAAAATAGAAGCAACAAATTTATGTGAAATAAGGATTATACAAAACAAATGAAAATAAGGCAAAGTGAATAGTTGTGCTAAATAATGTTAGTTTAAATGAAATTAGCCAAAAAGTTGTAAGGCAGAACAAGGTACAACCGTTACAACCACTGATAAAGTCATTAAAAAAATCATCATTGAAATTTCAATATTTACAAAACGGTATCTGATGAATCAAATCATATTTATTTAAAATCCATGTACACATACTTACAATAAAACTAAACCTAAAAATAAAACATAACTTTATGAAATGTCAAAAACTATTTAACATTTCATAAAGAATACTAATGGGTTTCTATGATTCTGGGTTGTGACGTCATAAAAAATTGTAGTCAAAACACGTTCTTCTTTTTAGTTCTTGTCCAATATAAAAATAGTATAATGTTTTAAAGGTATCCGCGTATCTTCGTAAATTCAGCGTAGACAGACTGCCAGCACTTTAATCTTCGTTTCAATGGTTCAATATTAAAAACTAGCTGGCCCGGCGTACTTTGTACCGCCTGAAAGTCGATAAATGTAGAGAAAAAAAAAGATAAAAAGTATCCTATGTCCTTCTCCTGGTTCTAAGCTACCTCCCCACCAATTTTCAGCCGTTCTCGAGTTATAAATAGTGTAACTAACACGACTTTCTTTTATATATATATATAGATAGTAGTGTATCCACATTAAAAGAATGAGACATTACATGTTTCGCAAATTAACTTCCTTATGTTTTTGGTATGGCAACAATGCTACGTCAAATTGCTTGGCGATGAAAAGGTCGAACAATATTCTAAAAATATTGCAATGAAACTGTTGAACTTGGCGCTTACCTTGCAAGTCGCCACACTTTCCATCATCGTCAGTTTTCTGTGTCTTGAGATTGGGTGAGCCATCTGAAATAAACAGGCATAGATAAAATTTAAAATCCATGTACAGTCGAGTTCATTTACATCTACACACTTACGAGAACAAAAATATCTGAACACGACCCTATTGTCAGGAGCATAAAGTCGTGTTCAGATATTTATGTTCTCGTAAGTGTGTAGATGTAAATGAACTCGACTGTACACATACAATAAAACTAAACCTAAAAATAAAACATAACTAAAATACAATAAAGTAAAACTAATTATTGTATTAAGCCTTTAGGGAGTTTAGGGGCATACATGCCCAAATGGACACAGGTATGTTCATCATAACTTTATGAAACAAGTCTCATTTTTTTAATGTGTATACCCTACAATTTTTATATTTAACCATTTGATACAAAGATCGAAGCTCAAAGAAAAATTGAAATGCGTAACCTGGTGGAAGAAACGGGGAATCGAGCCCGGTACCTCTGGATTGCCGGTCCAGCGCGTTAACCACTTCGCTACCCTTACGCCAAGCAATCTTTCGAATTTTTCCTTATGCTACCACCACACCAGGTTACGCATTTCAATTTTTCTTTGAGCTTTGATCATTGTATCGATGGTTTAATTATGTTCATTATTTTATGTGGGTAAATCAACTATTATCTGCAACCCGTTGCCATGGTGATGTCCCCCGGGTCACTTTTTAAAACTATGTTTATCCGTGGCTATATTTAGCAAAAGCTTTGAAATTGAAGCGGTTATAAGCCCATTCTTATGTATACTATCTGCTCAAAATACCAGTAATATAAATTATCAACATTTTTCTTAGAAGTTTAACCACTATTCTCCCCTGGGTCACAGGGCAGAATAACAGCAAGGAAAAGTTGATCCACCCATGTGCTTTTTACTTACCTTTGATCTGGACTGCCTCCAGCCGGGCCCGTAGCTCCTCCTGACTTCGCTGCACCTGCAGTTTGAAGTCGCTCGCGTCCCGCAGACGGCCCACGCACACCGCGCATATGCCGCACTCATCGCTGTCTACATCTAGCTGCACGTTACACAATAATAATGGGATTAACTTGGGCCATCAACAGAATATATCTACGAGGATACGAGGATAGGGCTGCCATCACTAAATTAGCTGAACCTCGGCGTCAATAGCATTTTTCCCCTGGACGTGTCCAAAAATAATGTCATTAAAAAATCAATCTTTTTATTTTATGTCAAAAGAATTAAAAGATTTCTTACATTCTAAAGGCATCACTACTCCTCCCTCCCTATCTCCATATAATTCCCAAGGAAATGGCCAGGTCGAAAGACTTAATGGCACTTTATGGCAAACAATCCGTTTAGCGCTTAAAAGTAAGAATTTGCCTATAACTAGATGGGAAGAAGTGTTGACCCAAGCGCTACACAGTATTAGATCATTGCTCTGTACAGCAACAAATACTACACCACACGAACGAATGTTCAATCACCCACGACGATCGTCTTGGGGACAGTCTATGACGTCCTGGCTGCAACAATCTTCGAAAGTCTTTTTAAAAAAATTCAATCGCACAAGTAAATATGACCCATTAGTGGAAGAGGTAGACCTTTTGGAAGCGAACCCATTTTACAGTTCGGTGCGCCTATCTAACGGTAGGGAGCTAACCGTATCGAACCGCCACCTAGCTCCGAGTGGAGAGAGTGGTGTGCATCAAGAAGCGGTTCAGCAAGAACCCATACCGGACGCATCAACCCCTCAACAAATCCTTCAACAGGAACCATTTGAACTAGATCAGCGGGAAGAGCTTATCGCAGAAGAGCCGCAACAGCCAGCGCCCGCCGAAGCCGCCGTTCAGGGTTCCCCTGTGCTGCGACGGTCTCAACGAACGCGCAGGCCTCCTGCCTATCTCCTGGATTTCCAGACGTAGGGAAGAATGTGGTATCTATGACTACATAGTCAAACATTAATGTCATTTTCGCTAAATAAAGCCTTTAAATAATACGGGTTTATTCTTCACATGGGCACTAGACAACGATGTACATATTGTACATACTTAAGACGCCTTATTCCTTTTAAAAGCTGATTGTTTTAGACATTTTTCTCTATAAAAAAATAAAAAATAAAATTCATTTATTTCAAGTATCATATGACTCATAAACAACAAAATTAACACAGTACATTAAATTAAAATTATGTATTTACAGTGGTTATAGCCGTCATAAGTTGTTGCTGGGCGCATGGAGTCCGCAGCAAAAAGTCATGTGCGGGCAGAACCTATCCGCAATCATTTTAAGGACGCTGTTGGAGCTGGCGCGCACGCGTCGCACCAGGGAGGCGGCTCGCCGGCGCATGGTAGCTTTAAAACATGCCACATGCGCCTCCGCAAACATCCCTGATGCGCTGCAGTATCGCGGCAGCCCCATCAGCGTCCTAAACGCGTTATTATATTGCACTTGTAGGGCCTTATACGATTTCACAGTGAATTTTCTCCATAGACTGCAGGTGTAAAATGTTGTGCAAAAAGCTCTGAATAATGTTACTTTACTCTCTATTGAGCACCGAGCAAATCTGCGCGCAATCATATTCGCTCTGATCGATAAGGCCCTACGTTCGCGTTCTATATCAGCATCATCCTTGAGATCGGCTGTAACAATATGACCCAAGTATTTGTACTGGTATACCCTTTCGAGGGCAACCATGTTAAGCCCGATAGGTGGTATCACAGATGGTATTTGAGACCTGACCCCAAAGACCATGTACTGACTTTTGTTAACATTATATTTGAGTCCGTGCGTGTGTGCGTAATCCTCACACACTTTAAGCAACCTTCTGATGCCACAGACTGACGCACTCAACAGCACCATGTCGTCGGCATAGCTCAAGTTGTTCATATTAACCCCGTCTACGTGACAGCCCGCATGCATGCTGCTGAGCGCGACAATCAGCTCATTCATATATAGGTTGAAAAGCGATGGTGAGCTCAACCCCCCCTGCCTCACCCCACATTCCAACCTATACGACTCTGATAATGTACCTGCCCATCTTACATTGTTGATCTGGTTTCCATACCAATATCTAAATATACCTATAAGATCGGGAGCTAAGTTTATTCCCTCTAGCTTTCTCCATAGTATATCATAGGAAACCAGATCAAAAGCTTTTGACAGGTCAAGGTAACAAGCATAAACTGGCGTGTTCCTGTCAACATAATACGCGACGGTATGCTTAAGGCACAGGATGGCACTTTCAGTTGATAGTCCAGGCCTAAACCCGAACTGATTGTCATGCAACGAAAGGTTTTTATTCAACTGTACATTAAGCACGCCGTCCAGCACCTTTGCCATAACAGTAGCGAGCGATATCGGCCTATAGTTATTTTTGCTACTTAGGTCTCCTGTCTTATTTTTCACCACGGGTATGACTAAGGTCTATGACCAAACAGTTTCTTAACATATTATTGATGTTACTACCTAGAACAGGGCTATTGGAATTTATTGGTATATATTTGAAACATACAGTTTGAACTTTTCATTGATAATTTTTGTTCCAAAAACTACTCGAAATTGACAAAATTCGCGCGGAATATTAGTTTTTCCAACTTATTTTCGACTGCACGCATTAAAAGCATGAAATAGCTACGTTACTACCTAGAACTCGAGGAAAAGTGTTATTCACTTCAAAAAGTTGGTTGAAATTATCACTATATTTGTCATAATATGAAAAAAAAAAATTTTAAAAGGAATAAGGCCTCTTAAACTTATAATATACTTTAATACATAGAATAACCCAAGCTCAAATCGAGTTCATTGCACAAATATGTACGCTGGCCGGGATTCGAACCCGCGACCGCCGGCTCAGTAGGTAGGTGCCCTACAAACTGCGCCAACCGCGTCGTCAATGGGTGATTCCACGGGTGTTTCTTAGTCCAAAGTATTAAATAAAGGCCATAATGGATACTATACAAAAATTCTAAATTCCTATTGAGAATCAGTTTTTTTATGGAGGGCTCATGCTTTGAGGAGAAGTCTTTGTATGGGCAAGCGGCCCCATACCAGCCTGGTGCCATTTGATTGTGCTCTTATCACCCTTAACCGGCTGGAGGCCACAGAAATATACCAGTCTTTTTTTTTTTTTTTTATGTCATAGGGGACAAACGAGCAAACGTATCGCCTGATGGAAAGCGATTACCGTCACCCATAAACACCTGCAACACCAGAGGTGTCACAAGTGCTTGCCTACCCGGAGGACGAAGATAGAATGCCTCTATGCTAGTAATTTCACCGGCTATCTTACCCCCACACCGGAACACAACAATGCGAACATTGCTGTTTGGCGGTGGGTTAGCAGGCAAGACGGTAGTAATAATCCGGACGGACCCTGCACGAGGCCCTACTATTTAGGTCTATTGCAATACTTTTTATTTACCTTCACCATTAACTTAAAGAATTCTCCATTAAGACTCCCAAAACTCTTGTGAAGCTCAAAGGATGTAATTCCATTCCAAATATAGGATACAATGTAACTATCAGTGAGGCTTTGGGGGAAGGAGTCGGCTTCTCAAGGTGCTGTCTCCTAAAGGGAGTTTCTGTAATCAGGTCTAGGGTGCCTAGGGCCACATAATGAAATGCCTGTATGGCTAAGGCTAACCCTGGAAACTGTCAAAGGGCATTAGCCAAAGTTAGCGTTTATGAGAAGACAAATCGCATTGCATTAGTTAAGTCGCAATAGCAAGTTGGCGGGAAGTAACCACAGTTAATTATGTAAAAAATTGTTTCTATTTAACTCAATGGCTTCGGAGTTGTCAAAATATGAAATATGTCTCTATGATCAAACATGTTTCGTAACTTATTATAATGTTACTACCTACTTAGAACAGGGCCATTGCAATTTATTGGTATATATTTGAAAGGTACAGTTAGTATTTTTCATTGATTATTTTTGTTTCAAAAACTACTTGAAATTGTCGAAATTCATGCAGAAGACTGTTTTTTCCAGCTTATTTTCGACTGCAAGCAATGAAAGCATGAAATAGCTATGCTATGTTACTATCTAAAACTCAGGGAAAAGTAAGTTCACTTCTAAAACTTAGTTGAAATTATCAATATATTTGTCATAATATGAAAAAACTAATTTAAAAGAAATAAAGCCTCTTAAAGTAAAAAAAAACCATTGGCAACCACTGATTTAACAGTATTTTTACACAGCCAAAGAACAAGAAACACTAAAAATTTCTTATTGAATAGTCATACATATGGCCATGACCGAATTTTCCAGAAACAGCTTATTGATTATCCAAGCCCTCCTCAACCAAGACGTATGCAATTCCAAAACCGAAATGTCTTAACAACAACATTGCATGATGATGGTAATTAAGAAATATTGCAAATGAATCCTAGTTTCTTGTTTCTGCGACTGTCACACATTCAAATTAACACTTTCGACACCAACAACCCGGGTTGATGCTATAAAAGTCGGCTCGGCCAGTTTCTGGGATATGTCTTACTTTTTAGTCTGGTTGCGAAAGTGTCAAACAATTTAAATGGATCATATCACATAGATTAATGCAACAACTTTTGAAAATAGTCGCTAGAAAGTTACCGAATCGTCAGGGAGGCTCAAAGGGAGGTACAATTGGTTTAAATTGTTTTAGTGTAGAAACCGTGTGAGTTTAAAGTGCTATGTGAATAATAGATTATCACTTTTTTACATGTACATCACATGCAATTTAGAGGTGTCAACTCTCAGAAAAATAAATATTTAAAGAAATGGGTTCATAAACGATGGAGTAATTGTAGCCAAATGGTAGTAGGTATTTGATAAACTTTGAAAAAATCATTTTAAAAAATACAACTGATTGGAGAACCTCCAAGTTTCGGAAGTCAGTTAAAAATACTACCTATTATAAATATTTATTCCCGAACTATATTTTCAAGTCAAATAATAGCTTAAACGTAATAATTTGACCTAACAAATCGAGGAACATAATCACAAGCGTACCCTAAAGAAATAAAAATAGCGCTAAAAAGAACGATGACAAAGTAAACAAATATTTACGTGTATGTCGAAGCAATCTTTAAGCATGTCTAAATATATCTCCTTTTTCTCATGGTAGGTGTAAGGCGTCTTCAGATTTTTCTCCGGGGATTGTCGGAGGCAGCAGCAACACGAGCGCAGCACCTCTAGCGCTTCAGCAGAAACATAATCCAACATTATTAGCAGAGAAAGAAATTTCCCGCTTAAATAAAGTATTTCACCGCGTGCAACAAACTAACTCACTTAACTCAGGCATGATAACATTTGTAACTGTCAATGTCAGTTTTTTTATTGGGATTTTATGGTTTGGCTGCAGAAGCTTTAAGCCACTCAAAGTTTTTAATCGAATTTGAAAGGGATGTGCTCAGTGCTATGTGTACCGATTTTTTGGCCAAGTATGCATGAAAAATTTACAATCACTCATATTAAATTTAGTTAAAATGCGCCTTATGTAATCTGATTGATCAAGCAAGAATAGTCATATTCATATCATTAGTTTTAGTTACATTCATGCGAAGACAATTCTTCAATATACCTAAGTGACGAATTTTAAAATTCTGTTTTAACATTATAAGTAATTTACTTTGAGTATGCTCTAAGGTAATTTATCTATACAGCCATTACGAAAGACATGAAAATCGTCTACATACAAAGCTAATTCGTCCTTAGTTTTCTTTACATAAACACAAGGCTCGCATTTACTCTGTTTATAGCCATCATTACACAGTACATTATAAAATTTAATATTCCACATACGGGATGCCTGTTTGAGGCCATACAATTTCCTTAATAAACATACCCGCGTCATACATAGTCCGCGGCTTAGCTCCGTGATCATTAGTACTAGAAAGGTGAAATTTGGTATGAGTATGTGTATGCATCACGCCGACAAAACAGTAAAATAAAAAGTATTTTTTTTTCGGCTACCTCCAGTACACCTAAAGTGGGGGTGATTTTTTTTTTCGTTCCAACACGTGTGTGGGATGTCGTTGGATAGGTCGAGTTAAAAATAATAAGGGTCCCCAAACATTATTTTTCGGTAAAGCCAGCAGTTTTGTAAATATTCGCTCCGAAAATAAAAAAATTGTGTCCCCCCCCCTCTAACTTTTCAACCACTGGTCAAAAAATTATGGAAAAATTCATGAAAATGAGGCCTTTTAAGAACTTTTAATGAAAACTATATTGAATAAAATCGGTCGAGCCGTTTTTGAGACATCGCAAAATTTCATAGTTTTCTTTAAAATGACGTGTAAGTGCCGCGCGGTGCCTGTACACTTCGAACGTTACACATATTAGTTAAGTGTCATACTTTAAGACATTTCGCTTAATCTGGCGCGTTTAATCGATAACTTCCAAAAGGTAATATAATTACTGTTTCTTGGCGTATACGAGCTTTTTATACAGCTTGAAATCTTTCGCGTAATTTTCGTCTATTGTGAAGGACGGGCAACTACGGAACCCTACACTGAGCGTGGCCCGACATGCTCTTGGCCGGTTTTTACGAAACCCTAAAAATAACAAATCGAACAATCGTTAATAAGCCTCAACAAAAGAGATTCGACTTTTCGCGTTGCATTTGTTTCCACCGATAATGTAAAGAGCTGTGCGTTGTGGTTGCTTATGGGTGTATGACATATGTATCGCTGCCGCAGTCGATCGTGGTGGAACTATCACATAGTACTTACACACAATAGAAAATAGTTTAACATGAGGGCTTTGTCAAGAAATAAAAACTAATACTAAGGCTTATTGTTGTATATGTTATCAGGGCTTGGTACATTTACTCGAGTGCTCGTGTCTGTAACTAAATTGTAAACAAAGGTGACTCATTTGTTTTCGACATCTCGTCTGCAATTGCATTGGAAAATTTCGGTGTTTAGTCGGCTTAAATGTTTATTGGTTGGGCGCGTTATCACCTCGAAAACTATTTTTATGTAAGGTGCGTTGGGGTAAATTGGAAAACAGGGTAAAATAAAAAACCGTTCACATATCACTATTCCGTGCACATTTTTTGCTTCCAGTTTCGGTGATGAGTCACCTTTGTTTACTAGTCGGGCGCGTTATGGTTTCGAAGACTATTTTTATGTAAGGTGCGTTGGGGCCGGCAGCCGCGACAATAACATTCGAATATGGGATCTGACTGTTGTACAGAAACTCTACATTCCTTTGGCAACTATTTAGATGCGCTTGAGCGCGCGCCAACTCCGCGCTGTCAGTGGGTATCGTACATTAGAAGTTTAGTTAGTATAATGTGCCAAGGTAGCAAAATAATAGGTGAAGTACAGTTAGGATTAAATAAATAACAGGCTTAAAACATTTATTAAATTTTTATTAACAAAAGTACATAGTAATATTGATTTAGAGATAGGGCACATAACGATTAATCACTGTTTTATCGTATGTTTTCAAAGAATTTGAGTTGTGCAGCAACATAGAACTTAATGTTCGAGCTCAATTGTTTAAGGATGTAGGATCAGAGGCGGCCTTAGGGGGTGGCGAACGGGGCAATCGCCCGGGGCCTCGCTCTTGCAGGGGCCTCGCGCAACAACCTAAGACTCAAGCAAATAAAAAAAAAAGATTTGTTTAACTATATTTTTTTTATTTAAAACTTTTGATTTTGATCCATAATAATTAATTAAGGTTATAACGGTAAATTAAAATTTTATTTATGTTTTATGAGCCAGTTTGACGATTGTCTTGCGATTTCGCAAAGGCCTCCCCTAAATTAAAATAAAATTAGTTTATTACTGATTGATTCATTCAAAACATATTTGAAAAAATCATTACTTGAATATCGCGCCTCGAAATACTTGAAGATCGGTTTTTTATCGTATAGCTCTCGGGTCACCTCAGGAGTCGGGACATAATCTCTGCTCTTCTATTGCTCGGGGAATCCCCGTGTTTCATTTTGTTCGTCAACGCTTGTCTGCATATTTTGGTTTCATGTTTATTGTTTAATATAAAAAGATGGAAGGAAATTAGTGATAGTGAACTTTTGAAGCAATGTAGCGACTTGCAAATATCTATGACAGTAGGAGAATATGTGATATTGATGGAAATGAATTGTACGAAGAACTGAATATGTTCATCCGTGTGTAACGACGACATTATCTCGGTGCTGAAATACATAATAGAAAAAAAAAATTGAAGTTTACCCCACTATCGAAATACTTAGGCCTGAGAATTATTGCCTCCACACCTGTTACAGTTACAGTTGCGTCTGCTGAAAGGAGTTTTTCGAGGCTTAAAATTATTAAAACATATTTGAGGAATTCAAGGACACAAAATCGGCTTTCAGCCCTTGCTATTCTTTCAATCGAAAATGACTTAGCTCATTCGTTAAATTATTGTGCTTAATTAAAGATTTTACTCTTAGGAAAATCCGCAAACATCAATTTTAACATTTATCATCTCTGTATTTGCTAATTTAGTAAATCTTTCAATGTAAAATATTTTAAAACTCATTATTTTTCTATTTGTATAACTTAAGCATTTCTTCTCAAACATGACAAATAAATACCTATAGGTACCTAAAGACCAGACCAGACCTACTTTCGCATCTCATACTTTTCACGAAGGACAAGGGCCTCGCAAAGACCTGCCGCCCAGAGCCTCGCAATGGGTAAGGCCGCCGCTGTGTAGGATAGATAACATAAGATACATTTTTATTGCTCTCATAGTGTACAGATGTGTTAATTCTAAAGATTGCTTATATTTACCTAACATGACACCCCATAAGGGCATTGCAATATTTTGCAGAAAAAACTTAACATCTAATAGTTATGTTTAACAATATAATCATAACCAAGGAATACATTTTTTTTTGTTTTTTGATATAGGTATGTAGTATGTACTTAGGAATATCTTAAATGAATAGCCTCTGCAGTTATCACTTTCTTATATTTGATAGAATCCTGATGCACCTTTATTGCAGCAAAAATATGCCTGACCATTTTGTACTGTTACCCCATAAAATGATCCCATATTGAATCCAATTTTGTGTAAATGCGTAATAAGCACTTACTGCAGTTTTTAAATCTGCGGTCTTTCTAATGTTTCTAAGGGCAAAAGCAAATCTAGATAGTTTTGTACAAATATTTCCAATATGTGTCTTCCAATTAATGTTTTCATCAATGTATATGCCTAGTAGACGACAATTATTAGTTTGTTGAATTGAAGTGTTTAAATATAAATAGTTAATAACCAACCGTCTAAGATGGGGTCGGAACTGAATTAAGTAAGTTTTCTTTAGGTTTAGTTTTAACCTCCTAAGACCCAATCTATTTTTAGGACATTTGTAATGGCGACCCAGTGACCTAATTTTAGGTTTTTAGTCTGTGTCATAATTCTAGGACCTTGGGTGGATATTTGATTTATTCATACATGTCATTGGGCCGCAATGAGTACAATCTCTGGTCTTTAAAATAGGCCATTGGGTCTTGGAGGATAAAGAGTAATTACAATTTGATGCAGTGACCATGGCTAATTGATGAGGAATTACATTAGATGCTGTGTCCATGGATGGTTAAAGATAATTACAAGTTATCATTAAAGGAATTGTTAATAATTTTGCTGTTATCTGGTACGACACCGTTATTTGGAATATGGCTTCCAATGAGGACCACATTTTTGCCAATCACACTGTTGCTTCCAAGTGTAGATGTCTTTACGACTGTTTGCTCATTGATTCTAGAATTTGGTCCCATTGTCACGTGTTCCAAGACACAATCCCTTTCAACTACGGCATTGCTATTAATATAAGAGTTAGCAATTTTACTATTATCATTTAAAACAGTGTTACTCTTAAAATGGCTTCCAGTGATGATCAGTTTATAGCCAAACACAATGTTGTTTTCAATTGTAGTTTTACGTATCACTGTACCGTCTTTGATTACACCATCTGCTCCTAGCGTCCCGTCTTCTATGTAACAATTCTTTCCGATATTGTTATTGGAACCAACAACACTGTACAGTATTTTACAGTTATCATTTATGACATTGTTATCTCCAATACGGCTTCCAGTGGTGATCACATTTTGGCCGATCACATTGTTGTTCCCTTCAGTTACAGATTCCTTTATTTTCATTAGTGTAATAAGAAGAACAAAATACACTTTTCCATATTCATATTTCATTTTCAATAAAGGTTTAGTTTTCCCTCTAGGTTGAACCGTCAGCTGGTGGCAGTCGTGATGGTAGTCTAGGAGGATTCCTGTTATGTATATAAAACTTCTGACCACTTCGGACGGAAGAATGATACTGACTGAGGTCAGGATTCAGGATCAACATTATAAAGTATTTTTTTTATTAAGCCGTGTAAAATTTCCGTGTCTACGGCGTCAGTCATCACTGTCTGTGTCAAGGTTACTGTCACTAATGTGAAATCATGAAATGTAACTAGTGACATCACTAGTGATGTGCCGAGTACGATTTGAGTCGAGTCAGACTTGATTTCTGCTTTGGACTCGCCTACTCGAATATAAAAATTCTAAACATCTACAAAAGGGTGGCGTTTTCACCTAAAGTATTGTATCATTTTGGAACTTCACGGATTACCTATCTACTCATAGACTCTAAAATCAATAAACATACATAAAGTACCTTCGTATATTTTTGTCGGTAAGTACCGGTTGTATTACATCACTATTTATGAGTTGTAAAAAATAGGCAACGCAACACAGGAAAAATGTTATTTTAGTTTACGGAATAAAAAAAACAGACTTACTTGCTGTTTGATATTTGCTCCTTTTAGATTTTTGCTTTTCGTTCTTTAATCGGTAAGGACTCGAGTTCTGGACTCGAATTTATAAAGTCAATATTCGAATACCAAACATAGAACTCGAATACTCGGCTAGAATCGCAGAACCGAGTCATGATTCGAATTCCTTGAAAACCGACTCGAGTCGACTCGATCCACCAAAACAGCGCAAAATTTTTCTTGAATGGTGTAGAGTAAGGAAAATTCAATAGAGTTCGTGTTACTTAGTAGAAACCTACGACTATACCTAACCCTGTAAAGCATACGTCGAGTTTCCGCAAGAAAAAACGAGACGACAGTATATTTATCAATACGTCGAGTTCAAGGATTTAGCCCATATATCAATTTTTTGTTGTTAGTGATGCAAGAATAGATTTGTCCATGTCGATACAATTCTGATTATATAGTTGATTATAATTTGACAATATTTCATATTTTTAATACTACAATTTTATTACTATTCTATATTTTATTGCACTTTAAGAGTCTGGGTGCTGCAGAGGATGCCGTGGATTCTTACCAACCACGGGCAGGGAAGCTTTATGTAGGCGGAGAAATGAAAAGTCGAGTCCTCGTGATGTACATAGCTTTATATGTTATATAAATTACATAATCAACTGTCATGATATTACGATATGAATTACAATTATAATTAACACACGAGGACAGTACAAAGCTTAAATTAGGTTAGAATAGATGGCTTTCGTCATAGATATAATAGACATAGATAGGGCGTTGATGACGTCACAGCGTACGGAGCATAAACGTCAAGATGGGCTGTATCGGTCAAATGCGGCTATAAATGTCAAATTATTATGCTACCATATTAAGTAAACGAGTAAGCATGCGATGATGACAACCCTGACCATCCTTTTCAACTTAGTCGCATTATAACGTCTGTTTTTGGCGAAAAATAAACATTATTAATATTTGTGTTTTTAAATGAAAAAAAAGTGTGAAAGTGCGTGCAAAACTTAGAAAATGTCGTGCATTGTGCGCGGATGCAATTCGCATTCTGGGAGAAAAGAAAACTTGGGTGAAAATATAAGTTTTCATTAGTAAGTAATTCAGTATTGTTTTTTCAGCAAATGCATCAGAAATTATGTTAATATTAAAAATATAAGCTTAGAAATAGGATTATTATTGCACGCAAATGATATCTAACTATGCTACAATTAAAATAAACATAGAAATAGTGAAAAAAACAATTATGTTAATTTCTGTCGTGAGGTTACTAGTGACGTAGAAAAAGTTATCGATACTTTGCGATTCTGTGAATCAAGGTTACTTTGGTCAGGTGTATAATATTTAAAAAAGTCAATGACGTTTTGGGTGGACATTGTTGATAGCTTATTTTTTTTGTGGATAGGCCGAAGACGACAACTCTGTCTGAGCATAGTTGTAGATTTCGGTTATTTTATGTAATTTGTTATATTTGTTTACGTACATACAGAAGATTAAATTCAAATAAATATTTTAGTGTGTCCGCGACGCAAAGCTCTCTAGATATCTTTATTAATTTTCATCTGTTAGAAATATTAAATGTTGTCAATCGTATGTCTAATCAGCAAGGTGAGAGAAGGGAAGACTGTCAAATAAATGTATTATAAATGTATAACAATTTCAATGGTTTTTTGGTTCATTCCGTTAGTTTGCATAATAATTTTCTAATAACCACAGTCTAGCTCCATCGTGAGACGTAACCAATATACTAAATTTCAGCTCGAACGAACGGTACCCAGAAGTCAATTTTAATCTACTTTTCTTTTTTACACTTACACGATCAGACAAAAAAAAACATTTGCCTAAGGCGGTGGTCTGCAACAAACGCCGTAGGTCGCGTCCGGCGTGACGCTGTACGCGACGTACGAATGCTTACTATGGAAATGCACTATAGTGGTCTCTCTCAGACGCCAGACGCGGCGCACGAACGCCGTGCGCGGCGTCCGTAGGTCGTACGCCGCCGCCTACGCAGTCATTTCGGAGCATTCTGGCGTCACGGACGCCGCGTTTTTGTACGACGATGACGAAATTTTCGACGGAACAGGACGAGGTATTAATTGAATCTGTTTAATTAAACAGAATTTTATTTGACGCTAGTGATAAAGTTAATAGAAACAATGTATTGAAAGTAATTATTGACACAAAGCTAAATTATGAACGAAAAATTTAATGCGATCTATCATCCTCCTCGTCCTTTTCAAGAATGACTTAAAATTGTCTGTTCATCGTTCATCCATATTTTAATCACTTCAAGTCCGAAAAACTGATCGAAGTTTGCGTTGGAAGTGGCGTTGGAAGCGGAGTGACCATGCGCGATGTGCGCTGCGTAGGCCGCGTCCAGCGTCTGCGTTCAGCAAACGCCGGACGCGACCTACGGCGTTTGTTGCAGACCACCGCCTAAAAACCTACAGAGTTCGCCAGCCGTGCAGTGCATAATTGATTATAAATAGGTACTTTTCGTCCATTAAGAATATGGGTGAATGTCGAAGGAATTATTTGTATTGTATGATAACGTCGTATCTGTTATTAAGTAATCAGTGCTTTGACTTGGCTTTTTATTGAATCTTCAGCCAAAACAGCAGTCAAGTGGCTTAGAATCCTTTTCAAAGTGAGACTCAATTTAATCGCAATACTTAATCTTGTTATTTTTTTATAATGCTCTGTTGGCGGTACTCCTGGACACGGCGCGCATCGTCAGGAGGTTTCTCTCTCTGCAGCCCGACACCACCGGTAGCCTGGGCCCCTCCCCGCTGCCGGCGGCACCCTAGGTTAAGATTTTTTATAATGTATTAATATTTTGTAATAACTTTGTTCTGTATTTTACTTATTATATGAATTTATTGTAAAAATACTTAACCTAAGATATTTAATGGATATACGATCTATCTATCTAAGTGAAACCAAAGCTACAGACATAAAATTCACTTAAAAAATCCGTGTCAATGTTTTTTTTTTTCATATAATTTTCAATATACCTAGAGCCTTAAATTTAAAGACGTTATTTTTTGAAACTAAGCATTAAATCAATCCAAGTTAAAGATGTTTATTTTTTTAATAAGTTGATAAAGTTATCAACTTGATAAGTTTATCAACTATATAATTGTAGTTTTATCGATATCGTACCGATATCGATAAATGTATTCGGGCATCACTACAACGAAAAATTTGACACAAGGGCTTGTACATTTTTTTAAAAGACGTAACTGACAAATATACTGTCATCTCGTTTTTTCTTGCAGGAACTTGACGTGCTTTACAGAGATAGCAATATTGTCGTAGGTTTCTACTAAGTAACACGCTCTCTATTAACTATTCCTTACTCTAAGGCTTTCGTGAAAGAGCAAATATCGGAATGGAAGGGAAGAAACATAATCTGTGGCTCCTAGGCATAGAGACAGATGCATAGATAAACGTTATAAAGTATTAAGCTGTGTATACAAACTAAAGTTATTATAAGGCATACAACTCAATACTTCCCCTTGACTTTAAAAACTTGACATGTATAGGTAACAGCTGTGCTGTATAATTTTTTACAAACTTTCAAACCATTAACCATTACACAACATTAAACAATAAACATAAATAGCAAATCATCTCGTTAATTCTTTTTAATAAGTCTTATTTAACACGGAAGTCAATAGTTATGCATTATCGAATGGTTATAAACCAAAAAAACCGGCCAAGAGCATGTCGGGCCATGCTCAGTGTAGGGTTCCGTAGTTGCCCATCATTCAAATTAGATGGGCTTAAAACAGCGGTTTTAAACCCGAGGTTTAAATTACGAGAAAGATTTCTAGCTCTATTAAAAGGTCATAAATGCCAAAGTAACTATAATTACTTATTTCCTTCTGGAAGTTATCGATTATGCGCGCCAGATTGAGCGGAATGTTGTAATGCAGTATGGCACTAAACTAATAATTATGTGTATTGTTATTTTGTAACGTTCGAAGTATAAGGACACCACGCGGCACTTACGTCACTTAGATTAATAATGTTTGGAGACACTTATAAATTTTTAAAAGACCTATTCAACCACACCCCACACACTAGTATTCGAACGAAAATAAAATCACCTCCTCTTCAGGTGTACGAGAGGTGAAAAAAAGTTTTTTTTTTTAGTTTTTATTTTACCGTTTTGTCGCCGTTACATATACATAAGTAGTCATACCAAATTGGAGCTTTCTAGTACTGATGATGACGGAGCTAAGCCGCGGACGGACAGACGGACATGGCGAAACTATAAGGGTTCCAAGTTGACCACGGAACCTTAAAAACTGATACTGGCACAAGCTGCGAGCCGCCATAAACGAATAAAAAAAACTATTTATAGCTTTATTTTATTAAATTACGTAGTTCTCCACGTCCACTGTGTGGAAACTATAACAATAAAATATGTGTAAAGTTTTAAAGATCACATTAGCTTATGTATGATTCGCAAACGAAATGATTTGTTATTTTATCAAATGACATTTTTAGGGTTCCGCAGTCAACTAGGAACCCTTATAGTTTCGCCATGTCCGTCTGTCCGTCCGTCCGTCAGCGGCTTAGCTCCGTGATCATTAGTACTAGAAAGCTGAAATTTGGTATGAGTATTGTGTATGTATAACGCCGACAGAACGGTAAAATAAAATTAAAAAAAAAAACTTTTTTTTGGGTACCTCTCGAACACCTAATTTTTTGCTAAAGTCAGCACATTTGTAAATATTCGCTCCAAAAACAAAAAAAATAGGGTCCCCCCTCTAACTTTTCAACCACGGGTCAAAAAAAAACGGGAAAATTCATGTTAATGAGGCCTTATAAGCACTTTCAATGAAAACTATATTGAACAAAATCGGTTGAGCCGTTTTTGAGTTATCGCCAAATTTCATATTTTTTCTTTAAAAGGTCATAAGTTGACTTCCAGAAGGTAATAAGTGATTACAGTTTCTAGGGCGTTTACGACCTTTTTATACAGCTTAAAATCTTTCTTAACTTAAACCTCGGGCTTAAAACAGCAGTTTGTTTATTGTGAAGGATGAGCAACTACGGAACCCTACACTGAGCGTGGCCCGACATGCTCTTGGCCGGTTTTTAACTTTCGTTTATTTTCGTGAACGTAAAAGTGCTTTCTGAGTTTATTTTCTAATTTTTCAAGAGGACTTGGCTGTAGTACTTGGACTCCTGATTCCTACTTGCTGCGTTGACCGCTTTTTATGTTTCAATAGTCAAAAGTCAATAGTCATTTATTCAATAAACAATATAAATTGTGTTTGAAATAGTGGTATTAAAATTAATTTACATCTTAACAATACAACAATAAATTAATACTTTGGCACTGTACGTACATGAAAATCAAACTACATCACAAAGAAGAGTATTAAATTAAAAATTATGTCACAAAATAGGTATATCACAAAAGGAAAAATACAAATTATTTCGCAAATTAGATATATATATAAGTGTAATATAATCATTTCCGATATCAATTAATAAATTAAATTTCAAATTAATAATTAATTAAAATAAATCATAAAAAAAATTACCATCATTCATTAAATAATATCATAATTGTTAACCGAATTCATCAATCGAGTAGAAACATTTCTTTAGCAAAAAAGCTTTAAGCTTGTGTTTATACATGTTTGCGTTTGTCAGTGACTTAAATTCAACAGGCAGTTTGTTGAAAAGAATTATAGCCTGATAACCAGCGGAATGCTTAACAACTTTAAGTTTGGTTTGTATCCTCTGTGGCAAGTCTTTCCTTCTCGTAGCCAGACGCGTTTGCCTTTCTTCAAGCGTCTCTATATCTGCTAAATGCTTTATTAGGTCAGTGAGAACTATAAGTATGTAAAGGCATGGCACAGTGAGAATTCCGAAAGCAGTAAAAAACTCTTTACAAGAAGTTCTTTGGGGTACTCTAGCCATGATTCTAATTGCTCTTTTTTGAGCTGTGAACGCTGTTTGAATATTGTACTTATAACTATTTCCCCAGAATTTTATACTGTACCTGATCTTTGACTCTACCAGTGCATAATATACCATCTTGAGCTGGGACAATTTTATTTCATCTCTGAGACTACGGAGTGCATAGCAGGCAGAACTCACGGAGTTTGCAATTGCCTGCAGCTCATTCTTCCATTTCAGGCATGAGTCAATATGGACACCGAGAAATTTTACCGTTTCCATTTCCTCAATTATTAGGTTATTAGAGAAAATATGCAACACGTCTTTATTACTTGAGGTTGTTTTAAATAGCAAGGCATTGGTTTTAGCACAGTTAAGTTTCAAAGAGTTAACCGAAAACCAGGTGTGAAATGCTTCCATGGCATTATTGACTCTGATATTTAACTCTACCATGTTTTCCGCTGAAATAATTGCGTTCGTATCATCTGCATAAACCACAAGTTGAGTATCCGAGAGAGTGTTACTAATATACGATATCAAGTCATTCGTGAAGATAATGAAAAATATCGGTCCCAATATGGAACCCTGGGGAACTCCTCTCTCTAATGTGGCCATTCTAGATTTGCACACTATTTCGCTGTTATCTTGTATCCATTTTATTTCAATAAATTGCTTCCTGTTAGTTAGATAAGAGCGAAAAAGGGTCAGCACTTTGCCTCTTATCCCATAGTGTTCCAACTTTGCAAGTAAGATGTCGTGATCTACAGTATCAAACGCGGAGCTCAAGTCTAAAAAGTCCCGCTACTTTTTTCTTGCAGTTCATTTGATGGACTCTAATTTACTCGATTGGATATAAGAACTAAGCGATTCATGGGGATATATTGACACGGAGCAATAAAAAATAAGTAATATATCGCATTATGGAACCAAATTTTATACTACATACAAGATTGTAGCAAGTGCATGCAATTACTTTGTAAAAAGGAATAAATCTGCTGCATACATCTAAAATTGACTATTTTATTTAATTTTCTCACCTATTTTTTAAATAAAATGCCATATACTATTGTATACATCAGAAGAATTTATTATGGCGTTATAAAAAGAAAAATTTAACTCCCTATGCAGCTATAGCTATACAGTAGGCTAGGTACCTACTATAGCCTCGCATCGTGAATAGTTTACACCTTTTAACATCGGGAGCTCTGCAATCGAAATCGTTGACTGATGAGTGATGACTATTATAATACATTAAATATACTCATATGGTTAAATATACTATGGTTTCTGATTTATTTGCCGCGCTCGTAGCAGGTTGCAGATGGCACAATGTAAAGACATTTTATTCTTCTTTATTTATGGAATGAGTTCAAAAAGTTTAAAAATAAATCCCCTCAATGTTTGCAACTAAATTGTAAACAAAGATGACTCATGTGTTTTCGACTTCTCGTCTGCAATTAATAGGAAAGTTTCGGTGTTGACTGTTGAGTCACCTTAAATGTTTACTGGTCGGGCGCGTTATCGCCTCGATGACTATTTTTATGTAAGGTGCGTTGGGGTAAGTTGGAATACAGGGTAAAATAAATATTAAAAAACCGGCCAAGTGCGAGTCAGACTCGCGCACCGAGGGTTCCGTACAAACACTTTCCATCCCTAAGTGGTTAAGTTAAGTTTGCACCTGGTATGTATAGCACCCCATATAAATTAGGTGCAAAGTTAGGTATTAAAATATTAAAAAAAAACTACTTACTAGATCTCGTTCAAATAAATTTTCTTTGGTAGTTTTTATAGTAATGTACATCATATGTTTTTTTTAGATTTTTCATTTTCTTATTTTAGAAGTTAGAGGGGGGGGACCAACTTTTTTCCACTTTGGAAGCGTCTGTCACGCAAACTATTCGGTTTAGAAAAAAAATATTTTAGAAACCTCGATATCATTTTTGAAGACCTATCCATAGATACCCCACACGTATGTGTTTGATGAAAAAAAAATTTTTGAGTTTCAGTTCTAAGTATGGGGAGCCCCCAATATTTATTATTATTTTTGCATCAAAATCTTAATGCGGTTCACAGAATACATCTACCTACCAAGTTTCAACAGTATAGCTCTTATAGTTTCGGAAAAAAATGGCTGTGACATACGGACGGACAGACGGACAGACAGACAGACATGACGAATCTATAAGGGTTCCGTTTTTTGCCATTTGGCTACGGAACCCTAAAAACCGTTCACATCTCACTACTCCGTGCACATTTTTTGCTCCTGGAGTTTCGGTGATGAGTTACCTTTGTTTACTAGTCGGGCGCGTTATGGCCTCGAGACTATTTTTATGTAAGGGTGCGTTGGGATAAGTTGCAAAACGGTAAGATAAAAAACCGTTCTCCCTATTGCACCTTGAGAGTCTGGGTGCTGCAGAGGATGCCGTGGATTCTTACCAACTCTGGTGCAGGGAAGCGATATGTAGGCGGAGAAAATAAATAGACGAGTCCTCGTGATATACGCAGCTTTATATACCATATATAAAGTACATAACCAGTAGTCATAAGATTAAAATATGAATTACGTTTATAATTACACACGAGGACAGTACAAACTTAATTTAGGTTAGAATAGATGGATTTCCGTGAGAGCGCAAAATCGGAAATCCATCTATTCTAACCTAAATTAAGTTTGTCCTCGTGTGTTAATTATAATCGTAATTAGTAATACATATTTTAATATCTTGACTATTATTGATTATGTACTTTATATATGGTATATAAAGCTGCGTATATCACGAGGACTCGTCTATTCATTTCTCCGCCTACATATCGCTTCCCTGCACCAGAGTTGGTAAGAATCCACGGCATCCTCTGCAGCACCCAGACTCTCAAGGTGCAATAGGTTATGGGCCCAGATTTTTAATATCAAATTCTGATTCTAATAACTCCAATAATTTACTTTTACATTGGCTATCCTTGGGGTAAAACAGGTAACAGTCATCTACATAGAGAGCAATAATTACAAAATCATTATGTGACTTCATGGTATATACACAAGGTTCACTTTTGCATTGCATAAAACCATTATCACTTAAGACCTTGTGTATACGCGCATTCCACATACGGCTAGACTGTTTTAGTCCATAAATACTCTTTTGCAAGAGACAAACCTTATCATTATTTGAACTAAAACCTTCCGGCTGCTCCATGTAAATAACTTCATTTAAATTGCCATTTAGAAATGCTGTCGTTACGTCTACGTGATCAATATTGAGATCAAGCTCATTTGCCAGGCTAAACAATATCCTAATTGTCGAGTGATGAACGACAGGGCTGTAAGTACAATGAAAATCTATACCTTCTTTTTGAGTGAAACCTCTCGCTACCAAGCGAGCCTTGTAACGAACAAAATTACCAGCAGCGTCGTTTTTCACTTTAAAAACCCATTTGCACTTGACAATATTGGTATTCTTCGGCCTGTCAACCAACTTCCACACTTTGTTTGACATTAAAGAGTTATATTCATCCTTCATAGCCTTTTGCCACTCAGTGGCATTAGGACTAGACATGGCCTCTTTAAATGAAGTTGGTTCTGAATTACTAGTGGCCGTTAGCGACCAATCCGTATCACAATACCTTTTAGGGAGTACAGACCGAGTACTACGCACAGGACGTCCCGCAGACGTCGACGGCGGGGCAGGCGCCTGCGTCACAGCTTCCCTGGAGCAGAGCCCGCGCCCGGTGACCTGTCCGCCTCACCAGCTGGACAGTCAGCGAGGGAGTCATCCTCGCTCACCGTGCAGTAGTCCTCGTCTCCCGAACCTGGAAATGATAACGAATAATCATGTTCATTTCGTATATAACTGAAATCATTACTATCATTCACGACTTCATTCTCATTCACGATACTATCATTCTCATCTGAATGGTTAACCTTGGCAATGTCATTTTTGCCCCTAGCGTTACTCTCTTTCACGTTAGCAACATCAGGATCAGCACTGTCATCCATGCTGCCTGTGTCTGACGTAGTACTCTCATTCCTACTAGATATATCTGTATTACTCTCATTCATACAATTGTCAATATCATTTTCTGTAAAATTAAAATCATTGAAAAATTCAAAATTAAAATTGATATTATTAATGTCATCCCGATTAAAATTATAAAACCTTTGCTCTAAGAATTCGACATCCCTGGATAGGTATAATAACCTTACTAGGGTCATCACAGTCAGCCAATCTGTAGCCCTTAGAGGTTTCTGAGTATCCAACAAACACATAGGGCTTACACTTTGCATCCAGCTTCTTTCGCTTCACATCCTGTACCTTAGCATACGCTACGCATCCAAATACACGAAGGTGACTGAGGTCCAGCTTCGACCCAGTCCACACCTCCTCCGGAATCCTGCCATCCAAGGCTGCTGTGGGAGACCTGTTTTTAAGGTATATAGCAGTCGTCACTGCCTCTCCCCAGAAGCGGCGGTCCAGACCTGAATGATGCAGCATGCACCGCGCTTTATTCATTAAAGTTCGGTTAAGGCGTTCTGCCACCGAATTCTGCTGCGGGCAATATGGTACAGTGGTTTGATGCAAAATCCCTTTATTTCTAAAAAACATAGAAAGTTTTGTGTTCACGAATTCCTTACCATTATCAGATCTTACACAACGTACAGGTAAGCCTCGCTGCCTCTCTATCATGGTAACAAATTCTATAAAACGGTCACTTACCTCGGATTTCCTTTTTAAAAGGAAACCAAAAGATTTTCTTGAGAAGTGATCCGTAATTGTCAGTAGATATCTCGCGCCACCCAAGCTGACAGGGAGCGGCCCACACACATCAGTATGGATCAGGGCTAGGGGCTGGTCGACAGTTGTGCTCGACGCCTTAGGAAAAGGTTTGGAAGGCAGCTTGCCCTCCAAACAAGGCACGCACCTGTCCGCCTGCTGGTTCTGAAACTTAAAAAGGTTAGGCACCCTATCCCTAATACTATGCAGATCTTTACTGTTTATATGACCTAATCTATTGTGTAAAAGCTCCTCGTCAGTAACTGTGGAGCTCAAGGCTTCTTGCCCGTGCAAGGATCTTGAGCTCTCCCAATTGCACGAATTACTATCTCTGATCAACCAATATGTACCATTTACTAATGCAGCAGCTGCTATACGTTTACCTTTAAGATCTATATCACAACCATCTGTTCTAAATGTCACAACATAATCATCTTTAATTAATTTGCTAACTGAAATTAAATTATTCAAGCAATCTGGCACATATATAACATCTTTTAATAACAATTTACCATCTACAAGGACTTCTCCTTTACCTAAACATCTCATTTTGTGTTTACTAGCTGTTATAATATAACTTGAACTAGGCTTGAAGTTAATGAAGTAGTCCCTTTTATTAAAGATGTTCACCGAAGCGCCTGAGTCTACACACATCACATCACTGGGAACGGCTGCCAGGGCTGTCGCAGAAAGAGCCTGCTCCACAATCATCGGAGTGCTCCTCCGTTCACGCTTAAGCTTGAAGCAGTTCTTCTTGATATGACCCGGCTTCTTGCAGTAATGACACCTGGACTGCGTAGTCCTTTTCATCGATGCAAGCGCAGTTCCCCCGTCCGATGACAACCGCCTGGATTCCTCCTGGAGAAGCCTAGCACGCACCAGCTCACTAGTCAACGTACTTGTCATGTTCATGGTCTCCAGGTTGGACACGAGGGAGTCATACTCTGAAGATAGCCCGCTGAGCAGTATCTCCGCAACTTCTCTGTCTTCAATAGTCTTGCCTATGTCCGCCAATTGTTGCACCAGCATTGTCGTGGCTTCAATGTAGTCTGACATCGTAGTAAACGTACCGTAGTCAATCCTATGTAGTTGTCGTAGGAGTAAAACACGACGAACCAAACCGGAGTCTTCGAATACGTCCGCTAAGCATTTCCACGCTGCCTTTGCAGTCTTGGCGTTCCTGACGTATTGGTACATGCAAGGCTTTATAGACAGGCAGATACGGGCAAGCGCACGCTGGTCACGCCCGTCGCCTTCGGTCGGCTCGTTCTCGACAATCTCCCACAATCCGTCGTGCATGAGCGCCATGCGGACGGCGAACTTCCATGAGAAGTAATTCTGAGGGCCGGCCAAGCGTTCTATCTGCACCGACTGCGCCCCGGAGACAGGAGTCGCGGCCGCGTTGCACGTGGCAGTCTCAGCCATTGTGTGTAGCTGTAGGTTATGTTGCGACTTACTTGTTTCGTCTTCTTCTCCGCCTTCCTCTCTCTAGGTCTTTTTCTTTTTTTTTTGCTGGGACCGGAACCTATTGCACCTTGAGAGTCTGGGTGCTGCAGAGGATGCCGTGGATTCTTACCAACTCTGGTGCAGGGAAGCGATATGTAGGCGGAGAAAATAAATAGACGAGTCCTCGTGATATACGCAGCTTTATATACCATATATAAAGTACATAACCAGTAGTCATAAGATTAAAATATGAATTACGTTTATAATTACACACGAGGACAGTACAAACTTAATTTAGGTTAGAATAGATGGATTTCCGATTTTGCGCTCTCACGGAAATCCATCTATTCTAACCTAAATTAAGTTTGTCCTCGTGTGTTAATTTTTTTTTTTTTTTTTTTTTTTTTTTTTAAATACGAAATACAAACACAATTTACAACATCTTAGAAAAACCTTAAAAATACTAAAACTAATCTAAGCTATACAAAATCCTCACTCCCCGTCCTCCCCGACGCAAAGGTGCCCATCACGCTCGCCGCGTTGCCACGTTGAACCGCAATAGACAACCTTTGCATCAGGAAGGACCCGGAGCGAGGGTCAAGCCCCGCCTCCCGCAATCGCCGCCCAAGTTCGGCTAAGAACTCCTTAGCCTCCGAACACCAACACCCGGTTGTCTCCACCGCAAGAGGAACAAAAAGATAATTGCTCAGCGCCGAATATTTCTCACGCTTCCGTAAAGCTGCCCGCTCAGCCGCCGCCCCTGCCACCCGCACGGTACGACCTATGTGCGAAGCCGCGAAAGTGCTGACACACGTGGCGTCCCACAGAAGGCACTTTCCACTCTGCCATGGCACCAAGGTCAATCCGTCAGGCCTCTTCCCGTCTGTGCGACTAAGACCAGGAGGCTCTAAAATACACGGTACATTAGCCAATACAAGAGCTCTCCTGACGAGATCATTGAGGGCGTGATGGCGAGGAAACCTCCCTGCACATCGACAACAACTCAACGCGTGATGACCACTACTCTCCACCATAGTACCGCAGATGCATACATGAGGTTCGCAAACATCGCAGCCCAGGCGAAGAGCAACAGCCACCCGCATCGAGTCGTTGTCGAGGAGGGTACCTAAATGCGGAGACGGGAGTGCGTGAAGCCATGCCCCAGCCTCCGGCTTCGACACCGCGATCAGCCTCGCCGTGTCCGCACCCACTGAATTTTCCAGCAAATTGTTGAAAATACGCTGCACCCCTGCCTCGTCCCATAACCGCTGACGGTCCGGCCTATCGGGCATAACCGCGCTCGGGTTGAGAGCCGTCCAGGCTGCCAAAGCATCAGAAGCGTAAGGTATGGTTGCCTTGTCACCACCCGGAGATAAAATCTGAGTGACAAGGTCCACGACCCCACCCGCCGATGCCAAGAAAGCCGGGAGGCTCACATCCCGCACGCGGCGTACCCCCAACCCACCCGTCCGTACGGGCAGAGAAGCCTGGGCCCACTGAACCTCATTGAGGGAGACATTCAACACACGCTCCAATGACTCCCTCACCACGCAATCAAAGGTATCAATGAGATTGGGGTGCAGCCAGGCCGGAACAGTGCGCAAGAAGTAGGTCAGCTTGGGAACAGCAAAGCAAACACGCAGTAAAACCAGAGCTACGTGCGCCGACAGTTCCTTTAACCGCTGCACAGCCACCAGGAGAAGCTGTCTTCGCGCCTCGAAAGCTTCGGGAATGGCCTCTGGGAAAATTGGTGAGCCCAAGAGATTAAAGGTCTCGGGAGACAGTACCTTGAGCCCAGGAAGCAGAGCACTGAAAACCGGAAAAGAGTTAACGGAATTGGTGCCGCACGGGAAGAACTCACATTTACCACAGTTAACCTCTAGCCCCAATTCGCGAAAACGCGGGAGAAGTGTGAGTAGATCTTGCTCAACCTCCTCAGGCCTACCGTCGAGGGTACCGTCATCTAGGTACCAAATATTCAACGGGGATTGAAGCTCTGATATCGCCTTTTGTATAGCGAGACTGAAGACTAGAGGACCAAGCGGATCCCCCTGCTGCGCACCGACTCGAGAAAGTATCAGGGAATCACCATAGAAGAGATTCGACGGAGACGCGTACACCTGGAACGGATAGAGAGAAGGCACCTTATTCCTTACCTCTGACAATAACACATCCCTTTCAACCGAATTGAAGGCGTTTTTGATGTCGATCTTAATGATGACAGACTCCGCATTGTTGGGATTCCCCGAAAAAGCTCGAGTAGCATGGATTGCCGCCTCGCATCCCAACTTCGTGCCAAACCCCAACTGGCAGGGTTGCAAATACGCCGCCATCTCATCCCTCACCGCGCAGCACCCCAGTTTCGCTGTCAAGCGCCGATAAACGCTGCCAATAGCAATGGGACGTATACCTCCATCCCTCTTAGACAGAGCACACAAAGATGCACCATAAATGTACGGGCTAACAGCTGGATTTAATTGTCCACTAAGCAAAAAATTGCAAAGCTTAACAAGACATTCCAGAAGGCGAGGACCATTATCTCCCGCTGAGGCAGAAGTAAGTTCTTTCAAATGAACTGGGCGGACACCGTCCAATCCGGCAGCCGAACTGCTATTAAACGAGTAAAGTGCCTGCACTATGTCCTCCGACTTAACAGTCAAAGAAGGAATGGACCTGTCAGGTTCCGGCGGGAGCAACAACTGCCGAGACGGAGCCGGATGCTTCGATTGCAAGATGGCCAGAGTCTCAGGACCCGATGACGCTATGCCATCATCCGACATAAGAATCCGCACTGCACCCGTGAGATCACCCTCAAACACTTTACCCTCCACCGTCTTAAGGACCGAGGGTGTCCTCGATACTACCGCCTCTGCAGTTATGCTCTCAACAGAATCAACTAAACAAGCTGAGACAATGTTGCGTTTAACCTTAGAAGTTAAGTTGCCTGAACCACCCGCTCCCGGCGCCTTAAGAGCGGAATAGGCGAACGATAAAAAATCAAACCAGTCTTCCGTACCGTTTGAGCAGACACATTTGTCGATAAGATCGCTCAATCTGCCAGCCGCCAGATTCCTCGCGCCCTTAGGGATATGCCGCAACACTCGAACAGACTGCTTCAAGGCAGCCAAGTCCTCAAAACCCCGAACATTAGGGTTATTTGAAGGTGCGACCTGTGATCCTGATTGCGCAGCGAGAGGTGAAGACGCCCGGGGAACGCCCTTGTGCATGCGTCCAATGTGGACCTTAAGCCCGTGCGCGGTGAAAGTTCGCGATGAATTATGACAATGAGGGCAAGACAATAACGAGGAGGAGTCGCTCATGATTCCGAATATACTATGACTATTTGAAAAATAACAAATTAATGTGTGTGTGTGTTAATTATAATCGTAATTAGTAATACATATTTTAATATCTTGACTATTATTGATTATGTACTTTATATATGGTATATAAAGCTGCGTATATCACGAGGACTCGTCTATTCATTTCTCCGCCTACACATCGCTTCCCTGCACCAGAGTTGGTAAGAATCCACGGCATCCTCTGCAGCACCCAGACTCTCAAGGTGCAATACTCCCTACTCCGTGCACATTTTTTGCTCATGGTAACATAGATGAGAACGCTATTTTGTTGATCCCCGCTCCTCATTGCAGTCATTGCCGTTCGCTCAGTGAGTTTGATTGTGAGTTATTGCTGCTATCGGCAATTTTTGACAAGGTGTACTTTTTGGGTGCCGTACCCAAAGGGTAAAAACGGGACCCTATTACGAGGGCTGCTACTTATGTATCCGGAATAGAAAAAATAAACAAACGTATATGGCTAAATATGGTTTTATTGTTTTTCAAAGTATTCTCCGCGATGATCGATGCACTTTTGCATTTGTTGAAACCAATTTTTAAAGCACTTTTTCCACTCCGATTGAGGTATCTCCAAAACGTGCTGTTTGAACGCATCGACGGCATCTTCACGGGTCGAAAATCGTTGACCACGTAATTTATTCTTTACATTTGGGAATAAATAAAAATCATTGGGTGCCAAATCAGGGCTGTATAGTGGATGACCCGTCAATTCTATTTTTTGACCTTCCAAAAATGTAGATGTTTCGCGTGATGTATGACAACTGGCATTGTCATGGTGAAGTATGATTCTGCGTCGCTGGTTGTTTTTGCGTATTTCCTCAAATACTTCCGGCAAACAAATGGTCGTGTACCAGTCCGAATTAACCGTTTTACGATTTTCCAGTGGAATTGTAGCCACATGGCCATTAATACCAAAAAAGCAGGCCACCATTTGCTTTAAGGTGCTTTTTGCACGAGTCACTTTCGTAGGGTTCGGCTCATTTTGAGACACCCACACTGTTGATTGTTGTTTAGTTTTGGGATCGTATGCATAGATCCAGGATTCGTCACCTGTGTAGATATTATAAACAGATTTTGATTCACCTCGGTTAATTTTTTCTAACGTTTTCTTGCACCATTCGACGCGAGCTTCTTTTTGATCCTGAGTTAAGTTGTGCGGGATCCAACGCGAACAAATTTTATTTACACACAAATATTCTTATTATTCTTATTCTTATTATTGTGTGTAAAAAAAATTTGTTCATATGCCCTGAGTGGCCTCTATCTCGCGATACGTAACATGACGGTCTTGCATTATAAGTTTTCGCACAGCTTCAATATTTTGTGGCACAACGACCGATTTCGGGCGACCTTCCTTAACTTCGTCCGTGAGCTTACTCCGTCCACGATAACATTCACTAAACCAGTGATACACGGTGGTTTTCGATGGAGCTTCATCACCAAAAGTCGAAGTTAATTGATTTACGCACTGTTGTTGCGTTAAACCACGTCGAAAATCGTAATAAATCATAGCACGAATATTTTCACGAGTGAGTTCCATCATTTCAGCGATATGACATTTTAAACATTGTAGTCTTTGTTTTAAACCCAACCAACAAAAACAAAACACTAGCGTACATAAGAAAAAAAAAATGCGGCCAGTATTAAAAAAAAATTACAAATTTTACCATGGAGGTGAGACATTGCGTTTAAAAATGTTGGAATCCCAGATTCCGGATACATAAGTAGCAGCCCTCGTACTGAGACTTCGCTGTCCGTCCGTCCGTCTGTCACCAGGCTGTATCTCAAGAACGGTGATAGCTAGACAGTTGAAATTTTCATAGATGATGTATTTCTATTGCCGCTATAACAAAAAATACTAAAAACTTGTTATACCTATATATATATAGGTACGGAACCCTTCATGCGCGAGTCGGACTCGCACTTGCCCAATTTTTACGCTGAGATTACGTTTTTTCATCTTATCCCATGTTTTGTAATTTTTCTCTTGCAGTGACACTAGACATTTTGTGTTGATTCAATTGCTTGTAATTGTTATCTTAGTTACCTTCAAATGAGGATTTTAATTATCTTTTTAATATTTTACAAGATTTCATACATTTCAATCTTGTACCGGCTAATTTCTAAGGGATAAGACGGCAATATTGATGTTTTCATCTTAACCTGCTTTTAAAATTCATAGTACTTAATAGTAACTAGTTCTCAAAAAGTAGAAGCGGTATATTAACTACTTTCTTTAACCCTTAACAACCTACGTGCGGTCTCACAGACCTGCGGCTATTCGTATTTTATGAAAAGAGTTTGAAAAATGTTGTCTACCTAATCTCAAAATGGGGTAAGATTGAAATACTATTTTAAGAAAATCGTATTTTAGCGTTAAATAACAGCTCTTTTCAAATACTAATGAAAGTTTTAAACTACTACTTTGATATATGTGCTGATAGATAAATCTTTATTGCTTTCATATAGTCTAGGTACAGATGTCTTAATTGTAAAGAGTATCTATATTTATTTATTTATTAATGTTTTGCCGAATCAGCTTAATATCTTATAAAAACTATGCTACACAAAATCAAGATAAAAATACACATGCAATTTTTTTTTAAACTTAATTTAATACCTTAACTTTAATGAATTACAACGTGAAACTTTACCACTTTAATAAACAATGTAGTAGTATTTACTTAACTAAAAAAAAGAAAAACTTAACAATAAAACTATATTTACATATTCATACTTGCACGAAAGAAATATCAGGTATATTATTTATAATATTTATTTTCTTCCAGGTATTCCTGAACATTATAAAAGCTTTATTCATTTAGATATTTCTTAAATTTTAGTGTAAATGTGTTATATTTAATTTCTCCTGCTATTTCTTTTGGTAAGCTATTGTAAATTCGAATTGTCATGGCATGGAGACTATTATTGCTAATTTGAAGATTACTTGCAGGTATCGCTATTTTATTTTTGTGGCGTTGGTTTAATGTACAAGTGTAACGTTCGTCCGCTTTAGTGTATAAAGATGGGTATCTTCGGACAAACTTAAAGGCTTCTAATATGTACAGGGATGGCAAGGTTAATATGTTAATTTTTTTTAAATATTGTCTGTAGCTATCATATTTTTTTAATATTTGAGAGAATTCGGATGCATCTTTTTTGCAGTAAAAATAGGTCTGACCAGTCTGTACTATCACCCCATAAAATGATCCCGTATTGAATCCAGGTTTGTGTAAAAGCGTAATAGGCACTTATTGCAGTTTTTAAATCTGTGGTCTTTCTGATGTTTCTAAGGGCATAAGCAAATCGAGATAGTTTTGTACAAATATTTTCAATATGAGGCTTCCAATTAATCTTTTCGTCAATATGTATGCCTGATAGCCGACAATTATTGGTTTGTTGAATTGGATTATTTAAATATTCATAGTTAATAGCTAACGGCTGTCTTTGATGGGGTCTGAACTGAATTAAGTTAGTTTTCTTTAGGTTTAGTTTTAGATTATGATCTGCAAGCCAATTTAGCAAAGTATCAAGTAAAGCGTCTAATTTGAGCCTCAGTTCTTCGCTATTCGAATCGGAATTACTATAGATACGTCGTCTGCATATCGGAAGCACTTAGTATTTTCTGTATTTAGTATGTTTGGCAAATCATTAATATAAATGAGAAATAAAATACATCCTAGAGCACTACCCTGTGGTATTGAGCTCATGGGTTGTTTTCTCTGTGAATGTATTTTAGTTACTGTGTTGGTATTTTTATCGTGGTAGTCTATTTCAACAAATTGTACTCTGTTTCCTAAATAGGATTTAAACCAATCGTGTGCGAGACCGCGTATTTCTACACCATATAGTTTATTTAAAAGGAGATTATGCTGAACCCTGTCATAAGCTTTACTCATATCGAGTAATAGCCCAAATGCATATTGTTTCTTATCAATAATTTGAATCACTTCTTGAATAAACGTGTGGACCGTTAATGTAGTATTTCTGTGCTTTCTGAACCCATACTGACAGTTGTTGAAGATGTCGTATTTATTGCAAAATGCGTATAACCGCTGGGCTGGGCCATGAGTGTTTCCAAGATTTTTGCGAAGGTTTACAACATCGCAATGGGTCGCTATTGGTCAGGATCTGATTTATCTCCTTGTTTTGGAACTGGTTTAATAACAGCAATTTTTAATAGATCTGGGAATTTCCTTGTATAAAACGATTGATTAATTAATAAGGTGAGTGGTAGAGTCAGTTCATCAGCACATTTCTTTACTAGGTATGGTGTTATTTCATCAGCCCCGCTGCTATGTTTATTTTTTAAATCTCTTATGCAATTATTAACTTCCGTGGGGGTGGCAGGAGATAAGAACATGGTATTATTTATTGGGGCTATGACTGGACGTCCAACCGGCTGAATATTGGAGGTATTAATCCCTACTGACGCGAAATGATTATAAAACTCACCTGCTACAACAAGCGGTTCGTCGGTAGGTTTATTGTCTATCTTAAGAATAATATTTTTCTTTGAATTTAGGTTTAACTTCGGTTTTTTGGTTTGTTCTTTTATAATTTGCCATATGGTTTTAATTTTATTATTTGAGACGTTTATTCTTTTGATGCAATGTAGTTTTCTTGATATTGTGACACATCTCTTTAAAATTTTGGTATAAGTGTTCAAATATTTTGATAAAATGGGGTCTTTCGCATATGCATTAATATTTTTCAGTTCCCGTTTGTGATGGCAAGATTTTTTTATTCCTGATGTTAGCCATTGTCTTTTTGGTTTTGCTTTAGATTTTAATTGTAGGGATGTGTACATGTTTAATAATAGTTTCATTTTGTTATGGAAACACTCAAAATTTTCATACACAGCTTTTTCAGGTGAAAAGATGGAGTTCCAGTTTATATTTTTTAAAGTGCCGATTTAAATAGATTGATATTTTTTTCAGTGAACGAACGTTTCATGAGTACCTGTATTCATCGTGTTTATACCTAGTCCACTAATTTGCATTTGGTACTTTTACTTTGACTAACAATGTTGTACTGTATAGATCTAGACACGCGGCAGCGTGTCCAGCCAAGTTCACCCCAAGAACTGGCGAGCAGCAGCCGTGTGTTATATTACACGAACCGTTTGGAGCCACTTTTGACCCCTCAATAACTCCAAATCTATTTAACATAAAAACATGAAATTTGGCTCATGTATTAGGATCCTTTAGAACAACTAGAACCCCAAATTTCATAAATATAGGTGAAATAGGTATTGAGATATTAAAGTCCAAAAAACGGTATTTTTATCACTGACTGACTGACTGACTGACTGACTGACTGACTGACTAGTAATCAAAAACCTAACCCACTTCCAGGTGACCTAGAAAGGTGAAATTTGGCATTCAGCTTGGTAATTGTGTGTGTACACATAAAAAAATCGAAAACAGTGATTTTTTTACTTTTTTAATTATTATTATTATTTATGCTTCTTGCCTCAGAACTCCGTCATTTATTAACCGATTTGGAAAATTCTTTCTTTGTTTTAAAGATGTATTAGCATAGCTCACACTCTTGCTCTCTCTCTCTCTTACACACACACACACACACACACAAGAATCCAACACGTACTAACCGATTTGGAAAATTCTTTGTTTGTTTAAAAGATGTACTAGAATAGCACACACACAAGTAATTAACAATTAATTATTAAATAATTCACACATCATAATAATTTCTGTACAAAAAGTAATGAGATCCCATCAAAAACATAAATGTTAAATTAGAGCCAAGTTCTCGCATGCAACGTTGTCGACTTCGCCGACAAAAGAATTGAGATCTATATGGGCGTCAAGTTCTTTGCCCTAAATTTTTTAAATACATGGACATGCGACATACTCAATGCATTTATTTTACTTGGGGTGTAATTCAATATCAAGATTTGACTTGGCTAGTTTTCACAAACTGACTTAATTTTATCAAAGTAACATAGTATTATTATCAAGCTAACAGTATAAGTAACAGGGACGTACACTAACTTGCGTACATACCTTTACGAAAATAGATTAATGATTAGACAAATATAATATAAATTTATATGTAAAAACTAGCAAAGTCCAGTCTTGATATTGAATTACACCCCAAGTAAAATAAATGCATTGAGTATGTCGCATGTCCATGTATTTAAAAAATTTAGGGCAAAGAACTTGGCGCCCATATAGATCTCAATTCTTTTGTCGGCGAAGTCGACAACGTTGCATGCGAGAACTTAGCTCTAATTTAACATTTATGTTTTTGATGGGATCACATTTATCTAAGGTGCATATAAATGCTTTTAAAAAACTATATCGATCTTTTCCCGTAACCTTTTAATCTTATACCATGACGTTTTAAGTCACGAGTGTAATTTTATTTAAACTTTTATCATACTAAAAGTATTAGTAACTTCCTCGTTTTAGTTTAAGTATAAAGATCGATATGTCCTCTTTACTAAAAACATAGATTCCTGTACCTAATCTCCATATTATTAGCACAATGTGACTTTTACAAAAACACTGCTCATCTCGTGTAAAAACCGTTCAATCTTACCCCAACGCACCTTAAGTTTTTTTTTTATTTTTTTTTTTACTCTACGTTTCGGAGCTCTCTTAAATCCGTTCCAGACCTTCCGATCCTATCCTGACTAATTTGAAATCCTTAAAGTATGGCAAATAATTTGATACCAATACCAACCACTTCATAACTTCAAAGTACAAGTGTGTTTTTTGCCGTCCCAAACTTTAACCAACGTTTTCTCAGTTATCACTTTTGCAAATTTGAAGAATAAAAAAATAACTAATGCACCTAGCTATACATAATTCTTTCACCAAAAGATAGCTTGCCCAGAAATGACAGGGAGCGGTGTTTTTTTAACCTTGTTATTTTTATAATTTAGTTTTAATTGAGTTATTAATTATTAAGTCATAAGGATAGCTTAATCTCTAATAGTTATGTTTAACAATATAATCATAATCAAGGAATAAAATACAATAATTTTTATTTTTAGAAATAGGTACTTAGAAATATCTTAAATGAATAGCGTCTGCAGTTATCACTTTCTTATATTTGTTAGAATCCTGATATTGCAGCAAAAATATGTCTGACCATTTTGTATATTATAAGTAGGTTTTCTTTAGGTTTAGTTTTAGATTCCTAAGGGGTTTGTGGGTATCAGTAGAGTAGAGTGAGAGGATGTGGAGACAGGAGTCTTTAAAGTTGGTTCCATGATGCAGGATTATTACATTTAGCTCCGTGCTGAAGAGTAATTAAAATTTGATGCCATGACCATGGATAATTGATGAGGAATTACATTAGATGCTGTGTCCATTGATGGTTAAAAATAATTACAAGTTTTCATTCACAAGTTTTGTTGGTGTTATCTGGTACAACACCGTTAGCTGGAATAGTGCATCCAGTGAGGACCACATTTTTGCCAATCATACTGTCGGCTCCAAGTGTAGATCTCTTTACGACTGTTTGCTCACCAATTTTAGCATTTGCTCCCATTGTTACATGGTCCAAGTCACAGTTCCTTTGAACTACGGCATTCGCACCAATTAAAGAGGCAGCAATTTTAATGTTATCATTTATGAGAGCGTCACTCTTAATATGGCTTCCAGTGATGGTCAGTTGATAGCCAATCTGAACGTTGGCATCAATTATAGTTTTACGCATGACTATACCGTCTTTGATTAAATTATTTGCACCTAACGTCCCGTCTTCTATGTAACCATTCATTCCGATTTGGTTATTGGCACCAACAACACTGTTCAGTATTTTACAGTTATCTTTTATGATATTGTTATCTCCAAGAGTGCTTCCAGTGGTGATCACATTTTTGCCAATCACATTGTTGTTTCCAGTTACAGATTCCTTTATTTCCATTAGTGTAATAAGAAGAACAAAATACACTTTTCCATGTTCATATTTCATTTTCAATAAAGATTTAGTTTTCCCTCTAGGTTGAACCGTGGACTGGCAGTCGTGATGGTAGTCTAGGAGGATTCCTGTTATTTATATAAAACTTCTGACCACTTCGGACGGAAGAATGATACTGACTGAGTTCAGGATTCAGGATCAACATTTTATAGCAAAATGTTGATCTTTTAAGCCGTGTAAAATTTCCGCGTCTACGGCGTCAGTCATCACTGTCAGTGTCAATCAAGATTACGTTACTGTCACTGATGTCACTAGTGACATCACTAGTGATGTGCCGAGTACGATTTGAGTCGAGTCAGACTTGATTTCTGCTTTGGACTCGCCTACTCGAATACCAAATTATTTTGATTAGAGTACGACGGACTCGATTTTGATACTCGAGTCAGGAAAAATCGATTTCATACTCGATGACGCGATTCTATTTATTCCACCTCACTCGATTCCAGTATTCGAGTTAGGTTGCCTAATGCTGCAGAATTTTGTGCAGCCCATAGTACATATCGAAATCTATTGAAAATAGTTAAAAATAAAATCTGCAAACAAAATCTTCATCAACCTTTGACCTTCCCTGCTACATATTGGTGTATTTTTAGAGTTGTATGTTATGTTTCAAATCGAATAAGATTTACATTGAAATATAATAAGATGATTTTATTAAAACACAATACTAAAGATAATACATAGAAACAATTAAAACTAGAATATATGTATATATATATATATGTCGGGGACAGGTCGGATGGCCGGTGCCGTGTGTGGCACATTAGATGAGCTATTCGATATAGTTGTGGACGAGGAGGTAGTTCGAGCGAGATGAAACACTTCAGATACAATTAACTTGATTTATTCCTTATACAATGAAGCACAAAATAACAGTTCCTGGCACAGATGTCTCTAAGCTAGGTTATCGAAGTCTCGAACGGAATAGTCTGTATTAAATTAACACTAGGTACATTGCAGGGTTATAACACTGGCTCTAATCAACTTAGTATAGCACAACGAAACGGGACAGTTCCAAGGCAGTAGTGCACTCAGTGGTGACCCAAAGTGAAGTGTCGGTGGGCGTTCGCTGAGTGAACCGCCAAGACTCTGTCTAGCGCGCCAAAACAGGTTCCAGGGGGCGCTACTGTCGCCTTCCAATGGCGCGCCTTTTCGTTGAGCTTCCATACTAATGACCGTCTCCGACACGGCCATCCTGCGATGACACGTCCTCGTGTGTTGCTCTGAAACAATCAACAACCAAAACAGTATCCTCTCGGTCACTCCTGACAAACACGTCAAAATGGTAAGACAAAACAAAAACTTCATCTTTCCGCATCAAATAGTTACTGACACTAAAACTAAAAATATCACAAAAATCATTTTGACAACTAAGTGAAAGTTTTTGTTTTATAACCGCAATATTTCAAAAGATTCAAATAGAATTATGGTATCCTACAACCAATTACCAATTATAACATTACTTATTCTTTCAATAGTGCAATACGTTTTAAATGAGATTGTACTACAATGTTACTTGTTGTGAAACAAACTAGCTAGATTTACCACTTCTACCTTAGAAAATACATTAGGAACCATGTACCACCATATCATTTCCTTTTGGCTCGCCTTATTGACAATATCAAAACATTTAAATCAACAAAATTCCGTTCAACAAAACAGGTATCTCATTCGTGGCCTAGGGCTAATTTAGCCACCCACTACGCGCATCCCCACGGGATCGCCGCGCCGAGTCAACCCTATGACTCTACGGTCTCTGCGAGAGAGACCCGACCTCCGCCAGCACCTACCGCGCACCGCGTATCCACGGACTGCTTAGAGCAGATGCCGACTTCTACCGGACTACGGCTACGATGAAGTGACTGGTATGGTCGACCAGCCGAACTGAGAACCTCCCTACCAGTCTCACTATATTTTTTTTTTTTTGGTCTAGTTCAAATGGTACGTAGCTCCCGGGCATTTCCCTCAACCTATCGTGCAAGTACGCGCATGTTTGGAAGTCAAGTTTATGGCAAATGGTCTTGCAATTTACAATACTACATGTCAACATTTCTAATAGGCTCGCTTCAGTAAGTCTATTTACTGCACAGTACTAACAATTTTAGCTAGACTGATACATGTCATACATAGTCGCTGAATTATACAGCCGTTTGCCATGGAACTTATTGGAAATCAACTCTTCCATAAGCGATCACTCGGCAACCGAATCACAATAAAATGAGATCTCCTCACCAGATTGCCTCATATGGTGTGGTGTGGTGACGTCACACGTCAACCCTCTTCCCCGTGATTGAAGGCGCCCTGTTGTTCGCCGTCGCGCAGTTCTTTACGCGATGTCTTGTACCGTGGCAGCCGAAGCAGACGACTCATGGCTTAGCTGTTAGCTGCTAAGTTGGCGAATCTTTTCCTGAAACAAAAAACTTCAAGCACAGTATCACAAAGCTCGGTCATTCTAACCTTAAATCCAACAAACTCAACTTCAATTCAATAACAACTGAAATTGGATTTGTAATTACTTATAGTCAAATGAATTGTTTCTTTTGTTATCTAAAATAACATGCCATACGAATAATAATAATCCAACAAAAAAAGGAAACAAATCAATCTAGCAAAGTTAGGTATGTACACTGAAATTATGATTCGTTAATGTGAACTAATAATCTACGACGTAGATGCAAGAAAAGATTTAAATCATTATTTGCACTTTAATAACAAGCTTTACTTTGTATGATAACCTTTGGATTACCAAGGCTTTACCGATTATGAAACATTAATGATAAAAATCAAACTTCAATTTCAAATGTTTGTGTCCTAATATTTTCCTAATCCTATTAGTGTCTCCAGTTTAAATATTTCAGGCTATAGCGATCACCACAATAAAAAGTAACATTAGGATCGTTTAAGGGAATCTCAAGCTCACCAGTTCTTACGAAAGTTATAGACGCTAAACTATACACCAGCTAAAGTACACAAAGTAAGAAACTATTCAAGACGTCAACAAATTCAATTCTATACGGAACGATTGGAAAATCATGAAAAGAGGGTAGATTATTATTACCGCAGCCGCTCCTACTACTAAGTACTGTGTGTATGATTGATGCACCCTCCCAGCGCAATTTTTAAATAATAAACTTTAATAATGGAAGTTAAACTGCTAGTGGTCATATTAATTCAATACTAAATTTCTGTAGAAACATTTCGCGTTCGAAACAATCGTTACAAAAACGTGCAATGAACTTTCTTTGAAATGATTATTAATTTCTAGCACGCAATATTCAACTTTTACTTGGAGGGTTGCTTTTACCAGTACCCGGTAATACTTTATTTTGACAAATACCCACTAAACTGAATAAGTGCAACTCAAGTCTACCCGAGCATCTAGCTACACTTTTATTTGTGAACAAAATATCGGAATCGTACTTAGTGAAAAGTTCACGACTGACCTGTGTTTTTAAAATCTGTCGGTGGGGCCATGGTGCCTACGTCCACGCGTCGCTTGTAGTTGAGCGTCGCTTCTGGGTCACTTCTACTGGTGCAACAATTGACGATGTGTCCCGCTGTTCTTGAAGTAAACAATGAACTTCGATGTAGTTTGTATTGTGACTGCTGGCTTTTGTCGCTGAGGTGGTAAGTTGTAGTTTTCTTTTATACGAAGTAAGCAATCGAATTTTTCATGTCCGTTTCTCTCGCAATGAAAACAATTTAAACAGTGCAATCTTCATTTGTTTTCATACGGATTTGTAGGTCTCCGTGACGGTGTTAGCTTGAGTTTCAATAACGGAAACGCTTGTAGCTCCTGTTCCTTGATTTAGTGATGTCAGGTTCGTTGTATTTCAAAGAGTAACCACAAACTTTTTTCTCCCGTTTTATTCGCTTCGTGTTCCATCATTCTTCGTGTTCGCTCATGGGCCGTAGATACCATCCCAACTTCTGATGTCGGGGACAGGTCAGATGGCCGGTGCCGTGTGTGGCACATTAGATGAGCTATTCGATATAGTTGTGGACGAGGAGGTAGTTCGAGCGAGATGAAACACTTCAGATACAATTAACTTGATTTATTCCTTATACAATGAAGCACAAAATAACAGTTCCTGGCACAGATGTCTCTAAGCTAGGTTATCGAAGTCTCGAACGGAATAGTCTTTATTAAATTAACACTAGGTACATTGCAGGGTTATAACACTGGCTCTAATCAACTTGGTATAGCACAACGAAACGGGACAGTTCCAAGGCAGTAGTGCACTCAGTGGTGACCCAAAGTGAAGTGTCGGTGGGCGTTCGCTGAGTGAACCGCCAAGACTCTGTCTAGCGCGCCAAAACAGGTTCCAGGGGGCGCTACTGTCGCCTTCCAATGGCGCGCCTTTTCGTTGAGCTTCCATACTAATGACCGTCTCCGACATATATATATATATATATATATAAAACTTAACTAAACCTAACTATAAATAAAAAACGGGCTCCAGATCGGTGCCGACCGGGAGGGTTCCCAAGAGGCTGGCCGCATTACCACACTGAATAGCCAGGGCTATTCTTTGGCATAGGTATGAACCAGCCCTTTGGTCAGCCGTAGCATCGACTAGTCTCTTAGCTAGTTCACGAAAAATGGTATGGGCACTTTGTCCCCATGGCCCCAGTGTTTCCACCCCAAACGGCTCAAACATGTAGCCACTATCGATGGCTGCATACTTGCGCCGCTTGAGGTGTTCGGCCGCGTCCGCAGCAGCCCCGGCTTTGGTGGTGGTCACTGGAAGGTGGGACGGCGCTAATGTATCCACGCACGTGGCGTCCCATACCAAAGACCGTCCCAGCTTCCAGGGGACGAGGGTCATACCATCCGGCCTCTTTCCGTCGTCCCTCGCCAAGCCTGGAGGTTCTAAGACGGCCGGTGTTCCCACACTTGCGAGCGCTCGGCGCAGAATTTCGTTGAGGCAAGCATGCCGCGAGATGCGCCCAGCGCTCTTCGTGAAGGATAGGCCATGGAGACCGGATGGAGAGACATTATTGCCGCATCGGCACCGATGCGGGGCAACACATGCAAATAAAATATGAAATATTAAAAATATGTAGCATATACAAAAATTCTAAATATCAAAAGGGTGGCGTTTCCACCTAAAGTATTGTATTATTTTGGAACTTCACGGATTACCTATCTACTCATACTCTAAAATCAATAAACATAAGTACCTACGTATATTTTTGTCGGTAAGTACCGGTTGTATTACATCACTATTTATGAGTTGTAAAATGGTTGTAAAAAATAGGCAACGCAACACAGTAAAAATGTTATTTTAAAGAAAGAAAGAAATAAAATAAATTTATTGAGACAAACTAAACAGCACCAAAACCATAAATCATAATAATAATGACTAAAGACAGATCATACAGCTCAAACATACTTAATCTAAGAAAACATATACAAACTTAAATCTAAACAATGGGTAGACAGAAAAAGTAAAACAAAGTAATTTAATATAACGAAATACAGATAAATGGTGCTGTCATGTCAGATCTCAAAAGGACACCACTCAGCATATGCTACGGCATCCAGGAGATGTCGCAACGCTGGTCTTCCGTGGCACCCAGAGGGCGAGCAGGTAGGTGGGAACAGCAAATGGTGACGTGTGTTTACATTTCCAGCGTATGTAAATATAAATATAGTTTTATATAATTTTAGTTTCCGGAATAAAATAAAAATAAAAATAGACTTACTTGCTGTTTGATATTTGCTCCTTTTTGATTTTTGCATTTCGTTCTTAAATCGAGTTCTGGACTGAAATTTATAGAGAGTCAATATTCGAATACCAAACATAGAACTCGAATACACGGCTAGAATCGAAGAACTCAGTCATGATTCGAATACCTTGAAAACCGACTCGAGTCGACTCGATCCACCATAACAGCACCAGATTTTTCTTGAATGGTGTAGAGTAAGAAAAATTCAATAGAGTTCGTGTTACTTAGTGGAAACCTACGACTATCCCTATCCCTGTAAAGCATGCGTCGAGTTTCCGCAAGAAAAAACGAGACGACAGTATATTTATCAATACGTCGAGTTCAAGGATTTAGCCCATGTATCAATTTTTTGTTGTTAGTGATGCGAGAATAGATTTGTCGATGTCGATACAACACAGACCACTTAACCCTAAGTGGTCTGTGCGATACAATTACGATTATATAGTTGATTACAATTTGACAATATTTCATATTTTTAAGACTACAATTTTATTACTATTCTATATTCCTCTTAGAAAGAGGACGTAATCACTGTTATTCATTTCATTTTTCTGAGATTACTAATTATTACAATATTAATTTATTAAAATTTACTCGAGTACGTTATAATATCATTTTTTTTTTTATTATGGTAAAGATACAGTAAAGGTTCAGTTTCATTGGACGAAGCACAGCGTGCGGTGACTCCCCGCAGGCGCTATAACAACTAGTGAAACTCGAGTATGGCGTATGGCATACCTACGTTCTAGAAGAGTTTCACTCGTACCCCGCATGCGGGCTTTAGCGATGTATTAAACTGAGTCTAAACGGCTCATATTTGGTGGAGGTATGCATGAATAAATACACTTGTTAGATATGAAAGGTTGAAGGGAAGCGAAGAGACAGGCCAAGAATAAGTTGCGTTAACTTTTAAAAACGCCAAGCGATGAAATTATTTACCGTGCCACCACCAGCGAACGAATAGTTTTATTCGTTCGCTGGCCACCACTGTCGCCACAGCAAAAAGATAAAGAAGTTGTTGTGGGTAGGTTTATAACTATACACATGTACCCGCATTGTTATGGAATAAAGCAGTTGTTGTATCGTACTCGCTAGTTACAATACATGGTGACAGATGTGCTTAAAATTTTGCATTATAATCGAAGTATTGTCGTTTTTCGAGCTATAAAGCATTTTTTTTTCTCTAACGGAATTAAAGAAAAAATTTAAATCTTGCCGCTTTACGCCGCTTTAAAATGGCGCCTGCAACTTCGTCCGCGTATTTTTTTCTTTACCGTAGTCGGGTAAAAAGTATCCTTTAACCATCATTGGATGTCCAGCTATCCCTGAACCAAAAATGGTTAAAATCCGTCCAGCCGTTTCGGCGTGATGAGAGGACAAAGGAAATTATGACACGACCAACAGATGGCGCCAGACTGGCATGGCGTTGTGCGCCCATACAAAACAAAAGACAATCCTGCATCACGCTATAGTTTTTTTTTCTGAAATGATGACCCAACCCAGCTCCATAGAAAAAAGATTTTTTAGAATTTATATTAGTATAGATGTAATAGTTTTATTAAACATAAAACGATCAACTGCAACGACATTTATTATTTTTTTACCCAGAACTTTTACGAAAAATGGGATTCACCATACTTACAGTGCGACCAAAAAGAGTAGAAATTAAAAAGTGGCAATACTGTAGCGTCGTCCGCGTTTTCTTATATTGATTAGAAAGGGAGGACACTACAGTATTGCCACTTTTTAATTTCTACTCTTTTTGGTCGGACTGTACTGTGATTTATGTTTTGAATTTATTGCTTTGTATGCGCGACTATAATACATATTTATTCATAAAATATAGACACCAACACCAATTATACAAAATTAATTAAATTATAATTAAAATTAAATACATTAAATTGAATTTCATTATTGACAATTATTATAAAACGTAAGTAAACATTTATCATAAAATATTAATTCAAAACTTACATAACATTTTATCAAATTATAATGTAAGACATTAGACTCAATTATAATTCAGTTTTACTAATATAAAATACATTGTTATATTATGTTTTTATGTTACATATAAATTTAATTATTGCAGTTGTAAAATTAATACACATATACAGGGTGTCTCTGACGATGGGGCTGATGATGCAAGGTTTAACTGTGCTCTCCAAACAGAGCATCTTTTGTTCTGCAACTTTAAAAAATATCTAATCTTAATTTTTTTTTCATACAAGTTAGTTATTTTTAATGTTTGCAATCGAATGCTAAATTGACAGCAAACTGATATTAAATAAATGCGTATCTCTAAGAGATGTCAAATGTCAAATGAATGATAGCAATTTACGATACACTGACTTAACGACTAAACTTTGAGGTCTAATAAATTATGTAAATTATATATTTTATGTCACAAAACAGATCATTTTAGTAAGTAGAATCAAACTTTACACATTTAATAAAGCCTCAAAGCCAGAGGCGGGCTGCTACATTATAATACTTTGGTAAAGGTTTTTTTTTTGATTTGGTGAAGAACGTTACATTATTGTATATTTATTACATTAGTATATTTATCTGATATGGACAGATACTTTGTTGTAGGATTTAGGGCCCACTATAGACAGGAGATGGCGCCACCGTGCACAGTAAACATCGACTCTGCATTGTTTCGTTAATTAAAAATAGTAATAGTGATTTTAGACATTAAAAAGTGAAGTCTAACACTTCACGCTGTATCTTTAATAGACTGGTTACAAAACGGGTGAAAATGTGAAAAAAACGGTCAAAAAGACAGTGTAAAGAAATAGTAAAAACAGAGCATAAACCGTTGATGCGGCAGTGAGAAAGCAACTGTGACGGTTATTATAGAGCATAATATTGACTATGTTTTACAAACTGTGTTGAAATCGTGCTACAAAAAAAAGTGTTAAAAGATAACCTAAAAAATATCAAATTTAGGCATACTCATAGTGGAAACTTAATGTTGTGATCTACAGCGCCATCTAACGCGCAGTAGCAAAACTGGTTCGATCGACAAAGTTCATCGGAGACATAGGAAGAAGTTTTACTACTCGCCACAAGAGGGCGTGGACATCAGTCAGTTATTTAACAAGGCATCATACACAAAACAATGGAAGAAATATACTAATGAGTATGCAACAAAATATAAAACAAAATAAAATCGACATGTTGGACATGAAAGAAGACATTAAAAACAATTAATTTAGGTGTTCGAGCCTTCGCTTGAACCACTAGAGATTACGCTATCCGAACTCGTCTTTATGTCTATAAGATCTAGCTATAGGTATGCATCTGTCGACCTATCGCTGTCTCTTTCACACGGTGCAGCGCGTGGGGAGCGGCGCAGAGGGCGCCGCGAGTGCCAGTACGCTTTTGAATTCCGAACGAAACACTTGTGGAACATCAAGCGCTATAATACAAATCGTAAGTAACAACCACCATCTGATTAAGAATAAAATATACCGCTCGGCTCCCTCGGACCAGCGACGCCGTACGTGCCTTGCACTTACGAATAATCTTAATCACGGACAAAACTGACCTTCAAAATAGTACGAATCTTGTGGGCTCACGGTCGTACATCAAGGTTACACTTACCTGATAGGTACTACAGCTATCAGACGACATCGCAGACGACATATCGTCAATCAGTCGACGTCGCATAGTGCAGGCGACGTCAGACACTGCAGACGACGCCTTATACTCAGATGACATCACATATGTCAGACGACATCGCACACTGCAGACGACGTCGTTCACTGCAGACGACGTCACACACTACAGTCGACACCTTGCACAGGCGACACCGCATACTTCAGACGACGTCGTATGCTCAGACGACATTCAAATAAATAGCACCGCTATTACTATCACATAGCTGACGGTCTATGCTTTCGCTTTCAGATCATGGCCCTCACTACCATGGGTGACCTGGCGGGTCGAGCGTACCCTCCGGAAGATGAAGACGCCTTCCACACAGTTATCGAGATCTTAGACAAGAGCTTCCCTAATGATTGGCGTAACTGGGAAGTCCACGACTACTCCTTTCAAGACCTGTTTGGCGAAGAAATCCTTCCAAGCATTGACAGTAGGCTGCGATTCGCCATTCCTGCGGCTGAGTTGGGCAAGGCATTTAACCCAGACTGCAACACTCTCTCTGAAAGGAGGTACAGATGTATCAGAACGAGACTGCTCCAGTGGCCTTTGGGCAGAGCTCTTCTTTACACGGATCCGGGTGACCCTACATATCCTTCATGGACGCAGTCCTCTCCATAAAACAGAGGCTGAAAAACCGTCGCGAGGCGTCTGCAGAATTGAGCAGTCCTAGAACCTAGGCAACCAAAGAAAAGCACGCGGCCTTGTGATACACCGGAACCTAACACCGACACCCCGTCGAACACTTCGAAACGTCAGAAGCAGGATGGCAATGAAAACGTTTTGATATCCATACTGAACCAAAAAATGGAAATGTTCAACAGAATGATGGCCAATCAATCGGAACAAAATAGTCGGATGGAAAAACTCATCGCTGCGGCATATGCCCCACCACCTAGACAAGAAACCATCTGCACTGAAAAGAGCATAAATCTGGACGAATCCTTCGATTCTCTACCAGATAGCACCCATTGGGACGACGAGGATGAGACCCCGGCCACAGAAGCCGCGCCCCAAAAATCAACGGCCACGCTAGCATCTCCCAACAATTCCAGAGAGTCAGACCTTAGGAACAAAATAGCTGAAGCTCAAAGGGAATTGGCTGCCATGCAGTCCGTCTCAGATATAGAATACGACTTTGAACCAAATACCACGGAGGCGGACCCCAAGATAGCCACGACCGAACCATACTACTTAGAGAAGGGGATAAAAGTCCAGCGTCTTGGCCAGACAGGCTGGCGCAATCTGAAATACAAGGAAACGCAAAAACAATTCCAAGCATCTCCTGCTTTTTGCGCACTTAAGGTAAATAGTCTTCTCGCAAGTGTGACCCCAACATGGAAATCCACAGCCCTCCTAGAAAAATTTTACCTTACGCTGGGAGCCATTACCCACGGACTGTTACAACAAAGAAAGATTTTCAAGGACTTATTTGATAAACTACCTTGCGAAACGAAAAACAAAATCGGTAATGAGTAATGTATACCTCAAAATGGACTCTAAGTTCAGGAAAAAATCTGACGACCTCCTACAATATGTTTGCGGTCGACGAGCGGAGGTGATTGAGGCCAGACGTAACATCTATAGAGCGAAGAACCCCCTCCTCAGCGGTCACCTTCACGACATCCCTCCGTCGGAGACTCATCTATTTGAGGAAAAGGCTCTAGCCCAAGCCGTAAAAGACTGCTCGAACACAGACATCCAGAAGTTATTTCCGAGCTCCTCGGGTTTTCAGACAAAAACCGGAGGTGGAGCAAATAAATCTAGACGAACGGACCGCCCAAAAGCCGCACGCTCGCGCTTCACCGGCTGTCGCGTATAAAAAGAAAAAAGAATGAATGTTCGGTGGTTTAAGCCCAAGAGTGCGACTGTGAATAAGAAAGAAGTTACCGGATATCAACTCATCGGAGGGCACTTTCCCTTTAGGTCAAGGGCCGTTCGATGGTTATTCGCACAGGTGTGGTATTAGTCGGTGAAATGATACAACGGACCTTTCAGTGGCATGCAATTGTATTTACACTTTACAATGGGGACCGCGAGACATGGCCTTCGGTGGCGTTGGCAATTTCAGAGGTACATGGCTCTTATCAACTAGCGATGCTAAGGTTCTATGCGCATAGAAAGATAAGGAGTCGACTCACTCTAACGCTTTGACAGCACTGTCGATGTTGGACGCGAAGAGCAGGCCTCCGCTGCCTTGGGATCGCCTCACCAGGAGTCCCCTCGACTGGCGAGGCACGCAGAAAAACGCCCTACGGCAGGGGGTGCCACGGGCGCGAGATGAAGCACGCGTCGGTGCAGAAGACCAGGCTCGGCCGTGCTCGTGCGGGCACGGGGGCGGCCGGGGCTGGCGTTAGGCGCGGCGCGTAGCGGCGCGCATATGAAGGCAGCGTCCGGAGGACGCCACGACGTCTGAAGGACGAAGGAGCCGGCGCAAGTCCCGCGCTCGGCGGTGAAGAGGGCCCAGCTCGGCCGGGCGCGCGCACTGGGCGGGCGAGCGGCCGAGCTCGACGCTGGAGCAACGCACAGTGGCGCGCTTATGAAGACGGCGTCCGAGTGACGCCGCGTCGTTGGAGGAACGGAGGAGGACGCTGGCCTCGCGCCCTTACGCCCTTGGCATGGCGGCGCGGGATCAGATCACGGCGCGGCTCGCCGGTAGCCCGACAGCCTGCGGGCGGAAGGTGCGGAGCCGGGGTCGTAGTCAGGTCCCGAAGGGACGCGAGTGCTGGCCGCGTTGGCACGCGCGGCAGGCGAGATGTAGCGCTTCACACATACCCGGCCCTGGAGGGCTCTCGTAAACTAAGACACCAATTTCACATATCTTATACTAAATTTCCAGTTGGAAAAAACTCACGGAACGTCCACCTTGCTCCGCCTTATCGACCAAAGAGAGCTCACGCCTCCCTGTCACATTTTTATTCAACTCTATGCATAGACAACCGTATATAGAAGTGAGGTTTAATTATTGGAATTATGGATTTACTTTTAATTATATTTATTGTTAATAATAACGGTAATAAATCTAGTTTATTTTAATGTATATGAATGTGAAACAATTTAATACTAATAGCATAATAACTTTAAGGTGACAGGTGCCGGAGACGTGCACAGAAAAGAACGACTAATACTTAAGGAACGCTCCCGGTCGAAGCGTTCGTTGGTTTGTCTCAAATAGCTCGGTCAGCTGTCAGGTTGACACTTTGTCACTGACAGCGACAGCTGGCCGAATCGACCTGCGTAGACAATCTAATGGAAATGTTAATGGTTTTTAGAATGCTTAAATTGCTGAGAAACGATGCACCGGGATTGTGGAAACAAGGTTGTGTTGTGTTTTCAGCGAGTGAATGATCTGGTTTGTATTTAGTAGCGATTTCGCTGAGAAAACCGCTACTCGGCTCGAAGCAAAACACTTTCACCCAAAGAAAGGGCCCCTATGAAACACATCGCTCGACGCCAAAGCACCAAAATCAAACTCAGTTCAAACAACGCCGTCAACAACAAAAGCGAAAGTGACTCGTTTCGCGCGGGGTGCCTGCGGCACTTCGCAATGAACTGGATCACGGCTCCACGCCTAATCAAAAACTTCATACAAGGTTATAGAATCCCATTCAAATCAAAACCACCAATCATAAAATTTACACAAAACTCAATCACTCGATTTAGAACCACAGACACACCAGAGATGTCAAAACAAATCTCAAGCCTCCTAAAATTAGAAGCCCTTCAGATAAACCCACATCAAAACGGATTTCTCTCAGAACTATTCCTAAAGAAGAAAACAGATGGCTCCTTCCGACCAATAATCAACCTAAAAAGACTGAACAACTACGTCCTGACTCCAAAATTTCGTTTAATAAACCATTTGCAGATCCCAAAACTAATATGCAGACAAGACTACCTAATGAAAGTCGATATATCACAAGCTTACTTCCATATACCCATAGCACACAGCCACCGTCGCTTCTTATCAATAAGTTATCAAGGAGTCGTATACCAGATGACATGCCTACCGTTTGGCTTGGCCAGCGCCCCTGCTGCATTTGCCAAAATCACGAATTGGATCGCTCACACTCTAAAGAACAAAGGTATTCGAGTGGTGGTCTACTTAGACGACTTCCTACTAATGCACGAAAATCCGACCACTCTAGCAAATCAAGCAATACTCGTGAAAGAACATCTAAAACAACTTGGCTGGGAAGTGAACCAAAGGAAATCCTCAAGTATACCCGAAAAGAAGATCGAGTACCTAGGCGTGGTATGGGATACAGAGAACAATATGAAGTTCCTATCAGAGGAAAAGACAGCCCGCCTCTCCGACAGCCTCGAGACCCTAATAAGGAAAAACTGTTGGAGCTGGCACGACTCAAAAGTCATCTTGGAGAAATTAAACTTCGCAGCCTTTGTTGTGCCACTAGGTCGCCTTCACTGTCGTACCTTACAAGTGGAGTCCCGGAAACTACCCCAGAACAGACCATACCTGAGGCGCATACTGCCGTCCTGCGTCCTGGAAGAGTTGATGTGGTGGAGCAGAAACATCCAAGGGAGATCGCCAATCCACACACCCGATCCAACAGTCTTCATAACTACAGATGCAGCAAACAATGGCTGGGGAGCCACCCTGAACGGCCGGAAACTCTGGGGACTCTGGGAAAACAATCAACTCAAATGGCACAGCTACCGGAAGGAGCTTCACGCACTCTACGAAGCCCTAAAGCACATGGACGGCGAATTGCAAGGGAAAACCCTGATGCTTCAAACGGACAACAAACCACAGTTGCCTACATTACGAAACAAGGCGGCACGAAATCGCAGAAACTGACGAAAACGGCAAGGAAAGTCCTGGAATTTTGCCACCAACATCGCTGCTTCTTAACAGCACGCTACATCCCCGGGATGTACAACGGCCTTGCAGACAGTTTATCGCGAGAGAAAAGCCTTCCCGAGTGGCATCTCAATCGGACTGCCACTGCAATGATCTTTCGGAGAATGGGAACTCCCACGATAGATCTGTTTGCATGTGCAAGATCAGCTGTAGTTCCAGCATACGTCAGCGAGGATGTGAAAGACACCTGCAGCCAATTTACAGACGCCTTCAGCAGGACGTGGGCGTACAAACTAGGCTGGATATTCCCTCCACCGGCTATGATACCGCAGGTGCTACGCCACCTAGAAACCTCAACAGGAACGTACCTATTAGTAGCCCCCAGTTGGGACAGAGCCTTCTGGGAACCCGAATTGAAACGGAGGGCGGTGGGCCCTCCTCTTCCAATACCCAACCTGAAAACAGTACTGACGGATCTTCGGACGAACCTGCCACCTCCCAACATAGGCGATCTACGTTTGCAGGTCTGGAAGGTACAGGCTGGACCAGACACACACAAAAATGGTCACTTACCGACATCAGGCTGCTTCAATCGTCATGGCGAAAATCTACTCTAAAAACATACAAGCCAGTCTGGATTACATAGTGCCGCTGGGCCAGAGCTAACAAGGTGGCCCAAGATAACCTGGAACCATCAGAAATTGCGAGATACCTCTGTCACCTTCACACTAAGGTTAAACTGGCACCACGGACCATATCCGTACACAAGTCTGTTATAGCAAAGTTCGCCAACCCTCAACGCTCCGAAGAGATGACGACTCACCACCTAGTGAAACATACCCTCAAAGCCATCTTCTCAGAAACACCACCAAATAGAAAACCACTTCCGTGGAAGATGGACGACCTGCTTCAATTCCTAAGAACCTATGAACTACTCGACACCAGCCTCTTTCAAACCTTTAGACACACTTGCGTTCTGTTGCTCCTAGCTTCGGGACGAAGAGTACATGACCTCACACTACTAAACATCCAAGAAGGATCTTATAGGGACAACGGAGAGGAGATTACTCTGTGGCCTCAATTTGGGTCGAAAACAGACTCAGGCTCTTATAGGCAGTCAGCGTGGGTTCTAAAAACCAATACACAACAAGGAGAAGAGCGACTAAACGTAACACACTGGATAAGGAAGTCCATCTCATTATCTCGTGAGCGGCGTAAGGGCAAAGACTTAACAAATCTATTCATAACAACTAGAGGCCCCGTAAAAAACGCTTCGCGCTCAGTTATCGCGGGCTGGATCCGAACATTGTTCAGCGAAGCTGGGATCCATCCGCCGGATCGTTCAGGTCCACTGTAGCATCTGATAATTGGACGAGCAACAAATATGACATCGATGAAATCTTAAATAAAGGAAACTGGCGTTCAAGGAACACCTTCTTCAAACACTACTTTAGAGAACTGCCTCAAAATATCTCTATCAATCAACCTTACAGAATATCTGATGATTTCTCAACTCTATAAACATACATTCATTTACTTGACCTATCTATGAGAAGATTAACGTACACATAGGTCACTTTGTCGTACATACTTTGTTGATTACCAAATACATGTTATAAGTTTCATAAATTAAGCAAGTCTTTCATTAGGACCATTACTCACCAAACTATCCCTTTATCACAGTACGCACTAGCAGCGCCGGCAGAATAAAAACACCTCTCTAGTGGTTCAAGCGAAGGCTCGAACACCTAAATAGAAGCGTTTTCCCCCCGAAAAGCAGAAAACGCATATTTAGGTTTCAGCCGGAGCTTGAACCACCCTTTCATGGGCCTTGCCGGCTCATTCGAAGGTACTGGCACTCGCGGCGCCCTCTGCGCCGCTCCCCACGCGCTGCACCGTGTGAAAGAGACAGCGATAGGTCGACAGATGCATACCTATAGCTAGATCTTATAGACATAAAGACGAGTTCGGATAGCGTAATCTCTAGTGGTTCAAGCTCCGGCTGAAACCTAAATATGCGTTTTCTGCCCTTCGGGGGGAAAACGCTTCTATACAAGCATAAACGAGAAATTTACTAATCTAGAACAAAAATACGAACTTCTTGAGAATGAAATGGAAAAACAAAGTAGAAAGATAAACAGCTTAGACAGATATGCGAGACGTAAAAATTTAGTATTGTTTGGAATAGTAGAAGAAGAAAAGTCCTATAATCAATTAGAAAATTCTATAATAAACACTCACTAGTAAAGTTAGATGTGACCATACTACAATGACATTGACGCTTTAAGAAGAATTGGAAAGAAAGGTGACAAAACCAGACCGGTCATAATAACGTTCACAAGAATGGGCTTCAAAATAAAACTTCTGAAAAATAAAAACACTACACACAGAACATCCCATATTACTTGAAAGAAGACTTCCCCATAGAGGTCCTCAACAAACGTAAAGAGCTACAAGCCCAACTACAGAAAGAGATAGAGGCAGGCAACACTGCATTTCTGAGATATGACAAACTTATTGTGCAAAGTAAAGCACATAGCCCAAGTAGTATAGTATTATATAATCTGTGCCAGAGGGGAAACTAGGCCTTATTGGGCTTAGGTGGTTTCCTCACTATGTTTTCATTCACTGAAAAGCGAGTGGTAAAAATCAAATGACATTCCGTACATAAGTTCCGAAATACTCATTGGTACGGGCCGGGTTCGAACCCGCGACTTCCGGATTGAAAGTCGCATGCCCTAACCACTAGGCTACCACCGCTTGTTACACACATAAATTAATACTAAGAGATAAAATATGATGAGATCCATGCTAATACTAATATACTAATAACTAATACTAATACTAATTACTAATTTTACTAATCCATACTTAATCCATACTAATATACTAATACTAATACTAATATACTAATATATACTAATATACTAATCCATACTAATATTATAAATGCGAAAGTGTGTCTGTCTGTCTGTCTGTCTGTTACCTCTTCACGCTTAAACCGCTGAACCGATTGAGATGAAATTTGGTATATAGATAGTTTCAGTCCCGGGGAAGGACATATGATACTTTTCATCCCGAATAAATTTAGTGTTCCCGTGGGATGAGCGGGTAACACCGCGGGGCACAGCTAGTATTATAAATAATATAAATGCGAAAGTGGGTCTATCTGTCTGTTACCTCTTCACGCTTAAACCGCTGAATCGATTTTGATGAAATATGGCATGGAGATAGTTTAAAATACGAGAAAGGACATAGGATAGTTTTCATCCTGGAAACTATCCCTAAAAAGATTGAAAAGTGAGTAAGTAATTCATGATGACATTAATGACTCTACATGCCCTTAACGGGCTTAGCGCGGTGCAACTCTCCTGCGATTTGTTTAAGGATGGATGGACGGTCGTTGAAAGAGAGTGTCTGAAATTATGCGAGAGTCTTGCCAATTAGTCTGTGATGTATGTATTTAATTTAGTAATTGTATGTGTAATAATTTAATCTTATTTAATGTATCTGTGTAATAATATAATTTATTTTTTAATAATTTAATAATAATGACTTGGGTGTAATCCTGTAATGTTACGATTTTCTTCTAATCTAAATAAATAAATAAATAACCCTGTAGGGTTTATTCCCAATTCTACAGATTTCTATTACAGGTTTCCCATTCTACAGATTCCCAATTCTACAGATTATCATGTGTACAGATTCCCAATTCTACAGATTCTCATGTCTACAGATTCCCATTTCTACAGATTCCCAATCCTACAGATTCCCAATTCTACAGATTCCCAATTTTGCAGATTCCCAATTCTACAGATTCCCAATTCTATAGATTTTCAATTCTACAGATTCCCAATTCTACAGGTTTTCAATTCTACAGATTCCCAATTCTACAGATTCCCAATTCTACAGATTTCCATAAAATCAAATATATAATATATTTGCATGAAATTTCTACCACACATAGAGCCATCCACGGTGATTATTTTCAGATGTGGAGGGAATAAATTAGGGAATTACTAAACAGCAAATTTAATCTTGTTTTTAAAAATGTATACATATTGGGCACATCTCATACAAAAAGTACCTTGAAAAAAATGTTGATGTTAAGCGTAGCCTGCGTGTACTAGTACATTTTTCTAAGTCGCGAAATTGTGTACATCGGGATACAACCACGAAATTTCTAACACAGATAGAGTATTCTGCGGTGATTATTTTCAGATGTGGAGGGAAGTCAGATTCGTCCCCTGTGCGGCGGAAAAGCGGGGTGAATAGGACAAAGGAGTCCTCTTTTTCTTTTTATATTACTGATTAAATAACGCTACTAGTACTAGGACTTGTGTGGTGCCGTTTTCGTGTAAAACAGATATCATCAATTCATTTTTCATGTTATTTATTCAATATTCATAGTACCATATAAAAATATGGTTGTATTTCCGAAATTGTAAAAATCACAACAAGTTTTTTCTATTCAGGGAGATAAATTAGTTATATTTCCTGAATATTTACAACTAACAAAAATATAGCAAAATAGAAAATTTAATCTAGTTTCTAAAAATATATATATATTGAACACTCTTCATACAAACAGTAACTTAAATAAATTGTTGATGTTGAGATTAGCCCGTGTGCTCGTGATACATTAGCAAAAAAATATTTTGTTTCAATTCCATTAATTTGTTTTTCTAGGACGTATGTAGTAAATATTATATGTAAAAGCATGTTAATAATCATTATTTAATGTATTTAATGAAGCGAAATAGGATGCGTTCGGAGATTTACGTTGGTTACGCCGACGTAAAGATGTATTTTAAGCTACTGTTTGTATGAGAAGTGCCCAACATGCATATATTTTTAAAAACAAGATTAAATGGGCTTTTTAAAATAATAATAATAATTCGAAAATGTTCACGAAATTGAACTAATTTACTTCACTGAAAAAAAAACTTGTTGTGATTTTTACCTTTTCGGCCATACACCCATATTTTTATATAATTTCTGATATTTGTTTTACACGGAAACGATACCAAACGCGTCCTGGTAGACTTATTTATTTATTTATTTATTTATTATTACAGGTTACATAACATTACAGTTTACACCAATGCATCATGAACCGAACAGTGTTTATTTAGATGGCGAAACGGCGTGACTTAACTGACCAGCAATAAAGAAAGAAAAGAGGGATACTTGGCCCTATTCACTCCATTCTCCTGCCTCACAGGGGACGAATCTGACTTCCCTCCACATCTAAAAATAATCACCGTGGAACACTCAATCTGTGGTAGAAATTTCATGCTTGTAACCCGATGCGCACAATTATGTTAGAAAACAGCGGAGTAACAACTCTACTATAATAAGAAGAATAATAAAGCTCTTTGCTGCAAGAGAAGAGTAAGCAAAATTTGGTTATTTTTAAGAATGGTACTCTGTAGAGTTAAGAATCTGAATAAAGAATTGGTACAGCTGAGAATCTGTTTGTATTGTTCGGAATCTGTTTAATTAAGAATCTACTGTTAAGGTGTGAATCTGTAGACATGAACATGAGAATCTGTAGAAATGGGAATCTGTAGACATGAGAATCTGTAGAATTGGGAATCTGTAGACATGAGAATCTGTAGAAATGGGAATCCGTAGACATGAGAATCTGTAGAATTGGGAATCTGTACATATGATAATCTGTAGAATTGGGAATCTGTAGAATTAGGAATCTGTAGAATTGGGAATCTGTAAAATTGGGAATCTGTAGAAATGGGAATCTGTAGAATTGGGAATCTGTAGAAATGGGAATCTGTAGACATGAGAATCTGTAGAATTGAGAATCTGTAGACATGATAATCTGTAGAAATGGGAATCTGTAGACATGAGAATCTGTAGGATTGGGAATCTGTAGACATGGGCCTAAAGGCCCTGTAGGAAATGTAATTATTAGACCAAGAGCACAATTGCTCTTACATTTGCTTAGGCGCTTTTAATAATCCCTTTTATTAATTAAGGTGATTAGGTGGATATGGATATCTATCGTGTTATGATAATAAATCCCCTCAATGTTTGCAACTAAATTGTAAACAAAGATGAGTCATGTGTTTTCGATTTCCCGTCTGCAATCTGCAATTGCATTGGAAAGTTTCGGTGTTGACTGTTGAGTCACCTTAAATGTTTACTGGTCGGGCGCGTTATCGCTTCGAAGTCTATTTTTATGTAAGGTGCGTTGGGATAAGTTGGAAAACAGGGTAAAATAAAAAACCGTTCACATCTCACTACTCCGAGAAAAGCGGTGGTAGCCTAGTGGTTAGGGCATGCGACTTTCAATCCAAAGGTCGCGGGTTCGAACCCGGCCCGTACCAATGAGTTTTTCGGAACTTATGTACGGAATGTCATTTGATATTTACCACTCGCTTTTCGGTGAAGGAAAACATCGTGAGGAAACCACCTAAGCCCAATAAGGCCTAGTTTCCCCTCTGGGTTGGAAGGTCAGATGGCAGTCACTTGTGTAAAAACTAGTGCTTACGCCACATCTTGGGATTTAGGTAGCCGACTCCGATTGAGAATTCATTCTCAAAAAATGGGACAAAGGCTAGGAGGATGATGATGATCTCACTACTCCGTACACATTTTTTGCTCCTAGAGTTTCGGTGATGAGTCACCTTTGTTTACTAGTCGGGGCCTAGGGCCTGCAATTCGAATATTCGAATATTCGAATAGTACGAATATTCGACTCGTTTTGATATTCGAATACTAATGTGTGCGGTATTCGAATATTCGAATATATTTTTATTAATGAAAAATGTAACAAATTAAATGTAATCCTTTCACTTTAGCAAAATATGGGATGTATACCTATGTATAAAATTGTAGACTAACGTAAATAATGAATATATCCATAAAAATAACTTTCGAACTATGTATGTATATGTGAATATTATGAATGATAAGTCTTCTTCTCCTGGTCCGCAGGATTTTATAGGGATTGAGAAACTTATTTCAGGGCTCTGTGGTTCTCCCTGGCCCTGAGCCTACTCTTCTGAAGGTTTCAGGATTGGAATGCCGGTTTCAAAGAGGGCGCGGCGCAAGGTCATTGCTCATTTTCTGTACATTGACAACCCTAAACTGAGTGCCCCAGAAGGCTTAAACGTGGTGGAGCTACAGAAACTCACAGAAAGAATTAGTGGCGATAGCACCTTAGATCTCTTTCCGAAATTAAATATATGTACTACTATTTGGTATTGCGGGGACATGAAGCAGGCTTCAAAGAGGCGCTTCTTTTGACGTTTGACAAAATTACTTAATTCTTGTCGGGTGGCTACAAGGTGTGTTTGGGAGATGCCTCTGATCACTTACTCCTTTGGCCTACTGAGGTGGACTGTGGACTCAAGACTAAGCTAGGCGCTTTGGACAGGAAGGTGTTACTCACTACATATGGTATATGGTATGTTAATATGGTATCTCTTTCCAAAAACAGAGCAACGATATAGAAATCGAAAGGAGAATTAAAGGAGTGTGGAGAAAGTACTGGAGCATGAAAGAAATATTTAAAAGTCATATGCCTGCTAAGATTAAAAAAAAAGTGATGGACACCTGCTTGTTACCCTCACTAACCTATGCCAGCCAAACATGGAAATTCACTCAACGAGTAAAGAACAAAATAATGGTCTGCCAACGAAGCATGGAAAGAAGTATGCTAAAAATTAGAAAAATTAATAAAATACGCCACTCCGCCATAAGGAAAAAAACTGGAATAATCGACGCACAAAAACATGCCCAGAAATTAAAATGGCGGTGGGCAGGTCACGTAGCCAGGTTGAGCGATAACCGCTGGACATCGCAACTGACGTCATGGCCAGGCCCAAATGGTAAAAGAAAGAGAGGACGGCCTAAAACCAGGTGGGCAGACGAGATCATTGAAATAGCAGGCAAAAATTGGATACAAGAAGCCCAGGATAGAGTGTATTGGGCATCTCTGGAGGAGGCCTTCACCCGCAAATAAGTGGGGTTCTTGCATAATATATTTAAATAAAATTATGTAGTTAACTTAATAATAATTTATCCTTTCTCAATATATTTCAAATCTTGCATAATGTATATTTAAAACTGTAAACTTGTACGTTGCAAGAAATAAAAGGCTTTTTTATTTTATTTTATTTTATTTATGTTAAAGCCATCATTTATGAGACTGTTCATTCTGCGTAAGAGTCGAGGCCGTGACTTTAAACGCCAAGAATCTCCACAACCGCGAGATGTACAGTCTCAGGGAATATTTCCTAAACAACAAGTATGGAATTAATCGCAGTGTAGTAGTAGAAAATACGTGGCAGTAGACAAAGCCTTCACTTTTACCAGAGCTACGTAGCACCGATGACCGCAGGAACGTATGGAAGAGCAAGGAGCAGTACGGGTTGTTCTACAGGGTCCTTACAGGGTTTCGCTAAAACACCTTAAAAGGATCTCGTTCTCGAGCCATCTGGCTGGGTCAAAGGACAGATACAGAAGATTTCACTTTTGGACACAGGGTATAGTCGATTTCGCTTTGCATTGCCGTCGGCACCGTATGTTTAGGTATTCACGAATTGCTGTTCGTTTAATTTTACCACAGGATTTTTAAAAAAGCGACTTTTAATACTTTTAAAAATAATTTCAACTATTCGAATAGTATTCGAATAATTCGAATATCTGCGAAAAAAAAAACGAATATTCGAATACCTAAAATGGTCGAATATTTGCAGGCCCTAAGTCGGGCGCGTTATGGCCTCGAGACTATTTTTATGTAAGGTGCGTTGGGGGTAAGTTTCAAAACGGTAAGATAAAAACCTTTCTCCCTACTCCGTGCACATTTTTAGGGTTCCGTAGTCAACTAGGAACCCTTATAGTTTCGCCATGACCGTCTGTCCGTCTGTCCATCCGCGGCTTAGCTCCGTGATCATAAGTGCTAGAAAGCTGAAATTTAGTATATGTGTATGTACCACGCCAACATAACGGTAAAATAAAAAAATAAAAAAACTTTTTTTCGGGTACCTCCCGTACACCTAAAATGGGGGTGAGTTTTTTTTTTCGTTCCAACACTAGCGTGTGGGGTGTTGTTGAATAGGTCTTTTAAAAACAATAGGGGTCTTCAAACATAATTTTTGGATAGTCAGCAGTTTTGTAAATATTCGCTCGGGAAATCCAAAAAATAGTGTCCCCCCCCCCTCTAACTTCTCAACCACGGGTCAAAAAATTATGGAAAAATTCATGAAAATGAGGCCTTAAAAGTACTTTCAATGAAAACTATCTTCTATCTTCTAAATATATAAAAGAAGAAACTGACTGACTGACTGACTGACTGACTGACTGACTGACATATCAACGCACAGCCCAAACCGCTGGTTCTAGGGAGTCAAAATTTGGCACGTAGGTTCTTTATGAGGTGTAGGGGTGCACTAAGAGAGGATTTTTCAAAATTCACCCCCTAAAGGGGTGAAATGGGGGTCCAAACTTTGTATGGGGAAACAAGATTAGTTAGACTATTTTATTTGAAACTTCACAGGAGTATTTCTAACGATAAATGAGTAAACACGTGTTTTAGGTTTTTTGAAAATTCAACCCCTAAAAGGGAGAAATGTGGTGACAAAGTCTGAAAATCAACATGGGTATTGTTTTTATGGTTTATCGGGTCGCTGATTACGAAAACCGCAACAATTTTAAAAACCAACGTGGTGGACGTGAATTATCATCTCCCCCGTTGGGGTTAAATGGGGTTGAAATGTCTAAATACTAAACCGCTGGTTCTAGAGAGTCCAAATTTAGCAAGTAGGTTCCTTATAAGGTGTAGGAAAGGATTTTTCAAAATTCACCCCCTAAGGGGTAAATTGGGATTCAAAGTTTGTATGGGGAAACAAGATTAGATAACTTGATAGGTACCCTGTATCCCGGAAGAGGGAAGAGGGAAGAGGGAAGAGGGAAGAGGGAAGAGGGAAGAGGGAAGAGGGAAGAGGGAAGAGGGAAGAGGGAAGAGGGAAGAGGGAAGAGGGAAGAGGGAAGAGGGAAGAGGGAAGAGGGAAGAGGGAAGAGGGAAGAGGGAAGAGGGAAGAGGGAAGAGGGAAGAGGGAAGAGGGAAGAGGGAAGAGGGAAGAGGGAAGAGGGAAGAGGGAAGAGGGAAGAGGGAAGAGGGAAGAGGGAAGAGGGAAGAGGGAAGAGGGAAGAGGGAAGAGGGAAGAGGGAAGAGGGAAGAGGGAAGAGGGAAGAGGGAAGAGGGAAGAGGGAAGAGGGAAGAGGGAAGAGGGAAGAGGGAAGAGGGAAGAGGGAAGAGGGAAGAGGGAAGAGGGAAGAGGGAAGAGGGAAGAGGGAAGAGGGAAGAGGGAAGAGGGAAGAGGGAAGAGGGAAGAGGGAAGAGGGAAGAGGGAAGAGGGAAGAGGGAAGAGGGAAGAGGGAAGAGGGAAGAGGGAAGAGGGAAGAGGGAAGAGGGAAGAGGGAAGAGGGAAGAGGGAAGAGGGAAGAGGGAAGAGGGAAGAGGGAAGAGGGAAGAGGGAAGAGGGAAGAGGGAAGAGGGAAGAGGGAAGAGGGAAGAGGGAAGAGGGAAGAGGGAAGAGGGAAGAGGGAAGAGGGAAGAGGGAAGAGGGGAGAGGGAAGAGGGGAGAGGGGAGAGGGAAGAGGGAAGAGGGAAGAAGGAATAGTTGGTTTTCGTGTTCGTTGGGTGTCGTTTTTAAACGCACAGCCCAAAACCGCGGATTCTAAAGTCCAAATTTGGAACGTAGGTTCCTTATAAGGTCTAGGGGCGCACTAATAAACGATTTTTCTAATGGGGGTGAAATAGAGAGATCCAAAGTTTGTATGGGAAAACAAGATTAGACTATTTATATTCGAAACTTCGCAGGAGTATTTCTAACAATAAATGAGTAAACCGACAAGTACTCTTTATTGCACGCCTCATAAAATATACAGCAGAAATACAATTCAAGACATTACAATTAGAGGTAAACAACAGGCGGTCTTATCGCTAAAGAGCGATCTCTTCCAGACAACCTTTGGGTAGTGGAGAACTTGAAAAAATAAGATTTTGTTATTAGGCGGTGCAAAAATCGAATAATAATAATATATACATAAAAAACAAATAAATACATAAATATAATAAAAAATAAATACATACATACGTACATACATACATTCAGCCAACAGATAATAGGACAATTTGAATAAAATACGAATTATGAAAGGGATAGATAGTGTTCTTTCAGTTGAGCTTTGAAAGAAACAAGAGATTTAGCGCGCCTTAAGCTAACAGGCAAGGAGTTCCATAAACAGACAGCTTTAAAAGTAAACGAATTATTATAAAATTTTGAGACGGAAGAAGGTACGGCAAGGAGCAAATTTTGGGCAGATCGAGCAGAAGTGAGATAAGATAAGTGAAACGCTCTTTGAGATAGCGGGGAGTTGCAGGATGAAAAAGTATACTATAAAGAAGAGCAAGAATATGAGAGTTACGACCTAAACTTAAACCTAATAGATGTTTAAATTTGTATTTGGTGCCATCTCGATTGTCGTCAAGGCCAGTGCGGGCGGCGCGGCGCGTCTGGAGGAGTAGTCATCGGGAAACTTCCTGCAGCCGTAATAAATGCATTCAAGCTTTTCAACAATAAAACGGCTAGACGGATATGCTTGAGGGATGAGTAGATAATACCCTAACTTTAACAAATAGCCTAATTTTTTACATGAAAAAAAGAGCATCGTTCCCGTAGGATAATGTAAATTGTACAGGAACGCAGGCGAAGCCGCAGGTTAATACTAGTATTGAATAAAATCGGTCGAACCGTTCTTGAGTTATCGCAAAAATTTATAATTTTCTTTAAAATGACGTAAGTGCCGCGCGGTGTTCTTTTACTTCGAACGTTACATATTAGTTAAGTGCCATACTGCATTAAAACGTTTCGCTCAACCTGGTGCGTATAATCGATCACTTCCAGAAGGTAATAAGTAGGTAATTACAGTTACTATGGCGTTTACGACCTTTTTATAGAGCTTGAAATCTTTCTCGTAATTTAAATTTGATATTATTGTCTATTGTGAAGGATGCGCAACTACGGAACCCTACACTGAGCGTGGCCCGACATGCTCTTGGCCGGTTTTTTATTTGCTCATGGTAACATAGATGAGAACGCCATTTTGTTGATCCCTGCCCCTCAGTCATTGCCGTTCGCTCAGTGAGTTTGATTGTGAGTTAATTGCTGTTATTGGCAATTTTTGACAAGGTGTACTTTTTACGCTCAAATTACGTTTTTTCATCTTATCCCATGTTTTGTAACTTCTTTTGCAGTGACACTAGAGACATTTTGTGCTGATACAATTGCTTGTTATTGTTATCTTAGTTACCTTCAAATGTGGATTTTAATTATCTTTCATATTTTACGAGATTTCATACATTTCAATCTTGCACCGTCTAATTTCGAAGGGATAAGACGGCAATATTGATGTTTTCATCTTAACATACTTTCAAAATTCATAGTACTTAATAGTAACTGGTTCTCAAAAAGTATAAGCGGTATAAACCTACTTTCATTAACCCTTAACAACCTACGTGCGGTCTCACAGACCTGCGGTTATTCGTATTCTATGAAAAGAGTTTGAAAAATCTTGTCTACCTAGTAATCTCACAATGGGGTAAGATTGAAATATTATTTTAAATAAATCGTATTTTAGCGGTAAATAACGGTTTTTTTTTCAAATATTAATAAAAGTTTTAAACTACTACTTTGTCATACTGTTGTACTGTATACGTCACATTTATCTAAGGCGCATATAAATGCTTTTCAAAACTATATCAATATTTTCCCGTAACCTTTTAATCTTACCCCATGACGTTTTAAGTCACGAGTGTAATTTTATTTCAACTTTTTTCATACTAAAAGTATTAGTAACTTCCTCGTTTTAGTTTAACTATAAGGACCAATATGTCCTCTTTACTAAAAACATAGATTCCTGTATCTAATCTTCATATTATTAGCACAATTGTGACTTTTACAAAAACACTGCTCATCTCGTGTAAAAACCGTTCAATCTTACCCCAACGCACCTTAAGTTTTTTTTTAAATTTTTTTTTTTACTCTTTACGTTTCGGAGCTCTCTTAAATCCGTTCCAGACCTTCCGATACTATCCTGACTAATTTGAAATCCTTAAAGTATGGCAAATAATTAGATACCAACTACTCCATAACTTCAAAGTACTAGTGTGTTTTTTGCCGTCCCAAACTTTAACCAACGTTTTCTCAGTTGTTGCTTTTTCACTTTTGCAAATTAGAAGAATAAAAAAAAAACTAATGCACCTAGAGAAATAATAAGGGACGTTGACCTCCGCCGCCTTAAACTTACCTATTATTAAAACGTTTTCTTTGCACAAGTTTCCATTCATCCTTATCGCATTTGTTTTCCAAATCCCCTCCTTTCGCAGTGTATCTTGTACGATGTATTTCTATTGCCGCTATAACAACAAATACTAAAAATAAAATAAAATAAATATTTAAGGGGGCCTACCATACTACAAACTTACAGGTACGGAACCCTTCGTGCGCGAGTCCCACTCGTACTTGGCCGCTATTTTATTTATAGATCAAATCCCTAGAGCGTGCCCCGAGTTAGCTCAGCTCAGGTATGCGTAGGGTTGCCAGATCGAATGAATGACCCCATTATCGGGAGAATTTTTTTTTTAGGGATTTTGTAACTGTGGTTGGGAGAAACAAAAATGTAATCACATTAAAGTAAATATATATTATAAACAACGTCGTTAGCTGCCAATAGAAATGTCTACATAAATAAATAACATATTATAGCTCTCTCTTTATTATAACTTCATCTATAATGTACAAGAATGTAATAAGATTTTTTTTCATAGTAAGTACTGATGGAAAAACTAGCAGTGGTATTTCCTTAGAATAGTTTTATAAAATGAAGTTTTTTTCGGGAGATTTTTGACTAAGTCGGGAGTCGGGAGGACATTTTTTTTTTTAAGTCATTGGGGGCAAACGAGCAAACGTATCGCCTGATGGAAAGCGATTACCGTCGCCCATAAACACCTGCAACACCAGAGGAGTCACAAAGTGCTTGCCTACCCGGAGGACGAAGATAGAATGCCTCTATGCTAGTAATTTCACCGGCTATCTTACCCCCACACCGGAACACAACAATGCGAACATTGCTGTTTGGCGGTGGGTTAGCAGGCAAGACGGACATACATAAATTCGGGAGAATCCGCCATATCCCGACCATCTGGCAACCCTAAGGTATGCCTATAAAATTTATAGGCATACCTAGGGTTATTTAATAACCATCTTTGGATGTCCAGCTATTATCACCCCGGGCAGGCACGGCGGGTTAGCCCCGCCCCCTGCTTTGACTTACGGATGCAGCCTAGGTACTAGGCTTCCGGCTTCTCAAGTTCTGAAAAAAAAGTCCAGCTATTCCTGTCACAAAATTGGTTAAAATCCGTCCAGCCATTTCGCCGTGATGAGAGGACAAAGAAAATTATGAAAACGGATGGCGCCAGGTAAAAAAAGGAAGAATGAGATGATGCATTGTTTTAGCCTAATGTCGTCAAATTGTCATATAATTATATTGTATGTACCGGTTTGACAAAGTTCAATAATACCCAGAATTCTGATATTCCAAGAAAACAAACCAAATTTTCCATCGTTTCATGAATGAAATTCAACTACTGGACTTTTATGGCTTTATAGAGTAATTTATTTAATCTATGCTATGACTATCATACTTGCTTGTGGACTTGAGTGAGTTTTATCCATAATTATATAGGCTAGATTTAAGCAATATAAGAATGAGTTACAGGATCTTGATAAATGTTTATGGAATCTAGACTAGATAGGAAACAATAGGTCCATAATTTGAGGATAGATAGATATAACACATTCACTGTTTGACATGTGAACCTTATGTCTTTGTAATAGACCCTTGCTTTGAGCATGACCCCACAAATGGCCAGTGAACGTGTTAAGTAATGTTAGAAGTTTAGTTAGTATAATGGGCCAAGGTAGCAAAATAATAGGTGAAGTACAGTTAGGGTTAAATAAATAACAATCTATACATTTATTAATTTTTTATTAACAAAAGTACATAGTAATATTGGTTGAGAGAGAGAGAGGGCACATAACAATTAATCACTGTTTTATCTTATGTTTTCCAAGAATTGTTGCAGCAGCAACATAGAGAACTAATGTTCGAGCTCAATTGTTTAAGGATGTAGGATAGATAAGATAAGATACATTTTTATTGCTCTCATAGTGTACAGATGTCTTAATTCTAAAGATTATTTATACATAACATGACACCACCCGGTAAGCGCATTGCAATATTTTGCAGAAACAACTTAATCTCTAATAGTTATGTTTAACAATATAATCATAATCAATGAATAATAGTACATTACGGCAGAGACCAGTAAGTAAGCCATACTGGCCGAGTAGGAATTAGACGGACCGAGCCGTAGGCGAGGTCCGGATATAATACGAGGCCAGGATGGCTCTTACGGTCGAAGCAAGTATAGTGCTTTTCTCAAAAATTAAACAAGAAAATTAGATTAAAATTATATTTTGTAGGTGACATTCATATTCGGCCATTTTCCAATGAATATTTTTGTTATATCCCATTTTTATTATTACACATTGTGATATTCGTCGTCGCAGGCACCATTAACTCCCATGATAACAACCTATAACAAAAATAATTATGAGTTTATACTTGGATAAAAGATATAGTTATATCGTTATCAAATAGTGGCAGCATTTATTTACCTTCATCGCCAAAATGTTTATCATCTAGAGCTTGATTTAAGAACTTTTATATATTTTGCTGCTGAATATTTGTGATTTCTTTCGTTTGTAGCCATCCGATTGTCTCAGAAAGATTGTTGAAATATTCTGACCTTATCACACATTATCTGACCAATTATTAACTTGATTTTCTTCCTTCCATTTAATGAATCTCTTGTATTTTTTATATCTCCTTGGATTTAGTCGGAAGTAAATTATTTTAGCTAACTCTGCGTCCGCTTTTAAGTATGGAGGAGTGCCGTCTATTCGGAATCAAACTCGTCTGAACTCATTTTTGCTGAATTATTGTAATAGATCACACAAACAAATTTGAAATTTTTGTCTTTTAATTTAAATCCCGCCTTAATTTCTTTTTTTATAAATACTGCGTTTAATTATTTGCACTGTCTTATAAATCTAAGTCTTAAAGATAAAATTTAATTATTGTTATACATTGTTGTATTTTCTAACTAATTTTCATATCTTACCTTACCTTCAATTTTAACTCCGAGGTTTTTTCTAAACGACACAAAAAAGGAAGGAATTCCGAAATATCATTGTCATTTTACACAGCACAATTATGAACTAAACGCTGCATACAAACTTCCGCACTAAACCTTGTTGCTACTTTTTTTTTTTTAATATGCATCTTGAGTTACGTTTATACTGCCAATAGTGCTAACCTCTTTTTATTTTACATTTGCTCTTAGTGTAAATTGCAAGTGTATACTGCAATGTCGTCTCTTTCTATTTAATCTATGAAAAAGGCACGCCACTTTTTAATTTCTACAATTTGCTGTCGCACTGTACTTATAATTAAAACAATTTGTGGAATGCATCCTTTTTACATTTATATACGACCTCATCGCCTTCACATCCTTAGTTTTTTTATAGGTCGGTGACGATGTAAATCGTGTTTCGATATTCAAATATCTTGATACGTAATAGGAATTACATACTTACTTACTGGACAAATATTGATTCCAAATTTAAAATCTCGCTGTTTACTGGACACTTCTAAAAAGTCTTCGGTATGTTCCACTTACTGTAGTCTATCTAGCGATGGTAAGGCAACATTACATGTAATTTTTGAGAAAAATACAATAATTTTTATTTTTAGAAATAGGTACTTAGAAATATCTTAAATGAATAGCGTCTGCAGTTATCACTTTCTTATATTTGTTAGAATCCTGATATTGCAGCAAAAATATGTCTGACCATTTTGTATATTATAAGTAGGTTTTCTTTAGGTTTAGTTTTAGATTCCTAAGGGGTTTGTGGGTATCAGTAAAGTAGAGTGAGAGGATGTGGAGACAGGAGTCATTAAAGTTGGTTCCATGATGCAGGATTATTACATTTAGCTCCGTGCTGAAGAGTAATTACAATTTGATGCCATGACCATGGATAATTGATGAGGAATTACATTAGATGCTGTGTGTGTCCATTGATGGTTAAAAATAATTACAAGTTTTCATTCACAATTTTTGTTGGTGTTATCTGGTACGACACCGTTAGCTGGAATAGTGCATCCAGTGAGGACCACATTTTTGCCAATCACACTGTCGGCTCCAAGTGTAGATCTCTTTACGACTGTTTGCTCACCGATTTTAGCATTTGCTCCCATTGTTACATGGTCCAAGTCACAATTCCTTTGAACTACGGCATTCGCACCAATAAAAGAGGTAGCAATTTTAATGTTATCATTTATGAGAGCGTTACTCTTAATACGGCTTCCAGTGATAGTCAGTTGATAGCCAATCTGAACGTTGCTATCAATTATAGTTTTACGCATGACTGGACCGTCTTTGATTAAATTATTTGCATCTAACGTCCCGTCTTCTATGTAACCATTCAATCCGATTTGGTTATTGGCACCAACAACACTGTTCAGTATTTTACAGTTATCTTTTATGATATTGTTATCTCCAAGACGGCTTCCAGTGGTGATCACATTTTTGCCAATCACATTGTTGTTTCCAGTTACAGATTCCTTCATTTTCAATAAAGATGTAGTTTTCCCTCTAGGTTGAACCGTGGACTGGCAGTCGTGATCAAGGAATATAATACTGGTCGTGATGGTAGTCTAGGAGGATTCCTGTTATTTATATAAAACTTCTGACCACTTCGGACGGAAGAATGATACTGACTGAGTTCAGTCAGGATTCAGGATCAACATTTTATAGTAAAATTAATTTCCGCTTCCGCGTCTACGGCGTCACGGCGTCAGTCATCACTGTCAGTGTCAAGATTACGTTACTGTCACTAATGCATGGACCTCTAGCACATACTATTAGTATACCTGGACTGCTCCTGGAGCCTACTAGGGATAAAAATTAAGAATAAAGTTAAATGTCAAGACATCCGAAAAATTACAAATATCGTAGATGCAGCAGAAATGGCGTGCCGCTTAAAGTGGCGTTGCGCTGGTCACATTGCGCGAACGAACGACGGCAGATGGAGCGAAAAAATGCTGCACTGGTACCCGCGGGAGGAGCGCCGTCCGCGAGGGCGGCCGCGCAGTCGCTTAGCGGACGACATCAAGCAGCAGGCCGGCGGCGCGTGGACTCGACTGGCGACCGATAGAGAGATGTGGATCAAGATGGAGGAGGCCTTTGTCCAAAAATGGACAAACCCAAAAAACAATTTAAATAGTGTTAGTGCAAGTGTGTGACATAATTCATAAAATTGATATAACTTTTGTTTAATGAATTGTTTATTATTTATTTATACTTAATTTATATTACATACAATCTGTATTATGAAAAATAATGAAGAAGTAAAATAATTATTATAATATTTAAAATCGAATGTTATTGGTATGAATTTAATTTAATATGAAATTAAATTGAATTTAAATTAACATGTATTTGTGTGATATAATTTATAATATACTATTTTAATTTAATGTAAGCTATGAATGATAGATACTCATTGAATTTTATTAATGAATGTTAATCTTATAAATAGTCGTACCTAGATGCATGTGTATTGTAATCTTAAATTTTAAATATAATTTTTTATAATGTTAAATTATTGATTCAAATGTAGGCTTGATACTTTAAGCAAAACTAAACATTATGTTATAAGTACGTAAACAAAATTCGAAACTGTCTCTTATAACTAAATCGATATCTGCATGTACATTTATTGGCTTTATTATTATTATTATACCTGGACTGCTCATTGCTTCGTTCGAACGGTCCAAGTGAGAAAGCGACCAAAGGTGCAGTTTGTCCCACTCTGCTAGGGTAACCAAATATATAGCAATAAAGAGGGACTAATCATTACTCCTAAGCCAGCAAAACACACTTTTGGCATCCGTTATTTTAACAGAACGCAGCAAACCCGTAATTGTTAATTTGATTTGATACATGACAAACTTCGTTAAGACTAGGTAACTTAATATTTTTCATATTTAAAAACAAAAACATATTCTGATACTAATGTTATTTTTTGAATATCCTCATTAAATGTGTTCATTTAATGAGGATATTCAAAAAATAAGTAAAAAAATAAGTGGTTATGTAGGTTAGAATAAATAAAAACTTTCTCAATTTATTCAATAAAGTGGATACAATACAAAGGGGAACAAAAAATATCGTAAAAAAAAAAACATTTAGTCGATGTGTGGGAGGGCAGCACCGTCGTCGAATCCTAGCCATTTCACTAATGGCTTGAACCTGTAACGTGTGCCACGAATGCAAATGTTAGTTGCACGTATGATCGCAACGCTTACCCGTGCTCTAAGCCAGCCCAGCACGGTACTTAGAGATCGGTGCCAGCGGTCTGAAATGGCTAGCATAAATTAATTACGTAGGTAAAACTGTGAGTACCGTTATTTTATAAACTACCTATACATATCTCTGTTTTACGAAAGCAAGACTGCGCACTACTTTTTATTACAGTACTAACGGCCTAAGCCTATGGCGGAATAAAAGCAAAAAGAACTGACTTCAAAAAAACTAAAGAGCCAAAAATAACCCGTTTAAGTACAAATAACATTTGAATAACCTTTTGAAGTCGGTGCCAAAGTGCTCCATTATTTTATTATACAGCGTGTATATTTGATATAACCGCAAATTTAAGCCAGACGGAGATTATAGTGCTATAATCTGATATTTATAACAATTATTAAATTAGCGTTGAATGCCATAGCATAATTAATTTTTGAAAATTTTCTTAGCAGCAATTTATGGCGTAGTTATTACTAGTGACAGTTGTCACATCACGATGTTAAGTGTCAAAAAACAACAATAAACAAATACATTGCGTGCTGAATTATTTTATATGAAAAAAAAGTTAGAATTTTTTAATAATTTACGGTGCAATATATTATTAAATGCCTATACTAAGTGATCTGGGAGGTCTTGAAGGTATGCATCTCGTTTGAGTTATCCCCTAACTCCTAACCGCTAAGGATTTAACCTTCGGAAGATGATGACTATCAGGCGCAAATTGAAACGTTGTTCATTCAAGATAAGGTTGTGCAAGATTATAAAGTTGTTCATGGACAACTTCGTAATCGCGGACAGACATACATTATATGCGGGTCAACAGTGAGAATCTCTTTTTTGAAGGCGGATAAAACACTAAAACCTTCTCCTAAGTTCAAATAATACTTTTCTTAAAACCGCATCAAAATCGGTTCAGCCAAACGCGAGATAATCGAGGAAAAACATACATACGTATACTTACAGGTCAAACTGAGAATCTCATGTTTTTGAACTCGTTGAAAAACGGGACGTAACAGCAAAACAAGCGAGTTGAAAACGTTCATAAAATTATCAACCTATACTTTCTGTACTCGTTATGAATGTTACAAAGCCGATAAAAATATTGTATTATACAACAATTTAAATGTTTATTTTGTTACTTATGTGAAAGTCAGCACCTGCTAAATATTTTCTGCTTTGCCTTACTTAAATGTTAACTGTAAATTCATTGTCACTCTATTAGTTTTCTGCTTTGAATAAGTCTATGCATTAAAGAAAAATTACCACCTTTTGTACGATTAAAGTAATTTTGCTTTTGTGATTGCAAAGGTCAAATAAATAAAATAAGTCTAAAACACTCCAGTAACATCATTGTGTAATGTTGATTGTTGCTACTATCGAAGACACTGATACTTAATTGTACATTTGTAAACGAATTTAAACCTTATTAAATAAATAAATAAATATTAAGGGACAATCATACACAAATCGACCTAGTCCCAAACTAAGCAAAGCTTGTACTATGGGTACTAAACGACAATATACATAATATATAAATACATATATAGTAGATAACATCCATGACCCAAGAACAAATATTTGCACAAATATTTGCCCCGGCCGGGATTCGAACCCGGGACCGCCGACTCAGTAGGCAGGTGTCTACAAACCGAGCCAAACGCGTCGTCAATTGCAACGGTTAAGGCGTGTGGGTGTATAGTTAACTGTGTGCTCGTTTGTATATTACACCGATATTTAAAACTGAGGTCGTTTTGGCCGTAGGCGCTTCCACGCGATCTTTAAAAAAACCGGACGATCGTACAAAGTTTATGTTCGCTAGAACTACATCTTTTGCTGCTCGCACTTAATTATATGACATAGGGTAAAATCTCGCGTCTACGCTCGTACGAGTCACGCGTTGTTTAAAAGATACGGCGCCTATTCGCACATTCACTCATACGCTTACAAGAACGAACTCACGGGGGTATACAATGATGGTTGGAAACCTAAACGACCCTTAGATAGCGGAGGATTATCGTAGTATATTGAAAACGACATTACTGCAATAAATTTTTGCTCGGGTTGTTTTTAGTACGAATAATATTTGTCGAAGTAAAACATAGATCGGAATTATCCGGTAATTTTGTAAAATCATTATCACTCTATTTGTACTTTATCAAAATTCATATATACCATATCTTACCTGAAAAAATCTACTACAGCTACCAAAGATTTCCTTTTGCAACCTTTAATTCAGCACTTTCTTACCATGATGCAAATATAAGTATGTATTTTTTTAAATAACTAGAAAAGACATCATTAAGCACTGTCAAAAATGCTGACAATTTTCAATTATATTAATAAGATTTCAAATTTAAAGGTAATCCTGCCCTAAGATAAAAGTATTATTATATAATAACGGATTGTATAACGTTCATAAATTTTTCCGTTAGTTTCTTTGGTAAAGCGTAAGAAAGTTTAGCGAATAAAATATTTAATTATTTGAAGCGAATAGTGTTAATTTAAAGAAAAATTTAAACTACTAATACCTACCATTTTATTTGAAAACTACTAATTATTACTATTTTTGTGACTGGCAATATTAGAAAGGGACACACTACCTATGTGCGAGCTGTCTCTGTCTGATCGTGACCCCTTCACCTGTAAAATATACTTTATGTATTAATGCTAAGGTTTAATTTTGTGTGAACACTTATTCTGAGTTCGCACTCCTGTTGTCTTATATAAAAGCTCCTTGCACTAATGTCACTAGTGACATCACTAGTGATGTGCCGAGTACGATATTTGAGTCGATTCAGACTTGATTTCTGCTTTGGACTCGCCTACTCGAATACCAAATTATTTTGATTAGAGTACGCCAGACTCGATTTTGATACTCGAGTCAGGAAGAATCGATTTTATACTCGATGACGCGATTCTATTCATTCCACCTCACTCGATTCCAGTATTCGACTTAGGTTGCCTAATGCTTCAGAATTTTGTGCAGCACATAGTACATATCGAAATCTATTGAAAATAGTTAAAATAAAATCTGCAAACAAAATCTTCATCAACCTTTGACCTTCCCTGCTACATATTGGTGTATTTTTAGAGTTGTATGTTATGTTTCAAATCAAATAAAATTTACATTTAAATATTAAAAATATGTAGTAAATACAAAAATTCTAAATATCTACAAAAGGGTGGCGTTTCCACCTAAAGTATTGTATCATTTTGGAACTTCACGGATTACCTATCTACTCATAGACTTTAAAATCAATAAACATAAGTACCTACGTATATTTTTGTCGGTAAGTACCGGTTGTATTACATCACTATTTATGAGTTGTAAAATGGTTGTAAAAAATAGGCAACGCAACACAGGAAAAATGTTATTTTAGTTTCCGGAATAAAACAAAAAAAAACAGACTTACTTGCTGTTTGATATTTGCTCCTTTTTGATTTTTGCTTTTCGTTCTTAAATCGAGTTCTGGACTCAAATTTATAGAGAGTCAATATTCGAATACCAAACATAGAACTCGAATTCACGGCTAGAATCATCATGATCTCAGTCATGATTCGAATACCTTGAAAACCGACTCGAGTCGACTAGATCCACCATAACAGAGCCAGATTTTTCTTGAATGGTGTAGAGTAAGAAAAATTCAATAGAGTTCGTGTTACTTAGTGGAAACCTACGACTTTCCCTATCCCTGTAAAGCATGCGTCGAGTTTCCGCAAGAAAAAACGAGACGACAGTATATTTATCAATACGTCGAGTTCAAGGATTTAGCCCATGTATCAATTTTTTGTTGTTAGTGATGCGAGAATAGATTTGTCGATGTCGATACAACACAGACCACTTAACCCTAAGTGGTCTGTGCGATACAATTACGATTATATAGTTGATTACAATTTGACAATATTTCATATTTTTAAGACTACAATTTTATTACTATTCTATATTCCGCTTAGAAAGAGGACGTAATCACTGTTATTCATTACATTTTTCTGAGATTACTAATTATTACAATATTAATTTATTAAAATTTACTCGAGTAGGTACGTTATGATATCATTTTTTTTTTATTATGGTCCGGAGAAAGTAAAGGTTCAGTTTCATTGGACGAAGCACAGCGTGCGGTGACTCCCCGCAGGCGGTATAACAACTAGTGAAACTCGAGTATGGCGTATGGCATACGTTCTAGAAGAGTTTCACTCGTACCCCGCATGCGGGCTTTAGCGATGTATTAAACTGAGTCTAAACGGCTCATATTTGGTGGAGGTATGCATGAATAAATACACTTGTTAGATATGAAAGGTTGAAGGGAAGCGAAGAAGAGGAAGGCCAAGAATAAGTTGCGTTAACCTTTAAAAACGCCAAGCGATGAAAATATTTACCGTGCCACCACCAGCGAACGAATTGTTTTATTCGTTCCTTAGAGTAAGAAATAGTTAATAGAGCGTGTCACTTAGTAGAAACCTACGACAATATTGCCATCTCTGTAAAGCACGTCAAGTTCCTGCAAGAAAAAACGAGATGACAGTATATTTGTCAGTTACGTCTTTTAAAAAAATGTACAAGCCCATGTGTCAAATTTTTCGTTGTAGTGCGCCCGAATACATTTATCGATATCGGTACGATATCGATAAAACTACAGTTATATACTTGATAGTTATCAAGTTGATAACTTTATCAACTTATTAAATTAAACTACAGTTATATACTTGATAAAGTTATCAAGTTGATAATTTTATCAACTTATTAAAAAAATAAACATCTTTAACTTGGATTGATTTAATGCTTAGTTCCCAAAAATAACGTATTTAAATTTAAGGCTCTAGGTATATTGAAAATTATATGAAAAAAATGGTTGCCTGTAAAGTCGGTTTTACGGGCGAAGGAAGATTTTACGTGACAACGTCTTTTTCTCGGTAGAATATTTATTTGTATCATATCCACTCACAATTTCCCTAACAACATTTTAAGTGTTACTTTCTGAACGCACCCATCACATGTGTCATTAATGTCATTATATTGTCTTTATTTTACATGTTTTAAATCTAAATATGCGATAATCAGACTATTATGCATGTATGTTGTCGATTCCAAACCCTTATTTAGTCTAGATCTACATGTAATTATTCTAAAAATACCGAACCGACGGAACAAACATCATTTTGATTGACAGGTAAGTACGAACAGTTTGTATTTGTATGGGAATATAAAATTATCGTTTTTATTATTTTCCACTCATTTATTCAATATTTTCTCACCGTTTAAACCTTCCCTTGACTTCCACAAATATTTCAATACTAAAATTAGCCAAATCGGTTCAGCCGTTCTCGAGTTTTAGCGGGACAACCGGCCCTCGTAACGTGAGCGGGCGTTACACTTTTTCATGAGTGACTCCGAGCCGCAACCTAATTTAAGATGTTGTCACGTCAAAAAAAAACATTGACACGGATTTTTTAAGTGAATTTTTATGTCTGTAGTTTCGGTTTCACTCAGATAGATAGATCGTATATCCATTAAATATCTTAGGTTAAGTATTTATACAATAAATTTATATAATAAGTAAAATACAGAACGAAGTTATTACAAAATATTAATACATTATAAAAAAAATTAACCTAGGGTACCGCCGGCAGCGGGGAGGGGCCCAGGCTACCGGTGGTTAGGGCTGGAGAGATAGGAACCTCCTGACGATGCGCGCCGTGTCCAGGAGTACCGCCAACAGAGCATTATAAAAAAATAACAAGATTAAGTGTTGCGATTAAATTGAGTCTCACTTTGAAAAGGATTCTAAGCCACTTGACTGCTGTTTTGGCTGAAGATTCTTAATGAACGAAAAGTACCTATTCATAACTATGCACTGCACGGCTGGCGAACTCTGTAGGTTTTTAGGCAAATGTTTTTTTTTTGTCTGATCGTGTAACCATCTTTGGATGTCCAGCTATTATCACCCCGGGCAGGCACGGCGGGTTAGCCCCGCCCCCTGCTTTGACTTACGGATGCAGCCTAGGTACTAGGCTTCCGGCTTCTCAAGTTCTGAAAAAAAATGTCCAGCTATTCCTCTAACAAAATTGGTTAAAATCCGTCCAGCCATTTCGCCGTGATGAGAGGACAAAGAAAATTATGAAAACGGATGGCGCCAGGTAAAAAACAGGAAGAATGAGATGATAGCATTGTTAGCCTAATGTCGTCAAATTGTCATATACATATATTGTATGTACCGGGTTGACAAAATTCAATAATACCCAGAATTCTGATATTCCAAGAAAACAAATCAAATTTTCCATCGTTTCATGAATGAAATTCAACTACTGGACTTTTATGGCTTTATAGAGTAATTAATTTAAGGCTTGTGTTTAAACGCCTACCAAATATGATTAAACGCCTACCAAATATGTTGATAAATTACTTCCAATAAATTCTTAATGCTTGCCAAAACGGATGAATGCTCACCAAAGGGCCTTATCACACTTGCGATTTGCGAGCGTATTATCTATACAAATAAGCGACGCGGCGAACACGCTGCGCGATCGCCTTCATACAAGATACGCTCGCAAATCGCAAGTGTGATAAGGCTCAAATAGTGTATCCCAAACTATTCTATAAATAAAGCAAATAATTCTTTTTCTTACATGCTATTAAAATATATGAACACCGTTAAAGTTAATTTCAGACCAAATAATCTATATTATTGTCAAATGGATGTCACCAATATTTTAGATTATTACTTCCATTTTAGTCATTTTTGCTGAGGCAAAAAACTAAATGCTCACCAAAATGGCTTTTATCACCAAAATTTCAAATTGGTGCTAGGCGGCTTAAACTCGGTATCGGGGGGCTCTCGGGGCTCAAAAATATGAATCTGAAATTTTGGCCGAAAATTCGGTCAAATTCGGAAAATATCGAAAAAAAAAACGATTCAAAATTTCAAATTGGTGCTAGGCGGCTAAAACTCGGTATCGGGGGCTCTCGGGGCTCAAAAATATGAATCTGAAATCTTGTCCGAAAATTCGGTCAAATTCGGAAAATATCGAAAAAAAAAAACGATTTGTATGGAGAAAATTTCAAATTGATAAAGCATAGCTAATAATGACTACCGCACATTATGGAGCGTTTTTTAGGGATATAAAAAAAAACTAACCTAACCTAACCCGGCCGAGTCGGATCTGCTCTGAAAGGTGATCAGGATTAGATGGCTACCTAGCTGAAACACTAATTTATGAAAACAATATTTGGTGAGCAAAAATCCATTTTGGTGAGCAAAAAATCCATTTTGGGAAGCAAAAAGATATTTTTGGTAATAATTTTGATGTTTTAAGAAAAAAATATTTGGTGAGCAAAAAATCCATTTTGGGAAGCAAAAAGATATACTGACTCAACATAAAATTATTCTGGTGTAATGTATATCGATTTTGGAATACAAAATGATTTAATTTGGGGAGCACTGTATAGAGTGGGTTTAATTTATATGGAGGCAATTTATTTTATTTGGAATTTAGTTTTGGGGTATAAAAGCCATTTTGGTGAGCGTTTAAATTGTTCCCTTAATTTAATCTATGCTATGACTATCATACTTGCTTGTGGACTTGAGTGAGTTTTATCCATCATTATATAGGCTAGATTTAGGCAACATAAGAATAAGTTACAGGATCTTGATAAATGTTTATGGAATCTAGACTAGATAGGAAACAATAGGTCCATAATTTGAGGATAGATATATATATAACACATTCACTGTTTGACATGTGAACTTTATGTCTTTGTAATAGACGCTTGCTTTGAGCATGACCCCACAAATGGGCAGTGAACGTGTTAAGTAATGTTAGAAGTTTAGTTAGTATAATGTGCCAAGGTAGCAAAATAATAGGTGAAGTACAGTTAGGGTTAAATAAATAACAGGCTAAACATTTATTAAATTTTTATTAACAAAAGTACATAGTAATAGTGGTTTAGAGATAGGGCACATAATGATTAATCACTGTTTTATCTTATGTTTTCCAGGAATTAGAGTTGCAGCAGCAAAATAGAACTAATGTTCGAGCTCAATTGTTTAAGGATGTAAGATAGATAAGATGATACATTTTTATTGCTCTCATAGTGTACAGATGTCTTAATTCTAAAGATTATTTATACATAACATGACACCCGGTAAGGGCATTGCAATATTTTGCAGAAACAACTTAATCTCTAATAGTTATGTTTAACAATATAATAATAATCAAGGAATAAAATACAATTTTTTCTTAGAAATTGGTTATTAGAAATATCTTAAATGAATAGCGGCAGTAGTTATCACTTTCTTATATTTGATAGAATCCTGATATTGCAGCAAAAATATGTCTGACCATTTTGTACTGTTACCCCATAAAATGAACCCGTATTGAATGCAAGTTTGTGTAAATGCGTAATAAGCACTTACTCTTTAGTCTTTCTAATGTTTCTAAGTGCAAAAGCAAATCTAGATAGTTTTATACAAATATTTATAATATGTGTCTTCCAATTAATGTTTTCATCAATGTATACGCCTAGTAGTAGACGAAAGTTATTAGTTTGTTGAATTGAAGTATTTAAATATAAATAGTTAATAACCAACTGTCTTAGATGGGGTCTGAATTAAGTAAGTTTTCTTTTGGTTTAGTTTTAGATTCCTAAGGGGTTTGTGGGTATCAGTAGAGTAGAGTGAGAGGATGTGGAGACAGGAGTCATTAAAGTTGGTTCCATGATGCAGGATTATTACATTTAGCTCCGTGCTGAAGAGTAATTACAATTTGATGCCATGACCATGGATAATTGATGAGGAATTACATTAGATGCTGTGTCCATGGATGGTTAAAGATAATTACAAGTTATCATTAACAATTTTTGTGGGTGTTATCTGGTACGACACCGTTATTTGGAATATGGCATCCAGTGAGGACCACATTTTTGCCAATCACACTGTTGTTTCCAAGTGTAGATGTCTTTATGACTGTATGCTCACCGATTTTAGCATTTGCTCCCATTGTTACATGGTCCAAGTCACAATTCCTTTGAACTTCGGAATTGCTACTAATATGAGAGTTAGCAATTTTACTGTTATCACTTATGACAGTGTTACTCATAATATGGCTTCCAGTGATGGTCAGTTTATAGCCAATCAGAAAGTTGGCATCAATTGTAGTTTTACGTATGACTGTACCGTCTTTGATTACACCATCTGCTCCTATCGTCCCGTCTTCTATGTAACAATTCTTTTCGATATTATTATTGGAACCAACAACACTGTTAATAATTTTACAGTTATCATTTATGACATTGTTATCTCCAATACGGCTTCCAGTGGTGATCACATTTTTGCCAATCACATTGTTGTTTCCTTCAGTTACAGATTCCTTTATTTTCATTAGTGTAATAAGAAGAACAAAATACACTTTTCCATGTTCATATTTCATTTTCAATAAAGATTTAGTTTTCGTCGTGGTGGTAGTCTAGGAGGATTCCTGCTATGTATATAAAACTTGACTTGACTTTGACCACTTCGGACGGAAGAATGATACTGACTGAGTTCAGGATTCAGGATCAACATTTTATAGTAAATTTTTTATCTATTAATCCGTGTAAAATTTCCGTGTCTACGGCGCACAGACTAATAAGAGATACTACGTATACGTATCTACGGCGTCAGTCATCACTGTCAGTGTCAAGTCAAGGTTACTGTCCAGGGGCATTTCACTCAGTACTTTACAGAATTCATACATTAAAACTTGCGTGCGTTTAGTACGAGACCTGCGCGATAGATGGAGCTAAATTTAATATTTGAATTAGTATTATTAAAATGAAATCTGTTTTTATGTTATTATTTTATCCATAAATAACATATAATAAAAACATAATTATAAGTTATTGTGAAAGATTATGAAGCATTATTTTAATTTATCATTACAGGCAACATTAGGGCTTAAGATTAGATTCCCGTTCCATTCCACTCATTTATTTGTTAGATTTCACCTATTATTGGAGCGGAGCGAGCGAAGAACCCATGGATCGACTCGAATGGACCTTGTAACAATGCGCAGATCTCAGCGAGTTCTCAACCGATTTAAGAAATTTTTGTTTTAAAATGCACAAATTAAATTTCGCTAGGTCGTGACGTGACGAAAAAAAAAACTCCGCTCCAATCTATGGTGCAAGCTTAGCCGGTGGCTGACTCTGCATCGACCTAGTATTATAAGCAGTTATAATTATGATGATTATCACAAACATTTAATATCCACAAAAAAGTTAGAAAATAACTAATGCGTATTTTTTTAAATGTAAAAAACAATAGTAGAAAGTATTGTGTGCATAAACTTAAAGACTAAAAGACTGCTTAATACAATTCGGTGTAGAGGAACGCGTAGCATAGTGCTGTTTGAAAGTTCAGTTTACTTTATGGACAGTTTGTTTTCTGGTGGATATTCAAACGTGTATAAGAAATTTTCCTCTGCTGTGCTTCATGGATATTAGCGAATTGTTGACCTTCACGCTAACCTGGATTCCGACGACAGAAGTTCCAGGAAGGATTTCGATCCCGGCTTTGTGTAATGGATCACGATTGCCTCGTTTTAAAGTCATGGTAGCAGTAAAAAATGTTGTGTGTGTCTACCTGTGGTAGATAAGCGTTTGTTCTAATTATGTTCCCCAAAATTAATTAAATAAAAATAATTAATTATAAATGTGTCTTTTTATACCTTCCTACAAACATAACTAGTTTTAAAGCCCACTTATTTTGTTAAGTGCGAGATGAATAATATGTATTGAAAGTACCTACCTACAGTACATTGCATAGCGATTGCTATGTATACATATGTACATGACTCAGATAACTCGAGACTTAGTCAATAGATGGCGCTAGTACACAAAGGAAGCTGATGACTCTTCTAGGAGTTAAAGTGGTTGTTTATATTACTTCTACCACCTAACAACCTTACAAGGTAAATCTCAGTATTATTTAATTTACTCTATGTTACTGTCACTAATGTCACTAGTGTAGTGACATCACTAACTAAGTAGTACTTGCAGTAATACTAGGCTTCCGGTTTCTCAAGTTCTGAAAAAAAGTCCAGCTATTCCTGTAACATAATTGGTTAAAATCCGTCCAGCCGTTTCGGCGTGATGAGAGGATAAAGAAAATTATGCAAACGGATGGCGCCAGGTAAAAAAAACCGGCCAAGAGCATGTCGGGCCACGCTCAGTGTAGGGTTCCGTGGTTGCCCATCCTTCACAATAGACGGGCTACGAGGTTTAAATTACGAGAAAGATTTCAAGCTCTATAAAAAAGGTCGTAAACGCCGAACTGTAATTACTTATTACCTTCTGGAACTTATCGATTACACGGGCCAGATTAAGCGGATTTTTTTAATGCAGTATGGCACTTAACTAATATGTGTAACGTTCGAAGTATAAGGACACCACGCCGCGCTTACGTGATTTTAAAGAAAATTATGAAATTTTACGATAACTCAAAACTGCTGACTTGATCAAAAAATAATATTTGGAGACCCATATTATTTTTAAAAGACCTATTCAACGACACCCCACACACTAGTGTAGAAACGAAAAAAAAATCACCCCCACTTTAGGTGTTCAAGAAAAGTTATTTTTTTAGTTTTTATTTTACCGTTTTGTCGGCGTGATACATACACTTGATACATACTCATACCAAATTTCAGTTTTCTAGTACTAATGATCACTGAGCTAAGCCGCGGACGGACGGACGGACAGACGGACATGGCGAAACTATAAGGGTTCCTAGTTGACTACGGAACCCTAAAAAAGGAAGAATGAGATGATAGCATTGAAGCCTAATGTCGTCAAATCTATCCTCTATACATATAAATAAAAGAAGAAGTCCTGACTGACTCATCAACGCACAGCCGAAACTGCTAATGTCAGAGAGTTGATTTTTGCATAGTAGGTACTTTTATAACGTGGACTAGGGATAAGAAGGGATTTTGAAAAATTCAATCCCGAGGGGGGTTAAAAAGGGGATGAAAGGTTGTATGGGGTACAAGTTTTTTTTGAAGTTAGGAACTCTAAACTTCGTAAAAAGTATTGAAATAAAATGAAAGAAAACTAATTTCAGCGTTTTTTTAAATTTCATCCCCTAAGGTAGTAAAAAAGGGGTTGAAGGTTTGTATGGAGATCAAATATTTTTTTGAGCAGGGGACTTGAATCTTCGTGTAAAGGCATACTATTAGAATACAAGAATATTAATTTCAGCGTTTTCAAAAATTCATCCCCTAAAACGGTTAAAAAGGGGTTGAAAGTTTGAATCCATAAGGGCATGTTATTAGATTATGAGAAAAGTAATTTCAGTGTTTTTGAAAATTCAGCCCGAAAGGTGGTGGAAAAGGGGTTGAAAGTTTGTATTGGATCAAACATTTTTTGAGCGCGGGACTTGAAATTTTGTATAAGGGCATATTAAGAATATAAGAAAATCAATTGCAGCGTTTTTAAAAATTCAGCACTGAACACAGCACTTGACTTAAATATCATACTACTTTCAAAATAGAAAAGTAATTTCAACATTGCTTGTAATAATAAAGATGTAAAATGTTCAAGATATAAGATTCTACGTGGACGAAGTCGCGGGCAACACAGCTAGTTGCCATATATGTGAGTATTATATTCCTTGATTGTATGTACCGGGTTGACAAAATTCAATAATACCCCGAATTCTGATATTCCAAGAAAACAAACCAAATTTTCCATCGTTTCAAGAATGAAATTCAACTACTGGTCTTTTATGGCTTTATCGAGTTATTTATTTAATCTATGCTATGACTATCATACTTGCTTGTGGACTTGAGTGAGTTTTATCCATCATTATATAGGCTAGATTTAAGCAACATAAGAATGAGTTACAGGATCTTGATAAATGTTTATGGAATCTAGACTATAGATAGGAAACTATAGGTCCATAATTTGAGGATAAGTAGATATCACATTCACTATTTGACATGTGAACCTTATGTCTTTGTAATAGACGCTTGCTTTGAGCATGACCCCATAAATGGGCAGTGAACGTGTTAAGTAATGTTAGAAGTTTAGTTAGTATAATGTGCCAAGGTAGCAAAATAATAGGTGAAGTACAGTTAGGGTTAAATAAATAACAGGCTAAACATTTATTAATTTTTATTAACAAAAGTACATAGTAATAGTGGTTAGAGATAGGGCACATAACGATTAATCACTGTTTTATCTTATGTTTTCCAGGAATTAGAGTTGCAGCAGCAACAAAGAACTAATGTTCGCTCAATTGCTTAAGGATGTAGGATAGATAAGATAAGATACATTTTTATTGCTCTCATAGTGTACAGATGTCTTAATTCTAAAGATTATTTATACATAACATGACACCCGGTAAGGGCATTGCAATATTTTGCAGAAACAACTTAATCTCTAATAGTTATGTTTAACAATATAATCATAATCAAGGAATAAAATACAATAATTTTTATTTTTAGTAATAGGTAAGTACTTAGAAATATCTTAAATGAATAGCGTCTGCAGTTATCACTTTCTTATATTTGTTAGAATCCTGATATTGCAGCAAAAATATGTCTGACCATTTTGTATATTATAAGTAGGTTTTCTTTAGGTTTAGTTTTAGATTCCTAAGGGGTTTGTGGGTATCAGTAGAGTAGAGTGAGAGGATGTGGAGACAGGAGTCATTAAAGTTGGTTCCATGATGCAGGATTATTACATTTAGCTCCTTGCTGAAGAGTAATTACAATTTGATGCCATGACCATGGATAATTGATGAGGAATTACATTAGATGCTGTGTCCATGGATGGTTAAAGATAATTACAAGTTATCATTAACAATTTTTGTGGGTGTTATCTGGTATGACACCGTTATTTGGAATATGGCATCCAGTGAGGACCACATTATTGCCAATCACACTGTTGTCTCCAAGTGTAGATCTCTTTATTACTGTTTGCACACCGATTTTAGCACTTGCTCCCACTGTCACGTGTTCCAAGTCACAATTCCTTTGAACTTCGGCATTGTGATCAATATCAGAGTTAGCAATTTTAATGTTATCATTTATGACAGCGTTACTCTTAATATGGCTTCCAGTGATGGTCAGTTGATAGCCAATCACAACGTTGCTATCAATTGTAGTTTTACGCATGACTGTACCGTCTTTGATTATATTATTGGAACCAACAACACTGTTAATAATTTTACAGTTATCATGTATGACATTGTTATCTCCAATACGGCTTCCAGTGGTGATAACATTTTTGCCGATCACATTGTTGTTTCCTTGAGTTACAGATTCCTTTATTTTCATAAGTGTAATAAGAAGAACAAAATACACTTTTCCATATTTCATTTTCAATAAAGATTTAGTTTTCTCTCTAGGTTGAACGGTCGACTGGCAGTCGTTATGGTAGTCTAGGAGGATTCCTGTTATGTATATAAAACTTGACTTGACTTTGACCACTTCGGACGGAAGAATGATACTGACTGAAGTGACTGAGTTCAGGATTCAGGATCAACATTTTATAGTAATTTTTTTATCTATTAAGCCGTGTAAAATTTCCGTGATTAATTAAACGGCGTTAGTCACCTCTAATCTATGTTAGTCACAGTCATCACTGTCAGTGTCAAAAACTCAAGGTTACTGTCACTAAAGTCACTAGTGACATCACTAGTGATGTGCCGAGTTTGAGTCGAGTCAGACTTGATTTCTGCTTTGGACTCGCCTACTCGAATACCAATTTATTTTGATCAGAGTACGCCGGACTCTATTTCGATACTCGAGTCAGGAAGAATCGATTTTATACTCGATGACGCGATTCAATTTATTCCACCTGACTCGATTCCAGTTAGGTTGCCTAATGCTGCAGAATTTTGTGCAGCCATAGTACACATCGAAATCTATTGAAAATAGTTAAAATAAAATCTGCAAACAAAATCTTCATCGACCTTTGACCTTCCCTACTACATATTGGTGTATTTTCAGTTGTATGATAACTTGAGTTTCAAATCGAATAAAATTTACATTTTAATATTAAAAATATGTATTATATACCAAAAAAACTAAATATCTACAAAAGGGTGTCGTTTTCACCTAAAGTATTGTGTCATTTTGGAACTTCATGGATTATCTACTCAGACTCTAAAATCAATAAACATAAGTTGTACCTAGTACCTACGTATATTTTTGTCGGTAAGTACCGGTTGTATCACATCACTATTTATGAGATGTAAAAAAAAGGCAACGCAACACAGGAAAAATGTTATTTTAGTTTCCGGAATAAAATAAAAAACAGACTTACGAGCTGTTTGATGTTTACTCCATTTCGATTCTCATGATTCGAATACGTACCTTGAAAATCGACTCGATCCACCAAAACAGCGACAGATTTTTCTGGAATGGTGTAGAGTAAGGAAAATTCAATAGAGTTCGTGTTACTTAGTAGAAACCTACGACTATCCCTATCCCTGTAAAGCACGTCGAGTTTCCGCAAGAAAAAACGAGACGACAGTATATTTATCAACACGTCGAGTTCAAGGATTTAGCCCATGTATCAATTATTTGTTGTTAGTGATGCGAGAATTTTGTCGATGTCGATACAATTACGATTATATAGTTGACTAGCGGCCGCCCGCGACTTCGTCCGCGTAGATTTTTGATGATGACAAAGATATTCAAATAGGTAAATGAATTTTATTCTTAGTTAAAATGGTCTAGACAATGCAATTGTTAAAGAATTTTTGAAGATTTTCCAATTAGATTACGGGAATTGTTTGCAGGATGCTTCATATTTATTCCGTCAGTTACCTGATGCTTTTAATCTTTGGCAAAAATGACTGCAAGATATAGAGCGACGCATGGATTTGGAGTTAGAGAATGGGGATCTTAGTTATTATGAGTGAGATTTAAAAAAAAATGTTAAATATCATAAGGCTGTTAAAACAATCTTAAACTCAGCACTGGAAATCGAGAGATGGAGGCAGTTTAATAAAGAGTATCTCTTTTAATAATAATAAATAATAAACTTTATTTCAAAACAATAATAAATAATGACCTCTGTTCATAAGAAGGCAGCACTGGTATTTGTACACGCCGGCCTGGCTATTAAACGAAAAGAGTGGTGTGGCGGAGTTCCCGAGGGGGGCCAAAATGTTTCTAAATAGTCTAGCAGGTACCCCAGTTATTAAAAAGGCTAGTGCTTAAAGATAATGCTGAAATGTGACCATTAAAAACTAAATGCATATAAGCGAATTTAATGATGCGATTACTATTTTGGTCTACAGGCTAGTAGTATTGTTTGAAGAGTGATTCAATATATTCTGGTGCTATAGTTCTCTATATCTCTCAAGAAGCTAAATAAAGTAAGAATAGGTATATAAAGTATAAATTATTAATGTGCTGATAGACAACTCACTAAATATAGGAACACATAAAGTTTGGAACACAATAAATAAGAGACAGCACTAAGAAAATATTGTTGACATTCAACCATAGAAAAGGGGGTGCAAGTTCGTTTTAAAAAAAGAACGTAGTCACTGGGTAGTAGACAGGAAATAAAAAATATATAAACTGATAACGTTAGCGTAACACTTCTTTATAAACAACATTAGCGGTGTTCCCCATACAAACTTTGTACCCCTTTTTAACCCCCTTAGAGGTGAAATTTTCCAAAACGCTGAAATCACTTTTTTTGTATTTGATTAAGTAAGCTATCTACAAAGTTTCAAGTCTCTAGTTCAAAAAATAAAGTTTCTCCCATATAAACATTGCACCCCTTTTTAACCCCCTTAGGGGTGAAATTTTCTAAAACGCTGAAAGTACTTTTTATGTTTTTAAATAAGTAATCATTCTACAAAGTTTCAAGTCTCTAACTAAAAAAAAAAAGTTTACCCCATACAAACTTTGCACCCCTATTTAACCCTCTTAGGGGAGGTATTTCCAAAAATCCCTTCTTATCTCTAGCCCACGTTATAAAAGTAACCTACTGTGCAAAAATCAACTCTCTAACATTTGTAGTTTCGGCTGTGCGTTGATGAGTCAGTCAGGACTTCTTCTTTTATATATATAGACTAGCTGTTGCCCGCGACTTCGTCCGCGTGGAATCTTATCTTGAACAGTTTACATCTTTATTATATTATTTTCAGATCTAAACAATGTTGAAATTACTTTTCTTTTTTTGCAAGTTGATGTTTTTGATGTTGGTTACTGTAATTCAACAAAAAATAAATAATAATAAATATTGAAGTGCTGCTCCTATACAACAAACGTGTTTTTTTTTTGCCATTTTATACGTAATGGTACCGAACTTCGTACGCGAGTTCGACTCGCTCTTGGCCTCTTTTTAGTTTCTTTTTCGGCTAAATTGGTCTAATTACGCGGAATCATTATGAACTCAGGTTTCAAGTCCCGCACTCAAAATAAATATTAGATCTTCAAACAAATTTTCAACCCCTTTTTCACCACCTTCTGGGCTGAATTTTTAAAAACGAATTCACTTTCCTTGTATTCTGACAATATGCCCTTATACAAAGTTTCAAGTCCCACGCTCAAAAAAAGTTTGATCTCAATACAAACTATCAACCTCCTTTTTACCGCCTCAGGGGTTGAATTTTCAAAAACGCTGAAATTACTTTTTTGATTTCTAATTATATGCCTTTAAACAAAGTTTCAAGTCCGGCGCTCAAAAAAAGGTTTGATCTCCATTCCATTCCAAACATTCAACCCCTTTTACACCATCTTCAGGGCTATATTTTCAAAAACGCTGAATCACTTTTTTTGTATTCTAATAATATGCCTCTATTTAAAGTTTCAAGTCCCACACTCAAATATTTTTTTAATCTTCATACAAACTTTCAACCCCTTTTTCACCACCTTCAGGGGTGAATTTTCAAAAACGCTGATATTAGTTTTCTTGAATTCTAATTATATGCCTTTATACAAAGTTCCAAGTCCGGCGCTCAAAAAAAAGGTTAGATCTTCATACAAACTTTCAACCCCTTTTCACCACTTTCAGGGCTGAATTTTCAAAAACGCTGAAATTTCTTTTCTTGTATTCTAATTATATGCACTAATACAAAGTTTAAAGTCCCGCGCTCAGAAAAAAGGTTTGATCTCCATTCAAAGTTTCAACCCCGTATTTACCAGTTTCAGGGATGAATTTTCAAAAACACTAAAATCAGTTTTCTTTTATTTTATTTTAATACCTATTTACAAAGTTTCAAGTTCCTAGATTAAAATTTAAATTGAACCCCGAGACAAACTTTCATCCCCTTTTAACCCTCTTAGAGGTTGAATTTATAATGACGTTAAATTAATGTTATTTTGTTATTATTATATATGCCTTAGTCAAAGAATTTGTAATTGAATCAAACTTTCAACCCTTTTTAACCATTATAGGGGACGAATTATTGAAAACGCTGAAATCACTTTTCTTGTATTCTACTTATATGCCTTTATACAAAGTTTAAAGTCCCACGCTCAAGAAAAGGTTTGATCTCCATACAAACTTTCAACCCCCTTTTTACCACCTAAGAGGATGAATTTTCAAAAACGCTGAAATCACTTTTATTTCATTTTATTTGCATAACTTTTTACGAAGTTTAAAGTTCCTAGCTTAAAATTAAATTTGAACCCCAAGACGAACTTTCATCCCCCTTTTAACCCCCTTAGAGGTTGAATCTTTAATGAGGTTAAATTAATATTATTTTGTTATTATTGTATATGCCTTAATAAGAAGTTTCAAGGAATGGATTCACACTTTCAACCCCTTTTTAACCCTTTTAGGGAACGAATTTTTAAAAACGCTGAAATCACTTTTCTTGTATTCTAATAATATGCCTTTAAACAAAGATTCAAGTCCCGCGCTCAAAAAAATAATTGATCTCCATACAAACTTTAAACCCCTTTTTACCCTTTTAGGGGTCGAATTTTTGAAAACGCTGAAATCACTTTTCTTGTATTCTAATATTATGCCTTTACACAAAGATTCAAGTCCCGCGCTCAAAAAAATACTTGATCTCCATACAAACTTTCAAGCCCTTTTTTACCACCTTAGGGGATGAATTTACAAAAACGCTGAAATCAGTTTTCTTTTATTTTATTTTAATATCTTCTAACAAAGTTTCAAGTTCCTAGTTTAAAAAAAAACTTGTATCCCATACAAACTTTCATCCCCTTTTTAACCCTCTTAGGGGTTGAATTTATCAAAATCGCTTCTTATCTCTAGCCCACGTTATAAAAGTAACCTACTGTGCAAAAATCAACTCTCTAACATTAGTAGTTTCGGCTGTGCGTTGATGAGTCAGTCAGGACTTCTTCTTTTATATATATAGATTACAATTTGACAATATTTCATACTTATAAGACTACAATTTTATTACTATTCTATATTCCGCTTAGAAAGAGGACGTAATCACTGTTATTCACTTATATTTTTCCGAGATTACTAATTATTACAATATTAATTTATTAACATTTCCATAATATCAATTATTTACTTTTTTTTATTATGGTCCGGAGACACGTTAAAGGTTCAGTTTCATTGGACGAAACACAGCGTGCGGTGATTCCCCGCAGGCGGTATATCAACTAGTGAAACTCGAGTATGGCATGCGTTATAGAAGAGTTTCACTCGTACCCCGCATGCGGGCTCTAGCGATGTCTTAAACTGAGTCTAAACGGCAAAATTCGGTCAAATTCGGAAAATATCGAAAAAATGTATGGAGAAAATTTCAAATTGGTCCACGCTCGCTCGGCCGTTTTTTACTTGGCCGGAAATCCTCATTTTCCCGGCCTCTGATGTAATGTAAATAAATAAATAAATAAGGGACAATCATACACAAATCGACCTAGTCCCAAACTAAGCAAAGCTTGTACTATGGGTACTAGACGACGATATACATAATATATAAATACATATATAGATAACATCCATGACCCAAGAACAAATATTTTGCACAAATATTTGCCCCAAATACTACTAATACTAATATTGCCCTAAATGTACTATTTCTGCTTCGAACAATTTTTATGCAATCTAAATATTATGTGATATGAATTTCTTCGAAATAACTATTCTGATAAAAAAAATTATGTGACATCACATTATGAGAAAAAAATTATGCAAAATAAAATTCGGAGAAATGATGATTCTGTCAAAGATTGTTATGCAAAATGAAAATATGAGTATCAATTTTATGCAACATAATAGTGAACCGTACCCGCATTGTTGAAGAATGCGCCTACTTGTGACTCCTCTGGTGTTGCAGGTGTTTATGGGCGACGGTAATCGCTTTCCATCAGGCGATACCTTTGCTCGTTTGCCCCCTATGACATAAAAAAAAAAAAAAAAGTAAATGTACGAGCAACGCGTCGATCGGTCGACATCGTCAACGTTCATTCGATGTAGGAGTTATAGATTTAAGTCACTTTTTTGTCAAGCTTGTAAGAGAGAGGCAATAAAGTAAATGTTCTATAATACAATTACGCTTTTTAAATTAATTCTCCCGAAACTCCTTAACATGGTCCTACAGAACCGGAGAGTTTTCGTGAAATACGGAGTTAATTACTGGAGAGTTAACCAATTTACACCGGGTGGCACATTCTACGGAACAAAGAAGAGACAAAGGATCTTCGAATAGTGGTCGAGATTTAAAAAATAATTTATAACTATAATTGATGTGTGCTTATCCAGTGATTAGTGTTCTTAATATATTCAACCCAACACTCTAAAGGTATTATTTAGCGTAATTATTAAATTGTGATAAGGTTGGTATCCATGAGCTGTCGCCGCATTAGATAGGCTTCGATACCGCTGACATTAGCGCGCCGCAGAACCACCGTGTTTCTGAAACGGGCCTACCAAGTACCTATTATTAGAGTAAATAGTATATCTTGACTAAGAATCGTAGTTAGAAATAAGATATTAAAATTACTTGTATAACTGAGAGTCACGAGAGTTGCAAATACAAAAACAAACTTACATCGCCAAAAGGTGATTTTGCTGCATCTACTCTGTATTAAGTAAAATTATTCATCATCAATTTCACTATCCAAAAGTTGTCTGGAAGAGATCGCTCTTTAGCGATAAGACCGCCTTTTGTCTACCGTTATTTATAAATTGTATTTGTCTTGTTTCCTTTTGCAAACTTTTATTGGTGTGCAATAAAGTATTGTTGTATTGTATTGTGATTTTGAACTTTTAGCAGCTTTTGTTCCTCATAAACTGATTATGTTAACTATGTTATAAACTGATTGTGTTAAAGAAATATACTATGTTAACTTAAAGATTTCATTACTCGTTACACCGGGTACAAAAGCAGGTCACGCTAAATAGTACTACATTGTGAATGACAAACGGTTCGAGTCCTACTAATTATAGGTATTTATTTTTATTTATTTATTTACAACAAATTTATTTACACAGAATTACAGTAGACTAACCAATACACTGTGAAATTAGGGTAAGTTACAGACAAAAAACATTAAGTACTAGAAATCCTATTATACATCATCGCGCAAAATCTCAAACATTCCTGACAAACAGTCGTCCATCTCCACGCAAGAAGGTCACACTGCGGTGCTGCTATCAGAAGCGCGTTAAGAAGCGTAAGAGCACGAAGGAGCGGAGAGTTCCTGTGCGAAACGGTACGCACTGGTGGTAAAGCGAACAGTGCGCGCGAGCGCGACCTAAGATTGATCCTCGGGACTTATGGAACAAATAACCTGACCAGCTGCTCTACCAGTTCTGGGCATTCCGATTTCTCACGAATGACGCGACAAGCGACAGTAAGCAGGTTGAAGTTTCGTCTCACCTCTAAGGAGCTAAATTCCAAAGCTCCTTGTAGAAAATTTGTGGGGCATAAAAAAGGATAACACCCGTAGACTTTTTTATACAGCATTCTCAGGAATGCTTTTTGTACCTTCTCTAAAAGTAATATGTAGGTGCTTTTATGAGAGTTCCATATAATTGCAGAAGCCTCCAACTTGCTGCACACCAGGGCGTTATACAGAATCTTAATGGCCCCCTGGTCATGGAAATCTCTTGTGTTGTGAATCACAAATCCTAGTCGGCGTATAGTGAGCGTCAGGATGACTGGACCAAGAGAGATTTTGGAAGTTTATATATCCTATGTTTTTGTACCTATTTTGTACTATTTTGTACCTGATATGAAATAATTTGTACCTCGCTAATAAGGGAAAAATATACAAAATAAAGTGGCCAGCCATTCTGACGTCAGGTTGACTGGACCAAGCTGGTTTAACCTAGTTGCAAGCGTTATAACTAGTTAATTTATTTGTAAAGATTTAGTACCTAATTTGTACCTTTAAATTTCATTTACGTTTACTTCTTATAGACTCACCAAAAACAGTTATACCTAGAATAAGATTTGCATGTGAGTATTGTAAAGCGAGTAACACACGGAACCTAAGGAACATGCTATATCATAGTAGTCTCATGTGTGACTTGTTTTACAATACTCACATGCAAATCTTATTCTAGGTATAACTGTTTTTGGTGAGTCTATAAGAAGTAAACGTAAATGAAATTTAAAGGTACAAATTAGGTACTAAATCTTTACAAATAAATTAACTAGTTATAACGCTTGCAACTAGGTTAAACCAGCTTGGTCCAGTCAACCTGGTGTCAGAATGGCTGGCCACTTTATTTTTTGTATATTTTTCCCTTATTAGCGAGGTACAAATTATTTCACATCAGGTACAAAATAGTACAAAATAGGTACAAAAACATAGGATATATAAACTTCCAAAATCTCTCTTGGTCCAGTCATCCTGACGCTCACGGCGTATAAGTGTGATGGCGACTGTCCAGCTGTATCTAGAAATGGCGTCACTATGGTCGCTATTCTATATCTTATTCTATTATGTACAACTAGACTAGAAACTAATATCATGGAATGCAATAAATGATTGACTATTCTCGAAAGTCACCGATGTGAAGGGTCTCTAATAAAAAACAAAATTAGTTTTTTTTTATTCTGTATGATTGAAATAACATTTTGATATAGAGACCGACGCCTTGGGACAGACACAGATGCGCAGTATTTGAGCTGCAAAAGTGCATTTTGTAAACAGTTCTATTTGTATCGAACTTGCTAACCAACGGGGCAGTTCATATTCATATATTGCTGTCATGAGTAGGTACAGTAGGGTGTTTACATATATGGCAGAATTTCCTTAAAAACTAAAGACTAAAAAATATATTAGATTTTACATATCAGTTTTAAATAGTTAAGTATAAATAAAATCCCATCAAAAACATAAATGTAAAATGAGAGCCAAGTTCAATATCGCGTGCACTTCGCCGACAAAAGAATTGAGATCTGCAAGGGTGCCAAGTTCTTTGCTCTAAAATTTTTAGATACAAGGACATGCGACATACTCAATGCATTTATTTTACTTGGGGAGTAATTCAATATCAAGATTTGACTTGGCTAGTTTTCATAAACTAACTAAATTTTATAAAAGTAACATATTCATAGTCATAGTTCATTATCAAGCTAACAGTATAAGTAACAAGACGTACACTAACTTGCGTACTTACCTTTACGAAAATAGGTTAATGATTTGATTGATTTTGATTTATAATATAAATTTATATTTTAAAACTAGCCAAGTCACGTCTTGATATTGAATTACACCCCAAGTAAAATAAATGCATTGAGTATGTCGCATGTCCTTGTATCTAAAAATTTTAGAGCAAAGAACTTGGCACCCTTGCAGATCTCAATTCTTTTGTCGGCGAAGTGCACGCGATATTGAACTTGGCTCTCATTTTACATTTATGTTTTTGATGGGATATCATTACTTTTTGTACAGAATTTATTATGATGTGTAAATTACTTAATTATTATTTGTTAATTAGTTCTGTGTGCTATTCTAGTACATCTTTTGAAAGTTTTGAACAAACAAAGAATTTTCCAAAACGGTTAGTACGTATTGGATTTTTATGTGCATGTATGTGTAAGTGTGTGCGTGTGAGTGTAAGTATATGCTATTCTAGTATATCTTTCAAACAAAAAAAGAATTTTCGAAATCGGTTTATAAATGACAGAGTTCTGAGGCAACAACCATCAATAATAATAATAATAATAAAAAACATAAAAAAATCACTGTTTTAGATTTTTATATGTATACACACACAATTACTAAGCTGGATGCCAAATTTCACCTTTCTAGGTCACCTGGAAGTGGGTTAGGTTTTTGATTACTAGTCAGTCAGTCAGTCAGTCAGTCAGTCAGTCAGTCAGTGATAAAAATACCGTTTTTTGGACTTTAATATCTCAATAACTATTTAACCTATATTAATGAAATTTGGGGTTCTACTTGTTCTAAAGGATCTTAATACATAAGCCAAATTTCATTTTTTTATGTTAAATAGATTTGGAGTTATTGGGGGGTCAAAAGTGGCTCCAAACGGTTCGTGTAATATAACACACGGCTGCTGCTCGCCAGTTCCTGCGGTGAACTTGGCTGGACACGCTGCCGCGTGTCTAGATATTGTATATAAGTCAAGTGAAATAAATTAAATTTAAATAAAATAAAATAACAGGATGAATGTTCACTTGCCGAAGCAGTTCTACAAACTGCAGACCGGTCGCAAGTTGGCTGCACGGGCGGTTACAGGTAGATTTGCCGTTTCCGAAAATTACCGGAACTTTTCCTCATTTCCCATACAAAATGGGGAAAGTTTCCGGAAATATTCGGAAGCACATCACTAACAGGTGGTAAAAGTTCGATGCAGTTATGTAAACTGCAGTAGACTGCACCCAAACTGCAAGTGAGAAACTCAAATGCATTTTTTAAACTTTGTATGGATATGATTTGTCTCCCGTATGCACCAGCAGATGTGATTTCAATTTAGATTTCAACGCGAACGCTTTATGGCATATACTGCACGAAAATGGTTTCTCACCAGTGTGCACTAATAGATGTCTCTTCAAAACAGATTGCACAGCAAACGCCTTGTTGCAAATACCGCAGACGTGAGGTTTCTCCCCAGAGTGAAGTAGTTTTATATGCACGTTCAACGCGCATTTGTACGTGAATTGTTTATTACATATATCACAAGAATGAAGTTTCTGCCCTGTGTGTATAAGCATGTGGTTTTTCAAAGTAGCTTTCGTTCCGAATTGCTTACGACAAATTTCGCAAGCATGGGCTTTCTCTCCGGTGTGAATTAGTTTGTGAGCTTTTATGCTGCCTTTTTGGGTAAATCGCTTATTGCATATATCGCAAAAATATGGCTTCACACCCATGTGACCATTTATATGTATAGCTAAGTAGCTTTTATGCAGAAATTGTTTTCCACATATTTCACAACAATACTGTTTCCCTGGGATGGTTGTACTCTCTGTGTGAGTGTGTAAATGCGACGTTAAGTGACTCTTGTCCGCAAATCTTTTCTGGCACATGTGACATGTGTGTGGTTTTTCTCCTGTATGATATCGCTTATGGATGTTTAATGAGCATTTATAAGCAAATTGTTTTTGACAAACGTCACAAGAATACGGTTTCTCACCCGTGTGTGTTATTTTATGACTATTCAAGTGGGACTTCTGTGCAAATTGCTTTTTGCATATTTCACAAGAAAATTGATATTGCCTATTCTCCATGTGAGTTTGTAAATGAGTATTTAAATGACTTTTATGAGTAAATTGCTTCTGACACACCTCACACACATGTGGTCTTTCTCCCGTGTGAGTGAGCATATGAGTATTCAGGTGACTTTTATGAAGGAACCGTTTTTTACATAATTCACAAGTAAAAGCTTTCTCACCAGTATGTACGAGCCTATGCTTATTCAACTGAGATTTATGAGCAAACTGTTTTTCACATACGTCACATGAAAAGCGATAATCCCCTGTGTGATACTTCATATGCGACATTAAATTGTCCTTCCGCGCGAAGTCTTTTTTACAAAACTCACAGGAATAAGGTTTCTCTCCGGTATGGACGATTTTATGAGCTTTGAGATTGGAATTATTAGAGAATACTTTTAGACAGATATCGCACGAGTAACGCTTTTTCGCGTTCACATTCGCATGAGTTCGAATATGCTTAGTTAGTCTAGTTTTTTGTGTGAAACTTTTACCGCAAGTTTCGCATGTGTGAGTTTTGTTATCGACTGCCCTGTCTTTTACTTTACTGGTGTCAAATTCTCCACTCATATGGCTCACGAGACTATCGAAATGGTCAAATGTTTTGTCACAGGCATTACACGGTTGTCTGTTATCACAGTTTGACACAGATTGAGTCGGTCCTGCGGAAGGTATCTCAGAGTCGTTAGATGCCCCTGAAAATATATACACATTTATTAACGTATGCTTACCAACACGTTTAATTTTCCTGCAAAATATTTTCTTTAAATAAATAGTCCAGCTTTCAATTTTTTTACAAAAGGAAGTACTTACTTGAGAACGAATCCTCCTCTCGCGTTTCCGGCTTGACGGAAGACTGTTCACCTGCAAAACGCTTATATTATCTATGGATTTCTTACCTTTTTTTCTTTTATTTATATAATGATATATTTATGTTTTTTATTTTATTTACAGTAATAATTCTATCAATAAATCGCTCTGCTCTCTGTAACTGACGATTCGAAAGTGCTCTAGTTCTACTTGAATAAAGAATATTTTGATTTTGACTTTGACTTTGATTGTTAATTTCAGGGGCGGAAAGCAGGGAAAGGCGAACTGGTTCATGAATGTGTTCAAAAAATAAGTAACTGCAGTAAAACGATGTGTTTTATTTTTCTTTATCAACTTATTTTTATAAAATTAAATACTTACATGTGATAGCCTCACCCGTCACAACTTCATCAAGTAACTCCGATTTCACAGGTTTATAATCTGAAGCAATATAATTAAATTAATAAAAATAAAATAATTTAATTCCGCCATACCCGTTTCACCATCGGACAACCAGGCGAGGGGAGCGATTTCACCCTTATGTTGTCAGTTTACCACTTATTCGCACAAAGCGATTTACTTCATCATTTCTAATGCGAACCGCTAAGGAATGGAACTCACTCCCATCGTGTATATTTCCAGAAAATTATAATGTGGGTCTCTTAAAGGTAAGAGTGAATAGGCTATTACTGAAACGGCGAGTTTATTGCCTTCTTTCTTCAGAAATTAGCTATGAAAACTGGGCAGGTTAAAAGAGATTTTTTCGCTGTATCATATCTCGCTGTACTAATTACTTGTATCTCAGTAGAACGTGAAATTACCCTTTAACGGCCTTTTAGTTTGAGGACATTAAGAAATTACGTTAATAAAGGTGACGCTGACAAGGGTTCGAAAGGATAATTATCGTGATAATAACAAAAAAATGCGCTCGTGACAGTGAACTGAATTCGAAGTAAAGTGTGAACGTGCCGCGCTGTGGGGATTCCCCGTACAAGAATAATTCAGTCCGGATTACGCAAAGTTGAGTGAACTCGAGAGTTGACTCAAGTGCACTGGGTTGTTAAGTTAAAAATTTAATTAAATTAAAATTATAAAATCTATTTGTTTTACAATATACATAATACATCTCTTACACTGGTGATAATTATCCGATAAGTATCCCACAATTATCAGATAATTATCAAGACGCATAATTGTCTAGATAATTTCTGAACCAATGAAATAAAAAAAAATGTTTGTTGGTGATGCTGACCTACCTTTGAGGTGTAAGAGTCCTTGCAGAACTGGATTTCTCTACATCTCAGTAGTTTTTAACCTTTAGAGCGCCAAGCGGCAAAGCAATTCGTGCCACAGACGCCAAACCAAAAAAAAAAAGTTGCTCCAAAATCAACAGAGACTGAAAAACACAGATAGTGGTTTGAATTAGCATGTTTTTGACCATTGAAATTTTTGACGTCAATAGACGTCGTTGGCGTCAGTGGCACGAATTCCCGATGACGTGATTTGCCGTCTTTGGCGGTCAAAGGGTTAAAGACATAGCTATGAAATAGCTAGTATTCCACTATGCTCAATAATGTTGTATGAGCCTTTAATGGCACTTTATACTCTCGCGGTTTGAACACATAATTTAAACTTATTGAACTGGGTCTATCGCAATATTTTGATTTACCTTCATTGCCCGGTTCAATAAGTTTTAATTAAGTGTTAATGGCCTCTTGGTTTTTTGTGGTTATCCTAAGGCACCCCGGAAGTGCAGAGGGCCTTCATCAGCTTTTAGTTTGAGAAGCAAACAAGTCAAAACGTTTTTATTTGCTTTGATAGAGCTGACCCACCTTTGAGATGCAGGGCTTTAACCAGCAACTCCTGGCTGCGCTGCACTTGTAGCTTGAACTGATTCGCATCTCGCAAGCGCCCCACACACACCTCGCAGATCCCACACTCATCGTCTCTTAAAGTTAGCTGAAACATATGTAAGCCGCTTTAAATAACGGCAATAGATCACATTGTTTTAACACCTTCATTGCGGTATAGGGTCTTTATGACCGCTTCTTTCCCACCGTCCACCTCCCGAGACCACCTAGGTGAAGCGTGGAAAATTTTTTTTTACTACCATTCACCCTCAATTATATCGTATAATTTATATTGGTGACCGTAGACCTCTAAAATGAATGCATTTTTTTTTACAGACCCAGTACAGGTATGGCTAATTACAAGTTAACTTAAATGCAGCAGCGAAGTGAAGTATGCTCACTCACACGGGAGAAAGTGACCTGTCGACGCTTAAGAATCAATAATTAGTTAGACGTTATTGATTCTTAAGCGTCGATGTAGTATATAGATACACAGGATAAATAAGAAGCCAAAATTTTAAGCAATCCACTGCTGCCCAAGAATGAAGGACCCAAAAACCCACTTGGACTGCAGTGAATCACATACAATTTTAGGTTCTTATTTATTTATTTATTTATTTAATGCACAGGCAGCTTATAGCTGATGCGTGCATATCACTATTCACTTGTGTTCTGTGTTTGTAAATGTTTGTCTTGTCTATTTTTGAAAGATTTCACTGAGGGTGCACTAATCACGGATTCGGGTAAACTGTTCCACACTTTGACCACGCAATTGGCTAGAAAGTGACGCCTAGGGTTGCTAGTACTGGCCGTTACTACCAATTTCAAAGAGTGTCCTCTCAGTCACTCGTTCGTATTTCTTATGTAGATGTCGCTCATCACAGGAACATTGTACACTCCTGTGAGTATTTTATATGTTTCAATCAGATCACCGCATTGTCTTCTCTGTTCTAGCGTTGTTAAGCCTAATTCCTTTAGTCGGGCTTCATATGGTTTGTTGCGCAGAAATGGTATCATTTTTGTAGCTCTTCTTTGAACTCTCATCATTTCATTTCATTTCATTTCATTTCTCTCTCTATCATGATGATGTCTAAAGTAACTAACATATAATACATCTGTATTTTGTATATTACAAGGGATAAATAAGAAGCCAAAATTTTAAACAATCCAATGCTTGTCAAGTGGGACTCGAACCCACGAAGAACCCAATCACATAAAATTTTAGGTTCTTATTTCTGCCATGGTACGGTAAAATGATGTATCTTACTATGACATCCGTATAAAGATACAACCTTTTACCGTAGCACGGCCGATTTATCCTCTGTATCTATATACAATATAAGGAATGTGGCATTACCCCATAAAATAGGATTAACATTGATTCTCTTCAATATAACTGTTTATTTTAAGAGATAAATTAGAGGTATTTTATTTCTAGTTATGTAGGTTGAACTGATCAGAAACTCAGGAAGCCTCAGGAAGAGCTCAGAACAAACTTTGTCGGCTGATATGATGAATGGTGATATGATGATGGAGTTATAAAGGTTTTAGATTTGAAAGGAAAGGATAGCAATATCTAATTGTGTTGATGAATTGAAATTGTACTATACCACAGAAATAATTAAAAAAAGCAGGGCCTAGTTAACGGCTTTTAACCAGTGCTTAACCTGAACTTAACTTAAATACTAAGGTAGATAAAAGTAATTAATTACTTACGCGTATATCAAAGCACTCAGTAAGCATTTCCGAGTACATTTCGGATTTGCCTAGATGAGTATACAGTGTTCTCAATCCTCTATCTGGTGGGCGCAGAAGACAGCAGCGACAGGAACAGAGGACATCCAAGTCAATAGGCGCGTCGTCCATCATTGCAGTAAAAATTTAATATTATTCTAGTTAGAATATATTGCTTAAACTATAAAATCCACAACCACCCACAACAATCCCAACCCAACATCAATCGATCTAATCTTTTGTGATGACAGTACTGACAGTAGACAGTTTTGACACTTTTGACAGTTGTAGCGTAATGGCGTCGGCTCCATAGATCAAGTAACCAAATGGATTCGGCATACTGCGTGGCTCCGTTTGAAAGTCGTATCTTACTAATCTTACTATGAACTTCATATAAAGATATGACCTTTTACTGTAGCACGGCAGCATACGCGTATACCCGAAAGGGACAGGAGCACTAACACAGGGTTACCAGGTACCAAATATTTCTCCCGTTTTTCCAGTGATAGTTCTTGACGGTGTGGCATTCGTTTTAAATGCATATTATATTTTATGGGACAAGTAATAACTACAATAAACCTTAACGAAAGAAAACTGACGAAATGTAATGAGAGTAGGTATATATAGCATAATAGTTTGAATTTAGAATTCGGGTATTTGACGACGCGTTTGGATCGGTTTGTAGACACCTGCCTACTGAGCCGGCGATCCCGGGTTCGAATCCCGGCCAGGGCAAATATTTGTGTGATGAACTCGAATATTTGTGCTTGGGTCATGGTTGTTCTATGTATTTAAGTATATATCACTATCACTACATAGTATAAAACAAAGTCGATTTCTCTGTCCCTATGTCCCTTTGTATGCTTAAATCTTTAAAACTACGCAACGGATTTTGATGCGGTTTTTTTTAATAGATAGAGTGATTCAAGGGGAAGGTTTATTTGTATAATATATGCATAATTTATCAGCATTGCACCCGTGCGATGTACCTATATGATGGAAATGCATGAACGCTACCCCCTGCTCTTATTTAATAGCAACAATGATCACGCCCTCACCTGACGTTATGACATTCCATAAGGACTGTCTCTGCGCTATATAACCTTGCCATGTCATTGTGTGCTCTGTAAGGTTTCTTTTGTTTTAATAATTATATTTGAAGAAAGTTAATTTTTTTTGTTTAATTTATCAGGTTATGGGCCCAGCCCTACCTGTAAAAGTTATGAATAGTATAAAACAAAGTCGATTTCTCTGTCCCTATGTCCCTTTGTATGCTTAAATCTTTAAAACTACGCAACGGATTTTGATGCGGTTTTTTTTAATAGATAGAGTGATTCAAGGGGAAGGTTTATTTGTATAATACATGCATAATTTATCAGCATTGCACCCGTGCGATGTACCTATATGATGGAAATGCATGAACGCTACCCCCTGCTCTTATTTAATAGCAACAATGATCACGCCCTCACCTGACGTTATGACATTCCATAAGGACTGTCTCTGCGCTATATAACCTTGCCATGTCATTGTGTGCTCTGTAAGGTTTCTTTTGTTTTAATAATTATATTTGAAGAAAGTTAATTTCTTTTGTTTAATTTATCAGGTTATGGGTCCAGCCCTACCTGTAAAAGTTATGAAGTCAATTTGTGCAGTTTTAAAATAGTAACGAAAATAATTTGTTAACTTAACCTCAAAGTTAGTTCGGTCGCCGGATTTTCTTTCAGCTTGCGTATAATAAAGTATAAATAATGGGATCAAGCAATCATATGATGACAATTGAAAAGCTCACTGGCCGTGACAACTGGAGAAGCTGGAGTTTTGCCGTCAAAGCTTACCTACAACATGAGGACTTGTGGGAATGTGTGGAAAATGAAACAACAGACTCAAAGAAGGATCTTAAAACGAAATCAAAGCTTATACTCTTAGTGGACCCTATACTATATGTTCACATACAAGAGGCAAAAACAGCGAAAGAGGTTTGGAACAATTTATTACATGCATTTCAAGACTCAGGTTTACTCCGTAAAGTCGGTTTATTGAAAGACTTAATAAATACTGAGGTTAGAAATAAGAAATATAATAATGGTTTTATAGCAGCCTTTTCAGCCATGCAGGTGAATGATACAATGAACTGGTACGTGGATTCTGGCGCATCAACCCACATGACGATGCACCGGGAATGGTTGGTGAATGAGACAGCTCCACCTGTTAACCACATAAGAATAGCTGACAACAAGATGCTACATGTCGAAAGCTGTGGTGATGTTATAATACAAGTACCCAATAAGACTGGCAGTGAAGCAATCCAGGTGAGAAATGTTCTATTTATACCAGAATTATCCACAAATTTGCTGTCTGTGAGTAAGATAATTAAACCAGGCTGTAAAGTAGAATTTAATGTTGATGGCTGTCAGATAAAAAATCAAAATGGGCAAATGGTAGTAAGTGCTACACTGATAAATGATACCTACAGACTTAAAGCTTATAATAACGAGAACCGAGCGATGGCAGCTTCTACAGAGACTGATACCTACTTGTGGCATCAAAAAATGGCACATTTTGATGTTGATAAAATGCCAAACTGTACTACCGGCGTGAAATTGTCACCGCAATCTGAAAGTTGTGTATGTGTTACATGTTTAGAAGGAAAACAAACCAGGAATCCTTTTCCAAGTAATGGCTCCCGGGCAAAAGAATTGCTAGAGGTCATACACAGTGATGTATGTGGTCCGCTACAAACCACATCAATTGGAGGTTCAAGGTATTTCACAGTTTTTATTGATGACTATTCACGTAAAGTCTTTGTGTATTTTATGAAAAGCAAAGCGGAGGTATTTAATAAATTTATGGAATTTAAAATTCGAGTAGAAAATGAACTGGATAAAAAGATAAAAGTATTTCGAAGTGATAATGGGAAGGAATATGTCAATAAAACTTTTGATGATTATTTAAATAAAAATGGTATATTGCACCAAACTTCAAATCGCTTTCTCTGTCCCTATGTCCCTTTGTATGCTTAAATCTTTAAAACTACGCAACGGATTTTGATGCGGTTTTTTTTTATAGATAGAGTGATTCAAGAGGAAGGTTTATATGTATAATACATGCATAATTTGTCAGCATTGCACCCGTGCGAAGCCGGGGCGGGTCGCTAGTTTATCTATATAAGTATGTATACCGTTGTCTAGTACCCATAACACAAGCCTTCTTGAGCTTAATTTGGGACTAGATCGATTTGTGTGAGGTTGTCCGTTATTTATTTATTTATTTATTTATTTGGCTGATTGCCTAAATTTATTAAAAAAATATATATCTTCTATTATTTTTTCAAGGATTTATCGTTATTATATATATGCCAACGTCCAGGTTAGATGTTTTTGACGTGACAACGTCTTAAATTAGGTTGCGCTCGGAGTCACTCATGAAAAAGTGTAACGCCCGCTCACGTTACGATGTTTATGTCCCGCTAAAACTCGAGAACGGCTGAACCGATTTGGCTAATTTTAGTATTGAAATATTCGTGGAAGTCAAGGGAAGGTTTAAACGGTGAGAAAATATTGAATAAATGAGTGGAAAATAATAAAAACGATAATTTTATATTCCCATACAAATACAAACTGTTCGTACTTACCTGTCAAACATATGATGTTTGTTCCGTCGGTTCGGTATTTTTAGAATAATTACATGTAGATCTAGACTAAATAAGGGTTTGGAATCGACAACATACATGCATAATAGTCTGATTATCGCATATTTAGATTTAAAACATGTAATTCAATTCAATTTTTATAAATAAATGGCTACTGTCCATTGGGACAATTCTGCCAGCGTCAAGGTTGGAAGCTACAAGTAATCGGTTGTCAAAGTTGTCAAACCTCCAAACACCGCGAACATTTGAACGGTGGTATACATCGCCTAATAAACGGAATCAAAAAGTGAGAGGAATTAGAGCTTGATACCGAAGTCCTTAATAAATTTTGCCAGGACGTACACGAAGGGGGTATTAACAAACGTGAGGATGTAACTAAAGTTAGCTGGTCGGTGAATGAAGTCAGGAAGCAAATCATACAGAGAGACTGGAATTATAGGGCAGTTAAAGAAGATATGATCCGGATTGCCTTCGTCCAAACCACATTCGCACAAAGAATGGTCACGTACTCGAATTTTAGCTAAAAATGATGGAGAGCAATTGTGGCCAAGCCGCAGTCGAATTATGGTAGAGGTTGCAGTTTTGTTCGTCTTTTGAAATTTAAAGAACCATGGTTTTACAGGGAGATTCGGTTGAATATTGCCATAATATTTTCCTTTGGAGAGACGCGTAATATTCCATTCTTCAGACCAGTGCTCAAACAAAGTAGCCTTGGCAGAAATCCGCATATCCTGGCTGTGGCACCTAGAATGTGTAGGGCATCCAATATCAACAGCCTGCTTGGCACAGGAGTCTACCTGTTCGTTACCATCAATACCAGTATGACTCGGGATCCAAGCTAAAACTATGTTCAGACCAAGAGAGGCACAACGATAAAGGGACTCACGACATCTGAGGTTAATAACAAGGTTGTCTCTGGATCGAAGAGGAGACTTGGCCAAATCCTGAAGGCAACTGAGTGAATCAGAAAATACTATTGCTTTGGCAATCTTGTGAGATTCTATAAAGGAAACTGCTTCAAAAAGGGCAATCGCTTCACCTGTATATACTGATGTTATGGGCGGGCTTTTAAAACTTAAGACAATTTTGTACCGAGGAATCCAAACTGCTGAACCTACACACCCATTTGTTGACAGCTTGGAAGAATCAGTGAAGATAGGAAGCCAGCCATCCCAATTTTCAGCCAGGATTTTCATAAAAACACTATTGGCAGCAGGCGTATTCTTGTCCAGACCAAATGAAAAAATAATGTTTGGTTGAAATATAAGGGCATCATAGTCAAACGAGAAAAGGGGATTACCAGGGGAAGAAACAAGGGGGGGATTGACCGAAAGTTTCTGGAAACTTTTAATTAAGCAAGGAAGGTCTTTATGGGTCCAATATTTGGAGTCAGGAATTATATTGGCCAGGTTATTTAAGCTACATATTAACGGGTGATCAGATACCTGTGCCATTCTAAAAAAGAAACGATCAGCTAAAAACTGTCTTCTCAATCTCAAAGGGGGCTCCAGGCACTCCACTTGAAGAGCATTGGTTGGGGAAGACTTCATTGCTCCACAGATTATGCGTAAACATTTTGATTGGATCTTATCAAGGTAAGACAAAGCTAATTTACTGCACGGCTCTAGAAGAAATGATGCATAGTCGAAGTGGCTCCGAATGATAGCATTGTACAAAAGCTTTTGAGAAAAAGGGTGAGACCCCCACCAAACACCCGATAGAGCCCTAAGAACGTTAACGCTTTTCTCACATTTGTTCCTAATGTAGTTTAAGTGGGGAATTCCAGATAGGCGACAATCTAAATATAGGCCTAAAAACTTAACCGAATTTGAAACAGGAATTATTTCATCATCAAGGACAATTTCAATGTCAGGAATGCGTCTTTTTCGCGAGAAAACTACCACGGTACTTTTGGCGGCAGATATAGATAAGTCATGGTCTGTAAGCCAATCATTAAGGTATCTTAAACCACTGTTCAAGGCAGCCGAGCATTCCAGTATATTATCTGAAGCGAAATAAAGAGCAATGTCATCCGCATATTGCAAAATATCACAAAAGCAGTCTACAGACTTGTCCAGGTCAGCGGTGTAAAGGCTATACAATATGGGGCTTAATACCGAACCCTGAGGAAGTCCTTTCCATATACGTCTTGGTGGAAGCAGCGAGCCCTGGTATCGGACACAGATAGAGCGATCCATAAAGAGGTTGCAAATAACGTTAACCATCTTTACCGGCAGACTCAGCTTTTGCATCTTTTGCCTGAGTAACGGAAGATGGACATTATCGTACGCCGAGGCTATGTCTAAAAAGACGCCCACAACATGCTGTCCTCTTGAAAATGCTAAACGGATGTTCGACGTGAGGATACTAAGGCTATCCAAGGTACCCATTCCCCTGCGGAATCCAAATTGCGTTTTCGAGATGATACCCTGACTTTCCAAGACCCATTCCAGTCTGTTCTTAATAAGGTGTTCTAATATTTTCGCCATCACCGACGATAATGCAATAGGTCTGTATGATGATGGATCGCTGGGATCTTTACCAGGCTTTAAAATGGGGACAATTATCTGCGTCTTCCAAGATTCTGGGATAGAAGCTGTACTGAAAATTTTATTGAAGATTGAAAGTAAGTATAATTTAGAAGAAATAGAACATTGTTTAATAAAGGAATAAGGAATTTCATCAATGCCTGGCGATGAGTCCTGCAGATGATCCAATACCAGAGACAATTCTGCGAAAGAGAAGGGATCATCCATTCTGTTATTAGTTGACATATCAGAAGAAGAAAAAGGTAAAGAGTCATGTGTGGGGACTGAAACTGGGGCCAGTCTATCCAAAAATTGATTCAGCCATCCCGAGGGATCATTGGCTGTAGGATTACTTTCTGACATGAAACCATGGAACCGCTTTATATTCTTCCATACCAAGGAAGGGGGGGAGCGAGGAGAAAGTCTTTCACAGAACTGGACCCATCCGAGACGCTTTTTAGAAGACAGCAGGCGCTTGCAACGTGCATTGGTTGATTGGAATTCTAAGTAGTTATCTAAATTTGAAAGGTCCCTAGTAAAAGCATCTTCTACCTCATTCCGTTTTCTAATAGCTGCTGTGCACTCTGAGTCCCACCAAGGAGGGGACGAAATTTTACCCAAGGAGGAGTTTTTGATGGGAATAGTAGATTTTGCTGCCGACAAGAGAATAGAGACAAACTCATAGTATAATTCTAGGAAGTTCTCATCCGACACTAGAGGAAGTAAATTAACTTCACTCAAGACTAAAGAACAAAATTCTGGCCAGTCTGCCATGTTCAGTCTGAATTTCAAGAGAGGGGGAGGCAGAGCTATAGGAGATGATACGTTTGAAGGGAGAGAAATTAAAATAGGAAGGTGATCACTACCATGAGAGCGAGAAAGGGTCTTCCATTCCAGGTGGGGAACTATCCTAGGCGTAACCAAAGTTAGATCCACAGAACTAGGATTTTGTAAAGGGGAAGTTCTTCGGGTTCGAGAGCCGTCATTCATTAAGCATAAGTTGATGTTGTCGAGGATATCTAGAAGATACGACGAATTAAGATCACAGGAAGCTGAGCCCCACATAGTGTGATGACAGTTGAAGTCACCCATCACAATTAAAGGGACAGGAAGGGCAGAGAGAATAGTGTCTAATTCTTGAATGAGAGCACGATTTGGATGAGGAATATACAGGGAAACAAAGGTTAGGTTTAGGGCATTACATGCTATAATGTTAATGCCAGGAGAATGAGGACGAATAGGAATCAAGGAGAAACGCAGGGATCTATTGATCAGGATGGCCGAACCACCCCAACCATCAGCGCTATCATCTCGAAGACATGAGAAGCCGGGTACCCTGAAACGAGAATCGGGCTTTAACCATGTCTCCGAGATGGCTAACACTAGGGGATTATAGTTATTAATAAGAAAACAGATTTCATTTTTTTTGTGACGAATACTTCTACAGTTCCACTGAATGGCTGTAGGAGCCATTATCTGGATTGATTACAGTAATGAGATTGTGCAGCATATCTAAGACGTTGTTCGGTATGGTATCAGAAAATTTCGATAGGAGGTTTATAAGGGTGCTGATGAGCAACTTAATGAGATTATCATTAGGGGAGTAGTCAGAGTTTGAAGAGAGAGCACAGCCATTAGCTTGTGAACTTTCAGGGGTTCGAGTGATTTCTTCGTGGGCAATTCTGTCATATCCTTTAGAGAGGGTCGGAGTCGGACGCCGGGGGATAAAGACAGTTTTTTTGTATGACACGGACTGGGGATGCGAATTTTGGGGAGAGACAGGAGAGACAATTTGAGACACTTGGGACTGGGACGGATAACTAGGGGAGCGGGCAGTATCAGCAAAAGAGCGTCGAACAGCGGGGAATCTTCGTGCAGCTACCGAATACGGAATATTTTCCTCAGACATTACCATCTTTATTGCTTTTTGCCTGGAGTGCTCGGGACAAGAGTTTCTAGTGGCAAAGTGAGAGCCAGAACAATTAAGGCAAGTCGCTCTATCCTCCGTTACTGGACACCCTTCTCCCTCATGGGGTTGGGCGCATCTGTAACAACGAGGATTTGAGCGGCAATTGGCCTTAATATGGCCAAAACGACAGCACCTATTACATTGAATGGAAGGCAAATGATAGATTTCCACAGGAAGCGACGTGAAAAAGCAGTATACCTTTTCTGGTAACTTTTGCCCAAGGAATGTCAGTGCGACCGTTTGGGTGGGGATCCAGGATGTCACGCCATCGATCGAAGTTTTTCTATTTAAGCGACGAGCCTTAATAACTCGGACAGACTCGGGACACTCAACAGAGTTTACTAGTTCCTCTAAAGTCCAGTCCACAGGAATATTTCGAACTAAGCCTATCCGGGTGACACTGAACATGGGAATCGAGCCAGAATACTGAGCATTCTCCTTAAAGAAGGAACTTTCCAAAAAGGCATTAGCGGCTTCGGCACTGACAAACTGAACCGAAACTCGACTGCGACCATTAGCCTGAATACCTCCCTTAGTTACACCACTAATCGAATACCTGTGCATTAGTTGTGCGAATTTCAAAATCCTAAATGGGGATCCAGGAGAGAGATCATCAATTTTTGTCACAAACACATTAAAGGGGCCTACGTCACCTGATCCGTAAGTTAATTTAGATCCCGGGGCGAAATCTGGAACCGTATATGTGTGCTGTATAGAGGCCGATGGAGGGATCTTAGAGTCCCTTTTGTGGAGGTTGGTATTAGAATCATCAGGATACTTGCGTTTTTCCCGGCTAGATTCACCTCTAGAAGACTCCCCAAAGTGAGGAGTTAATAAATTACCGCCCCCATCAGGGGGCACGTCTTCATCCATATTAAAAGCCTAAATTCCACTCACTCTCTCCGATTAGTAAGGATAATCACCACCACAAACAAAAAAAAGGCAACAACTTATAAATCTTACAATAATAACACTAAAATTTTAAATTAATACGGGAAGAAAATTTTGTACGTGTAGCTACCAGGACGCTAGCCTCAAGAAAAAAACCTAAAACATGTAAAATAATGACACTATAATGACATTAATGACACATGTGATGGGTGCGTTCAGTAAAGTAAGGGCTTTGATATTAGGCAACAATATAGAAATACATAATTATTACATAGAAAACTTTCAAGACTCAAGAACAATTACTTATGATCATAACACAAATAAATGCCCTTACCAGAATTAAACCCTAAAACTTTGAGGGTCATAATCGACTACTTAGGCTAAATAGATTATAAAGTATCTATTAATTAATAATATCTACCAAATTAGACTAGGCAACTACATACCTACTTTTATATTGTTTTTCAGAAGTTAGTGTATCTACACTCAAGAGGATAAAACATGAAGGTGGAATCAACAACAATGTGTGGAATACTCCAGGAAAAACACGTCATGATTGTTTGTGTAACTCAAATAGGTACTCAATCTGTAAACACACACTATAAATACTGACCTACTGCGCGTAGCACCCGACGTAATTGGGTCGTTCTCAAAATATTTGCACCGCTGCGTTAATTTTGCATTTTTTTAGAAAGTTGCGATTTCTTCTTT